>CM071841.1:14885597-16196204 GCA_036507285.1 Trichosanthes cucumerina | reverse complement strand
CTCCACCGCACGCAGCTGCGTGCGCGCGCGCGTCGCTGCGAACCAACGAGCGGCAGCGGCGGCTCGACCGGACGTCGCGTGGCGTAGGCGATCGACTTCCCGGAGAGCGATCACCGCTACTCCTTTCCGGCGAGGATCCGTGGCGCAAAGAACTAAAGGCGGAGGGCTTCCACGTGCGACCACGGTCCGCGAGCTCGAGTTCCTCGTCGATGGCGTGGAAGTCGACAGACGGTTGATCACGATGGCTCGTGGTCGCGGCGGCAAGGAGCTGGGAGGAGCCGTGCGGTTGAGGAGAATGGAGAAGAAATGGGCCTTGGGAGTTGTGCAATAATAGGACAAAAGAGGAGATGGAAACCCTAGATTCCTCTTTCAATCTAAATTTACCAAAATGCCCTTCTTTCAACTCCTAACTACAAAAATGTCCTTAACCTTAACTAAATAGTCCAATTTAGCTTATATTTAGTGACACCCATATGGATTCTCCTCAATTTTAAAAATTGAGAAAATAAAACAAGAAATTCTAAGGTTCGACTAATTTAATTTGCATTAATTTAACCCATAATTCAGAATAAAGGATACCTGGAGTTCTGGGGCGTTACAATCTTCCCTCCTTAAGAACTTTCGTCCTCGAAAGTTCCTAATCTTATAATACTTTGGGGGAGCTTGCTCATACCCGCTCCACTTGGTTACGACGAGTCTTCGATCCTTAAGCAAGAATTAGCACTAGTCGTTCCTCAAGTATCACATCTTAGCGTAAACTTATTATCCAACAGTCTCATAACTTAATCTTGAGCTCGATCTCTTCACTGGGGTCTTTCTACTAAGACCTACATAACTGATGCCCTTGACTCGGATTCTACACTTGGAAAGTTCCAGCTTCGAATTCTAAGATAACTCGGGATATTTAGCTCGTAATTCCTTCTCTAGTCCTTTAATTAGTTTCTTCTGTTTTGTGACTTCAGAAAGGAGCTCTTTGCTAAAACCATTACATTGCTGTTGAGTCACAAAATCCTCTTTAAGGTTTGCTGCACCAGCTACTAGCATTCATTTCAAGACATGACTAGATCATTCCGACTGACCATCGTTTCCATAACTTTAACACCTTTCTAAGAGATGTGACTTCAAGGATAAAGTTAGCAACTTTGTCCGGTTGTTCGAGATTCTTCACAGTAATGGCTAACCTTTCGCTACTCTCAATGACCTTTTAGTAAACGTCGTAGTAACAAACCCACTCGCACTTAGTTAACTTCGGGGCTTTCTATTGCAATCAAAAATTCGTTGAAAGTCTTCAGTCACGGTAGGAGTAACTCAAACTTAGGTTTCCTTTGGTCGTCGTGACACATGAAATGTTCTGTACAACTCCGTCATTCCTATTACAAGGATGCCCTGAAAATTTTCGGGCAAAGATAATAACAGGCGTAACTACAACAATGCCAAAATTTTCTTTAACACCTGATTGATAGAAAATGCACTTCTAAAATCAGACAACAAACCAATCATGCCTCCAAACTTCATCTCAGATTACTCGGGGTTCAGAAACACATTATACACATAAATGTTGAACGACCCAATATAAGTGAGACTAAGTTCTTAATTGTAAGTGATGATTCTTTAAAGACAAGGGGATCTAACAATCGACACGACATCAACTTTAAAACAACTTTAAAAGAGTGCAATGAAATCCTCTTGACTTACCTTACTTTAAAGCCTAAATAATTATCGGTTATCGCATTAAGTGACAAAATTTTTCATTGTAAAATCTAGGAGTTAGAATGAACCTTTTAAAACAAGTTATTCAAGATACCACTCATACTCTATCTCCTTTAATCTTTCCTCAGTCTGTGGCACAACGGAACAGTCATTCATATCACTCCTCTTAATATAACTCAACTGCTAACAACCTCGATGTTAAGCGATCTCGCGAAAAGGAATTTAGTCTTTTAAAACTCATTCTCCCTTTATCCTTCACTCCCTTGAATATCTGCTCAAGTAATCACTTGAATATAATGAAACTTTCTTAACACTAATAGGGTTGGATACTTTACAATGACATCCACTACATTTCTTAACTTTTCCGACTCTTTTTTGTCATGAAACCCTAACGTTCAAACCTTGAATACGAATACTTTATTTAACACCTCTAGACTTGAACTTTTCCAGAATTACCATATTCCTTTGCTAAGGTTCTACTCGCGAACTCAGTTGTTCAAGGTTTCTTGAAAGACTTTCGCCTCGTAATGTCTACTCTTTCCTTCCTTTGTCCAAACTACTCCTTTTTGATAAGCGCAAGTGAGTCTTATCTTGACAAAGATTCCTTTAAGCCTTGCATCACGAACTCGGACATTTCCTTCCTAACATCAAACACACGAGGTCCCATACTGCGTCTTTTCTTAGCTTAACAATTTTCATTATGCTCATCCTTTGAAGTTTACTTGAGCACTTAACTCCTTAGTCGCCTTTTCGACTACTTTCACCCACTAGGACTTCCTCTTCCCTCCTTATTCCTAAACCAATCGTTCTAAAGTACTTTCTATATCCCGTCTTAGACTTGGGCTAAACCAGAACGTCTCCAGTAGCTTATGCACAACAATATTTTAGCATTTCCTTAAGCCGTAAATCCGTCATGTCTATAAACATCGTGGGTGTTCTAGTCGGGTCTCTATAAGTTCAAGATGTCCATAACTTGATTTGAAAGTTGTCTCGAAATATCTAATCCCTGGATCATGACAGGCGCTAACTTGTCTCCACAATCAACTTAAGGAACACTATGTGTCCTTGTACTGGTGGAATAGGTTGTCCGTCCAAAAACGAAGAGATTTATTCTTAGCAACAACTTTCTTCCACTTCTCATCTCCTATGCACAAGCGTAACGATGCGCCTTTCCCCTTCGCGCATCCCCCTAATACTCCTTATGGCGATAAACTACTATTAACTCTCATATAGAAGGTTATGTACTTATGGCTTGAGTTCTTTTAACTTTACTGGAAGTATTCCGTAAGGAGTATTAAAAAAATTACTGTTACTCTCTACTTTTAATTCCATACTTAAGTCTGTCTCTTGTGTTAGGGGTAACTTTAAAAGATAAAACCTTCCTTATCTAATACTAACGCATTGATCCTCGTGCTTACTCTCCTTAAACTTGTCTTTGTTCTTTTAGTAAGATTAAGGACTTTCTCGACTATCTGTACTAGTCTGGTTGTAAAGTCAAATTCACTAAAATCTTTCTTAAGAAACCATCAACCTAGCCTTTACTAAAGGAACCTTATAGTTTCATATTTCTAATGGTCGCTCGACCACTACCACCGTACGCTTTACTAATTGAAAGGAGTTCCTCAGCTTGACTGCTACATAGCGAAGGAGAGATTCAAAGCGTTTTCTCCTATTAACCGAATCCTCTCCCTTTAATCCTCCGATCGGAAAAGAAACTTTAACACCTCAGAGTTCAAGGTTAACACCTCATGTTATCTCTTTCAAGTTGTACACGTATATCTAGTCCAATAGGTAGAAATTAGTGGCAGGGTTCCTTATACACATTCCACAAGCGTGAACACATCAGTGATCATATGAAGGTCTATTCGTGCACAAGTTCCTGGAGTCCCGACAATCAATTCTATTGTGTTCTCAAACTAAAACCCTAACTCCTTACTTTTCTTCTTTATACTTGTCTTTATTACGTTTATTTAGCTTATTGAATCGCTTCTGAAACTTCGTATCATGCCCACCTGCAGTAACACACTGATTGTGTATATCCTTGTGGCTCTCCTATCAGAGCAATGGAAAAATAAAATCGAAGTGTTTCAAGTATTTTGAAAAAGACTAATTTTCGTCTCAACATTAACAATCTATTTTTTTTTTTTCCTTTACATTTCGAGCCCATTTTCAAAACACTTGTACTCTCTTTACTTTTCAATTCCTTAAATACTATAGTTATGTATTCACTTGAAGATGAAGGGACTTTATTCAGGAACCAACAAAGTCGAGAATTCCAAAGTGGTACGTTTTCTAAATCTCATACCCTTCTATCCAATTGATCCGGCATGAATGAATGAGACTACTAACCTCTTACCGAACACATTCTAACTTTGTACTTCTCATGAGTAGTCTTAACTTTTATTTTCGAAAGCTATACTTAAGTAATCTAGTTGCTTAGCAACCTTTAACACTCTAGCCTCTTAAGTCTTACTCTTCACTCCCTTGGTCAAAGCGGACCTTTTAACAACCCACAACATGTGTTGTATGGCTATAAAACTTCATTTTTAGCGTGAACATTCTTAAATAAACATTTTCCTTTCTATCGTCAAAAGCAGGGATCACCTGTATTCTCTTTCCTTTCGGTGTAAAATCACGTCAACTTTACGACATATACGCATATAGATTCACATATAAACATTTCATTTATGCATTTCCTTTTCATAGACATATAGTTTAGCTCATACATTCTCATTCTTTCTTAGTTGGAAATTCATCAAACTCGATTTTTGTATAAAAATATCTTCACAAAGAATACTAAATTTTCTTTTCATGAACCATAAAACTTTTAGTTCAAAGGCATACCTGGCGGTGATTGGAGTTGCTACTTAGCCATGGGATACTTGTTGCTTACTCTGTAAGCGAGTCTACAAGACCTATAACCTTGGGCTCACGATACCAATCAGAACGCCCTACTTTTAATACATAAAATTCCTAGGACATTACTACTCATGCATGCATTCGAGGCCCTAAGTGAAATTTAAATAAGTAAAAGTTGATAAATAAAAAAATCAATTTAATTTGGGATCCCATAGAAATACAAAACGTTTACAAGAAACATAATTAAGTTCGGCCTCTAATTTCAAAACTCTGTACTACGTAAGCGGAAGACAATAATCATTTAAAATTCTTTCTAAATCATGGATGCGAAATTCATGACTTGGTTCCCATGGCTTCTGTAGCGCATCCATGCCACTACTTTGGTATGCTCTCGACTCTACCGAAAACATTTTAAAACAAGGAAAACACAACAAAGGTAGAGGATGAGTATTATAAAATACCGATAAGTGGGGTCGGGAAATGCAAACACATGCATATGATTTTCCTTCAAATCGATCTTTAACATGACTATTGTTCGTGACTTTTAAAATCATAAAACTTTTCTGTAATGGGACCTAAATCTTTCTTTCATAAAATCATGACTTTTCTCTTTGGCTATGCGTGGTCAATTGAGTCTACCGAGTCTTTTCATTTTGAGTCTCTCACGGACCACTCAGAGGTTTGAGTCCTCGAGACTCCTGTAGGTTTGAGTCCTCACGGACTCCTGTAATATTGAGTCCCTCACGGACCCTGTAGGTTTGAGTCCTCATGGACTCTGTAATATTGAGTCCCTCACATGGACTCCTGTAATAATGAGTCCCTCATGGACTCTGTATCATCGACCCATAGAGTCTCTAATGCATGTTTTACCATGCATAAGTCCTCGAGAGACCAATTGCCACGACCTACATGACATGTTCATATACATACAATATGCATGAGGTCCCATCCTTTAAATTCATATACATATACATTCAAGAATGATGCAACAATCACATAAACTCAAGATCATGACATAACTTTCATAATTTTAACTAGAGTCAATCAATCATCGATAATAAATGCGTTTATTATTTAAGGTGCATAACTAGCACAATAACATAATCGAAAATCTCAATATACAAAAATATACATATTTGTGTCAAGACTCGTTTTTAAATTCTTTGAAATCATTTATTTCAGGTCCTCTCAAACCCTTAAATCATCAAGTTCCCTTCTAAACCTTTTGAAAATCATTCACTCGAGATCCTCGAAAAACCCTTTAAAATATTCGTTTCCTAAATTCAAGCCCTAAGCATGAGTTTTGGAAATTCATCTTTTGAATTAAATCCTCAATTTTCATCTTTTAAAACAAATACATATTTCAAGAAATCGTACTCACTTCCCCTTTTAAGATCGTTTGTAGAAAATCCTTACCATAGCCTTCGCTTAAACTCCTCATGCTCAGTTCCTAACTTTCGGGGTTCTTATCGGACTTGCTCATTTTACTCGAATTCCTTCAATCCAATCCATTTTCCTAATTAAACACATAATAAGTAAACTTATTTTTCACATCCAATACAAGATAAGTCGAATTACTACTCACACGAGCTGAAAGCGAACTCGGGAATCAAAATAGGTGGACCGGAGCAGACTCGCGAGATGGCGTGGCGGCAGCGTCGTGGCGCGTGAGGTGTCGAGAATACCAGCGCATCACGCGCGCGTGAATATCGATCCGGGACGTCGTGGCCGATCTATCCAAAACCGGCGTCGGCTTTAATGAAGGCGGTCGAAAAAAATCTTTGAAGCGGTCGAACCCAAGAGTTGAACCTCACGGCCCGGCAGCTTCAACGTTCGACGGCAAGCTCGGCGCGACTTCTTCAAAAGACCGATCCGGCGGCTTGCATCATTTCGTTCTCCACCGCACGGCGCAGTGCGGCGCGGCGCGTCGCGCGAACCAACGAGCGGTGTCAGCGGCGGCTCGACCGGGCGTCGCGTGGCGTAAGGCGATCGACTTCACCGGCGAGAGACGATCACCGCTACTCCTTCCGGCGAGGATCTGCGGCGGCGGCGGCAACTAAAGACGGAGGGCTTCCACGTGCGACACGGTCCGCGAGCTCGAGTCCTCGTCGATGAGCGTGGAAGTCGACGAGACGGTTGATCTGATGGCTCGTGGTGGCGGCGGCAAGGGGAGCTGGGAGGAGCCGTGCGGTTGAGGAGAATGGAGAAGAAATGGGCCTTGGGAGTTGTGCAATAATAGGACAAAAGAGGAGATGGAAACCCTAGATTCCTCTTTCAATCTAAATTTACCAAAATGCCCTTCTTTCAACTCCTAACTACAAAAATGCCCTTAACCTTAACTAAATAGTCCAATTTAGCTTATATTTAGTGACACCCATATGGATTCTCCTCAATTTTAAAAATTGAGAAAATAAAACAAGAAATTCTAAGGTTCGACTAATTTAATTTGCATTAATTTAACCCATAATTCAGAATAAAGGATACCTGGAGTTCTGGGGCGTTACACAACTAGTTTATGGTACTACCATAAACTATGTCCCTCTCGGGCAAGTGAGAGAGTGGCCCCATTGTTTAAGACCTGGATTCAACCCTTAAGAGAACAACCGATCTAATTTTTCTAACTCGGGAACGAGTCAATTTCATCTTCTGGAGTTAAGTTCGCTGCTCCGCACGAGGTTTTGTCCCTGGAAAGGTAGGCATATTGAGTCGGCAGCCTGGCCACTCTCACTCATACTAGTCTAAGGGCAAACCCCTACAGATAGGAGTTCGTAACTTGCTCAGGATTTATGTCGAATCACTAATGGTCATCTATAAACTATTAGACCTAATTTGTTAACGGTGTTACATCAGTAGGCTAATAATTCGCGATCCGATCTTGTACAATCTCATCGCATAGGATGCTTCCACTCACTTGTCAACTATATGAACGAGTTGGATCGCCTCGTTTGTATCAAATATAAAGTGGGTCGCACACATAGTGTTATCAGGATGAGTTTCCTAACCCTATCCATATACTATAGACCATTTAGGTTACACACTTGAACACGATCCTACCTATGTGTTTACTACGCACTGTTCAAATTCTCATAACCATAACCCTGGAGCTTAATTTATTGAATTTTAATTTTTAATCCGAGAACACGAAAAATCATGAATAATAACTCTTTATTAATTTCATCGAACATTATTTACAAACTACACGAGTTTATGATATAAAACCCCAACAGTTAAGATATGCAAACATACCCAACATGATTTATGTAACTTTATCGAGTGGGGCCGAAAACTTTTCATCCTCAAAAAAGCTTTTCCTCTGGGCATCTGTGGACGATTAACTCATTATTTCTCTTCCAACTTCTTGATATAGTACTCCTCTGGAGACTCCAACTAAAGGGTTACTTGGCATCTAGTTAACAGGGTCGAGCCGTGATCTATTAGGTACCTCATTTTCATTTGTTTTCCTTCTAGATGTACATCACTTTCATGTACACCAATTCCTCTGATATAAAAGAGTAATTGCCACAAAACTTTTATAAATTATTATGCACATGATAGAATGTGCTATCTTCAGGACTTGTTTTATTGTTAGTTCGTGTTGTATTTTAGGACTTTCATGTATTTATTTAGTTATTTTATACGATTCGAGCAATTAAAGCAAAATCGCTAATTTGGTTGATGGTACACATTTTATTTTTTAAAAAATATTTTTCAAGGAATTTCTTTTTTAAATTTATTCTTTTGGAGAACAAAAGCCTATAGATAGCTTTGAGTTCACAAACCAGAACTGGAAATATTTCTATTTTTTGTTCAATAAAAAAGGAAAAAATTGAAAGGAAAAAAAAAATACATTTATTTTTCTCTCGTATAAAAAATGGAAAGTGGTTTACTTTTACAACGAAGGTAACCTATTGCCGTAAAAACACACTTAAAAATATTGAGATACAAACAAAGAGGAGCTGAATATAAATGTCTTGTTGTAAAAATAGGATGAAAACCGGGTATAATTTTACCAATATTAAAATACTAATATAATAATATATTTATAATAATAATATAATAAGAATAATATAATAATAATAATAATATTAAAATAAGTGTTTGGAAAGTGGGGGCAATATATATAATATAAATAAAGAGATAGTGGAAATTTATGGAAAATTAAATAAAGACTAAAAAGAGAATTTGGCAAGGGATGAGTTGGTACATTTGGACACTAAGCATTTGTAAAAATTTGACACTTATGGAGGACACTATGGCTATGGAAATTTTGCCACTTGGCATAGGTAATATATGGCATGTGGATGGGCATTTATACTACATATTTTACAATACTCCCCCTTAAATGCTCATTTATATAATATATGCCTCGTTAAAACCTTACTAGGGAAAAACCCAATGGGATAAAAACCCTAGTGAAGGAAAAAGAGTACATATTTTATATAATACATTTACTCCCCCTCATGACGACATCACTTGAGATCTCTAAGTCTTCGCATCCCAATACTGTGAACCAATTTCTCAAATGTTGTAGTTGGTAATGCTTTTGTAAATATGTCCTCCAAGTTATCTTTCGAACAAATTTGTTGTACTGAGATGTCACCATTTTCTTCAAGGTCATGAGTGTAGAAAAGATTCGGAGAGATATGTTTCGTTCTATCTCCTTTGATATATCCTCCTTTGATTTGAGCTATACATGTTGTGTTGTCTTCGTATAATATTGTTGGAGGATGTTTACATGAAGACCATCCACATGTCTCACGAATGTGTTGTGTCATCGATCTTAGCCATACACATTCTCGACTTGCCTCGTGAATTGCGAAAATTTCATCATGATTCGAAGAAGTGGCCGTGATGGTCTGTTTCATTGATCGCCATGATATAGCGGTTCCTCCACAAGTAAATAGATAACCTGTCTGAGATCTAGCTTTGTGTGGATCAGATAGATAACCAGAATCTGCATAACCAACTAGATCAAAGCTAGATTTGTTAGAATAAAATAAACCCATATCAATCGTCCCTCGAAGATATCGGAGTACATGCTTAACTCGTTCCAATGTCTTTTGTAGGACATGAACTATATCTAGCTAATAAATTTCTTGAAAATGCAATATACGGTCTTGTGTTATTAGCTAGATACATAAGTGCACCAATTGCACTAAGATATGGTACTTCAGGACCAAGAAGTTCTTCATTATCATCTCGAGGTCGAAATATATCCTTCTTTACATCCAGTGAACGAACTTCCATTGGAATGTTCAATGGATGTGCTTTATCCATATAAAATCTTTTTAAGATTTTCTCTGTATAAGTTGATTGATGAACAAATATCCCATCTGCTAAATGTTCAATTTGCAAACCAAGGCAAAATTTTGTTTTTCCAAGATCTTTCATCTCGAATTCTTTCTTAAGATATTCTATTGCCTTGGATAACTCTTCAGAGTTCGATTATATTTAAGTCATCAACATATCTGATTATAATAGCAAATCTCGATGAGATTTCTTTATAAAAACACACGGACATATTGGATTATTTTGATATCCTTCTTTCAACAGATATTCACTCAAAGCGATTATACCACATTTCGTCACGATTGTTTTAATCCATATAATGATCTCTCAGTAACTTTATTGAATACAATTCGAGAACTTGATTCATATGTTTCTGGTATTTTAAATCCTTCCGGGATTTTCATATAAATGTCATTATCCAGAGATCCATATAAATACGTCGTGACTACATCCATTAGATGCATATCAAGTTTTTCATATACAGTCAGGCCAATCAAATATCTTAACGTTATTGCATCCACCACAGGAGAATATGTCTCCTCATAATCTATACCAGGCCTTTGCGAGAATCCTTGTGCAACAAGTCTCGCTTTATATCTTGTGACATCATTCTTTTCATTTCTTTTCCTTACAAATACCCATTTGTATCCCATGAGTTTAACACCTTACGGTGTTAGGACTACTGGTCCAAAAACCTCACGTTTTGAAAGTGAGTTCAACTCTGCTTGGATTGCTTCTTTCCACTTCAACCAATCCTTTCTACGTTTACATTCATCGATAGATTTTGGATCAAAATCGTCACTTTCATGAATAATATCGTGGGCAACATTATAAGCAAAAATGTTGTCAACAATAATATCATTTCGGTTCCATCTCTTTCCTGTTGTAACATAGTTTATAGAAATTTCATTATTATCCTCAAGCGTTTGATTTTCATCAATACTCTTTTGAGTAGTTGTATTCGGATTTCTTCCGGAACATCCATACCTTTCATTGAATCATTTTGATTCTCAACTACTTTTCTTTTCGAGGATTTTTATCTTTGGAACCCATTGGTCTACCATGCTTTTGGCGTGCTCCGGACTCATTATTGACAACTTGTTCTGTGGAATATCAATTTTTGATGGAGCATTTTTCTTTTAGTATATATGATTTAGTCACCCTTTTAGCATCTGTGAATGCATCTGGTAATTGATTTGCTATATTTTGCAAATGAATTATCTTTTGAACTTCAAGTTCACATCGATCTCTTCGAGGATCTAAATGAGATAATAATGATGCATTCCACGTAATTTCTTTTTCCAACTTCTTAATTCCTCCCTAATGTTGGAAAATTTGTTTCATTAAAATGACAATCGACAAATCATGCAAGAAATACATCACTAAATCGTGGGTTCAAGATATTTAATAATTGATGGGGAATCATATCCAACATATATTCCTAACCTCCTTTGAGGACCCATCTTAGTACGTTGTGGTGGAGCAATTGGAACATATCGCACATCCAAAAATTCTCGGATGGGATACATTTGGGCTGTGGCCATAAGCTAATTGCATGGGGAATATTTATTATAGGCTACTCGCCTAATGTCGTAATAATGATGCGGCGTGTAAAATAGCATGACCCCAGACCGATGTAGGGAGTTTAGCTCTCATAAGCAATGGTCTTGCAATTAATTGCGGACGTTTTATAAATGATTCGCTAAACCATTTTTTGTGCATGAACATGGGCTACGGATGTTCAATACTTATCCCAATTGACATACAATAATTATTAAAAGTTTGGGATGTAAATTCACCAGCATTATCAAGTCGAATTGTCTTAATTGTATAATCAGGAAATTGTGCTCTTAACTTAATTATTTGAGCAAGTAATCTTGCAAATGCAAGATTTCGACTTGATAATAAGCATACATGTGACCATCTCTTTGGATGCGTCAATTAATACCATAAAATATCTAAATTGACCACTCGGTGGGTTAATGGGTCCACAAATATCACCTTGAATTCGCTCTAAAAATGTAGGTGATTCAATGCCCACTTTAATTTGGTGATGGTCTAATAATTAATTTCCTTGAGAGCAAGCATCACATGACAACTCATTTGATTGAAGAATCTTACGGTTCTTTAAAGGATGTCCATGTGAATTTTCAATAATTTTCTTCATCATTATCGATCTGGATGACCCAATCGATCATGCCAAACACCGAATATTTCGGATTCATGAACTTACGGTTCATTGTTGCATAACTTTCGATTACTCGTATATGAGTATAATATAATCTAGAAGAAAAAAGTGGCAAGTGTTTCCAATATCGTTTTTTCATGTGAAACAATAGATGTGATATAGAGATACTCTATATTATTTTTACGATCAGTTTCAACATGATAACCATTATTACGTATATCTTTGAAACTCAATAGATTTCTCTTTGATTTGCTAGAGAACAAAGCATTATTAATTGAAAATTTTGTTCCTCTAGGCAAGATAAAACTTGTTTTTCCAAAACCTTCAATCAGGTCTGCAGAACCTGATATAGTATTGATTTTTGCTTCCAGCATTGTCAATTTAGAAAAATATTTTCTGTTTATGAGTATCGTGTGCGTAGTTGCGCAGTCTGCTAGACATAAATCCTCATTGCTCATTTTCGGGTTACTCAACATATTGAAATTGTCCATATTTCTTCATTGATAAGAAAAGGAAAAACGATTACAAAAAGTTCTAAATATATATACAAAAACAAGAAACATATTATAAACAGTACTTAATTATATATCTTCATACAAAACATCCTCTACTTGTTTGATTGCATCAATTTTCTCTCGGAAGATTCAAAATAAATCACCACATCAAGATGCACCATATTGGAGGGATCGAATACATCATCTTCTTGAATGGCAAGATTCACCTCCACATTCTTCCCTTTTCCTTTTTCCTTCAAGGAAGCTTGATAGAGATCAACAAGGTGTTTTGACGTCACGGCGAGTGCGTGACGAGTGCCAGTCATTCCATGCCGGAAACATTTATGTTCATCACCTTTTGAACTCCTATCTTGTGGAGATTTTCCTTTATGATCATCGGTTCGTGTGGGTTTCTTAAAGTTATAATGCCCACCACGAAAATAGGTATTTCTTCCTCTACGCGGTCCCGACCTGCGACCACGACCACGACCTCGACCACGATTATTAAAATTCACGGCATTCACTTCGGGAATGGTGTTTGCTCGATTGGTCGAGATTCATGATTTTTCATTAATAGCTCGTTATTTTGTTCACCACAAGAAGACATGAAATTAGTTGGAATATTTTTTAAAGCCTTTCTCTCGATATTCTGCTTTGCGAGAGCATATTCGAGACATGAAAAGTGGAGAATGTCTTCTCTAACATATCAACATCGATAATTTTTTCTCCGCATAATTCTAGTTTTGAACTAATTCTGAAAAGTGTGGAATTATATTCACTAACTGATTTGAAGTCCTGCAACCTCAAGTGCATCCAATCATAACGAGCTTTTGGAAGAATAATCGTTTTTTTGATGATCATACCTTTCTTTCAAGCCTTGCCATAGAATGTAGGGATCTTTTATTGTAAGATACTCCATTTTCAATCCTCGTGAAGATGATGGCGAAGGAAGATCATAGCTTTGGCTTTTTCTTGATTTGATGCATCATTTTCTTCTTTAATTGTTTCTCCAAGATTCATGGAGTCTAAATGGATCTCAAGATCAAGGACCCATGACAAGTAGTTATTTCCATTAATATCCGGGGCATGAAATTCTAGTTTTGCAAGATTTGCCATAGTAATACTATATACAAAGAAATTGCATTTACATTAGGAAATTAATTAAACATGCAAAATAACATTTAATTATTAAAAAAATGGCTTTACGGAGGACCTACCTTGATGGAAAAATCGGCAGAGCTTAAATGCTTGATAACGTGTTGTAAAAATAGGATGGCAGGGTATAATTTTACCAATATTAAAATACTAATATAATAATATATTTATAATAAGAATATAATAAGAATAATATAATAATAATAATAATATTAAAATAAGTGTTTGGAAAGTGGGGGCAATATATATAATATAAATAAAGAGATAGTGGAAATTTATGGAAAATTAAATAAAGACTAAAAAGAGAAAGTGGGAGAGAATGAAGAGAATTGGAGAGAATTTCACCAATGGATGCATTTTATTTTTCCACCAAAAGCCACTATTTATAGGCAATTTGGCAAGGGATGAGTTGGTACATTTGGACACTAAGCATTGATAAAAATTTGACACTTGGAGGACACTATGGCTATGGAAATTTTGCCACTTGGCATAGGTAATATATGGCATGTGGATGGGCATTTATACTACATATTTTACAATATGTCTAATCTTTTAGGTAATTCTCAAATTTAGCCTTAATCTCATAAAAAATTGTCAATTTTTAATATTTAAGGTATTAAAGTTTCTCAATTAGGTCGTCCAAAAAACAGTTATTCATGAAAAGTTAATAATGTTGTTTTATAAACATACATGACCACATGAACCTGCTGGAAAGAAAATGGATGAGACAAATTGGAAGTTGTTGACGCGCCAATCAAATTTTGTTCATATGACAAAAAAACATTCAAGTGATATGTCCACATGTTTAAATATATTAACAAACATTAATTTAATGATATATCAATTTTTTATTAATAAATTGGGAGAGACTGTTTTACAAAACTACAAAATTATGAAATTGTGAATTACATAAAACCTTGTGAATCATTTTGTATATTTATCCCACAAAAATACACAAGATGATCAGAAGAAATTTTAGATCTTGCATTGCAAGGAAGGAAGAAGCATAGAATTTTATTGCTTTGGATAATTTCATATGTGTTTTGTACGGAACTCAAGGATTTGGGATGATTTCAAGTCATAATAGATTTGAAAATTGAAATAATTTCATGCTTTTGGAAAGTACAAAAAAGTGAAGGCATGTTGAAGATCTCACATTGGAAAAGTGAGAGAAACCTCACAATATATAAGATGTGTGGGTTACTCCTCTCATTGCCAATTGGTTTTGAGATAGAACCTCATATAATCTAATATGGTATCAGAGCCCATTAAACCCAAATGGGTATTCGATCCAAAAATTGAAATTGGGATCTGATCCAAGAACGGTGAACCCAAAGATATTACTCCTCAAGCAAATCTTGTTTTTTTAAAAAAAAAAAAAATCGATTTTTTTCCTGTAAATTTCCTTAGTTTCGTGTTTTCATTCATTGGGTTCAAGAAGAAATCAACAAAAAATCTCCACAGAATATATCAAATCTCTTTTGATTAATTTTGTTTAAATTCGACTAGGTTGATTTTTTTTTTTTTCATTTAAATTATGACATTTGTAATTTTTTTTATTTTCATTTTTAACAATAATGATAACATTTGTAAATTCTAATTTAATGAGTTGACTTGTTTTTATTATTGATATATTTTCATGATGATATGTATTTGATCATAATGTTCCTTAATATTAAAATATTTTGTTATTAATTAAAATAATCTCCTATAAAATCCATAACAGCATAATAGTAAAATGTTATACATTCTTTTCATTTCTCATGAGCATCCAAACAAGAAATTTTAATTTCGTTGATTTCAAATCAATTAGGTTCCAAACACAAACAAGAATTTGAAATCATTTCATACCAAATCCACCCGCCAAACAGAACATAAGAGTACTAATAATAACTTTGTAGAAAAAAATGTGGAGACTTGTGGTATGATTCTAAGGGGCACAGCAACACATGATTGCTTTAGGTGTTGGAATGCAAACTGCATGGCCATATCTTCTTCGAAAGCATGAAGCTTTGCACCGCTCATCTTCAGTTGCGCTAGTGTTTGTGTTTGAACAAAATGAATCACAAGTTAACGGAAGTGTATGCCCCTCCTTGACTTCCACATCTACATCAAATTTATGAAAAACAACCAAAGTTAGAGCAACGTCAAACTAAAAAGGGAAGGAATGACAATCGTGTAGTGAGATAGAGACGATACGAGAGCGAACTAAAAGGGAAAGCATAGTCATTGTAGCGAGAGAAATCCAAAAAAACTTTTGCATATTCATCTTTTCAAAAATTATATCTAGTTTCTTTCACGTTGTTGGGTTTTAACTTTTGAAATTCGCTTTATATAACAACTTACATTCATACTCTATCCTTAAATGTAGATACATGCATATTCAAAGATATAAAAAGCATGAAAATACGCATTACTAAGTAATATATGCTAATCTTCGTTAATTAATATTGGATACCCTGGAAAATAATTGAAGTTGCTAATATTCATTAAGTAATATTCGGACATGTTTGGGAGTGATTTTGAAATGACCAAAATCACTTTTGACATGTCTAAAATCACTTTTCTTTCAAAAGTGTGATGTTTGACAATATTGAACAAGTGATTTTGGAAGAATCCAAAATCACTTGAAGTGATTTCCTATCAATCACTTAAAAGGTGATTCCCAAGTGATTTTTATCAAGTAATTATGATTTAAAATGACTATTATTTCATTTTTTGGAAAATGTATACTTTTGGTGACGAGTTCGTAAAAAATCATAAATTTCCATCAAAAATGAATTTTCTCAAAAACGTCACCATTAATAAGTTCATCCGCCATTTTTTACAAAATAACAAGTTTTCTCTCTCTAAAGTTTTTATAATGTGTATCTCTTACTTTATTATTTTTTTATCTTTTCATTCATTTTTCTCTATAATGGTTTTAATTTTCTTTGAATTTTTTTTATTTCTAAATTTTTTTTCCTCCCTATAATTTTCGTATATTTTTAAATTTTTTCTCACTAATTTTTTTATCTCTTGCTCTACCATTTTTGTTCTTGTACTTTTTTGTTCCTAACTCTTAATTTTTTTCTCTTCAATCCTCGTTATAAATTTTCTTCCTAAAATTTTTATCATCTTACCCAAATTTTTTTTATCTCTCTATCTTTATTTCTCTAATATTTTAATTCCTTCATATCTCTGACTTGATGATTATAAAATCCCTTTTGAAAACAAACATTAATCATTTTTTTTTAAATATTTTTAATTAATTTAAATTCAATTTTACAACGTTTGAATTAAATATTAAAATAATTTATAAATAAATAATTTTATTAAAAAATTAAGTATAATTAAATCATTAGCTTAAAACACTTATTTTAAAGTCACTCTCAAACATGCCTTTTGAAAATTACTTAATTGTATGAAAATCACTATTAAAAATGTAGAACCAAACATGAAAATGATTATATGAAAATCACTTTTAATAAATCAATTATAAACAAATCAATTGTACTAAAATTAATATTTCTATAATCATTACCAAACATGCCTTTCGATACTCTTTCCTTATACAGAGATATATGCATATTATTATTAACGTAGATTCATAATTTTTCCTTACATGTAGATGCACGTTTATTCAAAGATATAAAAAGCATGCAAACATATTTCTCAAAAAAAAAAAAAAGCAGGCAAACATAGAGCAAAGTAATATAGGCTAATATTCGTCAATTAATATTTGATGTAAATGGAAAATAATTAAAGTTGATATTATTATATATAGGTATTATTAGTAACTTTGTCTTACAGTCAGAGATAGAAATCTTATCTGCCTCTTGTTTGAATTGTACAACTATATAAAGAAAAACTTTACATATTTGACTTTGGTAATATATGACATATTAATACGACATCAAGTGCTTAGGCACCAATTCCTAATTCTCACACGGGTCCTATGTTTGAGTCATTTTCTACCATATTCGTGATGTAATATTCTAAAAAAAAGCACTAATTTATGCAATTACCCCATGTATATGAATATAATGAATGTGGGTATATTAATTTAACTTCTGATTTTAAGAGGAGTAAATGTATTTTTTTTCGTTCAACAATATTTTGGAGTGAAAAGATTTGAACCTCTCACCTCTTCATCAAAGATATTTGTCAATTACTACTGACTTATGCTCACTTTGATAGAAGAGTAAATGTCTTAACTATGAAGCTTACACTGATTTTAATTTTTTTATATTTTTTTTATTTTTTTTTTTTTGAAGAAAGGCTCATTTTAAAGGTTGAAACCACTAATCATATTCCTAATAAATACATACAGATTTATGGATTCTTCATATTTTTTTTTTACAATTCTTTTTTGTAGCTTTTAAGTCTTCTAGGGGACATGTAAGTCCTTTCTTTTCTTTTGTTTTTTAGCTAATGCTTGAGAATAATTCATTATTGATTAATTAATCAAAGGATTGTTAGCTATTCAATCGTCCAATTCAGCAGGTGGAGGAGAGGAGTGAGTGGATCTTGAGTTACCTACAGGAGCTAAAGATTCTGGATGGAAACCAGGAGGACAGTTTCCCAAGAGCACTAATTAGGGATGGGGCTCAGGATGCCTATGGTAGGATGGAAATATTTGTGGATGCTGCATTCAGTGAGACTTCAAGGAAATCAGGTTTAGGGGCTGTAATTAGATACCCAGATGGGCAGGTGATGGCAACTATGGAGAAGTGCAGTAATATTGTTGTTTCCCTTGCATGTTCTGAGGCGGTAGCCATTTTGGAGGGGGTTAGGCTGGCACATAGAATGGGATTGTCAATGGTGCACGTTCATTCTGATTCTTTAGGCATTGTGCTTATGGTGAATGGGGAGATGGAAGTGTTGACGGAAGTCCATAACATAGTTCATGATATTCTTTTGTACACAAAGGAGTTCCAGAAAATTGATTTTTCTTACCTGCCTCGCGAGTCCAATATTCTTGTTGATGCCTTGGCCAAGTCGGCCCTTTCGGGGAAATCCGGCCTTTGGACAACTAATCTACCATCTTGGTTTCTACGTTTGTTAAATTTTGTTAAGACTAGTGATGTAGCCCAATGGGCCTGACTATGCTAATGAAATTCTCAAAAAAAAAAAAAAAATCAAAGGATTGCTAAAAATATTCCTAAGGAACACACATTATTAATAATAAATAAGAAGAGAAGGATATATTTTTTTTTTAGGCAAAATCATAAAATTATAGATTCTTTCTATTTGAATTTATTGGTTTTCTTTATTCACAGAAGGATGATTAATGATTAGATAGATTTGTTTTTTTAGCAACAATTAATTTGGTAGATTAAGGTTGAATTTAATTGATAATTATTAGCATATTAGTAATAGGTGTGTTAATTTTTTCGTCCAGGACAGAGCCTATGGAAACCTACCCCACAATTTTTCATTTTTCATGGAGATGGCGTCAAATACGATCGAGGAATGCAGTTTCGATCTTTGGAAGATTCAATTTTAATTATAGGATAAATTGCGAATCCACCTTAAATTACAATGATGGTTGCCATTGCACTCACAAACTTTCCATTCCAAAAATAAATAAATAAAACACTCCAATTTAGGGCTTGTATAGATCCCTGTGAAAAAAAATGTTTTTTTAAAAATATATTTTTTTAAGCATTTTTTATAGAAAAGTTTTAAATGAAAACACTATGTTTGGTTACATTTTCTGAAAAGTTTTTATATACGCAAGTATGTTTCGTTTCTTCTAATGTCAAACTACTATATAAAGAAAGACTAATAATTTCAAATTTGTGTTTAAAACACTATGATCAACCACAGTTATCGTCGGTGGAAGCTGATAGTCCCATCGATGAGGTGGTGGTGGACGACAATGAAATCAGATGATCACCAACAATAGTCACCAGTGGTAGGCGACAGAATCCAATGATTGCAAATATGCGTTTATGATGATGACAACCGTCGATGGTGGTTGTCGGTTGCATGGTTTGTGTAAGGATGTATATTAAAATGGTGGGTAAATGTTACAACCTCAAGTGCATGTGTTGATAATATGCCGAAAAGAATTATGGTTATCATGAAAACTTGATTCTAACTCGGGATACCTTGCGTTGAATGCAAGTGCACACTCAACACTCGTAAGTAATACTTGGAAGTATTTCAAGACAAAAAAAATTAACCTATTTCGACAATTTTTTATCGAAAGTTCTAAAAAACCTTTGAGAAATATATACATTTATCAAAAGTATTTAAAAAACCTTTGAAAAATATCCACTTTTTATCAAAGGTTATTAAAATCCTTCGAAAAAGATGTGTATTTGTCAAATGATTTTAAAACAACTTTGAAAAATATATGATCATTTATCGAAGGTATTTAAAAACCTTTGAAAAATATATACTTTTTAATGAAGGTTTTTAAAAACCTTTGAAAAAGATATTATATTTTTATCAAAGTACATTAAAAATCTTGGAAAATAATATGATCCTTTATCGATGGTATTTAAAAAACCTTTGAAAATATCTACTTTTTAACGAAGGTTTTTAAAAACCTTTGAAAAAGATATTATATTTATTAAAGGATATTAAAAACCTTTGAAAATAATATGATCTTTTATCAAAGGTATTTAAAAAACCTTTGAAAAATATCAACTATTTATCGAAGCACTAGTAGAAAAAAGGGTTTTGATGACGGGCGCGCGCCTGTCATCTATGCAAGTGTCATTGTAACATACAATGACGGTCGGGTTTTGATGACGGGCAATGCCCGCTTCCTCTTTTCTCTCATTCGGTAGTGACTCACCATGCCAAATCCATGTTCTATAGCTTTCATCAATGCCATTAATATATAAATGGTCTCTTACGACATTCACATTTTGAGACTTTGCATTCACACATTTCAAGCATGGACAACAAATGACACCTGACCTATTTGAATGTCGTATACCATTTTGGATAAACGTCTCAACTCCTAAACGATATTTTGATGACATTCTATTCTTTGACATCCACGACTTATCCATAACTATAAATCTGATGTCTTGAAAGTTCAATCTACAAGAAGAATAATAGTTACTTAAACTTATGTACTTACTATGTCCTTAGGAAGTCGTCGAAGAAAAAATAAAACTATCAAGGAGTTCACTACTTACTCAATTTCATGATGTTGATTCAAAAGCCAACATCATGATATTTTGGACTAATACCATTTCCTCTCATCCACAAACCCACTACTAATATTAAGAAAATTAAACATATAATCCTAATCAAACATGCTAAACAAAAGTTTTCAACCATTCCTCAATCACTATTAATATTAAGAAAATTAAACATATGAAATCTAAACTCATAAAACTTAACACAAACAAAGAATTAGAATTAAGAAAAATTTAGGAAGTTCTCACTTTTTCCTCAATAATGTAATACAAGTTATTAACCTCCTTCCATCAATCCCAATATAAAAGTAAACTTATCTATTTTAAACTCATAAAAAATTATAGCATAATAAAAGAAAATAGTAGTAAAAACTTAGGTATCTTGAAGGTGGGATTAGTTAACATGGTACCTAAGTTTTAACTAATTTAGTGCCATAAGTTTTAACTAATATAGTTTCAAATGGTTCAATTTCTTCTTTGAACTAATATTGAGGTAAGTTTGATAGTAGGTAAATTTTCATTAAGTTAGAGTGATTATTTTGTAGAAACTAATTTGAATCTCAAACTTAATATTGAGTTAAGTTTGAGATTCAAATTTTAAATTGGGTCGAAAAATGAAAATTTGAACTTGATAGTAGTAATCAAGAATGGACTTTTAATATCATGAGAGAAGTTCCTTCATATGTTTCTTGGGTAGCTTTTACACTATTGAGGCTTTTGAGACTTCTTCAACTACCTAAAGATGGGGTCAACTCCAATTTTGGATGCAACCCTTGCATCACATTTTTAATGTTTCTAATGTCAATTACCATCAATCCTTAAAAAATGTTTCTAATATCATTAATTAAACTAGGCTTAAATTGGGTAGAAATTGAACACATTTTCACTTGAAAGAAAAAATCATGCATAACATGTAGCTTTGAACGCATTTTCTTACAACCTCAACCATATTATATATATTTTTAAGTTTTTAAGGCTACATAAAAATTGCATAATCCATAACATGTGACTTCCATTTCAACTTGTGCCCTTCAACATTTCAAGAGCTTCAGCATTTCAAGAGTATTTCAAGATAACTGACATAAAAACAAATTAAAGGGGCACATTTGGACCTCAATAAAGCAGATCTACAAACGAAGGGTGTAGATCTGGACCTCACGCTTCAGATCTGGTCGGCAGCGATGGATGCCGGAGAAGACAGACGGCGGCGACTCCCAAATGGACGGCGGCGAAGCAGTCGGCAGCGATTTGGTGCTCCGTGGACGGCGGTTTGGTGCTCCGTGGATGGGTTGTGAAGAAGAGAGTGAGACAGAGTGATGGTCGGCGGCGACTCTCCAAACGATCGATCGGCGGGCGACTCCCCAAACGATCGGCCGGCGGTCAGACAGTGAGAGGGAGTGAGATCGAGAGTGAAGATGGCAGCGGTAGACGGCGACTCCCCCAAACGAACGACGGTGATGGTCGGAGATGGGTCGTGAAGAGGGTGAGAGAGAGTGAGATCGAGGGTGGAGAGAGAGTGAGAGAGTGTGAGATTGAGATCGAGATCGAGGGTGGAGAGAGAGTGAGAGCTGTCGTTCGATGGGTCGGGTGAGGTGTCCTGAAATGTTTTTTTTATAATTAATATATCCTATAATGACGGGCAAAGCCCGTCATTAAAAAGAACTTACAATGACGGGCAATGCCCGTCATTGTATCTCCATTTCAACTTACCCTCCGCACATTTCGACTGTCCGTCATTGTTTCCCACCCCCAATTTTTTTTGTCTGTCATCGTATCCCAGTTTTGTTCTAGTGAAGGTTATTAAAAACCTGTGAAAAAGATATTGTATTTATCAAAGGTAACTAAAAACCTTTGAAAATAATATGATCCTTTATTGAAGGTATTTAAAAAAAAACTTTGAAAAATATAAACTCTTTATCAAAGATTATTAAAAACCTTTGATAAAGATATTTTACTTATCAAAAGACATTAAAAACCTTTGAAAATAATTTGATCATTTATCGAAGGTATTTAAAAACACCTTTGAAAAATATCAACTATTTATGGAAGGTTATTAAAAATTTTTGAAAAGGATATTATATTTATCGAAGGTAACTAAGAACCTTTGAAACTAATATGATCCTTCATCGAAGGTATTTAAAAAACCTTTGAAAAATATAAATTATTTATCAAAGGTTATTAAAAACCTTTGATAAAGATATAGTATATTATATTTAACCTATTATCGAAGGTTCTTAAAAACCGTTGAAAAAGATATTATATTTAACCAATGTTCTTGAAAACCTTTGAAAAAGATATTATATTAAATCTTTGAAAAATATTTAATATTATATTTAAATATTAAATAAAGCCTTGAAGGTAAAATTTTGTTATATTGAATTTGTAGTTTTGTTATATTGTTGGAGAATATTTTAATAAGGCCTTGAAGGCAAAATTTTTTTTATTATTTAAGTTTGAGGCTTGAGCAAGCTAAAGAAAAGTTAAATATAAATTAAAGTATTTAAATTGATTTTACCTTGTCATCCTATCCGTGTCGCCGCAAGAAGGCGACAAATATAGACTAAATTCCCCCTCAGGTCTGCGACAAAAAAAGTAGAATGATTCTCTTAGGTCTGCCGACAAAAAAAAAAAGTAGAATGAATTAGGGCAAATCTTTCTAAATTTACTTAATAATTTAATATCTTTAATTGATTTTTTAATTAATTTTCCAAGTAATCAAATAACATTTCATCCACCTTAACAAATATAAACTTGTCATCCTATTCACGTCATCAGATAACGGTCTAGTCAGCATTTTATTAGGTTAAAGTTAAGTCAGGGACCATTTAGAATGGTTTTACAAACCTGAGGGACTAAAATGTATCTTTTGAAACCTCAGGGACCAAATAGACATCAACTCGGGGACCAAAAGTGCATTTTGCCCTATTTAGTTTGTTTAAGGGCATTTTTGTAGATATTTGGAAAGAAAGGGACATTTTGGGAAATACAAGTGGGCTAGGGTTTTGCAAAAAAAAATTGTTTTGAACCCAGTTTCGCGCCCTCCTCTTCGCCCTCTTCGACCTCTTCAAAAGAGTAAATTAGTGATTCCTTCCTCATCCTCTTCAGCCACTTCATCCTCTTCGTTTCGCGCCCCACTGCAAGTTGCCCATCGACCACACAACAGCCAACCGACACGCTCCGGTCTGACCAACGTCGCAGATCTGTTCGTCACGCCATCGCCTGCCTTCAGCCTGAGTTTCGTCCGAACCGTTTCATCTTCTACTCTTCCTCTGCTCTTTTTTGCTTCCTGTTTCATCTTCTTCATCTTCCATAACCCTAACCTTCTATTATGGCAGTGATTCCATACTTGTCAGGTCCTTTCTTAAATTGATTAGATTGGTTGTTTTCTTCTTTACGATTTTGAGGTTAATCACAAAATAAATGGCAGATTTCGTTACAGGTAATCGTGGGAGGGAAGTCAATTGATGAAGAGCGGATATACAATGCTGTAAATTTCATCCTGTCCTTACAGGTACCGTTGTTAGTTATCAAATTTTTTCAGATTTCCTATCGAATAGTTCATTTCAAACCCAATTCTCAATAACAGCTCGTGAATTCGTACAACATTTCTGAAGTAGGATAGGAAAGTTTTGCTGAGTATTAGACTAATGTTGAATTAAATTGCCATTTATCGATTTTTTTTAATTCCATAAATATCTGTCTTTCTGAAATTCATGTGGCTCTGTATTTTCGTAAAATTTATTCCTTATTTTGATATAGATGTGGCTTCAGTGTGTTTCTAGTTGATCTAGTCCAAGCTAGTGGATTAGATCTGTTGTGTGTTTCACATGGTTTCCTTGTTTAAAAATTTTCAATTGATTTGATTAGTCATTCGACCGATTCTATTTAGGCAATTAATTTGAAGGTGAGACATCTGAAATTTCATTTCATGTATTTGTTGAACTAGAAAAGGCCCATAATCCTTTTAGGGTAACAACTTTCAACTTCAAATGCCAGCCCACACATAAGCCCATAAACCTTTTAGGGTAACAAGCTTTTTTTTATTTTTTTTTAAACTTAAATTCATCTACACAAAACCCTAAATGCCAGCCCACACATAAGCCCATAAACTCCATGCACCATGCATTTGACGCTTCGTAGGTTTTATTTTTTTAATGAAAAGTTGAAAACGATCCACGACAAGTTACAACGACTTCTCTTCTCCTCTAAGTTCAAACTTCTTCGTCGATTGTTGTTGGACGTTGGTGTTGTTGGACGTTTTTCTTCATCGATTGCTGTTGGACGTTGGTGTTGCTGGACGTTTTTCTTCATCGATTGTTGCTGGACGTTGGTGTTGCTGGTGTTATTGGACGTTTTTCTTCATCGATTGCTGCTAGACATTGGTGTTGCTGGTGTTGTTGGACGTTTTTCTTCATCGATTGCTTCTGTTGGTTTTTCTTCATCGATTGCTTCTGTCGGTTTGGTGGTGTTTTCGTGCTGTTGGTTTTTTGGCATTGGTTGGCAACTGGTTGCTTGGTTCTGGTTGCTCTTGATTTTTCTTCTTTCTTCTTCTGTTCTTTTCGTTTTCTCATTGATTGCTTCTGCTGGTGGTGCTTGTTGTTGCTTCTCCTCCTTCACTCCATTTTTTTTGCCATTGGTTGGTTGTTTGGTTGCTCCTGGTTTTTCTTCTTGCTTCTTCGTTGATTGTTGGTTGGTACTTACTATGTGCTAGTGGCTAGCTACTGCTTGGTGCTTCATAGTTCATAGTTCATCGATTGTTTCTTCTCCATAGGGTAACCAGAACATGGTCACTTCCTCACTTATTCATTCCTCTTCTTCTATTCAACTTCAGCCTTGAACTAATTATTCTTCTTCTTTAATTATCCTTCTTCTAATAGGAATCAATCAATATGGGAGATGTTGATACAAAAAGAAAGCATCTCGGTTGGAAATATGTTGTTTTGGAGGATGAGAAGGACACAAATTCTTGCAAATGCACATTTTGTGGAAAAATCACAAAAGGTGGAATTTGTCAAGCAACTCATCATTTAGTTGGTGGGAATCAAAATGTAAAAGCATGTTTAAAGTGCCCAACTAATGTAAGAGAGGAATTGAAGGATTATCAAACAAAAAATGAAAGCAAAGCGAGAAGAAAGTAATGCACTAACAAACTTTGAGGATTATGATTTGAATGCAATTGATGAAGAGGATGAGATGGATGCAATTGGAGGATCGAGTTCAAGTACTGGAACATCTAGAAAGCGAGTTCTTAGCAATGTAGAAGGATCTAGTGGAAATCGATCACAATTGAACTTGAAGCCACCACGACAAAAGGGAGCCATGGATAAATTTGTTTATCCCGATCCAACCAAAGTTGTTGATGATAGGAATAGAATGAAGAAGTTTAAGCAATCTAGCATTACAGAAAAATATAACAAGGAGGGAAGGGATACTACGATTCAATTCATCATGCGTTGGATTTATCAAGCAGGTATCCCGTTAAACACCATTCGCTTAAGAAGTTTTCATGTAATGTGAGAAGTAGTTGGTCAATTTGGTCCCGGTTTGAAGCCTCCTTCTTATCATGAGGCTAGAGTTACATGTTCGAAAAATGAGGTAGAATTTACTAAAACAATAGCTAGTAATCATGAGGTTGAATGGAAAAAAAAATGGATGTTCGTTGATATCAGATGGGTGGACAGATAGAAGAGATAGAACTTTAATAAATTTTTTAGTTCATTCTACAGATGGAACATTATTTTTGGAATCCATTGATGCATCTTCATGCATCAAAACTGGTGAAAAAGTATTTGAACTCTTGGATGGAATGGTAGAAAAGATTGGAGAAGAAAATGTCATCCAAGTTGTTACTGATACTGCCTCAAATTATGTCCTAGCTAGTAAATATTTAGAAGTAAAACGATCACATTTATATTGGACACCATGTGCTGCTCATTATTTAGATTTGATGTTAAAAGATATTGGAAAGATTGATCAAATCAAAAGGTATATTAAAAAGGTCGCGGCACTTAGTGGTTTTATTTATAACCACTTGTATGTGCTAAACATGATGAGAGAATTCACCAATCAACATGAGTTGGTAAGACCCGCCGTTACTCGATTTGCAACATCATTCTTGACACTATCGAGTATTCATAAAAACAAGGCGAATTTGAGAAAGATGTTCATCTCTGAGAAATGGACAACTTCTAAATGGGCAAAGGATCCAAATGGTAAAAGAGCAGCTGACACTATCTTGATGCCATCGTTTTGGAACTCAGTTGTCTATACGTTAAAGGCATCGGGGTCACTAGTTCGTGTTCTTAGATTAGTTGATGGTGACAAACCAGCTATGGGGTACATATATGAGGCTATGGATCGAGCCAAGGAGGCTATCAAGAACGGGTTTAATGATAATGAAGCAAAATATAAACCCATTTGGGATATCATTGATAGAAAATGGGATTGCCAACTTTATCGACCTTTACATGTAACCAGTTATTATTCAAATCCATCTCTTTTTTATGATCACCAAGATAAAATTATTCAAGATGTAGAAGTTATGAGTGGTCTACTTCAGGTTGTGCAACGACTAATACCATCAAAGAACGACCAAAATCGATGCACGGTGGAATTGGAGTTGTATTCTGAAGCTAAAGGCATGTTTGGCATCGATTTAGCTATCAACACGAGGAAAATTAAGACGCCAGGTAATGTCATTGTTTAAATGTTTGGACTTTGGATATTCTTCTAAAGTTATTCCAAGAGTTAATCCTAAACCATTTTAAACATGTGATTGTGAATAGCATCATGGGGGGCTCTTTATGGGGGTAGTACTCCAATTCTAAAAAGGTTGGCCATGAGAGTTCTAAATCTCACATGTAGTGCTTCTGGTTGTGAACGCAATTGGAGTGTTTTTGAACACGTGAGTGGTTAATTTGTCTTCTACATTATTAATTTAATATCTAAACATTACTTTTTAACTCTATATTTATATTATTAATTTTGTAGATTCATTCGAAGAAGAGAAACAGGTTAGAGAAAAATTATTTAAATGATTTGGTTTATATCAAATACAACCAAGCACTTAAAGAACGCTTCGATTTGAAGGATCAACTTGATCCAATTTCTCTTAATCATATTGATGAGAGTAATGAATGGTTGGTTGGAACGCTTGAAGAAGAAGATAATGAACTTGAAGCTGATAATGAGTTAGTTTTTTATGATGACGGTCTCATATGGGGAGATGTGGCAGATGCTAGTGGTGTTAGAGAACCTCTAAAGTACACTAGGTCTAAAGGGAAGTCAACTGTTGCAGCTTCATCTTCTAGAATTCGAATACCAACACCTACTATACAGGCGGTTAGTGATGAAGATGATGACAATGTAGAGGAATTGGATCTTGAAGAGGAGAATGATCAAGGAGGAGCTGGAGATGACGAGTTAGATTTAGATGGGGAGGAAAATTAATATTATGACATTTAATTGATATTTTAGTCTTTTAAATTTAGAGTTTTAGACTAGTTTTACGTTTTACCTTTTTTGTTGGTTCACTGAATCATTATTTCATAATTCTCATTCTTGATGACTTTAGACATTTGATTGATGTATTAAGTTTTAAAAGTTTTTTCATTTTATATGATATTTACTATACAATTTATGTTGTATATATTATTTATTTATATATTTAATTATTGCGCCTCGCATCACTCGGGCCACGCCTTTTTGTCGCCTCTCGCCTTTGGGCGATCAAATGGCTTGTCGCCTTGAGGTGCGCCTTGCGCTTTGAAAACACTGGTTTAAGTAGAGTCATGAACACTTTTGTCTATAAGCTTAATCATTCTTTTTTACACATCCATTTCTAGGTAATCTCTTGCTTTTTACAAAGAAGTGTACTGCCCTCTTGCTACACGCTTATAACACGGATAAGTTTTGGATGCAAATTGGAAACCGAGCATTAAAAGAATATAGAAATGGAGTTAGAAGTTTTCTAGATTTTGCATTTATGCATGCAACATCAGGTCAAATTTCTTGTCCATGTAAGAGATGTAATAATGCAGTACTTAAAACTCGAGATGATATTGAAGTAGATTTATTAATGTTTGGGATAGTTCCAAGTTACACTCAATGGACAATGCATGGTGAAGAAAGTTTGTCATATGAAGTAGGAGAAAGTGATAATGGTCCTAATGATGATGAAAACAATTTGTTACTCATTGATTATGTAGTAGTTAAATGTTCTAGAACTTTTGCAGTTATTTTATCTTTAAGTTGTAGTTATTTTGTCTATATAAACAATTTATGAGATCATGTCAAAATTATTTTGTCTATATCTTTGTACTTGCAATTCAGGGAATTACATATAAGTGGTTATTGTATTCAAGTTCTAAAGCTTTTTGCAAGAGCTTTTTTGAAGGATTTAGGAATCTCGATAAAGAAATATTTCTGAAGGTTTTAAATTCTTTGAAAATAGTATTATAAACCTTTAAAAATAATAAAAGCCTTCGAAAAAGATAATTGAAAATGAATAATTATCGATAAACAATTTGACAATTTTCGAAGATATATGACCTTTGAAAAATAATCATTTTTGAAGGTTAATGTATTCCGACAGGATCTATTTCGACAATTTTTGAAGGTTCTGTTAACCTTCGAAAAAGGATTTATCGAAGGCTTGTTTAGTACCTTTTCGAAGGTTATGACCTTCGAAAAACGTCAATTTTTTTGTAGTATCAAGAGAAATTAAAGTGGCCAATTTTAATTCTCATGTACCGTTAAAATCAATAAAATTTCATAAATCCAATCATGACATCAATCATAATGCAATCCAAAGTTACATTGAAAATAACCTAACTCTTGCCTAAGACAATTTAGTTCATGGTGGAAATCGAGCCACACATCTCTAATTAGGCATGTTTTTATTGGTCAAAGAGTTCATGCAAAACAACCAACAACGTTCACTAGATTAGCCTAAATCATCCACAATTCTAGCCTAAAACAGTCACGAGTTCAGTCTAAAACAGTGAGCAAAAGTAGTCTAAAGCAGTATGTAAACAACCCAAAAATTTAGTATTATATTGGCAGTTGACAGCAAGCAATAACACTTAGAGATAGGGAACAGGTTACACAGCAGGTGGCCTTGTTTTGCTTCAGCAAACCCCTTCCGTTGGCTTCAGCAACAGGTCTGCCTATTGCTTCAGCAAAGGCGAGCAACAACAGTAACAACCCCTCAGTTTCTGATTTACTTCAGGAAAAGGGCAACACGACCACAACAGCTTCACGGATTGCTTCAACAATCGCCAAGCAGCAGCAGCAACAGGTGGACAACACGACTTTGCTTCAGCAAGCCAACGGTTTCTCCTTCAACTGCACGTCGATTGCTTCAGCAAAAGGCTTCTCGGTTTCTGTTTCACGCACAGCTTCTCACACCAATGCTGCAGTGTTCCTTATATTTTTTATAATTCAATACCGCAGTGTACAGGTCAAGTTTTAGTATAGTGATTTAAGAGTCCAACTACCGTTCTCGGGAATGGGTTTCTAGATTAATTAATTACCAAGATACTTATTCTCAATTTTAGCTAAAGTAACATAACGTGGATAGGTGATTGAAAGTAAAGACAAACAACAAACAAACATGTGGAGACACGAATTGATAGATTCAAAGGAAATTGACTTCGCAAGCTAATGACTTAATTGACACATGCAATGAACTAATGTGATGCTTTTATAAACCAAAAGTAAAATACTCAAGAAAACCTCTCGGTTCTTAGTGAGCCTCGCACATGCAATAAACTTCATAGTCTCCATATGAACCTACGACATGCACGACATTAAGCAACCTTTTTATGTGTTTCCCTTAAGTTTCTTAGACATTCTCATGCCAAATTCCTAAGGGTTTTGACAACTTTACTCTAATTCAAGTTTTATCTCTCGAGTCCACTTAAACCAACAAATTTAAGAATTAAAGAACGAATTTCCAAAAATAAGAACAAAACATGCTTCAATACATAGCAATTAAGTCTTAACAAGTAAATCAAATCCTAACTACAACATTTAGCTACTCTAAATCACATGAAAATCAAGTTAAACATGTAGGAAACGTCTTATCGATCTGGCGTTGCGACGCTGCAAGGCAGCGTTGCAATGCCCTCTTTGCGGTTCTTCAAGTGTGCCTTTTTATCAAGATAAGGCCAGAGTTGAGTTCGGTTCCTGTTGTTCGAGAGTTTATAGATGTTTTCCCTGAAGAGTTGCTGGTCTACCCCCGGTTCGTGAGGTAGATTTCAGTATTGAGCTTGAGCCCAGGACGACTCCGTTATCTAAAGCTCCCTACCGAATGGCACCAGCAGAATTGAAGGAGCTTAAGACTCAGCTGCAGGAACTTCTAGACAAGGGGTTCATCCGTCCAAGCGTTTCACCTTGGGGTGCGCCCGTGCTGTTTGTAAAGAAGAAAGATGGGTCGAAGCGGTTATGCATTGACTAAGAAATTTGAACAAGGTATGATGAAGAACAAATACCCTTTACCTAGGATCGATGACTTGTTTGACCAAGCGCAAGGAGCGACAAGTGTTTTCTAAAATCGACCTATGGTCGAGGTACCATCGGTTGAGAATCAAGGATGAGGACATTAGAAGAAAGCGCTTTTAGATCAGTACGGACACTATGAGTTCACGGTGATGTTCTTTGGCTTGACGAATGCCCCAAAGAAAGCGTTTATGGAGCTAATGAAGCAGAGTATTCAAAGAGTTCTTAGACACCTTTGTGATCGTCTTCATCGGCGATATTCGGTGTACACAGTCGGAGGAGGAGCATGAAGTGCATTTGAGGAAGTGTTGATGATTTTGAGGACCAACCAATTGTATGCAAAGTTCTCCAAGTGTGAGTTACAGTTGCAACGAGTTGCCTTCCTAGGACACGTGGTGTCTAAAGAAGGTGTGACAGTGGATCCTGCTAAGATTGAGGCAGTGGCAGATTGGCCTCGTCCTAAAACTGTTTCTGAAGTGCGAAGCTTCTTGGGTCTGGTCGGTTATTACAGGAGGTTTGTTAAGGATTTCTCCAAGATAGCCACACTCTTGACTCAGTTAACTCGTAAAGGAAATCAGTTCGTGTGGTGTGAAGCTTGTGAAGCGAGTTTTCAGGACCTCAAGCATAGGTTAGTCTCTCGCACTGTGCTTGCGATTACTGATGGCTCGAGGAAGTTTTGAGGTCTCTGATGATACTTCCAAGAAAGGTTTGGGTTGTGTGTTGATGCAGAATGGAAAGGTGATCGCCTATGCCTCTCATCAGTTGAAGGATTACGAGCGGAATTACCCAACCCATGATTTAGAGTTGGCTGCCATGGTCTTCGCTCTGAAGATATGGCGTCACTACTTATATAGGGAAAAGATTCAGATGTACACAGACCACAAGAGCCTCAAATATCTTTTTACTCAGAAGGAGTTGAACATGAGCAGCGCGAGATGGTGGAGTTAGTAAAGGACTATGAGGTTGAGATCTTTGTACCATCCGAGCAAAGCAAAGCGTTGTTGCCGATGCCCTCAGCGAGAAAGGTGGCTCACACCTCGGTGCCGAGTCACGAGACAAGTTCCCTTGCGTTCGAGAGATGGAACGCGAAATAGCGATTGTGTTGAGTCGAGTCACGGCTCGGTGAATCGGTTGTCGATGCACGACCGACCTTGAGGAACAACGAGTTATTGATTGCGCGCAGCGGGAGACTCTAGTCTTGAGGCTGTTGGCGCCGAGGCAAGAAGTGGCGAGAAAGTGAGTTCTCTGTATGTAACGCAGATGCGGTGGACTCACTTGTTCAGTGGAGCGCTGTGTGTTCCCGTGAGAGTGAGTCTCTCAGGAGAGAGATTTTGGTTGATGCTCATAACTCTCATTTTTTGATTGCATCCTGGAAGCACTAAGATGTATCGAGACTTGAAATCATTCTCTTTGGTGGCGTGGAATGAAAAGAGATGTGGCGAGTTTGTCGTGAGATGTTTGGTGTGCGGCAAGTTAAAGCACTTTGAGACAGAAACCAGCGAGGTTGTTGCAATCATTTGGAAGTACCCAGTGGAAGTGGGAAGAGATCTCCATGGACTTTATTTCGGGATTGCCCCGAGCAGTAAACGATTCACGGTGATGCGGGTGATTGTGGATAGACTAACCAAGTCCGCTCACTTTCTGCACTGGTAAGCCTACCTTCTGATTGAGAAGTGGGCACACCTATTCATGGAAGAGATAGTAAGGTTGCACGGAGTCCCAATGAAGATTGTGTCGCAGAGACCCACAGTTCACCTCGAACTTCCGGGTGAGTTTTTGAGAGAGCCCTAGGGGCTCGGAGTAACTTTTAGTACAACGTTTCACCCGCAGACCGATGGCCAGACGAAAAGGGTGAACCAGATTCTGGAGGATATGCTTCGGGCATGTGCGTTAGACTTCACAGGTAGTTGGGACTCACACCTTCACCTGATGGAATTCGCGTATAACAATAGTTATCAGACGACTATTGGTATGGCTCCTTTTGAAGCCCTTTATGGGAGAAGGTGCAAGACCCCGGTGTGTTGGGGAGAGGTTGGTGAAGGGAAATTGCTGGGACCCGAGCTGGTCCAAGTGACAAACGAGGCCATACAGAAGATCAGGACAAGGATGTTAACGACACAGAGTAGGCAGAAGAGTTATGCTGATGTCAGGCGTCGTGAGTTGGAGTTTGCCATTGGGGACCTTGTATTCTTGAAAGTTGCACCTATGAGGGGTGTTCTGAGGTTCGGTAAGAAAGGAAAGTTAAGCCCGAGGTTTGTTGGTCCTTTCGAGATTCTGGAGCGCATTGGACCAGTGGCTTATCGGTTGGCCCTACCGCCGTCCCTTGCGTCGGTCCATGACGTGTTCCATGTGTCGATGCTGCGAGCGTATGTGCTAGATGCCTCGCACGTCATCGACTTTGAGCCGTTGAAGTTAGACAAGGATCTGAGTTATGAGGAAAAGCTTGTGCAAATTCTTGCTCGTGATAGCAAAGTCCTGAGGAACAGAGAAATCCGTTTTGTGAAGGTCCTTTGGCAGAACCACCATCTCAAGGAAGCCACTTGGGAACGCGAGGAGGAGATGCGAGCAAGCTATCCAGAGTTGTTCGAGAGCTAGCTACTTTCGAGGACGAAAGTTCCTAAGGTGGGTAGATTGTAACAGACCACATTTTCTCAAAAAAAAAAGAAAAAAAGAAAAGAGGAACGAAAGTCGGGGAGGGCGAAGCCCTCCCCTTTCTCGCGTGCAGGCGAAGCGGGCGCCGGCCATTTCGGCCGCCGGCCACGCCCTCTCTCTCCCTCTCTTTTTCTCCTCTCTCCCCCGTCCCTCTCTCCAGAAGCTCTCCCTCTTCTTCTTCCCCTCTCTCTCACGATCTCTCTCTCTCTCTCTCCCGCCCGAGCTCTCCCTCTCTCTCACCGTCACTCTCTTCCCTTCTCTCCCACGGTTCTCTCTCTCTCGCCCTCAGGTTCTCGCTGCAGGTCCTCGCCCAGACGCCACCGGAAGACGAATCGCAACGCAGCCAAGGCCGCCGGCGAACCTAGATCCACGAGACCCGTCGATTGGTTCGGCTGGTTCAGGCCGTTTTAGGCCGGTTTTCGACGAACGGAGTCCGGTTCTGGATAGATCGGGCCGTGAGGATTCCAGATCTGCTACCCACGCGTCGTTGCCGTCAAGTTCACACGCCGCCGCCACCGCCGTCCACTGGTCCACGCGCCGCCGTCGCCGATCCCACGCGTCGCCGCCTGTAGAGCTGCGACCGTCCCCTTCCGTCCGGTCGCCTCGGTCCGTTCCTTAGTCTGTTTTGACACTCCGTGGGTGAGTTTCGCTCCTCTCATTTAGATTCTGTGTTAGGTTCGTTGCGTCGTGTTCGGTTTATTGATTCTTGTCGTGATTGCTCTTCGTTAGGGATTAATTGGAAGTAGAAGTACGTTTGGAGCACGCCACGTTACTCAAAGTCGCTCGTTGTCGTTGGCTTTCTCTGTAAGTAGTCATTTGGACTAAGCCACCCCTAAGTGTAGGGCTTAGGGGGCTTCGCTGCATGCTATACTGTTTTGGAATTGAATGACTAAATGTTTTAGAATGTGTAACGTACTGGACTTGTAGTAGCATGCTAGGTTGTGGTAGACTCTGCGATACTTGGTTCTATGTTGCCTGTCCTTTTTGTTGTGAATGTGATGAAACAAAGATCTTTGTAGTCGTTATCCTTTCGTGCTATAAGGTTATCTCTTCGTGCTTAGATGTGATCTTGTTAGGAAAGCTGATCTAAGCTTGTGCAGAGAACGATGATTATGTTAGAGATACATGTCGTGCTAAAATTGGTAAATATGCTAGAGTTATACGTCTATTTGTCCCTGGTTGTCCCGTGCTTAGTCTGTAGTGACTCGGGAAGTGTCGTTGAACCTTAGGATTGTAGTTAGCACAACTAGCCCTAGTGCAGACCCAAGTTCTAAGTATCTGTGTAACCCTTAGTAGACTGAGACTCGAGGTTGGCGAGATGACGATGAGGTATGGGATGTGATGGTCCGCCCTCCATCCAGTTGTGCGACTTCGAAGTACGATCCACGGAGTCGGAGGGTTGGATAGAGTCCTTCGCCCTAGTGCGGGCCGGGAATGAGTCCGAGGTCGATTGTGCGCGGTAGTACCGCTTTGATGCTTATGGGATGTGGTGGTCCGCCCCCATCCAGTTGTGCGACTCGGGGTGTGATCCTTAGAGTCAGAGGGGTTGGATAGAGTCCTTCGCCCTAGTGCAGGCCTGGGGATGAGTCTCGTGGCCACGTGCTGCCAACCCAGTCTAGGAGCTAAGGGTAGGACAAAACTGAGAAAACTGAGTAAGAGTAGGGCCAGGATACTTGTTGAGGTTGTTTGGCGGGGTAGGTGTCGTGTTTAGCTAAGTCTAAGGTCGTTCTTTATGTTCTTTATTCTTGGATGAAGTGGGCTGCTTACTGAGTATTTTTATACTCATCCCTTCTTTATTTCTTTTTCGTTGCAGGTAAGGCAAACCAGTGAGATGACCACCGACGGCGAGACCCTTGCGAGGCTATGGAAGACTTGTAGGACTTAGGGGTTGCGTTAGGAGTTGTTCTTTCATTTTTTTCCTTCTGTTGCGTTATTATTCTTTCGTTATGTTTTGAACTTAGTTTGTATCGTTCATGTTTCGTTGAATCAAAGCATGTTCTGTTGTTTTCTTTCGTCTTCAAAGCATGCTTTTGCTGTTTGAGTTCTCTGTTAACTCCGAGGGACTAGAGCCCAGCCTATTGTTTCTGTGTAGTTTGGTGGAGGCTGGGTACCCTCGTGAGTCATTTGAAGGGTTCTCGTTTAGGTTCAGGCTTTCTGTAAATTTTTCAGTTTGTCCAGGTTGCGCCGTTATGCTGCCGGATTTTTGGCGCGAACGGCACAACTTGGAAGTAAAGCCTCGAATAGTTGTGTTCACGTTTTCGGGGTGTTACAACAAATTTAAGAATTAAAGAACGAATTGCCAAAAATAAGAACAAAACATGCTTCAATACATAGCAATTAAGTCTTAATAAGTAAATCAAATCCTAACTACAACATTTAGCTATTCTAAATCACATGAAAATCAAGCTAAACATGTAGGAAGCGTCTTAAAACCGTATTACAATCTGAAAGAAAAGAAAATTAAACTTATGTGTCGATGCCGGTCCTTCGTCTCCGAGCTCCCGCCTTCGATCTCGAACCTTCACGGATGCTTTGGCTCTCAAAAACTCTATTTTCTCTCTTCTTATAAAGTGTATTTCGAAAATATGGTCAAAAGATTAGCAAATTTGGCTCCCCCTCCATGAGAACATAATGTTCTATTTATAAGATCTTCCGATACAGCGTTGCAACGCTAGGGACAGCGTTGCAACGCAATACCCTAGGTGGCTGGTCATATATGGAATGTCTCGATGGCGTTGCAATGCTGAGGGCAGCGTTGCAACGTCGCTACCCTAACGCACGCGCCTCTTATCGATCTGGCGTTGCGATCATCGCAAGGCGGCGTTGCAACGCCCTACGTGTGGTTCTTCAAGTGTGCCTTTTTATCGAGATAGCGTTGTATGCGCCGCAAGGCGGCGTTACCAGCGCTATCGCCTGGGGTCTTCAATGCTTCTAAACAGCAAACACGGTGTTGCAACGCTCTGCATGGCGTTGCAACGCCATCACCTCGGGTCTTCAAGCTTGGATTGATCTTTCTACTTCTAAATGATGTTATTTTTAACTCCAAATAGCCTCATTTCGATCCCGAGTGATCCAAAACGTCTCGAATTGTTCTGTTTAAGCTCTTAACCTGAAATTGAGTAATTTAGACACGTAAGAGCTCTGAAATCACTACAAAACTAGCAATAATTAAGCCTAAAGATAGCACATTTTGTGTGCTATCATGCAGCAAACCACGATAGCTCCTCTGTTCTTCCCTCTCGATTGTTGCAGCAAAATTGAGTTGATCCTCTCGATTTTTCCCCTTGATTCTAGTAAAATAACTCTCCTATAGCGAGTTATCATCGACCTAAACTAAGAGGCCATGGATCAGGAAGTCTCAATTTCCCACTAATAGCCGAAAAGAAAAAGCCATGAAATATGATTTATTGTTTATGGGTCCCACATAAAGCCATGATTTGTTATGACAACCATGTTTTAAAACCCCGACCGTGGGTCGCTTACTAAGTATTATCATAATACTCACCCTTTCTTTTTTAATAATTTGTTTTCAGGTAAAGGCATAGACATACTTGCGAGTGACGAGGACATGCTATGAAGGCCAAGGGGTTACAAAAATCATGATTTCCGCATTTCAGAAACTAGAGAAATTTTAGAAAAACGTTTTATCTATTAGGTGATTTTGATTTGAGTATTAAGTTTTTTTGTGTTGACACTAGAGGCAAAGTTTTTAATTGCATGTATTTTAAATTACTTTATTTTTATGGGATCCCGAATAAATCGATATTTTTGTTTTTGTCGAAATTTATTTCTTTTAATGTTACTTAATAGCCAAAAATGCATGCATGTTTTAGTAATGACCCTAAAAAGAAAGTTTTAAAAGTTAGAGTTGTTACAACAATGTTTTTTAAAATTAGTGGACAAATTAACGAAAATGGAACATCGAGGGTAAAAACTGCAACACTTGATTATTTAAGTTTATGGTCTTATTTGGTAAAATTAAAAATTTAGGGTCCAAACTGATACAACTTGACAAGTTTAGGGTCAAATTTGATTTTTTTTCCCCAACTTTTGCAATTGAAAATTTGTAGGTACAATTGCAATGCCCATTATCATATCATACCATGTTAAAAAGCAACTAATGGGGAGAATCATTTCTTGACTATTTTGTCCAAATGTCAATTCCATAATTTTAATTATGCCCCTTAATTAATTATTATTATTATTAGTTATTATTTGTATATTTAAATTAAACATACTATCATCTCTCTTTCTAACAATATCTCTTCTCACCAAAACTTCATTTTTTCTTGACTTTTTCTTTCATCCATCATCGTTTCCCTCCCTCTTTCTCTCTCTCTAACTTCTATTTAACCCTTGAAATTCTTCTCCCTTTGAAATTCTCAATTACTTAATTTAAAAAATATCACTTTAATTAAATTGAATGCTAGAATATCAAAAGGTTTAAGATCTCAAAAGTTTTGCAACATCCTCATTCCCTACCACTATAAAATATTTCATCTTCCTTCCATTTTCAACAAGAAGTTGAGATTCTTTTTTTCTCATTCTTTTTTATACTTTATTCCCTCCTAGTTTTTCATGAATATAGTTGATCATTGGTTGTTCCAAATTTTTGGAGCAATGTTATTTAACAATCTTCAACATTTGTGAGAGGTAAGTCTTTTTTAAAAAAGATTATACCACAATTTTTGTTGGGTTTTATGTTCTAAAACTCGTGATTTTGTAAACGGAATGTACATTCTATAATGCAATAAAGATGTTATTGAGGTTTATTCAGTAAAAGTGTTATTGAGTAATGTAAATCGTGTATTTTGTATCCTTTAGACAATAAAGAACCCTTGGCTATAGGATGAATACTTGAACTTTATGTGTGACATAAAAGTGGATCAAGTTCAAGTTATAGCCAGAACTGTCTATAGTATAAGGATAGGATTAGGTACCTTATTCTTGGGACACTATGGATACGACCCACTTTGTAAAGTACAAACGATATGATCCTGAATCGTTCATATGGAGACATGCGAGTAGGGGTGTCCTATGCAATGAGTTTGCATAATACTGTACCGCGAAATAGTCACTTAGACTTTATAACTCCGTTTACTGTCTTAACTGACTATATTCATACGATGGCCTAAGTAACTCAATCTTAATCCTAAGCATACTATGAACTCCTGTTTATTCGGATTATCCTTAGATTTGCATGGGTGAGAGTGGCCCGAGATTGTCGACTCAATAAGCGTCCCATTTCAATGATAAGGTTGGGTAGATAGTTGGGAACATTGTTCTGCAAGATGGAATTCACTCTTACCCGCTTTAGGGATTGATAGAGAGGTTGTTCCCTTAAATGCTGACTCTGGGTCTTGAACAAAGGGCCCACCCCTCCCATTGGCCCGAGAGGGATTCGGTTTGTTGGTTGGACCATAAACCAATTATTCATTAGAGGTCAGTGAGACTTAAGGAACAAGAAGTAATTATAGGGGTAAAACGATAATTTTGACCCAGCTGTAATTACGAACGACCTGTGAAGGATCGACTTAATAATCATGGTTATATTGAGTGAACAAAAATATATCTACAGTGAGGAGAGTGCAACCACTGGGCTTTAGTGGAGTGCCCCGGTGGTTAACGAATGTTGATTAGCTAGGCTAAAGAGTTTGGCTGGTTAACCTCGTATCGTTGGACCTCATGATCTGTAGGTTCATTAGGTCCTCCTTACTAACTCAGACTAAGCCTTGTAACATTTTGAGAGAAAAGATTTGAATTGTTCAAATTCGATTTTTGGAGAAAGCGTTAATTATATGCAATATATTTAACGAGTCATAGCTTAATTGTGAATTAAAGTATGATTAAGAAGAGGAGAACATATTTAAATATGATTTAAATATTGGATCTGTTTATAGCATGAGTAGGGATTCATGTTAAAAAAACGATCGTATATAAATTATTTAATTAATTTTAATTTCAAATCAATTTAATATTGATTTTTGAATTAAAATTAAAAGGGAAAAATGGATTTTTTATGAAATTCAAGTTGCCAAATTGCCCAAGATTAGTCAAACTCAAAATTCACAAAAATTGGTCACCTCCATCTCAAGCCATCCTCATCACTCATATGTTGGCAACTCCTCCAAGCTTAATGAAGCTTTATTTAAAGGTGATTTGAGGTGATTTTTGCAAGAATTTTGCAGAAATTCTCTCCATTCTCGATTTGTGACCTTTGAGGTCTCTTCTTCCAAATTCTCTCAATCTAGGATCCCACAATCCGTTCCAAGGCCTTAGGATAGAAGGGAAGACACTATAGGTGGTCCACGAAGTGTTCGTGTTGCAAATCGTCTACTGGGTGAAGAGAATTTGATCTTCAAAGTTGAGTTTTCTATCACTCTCCTTTTCCAGCTTTGAGCATGCATTTTATTTTCCAAAATTGATCAAATTAGAGTGTTCAAGATTCTAAATTGCTTCTACTTTCTTAATATAGACTCCTTTAATTTTCTCCTTCACAACCATTTTTATTATTTTATTATTAGGGTGTATGCCCTAATCTCGTGTAATTTGTAATAATTGTTAATGTAATAAATAAAAGTTATTTATTTTTATCAAACTTTGTATCTTGCATTTTATAAACTTAATCCAATAAACTAAACTCCAGGGTCACATTATATGAGAGAACTAAAACTTCAACGGTGTGTAGTTAACACACGGGGAGATCACATTCAAGTTAATGACCCGAAGGTCTACAGTATATGGATAGGGTTGGAAAACTCATCCTGGTGACACTGTAGATGCGACCCGCTTTGTATTAGATACAAACGAGGTGATCCAGCTCGTTCATGTGGTTGACATGTGAGTGGGGGCATCTTGTGCAATGAGATTGTACAAGACCTGATGGTGAATTATTAGACCTACTGATATAACACCATTAACAGTATAGGACTAATAACTTCGTAGATGACTATTAGTGACTCGTCCTTAATCATGAGCGTGTTACGGGCTCCTGTCTGTCCTATGACTAATACGGGTGAGGGTGGTCGCTACTTGGGTTTAACTGAAACTCAAGTTGTCATACCGGATAATGGCGTAGAGGATCCATTGTCTTATAAACAGGCAATGAATGACGTAGATAAGGACCAATGGATCAAAGTCATGGACCTTGAAATGGAGTCAATGTACTTCAATTCAGTTTGGGAACTTGTAGACCAGCCTAAAGGGGTGAGGCCCATAGGGTGCAAATGAATCTATAAGAGAAAGAGAGATGCAGCCAGAAAGGTACAGACCTTCAAGGCTAGACTTGTAACAAAGGGTTTTATCCAAAGGGAAGTAGTTGACTATGAGAAAACTTTTTTCCCTGTTGTTATGCTAAAATCCATAAGGATACTCTTGTCCATAGCCGCGTTTTATGACTATGAGATCTGGTAAATGCATGTCAAGACTGCCTTTTTTAATGGTAATATTGGCGAGAGCATCTATATGTCTCAGCTCGAAGGGTTCATAGCCCAAGGTTAGGAGCAAAAATTTTGCAAGCTAAATCGATCCATTTATGGATTGAAACAAACATCCAGATCTTGGAATATAAGATTTGATACTGCGATCAAGTCTTATGGCTTTGACCAAAACATTGATGAGTCTTGTGTTTACAAGAGGATCATCAACGACAAAGTAGCCTTCTTAGGACTTTATGTGGATGTGATATCCTACTCATTGGGAATCATGTAGGATACCTAACTGACATAAAGAATTGGCTAGCGACCAATTCCAAATGAAAGATTTGGGAGAGATGCAATATGTTCTTGGGATTCAAATTTTCAGGAATCGTAAGAACAGAACGCTAGCTCTATCTCAAGCGTCTTATATCGACAAAAATGTTGACCCGATATTCGATGTAGAATTCCAAAAAGGGTTTATTACCCTTTAGGCATGGAATTCATCTGTCTAAGGAACAGTGTCCTAAGAAACCTCAAGAAGTTGAGGATATGAGACGTATTCCCTATGCCTCAGCAGTGGGTAGCTTAATGTATGTTATGCTATGCACGAGGCGAGACATTTGTTATGCAGTGAGAATAGTCAGTAGGTACCAATCCAATCCAGGGTTAGACCACTAGACCGTAGTTAAAAATATCCTCAAGTATCTAAGGAGAACGAGGAACTATACACTTGTGTATGGGTCTAAGGATTTGACCCTTACAGGATACACTGATTCTGATTTTCAGACCGATAAGGATTATAGGAAATCCACATCAAGATCAGTTTTTATCCTTAATGGGGGAGATATAGTATGACGTAGCACTAAGCAAGGATACATCGCCGACTCCACCATGGAGGCAGAGTAGCTTCTTGTGAAGTAGCTAAAAAAGGCAGTTTGGCTAAGGAAATTTCTAACTGATTTGGAAGTTGTTCCAAATATGGAATTTCTCATCACCTTATACTGTGACAATAGTGGTGCGGTAACCAATTCAAACGAATCTCGTAACCACAAGCGAGGAAAGCACATCGAGAGGAAGTATTACCTTATACGGGAGATAGTGCAACGAGCAGATGTGACGGTCACAAAGATCGCTTCGGAGCACAACATAGTTGATTCGTTTACAAAGACTCTCACGGATAAAGTGTTCGAGGGTCATCTGGAGAGTCTAGGTCTACGAGACATGTACATAGGAGGTTAATGAGATTAACCGAATAATCTCGTAGTTAACGAATGTTGATTAGGAGGTTAATGAGATTAACCGAATAATCTTGTATCGTTGGAGTTTCTGATCTGTAGGTCCATTAGGTCCACCTTCTAGCTCGTAAAGGGTTCTTAGATTATTTGAATTTGAAATGTTCAAATTCAATTAGGGAATAAACACTAATGTATAAAGATACATTATAATATAAAGTTTTAGAACTTTATATTACAAATTTAATTTGTATATGGTTCATATTAAATTATATGAGAGAATTAAATATTTGAAAGAGTTCAAATATTAATTTTAAATGTGAATGAGATTCATATTTAAAAACTATAGGTTAAAATTTAATGTGGATAAGATGTACATTAAAACTATAGGTTAAAAGATTAAATATGATTTAATCATTTGTATAAAATATGAGATATTTGATTAAATATGATTTAATCAAATATTAATATAATTAAATTAGTTTAATTATCTTAATTTAATTAATTTAATTAATTAATTTGAATAATTTTGAATTAATTAAAATTAAAAGAGGGGAACGTGTCAAAGGCACGTTCTCCCTCCACTTTCCCCCTTCCTCTCCCTTATCGATACATACAGAGGGAGAGGTGGTGTGGATTAAGATCGATCAATTGAAGCAATTGTGAATTGTTGGAAAAATTCTCTCTCTCTAAGATATTATCTTCCTCTTCCAATAGTTGGAATCCTTCCCACCAAGGATTGATCTAAGTAGAACTCAGAGTCATAGAATGTTTTCTTGTTGGTAGTGTTCTGTTATACAGAGGAGAAGAATTTGGTTGGTGTTGTTGTACTGTGCATTTTCGAGAAGCAAGGAGTTGTTGTGTGAAAACTACAAAGGTAAATTACTAATTCCTTTTAGTTTAAGTTATGTACATCATTTGTTTAATTGCTTTAATCCATGCTTAATTAGTTTAATTTGCTTATCTCTGTATTTTACCAATGTATGAATTTTTGGAATAAACCAAAATAATCAAGTAAAATTCGATCTCAATTTCATGTTTCTACTGCTCATGGAGATTTGATTTCCTTCAATTGGTATCAGAGCAACGCTTTTTGGTTGTTGTTAAACTGTTTAGGAAAAATTTGGCCTTAGTTTTAATTTTGATTTGATCAAATTAATGTAAAGGCCACTACGTAGTTATTGAGTCGTTCATGAAAAAAATCAGGCAATTTGGATGATATTTGGGTGAAAATTTGTTGGAAGTTGTTGTATTCGAAGGACAAAGGTTACTGTCGCACCAGCAGCGTGGGTGGTGCAACGCCATTCATCACCATTGCAACGCTGGAGAATGGCGTTGCAATGGTGATTGTTCCTATCGATAAGGAATCCTGGGGGGTGCCAGCGTTACAAAGCTAGCTCGATGTTGGACGCGAGCGCGAGGGGAGGCGGCGTTGCAACGCTGTCCTCAGTGTTGCAACGTCGTGCCATTGGTTGATTGAAGCAGACCGGTTCAGTATTGGTTCGAGCGATTCAGATCGTGGTTGGTCTGGTTCGAGCGGTTCGGCTCTAGTTCAAGGCGTTTTGGATCGGTTTTGTAATAAGATTAGTGTAATTTTATTATTTTTGTACTTTAGAGGTCAAAATTTTTCGATTTAACGGCTATTTTCTTAATGAATGTCATTTAGAATTATTCCCACCTTAGGATAAGCATGTTCATAGATCTTATCTATATAAATATTATATGAGAATGATGAAAATGCATGATTTTTTTTATGAGTAGTTAGTTATAATTGTTATAATTTAATTATATGCAAAATGAAAAGCATGGAGCATGAAATTACTTAGTTTAATATAAAGTGTTATATTATTTAAGTAATTTGCATGATTCAAAGAATTGAATAGCAATGTATTTCCAATTATAATTTAATTGTTGAAAATTTCATATAGTTTTTTGTTATAGGTTAATTATTAAAATTTATAAAAGTTATAAATGGGTTTTAGAAACTATAACCTATAACAAAGAAATGCATGCAAACATAAGAACTTGGGTAAAATGAAATTAGTTTTAAAATGTTTAAAATTAATTAGACCTAAATTTAATTTCTAATAGGATAGAAATTAGTCTTACATAGTATTTTAAATAGTTTAAAATATAGTAGGACAATAGAACCTTGGTTATAAGCAAACTCTACCGGTGATGTTCTGTCTAAGGTTGAGGGTACTTAAGTGACAGTTAACTAACACCTCCTACACAGGGGCTGACACAAGCCCTTTGAGTTGAATTAACCATAGACCTGTTAACATGCATTAAATCTAGGTAATTAAAATGTTTATTCACCTAGACATAAGCTTAAAAGACCTAGTTATAATAGTTATAATAGGCATAATCTTAGATAGATTCTATTAGCCAAAATCCAACTAAGTTAAACCTATACCCTAACTTTAAGAACTTCAGTGGGAGAAAACGAGATATTCGCATTGAGTTTACTCTCACGTCTTCAAGAGATTCACACCGTGAGTTTCTTGCTCGGCTACGCGGTGTCAATAGGGCGTCCCCCTACGGTAAGTGTTTGCATGGTCCAATACCAAGGTGAATGAGGGAAGTATCCATAGTAAATGGGAGAAGGGCACGTGTCAACGTATCCTATAGTTTCCTCCATTAGGTCGCACCGTGGGATTTCTATAGTCCGCCTGCTAGGTTGCCCTGGAGCAGCCAATCCCTACGGAGGGCCTGACTATAGGGACCGAAACATCGTGAACTCTAGAAATTGATATGTCTCTTAGGTAATTTACCAACAGTTGTCTTTCTTAATAGTAGCCTGTTGGCTCGGACCTATTGGATTTGAAAATGGTAGGGTCACATTTACGAGATAAGTTAAGCTAGTTAACAAGTCCTTGACCAAACAAATGTTTGCTAAGAATCATTGGGACATGAGATGTTCCGGTAGTGATAATTAGCTGAGATAGTCTCAATTCAGGGAATGAGTGACTAACCACCCGACGGTGGCTTTTATTCTAAACCCTTAAAGTATCATTGCAAAATTAAAGGTTTAATTTAAACATTAGGGTTCTTTAGGGCCTGTTTGGTAAGCAATCTGAAAACAGAAATTTGAAAAACATGAATTCAATGAAAACATAATTGTATTTCATGTTTTCAGATATGCGTTTGGTAGCAGATTTAAAATTTTGATTTTATTCTAAACAGTTATTTTAAGTGTGTCCTATAACATATTTATAGATTATAAAATTAGTTGTGGTTGTAAAACTAATTATTAGATGGAATATAAGTCATTATTAACTAATTTATGAACGTGATTTTTATAAATTTTATAGAATTTTTATTTTATAATATAATATTTTATTATTTATAATAGATTATATATTATATTATACATATTTTAATTTAACAAAAGAAAATTGAGTTTATAACATGAAATATTGTATTTATTAAGATTTTTACCTTTGTTTAATATAATTCTACATTTTAAAATTTTAAATTCAAAATCTGGATACAATGAAAACATAAAAATATTGTTTTTAGAATTTCTACTATTTGGATCACAGAATCCGAAAACAGTTTTCAAAAACACATCTGCCAAACACATATTCACTGAATTCAGTGAATCCGAAAACATAAAACAGAATCTGGATTGCATACCAAACAGACCCTTAATAATTTTTCTAAAATTGATTGGGTTGTAATGGGTTTAAAAAGGCATAACTAATTTGAACTATTTTGTAATTTCAGCATGTCGTTCTCAATTATAGCCTTGTTGGGATTTCTGTCCTAATCTCGTGTTTGTAAAATATTGTTTTGAAATTAATAAGAGTTATTCTTTTCTTCACTTTGTGTCTCGCAAATATTTTAAACCTTTCCAATAAACTAAGCTCCAGGGTCATTGAATATATGAGAGAACTAGAACTTGAACGGTGTGTAGTTGACACACTAGGAAGATCACGTTCGAGTTAATGACGATCTCTGATATAAGGATGGGGTTGGAGACCTAATCCACGGATACATTGTGGATGCGCCCGCTTTGTATTAGATACAAGCGAGGTGATCGACTCGTTCATGTGGTTGACATGCGAGTGGGGGCATCTTGTACAATGAGATTGTACAAAGCCGGACCGTGAACTATTAGACTAGACTTCTTGATATAACACCGATTGTGACAAGAAAGACTAATAAATTCGTAGATGACCATTAGTGACTCGACACGAATCTCGAGAGTGTATTACGGACTCCATGCTGCGGGGTTAATCCTTTGACTAAATGCGGGTGAGAGGTGGTCTTGGTTACTCGCCCAATATGCCTATCTTCTCGGGGTGAGAACCAAGTAGAGAGTTGAGATGGAATTCACTGCGTTCCCGCCTATAGGGAATCTAGTAGGGTTGTTCCTTAAGTGTTGTCTCCAAGGCTTGGACAACGGGCGCCCACCTTCTCACCGCCCGAGAAGCGGTGTTGTGTATGGTTAGACCATCACAATATGTTGTTCATTAGAGGAGCAGTGGGGACTTAAGGAACAAGATGTAGACACACGAGGGTAAAGCGGTAATTTGACCGGTCATGTCTACGAACAACCCGTGAAGAAGGGTCGACTCATGAGCATTGGTTATATCAATGGACACGTAATATTCTACATCGATGGGAGATCTGATTACTGGGCTTTAGTGGAGTATGTTATGTAGCTAATGAACATTGGTTGGCCCGGTCAAAAGTTTGGTGGTTAACCTCAAATCATTGGAGCTCATCCTTTGTAGGTCCATTAGGTCCCTTGGTTGGCTCAATGCGGGATAAAAGAAGGGTTAATGTTTTGGTATGAAATTGAAGTGTTCAATTTCACTTTAAGAATAATTATATCATATAGATGATATAATATATAGTTTAACATGAATGAGATTCATAATAAACTATATGTTAGCCTAATTGTTGAATTAAAGGCTAATTGGAGAAATTGATAGAGAGAAAATAAATTGAATGTGATTCAATTTGATTAAATCCACAATTATTGCAAATGAGATTTGCAACATAAGATATGAGATATCTTATATTATATAATTATGTAAATGAGATTTACATAACATATGGTTGTGGTAAAGTGGTAATTATGTGAAGTTGTAAACTTCATCATTCCACTATTTAAACCCTTTGTAAGATGGGTTTGGTAAGCCAAGTTGTCATTTTTGGATTTTGACTTAAGAATCCAAAAGTGAACTCTCTCCATTTCTCTCAATTCTCCTCTTCTTCCAAAACACAAAAAGTTCCCACCAACTTCCCTTCTCCAAAAGAGAACAACCAAGAAGATCATTTGGTAGTGTTTGGGATCTGATCGTGGGAAGAATTCGTGGAGATCGAGAAACGCGAAGAGTTTGTGATCTACAAGCAGAGGTTGTTGAATCGGTCTACAACAAGTTATTCTTCTTGCTGTAAAATTTCAGCATGTTTAGCCTAGATCTAATAGTTAGATCATTTTAATAAGCATGTAGCATGATGATACCACGACGATTCAATCGTCTTCCGCTGCGCGGGGATTCTCATTCCCTTCAAGCCTTCCTTAAAAGTAAACGTTTAACTGGCGAAAACTATACTACGTGAAAGTCCAAACACATATTTCAGCATGTCGTCCCTGCTCGAAATGCTCCTCAATCTGTTAAGGATGCGTATGACCGCTAGATCAAGGCCAATGACAAGGCCAAGGTCTATATTTTGGCTATTGTTTCTGAAGTTCTGGTAAAAAAGCACGAGGGCATGGTCTCAGCTCGTAAGAATATGAGTTCATTGCAGAACATGTTCGGACATGGACAGCTTCGACATGAATCCCTCAAGTATGCTTATAACTCCCGATGAAGGAGGGGTCTTCGGTGAAAGAACACGTTCTCGATCTTATGGTCCACTTCAACGTGGCAGAAATGAACGGCGCGGTCATAGACGAGAAAAGTCAGGTGTCGTTCATCCTGGAATCTCTTCCGAAGAGTTTCCTGCAACTCCGAAGCAATGCGATGATGAACAAGATAGAGTACAACCTAACTACTCTCCTAAACGAGCTACAGACTTTTTAGTCTCTTATGAAGAATTAGGGGCAGGTTGATGGAGAGGCAAATCTGTTTGCCCATTCCAGAAAGTTCTAGAAGGGTTCATCCTCTGGAACAAAGTCCTGCACCTCCTCTTCTAGCCTTAAGAAGATCTGGAAGAAAAAGAAAGGAGGGAAGGGGAAAGCATCTGTCGCTGCTGATAAGGGCAAGGGAAATGCCAAGATTGCAGACAAAGAAAAGTGTTTCCACTGCAACATGGACGGGCACTGAAGCAAAACTGCCCAAAGTACCTTGCTAAGCTCAAAGAGAAGAAAGGTAAATGTGATTTACTTGTTCTTGAAACATATTTAGTGGAAAGTGATGACTTCACCTGGATACTCGATTCAGGAGCCATTAACCACGTTTGTTCTTCTTTACAGGAAACTAGTTCCTTCAAAGAGCTCGATGAGGGTGATATGACGCTTAGGGTTGGAACGGGAGACGTCGTCTCAGCTCGTGCAGTGGGAGATGCGAAGTTGTTCTTTAGAGATAGATTTTTATTTTTGCAAAATCTGTATATAGTTCCTAAAATTAAGAGGAACTTAATTCTATCTCTTGTCTAATTGAGTCTGAATATTGTATTTCCTTTTTAAGTAATGAAGCGTTCATTTCAAGGAAATGTGTCAATATTTGTTCTGCCAAATTAGAAAATAGCTAATATGTACTTAAACCGAACCACACCAAAGAAATTTTAAATCATGAGATGTTTAAAACTGCAAATACTCAAAGTAAAAGGCAAACAGTTTCTCCTCAAAATAATACCTATCTTTGGCATCTAAGACTTGATCATATAAATCTCAATCGGATTGAGAGATTAACTAAGAATTGACTTCTAAACAAGTTAGAAGATGATTCTTCCTTACAAATCATGCTTGGAAGGAAAATTTGACTAAGCGACCTTTTACTGGAAAAGGTTATAGAGCCAAAAAGCCCTTAGAACTTGTACATTCGAATCTTTGTGGTCCAATGAGTGTAAAAGCTCGAGGAGGGTACGAATATTTCATCTCTTTCATAGATGATTATTCGAGGTATGGTTTTCTATACTTAATGCATCATAAGTCTGAGGCTCTTGAAAAGTTCAAAGAGTTTAGGGTTGAAGTTGAAAATGCATTAGGGAAAACCATTAAAACACTTCGATCCGATCGAGGTGGATAGTATATGGACTTGAGATTCCAGGACTATTTAATAGAACATGGAATCCAGTCACAACTCTCAGCACCAAATACACCACAGCAGAATGGTGTATCTGAAAGGAGAAATAGAACCTTGTTAGAAATGATTCGATCCATGATGAGCTATGCTCAATTGCCTGGCTCGTTTTGAGGTTACGCAGTAGAAACTGTGGTTCAAATCTTGAACATTGTTCCATCAAAAAGTGTTTCAGAAACACCTTTTGAGTACTAGAAAGGGTGTAAACCTAGTTTACAACATTTCAGGATTTGGAGTTTTCCGACACACGTGTTAGTGACAACCCCGAAGAAATTGAAACCTCGTTAAAGATTATGCCTATTTGTAGGCTATCCCAAGGAAACGAGAGGTGGTCTTTTCTATAACCCACAAGAAAACAAAGTGCTTGTATCGACAAACGCCACTTTCTTGGAGGGAAATCACATGAGGAACCACAAACCACGTAGTAAGTTAATATTAAATGAAGCTACTGAAGGGTCAACAAGAGTTGTTGACAAGGCTGGACCTTCATCAAGAGTTGATGAAGGAACCGGCACATCGAGTTAGTCTCGTCCTTCTCAATCGTTGGGAATGTCTCGACGTAGTGGGAGGGTTGTTTCCCAACCTGAGCTACTTGGGTTTAACTGAAACTCAAGTTGTCATACAGGATGATGGTGTAGAGGATCCATTGTCTTATAAACAGGCAACGAATGACGTAGATAAGGACCAATGGATCAAAGCCATGGACCTTGAAATGGAGTCAATGTACTTCAATTCAGTTTGAGAACTTGTAGACCAGCCTGAAGGGGTAAGACCCATAGGGTGCAAATGGATCTATAAGAGAAAGATAGATGCAACCGGAAAGGTACAAACCTTTAATGCTAGACTTGTAGCAAAGAGTTTTACCCAAAGGGAAGGAGTTGACTATGAGAAAACTTTTTCCCCTGTTGCTATGCTAAAATCCATAAGGATACTCTTGTCCATAGCCGCGTTTTATGACTATGAGATCTGGCAAATGCACGTCAAGACTGCTTTATTTAATGGTAATCTTAACGAGAGCATCTATATGTCTCAGCCTGAAGGGTTCATAGCCCAAGGTTAGGAGCAAAAAGTTTGCAAGCTGAATCGATCAATTTATAGGTTGAAACAAGCATCCAAATCATGGAATATAAGATTTCATACTGCGATCAAGTCTTATGGCTTTGACCAAGACATTGATGAGCCTTGTGCTTACAAGAGGATCATCAACAACAAAGTAGCCTTTTTAGTACTTTATGTGCATGATATCCTACTCATTGGGAATGATGTAGGATATCTAACTAAAATAAAGAATTGGTTAGCGACCCAATTCCAAATAAAAGATTTGGGAGAGGCGCATTATGTTGTTGGGATTCAAATTTTAAGGAATCGAAAGAACAGAACCCTAGCTCTATCTCAAGCATCTTATATTGATAAAATGTTGACCCGATATTCGATGCAGAATTCAAAAAGGGGGTTATTACCCTTTAGGCATGAAATTCATCTATCTAAGGAACAATGTCCTAAGACACCTCAAGAAGTTGGGGATATGAGACGTATTTCCCTATGCCTCAGCAGTGGGTAGCTTAATGTATGTTATGTTATGCACGAGGCCAAACATTTATTATGCAGTGGGAATAGTCAGTAGGTACCAATCCAATCCAGGGTTAGACCACTAGACCGCAGTTAAAAATATTCTCAAGTATCTAAGGAGAACGAGGAACTATACGATTGTGTATGGGTCTAAGGATTTGATCCTTACAGGATACATTGATTCTGATTTTCAGACCGATAAGAATTATAGGAAATCCACATCAGGATCAATTTTTACCCTTAACGGGGGAGCTATAATGTGGCGTAGCATTAAGCAAGGATGCATCCCTGACTCCACCATGGAGGCAAAGTATGTAGCTACTTGTGAAACAACTAAAGAGACTGTTTGGCTAAGGAAATTTCTAACTGATTTAGAAGTTGTTCCAAATATGGAATTTACCATCACCTTATACTGTGACAATAGTTGTGCGATAGCCAATTCAAAAGAACCTCGTAGCCACAAGCGAGGAAAGCACATCGAGAGGAAGTATCACCTTATACGGGAGATAGTGCAACGAGGAGATGTGATGGTCACAAAGAACGCTTCGGAGCACAACATAGTTGATTCGTTTACAAAGACTCTCACGGCTAAAGTGTTCGAGGGTAATCTAGAGAGTCTAGGTCTACAAGACATGTACATAGGATAATCTAGGGCAAGTGGGAGATATGTAAATGGGTATCTGGATGCCCTAGTTTATTGTATTTTGTATCTCTGTAACCACTGTTTTAGATTGTAATGTACCCCACTAGAGTTTTAGTTCAAGTTGGAGTTTATTGGGTTTTATGCCCTAAAACTCGTAGTTTGTAAATAATGTTTTAATTATCAATAAACAGTTATTATTGTCAATAAAGGGTTATTGTTTATCATTATTTACTACATTGCCTTAAATTAACTCTAAATCCAATAAACTAATATCCAAGGCTGTAATATGTCTCTTGAACTGAATTTAATGTACTATGGATATGACCCACTTTGTATGTGATACAAACACAGTGATCTTAACGTGTTCGTGTAGACGACATATGAGTGGGGATATCCTATGCGATGAGATTACATAAGACCGGACCACGAAATAGTAACCACTAGGTGTAACTCCGTTGACTAGGTAGGTTTCTATTTCAATAGGATGACCTAGGCAACTTGATCTCAATCTTGAGCAGGTTACGAACTCTTGTTTATGAGGAATTGTCCTTTGACTAGTATGGGTGAGAATGGCTAGATTCGTAGACTCAATAAACCTGCCTTCTTGGGGACAAAACCGAGCAGGCAGCTGGGGGCTTAACCTAGCAAGATGGAATTTACTTCTTCCCGCCCGTTAGGGTAAGTAGATGAATGTTCCCTTAAGTGGTGTCTCCAGTACTTGAACAAAGGACTCGACCCTCTCATTGGCCCGAGAGGAACTTCTGTTTGCTGGTAGGACCACAAACAGGTTGTTCATTAGAGGAGCATTGAGACTTAAGGTAAAAGATGTAACCCAGGGGTAAAACGAAAATTTAACCCAGCTGGTGTTACGAACATTGGTGAAGGATTGAGTTGTTGTTATTGTTCAATATCCGTGGACACATAAATATATCTGCAGTGAGAAGAGTGCAACTGCGGGACTTTAGTAGAGTGATCTCTCAGTTAACGAATGTTGATTAAGAAATTAATTAGATTAATCGAATAATCCGGTATCGTTGGTGTTGGGATTTATGCCCTAAACTCGTGTATTTATAACTATTTGAGGAAATGAATAAAGTTGTTATTTTTCCTTCAAACTTGTATTCTCGTAATTTCAAACTTAAATCCAATAAACTAAGCTCCAGGGTCACATTTAGAATGTGACCCGAATGGTCTATAGTAGATGGATTAGGTTGGGAACCTCATCCTGTTAACACTATGGATGCGGCCCACTTTGTATTTGATACAAACGAGACGATCCAGCTCATTCATGTAGTTGACATGCGAGCGGGGGCATCCTGTGCAAAGAGTTTGTACAAGACTAGACCAAGAATTGTTATACCAATCCAGTAACATCGTTGATAGGTTAGGGCTAATAATTCAAACGATGATCAATAGTGATTCAACCTGAATCCTGAGCGAGTTGCGAACTCCTGTCTGTCGGGGATTGTCCTTTGACTAGTACGGGTGAGAGTGGCCAGAGTTGCCGACTCAATATGCCTACCTTCTCAGGAATGAAACCTTGTAAGGAGCTGGGGACTCAACTTCGCAAGAAGGAATTCACTCGTTCCCGTTCTAGGGTAACTAGATAGGTTGTTCCCTTAAGAGTTGAATCTAGGTCTTAAACAACGGGGCCCCCTCCCATAAACTTGTTGTTCATTAGAAGATCAGTGGTGCTTAAGGTGCAAGAATTAGTCACAGGGGTAAAACGGTAATTTGACCCAACTGTGACTACGAACGACCTATGAAGGGTTGATTCACGGGCATTGGTTAAATCGATGGACACAACTTGTCCTACAGTGAGAAGATTGCAGCTATGAGTCTTTAGTGGAGTGACTCGTAGTTAACGAATGTTTATTGGCGGGATCAATGAATTTGATTAGTCAATATCGTATCGTTGGAGCTCATGATCTATAGGTCCATTAGGTCCCTTGGTTGGCTCAACATGGAATTAATAAAGGGTATAAAGTTTTGGAATGAATTTAAAATGTTCAAGTTCAATTTATGGATTATATCAATTATATATGATATGATTGATATAATATATGGTTCAATGAGAATATGATTCATATTGAACTTAATTGTGTCTAATTATGGAATTAGGACATAACTTATGGTAGAATTTTGGGAGAGATGAAATTGGATTTAATTAAATCTAATTTCTCCACTTTATGTGAATAAATTTATATAATAAGGTGTTTGACACCTTATATTATGCATTTATGCATAATATGTGGAGTTAGTGGCAAAATGGGTGGAGAATTTGTCTCCACCCACATTGCCTATAAAAACATCCTTTTGGATGCATTTTGTGACACTTGAACCATTTTCTGTAGTTTTGCATCTAAGGCAAACACAAGAGTTCTCTCAAACTCTCTCTCAAAGATCCCTAATCCAAAAGGAGATCCCACTTCTCTCTCCCTCTTCTAGAGAACAACTGAAAAGTCCTTTTGGTGGTGTTCGTGAATTCGAACCACGCGAAAAATTGGTCTTCAAAGGTAACTATATAATCCATTTATGCTTTCAATATGTTTGCTTAGCTTAGATTTTCTGTTTTTTGAGTATTTCTACGCCACACCATTGAGAGCAAATGCGATCAATCGCTTCCGCACGAGATTCAACTCCCTTCCATTGGTATCAGAGCCAAGTTATGCTCTTAATTGTGTTAGATATTGCTCAAAATTAGGTGGGTGCAACATTCAATTTAGAAAAATTGCATGTGGTTTTGCGAAATTGGATGTTTACATGATTTGACATTTAGATTAACAATTCAATTGAAAAGTTCAATGTAAGGGCCCGGTGTTTTGGGCAAAATGTATTGTAAATTGAGTCTGTAAGTATGTGTCGTTCGTGGCAAAGTGTTGTTGTGAAGAAACGGAGCGGACTTGGGTGAAAAAATAGAAAACTACCATTGTTGTACAGACAATGGCGTTGCAACGTTGTTCATCAGCGTTGCAACACCCGGCGTGCAGATGGAGGCTTGATGGAGGGGTAGCGTTGCAACGCTAGGAGCAGCGGCGTTAACGCGCCGCTTCGGCATGAAGACGCGGTGATCGTTGAGGTGGTGGCAAAAGACGGCGTTGCAACACCACCACCGCGATAGTGGCGGTGTGCTTGCGCAAGACCGTGGTGATGGGCATAGTGCACGTTTTTTCCATTTTTTTATTTTATTTTCATTTATTTTTTATTTTATTAATTATTATTAATATAATTTAATTATATTGATTTTAATTAATGGTAAGGATGTCAAATCATGGTCCAATTTTGCTATTTTAATTAAGCAAATGTTGCGTATTAATTTATGTGCATAATGTATGCTATTTAGATTAAAATCTCACCTTAGATTAAGCATATTCATGCATCATTTTATAATATAAGTTGTTATATTATATAGTATGCATGTTTAATTAATATAAGAGTTATGTTAATTATTTTGAAAGCATGGTCATGCATTTATTTCATGTGATGAGTATGTTATATGTTTTAATTTATTCATGTGATGAATGATCAAGCACTATAACATAGAAATGCATGTAACCTAGGTATTAATTTACTAGTTTTAAAATTGTTTTAGAACCGGTTATTAATTAGACTTATGTTATCTAGTTCTAATAAGATTAGAATTAGGCAATCTAATATGACTTATGAATGGTGACCAATAAGTAACTCTGTCTAAGGAAGGTTCTGGCTAGGTTGGGGTATTTAAGCTAACGGAAACGGAACACCCCTACCTGGAAACCTACCTGGGAGTGAATTTGGTCCGGAGATTCATAAGTTACGTTTATCGTGAGCGATGTTTATTAAAATGTTAATAAACTATGGACCTAAGTTTTAATAAATGGTTTATAGACTTAGGTAATTCCAATATAAATGTTATATTGGTAGACATAGGTAAATTATAGTCGAATTTATCTAGGTCATCCTGTTAATTCTAAAGTACTTAATGGGAGGAAATTAGTGTATATGATACATTATTTTCCACCTACGCATCTCCTTTAAGTTCACACCGTGAGATCCATACTTGGCCTCGTCGCGAAAATGGGAGCGTCCCCCTTCGAATGGTATTTGTATGGGTCAAAAGCAAGGTGAATGGAGAGAGTGTTTATAGTGAGTGGGAGCAGAACTTGTGCAAACGGGTCCCACGGTCTCTTCTAATGGTTTGCGATGTGAGATTCTTCTGATCTATCTGCTAGTTTGGTCTGGACCAGACAATCCCTTCGAAGGGCCTGATCATAGGAGTCGGAACAAAGCGAACTCCCGAAAGGGATAGGGTTACCTTAGTTTATTTTCCAACTTAGTCCTCCCTTCGGCGAATTTTATTGGATCGGGACTCTGGGATCTAAAGTTAGAGGGTGACACTCACGGGATACATTAAAAGTTAATGGATCCAAACCAAAAATGGTAGCTAGAACTTATAGGGAATAAGAGTTATTCTGGTAATAAGCTCTGGTCGAGATTGTCTCGTCCTAGAGGAGGAGTAATTCGACTACCCTTCGGTGGCGGTCATTCTAAACCTGGTATCATTGCAAATTAATTGACCTAGGTGATGGAGATCTGATCTCCTTGAGCAGCGGAAACGTATTTAGGATCGTAATTGCTTAATTGTTTTGTTTAAAACAAAAACCAGTTCATTGACAAAAAAAAACAGAACAAGCATGAAATTCTAATCCTATTAGACATGGATTAATTGCATACATGCAAACATATGTTAAGTTTAACAATTAAACTAAAGGGAAGAAGAATACTTTTGTAGATTCGCAGAACAACAACTCCTTGCTCCTAGAGAAATCAACAAAGCAGTAACACAGGCACTCCTTTGTATTTTCTAAGTAGGACACCACCAACAGAGAAAACTTTCTATATCTCTGAGTTCTTAGAACAAAATCCTTTGTGGGAAGGATTCCAACAATTGGAAGGTATTGAGAATTCTAGAGATTGAGAGATAGAGAGATTTTTCCTGCTGTAAAATGTCAATCTGATTGATCGATCAATCTAATTGAGCAACCCCTTTCTCCCTGTTAAACAGGGAGAAGGGGAGAGGTAGTGGGGAACGTGTCTGGATGACACGTTCCCTCATTTTATTATTAAAATAATAATAATATAATTAAATCAAATTTAATTATTAAATTAAATCATATTTAAATAATACAAATTAAATATCATATATTTAATTTGGATTAAATCTCATTTAATCATATTACCCCTTTAACCTATAGTTTTAATGTACATCTAGTGCACATTAAATTTTAACCATTAGTTTTCAAATATGAATCACATTCACACTTGAGTTCAATATTTGAACTCTTTCAAATATTTAATTCTCTCACGAAATTTAATATGAATCATATCCACATTAAATTTATAATATATAGTTCCAAAACTATATATTATATTGTATCAATATACATTAAGTTTATTCCCTAATGAATTTGAACATTTCAAATTCAAATGATCTAAGAACCCTTTACGAGCTAGAAATTTGGACCTAATGGACCTACTGGATCGAAGCTCCAACGATACAAGATTGCTCGGTTAATCTCATTAACCTCCCAATCAACATTCGTTAAGCTGCGGAACACTCCACTAAAGTCCCACGGCTACACTCTCTCACTCATGAGATATATTTCTGTGTCCATGGATATTGACCAATAACAGCAAGTCAATCCTTCACGAATGTTCGTAACACCAGCTGGGTACTATTACCGTCTTACCTCTGGGTTACATTTTGTGCCTTAAGTACCAGTGCTCCTCTAATGAACAATTTGATTGTGGTCCTACCAACAAACAGAGTCCCTCTCGGGCCAATGAGAGGGTCGGGCCCTTTGTTCAAGTCCTGGAGACACCACTTAAAGGTGATGGAGATCTGATCTCCTTGAGCAGCGGAAACGTGTTTGGGATCTTAATGTGCTTGATTGTTTTAATTGAAACAAAAAAAAGGTGCATTGATAAAAACATACAGAACAAGCATGAATTCTAATCCTATTAGATATGGATTAATTACTTACATGCAAACATATAATAAGTTTAACAATTAAACTAAAGGGAAGAAGAATACCTTTGTAGTTTTCCTCAGCACAACAACTCCTTGCTCCTAGAGAAATCAGCAAAGTAGCAACACAGGTACTCCTCTGTATTTCCAAGCAGGACACCACCAAAAGAATAAACCTTCTATCCTCTGAGTGCTTAGATCTTTCCTTTGTGGGAAGGATTCCAACAGTTGGAAGAACTTTTGGGAATGAGAATGTGAGAGTCGGAGAGAGAGAGCAATTCTCCAATTGCTTGCCAAATTATCGATCAACCTCCTCTCCTCCATTAGAGAGGAATAAAACGAGGGATCACCTCCCCACTCCCTATTGATGGGGAGGAGGTGGGGAACGTGTCCTTCTGACACGTTCCCATTAATTTAATATTAAATTAAATTAAACATTAATTAAATCACATTTAATTAATCAAATTAAATATCTTATATTTAATTAAGATTAAATCATATTTAATCATATCCTTCCCTCTAACCTATAGTTTTAATGTACATCTAATGCACATTAAATTTTTAACCTATAGTTTTTAAATATGAATCACATTCACATTTAAATTTAATATTTGAACTCTTTCAAATATTTAATTCTCTCACATAATTTAATATGAATCATATTCACATTAAATTTATAATATATAGTTCCAAAACTATATATTATATCATAACCATATACATAAAATATATTCCCTAGTGAATTTGAACATTTCACATTCAAATGATCTAAGAACCCTTTACGAGCTAGAAGCTGGACCTAATGGACCTACAGATCAGAAGCTCCAACGATACGAGATTGTTCGGTTAATCTCATTAACCTCTCAATCAACATTCGTTAACTGCGGGAACACTCCACTAAAGTCCCACAGCTGCACTCTTCTCACTGCAGATATATTTCCGTGTCCACGGATATCGACCAATAACAGCAAGTCAATCATTCACGAATGTTCGTAACACCAGCTGGGTCAAATTACCATTTTACCCATGGGTTACATCTTGTACCTTAAGTACCAGTGCTCCTCTAATGAACAATTTGTTTGTGGTCCTACCAACAAAGCAGAGTCCCTCTCGGGCCAATGAGAGGGTGGGCCTTTGTTCAAGTCCCGGAGACACCACTTAAGGGAACATTCCTCTACTTACCCTAGTAGGCGGGAAGGAGTGAATTTCATCTTGCTAAGTTAAGTTCCCAAAGACTCACCTCGGTCTTGTCCCCAAGAAGGTAGGCATATTGAGTCGGCGAATCGCCACTCTCACCCATACTAGTCAAAGGACAATCCCTCATGAGCAGGAGTTCGTAAACTCGCTCGAGATTGAGATCAAGTTGCCTAGGTCATCCTAGTGAAATAGAAACCTAACTAGTCAAGCTGAGTTCAAACTAGAGGTTCCTATTTCGTGGTCGATCTTATGTAATCTCATTACATAGGATATCCCCACTCACATGTCATCATCTACACGAACACGTTAGGATCACAGTGTTTGTATCAAATACAAAGTGGGCCACATCCATAGTTTAACCAGGGTAAGGAACCCAAACCTTATCCCCTAACTATAGACACTTTAGGTTGTATCTCGAACCGAGATCCTTTTTATGTACATTACATTCAGTTAAAGATTCATTTAACAGCCTTGGATGTTTAGTTTATTGGATTTAGGGTTTAAATAAAGACAAACTCGTAGATAACGAACAATAACACTTTATTGAATTAATAACACTTTATTACATTAATTAGAACATAATTACAAACTACGAGTTTTAGGGCACAAATCCCAACAAACTCCCACTTGCACTAAAACTCTAGTGGGATACATCATAATCTAAAACAGTGGTTACAAGAGATAGAAATACAATAAACTAGGGCATCCATATACCCCATTACATATCTCTCACTTGCCCTAGATTAGCTTATGTACATATCTCGTAGACCCAGACTTTCCAGATGACCCTCGAACTCTTTAGCCGTGAAAGTCTTTGTAAAAAGATCAGCAATATTGTGCTCCGAAGCGATCTTCGTGGCTGTCACATCTCCTCGTTGCACTATTTACCGCACCATTGTTGTCACAGTATAAGGTGATGGGAGATTCCATATTTGGAACAACTTCCAAATCAATAAGGAATTTCTTTAGCCAAACAGCCTCCTTAGCTGCTTCACAAGCAGCGACATACTCAGCCTCCATTATGGAGTCAGCGATGCATCCTTGCTTGATGCTTCGCCATACTATAGCTCCCCGGTTAAGGATGAAAACTGATCCCGATGTGAATTTTCGAGAATCCTTATCGGTCTGAAAATCAGAATCAGTGTATCCAGTAGGGATCAGATCCTTAGACCCATACACAAGCATATAGTCCTTCGTTCTCCTTAGATACTTGAGGATATTTTTAACTGTTGTCCAGTGGTCTAACCCTAGATTGGATTGGTACCTACTGACTATTCCCATTGCATAACAAATGTCTGGCCTCGTGCACAGCATAGAATACATTAAGCTACCTACTGCAGAGGCATAGGAAATATGTCTCATATCCTCAACATCTTGAGGTGTCTTGGGACACTGTTCCCTAGACAGATGAACTCCGTGCTTGAAGGGTAATAAGCCCCTCTTAGAATTCTGCATCGAATATTTGGACAACATCTTGTCGATATAAGACGCTTGAGACAGAGCTAGCATTCTGTTCTTGCGATTCCTAAAGATCTGAATCCCAAGAACATACTGCGCCTCTCCCAAATCTTTCATTTGGAATTGGGTCGCCAACTAATTCTTTATGTCAGTTAGGTATCCTACATCATTCCCAATGAGTAGGATATCATCTACATAAAGTACTAACAAAGCTACTTTGTCGTTGACGATCCTCTTGTAAACACAAGGCTCGTCAACGTTTTGGTCAAAGCCGTAAGACTTGATCGCAGTATCAAATCTTATATTCCAAGATCTTGATGCTTGTTTCAATCCATAAATGGATCGATTAAGCTTGCAAACTTTTTGCTCCTGACCTTGTGTTATGAACCCTTCGGACTGAGACATATAGATGCTCTCGTCAAGATTACCATTCAAAAAGGCAGTTTTGATGTCATTTGCCAAATTTCATAATCATAAAACGCGACTATGGACAAGAGTATCCTAATAGACTTCAGCATAGCAACAAGGGAAAAAGTTTCTTCATAGTCAACTCCTTCCCTTTAGGTAAAACCCTTTGCTACACGTCTAGCCTTAAAGGTGCCTGCACCTTTCTAATTTGCATCTCTCTTTCTCTTATAGATCCATTTACACCCTATGGGTCTAACCCCTTCAAAGTTGGTCTACAAGTTCCCATACCGAATTGAAGTCCATTGACTCCATTTCAAGGTCCATGGCTTTGATCCATTGGTCCTTGTCTCACGTCATTCATTGCTCATTTATAAGACAATGGATCTTCTACGCCGTCATCAGGTATGACAACTTGAGTTTCAGTTAAACCCAAGTAGCGGTCAGGTTGGGAAACAATCCTCCCACTGCGTCGAGGCATTCCCAACGATTGAGAAGGACGAGACGGACTTGAGGTGTTGACTCCTCCATCAACTCTTGATGAAGGTCCAGCTTGATCAACAACTCTTGTTGGTTCAAGTGTAGCTTCATTTAGTACTAATTTACTACGCGGTTTATGGTTCCTCATGTGATCTTCCTCCAAGAATGTGGCGTTTGTCGATACAATCACCTTGTTTTCTTGTGGGTCGTAGAAAAGACCATCTCTCGTTTCTTTGGGATAGCCAACAAATTGGCACAATCTTGAACGAGGTTCCAGTTTCTTTGGGTTTGTCACGAGCACGTGTGCCGGACAGCCCCAAATCCTGAAGTGTTGTAAGCTAGGTTTACGCCCCTTCCAAAGTTCAAAAGGTGTTTCTGAAACACTTTTTGATGGAACATTGTTCAAGATTTAAACTGCAGTCTCTACTGCGTATCCCCAAAACGAGGCAGGCAATTGAGCATATCTCATCATAGAACGAACCATGTCTAACAAGGTTCTATTTCTCCTTTCTGACACATCATTTTGTTGTGGTGTATTAGGTGCTGAGAGTTGAGATTTAATTCCATGTTCTATCATATAGTCCTGGAATCTCAAATCCATATACTCTCAACCTCGATCGGATCGAAGTGTTTTAATGGTTTTCCCTAATGCATTCTCTACTTCAGCCTTATACTCTTTGAACTTTTCAAGAGCTTCAGACTTGTGATGCATTAGGTATAGATAACCATACCTCGAATAATCATCTATGAAAGTGATGAAATATCCGTACCCTCCTCGAGCTTTAACATTCACTGGACCACAAAGATCCAAATGCACAACTTCTAGAGGCTCTACGGCTCTATAACCTTTTCCAGTAAAAGGTCGTTTGGTCATTTTACCTTCCAAGCAAGACTCGCAAGGTGGTAAAGAATCATCTTCTAACTTGTTTAGAAGTCCATTCTTAGAAAGTCTCTCAATCCGGTTGAGATTAATATAACCAAGTCTAAGATGCCACAGATATGTATTATTATTTGGAGAAATTTTTTGCCTTTTATTCTGAGTACTAGCATTTTTAAACATCTCATGATTTAAAATTGCTTTGGTTTTTCTAATCGGTTTCAGTACATACAAGCCATTTTTAATTTAGTGAGAACAAATATTGACACCCTCTTTCAAAATGAACGCTTCATTGATTGAAAAGAAATCTGAGAACCAAGTTCCATTAAACAAGAGATAGAAATTAAGTTTCTTTTAAGCTTAGGAACTATATACAAATTTATTAAAGAAAGAAATCTATCTCCGAAAAATAATTTGGCATCTCCCATTTGACAGTGAGACGACGTCTCTGTTCGAGACCACGAGCGTCATCTCACCCACTTTGAGCTCCTTGAAGGAACTAGTTTCTGAAATGAAGAGCAAACGTGATTAGTGGCTCTGAATCAAGTATCCGAGTTAAATCATCATTTTCCACTAAACGAGTTTCAAGAACAAGTAAATCTGATTTACCTTTCTTCTCTTTGAGCTCAAAGCAAGGTATTTTGGGCAGTTTCTCTTCCAGTGCCCATCCATGTTGCAGTGGAAACACTTTTCTTTATCTGCAAGCTTGGTTTTTCCCTTGCCTTTGTCAGCAGCAGGTGTTTTCCCTTTCCCTCCTATTTTCTTCTTTTGGGTCTTCTTAAGCCTAGAAGAAGAGTTACAGGACTTAGTCCCAGAGGATGAACCCTTCTGGAACCTTTCTCGGAATGGGCAAGCAGATTTGCCTCTCCATCACCGTCCCTTATTCTTCATAAGAGACTGGAAAGTTTGTAGTTCATTAAGGAGAGTAGTCAGGTTATACTCTATCTTGTTCATCACCGCATTGCTGCGGAATTGCAAGAAACTCTTTGGAAGAGATTCCAGGATGAACGATACCTGACTTTGCTCGTCAATGACCGCTCCGTTTATCTCAGCCACGTTGAAGTGGACCATCAGATCAAGAACGTGTTCTCTCACCGACGACCCATCCTTCATACGGAAGTTATAAACGTATTTGAGGGATTCGTGTCGAATCTGTCCAAACGATTGTCCAAACATTTCCTGCAGTGAACTCATGATCTCACGAGCTGAGACCATGCCCTCGTGCTTTTGGCGAACTCGAAACACTAGCCAAAATGTAGACCTTGGCCTTATCATTGGCCTTGATCCGGTGATCGACGTCTCCCAATGCAGATTGAGGAGCGTTACGAGCAGGGATCTGAGGACATTCCTCAGTTAGTACGAACCGAAGGTCGTCAACAACGAGAATCGTATTCAAGTTGGACTTCCACGTAGTAAAATTCTCACCAGTTAAATGGTCACTTTTAAGTAAGGCTATTATTCGTGAGACGACATCTTTGAAAATCCAAAATAGTTCTAATTAGTTATGCCTTTAAACCCATTGTAAAAACCAATCTAATTTAGCAAAATTATCAAAAAATCCTAGTGTTTAAACTAAAACTCACTGTTTAAGTTAAACCTTTCATTTTGCAACGATACTTCAAAGGTTTAGAACAAAAGCCTCCGTCGGGCGGTCAGTCATTCCTCCCTTGAATTGAGACTTTCTCAGCCAATTCCCACTACCAGAACATCTCATGTCCCAATGGTCCTTAGCTACCGTTTGTTTGGTCAAGGGTTTGTTAACTAACTTAACTCATCCCGTAAATGTGACCCTACCATTTTCAGATCTAATAGGCCCGAGCCAACAGGCTACTATTAAGAAAGACAATTGCTGGCAAACAACCTAAGAGACCCTATCCATTTCTGGAGTTTGCGGTGTTTCGATCCCTATAGTCAGGCCCTCCATAGGGTTTGGTTGTTCCAGGACAACCTAGCAAGCGAACTATAGAAATCTCACGGTGCGACCTAATGGAGGAGACTGTAGGATACATTAACACGCGTCCTGCTCCCATTTACTATGGATACTTCCCTCATTCACCTTGGTATTGAACCATGCAAACACATACCCTACGGGGACGCCCTATTGACGCCACGTAGCCGAGCATGGAACTCACGGTGTGAACTCTTGAGGACGTGAGAGTAAACTCGATGCGAACATCTCGTTTTCTCCCACTGAAGTTCCTAAAATTAGGGTATGGATTTAACTTAGTCGGATTCTGGCTAAAAGAATCTATCTAAGTCTATGCCTATTATAACTATTATAACTAGGTCTTAAAACCTTATGTCTAGGTGAATAAACATTTTAATTACCTAGAGATAAAAGCAGAATCGAGGTTAATTCAACTCAGTTCCGGTCTGCTCTCGGTAGGAGGTGTTAGTTGCTTAACTGCCGACTTAAGTATTTCCCTGACCTTAGACGAGAACTTCACCGGTAGAGAGTTCCTTTATAACCAAAGTCCTAAAGTCCTACTATATTTTAAACTATTTAAAATACTACGTAAGACTTATTTCTAATCCTATTAGAAATTGAAACTTAGGTCTAAATTAATTTTAAACGATTTAAAACTAATTAAAATTAACCCAAGCTCCTATGTTTGCATGCATTTCTTTATTATAGGTTATGGTTTCTACAACCCCTTTAATTTATAACTTCTATAAATTTTAATAATTAACCTATGATAAAGAAACTATATTATAAATCCAATAATCAATATTCTAATTGGAGTTATATAAGAAATTCAACTACTTGAATTATAAAATTACTTAAACAAAATAACGTTTATCTTAAACTAAGTAATTTCATGCTCCATGCAATTTATTTTCCATATAATCTAATTATAACACTTAGAATTAATTACTCATGAAAAAAATAAATTAGTCATGCATTGAACCATATTCATATAACATTTATATAAATAAAATGCATGAACATGCTTATCCTAAGGTGGGAATAATCTAAATGACATTCATATAGATAAAAAACTGTAAAACCGGAATAATTTGGCCCCTAAAGCGCAAAAAAAAAAAAATTACATTAATTTATTTCATGAAACCGGTCAAAAAACACCCTGAACCGGCCTTGAACCGCTCGAACCGGACCAAAGCAACTTCAACTTCCAATTTCTCCTTCGATTCTCAACCGAAATGCATGAAATTTGTCCCGAATGACTCGTAACTCAATTACAGACTCAATTTTTCACTTTATGCCCAAAAACGCAGGGGCCTTTACATCCAATTTGAACAAAAAAGAAGTAAACTAAGGCCAAAACATTCCTAAACTAGTTTTACAGCAAACCAAATGCATTTCCCACCAAATCAATGCAATTTTGTTTCAAAACAAAACAATACAAGCATTGTTCTTATACCAATTGATGGAGATCTGATCTCCTTGAGCAGCGGAAACGTGTTTGGGATCTTAATGTGCTTGATTGTTTTAATTGAAACAAAAAAAAGGTGCATTGATAAAAAAATACAGAACAAGCATGAATTCTAATCCTATTAGACATGGATTAATTGCATACATGCAAACATATAATAAGTTTAACAATTAAACTAAAGGGAAGAAGAATACCTTTGTAGTTTTCCTCAGCACAACTCCTCCTTGCTCCTGGGGAAAACAGCAAAGTAGCAACACATGTACTCCTCTGTATTTCCAAGCAGGACACCACCAAAAGAATAAACCTTCTATCCTCTGAGTGCTTAGATCTTTCCTTTGTGGAAAGGATTCCAACAGTTGGAAGAGGTTTTAGGAATGAGAATGTGAGAGTCAGAGAGAGAGAGCAATTCTCCAATTGCTTGTCCAAATTATCGATCAACCTCCTCTCCTTCATTGGAGAGGAATAAAACGAGGGATCACCTCCCCACTCCCTATCGATGGGGAGGGAGGTGGGGAACGTGTCCTTCTGATACGTTCCCATTAATTTAATATTAAATTAAATTCAACATTAATTAAATCACATTTAATTAATCAAATTAAATATCTTATATTTAATTAAGATTAAATCATATTTAATCATATCCTTCCCTCTAACCTATAGTTTTAATGTACATCTAATGCACATTAAATTTTTAACCTATTGTTTTTAAATATGAATCACATTCACATTTAAATTTAATATTTGAACTCTTTCAAATATTTAATTCCCTCACATAATTTAATATGCATCATATTCACATTAAATTTATAATATATAGTTCAAAAACTATATATTATATCGTAACCATATACATAAAATATATTCCCTAGTGAATTTGAACATTTCAAATTCAAATGATCTAAGAACCCTTTACGAGCTAGAAGGTGGACCTCATTGATCCTGTCAATCAACATTCGTTAACTACGGGTCACTCCACTAAAGACTCGTAGCTGCACTCTCCTCACTGTAGGACAAGTTGTGCCCATTGATTTAATCAATGCCCGTGAATCAACCCTTCACAGGTCGTTCGTAGTCATAGCTGGGTCAAATTATCGTTTTACCCCTGTGACTACTTCTTGCACCTTAAGCACCATTGATACTCTAATGAACAACAAGTTTATGGTCCGACCATAAACATTATCCCTCTCGGGCCAGCAAGAGGGAGGGGGCCCCGTTGTTCAAAACCTGGATTCAACTCTTAAGGGAACAACCTATCTAGTTACCCTAGAACGGGAACGAGTGAATTCCTTTTTGCGAAGTTGAGTCCCCAACTCCCTACAAGGTTTTATCCCTGAGAAGGTAGGCATATTGAATCGCCAACTCTGGCCACTCTCACCCGTACTAGTCAAAGGATAATCCTCGGCAGACAGGAGTTCCCAACTCACTCAGGATTCAGGTTGAATCACTATTGGTCATCGTTTGAATCATTAGCCCTAACCTATCAACGGTCTTACTGGATTAGTCTAACAATTCTTGGTCCAGTCTTGTACAAACTCTTTGCATAGGATGCCCACACTCGCATGTCAACTAAATGAACGAGCTGGATTGTCTCGTTTGTATCAAATACAAAATGGGTCGCATCCATATTGTTAACAGGATAAGGTTCCCGACCTAATCCATCTACTATAGACCATTTGGGTGACATTCTAAATGTGGCCCTGGAGTTTAGTTTATTGGATTTAAGTTTGTAATTGTGATAATATAAGTTTGAATGAAAAAAAAAATAACAACTTTATTTATTTCCTCAAATAATTACAAATACACGAGTTTAGGGCATAAATCCCAACAGTTGCTGCCCAGAAGGGCAAGAAGGTCAATGGCGCTACAGAAAAAGGAAAATGTTTCTATTGTAACGTAAATGGGCACTGGAACCGTAACTATCCCAAATACCTGGTCGATAAGAAAAGGTAAATTTGATTTGCTTTGTGTTGAAACATGCTTAGTGGAAAGTGATAACTCTACCTGGATATTGGATTCAGGGGCCACTAACTACGTTTGCTCTTCTTTTCAGGAAACTAGTTCATGGCAGCAACTGCAGGAAGGGGAGATAACATTCAGAGTTGGAAATGGAGATGTTGTCTCAGTTGTAGCAGTGGGCACGGTGGAGCTACTATTTGGCAAGCAATACTGTTATAGATAACGTGTATATAGTTCCAAGGTTTGCTAGAAACCTCATTTCTGTTTCATGCTTTATTAGTCAATTTATTTTAATTTCGTTTCAATTTAATAAAGCGTTTATTTCATTGAAAGGTTTAGAATTGTGTACAGCTCTACTTGAAAATAGTTTGTATGTTTTAAGACCTAATTCAGTTAAAATGGTTTTAAATACTAAATTATTTAAAACAACAAATACGCGAACTAATAAAAACTAAAAAGTATCTCCTAAACAAAATGTTTAACTTTGGCATCTAAGATTAGGTCATATAAACCTCAATAGAATTGAGGGATTAGTGAAGAACGGACTTCTAAACGAGTTAGAAGAAAGTTCTTAACATGTATACGAATCATGCCTTGAAGGCAAAATAACCAAAGGACCTTTTAGTGGAAAAGGTTATAGAGCCAAGGAAACCTTGGAGCTTGTGCACTCAAACCTTTGTGGTCCGATGAGTGTTAAAGGTCGAGGTGGGTATGAATACTTCATCTCTTTTATAGATGATTATTCAAGATTTGGATACATTTACCTAATGCATCAGAAATCTGAGGCACTTGAAAAGTTCAAGAAATATAAAACTGAGGTTGAGAACCTTTTAGGTAAATCCATCAAAACTGTTCGATCTGATCGAGGTGGAGTTGAAGCGATTTTGAATTCCCGCAGCGGAAGACGTTGTGAAACGTCGTTGATCCGTTGTGTAATTCCTATCTTAAAATTGAATCTATCTCATAGATCTTAGGCTAAACATGCAAAGAAGAAGAAGAAAACAGTGAGTAAAAAGTACTAACCTCTTGAAGAACTCTTCTTCAACGTTTTCTCCTTCTCCGGTCACGATCTCTCTCGTACCAACGAACTCCTCGAACTCGATCCTCGATCCGAACAAGGAGACACCTCCAAAGGGTCTTCTCGGTTGTTCTCGGGAGGTTGAGGGAGTGTGAGTGGGACTCTCTTGGTTTTGGGTGAGGAGAGAATTTTGGAGAATTGAGAGAGGATTTGAGAGAGAATCCCTTGCTCTCTTTGGATGGAAATCCAAAAAATGGCAAGAAGTCACATGAGATGCCTTTGAATGCATCCTTTTATAATGGTGTGTGGTGGAGTTAAAATCTCCACCAATTCACCATTTTACCACAACTATATAATATACAAATCATATTTGCATATTATATAATATAAGGTATCTTATACTTTATTATACAAATCTCATTTGCATAAATGTGGAATTATAAATTGAATCACATTCAATTTAATTTCTCTCAATTCAATTTCTCCAATTAGCACTAATTAATCAATTAGGCTATACTATAGTTTATTATGAATCTCATTCACATCAAACTATATATTATATCATCTATATCTCATATAAATGACATAAATTCCCAAATAATGAATTTGAACACTTCAAATTCACACCAAACTGTAAACCCTCAATTTGTCCAATTTGAGCCAACCGAGGACCTAATGGACCTACACACGTGTGAGCTCCAATGATCCGAGACTAACTCGTCTAACTCTTTGACCCAGATTATTCAACATTCATTAGCTACTGGTAACACTCCACTAAAGCCCGTAGTTGCACTCTCATCATTTGTAGGACAAGTTGTGTCCATCGATATAACCAATACCCATGAGTCGACCCTTCACGGGTTGTTTAGTAGTCACGGTGGGTCAAATTACCGTTTTACCCCTGTGTCTACCTCTTGCTCCTTATGTCTCATCGCTCCTCTCTAATAAACAACTACGTTGCATGGTCCAACCATAAACAACAACCCTCTCGGGCCAATGAGAGAGTGGGGCCCCGTTGTTCAAGCCCCGAGTCGTGACTTAAGGGAACAACCCCTCTAGTTTCCCTAAGTCGGGAAAAGTCGGGAACGAGTGAATTCCTTCTTGCGAAGTCAAGTTCCCAGCTCCCCACGTGGTCCTGCCCCTGAGAAGATAGGCATATTGGGGCGAGCAGCGGTGGCCACCCTTACCCCGTACTAGTCAAAGGACGGACCCCGCAGGGCGTGGAGTCCGTGAACACGCTCGGGATTAAGGTCGAGTCACTAATGGTCATCTACGAATTTATTAGCTCTATATTGTTAACGGTGTTACATCAGTAAGTCTAATAATTCATGGTCTGGTCTTGTACAATCTCATTGCACAGGATGCCCCCACTCGCATGTCAACCACATGAACGAGTCAGATCACCTCGTTTGTATCTAATACAAAGCAGGCCGCATCCACAGTGTATCTAGGATTAGGTCTCCAACCCTATCCATATACTGTAGACCGTTTGGATCATTAACTCGAACGTGATCTTCCCTGTGTGTCCACTACACACCGTTCAAGTTTTTAGTTCTCTCATAATGCAATGACCCTGGAGTTTAGTTTATTGGATTAAGTTTATGAAAAATGCGAGACACAAAGTTTAAATAAATCACTCTTATTTATTTCACAATGTTGAAATAAATAACTCTTATTCATTTACAACTTGGAATATTACAAACTACACGAGATGAGGACATACATCCCAACAGGAGAGTACATGGATCATAAATTCCAAGACTATATGATAGAACGTGGAATAACGTCTCAACTCTCAGCACCTGATATGCCACAGTAAAACGGTGTATCAGAAATGAGAAACAGAACCCTGTTGAACATGGTTCGGTCGATGATGAGTTATGCTCATCTCTTTGACTCTTTTAGGGGTTATGTAGTGGAGACTGCAGTATACATTTTGAACAATGTTCCTTCGAAAAGTGTTTCTGAAACACCTTACGAACTCTGGAAAGGACGTAAAGAAATGAGAGGTGGGCTACCCTAAAGAAATTGGAATCTCGTTCAAAATTATGTCTGTTTGTGAGCTACCCTAAAGAAACGAGAGGTGGTTTATTTTTTTGATCCTAAAGAAAACAGGGTGCTTAAGGAGCAAGAAGTATTCACAAGGGTAAAACGGTCAATTGACCCAACTGTGACTACGAACAACTTGTGAAGTGTTGACTCACGGGCATTGGTTAAATCAATGAACACAACTTGTCCTACAGTGAGAAGAGTGCAACTACGAGTCTATAGTGGAGTGACTCGTAGTTAACGAATGTTGATTAACGGGATCAAATAGTTTAATTAGTTAATTTTGTATCGTTGGAGCTCATGATCTGTAGGTCCATTAGGTCCCTCGGTTGGCTCAACATGGAAATGAATAAGGGTATAAAGTTTTGGAATGAATTTGAATTGTTCAAATTCAATTTAGGAAATTATGTAAATTATATATGATATAATGGATATAGAATATGGTTTAATGTGAATATGATTTATAATAAACCATATTATTGTCTAATAATGGAATTAAGACATAATTTGAGAAATCAATTTGAGAGATGTGTAAATTGAATATGATTCAATTTAATTTCCCCATTATCTAAATATGATTTACATAATAAGGTATTTGATACCTTATATTATGCATTTATGCATAAATGGAAGAAATTGTGGCATAATGAGTGGAGAATTTGTCTCTACCCACATTGTCTACAAAATCATCCTTTTGGATACAATTTGAAACACTTGGGGGGTGTTTGGCCCATTGGTTTGGGTTAGGGTGGTGTTTGGTTTCAAACCCAAAACCATGTTTGGTACAAAGGGTTTCAAAACCAAAGATTTTGAAAACACAACCCCATGGGTTTTGAAACACAACATCATGGGTTTTGTATCATGTTTTCCACTTCTATTTGTCGTTTTTCATTTTCGATGACCACTTCAACAATAATTCTAATGACAACTTCGACAACAACTCCGACGACTACATCGGTGACTCGACTAACTCCGATGACAACTCAAACGATCACCAACAACGACAACCCCGACGATTACACTGCCAACTCAACCAACTCCGATAAAAACTTTGATAATCACACCGATGACTCGACCAACTCTGATGAAAATTTTGACGACTGCACCGGTGACCCAACCAACTCCGATGACAATTTCGACGACCACACTGGCGACCCCGACCAACTCCCATGACAATTCTGACGACCACACCGGCGACCCCGACCAACTCCGATGACAATTTCGACGACCACACCGATAACCCCGACCAACTCCGATGACAATTCCAATGACCACACCGGAGACCCCAACCAACTCCGATGATAATTCTAACGACCACACCGGTGACCCCGACAAACTCTGATGACAATTTGACGACCACACCAGCAACTCCGACCAACTCCGATAATAATTTCGACGACCACACCGACGACCCCCCGACCAACTCTGATGACAATTTTGACGACCACACCGGCGACCGACAAACTCTAATGGCAACTACGATGACTGCCTGATCACTACCGGTAATGAAAGCTTCAACAACCACACCGGTGACCTGACCATTAAGACGATTACCTCCATCGATAACTACAATGAAAACACTATAGATTAATTTAACGATCGCCCCTGCGACTCGACCACCCAAACAACTTGATAATTTGATGCCCCAACCACCGCCAATCCGAAAGAGTTGTTCAACATAAAACATTCATCCGCTCGAAATGTCATTAAGAGAGCATTCGGTATATTGAAGGGTCGATGGGCGATACTAAGAGGAAAGTCTTTTTACCCAGTAGAAGTCTAGTGCAGGATTATAACTGCATGTTGTTTGTTGCACAACTTAATTATACAAAAGATGGACCCAGATCCCACATTCGAGGAGGCACACACAAGTGACCCCGATTCAACTAGGATGAACACATACAACGTTAGATTTGTAGAGACAACAGATGTCTGGACTGAATGGAGGGAACATCTCGCAAACCATATATGGATGAATTGGAATGGGAATTAACGATTGTTGATCTAAACATATATTAATTAGATTTTGTATATATGCACTACATACATTGTGGTGGATAATATTTTTGTGTGTAAATATTATTAATATAATATTAGTAGCTCGAGTGAACGAGCTATATGCAGAATTGAAGGCAATCCCAGGGATGACAAGGCAAGACTGCATGGTTGTTGCAAAAACGCTTCTCTCGAATAGTATGATGTTGAACTCTTTCTTTGCATGAACCACCCCAAATTGGAAGTATGATTACTGTGTGTAAGTTCTGGGGAAAGCACCGGGAACCTGATTCTATTTCCATCTACCACTCTCTATGACTTTTTTAAAATTTTATGTTTAACAGAACTTCGTTGGACAACTATCTCTACTTTTTTTATTATTTATTTCAGTCAGCGTAACATGTTATCTTTAACTAACATATTTCTATGCATCGATTGTTTACTTTATCACTGGCGCCACAGTTCTTACATTACACATTACAACATATAGTTAGTTGTTTTACTTTATGTCATCATGAGTGAAATGCATTATAAATATAATATATACTCCTACAAAGTATTATAAACTCAAATTAGATACATTAGATAAATTGTTGATAGGTAATTATGTAGTTATGAAGTTAAAAAATAAAGTAAGAAGACAAAATTACTATATTTAAAAAATATTAAGTATTTATTTTAGAAAAAATAGACTGCACACACCTAACCCAACACAACACTACACACCAAACACTGTTTTATGCAACCCATTCCAGACAACACTCGCACTCCCAAACATCTGCTTTCGCAACACACACCTAACACAACCCTACGCTCCAAACACTGTTTTCTGCAAGTCCAGTGTTTCTGATTCCAGCCAAGAAACCCCAGGGTTTTGAAACCAAGGGTTTCTGATTCCAACACAGCGCGCCAAACAACCCTTTAAGTCATTTGCAAGGTTTAGCATCATAAGCAAAAGTCAAACTCTCTCAAATTCTCTCTACTCTCCCTAATTCCCAAAAAGGAGATCCCACCTTTCTCTCTCTCCTAGAGAACAACCGAGAAGGCCATTTGGAGGTGTTCAATCGTAGAGTACATAGAGAACGGAGAAATCATTGATGACGAAAGGATTACGCAAAGAGATCAGTCTTCAAAGATAATCTCTCTTTACTATTATGTTTTCTACTTGTATGCTTAGACTTAGTTTTCTTTTTTTGAGTTATTTCTATGCAACACAATTAAGAGCAACAACAATCATTCGCTTCCGCATCAGGATTCAATCCTTTCAAATTTACGTATTAGTTTTATATCATTTAAATTTATATCACATGCATTTTCATATTTATCAATTTAATATTATATTTATGTATATTAATTTAATTTATATTAACGTTTATGTGTTATTTATAGAACACTTTTTTTTGTTTTAATATTTCTTTAGAACAAATTAATTTATATTAGATCAAGATTTTTATAAAATATTTAATATCAAATATTAATTTAATTTTAACTAAACCTTTTCATTTAAAAAAAAAGACGATTAATATAATTGTTAATGTTTTTGGTAGATTATATTGATCACATTGTCAATTAGAATTCTTAGAATGATATTTATTTGTTTATGTGTTTTGAAATATATAATTAGTAACAGTTTTAAAAAATTACAAATAAATAACTAAAACAAATCATTTCAACATATGTACCCGAGAGAAAATTGGCTAAATGCAATAATATTAGGCCACTATATTATAAAAGTGAAATAAAATAAATATTGCACTTTAAATTCCAATTGAAAATAAATCGAGATATTATTCAATTTAACTAGATTTCCCACAAAAATCTTGGGTTGCCACAAAACAATTGTACATAGAATATATATGTTGATTATTGATTGACCAATAACACAAATATTCTTACCTTTCCATAACTTTTAAATTTCATGACTTTTTTATTCATTTTTTCATTAAACTATTTATTTTCTTTTTTTATTCAATAAGTCTAATATTGTAACGCCCCATAATTTTCAGGTAGTTTCTAAATTTTAAGGAATTAAGTATGGGCTTATTTTGTAATTTTGAAAATAAGTTTGTATTAAATAAAGAAATAAGTTCTGGAAAAAGAATAAAGAAAAGAAAAAAAGGAAAATTTCTAAATAAGGAAAAGCTTTATTCTTATTTAGCAATTTAGTTTTTTTAAAAAAAAACTAAAATCGTTTTAGTTTTTTTTAGGAGGCGTGCGAACCCCCCCCTCCTCTTCTTCTTCTTCTTCTTCTTCTTTTTCTTCTTCTTCACAATCGTCGGTCTCTTCTTTCTCCTCGCCAACAACAACAAACCAACCGTCGGATGGTGTCGCACACTCCAGCCGCTGGTTTCTTTTGCTTCTCTTCGTTGCACCGCCAACCAACAGCCACCGTCCAACCTCTCCTCGCTGACAGCAATCGCGCCTCCTTTCTCCATTTTTTCGGTGGTTTCAACTTTCAAAATGTCGGTTCTTTCACCGTTTTCTTCCTCTCTTCATCGTCGTCTCTTCTCCGGCTAGCCTCTAGCGAAATCGATCGTCGACAGCAATCATAGCTCGCTGGTAAGTTCTTCTTAATGACTCCTTTTGAGTTTTGGTTCGTTTGGTTCATTAGATTTTAGTCCAGTTCTCTTGATTTAGATGTTGGTTTTGAATAGATCGGGTCACGGGCATCTCGAATTTGTGCTCCACGCGCCGTTACTCGCCGGAAGCTGTCGTTGTCGTCGCCGTCGCCGTCGCCGCCGATTATGTGTAATAAGTTGCTTTCATTTTCTCGATCCCGTTTTAAGCCTCCATGCATTAGTTTTGTTATTTAAGTCAAATTAGTTTGGTGTTGGATGTTAGGAGTGTGTTTTTAAATAGTTGTTGGTTAATAAGGGGCTCGAATGTGTTAAGGAAGTGTGTGGAGCTCGGGACCAAACTATCAAACCTCCATTATCCAAGTAAGTAACCATTTGGATTAAGCCCCTAAAGTTATCAAATGCTTATTTGACTATGGTAATTCGTGAAAGCTAATTTAACGCGTTGAAATGGTGTTTTGATGCATATTGTTAATATGGAGTCTGTGCTAGTGTTGTATGGATTATGAATGAACTAAGAAAGTAATTGCTATGGAGATAAGGGCTTAAGGCTTTAAGTTAAGGGTGAGACTTAAAGTCTTTGATCGTAATAAGCTGAGAACGAGCATCGTGGGTTTGAGATGGATGCAGTAGAAAAGTAGTAATACGGATTCCACCTCAAGGTTTGTATTTGGAGTTTGTGAGTCATGGGTAGACCTTAGCTGGCCAAGTGCCCAAGGTTTTGGATGACATTGATGTTTGGGGTTCAAAAAGGTTTGTTGAACCATCGAGCTCAAATAATCACACGTCAGGTGGGGTTTAGTTCCCCTGGCACGTGTTCGTGGCGAAGGTTGCCACTGGTTAGAAATGGAGGGTGAGTTGGTGGGACCTCGACCCAAGGTAAGTGGTCATTTGGACTATACTACCCCTAAGTGTAGGGCTTAGGGGCACCATTGCATGCAATTAACTGATTAGAAATGGAATGATTTGGAACTTGATAGTGAACCGTCAAGATCGTAGAATTAGTCGGTTTTGAACTTGTAGTAGCATGTTAGAATGTGATGTTCGTTGTTGTGTCTGGGTTTAATTTCACCTGATCATGTTTGATGATTATTTGTGTTGAAATACCGTGCATGGTAGATTGAAGTCTGGATTGTTTGTTATTCCTTTGTCCTTGGATGTGATTGTATCTAGTAGCATCGATGTAAGCTTGTGATGATGATTCTGAGCGTGTTAGTGTGAGTCTGGATGTTTATTCCCTCAAGTAGGGACTTGATAGTTTTGTACCTATTTCTGTGGAAATCCGGGGATGGATGTTTGTTCCCTCAAGTAGGAGCTTGACAAGTTCGTGCCTAACGTTGAAGTAACCCAAAAAAGTGTTGGGTGGCCTTAGGATCGTAGCTACCACAACCAATCCTAGTGTAGGCCTAGTCTTTGTGTAACCCTTAGTAGGTTGAGACTCGAGATTGGCGAGATGATGATGATGTTATGGAATGTGGTGGTTCGTCCCCCATCTAGATGTGCAACTCGGGAAATGATTCCTAGAGTCATAGATGGGTTGGACACAGTCCTTGGCCTAGTGCAGGCCCAGGAACGAGCATGTGGTCAATTGTGCGCGGTAGTACCGCACTTGATGTTGATATGGGATGTGGTAGTTTGTCCTCCATCCAGTTGTACGACTCAAGAAATGATTTTCAGAATCAAAGGGGTTGGATATAGTCCTTCGCCCTAGTGCAGGCCCGGGAACGAGCCCGTGGTCGATTGTGCGCGGTAGCATCGCACTTGATGTTGATATGGGATGTGGTGGTCTATCCTCCATCCAGTTGTGCGACTCGAGAAATGATTCTAAGAGTCAGAGGGGTTGAATACAGTCCTTCGCCCTAGTGCAGACCCGAGAATGAGTCTCGTAGTCGGTTGTGCCAACCTAGTTTAGAAGCTAAAGGTAGGGCAGGACTGAGAATCTTAGCGAGATTAGGGTCGGGATGCTTGTGGAAGTTGTGTGGCAGGCTAGGTGTCATGTCTAGTTAGGTCTAAGGCCTGTTCTTTTGTGCTATTTTGTTCTTGGACGAAGTGGGCTACTTACTGAGTATTTTATACTCACCCGTCTATTTTGATGTTTTTGGTTGCAGGTAAGAAACCCTGAGGCAGTTGACGACGATGACGACCTGACGATGCTGTGAACACTTCCTGTTTCATTTTTTTAGGCTTAGTTTACTTTTCTTTAGTTTATCATAGATGTTGGTTCTCTTTGTCTTAGATAGAATTCTGTTGCTTGTTTTCTCTAGCTGAGAAGTTGTGTTGGAACTTTGGTTGTTGCCCAACCCATTTTCTGATTGAAGTTTGGTGGGGGTTGGACATTTCTTGAAACTCTTTGAAGTGTCTTCTGTTTAATAGATTCCAGGAAAATTTTTTGGTTTTCTACTTGTTATGTTGTTATGCTGTTGAAACGGAGTAACTTTCCTAACAAAGGTTCATCTCGAATTTTAGGGTCGTTACAAATGTATATAAATATTATATTGTTGGAATCCAACAGAAATATTATAGTTATTTTAATTGATAAAGAGATAAAAGAATTTTACTTTATTATTTTTTTAAATATTGTTTTAATGGTTTAAATTTAGAGAGCATTTTGCATTTAAATCTTGGTTAAACTTTCAAAGTAATTATTTATATTACATTAAAAACAAAACTAAATATATCAAAAAGTATAAACACTAACTTACCTAATGTGTAGTGATATTTTTATATCGATGGTAAATTAATATAAGTCATTAATCGTAATCTTTTAGTTATTTTATTAAATTTAGTTTATGAAAAACTAAAACCACGTGCAACACACGTGGAAAAAAAACTAGTAGTTTAAGGGGATAGAAATGAATAATTCACCATGCAACGGAAGTATATGATTTGTAAATGATTTATAAATCAATATAGGATTGAATTTTAAATTATATAGTATTAAACGGAAAACAATAACACAATTTGCATTATATTTTGCAGAATTTTCAAGACCTCCACAATAACTTCTTGTTAATGAAAAACCAAAGTTTGTGAAACCTTTTGAAAGAAACCGAACAGAGATTGGAAGAAAGAGTTCAGGGAGAATTATAAGTTTTCTCTAAAATGATGCTCTTTTTGGATTGACTTAAGGATCTCTTTTGTCAAATTCAAAATCATAGATTTTAGTATCCTATATATTAAAATGTATATTTAATTTATTTGAGTCTAATTGTGGGACAAGTTGTATGCAAGTTTATTCTTCTCAAGTTATTTTAATTTTAGTGAGATCAAAAGTCTATTTTACTTCTCTAATTACATTTTATTCTCTAAGTACTATTGATTCTCTAATGAATAATTTGTTTATGATTTAACTTTAAACTAAGTCTTCCTCGGACCAGTAAGAGAGTGGAGTTTTATTCTTCAAGTCTCGAAATTAGTATTTAAGGAAACTACTACTTATGAAGTTATTTTCTCTATATATAAGAAGAAGTGGATTTCATCTTGTGAAATTATATATGTTCTTAACTTCCTATTTGATCAAGTCATTCTCACTCATGTTAATTAAATGACATGTCCTCACAGGCAGAAGTTCATAACTCATTCAAGATTGAGATTGAGTCACATTTGATCATCCAATCAATTATTTATCTTCTCCATTAACAGATTTATTTACTCATTTTGTATAGGTTACCCTTGTTCGACGAGATTTTTGGAGAAATTTAATTCGTATAATTGGACTTTGAATTTGTATTGATTTCTTGTACAGTGGAGTACAATCTCTAATTTGTTCCTATGATTCTTTCTCTCCCTCATGTACAAATGTCTCGAGAGTTGGACAACTTGTTCTCCAACATGTTGGTCTTTTCTGATCAACCTGGTCACTTATTAATCTTGTTGGATTTAGTCCTTCACATGTTGTTCGTTGGATTGACTTTTGTTGTATCGATTGTTAGATCGATCTTTCACTTGTTGATCTACTTGGATTGATACTTGGTTTGTTGATTGGCTTAGAGGATCAACATTTGGCTTATTGATCATCGAAGAATTTTTCAGAGTCCTGAAGTTTTCTGATCTTCAAAGAGTATTCTTGACCCAAGGACTTTAGGAAGTCTTCTCTTGAAGAGTCTTCGGTCTTAAAGAGGAGTGTTCAACACTCTAGGACTTCAGAGAGGGTTTGATCTTTAGGAGGTTCTAGAGTATTTTGAGCTTTCTTTTTGAAATCTCTCTAAACTCATCTTCTAAGGGTTTTCACTATTATCCTAACTCTCTATTTATAAAATGAGCTAGACTTGACCATTGGACTGAGTCTGGTCGGTCTGGAGCCTAAACCCTCTTTGGACTGACCCTAGTTGACTAATAGCATGTAATTATTCTATCTTATTCTCTATTATTTACCTAGTTTTGATGATGATTTTATGAATTTTTATGTCTATTTCTTTTAATTTTTTGAGCTTGAAGAGCAAAATTGAGTGTTCGTGAGTATTTTGGTGAAGTTTGAAACTTTTTTGAAGCTTAATTGAAGATTCAAGAAAAATAGAGATGTAATTTGAGAATAAGACATATTCTAAGTGAAGGGAATTGAATCCCCGTGAGCAGCAAAAACGTGTAATTGAGATCGAATTACTTATTTGTTTTTGGTTTATTCCAAAAATCCATACATTGACAAATTATCAAAGATAAGCACACATTAAACTAAAGCATGGATTAAAGTTAAATTAAACATGTATATAACCTAAACTAAAAGGAATCAGTGTATTACCTTTGTAGTTTCACAGGTTGACAGCAACATCTTGCAATTGCAATTCTACAGTAACAGGAACTCGTTCTTCTTTTCTCTGTAAAATAGGACAACACCACTTGGAGAACTTTTTATCCTCTGAGTTTCCTAGATCCAACCTTGGTGGGAAGCTTTCCAACAATTGGAAGTACAGGGAATTGTTTTTCGAGAGAGAGAGAATTCTTTTGTGTTTTTTTTTTTTTTTTGGCAATTCACAATTGCACCAAAAATCATCGATCAACCAACCATTTTCCAACTCTCCATAATTATCTATGGGGAAAGGGAGAAGAACAGGAAAGTGGTGGAGAACGTGTTGATGACATGTTCCCCTTTTTTAATTAATTTAAAAATTAATTAATAAAATATAATTAAATCATATTTAATTATATTAATATAAAAAATCTTTTAATTAAATCATATTTAATTAATTGAATTAATTAACTCCTTAATTAATTAATTAAACATCATATGTTTAATTTGGCTATTTAATCACATTCCCTTATAACCTATAGTTTCAATGCACATCTTATGTACATTAAATCTTAACCTATAATTTTTAAATATGAATCTCATTCACATTTAAAATAATATTTGAACTCTTTCAAATATTTAATTCTCTCATATAATTTAATATGAATCATATTCAAATTAAATTTATAATATAAAGTTCTAAAAACTTTATATTATAATGCATCTTTATACATTAATGTTTATTCCCTAATTGAATTTGAACATTTCAAATTCAAACGATCTAAGAACCCTTTACGAGCTAGGAAGTGGACCTAATGGACCTACAGATCAGAAGCTCCAACGATACGAGATTATTCGGTTAATCTCATTAACCTCCTAATCAACATTCGTTAACTGCGGGAACACTCCACTAAAGTCTTGCAGTTGCACTATTCTCATTGCAGATATATTTCTGTGTCCACGGATATTGATCAGTAACAACAAGTCAATCCTTCACGAATGTTCGTAACACTAGCTGGGTCAAATTATCGTTTTACCCCTAGGTTACATCTTTTACCTTAAGTCCCAGTGCTCCTCTATTGAACAATTTGTTTGTGGTCCTACTAACAAACAAAAGTCCCTCTCATTGACCCTTTGTTCAAGTCGCAGAGACACCACTTAAGGGAACATTCATCTACTTACCCAAATAGACGGGAATGAGTGAATTTCATCGTGCTAGATTAAGTCCCTAGCTGCCTGCTCGGTTTTGTCCCCAATAAGGTAGGCTTATTGAGTCGGCGACTCGGGCCACTCTTACCTATACTAGTCAAAGGACAACCCCTCGCAAACAAGAGTTCGTAACCTGCTTGGGATTGAGATCAAGTTGCCTAGGTCATTCTAATGAAATAGAAACCTAATTAGTCAACGAAGTTACACCTAGTGGTTACTAATTCGTGGTCCAGTCTTATGTAATCTCATCACATAGGATATCCTCACTCACACATCGTATACACGAACACGTTAGGATCACTATGTTTGTATCACATACAAAGTGGGTCATATCCATAGTATTACTAGGGTAAGGTACCCAAGCCTTATTCTCTTACTATAGCCCCTTTAGGTTGTATCTCGAACTGAGATCCTTATATGTACACTACATTCAGTTCAAGAGACATATTACAGCCTTGGATGTTAGTTTATTGGATTTAGAGTTAATAAAAGGGAAATATAGTAAATAATGAGCAATAACTCTTTGTTGATAATAATAACTCTTTATTAAATTAACTAGAACATTATTTACAAACTACGAGTTTTAGGGCACAAATCCCAACAAACTCCCACTTGAACTAAAACTCTAGTGGGGTACATTACAATCTAAAACAGTGGTTACAAAGATACAAAATACAATAAACTAGGGCATCCATACACCCATTACATATCTCCCACTTGCCCTAGATTATCCTATGTACATGTCTTGTAGACCTAGACTCTCCAAATGACCCTCGAACACTTTAGCCGTCAGAGTCTTCGTAAATGGATCAACTATGTTGTGCTCCAAAGCGATCTTTGTGACTATCACGTCTCCTCGATGCACTATCTCCTGAATGAAATGATACTTTCTCTCAATGTGTTTCCCTCGCTTGTGGATATGATGCTCATTTGAGTTGGCTACCGCACCACTGTTGTCACAGTATAAGGTGATGAGAAATTCCATATTTGGAACAACTTCCAAATCAGTCTAGAACTTCCTTAGTCAAACAGTCTCTTTAGCTGCTTCACAAGCAGCTACATACTCTGCCTCCATGGTGGAGTCAACGATGCATCCTTGCTTGATGCTACGCCACACTATAGCTCCCCCGTTAAGGGTGAAAACTGATCTCGATGTAGATTTCCTAGAATTCTTATCGGTATGAAAATCAGAATCAGTGTATCCTGTAAGGATCAAATCCTTAGACCCATACACAAGCATATAGTCTCTCGTTCTCCTGAGATACTTGAGGATAATTTTAACTATGATCCAGTGGTCTAACCCTAGATTGGATTGGTACCTACTGACTATTCCCACTGCATAACAAATGTCTGGCCTCGTGCATAGCATAACATACATTAAGCTACCTACTGTCGAGGCATAGAGAATATGTCTCATATCCTCAACTTCTTGATGAAGGAATGAAAATCCCACGCAGCGAAAAAGTGATTGAATCGTCGTGGTATCGTTGTGAAAAACACTTTCTTAAAATTGTTTCTATCACATAAAAACTAGATTAAACATGTTTTAGAAGGGGAAAACAGTAAGGAATACTTACTTGTTGAAGAACCGTTCTTCACGTTTAACTCCTTCGGTCACGAACTCTTCGCGAACACGATCTCAACGAACTCGATCTCCTCGAATGAACCAACGAACCAGACACCTCCGATAGGCTTCTCGGTTGTTCTCTTTTAGGTAGAAGAAGAGTAGGTGAGACTCCTTTTTGGTGAAAGGAGAGGAGAGAATTGAGAGAAGAGTTAAGAGAATTGCAAAGCTCTTTTTGGTGAGAAATCAAAAAAATGAGCCAATTGCATATGAAATCCTTCTTGCAAAGGGTTTATATAATGGTGATAGGTGGAGTTGAAAATCTCCACCTATTTACCATTTTACCACAACCATAAGTTATGCAAATGATATTTGCATAACCATAAGATATCACATATCTCATTATACAAATCACATTTGTATAATTGAGAATTTTTAAATTGAATCACATTCAATTTAATTTCTCTCAATCCAATTCCTCCAAATTAGGCCTACTTAAACAATTAGGCTAACCTATAGTTTATTATGAATCACATTCACATTAAACTAAATAATATGTCAATCATATCTCATATAAATGACATAATTACCCTTTAATAAATTTGAACACTTCAAATCCACACCAAAACTGTAAACTCTCTATTTATCCAATTTGAGCCAACTGAGGGACCTAATGGACCTACACGTGACGAGCTTCAATGATCCGAGACTAACCTGTCAAACTCTTTGACCCGGTTAATCAACATTCATTAGCTACGGTAGCACTCCACTAAAGCTCGTAGCTGCACTCCCGTCACTGTAAGACAAATTGTGTCCATTGATATAACCAATGCCCATGAGTCGACCCTTCACAGTTCACAGGTTGTTCGAAGACACTGTTGGGTCAAATTACCGTTTTACCCCTGTGTCTACTTCTTGCTTCTTAAGTCCGCTCTTCTAATGAACAACAACGTTGTAATGGTCCAACTATATACAACACCCCCTTTGGGTCAGTGAGAGGGTGGGTGCCCGTTGTCCAAGCCCAGGAGACAACACTTAAGGGAACAACCCCTCTAGTTTCCCTAAAGTCAGAATGAGTGAATTTCATCTCGCGTAGTTAAGTTCCCAGCTCCCCCACGTGGTCCTGTCCCTTAGAAGATAGACATATTGGGCGAGTAACTGTGACCACCCTCACCCGTACTAGTCAAAGGATAGACCCCCGCAGGCAGGAGTCCGTAACACGCTCAGGATTAAAGTCAAGTCACTAATGGTCATTTACGAAGTTATTAGTCCAATACTGTTAACAGTGTTACATCAGTAGGTCTAATAATTCACGGTCCGGTCTTGTACAATCTCATTGCACAGGATGCCCCCACTCGCATGTCAACGACATGAACGAGTCAGATCGCCTCGTTTGTATCTAATACAAAGCGGGCAACATCCACAGTGTATCCAGGATTAGGTCTCCAACCCTATCCATATACTGTAGACCATTCGGGTCATTAACTCGAACGTGATCCTCCTTGTGTGTCCACTACACACCGTTCAAGTTCTTGTTCTCTCATAAATTCAATGACCCTGGAGCTTAGTTTATTGGACAAAGTTTGTAAAATTGCGAGACACAAAGTGATGAAAGAAATAACTCTTATTTATTTCAAAATGGTAATATTACAAACAAAACGAGATTAGGGCATACATCCCAACACTTGAGGTGTCTTAGGACATTGTTCCTTAGACAAATGGATTCCATGCCTGAAAGGTAATAAAGCCCTTTTAGAATTCTGCATCGAATATCGGATCAACATTTTGTCGATATAGGACGCTTGAGATAGAGGTAGCATTTTGTTCTTGCGATTCCTGAAAATTTGAATCCCAAAAGCATACTTCGTCTCTCCCAAATCTTTCATTTGGAATTGGGTCGCTAGCCAATTCTTTATGTCAGTTAGGTATCCTACATCATTCCCAATGAGTCGGATATCATCCACATAAAGTACTTAGAAATCTACTTTGTCGTTGATGATCCTCTTGTAAAACAAGGCTCATCAACGTTTTGGTCAAAACCATAAGACTTGATCGCAGTATCAAATCTTATTTTCCAAGATCTGGATGCTTGTTTCAACCCATAAATGGATCGATTGAACTTGCAAACTATTTACTCCTGACCTTGGGCTATGAACCCTTCGGACTGAGAGATATAGATAGTCTCGTCAAGATTACCATTCAAAAAGGCAGTATTGACGTCCATTTGTCAGATCTCATAGTCATAAAACGCGGCTATGGACAAGAGTATTGATAATGAACAATAACTCTTTCTTGATAATAATAACTCTTTATTAAATTAAATAGAACATTATTTACAAACTACGAGTTTTAGGGCACAAATCTCAACACTAAGAGATTCGAAATCGAATCACGATTCCAACGCATCAAACTAGAGGTCATTTGGACACCTGAGCGAAGAGATATAGTAAAAACAGTTAGGATTGTTTGCGGCTGTGCGTTGTTTTTCAGCGTCTATGCACTACAACTCTGTTTCTTTATCAATTTTATGGCGCCTAGGCGTTGTTTCAACAACTCTAACTTTAAAATCTAAATTTTTAGCCGTTTTAGGGTTTGAAAACCGATTCTTGGAGAGAAGACAAGGAGTTCATATTTGAAACACCATTGAGGAGATCAGAGCCATCAAAGGGAGTGAGAGCTACGCTTGGAGACGCGCTGAATCACTTAGATTTGTTCTCTTTTCTCATTTTTCTTTCTCTTTTCTCTTGTAATGGCTTCCTTCCAGATTTAGTTGGTTTTGTAATTTTTTCCATTATGAACTAAGTTTTCGTTCTAGAGTTTTGATGTAGCCAACATTTGAATCTTACTTTTTCGTAGTTAATTGTTGATGTTTCTATTTCAATTGTGTTTGTGAGAATTTTTCTAAACCTAATTCATGTTTAGGTCTGACCATTCTTTACATTGATCTTGTGCCAAAAATTTAATGTTGAGAGACACAAATTGTTGATGAAGTGAATTTTTCTCCCTAATTTACACTTGTGATAGAGATATTCTTGTGGGTTCTGTGGTAATTTAAATTCTACAAGCTTAATAATTGAATTGTTTAAATTGTTATAGAGATATAGACAATTAATTATTTGACGAATATCGGTATAGCTTGGGAAAGAATATCGAGTCTATAAAAGTAAAACCAACCAACCAACAACCTAGAAATAGACTACATTAACTATTAATGAACAAAAAGTAGGAGGAGAAACGACGAAGTCACTGTTCTAGAGTTTTTATCAATTGAGTCTTATTCTTTGCTGGTGATAATTCTATTTTCTTTGTTGTTAGTTTCAATTTTATCATCAATTAATTCGATTCTTAGATAAAATTGAGACTTGAGAATTCAGTAATTGGTAAGATTCACTCCCTCTGGAGAACGATATTAGTACTCATCCTACTATATTAATTGTCATGATTCGTGCACTTGCAAAATTGAGCAACATTGACTTTGGACCTAGTCCATTGGATTGAGACTTTGCTGGAATAGGGTCTCAATTGGACTTTGTCTAAAATTAACTCAAATTTCATATAACCCAATTACACATTTGAATTTTCAATAACTTAATTTAGGGATACTTATAAATTTAATTAATTTCTAATTAAAGAAATAATTTTGTCACTAATTTTAAATAATGACGTGACAATTTCTGATAAACTAAAATTTTTATTACAACAATGCCCCTTTCAAGATTTGCACACTAGTATGAGTAAGTGAATCTCGAAAAAAAAAATTTAGAATCAAAGGTTAAGATGCATGCTCCTAATTTAGACTCCATTTAATGTCAATTTAATCAAAATATAAATTTTGGTTCACAATTTTAATTTTCTTTTACGTCAACTCATCAAAATATGAATCTGAGTCTGGCATAAAATTTTTATTTGAACTTAGTAGAGTTTATGGTATTAGGTGTAACCTATTAGTAGTTGTGAATATAGTTAGCTGTTGTAATTTAGTTAAGAGGTTGTTATGACAATGTATATAAAAAGGCTTAATGCCTCTGTGAATAAAGTGTGAAAGTAACTTCCCCTATATTTTCGAGTATTTGTTCATGGTACAGCGTCAATGAAGTCTCTTCCTTCTAATGAGTCATCTGGTGGAAGTATGTTGTCGAATTCCTCTATTTTTTTGCTTTCAAACATCTGTAATCTCGTTCCTGTTCGACTTGATTCGTCGAACTACCTCTTCTGGAAGTTTCAAGTTGAATCGATTCTTCAAGCACACTCGCTTTTGGCTTAATCGATGGCACCAACCTCTGTCCTGATCAGTTCTTGATTCGGAAAGATGGAACTCTGTCTCCTATGGTTAATCCGACCTTCTCTCAGTGGATAACACAAGATCGTGTGTGAAAGAGTCTATATTAAGAAAGCGGACGCAATTTCGGATTTTGAACACTCTAAATTGATCAATTTTACAAAATAAAAAACATGCTCAAATCTGGAAAAACATAGAGTAAGAACACTTACCTTTCTAACTCAAAATTCTCCAAAGCCGTGGGTTAATTCTGATCACGAACACTTCGTGGACCACCCTTAGAGTCTTCCCTACTATCCTCGGACCTTGGAATGGATTGTGGGATCCAAAGTTGAGAGAATTTGGAAAAAAGATGGAGAATGGTTCAAAACCGAGAACCCAGAAAATTTATGTAAAATTCCATTAATCCTCTTCAATTCATCTTCAATTAAAGCTTCATCAAGCCTTGTGAAGATGCCAACACATGAGTGATGAGGATTAATCAAGAAGTAGGGGTTGAATTTTGGTGAATTTGACTTCAAAGAATCTTGTTCACCCTTTATGTGTTTGGTCCAATTGAAAATCCAAAAATCAATTTGAATTTCCATTTAATTTTAATTCAAAATTAATATAAAATTAATTTTAAATTAAAATCAATTAATTAATTTAATTAATTAAACAATTTAATTAATTAATTTTAAATAATTAATTCTCCTATATCGTGGGTCTCAAATAAGCAGGTTACTATTTCTCGGTCGTCTACTGAAGCTAAATACAAGGCCTTGCTATTGCTTCAGCTGAAATATTTTGGATACAACAAGTACGGTGTGAATTACATGTGTTCTTACCTACTGCTCCAAGTATCTGCTGTGATATTGTGTCTGCCATAGGTTTATCTAAAAACTCAGTTTTTCATGTTCGTACTAAACATATAGAGGTTGACTACCATTTTATTAGAGAGAAAGTAGTTCGAGGTGATCTTGTTACCTTGTATGTGCTCTCTTCTGATTAGTTGGCAGACTTATTAACCAAGTCGTTAGCCTATTCTTCGTTCAGTCAGTTGATAGGCAAACTTTTGCTTCCCCAAGATGCTTCATTTTGAGAGGGTATATTGGATGTAGTGAATATGGTTAGCTGTTGTAATTTAGTTAAGAGGTTGTTATGACAATGTATATAAAAAGGCTTAATGCCTCTGTGAATATAAAATGTGAAAGTAACTTCTCCTGTGTTTTCGAGTATTTTTTTTCTAAAACAAAAATGCAATAATCAAGAAATTACACGGGCTCCTTCAAGAAATAGGAACAAAATATCCTCTGGAAAACCATCTTTCTAGACCAAAGAACACTCCAAAGCTGCTAGTTCGTGCGCATGTTGTTCATATGGTCCACCTTCATTCAAAATTTTAAGTATTTTGAGTTTACTTCGCATGTGGTGCTTGTTAATTAAAATGGAGTCCATTTTTATTTTAAAAGAAAAACATTTATTTTAACACATATGATTCACGCCAAAGAGGGTATAACTCAACTGACATGATATATGTCAACGATCACGAAGTTTGTAGTTTGATTCTCTCAATTTCATTGTACTAAAAAAAACACAGAGGATTGACATAAATTGAAAACAAAAATATAACATAAATACTGACGTTTATTTATAAACATTTATTTTAAATTTATTTTTACACATAGGATTGTCAATTTATTTTAACATAAATGGACTCCATTTATGTTATGTTGTGAATAGTTATTTTTGGAATCTTAATAAATCTGAAAATAAATACACATAGGATTTGAAAACAAAATTTTAACACTTTTAATTAATGAGGTATTTCAACGGTTCAAATTTCCACACCCTGGTACTAAACGAAAGAGTATTTCAATTATATAACATAAATACTGTTTTAACAAAATAAAATTACGGATTTTTTTTAGAACAATGAAATTGGGGGGAATTCGAATATAGATCTTGTGGTTGTTAATACATTTAAAATGTCAATTGAGCTATGTTCTGTTTGAAAATAAAATTACGAATTGAATCACCCCTAACCGAACGTATATGGTTTTTTTTTTTTAGAAAATACGTATATGGAATTTTAAGATCATATAAAGGAGAAATAAATTTACACATAAGGTTAAAATACCATTTTATTTATGTACTTTGGATTTCATTCTATTTTAATATATGTACTTTCAAATATTTAAATTTAGCATTTGTATTTTTCTAAAAAGAAAATTAGTCTTTTTGGAAATATGTTTATATTGTATCTTTTCTTGGATGAAAGTTGTTATTATTATTATTTAACTAATTTCAATAAAAAAAAAATTCCAAATAAATGATATAAACTAATTTTAAGAATCGCTAAAATCATAAGACTAATGAAACTCAAAATGGTATTTTAACCTAAAAATAATGATAAAATATACCAAAATGTATGCCAAAAAAAGAAACACGTCTTGATTAGTTGCAAAATGTGTCCGTTGAGTGTTTCCAAAAAAATGAAAAACAATTTGTCTGTTGTGACTCTTCACAATCTCATCCTTTTTTCCTTTTTCAATTTTCAATTTATTTTCAATTAGTTCTCTCCCTAATTTCTCTCCCCCATCTCATTTTTCTTCTCTGTTTTTTTTTTTCCTTTATAATTTGGAGAAGTCTTTCGGAGTCTTTGCCTTGTCTTGACTTTGGAGATCGGCGCGATAGCAGAACAGGCCGCACAGTTGAGCTCAAAAAAATTGGTAAAATTAATATTTGTGTTTTTTACATTGGCTTAATATTGTGATTTTTCTAAAAGACAAAGTCATTTTAAATTGATTATAAGATTTTCTTTAATTTGTTCTTGATATTGTTAGTTTGAATCTTAGTGTGATTCGTACAAATAATCCATTTGATTATTATTTTTCTGATTCTTGCATATTAATGAGGATCAGATCATGATCTCTTGTCGGGTGGATTATATTATAGGATCATTTTATCATATCCAACATTTTAAGAAAATCATCGGAGATTCAGAATGTTTTTCTCATCCTTCCTCATGATCTGCTGGTTTTCTTTCTTAAGAACAAGATTTAAGTTATATTTCATGATTTTAAATATATGATTGGTAGTAGATTTAGAATTGGATTGTAATTTAAACAGTTGTTCAAAATGTATTCTGTAATATATTTATAGAGTATGAAACTAGTTGTAGTTGCAAAACTAATATTAGGTTGAATGTAAATTATTATTAATTAATTTATGAACATGTTTTTTGTTATAAATTTTGTGTAATAATTATTTTACAATATCATATAATTATAATATATTATATTATCCATATTTTATTTTTTAAAAAATAAATAAATTGAGTTTATAACTGGGATACAATACATATTAAAGTTTTTAATCTTATTTTAACAGAATTCTAGTTTACATTTTTAAATTTAAAATCTGGATACAATGAAATCGTAAAATTGTTGTTTTCAAAATTTTTAATATTTGGATCACATGATCCGAAAATAGTTTTTAAAAACATATCTGCTAAACACATATTCATTAAACTTAATGAATCTTAAAACATAAAATATAATCTAAAATGTCTATCAAACAAACCCTTAATTTTCATATCAACACATTCTAACCCAAAGTAATTAGGGGTATATAAGAGAATGATGGAAAGAAAAAGATGTATTATTTATTTCACTAAATTTAAGTGAGGAAAAATCTGAGTAATTGTAAAAAACTGAGACCAATAAGGGTAATAAAGACATTTGAGATGATTTTTAAATTTAAAGTTGAATAGGACTTTTAAGGATACAAAATTACTAATTTACTCTTTTAAAAAGTCGACCACAATTTCTTACTGAAATTTCCACTGTTTATTCTTTTTACATTGTTGCCTGATGAAAAAGAAAATTGCTTCCCTTTTTTCTTAACATTGTTGCTTGAGCAACAAATTAAAGTGTTGGTTGTTTGTTGGTCTGGGTGTCCAACCTATTTGTTAGACAATCCTAAGTTTTTCTTATATTTGTGGGCTCAAAATATCGAGTTATACGTTTAGCCTACTTGAGGTTAAATGAGTTGGCTTATCTAGAAAGTTTAGGGGTTTTTAGGAGTATATAACCTAAAAAGGAAGGAGGAAAGAGGAATACATAAAACGTTAGGGGATCAATTTGGTTTTTCACATACGACTTTCACAAAACTGTCATTTTTTGGAGTTTCAACCGTTGGATTTTGGTGAAATTGTGTCAACTTGTTGGGGACACACAGGACTTCGTTTTGAACGGTTGGATCGTCGTTCTGTGCTTCGGTTTATCATATATTGGTATCGGACAGAACCTGCAAAAACTAGGTGATATTTATCATCTTTCATCTCTCAATTGTTGTTATATTGGTGGGTTGTGAATCTTTGTAGGACTGATTTGAGTTTTTCCCCTCAATTTTATCATAAGAGAAGTGACAAGAGTGGATTCCTCACAAGTCCCGTGATTTTTATTGATGTCTATTCCTAGTTGTTGCTTGAGAATTATTTGGTGAATAATTTGTGGTAGATTGCAGTACTATTTTTTGGTTGATTGTCTTAGAGGAGATCTTGGTGGGTTATTAATATAGTATTTTAGCTCTATCACTTTTGGAGTATTTGATTATGAATATTTGATTATCATTTTGTTTGTGCTCTTTATTACATGGTAAAAAGATCTAATTAGGGTCAATATTTTATTTTGTGGAATGTCTAGTTTTGTTACTTTGATTATTATAACCTTCCCTCCTTGTTTCTTCCATTGTGATTATATTATTATGAGGAACTGCAAGAAAAAACCTAATCTAAAGAAGTTCATTTTTGATGTATTGTATTTATTTTTGTTATGCTTATTTTGGAATGTCTACCTGCTCGGTATTTTGAACAAAAAGTGCGAAAAAATATGAATGTATTTTAATTATTTCAAATATGCCTTGACCAATAATCTCTTCGATACTCCCTTTATTTTTCTCATTTTTGGTAATTACCCAAAATCTCTCAAATATAAATACAATATACAGCCAGCGAGGAAAGTAACAATATAGGCAGATACAGTTACTCAAAACGAATTATAAATTCAGCCCCACACCATATAATATATATTATATATAAAAAAAGGAGGGGGGAGGCTTGAAGAGTTGAGTATTATTTTTCTATATATCTATATCTAAAGGGTAGTACTTGAGTGTAGCAGCACCCAAATATTTTCTGTATCTAAATTAGTCGTTTTTGTGTTGGTCGCAGTTGTAAATGAGTTTTGAGGCATTTGTTTGGTATTGTCGACCAATTGTTGGCGGTGTATGGACCAAGGCGGTGAAGAATAATGCATTTGGCGCTTATATGCCATGCGCCGTTGACTCTGTTGTGATTTTTATTTCTCACTTTCTCCTTCTAGCTCTATGCATCTACAGAGTATGGCTGATCAAGAGGGATATTAAAGCACAAAAATTTTGTTTGAAGTCAAAAATCTACAATTATGTGCTTTCTTTACTTGCTACTTACTCTGTATTTCACCCTTTATTCAAATTAATTGCCAAAATTTCAGTCTTCAATATAGATAATGCCCACCCTGGACTTCCCCCATTTGAGGTACCTACCCATTTTTTCTTTATTATTCAATTTTTTGTATTTACATTCAAGGTTAAATTATCAAAAATATCCTATAGAGTTGGTTTCAATTATACTCCTTAATTTTCAAAAGTTTCATTTTAACCCTCAAAATAACCCTTGAAAGTTTTTTTTTCACTAAATTCATGGATGGAAAATGTTATGTTTGCATTTGTATTGTTGTTTATGTGAACGTATTTGAACATATACGTTGAAAAAAGAATCAAAACATATACAAATACATCATTTTTTGTCCATAAATCTAACGAAAAAAAAACTTTCAAGAGTCGTTTTGAAACAAACTTTAAAATTCAAGGGTTAAAATGAAATTTTTCTAAGTTCATAGGTAGAATTGAAATTAATCTCATAATTCAAGAGTATTTTTGATAATTTAACTTACATTTAATTACCAATATATTAAGCATGATGTCCTTTTATTTCAGGTCGTTGCCTTGATCATTCAAGCTCTGGCATGGTGTTCCATGCTCCTAATGTTGCTTGTGGAAACCAAAGTTTATATTTTTTCATTTCGATGGCCCATTAGGTTTGCAGTTCTTTATGCATTAATAGCAAAAGCTGTAATGCTTAATCTAATTCTTTCCGTCAAGGACTTGTACAAGAGGTATATTTTTTACAAATTTAAACCTTATAACTATTTATTAAATCTTGATTGCAAAAAGGAAAATACATGAAAATAGATTAAGATATGAGTTGGACTTGGAATTTCTACCGAGATGTACCTTATTATTATAATATTTTACTTTTTATGAGAAACAATTGTTATAATTAAATTTTATTTTCGTGATATAGTGATTGAAAACAAATTCAAAAAAAAGTTTGATAAGTTTCATATATATAGACTTGACATGGATTGACGACAGTTCTGATTTTGTCTTTTCAGATATGTTCTATATTTCTACATCAGTGAAGTTCTCTTACAGGTGCGTTTGTCTTATTGCTCTCTTATTCAAATTTTTGCATTGTTTTGCTCATAAATTAACAATAGTTTGGTGAACTGTGTTGGTAAAGGTTAAAGTCAAAGTCAAAGCGGTTATTTAGGGCGTGAGTTATAATATAGTCTATAAAATACTCTACATCCAAAACACAAATTATTATAATTTATTTATCGTCTCAGACAGTTCTAAAATATTTTGCAATATTCACTCAACAGTGTGATTAATCCAATATGGAATTAGACCAAAATATAATATTTTATTCACAATGTAAAGATTTCACAAAAGTATATACGATTTGAGATTTAAAATCGCGACCTTCATGGAAATGTTGAAGTCTCACTTTCACACAAATGTTGGTGTGAATAGATATTTTTGAAAAAAATTAAAATAAAATATTTAAATTAATAAAAAACACTTTTGCATTTTTTAAATTAGTTAACATATTTATTATAATATTGTATTCACATTAAGTTACATTTAGTTGCTTTTTCTTTAAAATATTTTATTAATTTTATACGATGAAAATGTCGATCCCAAATCCATGAACATGTAAAAATGTTGATGAAAATTTAATATAATGGAGTATAAAAGAGACATTTTTTTAATTAAAAAAAAAACCCTTGAATCAAAGTTGATTATAAAGCAAGTATAATTTTTAAGACTTTGTTTGAAAATTATTTAGGTTTTTTTTTTTTTTTGAAAATTAAGCCCATAAATACTACTTACATTCATGACTTTCTATATTTTCTTATCTATTTTTATAGGTGTTTTCAAAAACTAAGCAAAGTTTTGAAAACTAAAAAAAATAGTTTTCAAAAACTTGTTATTGTTTTTGGAATTTGACTAAAAATTCAAGTGTTTTATTGAAATCATGGTAGAGAATGAAAGCAATTGTAGTGAAATGACGAGAAAACAAGTAGAATTTTCAAAAATAAAAAATCAAATGGTTTTCAAATGGGACCTAAATGATTATAAAACTGTATTAATATTTGTGGTATTATTAAACAATGTTGCGTTTGATTGACTCGATTAAGTGGGTACATACAAGTAGAAACATTTTTTTTAGGATAGGTGGGCATGGGTATGTAAAAATCGAACAAAACTAACAAATCGAACCCTACAATATTCGAGTTGGGTCTGTTTGGTATGCAATCCGGATTCTATTCTATGTTTTCGGATTTACTGAATTCAGTGAATATGTGTTTGGCAGATGCGTTTCCGAAAACTGTTTTCGAATTATTGGATCCAAATAGTAGAAATTCTAAAAACAACATTTTTATGTTTTCATTGTATCCAGATTCTGAATTTAAAATTTTAAAATGCAGAATTATATTAAAAAAAGATATAAATCTTAATAAATACAATATTTCATGTTATAAAACTCAATTTATTTTTGTTAAATTAAAATATGTATAATATAATGTTTTATAAATTGCATAATATTATATTACAAAATGTTAATTCTATAAAATTTATAAAATCATGTTCATAAATTAATTAATAATGATGTATATTCAATTTAATTATTAGTTTTGCAACTACAACTAATTTCATGATCTATAAATATGTTATAAGATACACTTTAAATAACTATTTGGAATGAAATCAAATTTCTGAATCTGCTACCAAACGAAAACATGAAATACAACTCTGTTTTCATTGAATCCCTTATTTTCAAATTTCTGTTTTCAGATTGCTTACCAAACAGGCCTTTGGTTTCTTATGTTAAAAAATCGAGTTTTTTGGTCCGTTTTCGGTTCAACTCTTAAAAGAACGGAATAAATCAAACTGAACTGAATCAAATCAAACCATAATAATTACTTAAAAAGACCCAACCCGTTTTATAATATAGTCAGACCCACTACAAAAAGCTGAACCCAGATAGTTAAAAAATTTCCTACGATCATATGCCGCTGCCAGCCTGCCACACTTTCCCTAAGCCGTCGCCGTCCATTACCATTAATCCGAATCTGGAAAGCTCTTTTTTTTTTTTTTTTTTTTGTCTTTTGAAGAATGCTTAACTTTGGAGTTCTTGAAACATCTTATAGTATAGGTAGGAGCTAACAGTTCCTTTAAACATTTCTCATCCATTTTTCATAGAACCTTTCATTCAAATTTGGTATTGATTCATTTTTTTCATTTTAAAAACTACATTTAATACAATAGTATTAAATTGATGTATGTTTAATGATTATATTATTATATAATTTGAATAAACCATGTAAGTATGAATAATGTAATTTTTTAATCAAATATTTGAGGTCAAAAGTATTTATACTTTCATATAATTTATATTTTTTTTAATGTAATATAGATAATTCAATAGAAATTCTAACAAATATTGGAATTCTTAATGCGAAAATAAAAAGTATAAATCATTATAAGAATACTTATAAAAAATAATAAAGTGAAATAAATTTCAACGTCTTTTTTTAGTACATCAAAAGTTAGAGGTGGGGGATTTTTGAACCCATAACCTCTTGGTCATGAGTCATACTTGATGTCAGTTGAACAATACCCTTGTTGGCAAATTTCAACGTCTTTAATACGTGTAATGGGAAGAAGAGATGAAAATGTAATCTCATTAATCCATCTATGATGACACATAAATACACAATGGAAGATAACAGAAAGTAACTAATACACCTGTCTAACAGCTTGTAAAAAACTAACTAAATTCTCTAATACTCCCCCTCAAGATGGGGAAAAAATGTTTACAACACCCATCTTGGACAAGTATGGAAACAAAACTGAGGCAGACAAAGGCTTAGTAAAAACATCTGCAAGCTGAGAATGAGTCCGAATGGGAAGAAGCTTCAAAAACCCATTGGCAATTTGATCACGTACAAAATGAGAATCCAACTCTATATGTTTCGTACGTTCATGAAAAGAGGGATTATGTGCAATATGAATTGCGACCTCATTGTCACAAAATAAGAGTGCTGGGGACTGTGAAGAAACCTGTAAATCTTTTAACAAGTAGGACAACCAAAAAAGTTCACAGGATGCTAGTGTTAGAGCCCTGTACTCTGCCTCCGTAGATGACCTCGATGTAGTGGATTGCTTCTTGGACTTCCAGGAGATTAAAGACTCCCCCAAGAAAACGCAATATCCAGTAGTTGACCGCCTTGTATCAGGGCAAGACGCCCAGTCAGAATCAGCAAAGGCCCTTATCTGGAAGGAAGTTGAGGCCTTGAGGAGAATTCCTTGACCTGGGGCTGACTTCAAGTATCGTAACAGATGATGGGCTGCTGGGAGATGTGACTTGCAAGGGCGAGATACAAACTGACTGAGTTTGTGGACGACAAACGTAATGTCTGGCCTTGAAACAGTTAAGTATAAGAGTTTTCCAACCAATCGACGGTAGGCAGACGGATCAGCCAAAGGATCATCATTCGAGAGACATAGCTTGAGTTTGGGATCCATAGGAATATGTTCTGGTTTTGCAGCAAGGAAACCTGCATCCTCGAGGAGCTGCAAGGTGTAGTGTCTCTGAGATAGAAAGATTCCTTTGGAAGAATAATTTCAAGGCCAAGAAAGAACCTGAGATTACCCAAATCCTTGAGTTTGAAACGGTCATTGAGAATGACTTTCAATCTATCAATCAAACTAGTGTTAGCGCCAGTGATAATAATATCATCAACGTATACTAAGAGTACCACAAAGTCAGAACCAGATCCCCAGATAAACATAGAAGCATCAGCCTTGGATTGTCGAAAGTCAAGGGAAATCAAAGTTTCTGAAAACTTTGCAAACCACTGGCGAGATGCTTGACGCAACCCATATATGGATTTGTGCAATTTACACACAATTCGCTCCCCCTTGCGAGAAACATGGTCCTTTGGTAGATAACCCAAGGGCAAATCCATGTATACCTCCTCAAAAAGATCACCATGGAGGAACGCGTTATTTACCATCCAACTGGACTAATGGCCACTGACGTGTGACAACAATAGTGAGGAGCGTTCTTACCGTGACTAACTTGGCAACCGGGGAAAATGTCTCAATGAAATCCAACCCTTCTTGTTGCGTATAGCCCTTGGCAACCAAGCGCGCCTTATAACGTTCGATTGATCCATCGGCCTTATGTTTTATCTTGTACACCCATTAATAACCAACTGAGTGTTTATTTGCTGGAAGGGGAACAAGGCTCCACATTTTATTTACCTCCATTGCAGTTAACTCTTCCTTCATTGCCAATCGCCAATGCTCATAAGGCACTGCTTGATGATAGAACTGGGGTTCAAACTGGGAAGAGATGTTGAGGGAAAAAGCCCGAAAGTCAGGAGAGAGTTTGTCATAAGAGAGGTGATGGTGGATGGAGTGTCTAGTAGATGGGTTAAGAGGTGGTTGAGAGAAATTTAAGAGACTGTGATGATAGTGTTGGAGATATGGTGGGGGCTTGTGTATTCGAGAGGACCGACGGATATTTGGAGGACCAGGTTGGTCAACAGGGGAGGGTCTGGGGGACAATGGCAAAGTAGATGGCTAGCTATCAATCACAGGACAACTCAAACCATCGGTTTCTTGGTTTGAAGGACAATGTAGCTCAGATTGATAGGGCAAGGGTGATGTAGGTATTGGAATTGTAGGTACTGTGTGTACAGGGTCATAGATTATACCAGTATCAACTAGCTTGGGCAGAACCAGATCACTGAAGAAATCAGGTTGGCTACTTGTACTGGTGACTTGATGAAAAGGAAAAATATCCTCATGAAAGGCTACATCTCGGGAGATGAACACCTTGCGATTTTCAATGTCATAAAGCCTGTAGGCTTTCATCCCAGGAGGGTATCTAATGAATACAACAGGTGTGGCCCGAGGAGAGAACTTTGATCTGCCGGTTGATAACGTGGAAGCGAACCCCAGACATCCAAAAACTCTCAAAGAAGCATAATCTGGTAAGGAGCCTTGAAGCAGAAAATAAGGTGTTTGCCATTGCAAAACATGAGACGGAGTTCTATTTATCAGATACACAGCAGTTAAGACACATTCATTCCAAAAATGTATTGGTCTACGAGATTGAAAATACAAGGCTCGTGCAACATTTAATATATGTTGATGTTTCCTTTCGACAACGGAATTCTGTTCAGGCCTAGCAACACATGAAAACTGATGTATGACACCCTTCTCTAGAAATTTTTTTTCAAACTTTAACTCTGGAGCATTATCTGACCGAAAAAATTTGATACATTTGCCATATTGGGTCTGAATTAATTGAAAAAATCGAGGAATGATCTCCAAAACATCAGACCTAATGTATATCCAAGTAAAACGCGTGTTGTCATCCACTAAAGTTAGAAAACTAGTATGACCCGTATGTGAAGGGGTGGAAAAGAGCCCCAAAATGTCAGCATGGAGCAAGTCAAAAGGATGAACAAACATATAATTATTTGAAGTAAATGATAACCGCCTTTGTTTAGCTAGAGGGCAAACATCACAATGTGCATTATGTTTATGCTTATTGGAATCTATATGCAAGACATCTTTTAAAGCATATAAGCGAGAAAAAGATAAATGTCCAAGCCTGTAATGCCAGATGTCCGAAGATGGTTGTCGTTGAATTGTAGTTGAACATACAAAGGAGGGAAGTCCAGCATCTACAACATATAAGCCATCTCGCACTTCACCCATGCCAATCATCTTCAAAGTGGATTTTTCCTGAACGACACAACCATCAGAGTAGAATTGAACCAAAAGAGAGTCGTTGGAAGTTAGAGCACTGATAGAAACTAGGTTGTACTGGAATTGAGGGACGTAAAGTACGTTGCGTAAAATTAAAGAACCAAATAGAATAACAGTCCCAGCTTGTCTCACATGGATTCGAGTACTATCAGGCAACACAACTGAAGTTGAAACCGATACAAGAGTAGTAAAGGAAGCTCTATTATAACAAATATGAGTTGAGGCCCCAGAGTCCATTACCCAGAAAGATTGAGATAAAGAAACGAAACCGTTTGGGCATGTACCTGCTATATGTGCCTTATCATCAGACTCATTCTTGATGGCAGCAAGCTTCGTTTGCAACATAGTGAGAATATTATGGCATTGTGCAATTGCATCTGAGGTCCCAGCAAGATCAGATGAGTTGCAACTTTCAAAGTTCTTTGTTACTGTATTGACCGAACTCTGAGTTTGAATATTAGAACTTCGGTTTCCACCTTTCGGCCGATAGCCAGGAGAATACCCATGAATCTTGTAACAACGGTCAACGGTATGGCCTTGAATCTTGCAATGTGTGCAAATTGGACGATCCTTGCGCTGTCGCGAATTTCCCTGATTGCCAGAATGTTGCGGATTCGACGGTTTGACCTGCTGGGCAGCAAGGCCAACCGCGGATGGTAATGGGAGAATTGGCAGAGATCGTTGATGCTCTTCTTGCGTTATCAGGGAAAAGGCCTTATTGACTGGGGGCAGTGGATCCATCAGGAGAATTTGTGATCGGATAGGACCGAATGACTCGTTTAATCCCATAAGAAAAGTCATAAGGTATTCGAATTGAAAGAAAGCTTCAATTTGTTGGATACCCCCACATTCACACTTACCACAGGTACAACCTGGGCGATAGATCAAATATTCATCCCATAAGCTTTTCAATCGCGAGAAATAGTTTGAAACGGAGTGCTGATCTTGAGTAAGAGTGGCCATACTGCGTTTGAGTTCAAAGATTCGAGGTCCGTTCTTTCGCTGAAACCTGTCCTTGAGATCGAGCCAGATTGCTCATGCCGAATCTGAAAATATGATGCTAGTGGAGATACTCTTGGAGACCGAATTCAGAATCCAGGCGATGACAACGTTGTTGTTACGGATCCAAGATGGGAGAAGGTCGCCGACTGGTTTTGGCATGGTGCCATCAACAAATCTGATCTTGTTGCGAATCGACAAAGCCAGTAGCATAGAACGACTCCATGTGACATAGTTATCATCAGTGAGAGGTTCTGAAACCAGAACAAGATTGACAGTATCGTTGTGGTGGAGAAAGAATGGATTATGAGGATCCAAGTTCGCAAAAGAGATCTGAGGAGATGAGGGATTTTGAGAGGTTTCAGACGCCATTGAAGCAAGAAGAAGAGAAAATAGAGAAAGAAGAAATGCGGAAGAAATTTAGCTCTGATACCATAACACGTGTAATGGGAAGAAGAGATGAAAATGTAATCTCATTAATCCATCTGTGATGACACATAAATACACCATGGAAGATAACAGAAAGTAACTAATACACCTGTCTAACCGCTTGTAAAAAACTAACTAAATTCTCTAATAGTCTTTATTGGACACACAATTTGAGATTTATATATAATAAGCTTACTAAATATAAAAGTTAAGAAAATGAATACTTCAATAGTTTGTTTGTGTATAACGTATTATGTGATATTATTTTTTAAATACAAAATGTCAGTGTCTTATTAAATTTTTGGCATCAACTATCTTCAACCAATGAAAAAACATAATTAAGGAAAAAAAATATGTAAATTTTAAATAAGCATAATCATTCAAAATAAAAACTAAAAACAGTAGTAAAGGGGAAAATGCGATGCTTGTATTATATAATTTTTTTAAGGATTATTAAACAATATTGCTCTAAAACATTGGAACAATGATCATATAATGAGAAAAAGAAGAACCTCAAATTTAAGCTTTGGAATGAATGAGAGATTGAGGGCTAATTAAAGACTTGGGTAAGTTTCGGTGTCTTCTAATGGATTGGAAAGTTTATAGTCGTACCGTAGTAGGGAAAATCTTAATACCTCTTCCACTAACTACATGTCATGTGTGTATTATTTTAAATTAATTTTTTATGCGGGCCGACCAACTTAAATAATTTCACCTCTTCCTCGTCCTCGTATTTCTCCCTCCATTTTCTCTCCATGTACAATTTCTCTCTCTTTATTTATATTTCTTGCTTCTTCTCTCTTTATTTATCTTTCTTTTTCTTCTATAGATTTATTCTTCATTTCACCACGGCTGAAACTCATAGTTTACTCAATTTCAAATTTACCCCCACTAAGTTTTTTTTAGAGTGAGAAAAAGAATAACAAATATTGTTTAAACCCAAATTTTAAATATCTAATTTGCTGAGATTTGGTTCTAATGTAGTTCAGTAATTTTTCTCTTTAATTTCTTTGTAGTTGAACGAGAGTTTAAATTTCTGAGAGAGAAAAAAAATCTAGAAATGAGCCAATAAAACGAGCTAGAGAACACAACCATGGATAGGGTAGATAAGACATTGTCTTAAAGTATATTGGAGATGAAGCTTCAATACAATATAAATCTTTTTATCGAACCATAAAATAAATACAAAACAAAATTTTAGTTTTAAACTCTTCAAGTATGCATAGGCACAAGAGAAGGAAACTAGAGTGATAAAAAAGAAATATAAATAGAGAAAGAAAAAGAGCACATTAAGAGAGTAAGAGAGAAATTGTGAAAAAAAAAAAAAAAGAACTAAAGAGAGAAGAAGAAAGAAATATAAATAAAGAGAGATAAATTGTATATAGAGGGAGAAATACATGAAAATGGAAGAGGTGAAATCATTTAAGTTGGTGGACCAAGACCTTCGAAAATTTCATTCTCTCTTCTCTCTCACGATCGTTTCGTCTTCCCTGTCGGATCTCTCCTCGCCGGCTCTCTCCTTCCTTTCGCCGACCTTTCTCATTCACCATTGTCTCTCCCTTCAGTCGACCGATCTTTCCTCTCCTCCTCGCTGGTTAGTTCGCGACACGTTTTTTTGTCTTGTCCTTTCTGTTTTTCTCGCCTCCGGTGTCGCAGTGTGTCTGCGTCACCCTCGGTGTCACGATGTGTCAACACCTCCTGTCAGCGTCTCCTTTCTGTTCGATTGTTCGATGTTTTCCTCTCCTCTCCGTTTCTCTTTCTCTTTCTTTGTCGGTCGGTCTTCTTTTTTGTCTTCTCCTCTTCTTTCGGCTCTCTCTTGCTGGTGTGGGTCTCGTTTCTCCGCCGTGGGTTTCGTTTCTCCTCCGTCTGGTACTTTTTTGTCGAGTTTTCTTTTTCGGCTTCTCGTGTTCCCTCTTGCTTCTCCTTAGTTTCCTTTCTTAAATTTTTCTGGTCGCGTTCTTCCCTCCCTCTTTACTTGGTTTTTCGAGTTCCTTTTAGCTTCCTTCGACTTGGGCTTTCATGGATACGTTTGGCTGCAACATTGGTGGCTCCAACTTCAGCATTCGAAGGAATGGAGATTGGTTTTGGTTGAGAGATGAGTCAGAAGGAGGTAATTTGGTCTTATCTTGGGTCCAATTGAATTGGTTTAAAGAGGCTTTTGAGGTTCTAGGGTTTCATTCCAAATCCTTTTTTCAAAGGATGAAATTCCAAGACGAGAATGGAGTGTTTGGTCAGTTTAAAGTCAGAAATGGAAATTCTTGGTTTGCTGATTGTGTACATTGGCCATCCTCTGGCGAGCGGATCAGACTCAAAGTGAATCTAGGAATCTATTTGAATGGTTGGTTGGTTTTTGGGGATATGTTATGCGATTTCCTTTGGGGATATGGTTGGTGGACCCGCATAAAAAAACTAATCTACAATAATCCACACATGACAGTTAATGGAAGAGGTATTGAGATTTTCCCTACTACGGTAGGATTAGAAATTTTCCCGGATTGACCCATATGCAAGAATCAAATTCAAGATGGATTCTAGAACTTCCCAGGAAAATTTTGTTATTTCCAACAAACAAGTTTTGAGGCTCGAAAATGCATGCTTCCTATTTCCGCCAGAATAATTTTCCTGTAAAAAAAAAAATGTACCCGAGGGAGACAAGGAGAAGAATTTCAACAGGGAGGAATAATAAACTAAATAAATTTCAAATTAATAGTAATGGAGTTAATTAAGAATTGATTTTTTTTAAAAAAAAACTAATAAATTAATTGTTGATGACACAATTTGTAAATGGATGAATTAAATAAAAATGATTCAAGGAACAAATTTGGAACTAGCATTTGAACATAATAGTTAAAAAATTATTGTCCAAATAAGTAACTTTTTTAAGGTATATAGTATGATTTGATTTGTGTTGTAGGCTTTATTTGGTGTTCTCTTGCTCGCATATTTTCCAAGCTTGGATCCCTGTCCTGATGATACCGTTTTGAGTAGTGAAGTTGTTGAAGGGGTTGAAAATGAACAACTTCTTGGAGGAGAACATATATGTCCTGAACAACATGTGAACTTATATTCAAGTAAGTATCAATTTCATTTCATCATTGGATATTTCTTTTTTGAAAAATTTGAATGATATAGATTTGATATTTGATACTATCAGATATGTATATAATATGCATGAATATAATCCTATGATATTCTTATTAACAGTGCGTGGGAGTTAATAACATAGGGGAAGATGAGTGTGTTCATAGAAAATTTAGGTAAGAAAAAATGATTAAATAACCTTATATTCTTGGAAATGAATTATTTTTTGACAATGCAATAAAGATTCCATTGAAATAATGAAAGGAGACTACGCTCCAAGTACAAATCTTACAACGAAAAAAGAAAAATCAGACCAAAACAAAGCAAAGACCCAAGAGAACATTAAAAATTCCAACAAAACAACATCAACAAATGACAGTTGGAGCGAAAGAAATAAAAAGGAACTAAAGAAGCCACACTTAATCACAACAAAACCAAACAATAACAGAACTAACCCAAAAACCAACCGACCAACAAAAGCACAAAACAAAACACCCAAGCTCTGCCAACTGCAAATCGAACGAACTACTGAGGACAAAAACCCACACAAATACACAAGCTCCAAAAAGTCTTGATACTTAAAATCAAAATAAAACCAACTCTGATTCCTGAAGCAACGCCACAATCAAACATAATCTTTAGTCCAACCAACTTAGAAACACCCTCAAACCAACCCCTTTTACGAGAGAGAATTTAAGGAGTCAAAGCAGCTTCAGAAGTAGGGCCAATTCCTCTAAACTGCAAACCACTAGGTTTGATTAACGATTCAAATCTACTTAGTTGAGGAGGCACGACTGAATTTGCAAGAGGTGTCAAACAAACCTTTTCCACCAACTTTGGACTACCTGGGGAATCAAACAAACTAGCCAGATTGATAATAGGTGGATCCACCATCAAATCCTTAGATAAGGAGAAGCAATTGGATCCTAACTCTGGCTAAATATACTCTTGGAAATGAATTATTTATTATTTTTAAAATTCAAAGAATTATATGGGTGGGAATCCAACCATCAACTTTTAAGATAGCAATTAGTGTCTTATCAACAAATTGAGCATGAAATGAATTAGATATTCAAGTGGGGCATGCATGTATTGACTTATCATACTAAATTGGTGAGGATAATAATAACTTAAGCCCGAGAGAGAGTACCTTTAAGATATCTAAAGACATGATACACAACTTTCATGTGTTATTCAAGTGGGGCATGCATGTATTGACTTATCATACTAACTGCAAATGCAATATTTAGCCTAGCATGGGATGAGTAGATCAATCTCCTAACTGTGTTGATACCACCCTTTATCAATTGGAGTCTCGTCCATGCGCTTTTCTAACTTATGGTTTGAATTCATTGGAACATTTGCTGGTTTACATCCGATAATTCCTATTTGCTTCAAGAGATCCAAAACATACTTTCTTTGACATATGGAGATACTATTTTTGTTTTGTTAATGCTACAGTGAGAGAATCAGTTCGTCTTATTCCATTCACTTAAGATATATATATACAAGTATACAAGGTTAACCTAAATATAAAAGCGTAAAAAGACAATAAAGGACACCCTAAGAGATATATTAACAAAATACAATTATACTAATATAAGGACTCTAACGCTCCCCCTCAAGTTGGAGCATATATATCCATCATGCACAACTTGTTAGAGAGGTAATCAATTTGTGCTCTGTTCAATGCTTTGGTGAAAATATCTCCTAATTGCTCTCCGGTCTTCACATATCCGATCGATACCAAACCTTGTTGTATCTTCTCACGTACAAAATGACAATCAACTTCAATGTGTTTAGTTCTCTCATGAAATACTGGATTAGATGCTATATGCAGAGCTGCTTGATTATCACACCACAATTTGGTCGGTGTTGTGATATCAAATCTCAATTCAATAAGAAATTGACGTATCCAAACTAATTCACAGACAAATTGTGCCATTGCTCTATATTTTGACTCAGCACTTGATCGTGAAACCACATTTTGTTTCTTACTCTTCCAAGAAACAAAATTACCACCAATGAATACACAATATCCTGACGTTGACATTCTATCTTCCTTAGATCCTGCCCAATCAGCATCTGAGAAACATTCAATGTTCATATGCCCGTAACTCTTATATAATAAACCACGCCCAGGTGTTGCTTTCAAATAACATAAAATCTGTTCCACTGCAACCCAATGATCAACTGTAGGAGAAGATATATACTGGCTCACAATACTCACTGATAAGCTATGTTTGGTCGAGTTACTGTAAGATAATTGAGTTTTTCCACCAATCTCATATATCGTTCAGGATCTTTCAATAATTCTCCCTATTTTCTGAGTTGTACATTAGGCATCATCGGGGTACTACATGGATTAGCCCCTAACTTCCCTGTTTCAGTCAACAAGTCAATTACATACTTTCTCTGTGATAGCATGATTCCCTTCTTGCTTCTCATTACCTCAATTCCTATAAAGTATTTCAACATTCTCAATACTTTCTCTGTGATAGCATGATTCCCTTCTTGCTTCTCATTACCTCAATTCCTATAAAGTATTTCAACATTCTCAATTCTTTTGTGTGGAATTGACTATGGAGAAAGGTCTTGAGAGATTGGATGCCCAATGTATCATCTCCTGTAATCACAATATCGTCAACATACACGACCAACAGGAGGACACCACTCTCAGACTGCTTATAAAATACAGAATGATCTGATTTGCTATTTCTCATTCCAAAACTTTCAATCACCTGAGTGAATTTTCCAAACCATGCTCGTGGACTCTGCTTTAATCCATACAAGGATTTTACAAAGGCGACATACCTTTCCCTTCTCCCCCAGAGCAACAAATCCTAGAGGTTGCTCCATATACACCTCTTACCCAAGATCACCATGAAGAAAGACGTTTTTAATATCAAGCTGATGCAATGGGAAATGATGAATGGATGCTAATGAAATGAATAACCTGACAGAAGTCATTTTAGCAACAGGAGAAAAGGTGTCAGAATAGTCAATCCCATAAGTTTGTGCGTAGCCTTTAGCAACAAGGCGAGCTTTCAATCGAGCAACATATCCATCTGTATTAACTTTAACCGCAAAGACCCACTTACAACCAATAGATTTCTTTCCTGCAGGAAGAGACACTAAATCCCAAGTACAATTGTCATCTAAGGCAGTCATCTCCTCCACCATTGCAGCACGCCAACCAGGATGGGACAAACCTTCAGGAACAGTCTTAGGAACAAATATAGATTATAGAGATGCAATGAAGGAACAAGTAGAAGATGACAATTGGTTATATGAAACAAAAGAGGAATGGGATGTGTGCATTGACACTTACCTTTATGAAGAGCAATAGGAAGATCATCGTTTGTTCCTGAATCCAATGACGAAGAAGCCTCTGGTATAGGGCATGCAGCTGAAGGAGGTCGTCGTCGAGAATAAACATGAGTGATAGGTGGGTGAATACAAAAAGATGGAGATGGAGAAGAAGCACTCGAAGACTCACAAGAGGAGAAAATTGTATAAACAAGAAAATCATCCTCTTCCTCTCGATGCTCCCCTAACGCGTATTCATAGATGAAGTAAAGAAAGAAGAATATTCAAAGAACGTGACATCAGGAGAGACAAAGTAACGATCAAGACTAGGAGAATAACACCGATACCCTTTTTGGACACGAGAATAACCGAGGAAGACACATGTTAAAGACTTCCGATCTAGTTTGGTGAGAAGAGGGCGAACATCTCGAGCAAAACTAGTACAACCAAAGATTTTCGGTGGGAGAGAAAATGAAGGGAGGTTGGGGCACAAAATACGATAAGGTATCTCACCTTTAAGGACTGACGAGGGCATACGGTTTATTAAGAAGCAAGCCGTCAATACAACATCAACCCAAAAATATTTGGGGGCATTCATCTGAAACATTAAAGATCTTGTTGTTTCAAGAAAATGGTGATTCTTTCGTTCTGCAACTCCATTTTGAGATGGAGTATCAACATATGAGGATTGATGTAGAATGTCATGTTCACTCAAATAAGAACTAAGAGCATGAGAAAAGTATTCTTTAGTATTATCACTTTGTAGAACTTTAAGAGAACCATGAAATTGAGTACGAATTTCAGTATGAAAATTGCGAAAAATGAGAAAGTAACTCAGAACGATTTTTCATTAAATATAGCCCCATGACACGAGAAAAATCATCAATAAATGTAACAAAGTACCGAAACCCTCACTTAGACTCAACAGGACATGGACCCCAAACATCAGAATGAACTAACTCAAATGGAGCATTAACTCGTTTATTGACTCTAGGATACATACTTAGACGATGAAATTTAGCAAACTGACATGACTCGCAATCTAAAAAAGACAAGTGATTAAATTGAGGACGAAGACTTTTCAAGACAGAAAAAGATGGATGACCCAAACGACAATGTTCTTCAAAGGGAGAGGTCACTGTAGAGCATGGAACGACTGTGGATATGTGTGGATAAAAAATATAGAGACCTCCCGATTCGTGCCCTTTACCAATAGTCTTTTCTTTGTCAAAAGATCTTGAAATAAACAATAATTAGGAAAGAATAAGACACAACAATTGAGATCTCAAGTGAGCTTACTAACTGAAATCAAGTTAAAGGAGAACTACGGTAAACTTAAAACAGAAGACAAGAAAATTGAATTTGTAAGATTGACAGTGCCCGACCCTAAAACAGGAGAGGTGGTCCCATCAGCTATAGTAACATTAGGTGAAGATTTATATAGATAAACATGAGAGAATAAATTGGGATTACCTATCATATGATCAGAAGCGCCAGAGTATATGACCCATTTTGAAGATGAGGAAAGAAGACACGTAGATGTATTACCTGTGTCAGCAATGACTGTAATAGAAGTGGAAGATGACGTCTTTAGCGACTCTTGATACTGGCGGAACTTAGCAAACTCCTCTGTAGAAATAGAAATAGACTTATCAGGATTATCAGGTGTAGAGGCAACATGCGTAGATGGAAACCTCTGGCCTCTATTCAACAATCGTCTGCAATCACGCTTCATATGACCAGGCTTATAGCAGTAGTGGCAAACAATATCGCCCGAATTTGCTCTCTGAGTGTTTGAATTACCTTTATACGTGTTGGGTCCAATCCCTTTGTTCCCTTTGTACTCACTCATTTGTCCAACTAAGGCACTATTTGACTCAGGTGGCAAGATTACCTACGATTTCTCAGTACGAAGTATGCGAGTATAAGCATCTTCCAATGAAAAGATGTCAGAGTTAGATGGAACTTGATCTTTTGCCATATCATATTTAGAAGCGAGACCAACTAAAAAACTCATAATAAACCGTTGTTCATGCTGTGCAGTTTGAGCTTTCACATCATTACTAATAGGCAACAAAGCATTAAACTCTGCATATGATATTTTGCACTCCATAAAGTAACTAGTCAGAGATTTGTCACCTTGATCAGGTTGAAAGAGAGTTTTGCATACATCAAACACTCGACTAATATTCCTTTTTTCCAGAGTAAAGGAATTCCAAATATTCTAAGAGCTTGTGAACAGATTCACAATGATTAACCAACCCTACGATGTTGCTCTCAATAGAGTTTTTTATCTATAGAATAAGCCTAGAATCATCTCATAACCAATTTTTTCTAGTATCATTAGTCAGTGGTGAATTTCCAGTGACATGATCATCCATATCAAAACTTCGAATGTAGTGACGAATGTTTGTCCGCTATGCATAAAAATTAGACCCATTAAGCTTATGTTCTGTAATCTTTGACACCATAGGGATCATCTCCAACATCACAATACCTTTCTTTTCAGCCATAACTAAAAAAAACATACTACAAAAACAGATTGAAAGCCCCAAAACAGAACTGTACCAAAAAACCCTAGATTGCCAAAGAGGGGTGTCTCCAACCGACCCTAACCGAGAAAGATATGACCACAACAAACACACCACTAGAGAGAGCACACAAAACCTAGCAAAACCCAAAAAAAATAGCAACTTTCGGCGCCTCCACGCGCCGACGCGTGAGAGAGATCCAAAACCGTCAATCGGCGCGTGTAGCTCACACGTTGGGAGGTTCGGGCTGATTTTTTTCGTACCACAAGATCGACACATGGGTCGTTGAACAAGCTGGGCGGTGACAGAAAAACACGTCGGCGACGGTCCCTGACGGCGACGGTGGCAGTTTCCGGCGATGATGAGAGTTCTGATAGTAGTGGCAGTAAACAAACCTCACAACCAAGGACTTAAACCTTCAAATCTCAAACCCTAATTAGTTCCAAATCCCTAAGGAACCCTAATTGCCCTAGAAAACCCTAGACTTTGATACCATGTTAATGCTAAAGTGTGAGAGAATCAGTTCGTCTTATTCCATTCACTCAAGAGATATATATACAAGTATACAAGGTTAACCTAAATAGAAGAGCGTAAAAAGAGAATAAAGGACACCCTAAGAGATATATTAACAAAATACAATTATACTAATATAAGGACTCTAACATGTTTCTTGTAACTTCCATCCCAAGAAAGTACCGAAACACCCCCAAATCCTTTACTTCAAAGTTTTTTTCCAAGTGCTTGTTTTAGCCTCTTCATTTTCTTATAGTGATCACCTATCATGATAATATCATCGACATAAACGATAAGGATGATATCCTTACCTTGTAAGTGCCTATAGAACAGAGTATGGTCGATTTGAGCTTGAGTATATACCCTTGTTTGAAGATTACCTTCGAAAATCTACCAAGCCAAGCACATGGGAACTGTCTTAAACCATAGAGTGACTTGTTTAGCTTACACACTTTCCCATTGTACTTATTCGCATCAAATCCAAGGGAAGATCCATATAAACTTCTTCTTCCAAATCTCCATTAAAGAATGCATTTCTTGACATCCAATTGCTAGAGCTTCCAATTCATATTGGTAGTAAGAGACAAGAGTACACAAATTGTGTTTAATTTTGCCATAGGAGCAAATGTCTCCTGATAATCTACTATAAACATCTGAGCGTACCCTCTAGCCACCAATGTTGCTTTATATCTTTCAATAGAACCACCAGCCTTATATTTCACAACAAAAAGCACTGGTTTATTTTGAGGATGACCAACAACTATCCATGTATTATTAAGCTTCAATGCATCCATCTCGTCATCAACAACCTCCTTCCATCGTGGATCTCTCATAGCCTCTTGAATAGACTCTGGTACCTCAGTAGATTCTAGATTTAGAGAAAGGGTCTAAACTGCTGAAGATAAATGGCTATAACCAAAAAACTGAGCAATTGGATGCTTAGTACACGTTCTTGATCTGATCATTAAGAGGCATAATAGATAGGCACTTGATTTTTTGTAGTAACATTTTCTATATGAGTAGTAGGAACAATAGGGATAAGAGTTTCTGGTTGGGAGGACTCTGAAGGGTAGAGATCAATGTTTATACTATCAATCTCCCATAAATTCCCATCAAGATTGAGACTCTAGGTATGTGACATCCATGGTGGTGTAAAATTTTTTAGTGACTGAGCAATAACATTTATAACCTTTCTAAGTGGATGAGTAACCAAAGGAAGACACACTTTCTAGCTTTTGGTTCCAATTTGTGGCGTTCATGATCATATACATGAATAAATGCAGTACAACCAAACGTTCTGAGGAGAATAGTAAAGAGATATCATATTTGAGGATAGACTAAGAGTAGAACCTCTAATGGGGTGTTAAACTTATGAACTCGAAAAGGTATTCAGTTAATAAGATAACGCGCAGTAAGAATAACATCACCCCAAAATCGACTAGGAACGAAATGAGTGAACATGAGAACATGGGTAATTTCTAAAAGGTGCTTATTTTTCCTTTCAGCTACACCGTTCTGTTGAGGGATAATGACATATGTTAGGATGCAAACAAAAGTCACACATTGGCTAGGGAAGAGATTGATCATGGGTATATAAGTGAGGACAATTATCTCCATTGGTATGAGGCCTTTTGGGGGAACCAAAAGCAAAGCCAACAGAGAAATAAGGGATTCTCTTATAATATTTATTTGCTACTTAACAAACCACCTAATCTAAATAACTTTCTAACTACATAATCAAAACAATTTTCTAACTAATTCAACAAAAATACATTTGAGTATTTTCTCTAATACTGATTATAGGAAGAAGCAACTATATGTTATGGATTGACATTTAGGACTTTTGCTTGAGCACAAGGCTAGAAGATGCAGAAACTCTAGTGTGGACACAATTAACTCACTCACTCACCTTTACTTATCTCAACCACCCCAAAGAACATTGCTTGTGGGAGCTTCATTCTAAATTCTCATACACCATTACACAAATCCCTCATCCTATGAAATTTTGTCATATGGGAGGCTTACTCACTTATGATGATATAATTAATTTTACCATAACCTATGAACTTAATCTTTTAAGTTGATTGATGATTTAATATGGTATCAGAGCAACAGGTCCTGTGTTCGACAATTAATATGAATTTCCACTTGTTGGGTCTTTTGTTTCAAATTTCCAAGTCCACAACTGAGAAGAGTGTTGATATAATTAAATTTACCATAACTTATCATATTAAACTTTTGGGTTGATTGGTGGTTTAACACATTATAACATCTTTGATAGATTGTAAATGTAGGTCCCGTCCCTCTAGATTTCCATATTTCTCCCCATTGTTGCTCTATTTGCAAGAATGTTTAAGCACTTCCATCCCAAGAGATGCACATGGGATCTAGGGGTAGTAAGTCGGTTTAGTCCAAATTCCCAAAACATGATATTTTTCATTTATTTATCACTTGCTATTTTGTCTAATCTTATATAATGGACTTAATGCTCTTATAGTTCTAACAATTTGGTCTATTTTAAGAATATATATTGTATTTTTTTTTAATTGTGGTTACTTTTTTTTACTAGGAATGACTTTTGCATGGATGAATCCCTTAATGAAGCTAGGATACAAAAGGCCATTGGTAGAGAAGGATATATGGAAATTGGATATATGGGACCGAACCGAAACATTATACAACGAGTTTGTCTATCTCTCTCTCAAAAAAAAAAAGAAAAAAAAAAGAATGTGGTTTCTTGCACATTATATTTGGATCTTATTTTATCTATTTTCTTTAGCTTCCAGAAAACTTGGGTGGAAGAATCTACAAAATCAGAACCGAGGCTTCTTAGAGCATTACATAATAGCTTTGGACGAAGGTAATATGCAGTGGGTGTGTGGCAATAGTTTCTATTGAATGAAAGATATTTGGGTTAACTATTAATTTACTAGTATTAGATTATAACAACATACCCGAATACCCATTGAGGTTTAATGGGCTGACAACGAAAGAAGTAATTCATATATCTTATATATTGTAAGGTTTCTCTCAACTTTTATGTGCGATGTTCAACAACTAGTTGTAGCTTTCGTTCAAAATTTTTAGTTTCTTATAAGTTATAAGGAAATACTTTCCTAGTCTTTTATGACCTTTTTTTTTTTTTTAAGAAACAAGCACTTTACCTTTAGAGCTAGAGGCCAGGAGCTACACTAATGTTCTGCAGTTGATTCATATGTCAAGAAAGTTTTTTTTTTTTTTTTTTAACATATGTCAAAAAGAGAGTAATTACAATAGAATTTAGCCTTATGGCCTAGGAAGCACAAACACTCTCTTTTTGATAGAGTTCGTGTTGGACTTGTGTCTGAGACGAAAAAATATGTATCCTATTTTATTTTTATTTTTTTCAATTTCGAACATGTTAAGGACACGTAGGAGACATGTTGAACCTACAAAAACTGATTGAGTATTCATAAAGAAAAAATATATAACCTAGCTCATTTCTACTAGTCTATTGCCCAACCCATTCCAACCTTAAAAAACTCATCTAAAAGATAAAAAGAAGCTGTTATTATGTTTTTTTTTCATGTTAAATTTATGTGTCTTATCTATTTTGAAGTATCAAAATTGTTAGTATATATATACACATGTATTTTGTTAAAAGAGAAAGCATATGACAAAACAAAGAATCACAGAAAAAGCGACACACAAATTTACGTGGTTCACTAATGGTGTTAGCTACGTCCACATGCAAAGAGAGAATTTTATTATCTTGAGGAAAAACAGATTACAGAATACATATATTTTTCAGATAAGAGTTTAGAGGATTTATATATGACATCCCTACTAAACTCTAATACAGAATGGGTCCAGAAAGCCCAAAATTAGCAAACCCTCGTACTTGGAGATTCAAAGTGCCAGATAAATAATTCAAGGCATTTTTACATATTCTTTGTAAAAAAATAAAGTATCCCATACCCAATTTGCCGTCCTACATTTTTACGAATTGCCAGGTCTTGTTTCCATGCATATGTTTCTTAGTTTATAGCCCATATAGACATGGAATGAAGGATAAAATCCATTGGTTATAGCCCAATTCTTTTCATATATTCTTTAAAGAGCTGTTTGGAGAGTTAGTTATGATAGTTTAGATTATACTAACTTCACATACTAATACAATGCACAAACTATTATATTTTTTTTTAACAAGAAACAATACAAACTTTTCATTGAAGAGATGAAAAGGGAGACTAATGCTCAAAAAATACAACAATCAAAAAACAAAATTACAAGTTTTTAAGCAGGGAAAAATAAAAGCATTCCAATTAGCATTAACACCAGAAATAGATAAACCCGCAAAAGCCAAAGAAAGAGTACACCAGGAAGACGCCTTAAGATGGATGGCTTCAAAACGAGCTTCCCAGGACATAAAAAGGTCTTGAAACAAACGTTGGTTCTGCTCAAACCAAATATCTGAAAGAGTTGCTCTAACTGCGTTACCCCACAAAATCGAAGCCTTTACTGAAAGAGGGGGACCCACTAGAAGCTGTAAAATGCTATCCTTTAGACTATCAAAGAAGACCCAACTGAGACCGAAGGACTGAAAAAGCTTCAACCAACAATTCCGGACAAAAGCACAATCCACAAATACATGAAAACCAGTTTCAGCCGCCCCAAAGCAAAGAAGACAGATTGGGGGCTGAAGATTCATGAGAGGCAACCTTTTTTTGCAAAATATCAATTGTGTTAAGGCTCCCAAAGATAAAGATCCAAGAAAACAACTCCACTCTTTTTGGGCAATTAATCTTCCATAGAATCTTATAAACTAACTTGTCCAACGGGGGATGAGGACTTAAATGCTTAGACAATGACTTTACAGAGAACGAACCTGAAGAATCAAGGAGCCACCGTCTAGAGTCCACAACAAGGAAAGGTTGGTACCTGTCCAGAATTGACAAAAGATTTGCAAAACAAGCAATTTCTTCCTCCTTTAAAGCCCTTCTAAAAGAGAACCCCAGCCGTAGAGGAGCAATCCTGCATCGGCCACAGAAGCCATCTTGTCGAGCGAGAGCAAAAACAAAGGGTGAATTTGGTCATTAAGAGAAGTCTCTCCCGCCCAAGGATCTAACAAAAACCGAATATTCCTTCCATTTCCCAACTTGAAGGGGTATTCGTACGGATAACCCATTTTCCAATGCATTAATGACATTTGACCTGACATTTCAAAATAATGAAATATGACCTATTCTGACGTGGCAATGCGCGCAAAATGACTCATAAGGGTAATATGAAGCGCTTTCTTGTTCACGCCCAAGACGCTTTCACGCTCGCGCCCCGTTGTCTCGCTCGTTGTCTCTCGCTCTCGCTAAAATGTATGGAAAAAAATATAAAGAAAAAATGACAAAAAAAGGCAGAGAAGAGCTGGAGTAGCAGAGAGAGAGCGAGTCAGCGAGAGCGAAACTTGAGCGAGAGCGAAACTTGAGCGAGAGCGAGAGAGCTAGAGAGCTATGTCTTATTTAATTACTATCATAAGCGAGAGCGAGAGCGAGAACGAGAGCGAGAACGTGACTTGAGCGAGAGCGAGAGAGCTAGAGTCAATATGATGCCCTTACAGTAATTTGGCATTCACAAAAAGGGTCAAATGTCATTAATTTCAGAACATGGGTCAATCACATTAATGCATGTGAAAATGAATTTTCCATGCAAATTTCTCCAACTTGAATGGGACGAAGAGGGGTCCCATCCATTGTCAGGCTAGACCATGAATACTTACTATCACTCTTCGCCATAGGGATGAGGACTCTACTGAAAAATGCCAGTCCCATTTGGCTACCAATGCCTGGTTTTTAAGTTTCAAAGCTCCAATTCTTGGTTTTTAACTATTATTTTATAATTTACTCAACGAGCCCATTGTCAATGAGAAGAAAATAGAGTCTATTTTTGTGGACATCTTCATGTTGGGTTGCTATTTTTTTGGGTTGCTATTTTTTTGGGTTGAGTGATCTTTAATAGAGCCTTTTCCTTTTTATCGTTGAAGCCGTTACAAAGTTGGTTGCTCCTCCCTCGACTACTACATGAGTAGTGTTCAGCAGTTTAGTAGGGAGTTGAAAATCTTCTTGGCTTTGAGGTTTTGTTGATGTGATTCTTTTGAGTGCATTTTCATAAAAAAAAAAAAAACTTAAAAAACTTTTTTCCATTATTGGAGTTTAGGGCTTAGGGATTGGAGTCCAAGTTTTGATATATGAATGGAAAGTCTGTTTCTTGTTTAAAAAGAAAAAGATAGAAGATTATCTCTTGGAATTCTAAGGGTTGGAAATTTGGGTGATTGCAAGACGAGGCCGATCTAGAAAGTACAGGCACGGGTATGTCTGGACACGCCTTCAACATGCGAAATTCCAGACACGCCATTCAAAATCAAAACCCATACCTTTCAAGCGGTCGGCGGCACGGTGGTGTTGGCAAAGGCGGTCGACGGCGAAGTCTATCGGAGGTAGAGGGACAAGGGAAAGTAGTGTTAATGCGCGGGGATGGGAAGTTTGTTTAATCTTGTTTTGTGGGCTTTTTAGAAACCCATTCTTCTTGATATTTGATGATAATCAAGATCATTCTCGTCTAAATGTCTTGAAAGAGCAAAAAGCTTGGGTTATTCCTTTTTGATAATCGGCAAAAAGCTTCAATGGAGGTAAGAGAGCTAGGTAGACGACTCATCTTTTTGTAATCTGCCTGGCCTCGGCCTGTGTTGGGATACCATACCCCTCCCCTTTTAATATCTCATTTATCAATCAAATATTTGTTTCATTCCAAACAAATGTCATGCTGGCTTATTCCTTCCAATTTGGAAAAACCAAATCAATTAGGACATGGACATGAGACAGATAAACTTTTTTTTTATTTTTAAAAGAGTCATATATACATTAATACTTCTAAATATAATGATTTTTAACTAGAAGTGAATTGCCAAAGTGGTAATTGGCTCGAAATTTTCTCATCCCAAATGTTGTTGAACTTAAAAAAAAATCTTTATCTAAAAGTGAGTATCTGGTAGTTCGAAATCCCCTCACCCCCAAATACTACTAGTTTTCTTAGCTCATTCTTTATATCGTTTTTCATTAATTTTCTTCTCTCTTTTCCATTTATAGGTTCTGGTTGGGTGGCCTTTGGAAGGTAATACAATTTATCTCTCGATATTACTAGCACATTTAGAAAAACAAATTTTGGAAATGTATTCAATGCATTCATCCTTCATCAAAAAGTCAGTAAGAATTGAAAAATAACAAACACTAAGAAAATACTTTATATTTTGCCTTAATAATAGTTATTGTGATCAATAAGACTGCTTGACCGAAAGTATTTTCGAGATAAGTTCCTTGCATAGAGTGAGCATAAAGAATTAGATAAAGTAAATCATCTTCATGGTGTTTTTAATGAAAATTGCTAACGCAACAGGTATATGGGTCAAGTATTAATATAGATTATAAGAAATTCTACTATGAATCCATCTTCTTTGGAATTTTGTTCCTTCCTTACTCTTGAATAGCCTTCCAAATTTCGTATCTCTAGGTTCTCTTTTTTTATTCCTTTTTCTCAATTATTATATCATGATTATTAATTATAGATTTTCTTTTTTCAATTCGAGGCTATTTCATAGGGTAAATTGCTTTCAGTTCATGTTGTTTCTTGTTTTTGCCCCCTCTATTTGACTAACAAGTTAGGACTTGCAGATTGGCAATGATCTTTCTCTATTTACTGGACCTGTCATTTTGAACAAACTTCTCGAGGTTGGTGGTCATATTTTTTTTTTCTAGTGATACATTATTATAATTTTCCTCCTAGGGGACTATACATCCTATGCTTGGTATTTCATCATGTGAAAATGCATGACATACCATTTAGTATTGTGATAACACGGAGTGGGTATGTCAATGAGTTAAGCCTTGAAGACATATTAGATTTGTCGAAGTTTTCATTCAACTTCTATCTCTAACTTCATTCGTAACTCAATGAGTTGGTTGGAGAGAAGTTTTCATGTTTCCATTAATTAGTTAGTGAGTCTTACAATTGTTTCACAAATAATAAAATATTGAGCATTATATTTTTTTTATATTAATTTATTAATAGGAAAGGGATAATTTTTCTAATCATAGGGTGGAAAGGTTACTAGAAAAAGATCGATAATTAAGTTATTCTCCAAGAAATGGAAAGTTTAGGCCTCGTTTGATGACCATTTGGTTTTTGGTTTTTAGTTTTTTAAAATTAAGCCTATGAATACTACTTCTATCCATGGCTTTCCATGTTTTCTTATCTTTTTTTTAGATGTGTTTTTTAAAAATCAAGCAAAATTTTGGAAAACTAAAAAAAGTAGTTTCCAAAAACTTGTTTTTGTTTTTGCAATTTAGCTAAGATATCAAGTGTTTTTCTTAAGAAAGATGGGAATCATTGTAGGTAAGATGAAAACCATTGTAGAGAAATAGTGAGAAAACATGTACAATTTTCAAAAATAAAAAACCAAAAGTAAAATGGTTATCAAACGGGGCCTTAGAATTTACAAGGCACCAACCATGAAGAATCCAAAACAAAACCATGCCATGGAGATGCTTAGCTATGGAAGCACATAAAATATAGGAATTATTACATCCCACTAAAAACCACACTAAGACCAGCTAAAACTTGAAAAGAGAACACAACCAAATTGCCAAGGAAACATAGCAGATCAAAGGGCAAGAACTGAGAAAAGCATCAAAAAGCCAAACACCATCAACAAGCTTTCAATAATCCCAAACATCAATTCCATCTTAATTCAAGGTAGAGTTTCACATAATTCAAGACTACAAGCTGCAATATAGAGAAATTTGCTAGGCATTGAGATGGAAGATGAGGGATTTCTTTGTCTTAGTCTTGAAATAAAGAAACTAGAACTTCAGTGAAAGAATCTTCGACCACAAAATCTTCAACGTTATTTTTCAGAGGCAGTAAGAAAGAGTCCACACTTCTCATATTGACTTTAGAGTCAGCATTTGAATAATCATTGTTTGCTAACAAAAATCAAATTAAAAGAGAGTTGAGGCAACTGCAAGACAGGAGACAAATGAAGCAAGGATGTGAGATTAATGGTGCTAGATCCAAGAACAAAATTATATATGGAACAACCACCTGGATTTGTTGCTCAGGGAGAGAGTGATAAAGTTTGTCGTCTTTCAAAATCTTTGTGTGATTGAAACAGAGCTCACTAACATGGTTTGGTAAATTTAGTCAAGCACTTGAACAATTTGGAATGAAGAAAATTACCTTTGATCATTCTGTCTTCTATCGACGATCCGAGAATGGCACTACCTTGCTTGTAGTGTACCGATGATATCGTTATCACTGGAGATGATACATCATGTATATCTTCTTTGAAAACTTTCCTTCTCTTTAGGATCAGTTTCATACCAAGGATCTGGGAACACTAAAGTATTTCTTCGGCATTGAAGTGATGAGAAGCAAGAAAGGTATCTTTTTGTCGCAACAGAAATATGTACTTGATTTGGTTATCTGAGACAGGAAAACTAGGAGTTAAACCATGCAGTACTCCGATGATACCTAATAATTTGCAACTCACCAAAGAAGGAGAATCATTTAAAGATCCTGAGAGATACAAAAGATTGGTTGGGAAGTTGAATTATCCGACAATTTGTTAGGTATCCAAACCAAAAAATACTAAGAACACAAGGGAACTAATATATTGCAATATCAATAAAGAAAATTACAATAACCAATAGCCTTTCGAGAGGGCTATCTCTCTTCCTAAGTCCCACAATGGACACTCTTCCAAAATGATGCACACCAAAATAAGGACCCTAACACTACTATTTATAACCAAGACACCCTAGTTAAAATCTCCAAAATACCCCTTACTGATATACTACTAATCTCCCACATAGACCCTCTACTATCCCATACTAGTACTCTCACAATACCGGGCCCTTCAAAGACACCTTGTCCTCAAGGTGTGCTTAACAAAACACAAACCAAAATTGGACAACTAACATCAGAACTTTTTTTTTTAAACATCCCGGAACCCAAATAAGAAAAAGAGACCGAAAAACAAAAGAAGCGCCAACTGGTAGTGCTTCATCGACCATGTGTAGTAGGCAGTGGCTGAAATTGGAGATCAACGACGACCTTTGCGCGGTATATGTGGTCTGTCGACAGTTGATAGTGGTGGTCGTTCGGGGTATCACAACAACTAATGTGTCTTTTCTTCCCAAATTGCCAAATTTGTTTGGGTTCTAAGTTTAAAACATGGACACACCCAATCCCAATCCCTATCTTCACGACCTTAGGTTTGAAGAAACCCAACCCAAATTCCATCTGCATCCTTTACCTCCTTTAAAAGAAAATGGGCCTGCTCCCAGCTTTGTAAAATCAACCCATTACGAACTGGTATCATCTCCTGCCACAGAAACCCATATCCCACCTCCTTCTAGATTTTTCTCCATTCCAACAACCCACGTGATTAGAGTTGTAGTTATTTTCTTTCTCCCTTTTTTTCCTCCTCTTTTTGTTTCGACAATCTGCCTCCCCAAGTTCACGATGATCCTTGCGTAGGCGCCTCCACCCGAGCTTCTTCTCCAACCATACCCATATTTGCCGTCGACCATGGTTTCTGATGATCACTTCTTTCTTTTTTTCTTGCCCTTGCTATTTGATTTTTAGCATATTCAACTCTTTCTTCTTCATCCGCCCGTCGGTAAACTGCACATGTGTCGTCTTCTTCTTCATCTGCTCATCGGTTACTACCACCAAGTGTTTTCTCCGTTGGTTTTTCATTCGTCCATCAAAATGATGCACACCAAAATAAGGACCCTAACACTACTATTTATAATCAAGACACCCTTGTTAAAATCCCCAAAATACCCCTTACTGATATACTGCTAATTTCTCACTTAGACTCTCTACTATCCCATACTAGTACTCTCACACAATGACACGACCAAACATTGCTTATTCAGTAAGTGTTTTGAGTCAGGATATGTCTTCACCTACCGTAGATCATTGGGTTGCAGTAGAACAAATTCTATGCTACTTAAATGTTGCATCTGAGCGTAAGTTCTTATATAAAGAACACTGTCATACAAAGGTTAATGTTTTTTAGATGCAGATTGAGCAAGACTTAAGAATGATAGAAGATCAACATATGGATATTGTGTTTTTATAGGAGGCAATTTGGTGTCATGGAAGAGTAAGAAGCAGAATGTGGTATCATGTTTGAGTGTTGAGTTGGAATATAAAACTATGTCACGATCTGTGTGTGAAATAGTGTGGTTACATCAACTTTTGACTGAGATGGGGATTTAATATGACTATGTCAGCTAAATTGTGGTGTGATAATCAAGTTGCACTTCACATTGCATCTAATCCAGTGTTTCATGAGAGGACTCAACATATGGTCGAAGAGGGAACATCTTGGAGCCTTGACATCCGAAGAAATCTTAAGGAGATTGAAATTGAGGAATGGGCGCGCCTCTCCACCATTATCTTCTTTCTGACAAAACAGAGGACAACTGATACTTGGACTTGGGGTCTTGACAAAAGTGGATCCTTCTCGGTGAGTTCCCTCACGCATAAACTGGCTTCCAACTCGATAACCAAACACATATTGTTGTACAGAAGCATTTGGAAAGGGCCAAATCCTAAAAAAAATTGATTTTTTCTTTGGGAAGTCAGCCACAAAGGCATTAATACGACTGATACACTCATGAGAAAAGGCCCCTTGGATTGTCTCCTCCCCAAATTGGTGCATCCTCTGCAAAAGAGATAATGAATCCGCGAGACACATCTTTGTGACATGCCGTTTCACTGCACATATTTGGGGAAAAATCCTTACGGCTTCAAATCTTCACCTTGTCCTTTCGACGAACATGGCTAAGATTCTAGGGGCTCTGTTATTTGGGCACCCTTACATACATGGGGAAGCGTGCCTATGGGACAATATTGTCAAAGCTCTTCTTTGGACTATCTGGCTTGAGCGAAACAACGCATCTTCCAAGGAAAGGCTCAAGAGCCAAATGCAGTTTTAGATCATTTGCTTTATTTGGCTTTATCTTGGTGTAAATTCTCCTCCCATTTTAGTGATTACAGTCTTACTTCCCTTCTTAATACTTGGGAAAGTCTTTTGTAAGGGGTCTTTGACCCTCTTTTGTACATTTCATACCATCAATGAAATGAATCACATGCTTCTCATAAAAAAAAAAAGAGAGGACTCAACATATTGAAGTGGATTGTCATTTTATTCGCGAGAAAATACAACGTGGGTTGGTGTCCACAGGATATGTAAAAACTTGAGAATAATGGGGAGATATCCTTACCAAAGCCTTAAATGGAGCAAGAATAAATTATCTCTGCAACAAGCTGGGCATGTTTGACATATTTTCTCCAGCTTAAGGGGGAGTGTTATAATATATATTATTATGTATATTTGTCCTTTATAGTAATTGTACATCCTTTAGTATTAGGGTTTCTTTGTATACTTATATATATGTATTAGTGACTCTCTAATGTAAACACAATGAGCATTTTCTCTCAATATTGAATTACAATCATCACCACCAAAAGGCATTTGAGAAGAAGTAGGGTCTTTTGTTGGCACATTTGGTGGGGCCAAAATTTGAATATGATGGAGGGAATACTTATAAAAGGATTGGAGAGAGGAGAATCAGAATGAACATTTGATGAAATATCCTAATTGGCTGCTTGCTTGGTGGAGGAGACCAAAAGATGGAAACATTTTCTTCCAATAAATTTGAATTCAAGGTGCAAGACTCAGACTCGGAAGGAATGAGGGATGTGACCAAATGGTAGGTTGCAATAAAATAGTTCTTAACTTCTTTAACACTAAATGGCTTAGTAAACTCAAGAATTCTAATGGATTCACCAAAATATGGCTTGGTGACCTCAAAAGGAGCCTCCTGGATGGGCTTAGGAGCATTAAAGGCCAAAGGGCTTTGAATCACCTGTTGGGTTTTATGTCCTAAAACTCGTGGTTTTGTAAACTGAATGTATATTCTATTTTGCAATAAAGATGTTATTAAGATTTCTTCAGTAAATGTGTTATTGAATAAAGTGAATTGTGTATTGTGTAACCTTAATCCAATAAAGAACCCTTGGCTATAGGATGAATACTTGCACTTTATGTGTGACATAAAAGTGGATCAAGTTCAAGTTATAGTCAGAACGGTCTATAGTATAAGGATAGGGTTGGGTACCTTATCCTGGGGACACTATGGATGCGGCCCACTTTGTATAGTACAAACGATGTGATCCAAAATCGTTCATATGGAGACATGCGAGTGGGGGCGTCCTATGCAATGAGTTTGCATAAGACTGAACCGCGAATTAGTCACTTAGACTTTATAACTCCGTTTACTGTCTTAACTGACTATATTCATACGATGACCTAGGTAACTCGATCTTAATCCTGAGCGTGCTATGAACTCCTGTTTATTCAGATTATCCTTAGATTTGCATGGGTGAGAGTGACTCGAGATTGCCGACTCAATAAGCCTCCCATTTAAGGGATAAGTCTGGGTAGATAGCTGGGAACATAGTTCTGTAAGATGGAATTCACTCCTACCTTAGGGATTAGTAGAGAGGTTGTTCCCTTAAGTGCTGACTCCGGGTCTTGAACAAAGTGCCCACCTCTCTCTTGGCTCGAGAGGGATTCGGTTTGCTGGTTGAACCACAAACCAATTGTTCATTAGAGGATCAGTGGGACTTAAGGAACAAGAGGTAATTACAAGGGGTAAAACGGTAATTTTGACCCAACTGTAATTACGAACGACCTGTGAAGGATCGACTTACTAATCATGGTTATATCGAGTGGACAAAAATATATCTACAGTGAGGAGAGTGCAGTCACTTGGCTTTAGTTGAGTGTCCCGGTGGTTAACGAATGTTGATTAGCTAGGCTAAAGAGTTTGGCCGGTTAATCTCGTATCGTTGGAGCTCATGATCTGTAGGTACATTAGGTCCTCCTTACTAGCTCGGACTAAGTCTTGTAACATTTTGAGAGAAAAGAATTTTGAATTGTTCAATTTCGGTTTTAGGAGAAATCGTTAATTATATGTGATATATTTAACGAGTCATAGCTTAATTATGAATTAAACTATGATTAAAAAGAGGTGGATATATTTAAATATAATTTAAATATTGGATCGGTTTATAGCATGAATAAGGATTCATGTTCGGAAAATCGATCGGGATCAGACAATTTATTTAATTTAATATTTGATATTAAATTAAATTAAAAATTAATTAATTAAATAATTATTTAAATAATTAAATTAATTTTAATTAAAAATCAATTTAATATTGATTTTTGAATTAAAATTAAATGAAAAATCAAGGATTTTCCATGGTTTGCAACTTGCCAACTTGCCCAAGCTTATTCATCTCAAAATTGGCCAAAATTGGCCACCTCCACCTCAATCCATCCTCATTACTCTTGAGTTGTCACGTTGATAGAGCTTATTGAAGCTTTATTTAATGGTGATTTGAGATGATTTGGAAGAATTTTGCAGAAATTTAAAGAATTCCCGTTTTGTGACCTTTGTGGACTCTTCTTCCAAATTCTCTCAATCTAGGATCCCACAATCCGTTCTAAGGTCTGAGGATAGTAGGGAAGACTCTAGAGGTTGTCCACGAAGTGTTCGTGTTGAAAATCATCCACCGGGTGAAGAGAATTTGATCTTCAAAGGTGAGTTTCTTAACTCCCAGTTTTTCCAGCTTTGAGCTTGCATTTTATTTTGCAAAATTGATCAATTTAGAGTGTTCAAGATCCTAAATTGCTTTTGCTTTCTTAATTTAAACTCTTTCACCACCATCTTCAACAACTTGTTGAACTTCATCCTCCATAACTCCTTAATCTGCCATCACCTAATGAAGACGAGATAAATTGTAACGCTCGAGTTCAAGAGGGGTACATGAATGAACCACACCCACATCTGGATGAGAGGGATATTGAGGATATGCAAGTATGGTTAAGAAAGGCTTAAAAGAGTTGATAGCTACTACCTATACAAATAAGGTGTACCTTTCTTTTCGATGGCTCAATCATAGGAACCCCAAAATGAAGCATGCTTGGCTTAGAGCAATCTTGTGTTGGGTGACGACAAAGCATGTTGAAAGGACCCGTGTTGGTTTGTGGGGATAATCTTCACTCTCATAGGCAACTCAAGACTAGTAAGGTGATGTGGTTGGGTTGTAGGGGATGCAAGGGAATGTCGAGGCCTCAGGTGTCGAATCCGGATTCTGAATGGTTAAAATTCTGGGCTTGAAGCGTCACAGATGGTATCAAAGCAAAACCTCTCCAAGTAAGATGTGGTTTAGGGACAAACCAAAGCAAAAGTTGGTGGCATGTAACGTTCGAGTTCAGGAGGGGTACATGAATGAACCACGACCATATCTGAATGAGAGGGATCCTGCAAGTCTGGTTAATAAAGAAAAGTTTACAAGAATTGATAACTATTACTGATACAAAGAAGGGTATACCTTCCTTTTTGGTGGCTTAATCATAGGAACTCCAAATTTAGGTGTACATGGTGAACACAAACAAAAAATCAAGAAAGCGAAAAGCACCTCGACTAACCACAAAAACTTTTGAGCAAACAAGCCTTTGGCGAACATGAAGCCAAAATCGTAGGTGTGGTCGGTTAGAACGTGTTAAAGTATTTATATAAGATTAAATTTACCATAACCCACGAGCTTAAGCTTTTGGGTTGATTGGTGATTTAACATGGTCTTAGAGCAAGAGTTCCTGTGGTCAATCCCTTGTAATGTCATTTCCTCCCCAATTAACATTGATTTCCACTTGTTTGGCCTTTTATAAATTTTCAAGCCCACAAGTGAGGAAGAGTGTTAAACTATTGATATAAGATTAAATTTACCATAACTTATGAGCTTAAGTTTTTTGATTGATTGGTGATTTATTAGAAAATATTGACGACGAGCGAAAACCAGTGAAAGACACCTACAACGAAAGTAGTGTGTGCCAATACGAAACGGTGGATAGGTTTCGTCGACAACTAGGGTTTTTTGGATTTTTAAGCGGCTAGGGTTTGAAGAAACGGCTAGGGTTTACCTTCTTTGATACCATCTTAAATTTGAGAGAATAATAATACTCTGTTAGATTCAAATGTGTATATCCTAGGTCTTTTTATATAGGAGAAATACAACAACATAAGGAAAGAATAAAGACAATAAATACTAAATATTAACAACTAATACATAATTATAAAGATTAGAAATTTCGACAGTATTTTGCCTCGTTGGACCAAATACAATTTTTCTTTTACTCCACTATTTAGAACTTTTTATGAACTCTAAAGAATCCCATATCTCCTCTCAACTAATTGAAGAACTTAATTACCATTGAAAGGATTTTTCCAAAGTTGAGCAAAAGATTGCTCCAACCAATACAAAAAATTCCATTGAATCTTGATGAAAAAAGAACAATTTCTTTTTTTTCTCGTCCAGCAAATAATTCCCACGAAGGAAATGAACAAAAAAAGATTTGTTCACAATACTGCAACTACATTCCATGCTAGCCATTATAAAAATGAAACTGATCTTAAGAGTAGCTAAAACAGATGAAGAAACTTGTCTTGAATGCAGGGGGAGGGGGTTCTGTTATTACAGACTTCCTAATGCAAACTTTATTTAGAAAAACAAAAAAAAAAAAAAACTTTGTTACGTATGGATTATGAACTAGCCATAACAAAGTATATCACTGGATACACATCTTATTATCTTGGGTAGCACATAATGGAGTTTAGATTACCACAAGATTCTTTATTTCTCAACTCATTTTAGCAAATTTTCCTTGTTAATTCTAGCCCTATATATGTTCACATTTCTCTTTTGAATATTGCAGTCCATGCAGCATGGACATCCATCTGGAATTGGTTACATTTATGCTTTCTCTATATTTGCAGGAGTGGTATGACCCCAACTCTTTTTTGTTCTTTTGCCAGATCTATGTGAATGAATAAGTAGGTTGGTCTTTGTTATTAACATAGATTTTTCATGAAATTAAAAGATTACATGTCTATCTCTTCAGATATTTATATTTAGTACGCCATAGTTAGAAGCAAACTTTTTTAATGGAAAGACATAAATATTCTAAAGATACAAACTCCTAGAAGGAGTGAAAGAAGAACAAAAAAAACATAAACATTCTAAGAATAGGATATAAAGGCGGCCAGGTTAATACAAATATTTTTTTTTTAAAAAAAGAGACTAAATGTTGTAAATTAATGTCAAAGTTAGGAAAATCTCATATTTATTAAATTAGAGAATTATCTCCTTTTTATTTTATTTTCTAGGCCCAACAAGTGAAAATCAATGTTAATTGGGGAGAAAATGACATTACAGGGATTTGAACTCAAGACCTCCTGCTCTGATACCATGTTAAATCACCAATCAACCTAAAACATAAATTGATAAGTTATGGTAAATTTAATTATATCAACACTCCACAGCTTCAATTTGAGGGAGAATGTTGCTTATATTAGTAAAAAGTTGTATTATTGAAAATATCTTAGGCATATTCCTTTATTGTCTTTTTACTTTCCCTTACTTAGGTTACCCACATACTTGAGTATAATATATATATATATTCAGTGAATGGATGCTCCCATATTTTGTCTCACAATAACATTCAATATGCTTATTTTTGGGCATAAGTTGCATGACCACAGTTTTATTATGCATATGGCACATACCTTATTTGTTTTTGCTTTTGATATAGCTATTTGGAGTGTTATGTGAAGCACAATTTCGTCAGGAAGTGATGCGTGTTGGTTTTCGAGTGAGGTCAACCTTGGTAATTTTTTCAATCCTGTTTTATTTCTTTTAGTCAACTAAACTTAAGTGTGGACGACTCTTTCAATTTTGAAACTTCTCAGAATTTGCCAAGACATTTATTTGATAACTTCAATAAAAAAATTATGCTTAGGGAAGAATTAGACATAGATTATCGTTTGATTTATAGTATTTCAATGTCTTTAATGTGTTTTATATTTTCTTGTGGCATTATTGGAACTTCAATTTATTTCCCAATTTGTAACGTAAGATGCTCAAATTCTTTTCGTTGCTTTGTTAAAATGGACCCTTCATGTGATTGCATCTCTAGTGAGGAAACTATGGGTCATTTTCTCATTCATAGTAAGCTTGCTAAAATGGGTTAGCATTTCTTCCAAAATTTGGCTTAGTTTGTTGGTGGTATCCCAAAGACATAGGTTTGTTGAGTACCATTAATACTATTAATCCATTTATCTAGACAGGTGTCCCAACGAAGCTCTTTTGTGGTTTCTTTGAAAGATAAAATGAACAATAGTATTTTGAATGAGAAACACAGGTCTTTTTGCGATCTTCTATAGTCTTAATTTTCCTGTAATTAATTTACTTCCTCGATCCATTTCAAATGGGGTATCTTATTCAATCCCCTTCTTTTGACATGGTAGTATTTTTCTTCTTGGTCTTTTGGCATCTTTTCTTGTCCTTGATTAAGTTTCCATTTCTTCTAAAAAAAGGATAAGATAGATCTTTACAATGTTCGCATACTTTTGATTTTTCTGTCAAACATGGTCCTTTTCCAGTTTATTTGTGTGTTTTGCTACTTTAGCTTTCTTCCTTGAAGGTGTTATAGTATATATGTGAATATAGGAGCTTATTGTCTTTTATCTATTAAATTGCCAAGTTATTTACAAGTTTTACTTGGATCACATGTGTTCCAAAACCGTACATAAAATCATGTAACAAAATGTTTTTTTCTTTAAAATAAAAGCATTCAATGTGTACCGTCAAAAAAAGGGGAAAAAAACAGAGAAAACATTCAATGTGTTGCCTTAGTATTATTATAAGTGTATTTTCTATTTAAAATATTTATGCAAACAATATGGGTAAAGTATTCTGTATTTCATGTCAAATATATGCAACTTAGGTCCTCTTATATATGAGAAAAACCTATTACAAATATGGAAATAAATGAATACAATAAAGACAAAATATTTTACAATTAATATTTAGATATAAACATTCCTAAATAATAGAAATTCCAACACTCCCCCTCAAGCTGGTTTAAATATATCTTCCATAGCCAGCTTGTCAATCAATCTATCGAATTGTTTCTTTGGAAGTCCTTTAGTTAGAATATCAACAATTTGCTCTGAGGTAGGAAGATAAGGAATGCATATTGTACCTACATCATTCTCTCCTTAATAAAATGATTATCAACCTCGATATGTTTTGTTCTATCATGTAGAACTGGATTATGAGCTATAGAGATGACAACTTTATTGTCACAATAAACTCGTATAGGTGTCTTCAGAGGAACCTTCAATTCTTCAAGAATCCTTTTGATCCATATCCCCTCACAAATTCCATGAGCTAGAGTTTTAAATTCTGCTTCAGTACTCCTCCTTGCCACTACATTTTGTTTTTTACTCCTCCAAGTAACCAAGTTCCCTCCAACAAAGGAACAATAACCAGAAGTGGATCTTCTATCTATAGTACTTCCTGCCCAATCTACATCAATATAAAGTTCTATTTAGGAGTGATTATGCCTTTTGAATAAAATTCCTTTTCCAGGAGTTCCTTTTAGATACCTCAAAATTCTATAAACAACTTCAAAATGAGTCGCTCCAGGTGCATGCATAAACTTGACTTACCATGTTTACGACATTTGTAATATCAGGACGTGTATGAGATAGATAAATTAATCTTCCCACTAGTCTTTGGTATCGTTGTTTATCTTTTATTTCTTCTGCTTTCGCTACTTATAACTTTAAATTTGGTTCAATGGGAGTTTCTGCGACCTTGCAACCAAGTAATCCTGTTGCTTCAAGTAACTCAAGGACATACTTTCTTAGATTAACAAAGATACCCTTCTTTGATCTTGCAAACTCCATCCCTCGGAAATATTTCAACAAACCCAAGTCCTTAATTTGAAATTCACATGCAAGATTTTTCTTCAGATCAACTAGACCAATTTCATCATCACCTCTGAGAATAATATCATCTACATAGACAATCAAAATTGAGATTTTATTATTCTCAGAGTGTCTATAAAATATAGTATGATCTGCTTGACTTTGAAGAAATCCATGGTTAGACACAACTTTTCCAAAACACTCAAACCAAGCTCTTGGAGACTGTTTAAGACCATAGAGGGATTTGTTTAATTTTCAAATTTTACTATATCCAAGTTCTTTTTCAAAACCTAGTGGTAAGCTCATAAAAACCTCTTCCTCAAGGTCGCCATTCAGAAATGCATTTTTCACATCTAGTTGGTAAAATGACCATTCTGAATTGACTACAAGTGGCAAAAGAACTCTAATGGAATTAATTTTAGCAACATGAGCAAACATTTCTTGATAATCAACCCTATATATTCTAGTGAAACCTTTAGCTACCAATCTGGCCTTAGGTCTCTCAATACTACCGTCTGCATTACATTTTATGGTAAATACCCATTTACAACCTACTGGTTTCTTATCTTTTGGAAACTCTACTATTTCCCAAGTCCTATTTTGGTTTAGAGGATTCATTTCCTCCATAACTGCAAATTTCCAATTTGGATCCTCTAAGGCCTCATGTATATTCCTCGGTTCAAACAAGTCATTTATCCTATATGTAAAAGCTTTATGACTATTTGACAAATTATGATGTGACATGTAGTTTGTAATAGGATATTTGGTACAACTTCGAGTACCTTTTCTAATGGTTATAGGAACATCAAGATCAGGCACAATTGATAGAGTATTTTTGAGTAGTTGAAGAAGTAGGAATGGATGAAGGATTACCAAGATTTTTAGTTTCATTCATCAAAGTCTCAGATTGGCTTTGTGAAGGATTAACTCTTTGGTCCTCGTTCCTTTGATTGAATTTTCTTCTAGTATAAAACTTAAACTCGGGAACTTGATCAGTAGGATCATTCTATAGTATTTCTCCCCCTGATTGAGAAGTTTCTACACTTGGCATCAAAGAACTAGTAACATTAGGACTAACAAGACTAGGGAGAGGAATGGAGATATCCCAAAAGTGATCTTCCAAAATTGGTTTCTCTCCCTAAAGAGAATTTTGGGTAAACTATGGTCGATTTTCTACAAAAGACACATCCATGCTCACAATTTTTTTTTTTAATCTGAGGATCAAAACATTTATAACCTTTTTGGCTTGAAGAGTAACCCAAGAAAATACATTTAATAACTCTATGATCAAATTTTGACCGAAAGTGACTAGGTATGTGAACATAAGGTAGTACACCCAAAAACTTTGAGAGGTAAATCAGAATATATGCGAGATGTAGGAAAAATAGTTTTAAAGCAATCAATGAGAGTTTTAAAATTCAGGATCTTACTAAGCATTCTATTTATTAGGTAAGTTGCTGTGAGAATTGCTTCACCCCATAAATATTTCGGAACATGCATGGAAAACATTATAGCACGAGCTGCTTCTAGTAAATGCCTATTTTTTTTTCAGCAATCCCATTATGTTGGGGAGTATCTCGACAAGTAGACTGATGAAAAATACCTTTATCTTTCAAAAAATCACCAAAAAATTCATTAAAATACTCAGTTCCATTATCCGAGTGCAAAAGGCAAATTTTAGTATGAAATTGAGTCTCAATCATATTGTAAAAATTTATAAAAATGTCTTTCACCTCAGATTTCTTTTCCATTAAATAAACCCAAGATAAGCGAGTATGATCATCAATAAAAGTAACAAACCATCTTTTCCCACTATGAGTCCTAATCTTAGAAACACCCCAAACATCACTATGAATTAAATAAAAAGGTTTGGAAGCTTTGTAAGGTTTTGGGACATAAGTGGAACGATGATTTTTTGCTAAAATGAAACTTTCACAATCAATAGAGGAACAATTAATTCCCTTAAATAAATTAGGAAATAAATATTAAGATAAGAAAAACTAGGATGTCTTAGTCTAAGATGCCAAATCATAATTTGTTCTTTACCAGAGAGAGAACTAATACTACTGAGACCTTGAGTTATTTTATTGCTAAAAGAACCTTTAACGAAGTAATAGAGACCATCGAGCATCCTGTAACTCCCAATCATCTTCTCCGACTCTTGATCCTGAAAAATACAATGAGATCAAAGAATATAACACGACAATTAGAATCTCTAGAAAGTTTGTTGATAGATAAGAGGTTACAAGCTAATTTTGGAACATGGAGGACAAACTTTAAAGAGATATTTTCAGTCAATTTAATTGTTCTTTTTCCTGCAATAGAAGAAAAACTGCCATCTGCAATTCAAATCTTTTCATTAGAATACGAAGGAGAGTATGAGTTAAAAAAATGAGAGGAACCAGTCAAATGATCAGAAGCTCCAGAATCAATGATCCATGGAGATAGGTTACCACATGAGAATGCTTTAGGATAAGTACCTGTTTGTGTCAAGGATATACATGAATGATTAGAAGAAAAAATAGGCGGTAACAATTTCACAAGTTGATTGGTTTGCTCCATACAAAATGTTCGCGATTTGTCAAATTTGTCATTGAGATTGCTCGTACTGCTGCCATCAAATTTCTAGTCATTCCAATAACTCACAAACTTAAGAAAATTTTGGACAAGCCAAAATTTACCTACTGTCCACCCATCTTAAGGCCCAACTGAGAAGGCCACAACCAAATAAAAAAGAAACCCCGCGAACAAACCTCCAAACAAAATGGCAGTGATGCAACAAATCTCCAAACAAAATGGCAATTGAATACAAGTGAACACAGTGGCGTTTGCAGATAGTGGGTCGCGGGTAGCGGATTGCGTCGGGTCACAGAAACCAATCGCGGGTCGTCGGTCGCGATTCACAGGAGTTCGTGGATTGTCGGGTCGCGTCGATTCACGAGGAGCTCGTGGGTCGCGGGTTACCAACGCCCATACGTACGAAAAATCGTGGGTCACCGGAATTACGGATCGTGAGTGTGAGCGTGAAAGGGTCAAACACCGGCTGGATGAGTATAAGTCAAAATTGGGGAATTTCGGATTACAGAAACCCTACAAAGAGGGGAAAAACATACCGATTATGGATTCGAACCCGGGACGTGAACGAATAGTTGAATACAAGCTACCAAACCAAGCAAACAATCTATGAACCCTTTCGGTCAATACCAGGGAGTCGGAAGAGCTGAACGATCGAAAAAATAAGAAGGCCGGAAGCTAAGTGGACACTGAAACTAGCGGCTAGGGTTTTGGCTTTGATTCCATGTAAATAGTATGGGTAAAGTATTTTGTATTTCATGCCAAATATATGCAACTTAAGTCCTCTTATATATGTTAAAGACCTATTACAAATATGGAAATAAATTAATACAATAAGACAAAATATTTTACAATTAATATTTAGATACAAACATTCCTAAATAATAGAAATTCCAACAATTTATTTATCTTGCCATGTTCTGACGCAACTGAAAACTTCATGACTTTATTTATTCAAAAGATCGTTTTCTGTATTTACACACGGAGAAATAAAATTGAAATAACTAATGCCCGTAACAACATTACTGCCCAACAAAATAAAACACTTATAAAGGCTTCATTTTTTAGTTCAAGAACATTTGGGGGTGGGGGATATGAATAGTTGACTTCTTGATTGAGGGTACATGTCAATTACCACTAAGCTAAGCTCACTTTGGCAGGCTTATAAAGTCTTAACCCCACAGTAAAGGAGAAATTACGGAAGGACTAACAACACACGAGGCATAAGACAAAAATATTAACTACATCATGTTTTTTTTTTTGTCAAATTAACTAAATCATGTTCACCATGATGACCTAACATTCATATTTTTGCATTTGTCACTAACTACTACAAATAAATTAGTCTACCATATCAATTTCTGACAGAGAAAAAAAGATAATTGACTAACTTATATTTACAGTCCTTAGTGAAAAACCCAAATGCAAAAATATGAATGTTAGGTCATGATGGAGAGAAAAAGAGATGGTTCCATGTTCTTTTAGATTCATTATTTTAGTTTCTATACGGTCATAAAAGGGCTTTAAAAAACGGTTATATTGATACAGTTCTGCTTATTTATCCATTTCTAGGTTGCTTCTGTTTTCAGCAAATCAATGAGGTTAACCCATGAGGCTCGCAAGAAGTTTACTACTGGAAAGATAACCAACTTGATGACTTCTGATGCTGCAACACTTGAGGCACGTTCCAAATTTCATATTTTAAATTAAATGAAATGCATTTTGCTTGAGCTTAGACATAGTCAAAATTTCCCTGATATTAATGTGTAATTTTAGAGAATGAAAATTTTTGTCTTATTCATTCAATCAGAGAGATTAAATACACAATTACAGAGCTAACTAACTAGAGAAAAAAAATCCTATAAAATAGGAACTAATCCTAGGATCTAGGAATTATATAACAACTGTTAAACAACTAAACATTAATTTACAATCTCCCTCAAGGTGGCGCATCCATATCAAGCATGACCAACTTTTTGATTACAAGACTATCAAATACAGGTTTGGATAAACCTTTAGTTAGAATGTTGGTTGTTTGGTTTTCTGACTTCACAAAAAGAATGCAGATAATTCCAGCTTCCAAGTTATCTTTTATGAAATGTCGATCAACCTCTATGTGTTTGGTCCAATCATGTTTAAAGAATTTTATCTTTCACATTAATTTTCAACTATGCAAGAACCAATATATATGCAAGGTACAAAATCCTTTTCAATAATGAAAATGATATAAAATCCTATTTAAAACTTAAAATATCTAAAAAGATAAATCATAAAACTAAGTTACAAGAATGCGCTAACTTTAACCATAATTTTCAACACTCCCCCCCAAGGTGAGTTGTATATATTATAAAATACCAACTTGTTATTCAAATCTTCAAAAGGACAATTCAATAAACTTATCAACAAGCTGACTATGGAAGATATCTACTAACCAGCTTGAGGGGGAGTGTTGGATTTCCTGTATATCTTCTATAATAATGTATACTTTGTGTATCTTTATTATTTATACCTGTAATATTTTTTTCCTTATTGGTAGATGTTTCCTTATTGATAGATGGTCTCTCTCCTATGTAAGAGGACCTTGTATTTTGATTAAACATAGAAGAAATACAATAGCTTTATTTCTTCCCTACTTCTAGATTTATAAACCACTATGTGGTGGTATTTTTGTGAAAGTTTGAATGGTCAGATCTTGTATTTTCTTGCTCTTAATGGTCAGGTACCTAACCTAGACATTTATCCATTTATACTTATTTGGTAGTTTTCAGCATTCTCTCTTTCTATTATTTTAAAATCTTGTACTATTTGTCATCATTAAAGAGCAAGTCTCCGTAGAAACAATTTCTATTCTCAATTCTCTTTTCTTATTTTTCCTATTCAATTCTAATACTTACAGCGGTTATTCTGTCTGGCTTCTTTGGTGTCAATTTGCAGGGAGTAACTGAGTTACTTCACACATTATGGTCAGCTCTATTCCGTATAATGACTGCAATGATTCTTGTTTACCGGCAGTTGGGAGTTTCATCACTTTTTGGTGCATCACTGCTAGTTCTTTTGTTTCCCATGCAGGTACATGTTTAACAAGTCTTAATTTTGAATAGTTTCCAAAGCAGCATAAGACTTGGATTTGAAATTTTATTTTGGTTTGTTCATTTATGCTTTCTCTAGAATTTAGGGAAGAGATAAAGCTATTGCATTTCTTCTATGCTTAATCAAAAGACAAAGTCCTCTTATATAGGAGAAAAACCATCTACCCATAAGGAAGCATCTACCAATAAGAAAAAAATATTACAGGTATAAATAATAAAGATACACAAAATACACATTATTACAAAAGATATACAGGAAATCCAACACTTTCTTATAGTCACACAAGATTTTAATACATTTAGATGGTCACATGAACGATCATTTGGGGTAAGGATAACGCGTAGTATGAAAGAAAAAGAGCAAGTGGAATGCTCTCTTCTTTTTTTTCCTCCATCGCTAGTCTTTATGATTTATGCTGATTTTTAAAGTTTCAAAGGTTTTTTCTTATGTTCTTTTGCTATTAAGCCATCAAAATCATGGAGTTTATTAGTTGTAGTGTTGAGAATAGGCCTTTCTTCATCAGTAATTTACCGAATGATTTTTTCATGTTGGAAGAAAAGCAAGGCAGTAGGAAGTTTCATGCCTATTTTTATAGGAAATAGTTTGTCTTTCTTGAAGATGTCTTTCTTATGCCCAATTTTTTCATACAAGCAAAAATAGATTTTGGCATATCACTTTTGAAGAAACACAAGCAGTCTAGTGTCTTGGGTTAAAGTGTTGAAATAATTAAATTTACCATAATCCATAAGCTTAAGCTTTTAGGTTGATTGGTGATTTGACATGATATCAGAGTAGGAGTCTTGTGTTCGAATCTCTGTAAAGTTGTTTCCTACCCAATTAATATTGATTTCCACTTGTTGGACTTTTCACAAATTTCCAAGCCCACAAGTGAAGGGAGTGTTAAAGTGTTGATATAATTAAATTTACCATAACCCATAAGCTTAAGCCTTTAGGTTGAATCCAAACCCAACACGGTGCTCAAAACACCCCTTCAAGATGTTAAATCACCAATCAACCCCATGGTATTGAACAATGTACTCCAAACACTCTTTCGCAGTTTCGCTAATTTCTAGGCTTCAAACACTGTATACCAAATACTGTTTTTTGATTCCCAGGGGTTAAACTCCCTCAGAATAAACTCCTAGGATTTCGATTCCAATGGTTCTGATCCCGAAACTGTGCTCCCAAATGTCCCCTGAATGTATTGGTGTTGAATATCTTAGGTGGTTTTATTTGTTTAGTCATCTCCTATTATTTAGGTAGTAGTAAATATTTAATTATTTATTTCTTTTTCAATTTCATAGATCCTAGATTTACTCTAAATAAGTTAAGGTTGTATTGCTATTTATATTTCATGAGACAAATAAAATTATTCATCTTTTACGATCATTCAAGATTACCTTCATGGTATCAGAGCCAAGTTTCTAAGCCTAGAGCCATCTATGGTCGATTCAATCACATCTACGGGTACATCAACCCATAACTCCTCACAACCAATTTCGGCTTCAATCAATTATGAAACTATTTAGAATATTTCCATCACCTCTCACAAATTAAATGAGAGCAACTTCTTGTCGTGGTCACAATCAGTGAAGCTCTTCATCCGTGGTAAATCCAAATACGAATACCTCTTCGGATCAGCAGAGAAGCCTGCTAAAACTGAATAAGTCTGAGAATTGGGAAGCTGAAAATTCCATGCTCATGTCGTGGTTAATCAACTCGATGGAGCCAACCATAGGAAGGACGTATTTATTTCTTCCCACGACAGCATCGATCTAGGGTGCGGTAAATGAGACTTACTCTAATTTCGACAACACGGGTCAATGGTTCGAGCTCAAGGCTGGGTTGTGGAAATTCAAGCAAGGAGAGAAGACTTGACTCAATACTATATTGATTTAAAGACGTTGTGATAGTAAGTTGATTTGTTTAATGACTATGAGTGGAGTTATCCAAAAGATCAAGCATTGTTCAATAAGACGGTGAAGAAGGAGAGAGTTCTCGAATTCTAAATAAGGAATTAGATGAAGTAAGAGGACGTATTCTCAGCCAGAATCCTCTGCCTAGCACTCGTGAAGTTTCTGCATAAGTAAGAAGAGAAGAAAGTCGTCGGATAGTTATGCTTGGTGGGAAAAGCATTGTTGTCCCAATATCAGTGACCGAGACATCAACATTTGCTTCTTGGAAAGCTGATAATTCTTCATACTCAGCTAGACCTCCACTGCGAGCTGATCAAGATCGTCCTTCTTGTGAATATTGTGGGAAATCGGGCACGTCAAGGAAAAATGTTGGAAGCTGGATGAAAAGCCAACTAACAATGGTAACTCCCCCTCGTCTCGATCATCTTGGGACAACAAAGGATATCAAGCCTCGGATGAAGAAACTCCGTCATCAACCTCTTCGAAATAGATGGTTTTTAGCAAGGAACAATTAGAGGAATTATATCAACTAATGAGTTCATTTTCTAGTACATCACTTCTTTCCTCTTCCTTTGCATAAAAAAGGTAAATTTCATGCAATCCTTAACATTAATTTAGGAAAAATCGACTCTTGGATCATTGATTCAGGAGCCACCAACCATTTGACCGGTAATCTTTATGTTTTTTCTTCCTACTTGCCTTGTTCTAGAAACCAAAAAGTTAAAATAGCAAATGGTTCCCTATCTCCTATTGTTGGTAAAGGATCCATTGTTTTGTCCGCATTCCTTACCTTGAATAATGTATTACATATTCCTAATCTCTCCTGTAACTTAATCTTTGTGAGTAGCCTTATTCAAGATTGTACATGCCTAATAAAATTCTTGTCTACCGGTTGCTTATTTCAGGACCTTCATTCAGGGAAGACGATTGCCAGTGCTAAGGAAATTGGTGGACTCTATTATTTTGAAAATGGCAAGCTTCTAGATGAACAAGCTCAGAGACCAAGTTATTCTTCTTTTTTGTGTTTAGATGAGGAAATAATGTTATGGCGTTATAGACTTGCCATCCTAGTTTCAGTTATTTAAAACATTTACATCCTTTACTTTTAAAAATAAAGACCTGAACTCTTTTAAATGTGAAGTGTGCGAATATGCTAAGATATTTGGGGACCCTCTCAAATTAAAAGTGTTTCTGGTGCTAAGTGGTTTATTACTTTCATTGATGACCACACATGAACTACTTGGATATATCTTCTAAAATCCAAATAAGAAGCTACCCGTATTTTTAAAAACTTTTATGCCATGATTCTCACTCAATTTCTGTCAAAAGTTCAAGTTTTAAGAACGGATAATGGACGTGAATATTTTAACTCAATGCTTGGCAGTTTTATCACAGAACAAGGCATTATCCATCAAAGCTCATGTGTACGCATGCCAAAACAAAATGATATTGTTGAAAGGGAAAATAGGCATCTCCTAGAAGTATCTCGAGCTTTACTATTTACTATGCATATCCCTAAAGGTTTTCGGGGTGAAACCCTACTTTCAACATCTTACTTAATTAATAGAATGCCAACAAGGGTTTTGAATTATAACACACGACTCAAGGCATTACAATCTACTTTTCCTTGAAATAGATCTTTTGTAGATTTGTCCACTAAAGTGTTTGGTTGCACGACGTTCATTTACATTCATGGTCAACATCACAGTAAATTGGATCCACGGGCTGTTAAATATGTTTTTCTTTGTTTCTCACCAGCACAAAAAGGGTATAAATGTTTTGAACCTCACTCTGGTAAATATTTGGTGGTATGGATGTCACATTTTTTGAAAATTAATCAGTTTTTGATAAAACTTCACTTCAGGGAGAGAATGAGAGAGAAACTTAGTTTTGGGAAACTTTTTCTATGCCTAATATTGTAACTGATTTTGAGATATCTAATTCTATTAAGCTATAACAATATCTCAAACTCAAGATACAAATGAAAGAACTAACTTGACACCAATGTCTGAGCTTCGTATTTATTCTAGAAGAAGGCCACAACAAGAGACTGAGCCTTCCACTTCTTTGCCACTACAGTCATTAGAAACGGATCAAGGTAAATCTCTTCATCCCATATCTCCCAAGTTCTAAACCTGAAATTAGTGAACTTGATAAACCAATTGCCCTTAAAAAGGGTACTCGTGCATATACCAAGACTCCCATGTATCCGATATCACATTTTGTCTCATATACTAAACACTCACCCCTTTTTGAGTTTTCACGTGTGGAATTATAGATGATGAACTCTCTAAGTCAACACATGAAGCTCTGGCATTTCTAAGGTGGAAGCAAGCCTTCTTGAAGAAATGAAGGCCTTACAAAAGAATGAAACTTGGGAACTAATGTCTCTTCCTAAAGGAAAACATCTAGTGAGCAACAAGTGGGTGTATCCTATCAAGTATAAGGTTGATGGAACAGTTGAAAGGTATAAAGCGAGACCTGTGGCTAGAGGCTTTACATAAACCTATGACCTTCATTACGAGGAAACTTTTTCACCAGTAGAAAAGTTAAACACTATAAGGGTTTTATTATCTTTAGCAGCAAATCTGGATTTATTATCTTTAGCAGCAAATCTGGATTGACCACTTCATCAATTTGACGAACAAAACACCTTAAATGGAGAATTGGAGGAAGATGTTTACATGGAAGTACCACCTAGGCTTGAAGAAATGTCTATAGAGGGTAAAGTGTGTAAGTTGAGGAAGTCCCTATATGGACTAAAACAATCTCCAAGAGCATGATTTGAGCGATTTTCTAAGGTTGTCATGGGACAAGGCTACTCTCAAGCACATTCAGACAACACCATGTTCTATAAACACTCGGATGGTAAAATTGCTATCCTAATTGTATATGTGGATGACATTGTGATGACAGGAGATGATGTTGAGGAGCTAGAAGCGTTGAAAAAACTACTTTCCAAGTAATTTGATATTAAAGATCTAGGGAAGCTCAGATATTTTCTTGACATGGAAGTAGTTAGGTCTTCAAAAAAGCTTTATCACAGAGGAAATACATCCTAGACTTATTGAAGGAAACATACATGCTTGGATGTAAGCTGACAATCACTCCAATGGATCTAAATCAAAAGCTGGGAATCAAAGAGGAAAGTAGTCCAGTGAATCAAGTTCGGTATCAGAAGTTAGTTGGAAAGTTGATCTATTTGTCTCATACGAGACCAAACATTTTATTTGTAGTAGGATTGGTTAGTCAATTCATGCATTGTCCATCAAAAGAGCATTTCAAGGCAATCTATAGGATCCTACGATACCTGAAGGGAAGTCCGGGAAAAGGGATTCTATTACAAAGACTCAAAGCCGTATTATTGAGGTTTTCACTGATGCAAATTTGAGGGAGCAAGTGATAGAAGGTCAACTTCAGGCTACTACATCTTTGTGTGGGACAATCTCGTCATTTGGAGAAGTAAAAAACAAAATGTTGTAGATCAGAGTAGCACCGAAATCAAAATTTCGAGCAATGGCTCAAGGGGTGTGTGAGGTTATTTGGCTGAAAAGGATCTTAGAAGAGCTAAAAGTTCAAGTTGATAAGTCAATGAAGCTCTTCTGTGATAATAAATCGGCCATTAGCATAGCGAACAATCCGTGCAACATGATAGGATTAAACATGTTGAAATTGATGGATATTTCATCAAGGAGAAACTGGAAAGCAAGGAGATTTGTATGCCTTATGTTCCTTCAGCCGATTAGTTAGCTGATGTGTTTACATAGGGTTTATTTAGACAAGTTTTTGAAGAGTTCTTAATCAAGCTGGGCATAATTGACATCTTTACTCTAGCTTGAGGGAGAGTGTCGAATATCTTAGGTGGTTTTATTTGTTTAGATATCTCCTATTATTTAGGTAGTAGTAAATATTTAGTTATTTATTTGTTTTTCAATTTTATAGATCCTAGATTACTCTAAATAAGTTAGGGTTGTATTGCTATTTATATTTCATGAGACAGAAATAAAATTATTCATCTTTTACGATCAATCATGATTACCTTCAATTCAAATCTCTAATTTAGGTCTTAGAGGAAGAATAGTTGCCCCAATCGATATTAACAAAAGTGGTTGGTCAGTCTTTTGAGATATGATAAAAGATTCTATCTCAAACCAAAATGTATGTGGTTCTTCTGAAACTGCACAAGTAGAAGATTTGGAGAATAAGGTCGAGAAGAATATTTGAAAGTCTTCTTCTCTAAGAGTAATTTTAGGTCTTTGAAAAGCAAAAATTGTCATCAGCCATATTGGGTTAAAAAGGAAAAAGAAATGGTGGAATTAAATTGGGATTCATTGATTTCCACTATTGGGTCTTTCTACAAATTTCCATGCCCACAAATGAGAGAGAGTATTGAAGTGTTGATATAATTAAATTTACCATAATCCATGAGTTTAAGTTTTTGGGTTGATTGGTGATTTAACAGGGTATCAGAGCCCATAAAACCTAAAGAGACATCATCTTGAGAAGGCATATTGATGATGTCACATTGAAAGATGAGAAAACTTCACATTCTTAATTAGATACAAGAGTTACTCTTCTCATTACTAATTGGTTTTGAGATAGAACCCCACGTTATCTAATACTTTTGTCTCTTGTAGCTAATTTAGAGTGGCCCCTCCACCAACTTAATGTGAACAATTCTTTTCTCAATGGTGACCCTTGAGGAAGAAGTTTTATGCATTTATCGCATGGTTTTGAAAACGAACTTGGATGTAATAAAAAAATTTGCAGACTAAAGAAATCTTTGTATGACCTTAATCAGTCTTTGAAAGCTTGGTTCGAATAGTTTGAAAAAGTTGTGCCTAGTTATGGATTTCTTCAAAGTCAGATTGACTATAGTGTATTTTATAAACACTCTGAGAATAATAAAACCTCAAACAATCTTCGAGAGCTTTTATATGTACATGATATTATTCTCATAGGTAATGATTAGGTTTAGATGATCTCAAGAACAATCTTGCAAGTGAGTTTCAAATCAAGGACTTTGGAACATTAAAATATTTTTTAGAGATGAAATTTGCAAGGTCAAAGAAATGTATTTTTGTAAATCAAAGAAAATGTCTGTGATCTACTTGAAGAAACATGATTACTTGGATCCAGAGTTGTAGAAACTTCTATTGAGCCCAATTTGAGCATCAAAAGAAGAAATAAAGGACAAGGAACGATATCAAAGGCTTGTGGGAAGAATAATTTATTTGTCTCATGCACGTTTGGACATTGGTTTTGCTGTAAGCATGGTAAGTCAATTTATGCATGTACCTGAACCAACTCTTTTCGAAGTTGCCTATAGAATTTATAGAATTTAAGATATTTTTATGAGTATGGATGTGGCTTTTTTAGAAAAATCACCCTTATTTTACTCAAAATTATTTTTAGCAAGAGAAACCAAATTTGGATGAATTTTTGGGATATTTCTATTCCTTTTCCTAGTCTTATTTGTCTCGATGTTGTTAGTTCTTTGATACCAAGTGTAGAAAGATCTCAACCAGGGGGAGAAATACTATATAATGATCTCATTGATCAAGGTCCTGAGTTTAAGTTTTATACTAGAAGAAAATCCAATTATAGGAACCAAAACCAAATAGTTGATCTTCCATAGAACCAACCTGAGATTTTGAGGAATGATACTGTCATTCCATTCCTACTTCTTCAACTATTCAAAATACGTTTCCAGTTATGTTTGATTTTGATGTTCCTAGAGTCATTAGAAAAGGTATCCGTTAGAGTTCTTATATGAGTATTGGAAAGCTTCGACGATGGGCAGACATGGTTGGTTGTGAGGTGGGTTCTCTGTCGTTGTCGTATTTGGGTCTCCCTCTTGGGCATAGTCCGAGGTTCGGAATGTTTTGGGACTCAGGGTGGGAAAGATCCAAAAAGGGTTAGCCTCTTGGAAGAGATGCTTTTTTTCAAAAGGATGCCGACTCACTCTCATCCAGTCGGTCCTGAGTGGCATCCCTATCTATTTCTTGTCTCTTTTCAAGATTCCGTTCGCGGTTTGTAACTGTATTGAGAAGCTGATGCGTGACTTCTCGTGGGAGGGTGTTGTAGAGGGCGGGGGAGCCCATTTGGTTAATTGGGCTACAGTGTGTAAATCCCTCGACTTGGGGGGTTGGGGATTGGTAACTTGAGAGCTCGTAATAAGGCTCTGCTGGCCAAATGGTTTTGGCATTTCCACAGTGAAACTTCCACCCTCTGGCGTAGGGTCATTGTGAGTAAGTACGAGGAGTACCCCTTTGAGTGGGCAGGTAGTGGTCGGGGAGGCTCCTTTAGATGTCCTTGGACTGGTATTGCGGAGGGCTTTCCTTCCTTCTATGAGCTTGCTTATTTTTGGGTGGGTAATGGGGTGAATACTTTCTTTTGGGAAGATAGGTGGTTGAGGGATGAACCTCTTTGTTCGGTTTTCCCGCGTCTCTATCATTTGTCTGGCTCCACATTTAAGAGGGTGGTTGATGTGTTATTTCATTCGGGTCTTCTTGTGTCACCCTCTCTAGGCTTTCAGCGTGCTCTCTCTGATCGAGAGACGACAGACGTCTTGTCCCTCCTTTCTCTTTTGGATGATCTTCGGTGTTGTCCGGACAGGAAATATGTTCGCTACTGGCGTCCTGATCCGTTAGCTGGGTTTTCGTGTCGGTCCTTTTTCCTGTCCTTGGTTAATTCTTCTCCTTCTGCTTCTCAGGTCAGTCTTTACCTTAGTTTGGAAGGTGAGAATCCCAAAGAAGGTAAGGTTTTTTACTTGGTAGGTCGTTCACGAATGGGTTAATACTCTAGATAGGGTTTCGAGGAGATGACCTTCTTTGGCTGGCCCTTGGTGTTGTATTTTTTTTAAAAAGGCGGCTGAGAACATTGACCATTTGTTTTGAAGGTGCGAGGTGGCTCAAGAGGTGTGGTTGCTTTTTTCGGTGAGTTAGGGATTCCCTTTTCCAGGGGAGGGGAGGTTTGCAGAGAAGTTTTGATGGAGTTCCTTCTGCACCCCCAGGTTCAGGGGGATGGGTCTTTTTGTGGAGAGTTGGAGTGTGTGTTATCCTTTGGGGGTTTTGGGGGGGAGAGAAATAATAGAATCTTTCGAGGGGTCGATCGTTCCTCTTTTGATATTTGGACACTCATTAGATTCTATGTTTCTATCTGGGCCTCAGTGGTCAAACCTTTTTGTAATTATCTTTTAGACTTTATTGTGCTTGGGTGGAGTGCTTTGTTGTAAACTCCCCCTTGTTTTCTGTGGGCTTGTTTTGTGTACGCCCGTGTATTCTTTCATTTTTTTCTCAACGAAAGCTTGGTTTCTCATTAAAAAAAAAAAGGAGTATAGTCGTAATTTTGTTGATATATATGAGTCTCTTTTCTTTCATTATATCAATGAAATATTTGTTTTCTTGTCAAAAAAAAAAAAAAATTTGTTGTCCTTTATTGTCTTTTTACCTTTTCCTACTTACATTAATCTTGTACGCTTCTATATATATCTTTTATGTGAATAGAATAATATTAAACGTTCCCTCAAACCTTTAGTGTTTACATGGTATCGAAGCCATTAGGTTAATTCAGGTTTTTTTTGTTAACCTAGGGTTTTTTTTTTTTTTTTTTTTTGTGAACTGATTTGAAGTTTAGGGCCCGGTTGTTTGTCATTGGATTTGTGTTTGCCATATTCACACCGTTAGGTTCTACTGTTGCTACCGCCATCATTTTGGCCTTTTTTCCCGTTATTTTTTGTCATTGCCTGGCCTCGTAGAAATCCTAGTTGCCAAGGTGCAAAACCCTAAAATTTAGCCCCTATCTGACTTTTGCATGAGGCTTTCGCATCACCTCCTTCTGCAGCCAAATTGTAATTAATCAAGCTGGCAATGGAATGACCTAAACAAGCTGGCGATGGAAGATATCTTCAAACTAGCTAGAGAGAGGAGTGTTGGTTATCTTCTTTTGCATTTAATTATTATTTATTGTATTATATTGCTGGAAAATTATTTTTTTTTTTAGTAAATGAGTGTTTCTTCCATTCAAGATACCCTTTTTTCTCATAATACTATACACAGTGTTTTAAAAAACTCATTCGGGCGTGCGCCTAGGCGCGCCTAGGCTCAAGGCCCACCTTTAGCGCCTCGCCTCTTATCGCGCGCGCCTTCCATGAAGCCCAAGAGGCACACCAGGCACACGCCTCTGGGGCTTCTTCAATTTATTATTTTTTTTTTTCAGTTTTAAAAGTAAAACTTACCGTTTTACTTATTTTAAATATATTTAGTTAAGAAGAGATTGATATTTAAGGCTTTTGATCTTGTATTGTTTATTAGTGTTGCATTGTTTCATGTTTTTTAATGGAGTATTGACTCTATGCTCCCAAGACTAATACTTGAACCTTATTTCTTTTACCTATTTTTCTGGGTTAAAACTTAATTTCTTTCCATGAAGGGTTTTCTCTTATTGTGTATGTATACATATATATTTTTTATTTTTTATATATAGTGCGCCTTAGAAAAAAAAAACCCGCTCCTTTTGGTGCGCCTTGCGCCTAGGCTCCAGAGAGCTATTGCGCCTTAGTGCGCCTTGAGCCTTTAAAAACACTGACTATACATAAAATTATTTCTCTTATTCTGTTCAGTTCCAACATTATACTATATCAGAATGACCTAATTTAAATGTAATTATGTTTTGTGTTACAGAAACTTGTGATCACCAGATTGCAGAAACAATCCAGAGAGGGGTTGCAATGTTCGGACAAGAGAATTGGTCTCATGAATGAAATTCTTGCTGCAATGGACACAGTGAAGTATGCAATATAGGAATAAAATATTCGTAGTATTTATCATCTAAAACTTGACAATTTTGATGGCTTCTGGAAATGCAACAGATGTTATGCCTGGGAGAGTAGCTTTCAGTCCAAAGTAGAAAGCATTCGAAAGGATGAGTTGTCATGGTATCGAAAGGCATCACTGCTTCAGTCGGTACGTTATAATTTTTTTTTGTAATGTTATCTTTTGTTTGTTTCATTACATATGATGGAAACAAAAAACTTTTCTGTTAAGATAATTATCTTTCCTATTAAATAAATGTTCAGGAGTTTGGTCAAAAGGAGAAACAAAGTTTTTAGGGTATTGGTCTTATGGTTGATATCTAGTACTCATAAAAAACTTTGTTTATTTGATATCTAGGATGAATTCAATGGTTTGTAGGGTTTCTGATTGTTTGTCAGTGCATGTATTTGCCAATTTCATTTAGTTTTTATTTATTTTTGTTGCTAGTTACGTTCTAGTTGTGTGAATGCAACAAGCTTGACAATAAATCGATATTTTTAGATAAACCAATAACAGAATTAGATGCCTCAACAAAATGTCAATATTGATTTGATGGCCATTTGGAGATTTTTCTTAAAAATATTTTATAGTATTTTGTTATCATATCACATTATTAATGTCATTTTTTGGTGTAAACCAAATCAGAAATGTTGATAATGGAAGTGTGGTGTATACCAAATGAAGGATTTTATTCAAGTCTTGATAAAAGTCATCCACCAAATACAAGGAATGGGGTATTTATAAGGAAAGTTGGCTTAACTAACAAAGTACCAAAGGGATATAACCTAGACAACCGGTCAACAAATGAGACTTAAAACAAATAAAGACAGCTAACTAATACATCAAAGTGAAGTGAATTTTTTCTCCATTTGCTACTTGTATATTTTAATGATTTTATTGGTTTTTGCAGATTAGCGGTTTCATAATGAATAGCATTCCTTCGTCGGTGGTTGTGACTTCTTTTGGGTTATTCACGATTTTTGGAGGAGACTTGATTCCATCTAGGGCATATACCTCAATTTCACTACTTTCAGTGGTGTTTTTTTCTCTAGGCATGCTTTTTCTTACCGTACCTGAGGTTCTCTTACTTGCCTTTCCAACTTTGTTTTCATAATTTTCCCTAACTTGATATGAGCCTTACATTTACTTGTATGCAGGCTATACAATGGTGATTTTTGTTTTTTTAATGCGTCTCACTAACACATTTTGTTTTTATGTTAGTAATTTGATATGACTAAATTATCTTTCTTTATTCTTGCGTACAAGGAGCTAATTTCTTGTACTTACATCTGTTTTCTTTTGTTTTTTTTTGTGGTTTTTGTGTGTTTTTTAAATTTGAGAGGATAAAGTTATATTTTCTTTATATTCAAAATAAAAGAAAAGGACCTCTTAAATAGAAAAGAAAACCATAACAGATAAGGAAATTGTTGGTTATTTCCTTATTTGTTATTAAAAATATTCTGTATTTATGTTGGAATATTTTTTCCTTTCCTGTAAATGAGGGTTTCTCCTATATAAGAAACCTTTCTCATTGTAAAGTACAAAAAAATTATTCCTCTCTAGATATTCTTTTTGTACATGGTATCAGAGCAAAACCCTAATCTGTTAGAAAACTCTAATCTCTTTTCTAGAAACCCTAGATTTGTCGTCGTTGCCGCCTGACCTGTATCTTGAGCATCACTGAACGCAACAAGGAACTGCGACCTGACACCCAGATCTGTGCAAAGACCCGTTCATGCAACCCGTTTTCTTCGTGCGACCCGTTTGTGTGACATATCCAAATCTGTGCTTCAGGTCCTGGTGCGTTTGTTCGCAGTGACTGTCGACCTTCCTCTCACCGTCCGTCGACCTTTTTCTTGTCGTTCGAAGGGTATTGTCTGCCGGCATTCCAACAGTACTGAACTTCATTGGGTTTAGTGGTTACGGTTTCTCTATCACAATTTAGTTTGTTTGGAGTTTTCTTTTTTGTTTCTTTCTCTCTACTCGTTTTTTTTGTGTGTTGATTTTAAGAAAATGTTGGGAAATAAGTTTCTGCCTGTTGTGAAAAACTCAAATAGTCAGATTCCCTCCAACAACCCTATTTTCTAGATTACTACCATTCGACTTAATAGCGATAATTTTCTTCGTTGGTCGCAAAGCGTTCAAATGTATATATGAGGACAAGGGAAGATTGGATACCTTACTGGAGATAAACCCATGCATGCAGAAGACGATCCCTCGTTTGTTGTATGGGATGTTGAATACTTCATGGTGATGACCTGGTTAGTAAATTCCATGGTAGAAGATATAAGTTCTAATTATATGTGTTATTCTACTGCTAAGGAATTATGTATTCCGACTTAGAAAATCAATCACAAATGTTTGAACTCAATCTTAAATTGGGAGATATGCGGCAGGAAAATAATTCTGTAGCACTAAACTTGCATCTGTTGAAGCGAATTTGGCAGGATCTCGGTCTCTTCGATACATATGAATGGAAATCAACTGATGATCAAAAGCACTATAGAAAAATTGTGGAAAACAGTTGGATTTATAAATTCCTTGTAGGGCTTAATGTTGATTTTGATGAGGTTAGGGGGAGAATACTTGACAAAACTATTCTTCCAACTATTAATGATGGGAAGTTCGCAGGGAAGAGAGTTGTCGAAATGTTATGATTGTTAAGAAAGTTATTGCTTTAGTTGAAAGTTCTGCTCTAGTAGCTGAAGCTACAGAAAATAAGACATCAAATCAATCAATGAAAACAATTGATAAACCTCGGGCCTGGTGTATTACTACAACAAACCTCGACATACTCGTGAAACGTGATTGAAAGTACATGGGAAACCCGCTAATTGGAAGGGTAATAAGCATGATGACAAAGGTAATCAACCTTCCTCTTCTGCTAATGTTGTCGAATCTAATCCATTCAACAAGGAGCAAGTCGATCAAATCCTGAAGTTGTTAAATGTCAATTCATCATTTGGTATTCCTAGTGTTTCCTTGAAAGCCCTAAACTAATAAATGTAAAATGACAAATATATATAGGAATACATGAAAGCTCTAAACTAATAAATGTAAAATGACAATAAAGGACAAAAGGTTAATGAACTTCTAAATACACATATATACTGTAACAATCTGAACCGAACCAAGGGGACTAGAGCCAAACCGAACCAAGTCAACCTAAACCAAATATAGTAAATATCACCGAACCAAGATCCCAACAAATCACCAATCAAACATCGTAGTGCGTCTGCAACTCACGTAAACCCACGAAGCTGAATTGACGACAACCCAACTCCGACGAATTTCTGGAGAAAGAAGCTCGTGATTGGCAACAGAACAATGAAGATCCCAACGGACAAACCTTCACCCGCTACACGAATGGCAGGCGACGCGACTCCGAAAAAAAAGAAACTTCGCGCAATCTTCTTCTCCGGCGCAACTCCGAAGCTTGCGGGTCGTGTGGTTGGAGTCTAACGGCAATATCCTGCAGACAAACACTCTGCAAACGAAAAAATCGGAAGTAATGGACGTTGTTCAAGATGACAGCTAGGGTTCCGACGGCAGCTAAGGGCTTCAAAGCGACAACGTGACGGCAGGTGCGATGGATCGCAGAGTTCACAGGTCGTGGGTTGCGGGTCTTGGATCGCAGACACAGATCTTGCGTCGAGCTCTCTAAGTGACAAAGGTCGAGGGTTAACGCCAGCGAGAAGGATGGGCCACCGAGATCCTCACTGATACAGTCGTCGGAGATAGGTTAACATCGGTGACTGATGTATGATGACGACAATAGTAGGGAAGCTAAGGTTCAAAAATATTTTTAGGGTTCTGTTTTTCTAATTACAATACAAGGTCTTCTTATATAGGAGAAAGACCATCTACTAATAAGGAAACATCTAGCAATAAGGGAAAAAGAATATTACAAGTACAAATAATAAAGATACACAAAAATACACGTTATTACCAAAGATATACAAAAAAATCCAACACTCCCCCTCAAGCTGGTTTGTAGATATCTTCCATAGCCAGCTTGTTGATAAGTTTATTGAATTGTCCTTTTGAAAGTCCTTTGGTTAGCATATCAGCCGTTTGTTCTGTCGTTGGAAGATACGATATGCATATATTTACTGTAAAGATCCACTTACATCCAACCGTTCTTTTTCCATTAGGTAAATCGGTCACTGCCCACGTGTCATTTTTCTCAAGAGCTTCAATCTCATCTTGTACAACTTTTCTCCAACCAGGATGTTTCAATGCTTCATGAATATTGGTTGGTACTTGAACATTATCAATAATTGAAAGAAATGCACGATATGACTCATATAATCCATCATATGACAGATAGTTTCCTATAGGATGAATGGTGCAACTCCTAACTACAATTGGCAAGTCTAAATCATCAACTTCTAGAATTACATCCTCTCCCGTCTCACATTTATCCTCACTTATGGATTGTTCATTGGATGTTAAAACATCCTCTCCCATCTCACCTTTATACTCACTTATGGATTATTCATTGGATGTTAAAATGGGTTCAGACATTGGAGAGTGTTTATATGTTCTAGAATCTATTTTCTCAACTTGTTTGTTTCTCCTTTGGTAGGTGAGGAGATGTTCACTAGCATTTGGATGAACTTTTTGGTGGACTTGTTTCAGGAGAAATAGGAAGACTTGTGAGCAAAATAATAGATATAATATTTCTGTATATTATTATGAGAAGAGAAGGGGTTCTTAAAGAACCACCCATTTACAATTAAGGAAATAAAATTCCAGCAATATACAATAAAAATATTAATTTAGCTACAAAAGAAAATAACTGAACCAACACTCCCCTCAAGCTTGTTTGAAGATATCTTCCATTGCCAGCTTGCTGATCATCATCTTGTCAAACTATGATTTTTGGGAGTCCTTTTGTTAATACATCATCAATTTGCTTTGTCGTAGGCAGATATGGAATGCATATTACACCTGCATCAATTTTCTCCTTTATAAAGTGTTTATCAACCTCAATGTGTTTTGTCCTATCATGAAGGACTGGATTGGAGGGTTGTCTTTATCAATATGATCACAGACTTCAAAATCTATAATCCACTAAGACTAATTACTACAAGAGAAGACCATAGCATAAATACCTCTTTGAAATCTATGATCACAGGCTTCAAAATCTATAATCCACAGAGATGAATTACTACAAGAGAAGACCATAGCATAAATACCTCTGTGTGCCAAAGATAGACATGAATTATTAGCAGGTAAATTGATCAAGAGTTGACGAATTTGATCCATACCTAAGGGTGACAATAATATCGAATCAAACCAGATTTTGAGGCCAACCAAACTCTTGTACCAAATCAAACCAAACACGATATTGAACTGAATCAGATATTGAACCGAAGATTGAGTCAAACCAAACCCGACCAAACCTTGAATAAAAAAAACAGAACTTGAACTATTCAAAGGACTGATATACAACAGAAAGTGGCTAAGGTTTCAGTTCTGGTGAGAGTTGACAGAACAACAGGCGTGCAATGAACCATCCACAAGTGGGAGGCGGCGGAACTCGTCGGAACTGATGGAAGATTTAGCCTGGCTCTAATATCATTTTAAATTTGAAAGGATTAAAATTATATTTTCTGTATTTTCGCAATCAAAGAAGATGACCTCTTAAATATAAGAGAAAATCCATAACAGACAAGGGAATAATCCCATAACAGATAAGGAAATGATCTACCAAAACACAAAGAGGTTACTATTTAAAAAAGGAAATAAACCAACAGTGTGTTGGTCTCTTTCATTTTTTCAGCACTGAGAAGGAATGTGTAGATAAAAATCTCACAGTCTTTCTTTTTCTCAAGGACGTTAATAAGTATTCATCCAAAAATTCTTTTGTGAATGGATATCAGATAGGGACTAAAAGTCCGTAAATAAGATAACTACAATGGCTGATCAATTGTATCTACATGCTTTTGCAGGTAAGAGTAAATTAGAAAGTGGTTTAATATTAATTAATTCATAATCAGTTTTACCGAACACCCTAAATGGTTAAAATCCTCTTGGAATTTCTTTTGACCCCTCCAAAAGCAATCCCAAATATACTTTTAGATACTTTTCTTTCTTAGACGACCTTTTTCCAAACGATTCACCAAGTATTTTTCTATGTCTAGGTATTTCCTAAGACATACAACACCCATCAGGTTTTCAGCAGCCAATAGTGTGACAAATATGATGTATTTAAGACACTTACCATTGGATGGAACTTACGAATAGTTTTTACTTTTTGCTTATTTACTAGTTTATCTGGTTACCTTCAGTTTACTAGATAGGGGTCGTGGGTATATACTTGCTCTTGTGTGTTCTTTTTGGCTGTTAGATTCTTTTCTTTTGGAATTCAAGCTTGACGTTATCTCTTTATGCTGTCCTTTTTCAGTATAAGCTGTTTTCATTTCAATAAGATAAAAACTTATCTCGTTATCTATTTCTAGCTTTTATTATTAGATAGATAACTGCAAGGTTATACACATGACATTATAGTTATGATGTTATAGTTTTATTTCTGTTATGCTAATTAAAATGCCATTGGTTTACAGGTGGTAAATGCCAATGTATCCTTAAAGCGTCTAGAGGAGCTACTTCTAGCAGAAGAAAAAACTCTGCGGCCAAATCCACCATTAAACCCAACCCTTTCAGCCATCTCAATCAAGAATGGATACTTTTCTTGGGATTCAGAGGTGCGCTCTCTCTCTCTCTCTCTCCCGCTCTCTATAGTAAGGATATTGTTTTGAATACAAAAAAATAGAAGGTTTTTGGGGGCAGACAGAAAAATAGGTGGTTTTTTCAACACATGTACATTGAATTCTCAGCATGTGCATCATTGTTCTAGTTGAGCTTGAAATTGGTTTGCGTTTTTTTCTTTTATTGCTTTTCACAGTTCTTTTTTTTTTTTTTTTTGTCTTGGTCATTTATTATTATTTTTTTAACCAGGCTAAGAGGCCCACATTGTCAAACATTAATTTGGACATACCAGTTGGTAGCTTAGTGGCAGTTATTGGAAGTACAGGGGAGGGAAAGACATCACTAATATCAGCCATGCTTGGAGAACTTCCACCAGCTGGAAATGCTAGTGTTGTTATTCATGGAACTGTTGCTTATGTTCCACAAGTTTCGTGGATTTTTAATGCTACAGTAAGATGGAATAAGTTGCAACAAAATAATGATCAGATATTTGTTTTATTTCTTTTTGCTTAGATCATATTTTATTTGTAGGTACGTGATAATATTTTATTTGGTTCTACCTTTGAATCTGCCAAATACGAGAAGGCAATCCATACAACTGCATTGCAGCATGACATTGACTTACTACCAGTAAGTATTTTTTAATAGTCTCTCTCTCTATATATCACTGGTCATTCAAGATAATTATTTTAATTTGTTTTTAGGGTGGCGATCTTACTGAAATTGGGGAGAGAGGAGTGAATATTAGTGGTGGTCAAAAACAAAGAGTTTCCTTAGCCAGGGCAGTTTACTCCAATTCTGATGTGTACATTTTTGATGATCCTTTGAGTGCTCTGGATGCTCATGTGGCTAATGAGGTATCTAGTACTATACTTTCTGTTTTTTCCCCCCTCCATTAAAGCCAGTTTTTCTAGAAGCAATAAATCTATACCTAAAGTTTTGTTTGGCATTTGATTTCGCTCAAATTTTAATGTGAATGTTGCAACTTCTATGCTCAAATATTTTTAATTTGATTGTACTATTCTCATGTAGTCATCCACCCATTGTCAGGTTTTTGAAAAATGCATTAGGGGAGAATTAAATGGGAAAACACGAGTTCTTGTGACCAACCAACTGCATTTTCTCTCACAAGTTGACAAAATTATTCTCCTTCATGAAGGTGTGGTGAAGGAGGAAGGAACGTATGAGAAACTTTATGAAAATGGCAATTTGTTCCAAAGGTTAATTGAAAGTGCAGGTATATTGGAAGAAACTAGTAAGCAGAAGGAAGACGGTGAAACCAGTGGTACTACAAAATCATCAGAACTTCATGTTGATAATGGGATGGCAAATCATTTTACAAAGGATGCTAGTCCTTCAAAAAAAATTAAAGAGCAAAAATCTAATCTTATCAAGCAGGAAGAAAGAGAAACTGGCGTAGTCAATTGGAATGTTTTAGTGAGGTAATTTCATTTTTCTTTTTACCCTGAATCCTATTATCCCATAGTGTAATTTTTTTCATGAATAAATACATACAAACATATATTATTTTTTCAATTAATATATGTCTACAACATAAGAGTGCAAATTAATTGAAGGTAAATAATGATAGCAAGAACTACGAAGAGTTCCACCATGCAAAATATCTCCGCGAAGTTCAATAAGCTCTTGTTGAGAATGGAAATGTGATTATGGGAATAAAGGAGAGATTATTAGAATATTAGAGAACATATTAGTCATTAGAAAGGAGTTGGTTAGTGTGTATATTCTTCCTTGGCTCTTGAATGAGACAATAGTTTATATTTCCTGTGTTAATTGTGTCTCTCCTTTTGTTGGTTTTTTTTCTCTCACCAAATCAATTATTGTTAATGTTCATACTCTCCTCCTTGTCATCATCCTAACACTTTTCGTTTGGTTCCTTTCAGATACAACAATGCATTAGGAGGTCTGTGGGTGGTTATTATACTCCTCCTATACTTTGTTATGGCAATCGGTCTTCAGATTCTTGAAGCTCTATGGTTAAGGAAATGGACCGACCAACGTAATATTGGGCGAAGTAGAACTTTATACTATAGCGGGATATTTGCAGCCCTGTTATTTGGTCAAGTATGAGTATAACTAGCTAATAATTTGTGCATGTTAATCTCCATCTACTTTTTAATTGATGATGTCTTCCTATTTTTTTTTTTTTTCATCTATTTGTTTCCTTAATATATAAATCAATAAACCACCATTTTAGACACGAGTCTAGGATCTAGCTTATACAAAACAGTACCTTTTTGCTTTCTTTATACCTTAAACATCTTTTCATGTCAGGAATTGTTGAGACTGATAAGTTCTGCATTATTCATCGTGTCAAGCCTATATGCAAGCAGAAAGTTGCACAACCAAATGCTTTCATCTATTTTAAAAGCTCCGATGGTGTTCTTCAACACCAACCCGATTGGGAGGATCATCAATCGATTTGCAAAGGATATTGGCGACATTGATAGGAATGTTCCCCGTTATGTCAAGGCATTTTTGGAAGAAAGTTCACAGATCATTTTCATTTTCATCTTGATAGGGATTCTGAGCACTTTATCATTGTGGGCAATCTTTCCTCTTCTGTTATTGTTTTATGCAGCCTATTTATACTACCAGGTAACTAGAAATGCATCTTTATTGTTACTCTTAGAAATAATTTAAATCATTGTTTAATTATCCTTATAATACATCCCCAACTTCTCTAACCTATGGATGAACACTTTAGTTTGGGTGGCATGTCCATGTCCGACCTGTATTGGATATACTCGAATGCTTGTTGGGCATGTGTCCAATACTTGTTAGGCACAATGACACTAATTGGAATAAGTTGAATAGGAGCCAAATGAATTTTAGACCATATCTAACACTTGTTAAGCACAATAAACATGTGTATGGTGCTTGCAAACACTTGATAACAATTCTTTGATACACAAACCGAAGTGTTCCATCTTTTATTTATTTAATTTTAAAAAATTATGATGGTATTGAATAGAAATATAGGGTAAAAATTAAAAAAAAAAAATTAGAGTGAAATACATATAAATGCATGAGCATTATTGATTTAATTCTCCTTTTGTTGTGATGCTAAATCATTTAGAAAATTAAGTTGGGTTAGTTATATCTTAAACATTTTCACATAAGACTTGTATAATGAATGAACAAAGCAATAAGAATCAATGAAATGCATATCAAATTTATATTAAAAAATGTAAATCATTATAAACATGTCCTTGTCCCAAACTTTTATAAATTGGAAAGTTGAATAATTATGAAAGGATGTGAAGAGTACTGGTGTATTCTTAGCATTGTTAACAGTAATTATATATGCTAGTTCTTAGTTGGAATATTTTATTGTTCAAATTATTATGTCATTTTCTTTTCTTTCTTATCTCGGATGTATTTTTTACAAACTATAATTGAAATACATTTTTTTATTCAAATTAAGATGGTATTAGAGACATTACCAAAAATAACCCCATTGAATGGTAAAGTAAACATTGGCCAAGAATCCATTGAACTATGCTGAATTTGGTCCTTATGTCAAGACTATTTTGTTTTTAGAGATAATAGTGTGCTTATATTTTATGGTTTGAATAATTGGTATATGTTCAAGGGTTGCCCTTTTTTTTTTTTTACTCTTTATTGTAGAGCACATCTCGAGAAGTACAACGGCTAGACTCCATAAGTAGATCTCCTGTTTATGCACAATTTGCCGAAGCTCTAAATGGTCTTTCAACCATTCGTGCATACAAAGCTTGTGATAGATTGGTGGAAAGTAATGGAAAATCCATGGACGATAATGTTAGATTTACTCTCGTGAACATGAGCGGAAAGCGATGGATTGGAATTCGTTTAGAAACTGTGGGTGCTCTAATGATATGGTTCATAGCAACCTTTGCTGTGATGCAGAATAGCAGGGCAAAAAACCAGCAGGCATTTGCATCCACCATGGGTCTTCTGCTTAGTTATTCTTTAAATGTTACTACTTTGTTAACAAATGTACTAAAACTTGGAAGTAAAGCTGAGAATAGTTTAAATTCTATAGAACGTGTTGGGACATACATAGATTTACCTTCAGAAGCTCCATCAATTATTGAGGGTAGCCGCCCCCCTCCAAGATGGCCTTCAACTGGATATATAATATTTGAGGATGTTGTCTTACGTTACAGACTTGAGCTTCCACCAGTCTTGCATGGACTCTCTTTCACAATCTTCTCCAATGACAAGGTTGGAATCGTCGGACGAACTGGCGCTGGAAAATCGAGCATTCTAAATGCCTTATTCCGTATGGTTGAACTAGAAAGGGGAAAAATATTAATAGACGGTTTCGATATAGCAAACTTCGGATTGTTGGATTTGAGAAAAGTTCTTGGGATTATACCACAATCACCAGTTCTTTTTTCTGGTAAGTAATCAATAGCAACGAAAAATTTAATTTACATCAAAGTAGCAAATAGCACTTACTACATTGGTTAAGTCTCTCATTTTTCTTGGAAATCCTTCAACCATTTTACATCTTTTTCCCCATTGTTCTGTTATCGCGAGCATTGCTACTCATGTGATTCAATTGAAGTACATCTACTCGATCATTGTATTGTTATCACGAGCATTAATATTTATATGGTTCAACCGGACTACATCTACTTGTTATCATGATACATTAATACATTTACTAGATATTACTATAAATCCTTATGCTCTTAGTTGTTATGTGTAGGAACTATTAGGTTTAATCTAGATCCATTCAACGAACACAGTGATATTGATCTCTGGGAAGCTCTGGAGAGGGCACATTTAAAGGATGTCATACAGAGGAATGCGTTTGGCTTGGATGCTGAGGTACGTTTGGATGAACTTTGTGAGAAATGTATGTGTTTTCAATTTGAAAGTTTATAAAAATAGCTTTTATTTGGTTGCTACTTGTAGGTTTTAGAGTCTGGGGAGAATTTTAGTGTTGGACAGAGGCAACTGTTAAGCCTTGCTCGAGCACTACTTCGAAGATCAAAAATACTAGTTCTTGATGAAGCAACGGCAGCAGTTGATGTTCAAACTGATGCTTTAATTCAGAAAACTATTAGGAAAGAGTTTAAATCTTGTACCATGCTCATTATTGCTCACAGGATAAATACCATCATAGACTGTGATCGGATCCTTCTACTTGAAGCGGGTCGGGTATGTTTGTGTGATGAAAGATTAGTTAAATTACAAGTTTAGTTCATGAACTTTAAACCTTGTGTCTATTTGGTCCATGAACTTTAAAAAGTGTCAAATAGGTCCATGTACTTTGAAATGTGTCTAATAAGTCCTGAAACTTTTAATTTTGTATTTAATAAATCCCTGAATTTTCAATTTTGTGTCTAATAAGGCCTTGACGTAGTTGACATTTTTTAAAATTCATGAACTTACTAACACAAAATTAAAATTTTTTATTATGTCAAGGATTTATTAGATACAAAATTGAAAGGTCATGTATTTAGTTGACATTTTTAAAGTTTAGGGACTTATTAGATACAAAATTGAAAGTTTAGGGACCAAATAGACATAAACTTGAAAGTTCAAGCACTAAACTTGTAATTTAACCTAAAAGATTTCAAATTACATCTTTTATTTTGCATTGTCAATCGTTTTAATTTCAAGTTTGTTGATCTTGCATTGCTTTTTAGGTTTTGGAGTATAACACTCCAAAAGAACTCTTATCAAATGAAGAAAGTGCTTTTTCAAAGATGGTTAAGAGTGCAGGAGCTACACAACTTAGTACATGAACACCAAGAGCAGAGAACAAGTCAGATGATGGACAAAGGAAATATTTCACACAATAACGATATTGAAGAGAATACAAATTGATTCAAATCTCTACAACTCTTTTTTTTTTATTATTATTATTAATATTATTATTACTACTACTATTAAGCTATTTAGGTAATTGCTATATAGGACAAATATAAGAGAGCAAAAGCATTTTGGCTGGTTTTTAATCTTGCTGAATAATAAGGGGTTTGAAGCTATGAATTTACTATGTTTCTCCCTTTATATTAAAAAACTCCCATTTTCTCATTTCACTCTCTAGTTTCTCTCGATCTCTCTCCATTCTCCAAAATTTCATCAAGTTTCTCTCCACTTGATTCTCTATTTTTCTCTCTGGTTTTTTATCTTCTTGCAGCATTTTTGCAGTCTTACATAGTGGCTTTTTTTTTTCAACACCTGATTTCAAAGGTGTTGGAATTGTTTAGACTTGTTTGATAACCATTTGAATTTTAGTTTTTTGTTTTTGGAAATTTAACCTACAAAATACTACTTCTACAAATGGGTTTCCATGTTTTCTTTATCTACTTTATACTTATGTTTTCAAAAATCAAGCTAAATTTTGAAAACTAAAAAAAAGTAGTTTTTAAAAACATATTTTGTTTTTAAAATTTGGCTAGAAACTTAAATAGTACCTCAAGAACGATAGAAATTATCATAGAGAAGATAGAGAGAAATTGTAAGAAAACAAGCATAATTTTCAAAAATCAAATAGTTATCAAACGGGGCCTTAATTATCGAGCTCTTGTTTGATAGTTGAATTCTTTGCAAATAGCTCATCGTTGTTGCCTTCAAACTTGTTGCCTTCTTCGCCAAACATCCGCCGTCCTGTAGGCCACTAGTTGTCATGGATGTTAGTAGGGGGAAGGAATCCAACAGTGGGATTATCAAGAGGAAACTTTTTTTAGTACTATGAGAGTACCATATACACCCTTTGTTTACACTGTTTTTCATAAATAGATTTTTTTTAAAAAAAAATAGTAGTAGGTCTCACATAATTTTGGATGGAGTCCACAATTTTTTCAAAAATGTTGACGTGGAAAGTAACAAATAAGAGTATATAGTTGACTTAGACGCAAAACTCACAAGTCATCTACTGCTATAATGCTCTCTCTAAAAACTAAGCTATTTGCTTAGAAAGCAAGTGTTTAATGTAGTAAATTATGTCATTTAGAGCAAATTTGAGTAAAAACAAGTTTTGCATGTGTGTTGAAGTCGTGATTTTGTAAATATAAGTTTTTATGCGTAAAAAAAGTTATTTTTGGTAAGAAAGTGTTACCTTTTTTTATGTTTTTGTGTAGAGGCAGAAAAAAGACTCAAATGTGCCCACATCCAGTCGTAAAAGATGCAAGGGAAGGAAGAACCAAAAGATATGCGACCAAGATGTGCCAACAAAAGTAGAGTAGAAGCCAGACATCAAAGGTTGCAGGAAAAGCTCAAAATGCGCCCAACAATGGCAGCCGCATTTAGGCCTTTTCGACAACACCTATGCACTCACTATGTAGACGCATCTTGGTCTTTTCGGCATATCTTCCTAGATTCACTAGATTTGCAAATAAAATCAAATATTCTCAATCAAATCTTCGAGAATCATGGGATATGATTAGCCACGCCTCTCCACACTGATCTCGCCAGCAAACCCTAGACCTCGAGGTCTATAAATGGCAGTTCAAGCTTCAATTCAAAGAGAACTCGGAGTTAGGATTCTATATTTTCTACTATTTTTCTTTCTTTTTCGTCGCCACACCAAGTCTCCCCCAAGCTCTATTCAATCTTCATTTGGACACAAACTTCAAAAAAGGGAGTGTAAGTACTTGTCCTCTTCGAAAGAAGTTGGACAAAGTAAGAAAGAAGGACATCTTCGAGTTTTTATTGTTTTTCTTTACATTTGGTACCTTTTGTTTTTCATTGTATTTAGTTGCTATATTTCATTCTTAAATTCAATGTAAATTATTTTTTACATTTATAAAAGTTGTATCTTTAATTCCAAGTTTTATATTTTAAATTCTAAACACTTAGTTTCAATTTCTCGAATGAAGTTTACTTTCTCTCATTTTTGTTTTTCTTTTAGCCATGCGATCTTAGTAAACTTGCTTAACATTTAGTTGCTGTTATTGATTTTAAGTTTCATTGTTAGCTTAAATTGATCACTTGAATTAACTGTTAGGCTGTTAGATTGTTAGATTGTTATGTAACTACTAATGGTTATTGTTATTGTTAGGTTGTTTAGATTTGTTGACTGTTTGTTATTATTTTGAACTGATAGTTAGTTAAGAGGTTAGAAGGTTGTTAAACATACCTTCTATATATATGAAGGTATTCTGTAAACATTTTCCAAGAGGTGTGAATAAAACTCTTATTGAAAGTTCATTGCCATTTCATGGTATCGGAGCCCTCTTGACAAACGTCCAAATCTGAAAATTACAAATGGCACTCTCAAGCAGTTCCACCACTTCTCAATCCTCCGCTCTATCTCACAACTCCCCGCCCATCCTCCCTTACTCACAAGCGTTTTGTCGATTTCAATCAAACTTGATTAGAAAATTACTCCTTTGGAAGCATCAAATCTCTCCAATTCTTCATGCTCACAAATTGTTCGGTTTTGTTGATGGATCGGTTGCTCGAACCCCACGATATCTTCTTGATGATCAAGGAAGAACAACATCGAGGCAAATCCACATTATGGAGATTGGCTTATGCAAGATCGTGCCATTGCAGCCTTGATAAACTCCACTTTATCTTCTCAAGTTCTTGCTCTTGTTGTTGGATGCTCCACTGCACGAGAAACATGGCTTTGCCTCGAAACAAGGTTTTCCTCTATTTCTCGCTCTCATATCATTCATCTCCGCTCCACATTACAGATTCTCTCCAAGAAAGCTGATGAATCAGTTGATAATTACGTTCAACGTGCAAAAGAAACCAAAGACCGACTAGCCAATATGGGTATTGTGATTGATGATGAAGAAATGTTGATCTATATCTTAAATGGATTGCCTAGTGAATATCATGCTTTTCGCACATCACTTCGAACACGGGCTGATGCAATTTCCTTTGAGAATCTTTATTCTCTATTAAAAATAGAGGAACAAACCCTTGAAGCTCAACACAAAGTCGCCGAAAATGCGGTGCTCGCCAATCGCAATGCTTTCGCCCAAAGAAATCAAGGGTCAAACGGAGGTGGTAACTCCAATAATCATTCCAGAGGTGGAAGGTGGAACAGAGGTGGAAATTTCAGAGGTGGTGGCAGGGGGTCAAACAACCGTGGTGGCCGCACCAATAACTACCACCAAAGAGGAGGTTTCACTCCAAATCCAACTGATCGAAGCAATGGAAATCGGCCTATGTGCCAAATATGCAATCGACCTGGTCATTCGGCCTTGGATTGCTTTCACAGAATGGACTATGCATATCAAGGCAAACATCCACCAACCCAACTTGCAGCCATGGTTGCATCCTATGCTGTAGACTCAAATAATAACGGCCAAGTATGGCTGGCAGATTCCGGCTGCAATGCCCATGTTGCACAAGATATGGCTCTTATCAACTCACCTGTTCCTTGTCATGGTGATGACCAAATGACTGTTGGTGATGGTCAAGGGCTGCCGGTTACACATAATGGTAAAGGAATCCTTCCCACACCCTCTTATACTTTCAATCTTCACTCAATTCTTCATGTTCCTTCAATGTCAGCTAATCTACTTTCGGTTCATCAATTGTGCAAAGAGAATAATTGCTCAATTCTTTTTGATAAAGATTCTTTTCTCATTAGAGATAAACGTACTCACAAAGTTCTTTTCGTGGTCCTTCTAAGAATGATCTTTATCCCTGTCTCACCCATTCAAATCGGACCGACTTTTCCGAACAAACCAGCAAGCTTTGTCAGCACAAAAGTCTCTGCATCCCACTGGCACAATCGCCTAGGTCATCCATCAGACCCTATACTAAGGGCAGCCTTATCAAAATCATGTATTTCAATTCCTTCTACTCATTGTACTTGTGTTGCCTGTTTACAAGGTAAAATGCATAAGATTCCTTTTCCTTTATCAAAATCTCACTCAACTGTTTCACTTCAACTTTTACATAGTGATGTGTGGGGTCCTAGTCCTGAAAAGTCTTGTTCTGGCTATCGTTACTATGTTTCGTTTATAGATGACATGTCTCGTTACACTTGGATTTTTCCAATGAGCCATAAATCTCAAGTCTCTCAAATTTTCCAAACCTTCAAACCCTTTATTGAAAAACATATTGAATCCAATATTAAAATCCTAAGATCCGATGGGGGAGGAGAATACACAAGCAATGAACTCGAAAAATATCTAGCCAAACATGGGATTGTTCATCAAAAGACTGGCCCACACACCCCCAACAAAATGGGGTAGCGAGAGAGAAAGAAACCGCCATCTACAAGAAGTTGCCCTTACCTTAATGTCCCATGCGTCCTTACCCTTAAAATTCTGGTTCCATGCCTTTTCTGCTGCAGCCTACCTAATAAATCGTTTGCCTTCACCATCTTTACAAAACAAGTCACCTTATGAGCTACTATATAAATGTATACCAGATATATCAATGCTCCAAACCTTTGGTTGTGCTTGTTATCCACTTATGAAGCCATACACAACTCATAAACTGCAACCTAAAACGTGCCAACATGTGTTTCTCGGCTACACTCAATCCACCAAAGGTTATGTGTGCTATAATCCCAAAACAACCAAATTCATTGTTTAAAGGCATGTCATCTTTGAAGAAACATTGTTCCCTTATGCTCACAACACTCTTTGGTTTTACTCATCACTGCTCCCTCAAACTCGGGTCCTTCCATTTCGGACCATCGGTCCCCTCCATAACGCCTCTCTCTCCTATTCCCAACCCCTATCTCAAATGTCCAACCCCGATCTATCAATTCCACCCACAAACACCGATCCTCTTCCTGTACCTTGTGTGGCACCGACTCCTTTACCTATCAACAATACTCATTCCATGACCACTAGGTCAAAATCTGGAATATCAAAGAAGAAAGTGTATGTTGCCCTTTGTAAGGATAATGATCAATTACACAATGAAGAGCCATCAAGCTTTTCCACTGCCCATAAACATGAGAAATGGAGAAATGCTATGGTCAAGAATTTCTGACATTACAGAGGCAAGGCACTTGGGCATTAGTTCCTTGCCTACTAACAAAAGAGCCATTGGCAACAAGTGGGTGTTAGAATTAAAAGAAATCCGGATGGTGCTGTGGCTAGATACAAAGCCCGCCTTGTAGCAAAAGGGTTCCACCAAGAGTGTGGTGTTGACTATGATGAGACGTTCAGCCCAGTTGTTAAACATACTACTGTTCGAATTTTGTTTTCCCTAGCTGTAAGTTTTAATTGGCCCCTAAGACAACTAGATGTAAAGAATGCATTTCTACATGATGTGCTAAAGGAAGAGGTTTATATGACTCAACCGCAAGGTTTTGTTGATAAGGAGCATCCCAATCATGCCTGCAAACTAAATAAATCGTTGTATGGATTAAAGCAAGCTCCTAGGGCTTGGTTTGAGCGATTCACAGACTATCTCTTGCAACTTGGCTTTGAGGCGTCAAAGGTTGATCCATCCTTGTTTCACAAAGTGACCTCATCATCCAAAATCTTTTTACTACTTTATGTAGATGACATTGTCATATCTGGCAACAATACCTCATACATAGATGAGTTCATCAATGACTTAAAGGCTGAGTTTGAAATGACTGATCTTGGAGAACTAAAGTACTTTCTCGACCTTGAGGTAGCCCGAACATCAACCACTCTCACAGTTTGCCAGAAGAAATACACCAAAGACTTACTTCAGCGTGCTGAAATGACAGGATGTAAGCCTTGTCTTACACCATGTGCAACTCTGATTCCTCAAATCTCTCATGATTTACCTACGGATGTTCAAAAATATCGCAGCCTTGTTGGAGCGTTACAGTACCTAACATTCACTCGCCCAGATATCTCCTTTGCTGTGAACAAAGTATGTCAAAGGATGCACTCACCTACAGAAAAAGATTTAACTGCAGTCAAGCGCATCCTACGCTACCTGCAGGGTTCTGTTGACATGACACTTAGTTTTAAAGCCAGTCCTATTGATTTGCAAGTATTTTGTGATGCGATTGGGCTAGTGATTCGATTGATAGGCGTTCTATCACAAAGTTATGTCATCATTTCCGGGTCTCAACTCCATCTCCGGAATGTTAAAAAGCAACCCATCGTGGCAAGGTCGTCAACAGAGGCGAGAATATAGATCGTTGGCCCATGCAATGCAGAACTCGTTGGATACGCCAAATACTATGTGACTTTCATGTCCCAATACCTTGTGTTCCAACAAAGTATGGTGTGACAACACCTCAAAGAATAGCTTTGGCCAACAATCCTTTGTTCCATGCACGCACCAAGCATATCGAAATTGACTATCACTTTGTTCGAGAACGAGCCACAAGAAAAGACATCCAAATCAATCACATTTCTACTACAGATCAACTTGGTGATGTCTTTACCAAGCCATTAAGTCACACTCGTTTCTTGTACTTACGGTCCAAACTTAATCTCAAAGAGATTTAAGTTTCATGTGAGTGGTGTTAAATTTGTTAGATTGTTAGATTGTTATGTAACTACTAATGGTTATTGTTATTGTTAGGTTGTTTAGATTTGTTGACTGTTTGTTATTATTTTGAACTGATAGTTAGTTAAGAGGTTAGAAGGTTGTTAAACATACCTTCTATATATATGAAGGTATTCTGTAAACATTTTCCAAGAGGTGTGAATAAAACTCTCATTGAAAGTTCATTGCCATTTCATTAACATAATTGTGTGAAATTCAATACTGAAAGGATTGGATTGAACACACGTTTTCATAAAAGCAATTTAGGAGAAGAGTCTAGACATAGAACTTCACTTTTTGTACCTAAACGTAGGACAAAAACTTTTAGGATCTTGTGTTGTGTTCTTTATTTATCTAAGTTTTAATTAGCCATAGACATACGTATTTAATTGCTTAGCTTCCTAAAAGCACTTAGAAAATGGTTGAACATGTGTTGAACTCAATTCATGGTGTTAAGTGTCAGGTAGGGTAGGTTGCAGGTGCAATTTTGGCGCATTTTTCCAAAACTGTACAAAACTCGAAAGAGCCAATATACAGGCACAATGGGCTAAATCATAGAAATAACTGGACTTGGTTAAATAAGTATGCAAACACATGCTTGATGCATTTCCTCAGGGTTGAAACAAACTTGAATCTCATGCTTCTCACTACTGTTTTTTCTATCTTTATTTTAGTTTCTTTACTTTTTTCTTAGCACAAAAACCTCAAAATCACTCTATTTTATTTGGTTACCTTTATTTGCAACTAAGAGTAATCTTGTTGTTGACTGTAAAGATATTTGTTAATCGTTCCCTTAGGTTCGATGCTTGGAATACTTCCATATATTACTTGTTAAGGACAAGCATGCACTTGCGCTTCTGCACTTTCACCCATCAATTGTCGTTAGCTGTTGTCAATACGAGTTGCCTGTTGCCGTCGAAGGAAGCCGCTGCCACCAAAGTTCGAAGTTGACGCCAAGGGTTTCAAAACCTTAACCCAAAATGGTGTCGTTCTAACGACGTTGTTTTGGCTTCAACAGACAAAACAACATCGTTTTACGTCTCCTGCACTTAAAAGGTGTGTTCATTTGTGTGTCTAGGGCTTTGATGATGGGTATAACCCGACATTGTAAGAGTTCTTTCGATATCGGTGTTAAATTGACATCGTATGTCATCTTTGCCCGCGACCATTTAGGAAAGAATTTCACTTTCCATGACGTTTCTAAACCGTCACTGTAGGGTCTCTTTCAATGGTGGCTTTAAACCGACATTGTTTATGCAATTTGCAGGCCATTTAGGAAATAATTAACCACGGATAGCATGTAATTATGATATCTTATTTCCTATCATTTAGCTAGTTTTTGTGCTATAAATGTGTGCTTATATGTCATTTTATTGATAATTTCATAAATCTGAGCAATCGAGAGAGAAAATATGCCATTGGAGCAAAATGATGTTTAAGAGGCTTTAATTAGAGTGTTTGAAGGAGTTAAGGACAAGAAAGAGGTTGCAACAGTTGTTGAAGCCAAGAGCATTGTATTGCAACATTACGAAACGCTCGCTAGAACTGATCTGTCTGTAGCAACGTCTCAATGCTACTCTTCTACAAACTTGGTGTCGTTTTGGACAATGTTGCGATCCCTGGCATTGCAACGTTGTCGCAATTATAGCAAATAAAACCATCATTTTGCTATCGAATTGAAGAATACCATTTAGGATTTTAGACCCAATTTCTGATTTGTTTTTTCCCCTTCTTGGAACTTGTGGGTACATGATAGAGGTGTTCGGGGGCAGAGATTGAGGCTCAAGAGCATAGATTTCGAGGCAGAAGACGAGAATTCTGTGTCGACGGTCTACTCTCTATTTTTCTTCCCTCTTTTATATTTTTACTTCTTGTAAACCAGAGGATTGTGTGTTGTACATTTAATATGTTAGGCTAAATTTTTGTTTAGGGGATTATAGCACAATTAGGTTTTGATTCTATGTTATAAATTAAGACTTAAACCGTTTAATTTAGTTGTTAATGTTCATTTAGTTGGATTGTTCTTAATGCTTAGTATTAATTGGACATTAATATTATGTTCTAAGTCCTAAATTGAGTTCGATAGACGATGGTTAGGTTAGACTATGTCCAATTTACGCCCTTAGATTGGTGACATGACATAAAATTAATAGTCGATAGGTGAGGTTAATTACGGGTGGTCTTAATTTAATTAACTTTTCAATTAACGCTAAGGACACTTAGGTAAGTGATCAGTTAAGGGTGTTTGAATGAGACCGGCAGGAGATTTCAACTCAATTATAAAGGAATGAATTGTTCATTCCGCTGCAGAAACATTGGATCATCTTTGACTTTTATTTAAAATTAAACTAAAAAATTAAGATTAAGCAAAGAATATTTTGGCAGGTCTTTATCTTCTCGAGTTCCAATACTTCCAGAAAGTCTTCCTTGCTCTAATGAGGAGATTTGTAGAAAAAGTCATTCAATGGCTCATCCTTAGGGTCCTATTTATCAAGTCTAGGGAGAATAATTAAATATTATATCTTAATATCTAATATGTTAAAATATATTAATCTAACCCATTTGAATCATTTTCAAATCTTTCCTAATTCTCCTACAACATTTATTTCCTAATTTGAATCTAATTCAAATTTAATAAATAATTTTATTTAATGTATATTAATGCATTAATGATTTTAATATTTAATGTATTAAATACAATAAATATATTTTCCTCTTTGATTTTAATACATCTAATACATTAAATATTAATTTGAACATTTCAATTGAAATATTAATTTGAACATTTCAAATTTTTCTTTCAATTAAACTGATCACTATTTGTTCATATGAGCTAGCAAGGAGATCTTATAGACCTGCATATTATAAGCTCCAATGATATAAAATTAATTAATTAACCAATTTTCATTCATAACTTTAGGCCACTGCACTATAAACCTAGAGTTGCACTCTTATGCATTATAAGATAAGTTATGTCCATGGATATAACCACTACATGCAAATCGATCATTCACGAGTTGTTCGTAATTATAGCTAGCGTTTTACCTCTACAATTACATATTACACCTAAAGTACCACTGATTCTCTAATGAACAATTTGTTTATGACCCAACCATAAACTAAGTCCCTCTCGAGCTAGTGAGAGGGTGGTGCCCATTGTTCAAGTCTTGAAATTAGTACTTAAGGGAACTACTCATCTACTTATCCTATATGGGAAGGAGTGAATTCCATCTTGTGAGATTATATTCCCAACTCCCTATTTGGTCAAGTCCCTAAAGTGTTAGGCTTATTGAATCGACTACAAAAGCTACTCTCTCTCATGCAAATCAAATGACAAACCCTCATGGGCAAGAGTTCATAACTCACTCAAGATTAAGATCGAGTCACATATGATTGGTCGGGTTGTCGAAGCCCTCCAAAATATTCACTAATTTTCTAGATCTAACTTGTACAAATAGTGGACCAGGTCGAATCTGAAGGGAACCAATCGAATTAATTTCTCAAAATTAAAAATAATAATGATAATAAAATAAAGAAAAATTTGAATTGTCAAACAAAAAAAATGAAATTAAAAATAAAAAGATAATTTTATGAAACCTCCAATTCAATGATGTAAATTTCGTCCAATTGTAATCTTGATCATAGACTTAAAAAGAAAAAAAATATATTAATTTCAATTTTGATAATTCAAGAACTCAATCAATTTACTCGGAAAAACCGCAATAAATGTAAATTTGCCTAATTTAATTGATTTTAACCCAACATCAAAATCAAAACTTATAATTTAATCAATTGGTCACGATAGTGTTCTATATCGATTAAATAATAACATTAAAAAAAATGAGAGGACTAAACCAAAATTAACTAATTGAGATAACTACAAATTAGTTAATTTTGTTTCTTTGTTTCCCTAGGGTCTATTATGCGAGGTATGTAAAATGGAAAAACCATTAATTACACACATAAGCCAACCCCTTTGATATATTTTTTCAATCATTTGTGATAATTACGGATCACAAAATCATGGATATCAATAAGTTGATTGAAACTAAATTAAGACGTCAATTTAATTAGTAACAATCAATCATAAAAATAAAACAAGAAACAAAAAATTCTTAAATTAGAAACAAAATTTCAATTAAGTCTAAAACCTCACAAAATTATAATTGGAAATTAAATCACTCTTGAATTAGAAATTAAAGTTTAGCCACACATGGTGGAGAAACAATAATTTCTGTAGAGGGGAGAAAACATAAAAGAAAAATAATAATAAAGAAGCTGAAAGAAAAAGAAAAGAAAAACACAAAGGTCTATACTTTCTAAGCTTTTGCTCTAGAGAATACTAAAACTCTTCGCACTTCAAAAAGCAAAATGACCTCTTATTTATACTTGAACAAGGAACATTTTTCACCTAAAATAGCTCTGAACTCCTAAAATTTTGCTCCAAAATTTGTGTCAAGCCTAAAAAAATATTCTCCGTTGTATTTCTCAAGGAAAACTTCATGCATGCATGTCATCCACACAAAGAAAAAAAAAAAGGGAAAAAAAGTAAATTAGTTAATATTACTATGCTTTCCCTTTTTTTATTATTCTTAAATATTATTTTGTTTCTATTTCTTTAATTCTTTTTTTTCTATTTTCAATTTTCTAATTTTTTTTCTCAATCTAACCTAAAAATGTATTTTTAGACTAAAAATTCTAATAATTTTCTATTTACCACCTAAACTCCCATGAATGCACAACCTTTTCTTTTAATATTCTTAATTGAAATATTCTTTAAAAATGTATATTTTTTTTATGATAAGTTGAATGAATTTAATTAAGTCTAAATTTTATTGATTTAAATATATATAAATCTTAAATCCAATTTCTTTATTTAAGAAGGTTAAATTTAAAGAAAAAGAAATAAAGGTATTATTTATGGCCCTATTTATATTACAAAATAAAATTTAACTTTAAACTTTTTTTTTAAAATGGGTTACGTTAGTTTGATTTTTTTTCACAAAAGTTTGAATTAAGAAATAGTTTGAATTAGTAATGAATTATTAATTAATAAATTTATGTAGAAGAGAGTTATAATTTGTTGGTCGTTGATAATTAACTCCTAGTCCCATGTATAATAATTTAGAAAGTTAAGAATGGACATAATGGTCTAAAAATGTTTTTCTAGGATTGCTCCTTTTTAATATACTAGTATATATGCACATGTACTTTTTTTTATTTTTAAATGATTTAGATAAAATTTGTTACTAAGTTCTATTATTTAAAATTGAATTAAAATTGACTTTAATATCTTCTTATGTCTTTTTTTAGTATGATAGGTTCTCATTTCTTTTAGTTTATTTTTGTGAGTTGAATAATTTTATGTTTATTAATTAAATTAAAGTTAATTTAATTCCTCAATCTAGAGCGAAGTTGCTAATCTGAGCATAAATTAGTGAATAAGATACTTTTTATTATTTTCAAGATCAATGGTTTGATCCATACCCTTGTAATTGTTGGACTAAGAAAAAATTATAGGGTGAAGTTTGATTAACAAAATTTACTCTTTTGTTGTAAAATAAATTTAATTTTTCGTCCGGATATAAAATGGTTTTGAGGTCTAAGACAACAAAAAAAAAAAAAGTTAGGTGTATTTTAGTTTTACATATTTGTTGAAATTTGAAATATAAGACTATTTCATAAATAAGGTTTTGAAATTATTAAATTTTTTGTTTTTATTTATCTATATGTAATTACTTAAGGCATATTTTTCATAATCATTTTTTTTTCTTTCTAATGTTAAGCTTATAAACATTTTTTTTTCTTTGTTTTTTTTAAAATATATTTTAAAAAAAGATTCCAAATTTTAAGCCATATTTGAAAACCCAAATTAAAAAAAAAAAAATTCAAAACTGGTTGTTTTTTCCAAAAAAAAAAAAATAGTGTAGAGGAGAGGGTGTCATATTATAAATGCTATTTAGTTCATTTTTGAATTCAATAAAAACAAAGAAAAAAAGAAGAAAAAAAAGATATAAAGGATGAGAGAATTAGTCGGAGAAGTAGTAGAATCGTGGCTTGAGTCTAATCACACTTGAATTTGTTGTTAAAGTTGTGTATCTCGAATACAGGTGGTGACATAATGATTAACAAAGTTAAATATGTACATTATATTGTTAATCTCTCACATTGATCTCTATTTTTATTTATCATATAGACTACTATGATGAGAATTTGATAATTACAAAACTAAAACAAAACTTTTTAAGAAAAAAACAATACATCCACCGTTTATTGTCAAGAATGGCAAGCTTCTATTTGCAACGACGACTTGTGGCATACTTCATTGGCTATTTCCTTTTTTTAATGTGTGTCAACGTTCATTCTACTATCATATTTACAATCCCTGCTTGGTCAATTGATTTTTATCTTGTTGCATGCTCTACAATATTTGGTTTTTCAAATGTGCAATGTTGCTACAATTTCTTTTACATACAGAAAAATTAAAAACTAAGCAAAATCAAAAGAAGAAAAAAGTCTTAGATAAGTTTTAGAAACTACCTTGTGTATATGCTATACCTCGAACTGTACTGTAAATAAAGGAAAAAAGTTATCCTAAATCTCAAGTTTCCCATAAACCCATGGCGTTGTTATAGCCGCTGACGAGAGATTTTGGGTTGCATGTGTCAATACTCTCCACTTATACACTTTTTCCATTAGAATTTCAATAGACGTCTGTTTTATTTTAAAAGACCACTATTATAAAAATTAAATTTGTAACTGTTTGGTTATTAATTATTAAAAATGTAACTATTTAGTAAATAAGAAAACTTTAACTGCTATGTAAATAATAACAAACGATGCAAAGATGACATCTTCATGATTTCCTAAAAAACATGGATGTAAATGATGTAATGGCATATTTGCAATTCACTAAGGGATAAATTCGTAAAAAATATTTTTGAAAGATGCTTACTTTTTATTATATTATAGATTATAGATATTTCGCAATTGCAATTAAAAGAACTTATCATTAAAAGAAATGTAAAAAGCTAAAAGATAATTAAAACTTACTAATTTTTTGAGATGACATGTAGAAATAAAATTTATAATAATATTCTCATTTTTGTATTTCTTTAATTATCTATAATGTATAATTAATAAGTAATCATATCCATGCCAACAAGAGCATAACTCAACTAGCATCAAGTATGACTCATGACCATAGGTTCGAATCCCCCACCCTTAATTGTTGATGTACTAAAAAAATCATATTTATTTATTTTTATTAATAAAAAAGTATTTAAATTCTATAGAAACAAGATAATATAATGTCTTGAAAGGACGTAGTCCAGGGATGAAATCCAAACTTTAAAAGTTGAATAATAAAAATGACAAAAATGTTAAAAATACTTCAATGTAATGTGTGATTTATTTTATTCATAAAAATTTTCAACATATCTTTTTTCTAAGTTCAATAACTACGATGAGGATCAAACTATTGACCTTACCACTAATAATTGGTATCTTATCCACTAACCTATGTTCAGATTGACAATCTCAAAACATATCTATTTTATATTAAAAGTTATGATTTTGAATCTTACTTAGCTCATTGAAATGTAATACTTGTCTCTAGTTGTGGATCTAGAAATTCATGTAAGGGAGCACAAATTTGTTAGTATGATATTAATTATTTATTTAATTCTTAGTTCAACGATATGTGGGCATGAGTTGAACATTTAACCGTCTTGGTCGAAGTATATACCTCAACTAGTCAATTGAATTATTTATATAACATACTTTAAATGGAATGAAGTTTTTGAAATATTTAGTTTTTTTTAGTAAGATGACTTTCTTATGTAATTAAATTTTTTTATAACGAATTTAAAAAATGAAAAAAAACCATAATAATCCCTAGAACATGTGTCTTATCCCTCCATTGATCATGTGTTATCCATGTATCTTATAACTACTTAGGCTTAGTGTCCAAATAGTCCCCCATCATACTTGACATAATTTCTATAAATAGTGGCATTTGGTGGATTTGATGAGGAATGAGAAAAACTTGGCATTTGGTGGATTTTATGGGGAATGAGAAAAACTTCCTGGTGAGATAAACTCTTAGCATTGGGTGGATTTTATGGCATTTTGGTGACTTCATATACAACAACAAGACGCTAAGTTTTTGCAATATGAGGAATTTCACAACATTCTACAATTTTTGCTAAGGAAAAGTTAAGATTTCATTTGATATTAATTGACTTTACATTGTGGTAACTTATTTTGCATCTCGATTTTACAACACGTTATCAACACAAACCCCTGCCATTTTTTCCACTAAAAATATTATTATGACAAATCTTACAAAATTAGAATTCACAACCCTTGACATTAATGGTAATAATTATTTGTCATTGGTACTTGATGTCGAAATACACCTAGATGGCATGAACCCTGGAAAGACCATTAGAGAAGAGAATACGATATTCAGTCAAGAAAAGACAAAAGTCATGATTTTCATTCGTCATCATCTCCACGAGGGGTCGAAAACATATAATATATAACAATGTATCCTGTGGGAGAGCTCGAACGAAAGATATAATCATTAGAAAATAGTTATTCTTCCCAAAGCTTATTACGAATTGTGATACACTTGAGGATCCAATATTTCAAATCAGTAAGTGATTACAACTTCACATTATTTAAAATCAGTTCGAAATTATTATTATGCGGAGAAGAAATTATTGTTATGTAGAGAAGAAATTATTGATGCAAATATATTAGAGAAAACATTTTCTAACTTTCATTTCTCGAATATGCTCTTACAAAAGCAATATCGAGAGAAAAGCTTTAAAAAATATTCTGAACTCATTTCATGTCTTCTCGTGGTTGAACAAAATAACAAGTTAGTAATAAAAAAATCATGAATCTTAGCCAACTGGAGCAAGTCATTTCCTAAAGTGAATGTTGTGAATTTTAACAATCGTGGTCGAAGTCGTGACTGCGGTAGAAGAAGAAATAATTATTCTTTTCGTGGCGGTCATTATAATCATCCAAATTTCAAGAGAACCACACGAAAGATTATAAAAGAAAAGATTCACAAGATAAGAGTTCAAGAGATGATAGATATAAATGCTTCCGATGTGGAATGATTAGCCATTGGTCACGTATCTGTCGTATGCCCAAATACTTAGTTGATCTCTATCAAGTTTCCCTAAAGCAAAAAGGAAAAGATGTGGAAACAAATCTTACTTACCAAGATAATGATATATTCGACCCATGAAATATGACAACTTTGGATGTGACAAACTTCTTCTTATCTTTCGATGAGAATATTGATATAATTGATGGAATAACAAGGGTTTCTTTTGATTTTGAGAATTTCTAGAAGTAATTTTTTTTTTTAGAATTTATCTTTTATGTTCTTTTAGCTTTGAACTTTTATATTCCAAGTTATGTTTCTCTTATTGTAATTATTTTTGTTTAATAAAGAAACATGGGCAGTTTCCATATGTTAGGTGACTAAAAATGAACAATGAATTAGATCTATGTCTGACAGACTGTGCAACTATGCACACAATACTTACAAGTAGAAAATATTTTTCTAAATTGACAATGCTGGAAGCAAAAGTCAATAGAATATCAGGTTTTGCAACCACTATAAGAAAAACTGCATTTTTTGACGTTTGCAACTTTTAGTTCATTGACGTTTTTATGAAAAAATGTCAAGTCACATGTATTTTAAAAAATAAAACGTCAAGAAAATGAAAAAAAAAGGCAGATGTTGATGGATTTTTTCGGATTTTTTCATGCTAACATAAGACTTGACTTTTCAAAAATGTCAAGATTTATTGTAATTAACAACACCTTTTAAATGTCAAGTGTGTTGTAGTTTAAAACTAAATATTTTTTAAACGAAAAAAGAATTTAATTAAATATTGAGTCTAGGCTTTCACCAAAATCTCTATCTCCCTCTCTCTCCCTCTCGTGCGAGCCTTCAACCACCCTTCCTAGTTTTCCATCTCTTACAACTGTGATGATCAATGATAAGCAGTGCAAACAACACCTCCCTATCTGTTGGGGTGTATGCCCTAAACTCGTGAAGTTTGTAATACTTTGATGAATATAAATAAAAGTTATTTTTTATCAACCCTTGTATCTCGCATTTCAAACTTAATCCAATAAACTAAGCTCTAGGGTCACACATATTTATGAGATCTTGAACGGTGTGTAGTGGACACACTGGTAGGATAACGTTTAGGTTAATGACCCGAATGGTCTATAGTATATGGATAAGGTTGGGAACCTCATCCTAGTAACACTATGGATGCGACCCACTTTGTATTTGATACAAACGAGGTGATCCAACTCATTCATGTTGTTGACATGCGAGTGGGGGCATCCTGTGCAATGAGATTGTACAAGACCGAATCATGAATTATTAGACCAACTGATGTAACACCGTTAACAGTTTAGGACTAATAAATTCATAGATGACCATTAGTGACTCGACCTTAATCCTGAGCGAGTTACGAACTCCTATCTGCAGGGGTTTGTCCTTAGACTAGTACGGGTGAGAGTTGTTGGGTTATATGCCCTAAACTCGTGTCGTTTATAACATTTGATGTATTTATAAATAAAAGTTATTTTTCATCAAACCTTGTATCTCGCATTTCAAACTTAATCCAATAAACTAAGCTCCAGGGTCATTCACATTTATGAGAGCATGAACGGTGTGTAGTGGACACACAGGTAGGATCAACATTCGAGTAAATGACCTGAATGGTCTACAATATATGGATAGGGTTGGGAATCTCATCCTGGTAACACTGTGGATGCGACCCACTTTGTATCTGATACAAACGAGGCGATCCAACTCGTTCATATAGTTGACATGCGAGTGGGGGCATCCTGTGCAATGAGATTGTACAAGACCGGATCGTGAATTATTAGACCAACTGATGTAACACCATTAACAATTTAGGACTAATAAATTCATAGGTGACCATTAGTGACTCGACCTTAATCCTGAACGAGTTATGAACTCCTGTCTGCGGGAGGTTGTCCTCAGACTAGTACGGGTTAGAGTGTGCCACATATGCTACTCAATATGCCTACCTTCTCAGGGGCAGAACCATGTGGGTAGCTGGGAACTTAACTCCGTAAGATGGAATTCACTCGTTCTCGAGTTAGGGAAACTAGATGGGTTGTTCCCTTAAGTGCTGACTTCAGGGCTTGAACAACGGAGCCCCACCCTCTCACTGGCCCGAGAAGGACATTGTTTATGGTAGGACCATAAACAAGTTGTTCATTAAAGGATCACTGGTACTTAAGGAGCAAGTGGTAGGCACAAGGGTAAAACGGTAATTTGACCCAACTGTGACTAAGAACGACATGTGAAGGGTTGACTCATGGGCATTGGTTAATAAATGTTGATTAACGGGATCAAAGAGTTTGGTTAGTTAATCTCGGATCATTGGAGCTCATGATCTATAGGTCTATTAGGTCCCTCGGTTGGCTCAATTATGGAATTAATGAGGGGTATAAAGTTTGTAGTGAATTTGAAGTGTTCGAATTCACATAAAGGGTATTTATGTCAATTATATGAGATATAATTGATATAATATATAGTTTGATGTGAATGAGATTTATACTAAAACTATACTATAGCCTAATTATGGAATTAAGGCATAGTTGGAGATATTAATTTGAGAGATATGTAAAATTGAATGTGATTCAATTTTAATCCCACATTGTGCAGCTGTGATTTGGATAATAAGGTATATGATACCTTATATTATATGATTATGCAAATATGATTTACATATTATATGATATGTGATTAAATGGAAAAATGGGTGGAGAATTTCTCTCCACCCCTCCCCCTATATATGGATGCTTGGAGAAGCATTCCATAACATAAGTTGTCTTTTTTGGATTTCAACTCTAAAAGCTCTATCTCTATTCTCTCAAATTCTCTCTACTCTCCAAGCCCAAATCCAAAGAGAATCTCACAATTCTCCTTCATCCGCCAGAGAACAATCGAGAAGTCCTTGTAGAGGTGTCCAAATTTCTTGTTCCGTTTGTGGATTCGAGAACGGGAGATCGTTGAGGAGATCGTTGTAGAGATTGTTGAGATCGTGATCGTGGGAGGAGGAAAATGAGAAGAAAGGTTCTTCAAAGGTTAGTCACTATTTTTCCTTCTCTTTATGCTTAACCTACTCAAAGCATGTGATGTATGTTGAATTTTAAGTACATTTTGTGTAACACAACGGAGCACCGCGATTCACATCATTTCTGCTGCGGGATTCAATCCATCAATTGGTATAAGAGCCAGGTTTGCTTCCGTTGTGTTCTGAAATAACTTAAAATTAGGTGGGTAATCTTATTGTTCATATGATGAATGTTAAGGTTTTGCAAATTGAATATTTCATTTTTGGCACCTAGATTAGATTTACAATTTCGTTGAATCGTTCAATGTAAGGGCCCGTTGTTTTTGGCAATTTTGGTTGTAAATCGAGTCTGTAAGTCTGTGTCGTTCGTGGCAAGGACTTGCTATGAAGAATGGAGCGAAAACGAGCCAAGAACAGAAGGCCTTCTGTTATGTACAGAGCATGGCGTTGAGACGTTATGCAACAACGTTGAGACGCCATGCGTGCAAATGGAGGCCTGCTGCAGGCGCAACGTTAAGACGCTAGGTGTAGCGTCTCAACGCGCGCGCGAACACAATTGTACGGTTAGCATTGCGTTGAGACGCTGCCCACAACGTCTCAACATTGTGCGCAGTGGACAAGGAAAACGCGTGAGTTCATGAATCAGGCGACGTGGGAGTTATTTTTAATCGAAAATTATTGTAATTTTGGGTTTTTAATTAATTAATATTAATATATATGAAATATTGATTTTAATTAATTTATTTAATATTTTGGGTACCAAAAATGGTCCATTTTGCTATTTTATTTTATGCAATTGTTGTATAAAATTTATATGCATAATGTATGTCATATAGATTTAAAATCCCACCTTTGGTTAAACATTTCATGCATCATTTTATATTATAAGAGTTATAATATATAGTTATGCATGATTAATTAATATAAAAGTTATATTAATTAAATTAAAGGCATTGACATGCATTTATTCCTGAGATGATTATGTTATATAGTTTATTATTCATGTGATGAATGATCAAGCACTATAACATAGAAATGCATGTAACCTAAGTTAATTAATTAGTTTTAAATGGTTTAAAACTTGAATTAATTAGACTTAGGTTTCTAGTTCTAATAAGATTAGAATTAGGGATCCAATATGATTTATGAATGGAGATTAATTAGTAACTCTATCTAAGGAAGATTCTGTCTAAGGCTGGGTATTTAAGCTGACAGTAACGGAACACCCCTACCTGGGAGTGAATTTGATCTGGAGATTCATAAATTATATTTTCGTGAGTGGCGCTTTTTAAAAGTTAATAATTTAAACTCACATAGACCTAAGTTTAATAATTGTTATAGACTTAGGTTAATCTAATATAAATGTTATATTGGTAGACTTGGGTAAATATAGCCGATTTATCTAGGTCAATCCCGTTAAATTAGAGTGCTAAGTGGGAGGAAATAAAGTGTATATGATACATTGAATTTTCACCTACAAATCTCCTTAAAGTTCACACTATGAGATCCATACTCGGCCTCATGGCGCAAATGGGAGCGTCCCCCTTCAGATGGTGTTTGTATGGGTCAAAATTCAAGGTGAATGGAGAGAGTACTTATAGTGAGTGGGAGCAAGACTCATGTCAACGGAACCCACGGTCTCTTCTATCGATTCACACCGTGAGACTCCTATGATTCGCCTGCTAGTTTGGCCTGGACCAGACAATCCCTTTGGAGGGCCTTGATAATGGAGGTCGGAACACCGTGAATACTCGAAAGGGATAGGGTTGCCTTAGTTTATCTTTCGACTTAGTCCTTCCTTCAGCAGATTTTGTTGGATGAGAACTCTGGAATCTGAAGATAGAGGGTTACACTCACGGGAATCATTAAGAGTTAATGAGTCCAGACCGAAAAATGGTAACTCGATGCCTATAGGAATAAGAGTTATTCTGGAATTAGGATCTGGTCGAGATAGTCTCGTCCCAGATGAGGAGTGATTTTGTCTACCCTTCGGTGGCGGTCATTCTAAACCTTTGAGGTATCATTGCAATTTTAAATGACTTAGAGATCATAAATTAAATTTGTTAAAAATGATTGGATTTTACAAAGTTTTTGCGAGAAACTAATACAAGGCTTTTATATTTTTTAGCAAAATGTCGAGTTCAATTATAACCCTTTTAGCCTCAGATAAGTTAATCGGAGATAATTACCAAATGTGGAAGAACAATATTAACACGATTTTGGCGACTGACGACCTAAAGTTCGCACTCACTGAGGACTGTCCTCAAGTGTCGAGCTCGACTGCGACACGAAGTGTTCGTGACGCATACGATAGGTGGATCAGGGCCAATGAAAAGGCCAAGGTCTATATCTTAGCCAGCTTATCTGAAGTTTTAGCTAAGAAACATGATAGCATGGTCACCGCTAAGGAGATCATGGATTCGTTGCAGGAGATGTTTGGACAATAGTCCTTTCAGGTCTGACATGATGCTCTCAAGCACATCTTCAACGCGCGGATGAAAGAGGGAACGTCTGTCAGGGAACATGTTCTCGACATGATGGTCCATTTTAATCTGGCGGAGATGAATGAGGCTTCTATCGATGAGTCGAGCCAGGTCAACTTCATCTTGGAGACTCTTCTGAAGAGTTTCCTACAGTTTCGTAGCAACGCTATTATGAACAAGATAAGCTACAACCTTATCACTCTTCTGAACGAACTACATACCATCTAGTCCTTCATGAAAGTCAAAGGACATGAGGGTAAGGCAAATGTTGCCTATAGGTCCTTCCATAAATGTTAGACCTCGGGGACCAAGTTTGTAGCTTCGTCCTCTTCATGCCATAAAGGGAAGAAGAAGAAAATGAAGAAGACTGGCAAGGGGAAACAGGTTGACCACACTACCACCCATAAGGGCAAAAAGGTCAAGGAGATTGCAGACAAAGGAAAATGTTTCTACTGCAACGGGGACAGACACTGGAAGAGAAACTGTGCAAAATTTCTGGTCAACAATAAGAATCAAGGTAAATGTGATTTACTGGTTCTTGAAACTTGTTTAGTGGAGAGTAGTGACTCTGTCTAGATACTTGATTCAGGCGCCACTAACCATATTCGTTCTTCTTTTCAGGGAATTAGTTCATGGCAGCGACTGCAGGAAGGAGAGATAACGCTTAGGGTTAGATCCGGAGAGGTTGTCTCAATCGTAGCAGTGGGTACGGTGAAGCTAGTATTCGGTAGGAAACACATTTTATTAGATAATTTGTACATAGTTCCAGGGTTTACTAGAAACCTTGTTTATATTTCATGTCTTATTGAACAATGTATTTCTGTAAACGTTTATTTTATCAAAGGTGTTGAAATTTGTTTTGCTTCACTTAAGAATAACCTGTATGTTTTAAGGCCAAATTCAATCAAAATGGTTTTTGTAATGACCCAGAACTCCAAGTACCTGTTAAATTGTGTTTTGGATTAATTTAATGGAAATTAAATTTAATTTGGCCTTGAGGCTTTGTAATTTAATTTAAAAATTATGCAATTGGAGAATTTTGTGTAATTCAAGGACGTTTTGAAGCACTTAATTAGGGCATATTGGTAATTAAAAGAAGGGGAAGGGCATTTTAGTAGCTATGGTTAAGAGAAGGCGCATTTTTGTAATTTGCTAAAAAAGGAAAATTCGGGTTTCTTTTTGTAGGGCATGATTTTCGAGATGGCCTCACCATCTTCTTCCTATCGATTTTTCTCCTTCACTATCGAGCAACACACGTCCAGCCACCCAACCCTTCATTCTTCTTCTTCGAAAATCGAGTGTCGCCGTTCAAGCTCCTCGTCGAAAACTGCCAGCCAAAACGCCTTGCAAGTTGTCGATCCTTCAGTCGCAGGTTGTCGTCGATTCGAGCTTCGCCCAGCTGAGACAACCGGCGCACACGCTGCTTCAGCCGTTACTGCCATACGCGTTCCACCGCCATGGGTTTTGCAGGGATGATCAATGTCAGCGTCCCTGCGAGCGACACGGATGTGTTGCGTTGCTAAACGGTGAAGCTGAAGCCACCCCCTCGCCGTCGAACAACCATCGCCAGATCCGAGCACCTCAACCGCCGGTTCACCGTTGGGTTCGAGTTTTTGGGTCGTTTTGCAACTAGTCTTCAGAGTTTTAGGACCGGTTCCAGGTAGATCGGACCGCGAGCATTTCAGGAGTACACTCCACGCGCCAAGGCGCACCGTGACCACTGCCGCTCGTCGGACTTTGTTCGATCCCATCAATTTCACTCTCCCGAGTTCGTTTTCAGCCTTCGTTAATGGTAATTTAGCCTATATAGTGTTGAATTTCAAGAATAAGATTAATTATGTGTATGAACTTAAATTAGGAAGTTATGATTTTGTTTTAGGGTTCCGTTCATTGGCATGTTGAGAGGACATCAAAGTGAGAACGGATTTTAGTACATTTAGAGCTAGAACTAAGGTAAAGGACCTCATGCCTAACCTTTTCAAAATGGGATAAAAGTCATAGATTTCATTAAAGTTTTATGATTTGATATTTCGAAAGTATTATGTCTTAAAATGTTTTAAATCGAATGTTATGAAAGTTATGCTATGATTATGATTATATAACTGTCATGAATTGTTGGATCATTATGAATATGTGTACGTATGTGTGAAGGAATGATGGGACCTCATGCATGCTTGTATTGTTGGGATTTGTGCCCTAAACTTATGTAATTTTGATCAAATAAATAAAGAGTTGTTTGTTTTGGTAAAATTATATTCTTGCTTTATAAATCCAATAAACTAAGCTCCAAGGTTATAATATATCTTGAACATCAGTGTAGTAGACACTATTTGGATTGTGTTCAAGAGTATAACCTAAATGGTCTATGGTATAAGAATAAGGTTGGAAACCTTATTCTGGTAGCACCATGGATGTGACCCACTTTGTAATTAGTACAAATGAGGTAATCCAACTCATTCATGTGGTTGACATGCGAGTGAGGGCATCTTGTATGAAGAGTTCATACAAGATCGATCGCAAATTATTAGTTTAACGAAGATAACGCCAAGTTAATGAGGATAAGACCGATAATTTATAGATGGTCATTAGTGACTCGACTGAATCCTGTGCAAGTTAAGAACTCCTGCTTATAGGGGTTTGTCCTTAGACTAGTATGGGTGAGAGTGGCCTATAGCCGACTCAATAAACCTACCTACTAAGAGACAGAACCTCGTAGGTAGCTGGAGACTTAACCATGATGAAATTCACTCATTCCTACACTTAGGAATTAGATGAGTTGTTCCCTTAAGAGCTGAGTCCAGGTCTTGAATAACGGGGCCCCGCCCTCTAAACTGGCTTAAGAGGGTATGAGTTTGTGGTAGGACCATAAACTTGTTGTTCATTAGAGGATCAGTGGTGCTTAAGGAACAAAGAGGTAATCACATGGGTAAAAAGGTCATTTGACCCAGGGGTAAAACGATAATTTGACTCAACTGTGATTACGAACCACTTGTGAAGGGTCGACTCATGAGTAATGATTATATCAATGGACAGAATATAATCTACAGTGAAGAGAGTGCAACTACAAGTCTATAGTGGAGTGACTTGTAGTTAATGAACATTGATTAACTGGATCAAAGAGTTTGATCAGTTAATCTCACATCATTGGAGCTCATGAGTTGTAGGTCCATTAGGTCCCTCCGTTGGCTCAACATGGTAATATTGAGGGTATAAAATTAGGAATGAGATTGAAGTGTTCAATTTCAAATATGAGGTGTTATGTCAATTATATGTGATATAATTGATATAATATATAGTTTTAATGTGAATTAGATTCACATATTAACTCTAAGCTAATTAGATTCACATATTAACTACTTTGTATTACATGCTTAATCTTATGTACATTGTTCTTGAATGAAATCTATGTAACAAAATAAAGAACACGCGATTCACAATCGCTTCCGCTGCAGGATTCGATCCCTTCAATTGGTATCAGAGCCCAATTGTGTTCTTGATTTTGTTCTGGATTTATCAAGAACAAAGGTGGGATTTACTGTTTTCATGTGATGAATGAACGGTTTGCGAAATTAGATGTTTTTCATTTTTGACACATAGATTTACAATTTTTCCATTGAATAGTTCAATGTAAGGGCCCCGTGTTTTGGGCAATTTTAATTGTAAATTGAGTCTGTAAGTCCTTGTCGATCGAGGCAAAGTGGTTGCTAAAAAGAACGGATAAAAAATGAGCAAAAACAGCAAAAAGTGTTTTTTGTACTGTGTGCAGCATTGCAACGCTGTTCTTCAGCGTTGCAACACCAATCGGGCGGTTTTTAGGCTGCAAACAGGTGCAGTGTTGCAACGTGCCTCCCAGCGTCACAACGCTTGGACGATGAGGCCTTGGCGTTGCAACGCTTGCACGGGTGTCGCAACGCTGAAGCTGTTGAGGCGCGCGACATGAAGGAGTCAGCGTTGCAACCCGATCCTCAGCGTTGCAAAGCTGCTGGAGTAACGCTTCAACGAGCAAAAACGGACAAGGTGCAACGTTGCAACGCTGCTATCACTGTTGCAACGACGAAGGTGTTTCAGGAGTTTCACAATGGGCGAAAAACGTTATATATATATATATATATTAAATATAAAATCGTTTAATATTTAATTATATTTATTTTTTAATTTTAATTAATATAATTAGATTATATTAATTAAAATTAATATAATTATATTATATTAATTAAAATTAATTTTAGGGTGCCAAAAATGGTCTAGTTTTGCTATTTAAATTATGCAATTGTTGTATAATTATTGTCATGCATAATGTATGCTTTTATTTTAGATATCCCACCTTAGGTTAAGCATTTCCATGCATCATTTATAATATAAAGTGTTATATTATATAGTTTGCATGTGTAATTAATATAAGGTGTTATATTAATTTATGGACAGCATTGACATGCATTATGATTCATGAGATGAATATACTATGTATGTTTATTATTCATGTGATGGATGATCAAACAAATATAACATAGTATGCATGTCACCTATGATTAATTATTAGTTTTAAAATGTTTAGAACTTGGAATTAATAGACCTTAGGTTATCTAGTTCTAATTAGATTAGAATTAGGAACCATGTAATTTATAAACAATGATTAAAAGAGGAACTCTGTCTAAGGAAGGTTCTGTCATTAGTTTCAGGGTATTTAAGTCGATTTGGAAACGGAACACCCCTACCTGGGAACTGACCTAGGAGTGAATTTTAATCAAAAAGTTTATAAATTATAGTAGCGTCAACGAGTTTATTAAGGGGTTAATAAACTAGAAATCCTAGGTTTAATATAAAGAGTTATATTAGCAAACTTAGGATAAAATCAATATAAGAGTTATATTGATTATCAATATAAGAGTTATATTGATAAATTTAGGTAAAACCATTAGCCGGGTTTAGCCTAAGTCATTTTCCTATAAAGTTAAAGTATCAAGTGGGAGGAAAAGTGTATATGATACATACAATTCCACCTACGTTTCTCCGGGAAGTTCACACTGTGAGACTCATACTTGGCCTCGTGGCGCAAATGAGAGCGTCCCCCTTCAGATGATGTTTGTATGAGTCAATATCAAGGTGAATGGTGAGGGTACTTATAGTGAGTGAGAGCAGATTTAGTGAAAACAAAACCTATGGTCTATTCTTTCGGTTCACACCGTAAGATCACTATGGTCAACCTGCTAGTTTGGCCTGGACCAGACAATCCCTTCGGAGGGCTTGATCATAGAGGATCGAACACAGTGAACACCCAAAAGGGATAAAGATTTCCTTAGTCTGTTTTTCAACCTAGTCCTCCCTTCGGCGGATTTTGTTGGATGGGGACTATGGGTCTAAAGACAGAGGGTTACACTCACAAGGTACATAAGAAGTGTATGTATCCTGACCAAATAATGGTAACTAAAGCCTATAGGAATAAGAGTTATTCTGGCATTAGGTTTTGGTCAAGAATGTCTTGATCCAGAGGAGAAGTGTTTTTGATTACTCTTCGGTATCATACATTCTAAACCTTTGGAGTATCATTACAAATTATTAATGACTTAGGAATCATTAGATAATTAGCTAAAACATGATTGGATTAGACAATTATAGCAAGAAGCTTATACAAGTTTTTTTTTGTAAATTTCAGCAAAATGTCTAGCTCTATTATTTCCTTATTGGATGCCGAAAAATTAACCGGAGAGAACATGATGACTTGGAAAAACAAACTTATCACTATTTTGGTAGTGGATGATCTGAAGTTTGTGCTGACTGAGGAGTGTCCTCAGGTGTCAGGCTCGAATGCTACATGAAATGTTCGTGATGCAAATGATCGATGGATCAAGGCCAATGATAAGGCCAAGGTCTATATGCTGGCAAGTATGTCGGACATATTAGCCAAGAAGCACGAGGGCATGATGACCGCTAATGAAATCATGGATTCAGTGCAGGGTATGTTTGAACAACAGTCTACACAGGCCCGACACAATGCCCTCAAGTATATATTCAACTCGAGGATGCCAGAAGGTTCATTTATTCGGGATCATGTCCTGGATATGATGGTACACTTTAACATCGCGGAGTCGAATGGTGCTTCTATCGATGAATCGAGGCAGGTCAGCTTCATTCTGGAAACTCTTCCAGATAGTTTCCTCTGATTTAGAAGTAATGTTGTTATGAACAAGCTTACTTTTAATCTTACCTCCTACGAATGAACTCTAGACCTTTCAATCTTTGATGAAAATTCGAGGATCGAAAGGTGAGGCAAATGTTGCCGATAGGAGTTATCATAGAGGTTCGACCGGATAAAAATAGTGGCTTCATCTTCTTCTAACACGAAAGGAAGAAGAAGAAGATGAACATGAAAGGTTGGTAAAGGAAACGAGTGATAAAAGCTGCCGCCCGGAAGGGCAAGAAGGTCAAAGAACTTGCAGACAAAGGAAAGTGTTTCCACTGCAATGAAGACGGACATTGGAAACGAAACTGTCCGAAGTACATTGCAGAAAAGAAGAAGGAAGGTAAATATGATTTACTTTGCTTAGAAGCTTGTTTAGTGGATAATGATAAAACTGCTTGGATACTTGATTTAGGCGCCACTTATCATGTTTGCTCTTCTTTTCAGGGAATTGATTCCTGGCAACAGGTACAGAAAGGAGAGATAACGCTCTGGGTTGGAAATGGAGAAGTCGTCTCAGTTGTAGCAATTGACACGATGAAGCTTAATTTTGGCAAGAAATATATGTTGTTAGACAATATATTAGTGATACCAGGGTTTACTAGAAACCTTATTTCAATTTCTTGCCTTATAGAACAATGTATTTCTATTTCGTTTTCTTTGAATAAAGTGTTTATTTTAAAGAAAGGTGTGGAAATATGTTCAGCTTCATTAGAAAATTGGTTGTATGTTTTATGGCCTAATTCAGTCAAAATTATTTTGAACACTGAATTATTTAAAATTGAAAAACACACAAACTAAGAAACATAAAATTTCTCCTAAAGAAAATGCTCATCTTTGGCATCTTAGATTGAGTCACATTAACCTCAATAGGATTGAGAGATTGGTAAAGAATGGACTTCTAAATGAGTTAGGAAGAAAATACTTTACCTGTATGTGAATCCTGCCTAGAAGGCAAAATGACTAAAAGACCTTTTAGTGGAAAAGGTTATAGAGCCAAATAACCTCTTGAGCTTATACATTCAGACCTTTGTGGTCCGATGAATGTTAAAGCCAAAGGAGGTTACGAATATTTCATCTCTTTCATAGATGATTATTCCAGATTTGGGCATATTTACCTAATGCATCATAAGTCTAAAGCACTTGAAAAGTTCAAGGAATTCAAGACTGAAGTTGAAAATCAATTAGGTAAAACAATTAAAACACTTCGATCAGATCGAGGTGGAGAGTACATGGATTTAAAATTTCAGAACTATATGATAGAACATGGAATTACATCCTAACTCTCAGCTCCCGATACGTCCCAACAAAATGGTGTATCAGAAAGGAGAAATAGAACTTTGTTGGACATGGTTCGATCAATGATGAGTTATGCTCATCTCCCTAATTCCTTTTGGGGTTACGTGATGAGAGCTCATGGATTAATTTTTTGAACAATGTGCCATCAAAGAGTGTTTCTGAAACACCTTTTGAACTCTGGAAAGGACGTAAAGGTAGTTTATGTCATTTCAGAATTTGGGGTTGTCCAACACATGTGCTTGTGACAAATCCAAAGAAGTTAGATTCACGTTCAAAATTGTGGCTATTCGTAGGCTACCCAAAAGAAACAAGAGGTGGATTATTCTATGATCCTAAGGAAGATAAGATACTTGTGTCGACAAATGTCACTTTCTTAGAGGAGGAACACATCAGGGACCACAAACCAAAAAGTAAAGTTGTGTTAAGTGAGTTAGACGAAATAATAGCAAAGGTAGCAAATAAAGCTAGTACGTCAACAAAAGTTGTTGATACTAGCTTGCCTAGTCATGAGAGTCCATCTCAAGAGTTGAGTATGCCTCAACGTAGTGGGAGGATTATAACACAACCTGACGTTACATGGGTTATCTGAAAACTAAGTTGTTATACCAGATGACGACTTTGAGGATCCATCGACTTATAATCAAGCGATGATTGACAAAGACAAAGACAAATGGGTCATAGCCATGGACCAAGAAATGGAGTCTATGTACTTCAATTCTGTTTGGGATCTTGTAGATAAACTTGATGGAGTAAAACCTATAGGTTGTAAGTGGCTCTACAAGAGAAAGCTTGGTGTAGATGGAAAGGTGCAAACCTTCAAAGCTAGACTAGTAGCAAAGGGTTATATCGAGGTTGAAGGGGTTGACTATGAGGAAACCTTTTCGCCTGTTGCTATGGTAAAGTCTATTTGTATCCTACTTGCCATTGCCGCATATTATGACTATGAGGTATGACAAATGGATGTCAAGACAACATTCTTGAATGACAATCTTGACGAGAACATCTACATGGACCAACCCAAAGGGTTCATTGAACCAGGACAAGAGCAAAAGGTTTGCAGGCTTAAAAGGTCAATCTATGGACTGAAACAAGCCTCTAGGTCCTGGAATATAAGATTTGATAAGGCAATCAAAACTTTTGGCTTTGATCAGAATGATGATGAACCTTGTGTCTACAAGAAAATCATCAATGGTTTTGTCGCATTCCTAGTTCTGTATGTGGATGATATCCTACTCATTGGGAATGGTGTAGGTTAACATACTGATATTAAGAATTGGCTAGCTACACAATTCCAAATGAAAGATTTGGGTGAAGCGCAGTTTGTTCTTGGGATCCAGATTTTCCGGAACCGCAAGAATAAAACACTAGCCATGTCTCAGATATCTTACATCGACAAAGTGTTGTTGAGGTTTAAGATGCAAGACTCCAAAAAGGGTTTATTGCTTTTTAGATATGAAGTTCATTTGTCTAAGGAACAGTGTCCTAAGACACCTCAAGTAGTTGAGGAGATGAGACGGATTCCTTATGCATCAGCTGTTGGGAGCCTGATGTACGCTATTTTGTGTACTAGGTCAGACATCTGTTTTGCAGTTGGAATGGTCAGTAGGTATCAATCCAATCCAGGACCTTAACACTGGACAGTGGTTAAAACGATCCTTAAGTATTTACGGAGAACATGGAACTACATGCTTGTGTATGGGTCTAAGGATTTAATCCTTACAGGATACACGGATTCTGACTTTCAAACTGATAAAGATTCTCGGAAATCTACATCAGGGTCAATATTTACTCTTAACGGAGGAGCTGTAGTATGGCGAAGCGTCAAGCAGGGATGCATCGTTGTCCACCATGGAGGTCAAATATGTAGCAGCTTGTGAAGCAGCTAAAGAGGCCGTTTGGTTAAGGACATTCATGTTAGATTTGAAATTTGTTCCAAATATGAGTTTGCCCATCACGCTGTATTGTGATAACAGTGGTGTCGTGGCAAATTCAAAGGAACCCCGAAGTCACAAGAGGGGAAACCATATTGAGCGGAAATATCATCTCATCTGGGAGATCGTGATCGAGGAGACGTGATTCTCACGAAGATAGCCTCAGAGCACAACATTGCTGATCCTTTTACAGAGGCTCTCATGGCTAAAGTATTTGAGAGTCACCTAGAAGGTCTAGGTTTACAAGTCTTCTCCAACTAGGGCAAGTGGGAGTATATTGTACAAAGGGTTTAAATGCCCTAGTTTATTGTATTTACATTATTGTAATGTTTAGTACTCCACAAGCTTTAGGTCAAGTGGGAGATTGTTGGGATTTGTGCCCTAAACTTATGTAATTTTGATCACATAAATAAAGAGTTATTTGTTTTGGTAAAATTATATTCTTGCTTTATAAATCCAATAAACTAAGCTCCAAGATTATAATATATCTTGAACATCAGTGTAGTAGACACTTTTTGGATTGTGTTCAAGAGTATAACCTAAATGGTCTATGGTATAAGAATAAGGTTGGAAACCTTATTCTGGTAACACCATGGATGTGACCCACTTTGTAATTAGTACAAATGAGGTAATACAACTCATTCATGTGGTTGACATGCGAGTGGGGGCATCCTGTATGAAGAGTTCATACAAGACCGGACTGAAAATTATTAGTTTAACCAGTATAACGTTGTTAACAAGATAAGACTGATAATTTATAGATGGTCATTAGTGACTCGACCTGAATCCTGAGCAAGTTAAGAACTCCTGCTTATAGGGGTTTGTCCTTAGACTAGTATGGGTGAGAGTGGCACATGGCCAGACTCAATAAGCCTACCTTCTTAGGGACAGAACCTCGTAGGTAGCTGGGGACTTAACTATGCAAGATGGAATTCACTCATTCCTACACTTAGGAATTAGATGGGTTGTTCCCTTAAGAACTGAGTCCAGGTCTTGAACAACGGGGCCCCGCCCTCTAAACTGGCTTAAGAGGGTATGAGTTTGTGGTAGGACCATAAACTTGTTGTTCATTAGAGGATCAGTGGTGCTTAAGGAACAAAGAGGTAATCACAAGGGTAAAAAAGTAATTTGACCCAGGGGTAAAACGATAATTTGACCCAATTGTGTTTACGAACAACTTGTGAATGGTCGACTCATGGGTAATGATTATATCAATAGACACAATATAATCTACCGTGAGGAGAGTGCAACTACAAGTCTATAGTGGAATGACTTATAGTTAATGAACATTGATTAACTGGATGAAAGAGTTTGATCAGTTAATCTCACATCATTGAAGCTCATGAACTATAAGTCCATTAGGTCCCTTCGTTGGCTCAACATGGTAATATTGAGGGTATAAAGTTAGGAATGAGATTGAAGTGTTCAATTTCATATATGAGGTGTTATGTCAATCATATGTGATATAATTGATATAATATATAGTTTTAATGTGAATTAGATTCACATATTAACTATAAGCTTATGAGAGAATGAAGGAGGGATAAGATGATAAATTTCCATCCTATTTCCCTATAAATAGTTGCATAAGATGCAACTTTGAGGCTAAGCTTTGGTAACCCTAGAGTTCCACATTGTTGTGTTGTTGGAAAAGTTTCAAACACAACTTCTCACAAAACCTCCACTCATCACCCTAAACGAACCCACATTCCTCCCCCACCTAGAGAACAATGGAGAAGATCTAGTGGCGAAATTTCACATGGATCGGGTTCGTTTTACTGAGATCGTGATCATTGGAGAAGGAACTCGATAAGAAAGCGTTCTCCAAAAGTAATTTTCTTGTTGTCCTACTTTGTATTACATACTTAATCTTATGTACATTGTTCTTGAATGAAATCTATGCAACAAAATAAAGAACACGCGATTCAATCGCTTCCGCTGCGGGATTCGATCCCTTCATGTATGTACATGATAGAGTCTGTGAGTGGTTGTGACAATTATTCTCCATATGACTATAGGGGTTTGAGAAGACTCCACATATGATTGTGGTCTTCAGACCTAACATGCTCCTGGGGTTTTGAGAGGACCCCATATGATAGGAGTCTCTAGCTCAACATGATTCAGGAGTCTTCAGACTCAGCATGCTCTCGGGGTTAGGGAGAACTCCATATGACAGGAGTCTTCGGACTCAACATGCTTTCAGGAGAACTTAATTGACCACTAAAAGGCAAAAGAAATAGTCAAGATAGTTATGAGAAAGTTAGGTCCCACACATGAAAGTTATAAAGTCATGATTGTATGTGTATGCATATCCCGAACCTCGGTAGTGAAGTCACTTACTGAGTATTATTTTTATAATACTCACCCTTTCTTTTTAAAATGTTTTCAGGTAAGGGCAAGGGCATGCAGGGCGAGTGACAGAGACGTGTTACAAAGGCCATGAGACAAAACCATGTTTTCTGCATTTTTGTTTTAAGAGTTACGGTTAAACGATTTTGTTTAGGCATTATGATTTTAGAGAATTTTAAATTGAGGTCAAACTTATTTATGTCTTTTAAATGCTTTGATTTTTGGGATCCCGAAATGTAGTTTTGATTGTGTTTTAAAGTTAAACTGTTATTATTATTATTATTATTATTAATTTAAATGGCCTGAAAATGCATGCACGAGTAGTAATGTCTCTAGGAAGTGAGTTCATAAGAGTTAGAGGCGTTACAGTTTTTAATATTGAGTTGTTTAGGGCCTTGCAATTTTAATCAATCCCCAATTAAATATAATGTTGCCATCAATATAGGGTGATGACGTGACAATCCTTAATTTGTCGAAATTTCTATTCCAACAAATACCCCTTTTCGAGATTTATACACAAGTATGTGTGCGTGAATTTCGAAAAAGTTGTTTTGGAGTCAAAACTTTAAGAGGCTTGCTCTTAATTTGAGCTTCCATTTGGTGTGCCAATTTAATCCAGATATGAAATTTGATTCATAACTTTGATTTTTTTAAACACATTTTTTAATGTCAATTTATCAAGATATGAATTTGAGTCAATATTTTGATTTTCCTTTTTTGGCACAAAATTTAGTTTGAATTTAGTAGAATTTATGATCTACTTTAATTCAAATCCAAATTTGGGACAAGGTTCAATTATATCCGAAATTTTTTGAAATTGGATTAGAATTTGAAAATCTATCCCATTTTTGTTTGAATTGGGATAAAATTCAAAACTTTCTCCAACTTTGACTTGGGATAAAATTTGGACATCAATCCTGACTTGGGATAAAATTTGGATAATACCCAAATTTTGATTTGAATAAAATTTCTACCCAATATCAATTTTTAATTTGAGATAAAATTTGGACTATGCCCAAATTTTGGCTTGAGTAAAATTTCTACCAAATTATAATTTGAAATTGGAATAGAATTTGAATTTGGATTTCAATCCAATTTTGAGATAAATTTTGAATTATGCCCCAATTTTGATTCGAGAAACTTCCTGCTTTTGACTTGAGTTTTTTTTAGAAATTTAAATGTGGTTGGGTTTTAACTTATAAAAAGGGTCCAGAGAACTTGAAATTTAAGTGAATCTTCCCCTTTGATTTGAAGGATCCCAACTCTTGAATTTATCTTGAAATTTACTTGGATAGAATAAAGTTTTTAGATTGGCCCCAAATTAAATTTTCACCCGAATTTGAAAACCTTTTCGAATTTGAAATTTGTCTCAAATTTTTTTGATGCAATTTGAGATGATAATAAAAATCATAATAAAAGGTTGAATCCCAGCCTTCAGAACATTCTATTTTAGATTTGACATAAAATATAAACTGAAAATGCACAGTGATCCTGAAGACTCCTATAAATACACAGGATAACTCTTCTCCATTCGAAACGAGTTTACGAGCCGACTATTGTCGATCTTCCATTGTCGTAGTACTCAGACCAGGCTACCCCTACTCGATTGTTCTGATCCCGACCTTCAACGTCGTGGAGTCATCGGATCTGCAAGGCCAGTTGCATCGCTGTGCGTCGAAGCCATCGTCGGATCTGTAAAAACCTGTCGTGGGCCGTTGCAAATCCATCAAACGAAAGCTGGCACCATCCCCACGATTCTTATCGTCAGTTTCTAAAGTCGTCGTTGTCGTCTTGCTTAACTGGAGCCGAAGCTGTGAGGTAAGAGGGTGAGGTTGGTTTTTTTTTTTTGTGAGACTGTTGGAGGTGAGAGAGAGAAGAAAATTTGAAAGAGAAAAGGAAAGGGTTTGGGCGTAAGGAGGAAGAAGAAAAGATGAAAAAGAAAAAAAAGGAAAAAGAAAAGAAGTTGGGTGAAAAAGGCTGACTCCTAGTTTAGGTGAAGGTGACAAAGGTAGGCTCCTAGCTTAGTTGAAGGTGACAAAGGCTGGCTCCTAGCTTAAGTTAGTTGAAGGTGAAAAAGGCTGGCTTCTAGCTTAGTTAAAGGTGACAAAGGCTCCTTCCTAGCTTAGTTGAAGGTGACAAAGGTTGGCTCCTAGCTTAGTTGAAGGTGGCAAAGGCTCCCTCCTAGCTTCGTTAAAGGTGACAAAGGCTCTCTCCTAGCTTAGTTGAAGGTGACAAAGGTTGGCTCCTAGCTTAGTTGAAGGTGACAAAGGCTCCCTCCTAGCTTCGTTGAAGGTGACAAAGGCTCCCTCCTAGCTTAGTTGAAGGTGACAAAGGTTGGCTCCTAGCTTAGTTGAAGGTGATAAATGTTGGCTCCTAGCTTAGTTGAAGGTGACAAAGGCTCCCTCCTAGCTTAGTTGAAGGTGACAAAGGATGGCTCCTAGCTTAGTTGAAGGTGACAAATGTTGGCTCCTAGCTTAGTTGAAGGTGACAAAGGCTGGCTCCTAGCTTAGTTGAAGGTGACAATGGCTCCCTTCTAGCTTAGTTGAAGGCGACAAAGGCTCCCTCCTAGCTTAGTTGAAGGTGACAAAGGCTCCCTGTTGAAGGTGATAAAGGCTCCCTCCTAGCTTGGTGACAAAGGTTGGCTCCTAGCTTAGTTGAAGGTGACAAAGGCCCCCTCATTTCTTAGTTGAAGGTGACAAAGGCTCCCTCCTAGCTTAGTTGAAGGTGACAAAGGTTGGCTTCTAGCTTAGTTGAAGGTGACAAAGGCTGACTCCTAGCTTAGTTGAAGGTGACAAAGGCTCCCTCCTAGCTTAGTTGAAGGTGACAAGGGTTGGCTTCTAGCTTAGTTGAAGGTGACAAAGGCTCCCTCTTAGCTTAGTTGAAGGTGACAAAGGCTCCCTCCTAGTTTAGTTGAAGGTTGATGCTCCCTCTTAACTTAGTTAAAGGTGACAAAGGCTCCCTCCTAGCTTAGTTGAAGGTGACAAAGGTTGACTCCTAGCTTAGTTGAAGGTGACAAATGTTGGCTCCTAGCTTAGTTGAAGGTTACAAAGGTTCCCTCCTAGCTTAATTGAAGGTGACAAAGGCTCCCTCCTAGCTTAGTTGAAAGTGACAAATGTTGGCTCCTAGCTTAGTTGAGGGTGACAAATGCTGGCTCCTAGCTTAGTTGAAGGTTACAAAGGTTAGCTCCTAGCTTAGTTGAAGGTGACAAAGGCTCCCTCCTAGCTTAGTTGAAGGTGACAAATGCTGGCTCCTAGCTTAGTTGAAGGTGACAAAGGCTGGCTCCTAGCTTAGTTGAAGGTGACAAAGGCTGGCTCCTAGCTTAGTTGAAGATGACAAAGGCTGGCTCCTAGCTTAGTTTAAGGTGACAAAGGTTGGCTCCTAGCTTAGTTGAAGGTGACATTTGCCATTTTTTTGGATTTTCATCCAAAGCGTGAAAGGCAAATTCTCTCATTCTCTCTCAAATGTCTCTCAAACTCTCCTCACCCAAAACCAAAGGGAGTCTCACACACTCTCCCTCAACCTCCCAAGAACAACCGAGAAGACTCTTTGGAGGTGTCTTTCTATTCGGTTTGAGGATCGAGTTCGTAGAGATCGTTTGTTCGAGAGGGATCGTGACCGGAGGAGGAAAAACTTTGAAGAAGAGTTCTTCAACAAGTAAGTAACAAGTTACTCACTGTTTTTCTTCCTTTTGTACATGTTTAGCCTAGAATTAAAGTAGTTTAATTCAATTTTAAGATACGAATTACAAAACGAAACAACAACGTTTCACAACGTCTTCCGCTGCGGGAATTCCAAATCCCTTCACAAACTTTGAGAATGAGCGATAGCGCAACCTTCAAACTTTTAGAAGGAACAACGACACAACCTCTGACCCTTGGGAAGGAGCGATGACGTAACCTTTGAACTTTTAAAAGAAGCGATGACGCAACCTTCAAACTTTGAGAAGGAGCTAAGACTCTACCTTCGAACTTGGTCTTTATGGGATCAGAGTCCCAATCTTGAACTTTAATTGAGAGAAAGACAAACCTCGACTTGAAGTAGTTGACACTCGACCTTGAACTTAAAGAGGGGGAGCAATGCTCGATCTTGGATTTGAAGCAAGTGAAATTCAAACTTGAACTTTAAGCAAGCCGATGGTATCATGCACTTGAGATGGGTAAAACTTGAATGTGAAGAAAGTGAGCAACGAACAGAAATTGATAAGAAAAAAAGCTCTAGGTTTAGGAGAAATGAACGACGAATCGAACTTGAGAGGAACGAAGCTCGAACTTTAGAACAAGTGAGCAACAGATTGAACTTGACGGGAATGAAGCTCTAACTTAAGAGTAAGTGAGCAACAAGCCGAACATGAATGGGATGAAGCTCTAACTTTAGAGCGAGTGGGCAACAAACCGAACTTGAAAGGTATGAAGCTCGAACTTTAGAGTAAGTGAGCAACAAATCCGAACTTGAATGGGATAAAGCTCTAACTTTAGAGTGAGTGAACAACAAATCGAACTTGAAAGGAATAAAAATCTAACTTTAGAGTAAGTGAAGTTCTCTTGTATGCATCTAACTTGCTACATCTCTTTTCGTGAGGATGTAAGTGTTCTTTTGTTCTTGGAGACTGTACTTAAAATTTTTTTTCTCTAAGTTGCATGCGTACCCTTTGAATGGAAGGGATCAAGTCATAGCGTAATTTAGAAAAAAGATTTTTTTTTTGGGTCGTCTTCCTTTTTATACGTGAAGGGACGGTACTTTGAACCTTGTTGTGGTTTGTTAGGGTGTATGCCCTAATCTCGTGTAGTTTGTAAAACATGTTGAATTAATGAGTAAAAGTTATTTATTATTCAAACTTTGTATCTCACATTTTATAAACTTAATCCAATAAACTAAGCTCCAGGGTCATATTATTTGAGAGAACTAGAACTTGAATGCAGTGTTGGACACACAGGGAGGATCACGTTCGAGTTATTGACCCAAATGGTATACAATATATAGATAGGGTTGGGAACCTTATCCTGGTAACACTATGGATGCAACCCACTTTGTATTAGATACAAACGAGGTGGTCAAACTTGTTCATGTGGTTGACATGGGAGTGGAGGCATCCTGTGTAATGAGATTGTACAAGACCGGACCGTGAATTATTAGACCTACTGATGTAACACCGTTAACAGTATATGACTAATAACTTCGTAGATGACCATTAGTGATTCGTCCTTAATCCTGAGTGTGTTACGGACTCCTGTCTGCGAGGTCTGCCCTTTGACTAATACAGGTGAGGGTGGTCTGGTTGCTCACCCAATATGCCTATATTCTTGGGGACAGGACCACGTGGGGGAGCTGGGAACTTAACTACGCAAGAAGGAATTCACTCGTTCCCGACCTAGGGAAACTAGAGGGGTTGTTCCCTTAAGTGTTGTTTCCAGGGTTTGGACAACAGGGCCGACCCTCTCACTGACCCGAGAGGGATGTTGTTTATGGTTGGACCATGCAACAAAGTTGTTCATTAGAGGAGTAGTGAGACTTAAGGAGCAAGAGGTAGACACAGGGGTAAAACGGTAATTTGACCCAGGTGTGATTACGAACAACCTGGGAAGGGTCGACTCACGGGCATTGGTTCTATCGATGGACACAATTTGTCCTATAGTGACGAGAGTGCAGCTACAGGCTTTATTGGAATGTTACTGTAGTTAATGAATGTTGATTAATCGTGTCAAAGAGTTTGATCGGTTAATTTCGTATCATTGGAGCTCATCATTTGTAGGTGTTGGGATTTATGCCCTAAACTTGTGTAATTTTGATCAATTAAATAAAGGGTTATTTGTTTTGATAGAATTACAGTCTTGGTTTATAAATCCAATAAACTAAGCTCCAAGGTTATGACATATATCTTGAACATCAGTGTAGTGGACACTATTTGAATTGTGTTCAAGAATATAACCTAAATGGTTTATGGTATAAGAATAAGATTGGAAACCTCATTCTGAAAACACCATGGATGCGACCCACTTTGTAATTAGTACAAATGAGGTAATCCAACTCATTCATGTAGTTGACATGCGAGTGGGAGCATCCTGTATGAAGAGTTCATACAAGACCAGGATCAAGAAATTATTAGTCTAACCAAAGATAACAATCGTTAATGAGGATAAGACTAGTAATTTATAGATGGTCATTAGTGACTCGACACGAATCACGAGCAAGTTAAGAACTCCTACTTATAGGGGTTTGTCCTTAGACTAGTATGGGTGAGAGTGGCTGGCCAGAAATGACTCAATAAGCCTACCTTCTCGAGTGGTGAGAACCTCGTGAGGTAGTGGAACTTAATCGTGCAAGATGGAATTCACTCATTCTCGCATTAAGGAATTAGATAGGTTGTTCTCAAGAATCGACTCTGTGTCTTGAACAACGGGGCCCCACCCTCTATGAGGTATGAGTCTATGGTAGGACCTTAGACTTGTTGTTCATTAGAGGATCGGTGGTGCTTAAGGAACAAAGAGGTAATCACAGGGTAAAGCGGTAATTTGACCCAATTGTGATTACGAACAACAACCGTGAAAGGGTCAACTCATGGGTAATGATTATATCGGTGTGGACACAATATAATCTATGATGAGGAGAGTGCAACTACAAATCTATAGTGGAGTGACTTGTAGTTAATGAATATTGATTAACTGGATCAAAGAGTTTGAATCGGTTAATCTCATATCATGGAGCTCATGAATTGTAGGTCCATTAGGTCCCTCCGTTGGCTCAACATGGTAATATTGAGGGTATAAAGTTAGGAATGAAATTGAAGTGTTCAATTTCATACATGAGGTGTTATATCAATTATACAATTGATATAATATATAGTTTTAATGTGAATTAGATTCACATATAAAACATATACTAATGAGAGAATAAAGGAAGGGTAGGATGGTCATTTTCATCCTATTTCCCTATATATATGGTTGCATGAGATGCAACTAGGTTAAGAACAACTAAGCCTTTTGTTGTGTTGTTGGAAAGGTTCCAAGAACACAATCCTCTCTCTCACAACATCTCATCTTACCTAAAGGGAACCCACATTCCTCCCTCACCTAGAGAACAACGGAGAAGATCCAGTGGTAGTGTTCGTAATCTGTTGGGTTCATGTTGCTGAGATTGTAGCAATGGGAGAAGGAGCACTTGAAGAAAGGTTCTTCAAAGGTAATATTCTTGTTGTCCATATTGTGTTTATATGCTTAATCTAGTTAGTTTCATTCTTGAATGAAATCGTTGTAACTAAATCGAGAGCGCATGATTCACAATCGCTTCCGCTGCGGGATTCGATTCCCTTCAGTAGGTTCATTAGGTGCTTCGGTTGGCTCAAATTGGACTAAATGAGGAGGGTTTACAATTTGGAGTGGATTTGAAGTGTTCAAATTCATTAAAAGGTTATTTATGTCATTTATATGTGATATGATTGACATAATATATAGTTTAATGTGAATAAGATTCATAATAAACTATTATTTAATTAGGGCTAATTTGGAGGAATTGATTTGAGAGAAATTAAATTGAATATGATTCAATTTAAAATTCCACAATTATGCAAATGTGATTTGTATAATAAGGTATGAGATACCTTATATTATGTGATATACAAATATGATTTTCATATTATATAGTTATGGTATTTTGGTGAATTGATGGAGGTTTTAACTCCACCACACACTATTATAAATAGGTGGAATGTGAGACATTCCATGAGCAATTCTCTCATTTTTCTGAATTTCATCCAAAGAAAAAGCAAATTCTCTCTCAAAAGTTCTCTTAATTCTCTACAATTTTCTACAACCCGAAATCCAAAGGGAGTCTCATCACTCTCCCTTATCCTCTTGAGAACAACTGAGAAGATCAAGTGGAGGTTCTCTCTTGATTCCGTTCGTGATACGTTCGTGATTGAAGAGTTCGTTAGATCGTTGAGATCGTGACTAGAGAAGGAAAACTCGAAGAACGGTTCTTTAAGAGGTAGGTTTCGTTAAACCTTTCTATTTTTCTTCTCTAATTGCATGCTTAGCCTTGATAGAATATGATTCTTTCAATTTTAAGAAATTTAGAACAACAATGAAACAACGACGATTCACATCGCACTTCCGCTGTGGGAAATCCATTCCCTTCATGGTTCACCTCATCAAACAGTTCTACCTTCAAGGTGTTCATCTTTCTTTCATGTTGACCACTTGTTACTTTGAGGCGATCAAAAACAGATGTTGAGGGTCAACATTTCCTTGAAGTAGAGACGTTTAGTGTTTGAAAGACTGAAGGTCGAGTGGAACTAGAAGTTAGACCTTGGTTTTCTTCTTTCGTCGCGACCATACTCATCCTTTGGAAGACTGAAGGTCGAGTAGTTGAAGGATTGATGCGATCGAAGACAGAAGTCTTTTGCTTGACTTCTTCTGAATCATCAACTTCTTCTGTGTTGATGTAATACGAACTTAAGAAAAACTTTGTTAAGGTAACTAGTTGGCGAGTTTGAGAAGATTTTTTATTCACTTTCCTCATTGGTTTTGATCTCCTTGGATCCTTTTTCTTTTGATGTTTGTCTTTGTGTTGTGGCTTCTAAATTGACAAGAATCATCTGCAACTAAACTTTGTCTTTGCTTCATTAAATGAGTCACAAGAACCTGACCTTTGTCTTTATCATCGGTAGGTTTGACTGTATCTTGGAGTTTGTTTCTTGATATCTCATGTTGAAACCAAACTGCTACAGGTTCCATGGTTCCAAATTGTACTAGGCTCACTTCTTTACCATGAAGCGGACTAGAGCGCATTTGATTGTATGCATTTATTGTCACTGCAGCATGATTTGTTTGAGCCATTTCATCGAGGTCTAGCTCAATTTTTCCTTCTTTAACTAATCTTAGAATTAGCTCTTTTAGGACGAAACATTTCTCAACTGGATGACTGATAACTTGATGATACTTGCAATGCTTAGGATTGTCGACTTTTTCCATCTCTTCCGGTTGTTTACATTCTGGAAGTTCGATCAGTCTTGTAGCCAGTAGTTGTTCCAACATGTCAGAAGTGTCAGAATCGAGAAAAGGTTAGATTTTGTCACGTCTTTCCTTTAAACTTAAGCTATGTTTTCCATTTTCTCGTCGCTTTTCAAATTTCTTATTTGGGATTGTACTGACAACCATGAATTCTTCGGAAGATTCCTCAATGTTATTTTCTTCTTTCTTCATGTTAGAGACTAGAAGGTCTTGATCTTCTTGACTAGCAATAGTCAACTCCATATCGTGGGTGCGAGTTGCTAGCTCTTCAAAATTGTGAGGCTTTATGCCATGAAGAATGTAAAGAAGTCCCCAGTGCATGCCTTGAATGCACATTTTCACAGCGGACAGTTTAGTGAGACGATCTTTGCAATCGAGACTTGTGGCTCTCCAACAGTTTATGTAGTTGACAACAGGTTCACCTTTTCGTTGTCTGGTGTTGGTGAGCTCGAACATGCTGACAATTCGTCTTGTGTTGTAGAAGCGATTTAGAAACTCCTTTTCGAACTGTTCCCAATTGTTTATTGACTCAGGCTTCAGATCAGTGTACCAGTCGAAAATATTTCCTTTCAATGTTCATACGAATTGCTTGACTAGTAGATCTCCTCGCCCGCAGACATTTTCACATGTCTCGATGAAATGCACAACATGTTGCTTGGGGTTGCCTCTTCCATCGAATTGCTGGAACTTTGGTGGATGATATCCGGTTAGCATTCTTAAATTGTCAATCCTCTTAGTATATGGTTTGGAATACAAGAGGAAACTTTAAGAAACTCCACCATATTACGCTCTGATGAAGTTCGTTATCATATAGAAGTTGTGTAAATGCATGAAAACCTGGAATTTAGTGGTGTGCCAAAAGTTGAACTATGTCATTAAGATGAAAGAAACGAGGAGATCATAATAATTTATACGTTTGGTTGGGTGATGTGTTGAAGGTTTTATTTTTTAAATTTGTTGTGATTGTAGTGTTTAACCTTGATTCAATTTCTTTCTTAATCTCTATTTAATTGATGGGGTGTGATGTTTTTTCAAATGAAATTATTACAAAAGTATCATTTGAATGAATTTTTATACCTTTGAAGTTTGATTATATCTATGATAAGTCCAATCAGTTTGAGGGTAGTGTTATTTTTGTTACTTTCCTACGGACTTTTTTTATTTGGAGCGTACAAAATTTGTCAAGAATGAATTAGTTGTTATTATTTTAAAACCTTAGTAACTTAGTTAAGTTCTGATGTTATGTTCATTAGTTTGGACAATTTAGTTAAATTTGGTTGTTCGTGATAGTTGAGTCTTAGATGTGCTACGTTCTTTAGTTTGGATAAGTTTACAAGGTTATTATCTTTGGTATATGTATTCTATGATAGTTGAGTTGTAAGTAAATGTAGTTGTTATGTGTCATATTTATATTTTTGAGTACTTTACAAAGTTTGAGTTTATTTTAGATGTTATTGTGATTATTTGAGTTTTATTTTAGATTTTAGAAGTAATTTCCATAACATTATGTTATTTGTCTTCCCCTTATTGTTTTACTCCAAAAGAATTGTACTTTGTCTATTAGGATCAATACTTTTCCTACTAGAGAACTATTGTTGATGAACTTGATCAGGACCTTAGAATCGTTCCATAATAAAGATCGAAGTGGTATGACTATTCTTGAATGTTATCTTCTCAACCCGTTTTTTAGCTTGTTTAATGTTGTCATATAAATTCAAAAATAGTAATATTACCTTCCCCTTCTCTTGTAATATTTTGTAGGATATCATTTTCGACCTAGTTGGCGACTTCTTGTTTATCTTTTATCTATGCTTTAGTTGTCATACTTTTTGTTGCTAAATATGAGAAAATTGTTTTTGCAGAGAGCTGCACATAGTGCCATTCTTAGAGCCCTCTCAGTCGAGACTTCGTTGCCAGTAAAGTTACCACAAAAATTTTACGTGTTCATACATTATACCTTCAATGTTTAAATATCTACTTTTTTCCCTTTAAAGAAAACGTTCTTTCTTTGAGAGAGATATGCTAATGCTCCCAATTTAAATTAAATAATTAATCCTATTTTTTGCTTTTCTAGATTATGAAACTAATATGCTCTCTCTTTGACACATTTGGTACTTGAGGAGTGTATGAAAATCGTAGACCATTACCATGCATCACTTTGGTTTACTTAGTTAAGTTTTGTTGATAACTTTTTGTGGTTTATGTTAATACAATGAAGTTGAATATTTATTTCAGGATAAGTTTAGATGTAATGTTCCTAATTTTTTGATAAGTTTAGTTGTTATGCTCATAAATATTGAGTTAGTTAAGTATGGTTGTTATATTCATAAAGTTAGATAACTTTAATTGTTCATACTATTTTGATGAGTTTAATATATATGTTCATGATAAGTTTAGTTGATGTGTTTATAAGTTTTGTTAAACTTAATTAGTTTAATAGTTGTTATATCTATAAATTTTGATAAGTTAGTTAAATTTTGTTGTTAGTTTAATATTTATGTGCACCATAAGTTTGTCTATTATGTTCTTAAGTTTCATTAAGCTTAGTTTAGTTGTTATGTTGATGAATTTTTTATAAGTTACTTAAGTTTTATTTATATATTCAATAAAATTTGATAACTCTAGGTGTGTGTTGATTTGACGAGTTTAGTTTTTTTATGTTCCTTTGAGTGTATGTTATTCATACTCCAAATTTTAATTCTCTTGCTTATAGTGCTTTAATTTCTTTTTATGTGTCAAATCTAATCTTATACATCAATGATTTCAAGTACAAAATGTGCAACATGTTTGTAACGCCCCGTAAAATCAGGTGCATTAAATTGTATTTGATTTAAATTTGAATTTTTGGGTAATCGGATTAGGATTAGGAATCTAGAGATTTTTTTAGGAAAGGGTGTTTTAAAGTCTATAAAGGATTAGAATTTCTGTTTTAAAAAGGATTAAGTTTTCTTTTTCTAAAAAGGAATAGGATTTCCATTTTAAAAAAAAGATTAGGACTTCTTATTCTAAAAAGAATTAAGACATTTGCTGCCTATTTAAACTAGAGTAATTGCAATCTAAGGGGTGCATTTCAAAACTCTCTTCTTGTTCTCTTTCTTCTTTTTTTTCTTCACATTCTTCATCCTATCGGACCACCGTTAGACCGCCGTCGTGCCATCACCAGACCGCCGTCGTGCCACCGCCAAACTGCCATCGTGCCACCGTCAGACCATCGACGTGGCGTCGCTCGCTGGAGTTGATCTAGCCCGATCAGTTTCGCCTTCTTAAGTTTGTTTTAGACCCTGTTGTAGTTGCTTTGGAGCACACACTCTTTTTTTGAATCTTCAAACATCAAGTAAATAGTCATTTGGATTAACGTCGAGCTCTTAAATGAAGGAGCAAGGTCAACAACATTGCTTATTTGTGTTTTCTTAAGATATTCCTATTATTAGACTTTAGTTTAGCTAACTAGGTGTTCATGGAACTTGAGTAGCATGTGTTTTATGAGCTTTGATTATGTGGATGTTACCCTGAGTTTTGATTCATGTTATGATCGTATCTTTGATTTATGTGAGGTGGGGGTTGGTTGTTCAGGTTGTACCTAGCATTCCTAATAGGTGATTGATTTAAGTTAAAACTTGGTTAGAGTGAGAACCTAGCTGGACATGGGACCCTTGAGAATGAATCGAGAATATTAGGAATGCCTAGTTAGAACCCCTAGTAACCTTATAAAGCCTGAAACCCAGCATTTACTAAATCCTAAGGTACGCGTGAGCAAGTCGGAACCTCTAGATTGACGATATCTGTGCTAGCGGCGATGTGAGCCTGAGGTACGTCCCCGTCAGGGAGTGGTTGCTTTCCATTATCTCGTGTTGGCTTAGGAGCAATTCCCCATAGAGCGTGTGGGTTACGTACCTTCACGACTCTATGCCAGCGTGTGGTGTCGTGAGAGTTTCTTTCTCTCATTGCATCGTCAATCAAAATTCCAAAACCGAAGGTAAAGCTCGAGTTATTACCACAGAGGGCTCAGGATGAGGTGTGCTAAATGTGAGACCTGTTTGGGATTGAGTGAGTTTAGGAGATGAGTCTTGTCGTTTTTGTTGAGATAGGTTTGGACGTAAGTGGGCTACTTATTGGCTATTTTTTATATTCACTCGTTTCTTTCTATGTTTTTGTTTACATATGAAAGTTAAACTGTAGGATGGATGACGATGGTGGCAACCTGACGAGGCTTGGACGTTCTTCCGTGCGTTAGGATTAGTTCCCCTTAGAGTTTTGATTTTTCCTAAATGTCTTTAGATATTTGTACTTATGAGTTATGTGTTATGTTCTTTCTTATTCTTTCCTTTGAAGTTGTTAGTTGCTTATAGGTGTTAGTTAAAGTTGTGATCATGTTGAGTTCCACTTTATTTGATTACTTTCTGATCTGTTGGGAACTCAACCGATTGTTGAATGTAGTTTGAAGAAGGCTGGGTGTTTTGTAAACCTTTTGGGAGTGCTTTTATGCTTAAAACAGGCCAGAAGAAATTTTGGTTTTGCTCTAGTAGCGTTGTTATGCTACCGAAATTTTCGGTGCAGACGACGTTGCTTAGTAACTTCCTTAGGAGATTTGGGCTTGAAAACTAGGGTAGTTACAATGTTCGATCAAACATCAAAGAGTTATGTGGGATCTTTTGTTTTGTTTTTCTTTTTTTTCGTTTTTGCAATTGATAATGTTATACTTGACAAACATCATAATGTTGTGGAAATTATATGTGACTATGTTGTACTTATTTTATGGGGTTAATAGTTCTGTAATTTTAGAATTGTTTATATGGATTTATAATTTTGGAATTGTTCATTAGATTGATAATTTGGTAATGTTGAAGATATGAACTTTGTTAATATTTATGGTGAAAATTTAGTTGATAGATCTTAAGTATGTATTGTTTATTTGGTTGATGAAGTTATGTATTTTTCAATACATCAAATTGTTGGAACAAAATGCAGGAGATTCAAGATAATAGGGTTTGAAAAAAAATTATAAACAAACATGACATGTCTAATGCGTCAAGAACTAGTAAAATTGTCATTCTTGGAACGTCATGATAAAAATACATTTGACTTAATAAAATCGTCTAGGTTTAACCGAAATGATGCATGATAAGTGTCAAGAATTTATACACAAGCTAATTTTATGGGCTTAACTGGTTAGTTGCTTCCTTTTCTCCCCCCAAAATTCTCTCTCCATAAGACAATCTTCCTCTCTCCCAATCTTAAGCTAATTTCATGTGCGTAATTGTCTAGTGGCTTCCTTCTCAACTTTCTAACAGTTCAAACAACGATTCAAAGCTTTTTGGAAGCTTAAAAAGTGATTCGTTGGAATTCTCGAGGCTTGAAGTTGAATTGTTGTGCATGGAGCGTTCGTGAACTTGCCTCGGATTCTATTCATGGTCTACCTACAACCTTTTATTCGTTTATTTCTGTTTGTTGCTCTTATTGATAAAAATCTAGGTTCGTAGTAGGGTTCATATATATATTTTTTTTTTATGTACAAGGTATTTCTCTTAGGTATTTTGTTCTTCTGGTTTTTACTCTGTTTTTATTTCATGCACCTACAACTCAAAAAGTAGATGAGTTCGTGGTAGTGTTCGTATTTTTATTTTTTTTATGTACGATGTATTTCACTGTAGTTATTTTGGTCGGTTGATTTTTACTCTGTATGGATGATGTATTTCTTATGACGTGGTAGGTTTAGTTATAACAAACTATCTAATTTAAACTCTAAAATAAATAAACTAAATCTTTTTATATTTTATTATATTTATACCTTGTATTTTCTCAAAATATCGGATTATTTTTTAAAAAAAAATGTGTAAATACATTAATTTATTTTTTGGTGTAGTATTTCAAATTTCATGTCATTTTATTAGTTTATTAATATATTATTTTAATCTATTATTTTAATTTTTTTGTTATGTAATCATTTTTTAATTGTTGTGTATTTTTGTTTGAAAGGTAGATAATCTGTTTGAATTTTGATTTTTTTGTTAGATTTATGGATCTTAACCATTTTTGTTATTTAGATTATCCAATTTATCTATTGAAATTTTGATTTTGATTTCTAATTAAATATATTTATTTTACTCGATAATTAAGAAATCTTAATTTAGGAATAGTTTCGTTATTTAATAATTACTAATTACAATTGTTATTAATGATTTATCCATTTTTAAAAAAGTTAAGATCACTTGACTATTTTTCAAAACGTGAGGTAAAAATAGTCATTTGCATAGTGAACCCTGTTTTTAAACCTTATAAATAGGGTTCTCCTTATTTTCTCCCATTTTAATTGAAAACGTAGGGAAAATTCCAAAAATGGCTAAAAAGAATGAATTGTTTTTAATAATGATCATTGGATTTTTCTTTTTAATTATGACCACACATGAGGTGCACGAACTTGCCTTAGACTTTACTCACGAACTGAAGATGAAGAGGAGGAGAGTGTTATTTAGGGGCAATGTGATGGTTGGTTCCATTGATTGAGAAGGCATAGAAGGGTCACAAACTTGCCCTTGCAGCTTTCTATTCGCTTAGTCCGGCCTATTATGCTACTTTTATTGATAAAAATTTGGGTTCGTGGTAGTATTCATATATATTTTTTTTATGTACAGTTTCTCTGTAATATTTTATTTCGTTAATTTTTACACTGTATTTATTTCAAGCACATAAACAAACTCAAGAAGAGGCAGATGAGTTCGTGGTAGTGTTCGTACTTTTTATTTTAATTTGTTTATCTACAATGTATTTCTCTATAGGTATTTTGTTGGGTTGATTTTTACTCTATATTTATTTCAGGTATAAACACATGCGTAGATAACGATGGTAACCTTAAGCATAATAAAATATCTAATTTAAATAATTCAAATACAATGTAGGTCGAATGTATTTTTTGTTTGGCTGAGGTGGAGGTCAAATATAAGGTCATATGTCAATAATGTGTTTTTTCAAAATCTTTTAATGTTAGTACACTAGGTATAACAAACTAGATAAAGTGTAGAATAAAAAAACATAATCTATTTATATTTAATATATTTCTACCTTGTATCTTCCCTAAAGATCGAATAATATTTTTAAGTTATATTTTGTAAATACCTTAATCTTCAGTCTCAAAAGTTTTTATTATCGCTTACTTTTTTTTATTGAGTTTCACAATTTCCTAATGGAAGTAATATTTTAAGTTTTAAATGAATGAATAATGTGTATTTTTTACCATTTTTTATCAGACAAGCTTAGGATTCGTCGATCTGAAGAGTTTTAGAACTTTAAAGCCTTGAAGCTTTGAAACTCGATTGAATTGTGTGAAAAATGAAAAAAGAAAAAAAAATCCTAGAATCACTCATTTGAAAGGTAAATCTTTCTCAGAATCTTGTTTCAATTTTAATTAATATTTTTAAATCTTTTTTATGTAATCAATTGTTAATGAGTGTATTTTTTTTCCATATTAGATTTTTTTTTTTTACTTTATTGTTAAAATTTTTGAATGTTTGTTTAGATTTTAGATAATGAATCCAAACATATTTTGTTGTTTAGATAATCCGTTTTATTTTAGATTTAGGTTTTAAATTTACTATAATTACATTATGATAATTAGAGAATCTTAGATATTGAAATATTTTACCTTTAGATTTTAAATTTATTATAATTATACTATAATTAGAGAATGTTAGATAAGTTGTATGATTTGACCATTTTTTAAAAAAAGAATTGTAATGTGTAAAAAAAATATGAGAATATTTGCAAATCTAGCTATAGTTTTTTAGATTTGCAAAATAGATTTTTTTTTTAAAATCTAATTTCTGTTTTTTTATTATTCCAATTTTACCCTCGATGGTGTATAGTAGGATATCTGACATATTTTATATTTGGTATATCAGTAGCATATCTGACATACTTTATATTTTGTATATCAGTAGTATATCTGACATACTTTATATTTGGTATATATCAGTTAACTAAAATATACCTTAAACGAAGTACATTAGCAGTATATTACTGATCATATATTATCGATACTCTTCTTTTTAGATATATCAATTAAATGATATACTTTATATATATCGTAGCATATCATGAATATTTTGTATATTTGATATATCACTGATATACTTTATTTTAAGTAAATTTACTTTATTTTAAGTAAATTTATTTCACTGATACACATAACCTTGAGTATATCAGTAATATATAAGTAATATATTTTATTCTAAGTATTTTTTATTTACTAAATATGAATTTCTTATATACTACTAGTCAAATTTATCAACTAAAGTATATCGACTAAAAACTAGTAAATATAAACAATTTATAGTGTAGCAAACTAAAATAAAGTAGTGTATTAGTAATATATTCTATATTATGTATATTTTACTGATATATTATTAATAAACTTCATATAGCTATCTTAACAATATATCAGTTATATACCTTATATTAGATATATCATTATTATATCAACGATATACCATTTGACAAACTTTATACTAAAAAACGTAAAAAAAAAAAAAAGATATCAATGGTGATATACTCTGTATTATACATATATTATATGTAATATATTTATATATTCTACATAAATATATCAATAATTTATGAGTAATTTATATTAGGTATACCAAAATTATATTATGGCTAAATTATAGAAAATGCCCCTAAACTATGGGGTTTGTGTCAAAAATACCCTTAAACTTTAAAAAGTTTCAAAAATACCCTTGGACTTTCAAAGATGTTCAAAAATACCCTTGTCGTTAAGTTTTGGATGGTAACCGTTAAAGTTTTGTTTCAAAAATACCCTTGGCCTTAAAAAACTTAAAAAAAATGTTTTTCAATAATTTCTTTAGTATTTAATGGAATTCTTTGAGATTTCATTTAATCAATCTATTAGAAATTTTAAAAAATTACCCGGACCTCACCCAAGAATGATGTGGAAGATCCAAAACATCCACTTGCTTTCGTAAAAGGTAATCTTAACTTTTGTCTTCCTGACTTATGAAATATTTGCATGTCAATCTTATTTGTGTTGAGCCCCGTTTGATAACCATTTGGTTTTTAGTTTTGGTTTTTGAAAATGAAGCCTAAAAATACCACTTCTATCAATAAGTTTCTATGTATTCTTATCTACTATGTACCTATGTTTTAAAAAATCAAGCTAAAATTTGAAAACTAAAAAAAGTAGTTTTCAAAAACTTGTTTTGTTTTTGAAATTTTCTTTAGAAACTTAAATCAGACTTCAAGAAAGATGGAAATCATTATAGAGAATATGAAAAGAAATTGTAAAAAAACAAGCATGATTTTCAAAACCAAAAATCAAAACTAAATTATTATCAAACAGAGCTTTAGTTTTTAAAACTTAGCTTAGTTTTTGAAAACATAGGTACAAAGTAAAAAGAAAATATAGAAACCTATTGGTAGAAGTAGTATTGTTAAGCTTAATTTTCAAAAACAAAAACAAAAATCAAATGCTTATCAAACGGGGTCTTAATTAATTGAATTATTAGTTCGATTGATGAAATCAATTCCTTAAGATAATTGTTTTCTTCTTCATTTATTTTATATATTTATTTTGTTTTGCTTTTATTCATTTTTCTATTTCTTTTTCAAATAAAATTGGATGATTATATTCATGATAATTAAGTAAATTAGAATATCAATCCATATATATGTATTTAAACTCTAATATTCTTATACACTATATTAAAACTTAAACTAGATTGTATTTTTCTATTTTTGAACTTTTTTGAAAAGTTAAGGGTATTATTGAAATGAAATTTTAATATTTTTCATCCAAAACTTAATGGTAAATATTTTTTAAAAAGTTTTTTAAGGCCAGGGGTATTTTTGAAACAAAACTTTAACGGTTACCATAAAAAACTTAACGGCAAGGGTATTTTTGAAACTTTTTAAAGTTTAGGAGTATTTTCTATAATTTAGCCTTGTATTATTGATAGACAGCAACTGAGGTGAATATTTTTGTTATCATGCAAGTGTCCTTGTTCGGCGATTTTCCAAAACTGCAGATAAAAAATCGTCGTGCCCAAAAAACAAAATAGAATCATCGTGCGCTTTAGCAACGCGACCCAACAGAATCCATCCTTCGAACGCATTTCGCTCAGAAACTATTGGGCAAAGAAGGAACACAAGAAACGCAAGAGAGGTGAAGAATATGGGAGTGACAAAGGAGCAACTCGAATCCACTTTAACCTCTAAGTTGAATCCTCAGCATCTGGTTTGCTTCTTCTTCACGCTGTTTCGCTAATTTCTTCTTCGTTTTTCTGATTCAGGCTACTTCTACTTGCCCTCTGTATTTCCCTGTTTCTTTCGTTTCATTTCTGTTCCTTCCGACCCTTTTCGCCTCTTTGTTCCCTTCAGTGTTTTGTTTTTAATGACGTGATCAGATGATTATCAATCCTTGTGTTCTGTTCAGTTAGGGTTTTCGTTTTCCCTTCTTTCGATTATGTTTAAACTTGTGGTTTAGAGCGGAAATTGGTATGTGTTCTTGCTAGTTTTGCTTCTTTAAATTTGAATTTAGTTCATTGCTTTGTATTCAGGTAGTGAAACTGAGAATAGCTTTTACATGTGATTAATTGAACTATAGCTCTGATGGTTTATTTATGCTTCCATTTCTTTTTCGGAAATTAAGATTTGAAGTGAAAACCGAATGGAAATGTTATCTTCTGATGAAATTGATTAGTTGCTTTTGTTTTCTGTTTTGACTTATGATCTTTTGAAGTTTGAACGATGGGTCTGAAAACTATAATGGAGTATAATTGTTTTTCTTGATATCCATGGATGTTCAGACTAGCTTGGGTGCAACTAACTATTCTATTTGGACAACCACGTGATCCTACTATACTATATGCACCAAACAAATTTATGGTATACTAAATCTTAGGTATGTGGTCACTATAATTTGAAGCCATCCTTCTAAGTCATTGACTATACACTAGCTCTTCTTGACCATTAGCCCAACCTCACAGTTTCTTATCAAAAGGAAAAAAAAAAATCACTAGGCCAACCCATCATAGTTTTGAATGGAGTGTGATATTCATCGGCCGGTCCCAATAGAGTGATCTAGAGATCAGTCAACTTTGAAGAGGCTGTTTTTGCCCAATTGGCATGTTTTAATTAAGTAGGTTTGGTAACAGAAAATATTCAAAGAAAAAAAGAAGATTTGGTAACAACTTTGGCTTTAGTTTCTATTTTTTAAAGATAGCTTCCTTATCATTTATTTGTTTTGTTGTCTACTCTTAGATATTACTTTTATTATCGTTCAAATTTAAGAAACAACATTTCTAGAAACTAGATGACAAAACAAAAATATTGTTAATAAAAAATTTATCTTTTAAGAAATAGAAAACTAAAAGTAAAATCATTGTCAAACCGACCTTAAATGTTGTATTACTGCATATTCTCACTTAGTGATATGGTAGGATTTGTGCTGTTTCCTGTTGTTGGATTACTAGACGAACACTGAGTGAATCTTTCATGAAATATGTTTGGAATTAAGAATATCCAATTACCAATCTTGTACATATAGGAGAGTAATTTTGAACATGAAAACTCTAATACTAGGAGTTCCAAAATAAAACCTCAAAAACTGGGGACTGCTTTTGTCAATAAAATATTCTCGGCTTTAAAAGCAATTGATTGGAATCTGAATACTGAAAGTATAGCAGCAACTTAATAGGAAAATCAAAACTAAGTGACCATGCTCAAGTCTTGAAGGGATTTGCCTGATTCTCATTGATTGTGCAATTATATGGTTTACAGAAGTGAAAGATAATATGCGTTTCTGAAAAGCCATATGCTTTAAAGGAGGCTATTCTTGTTCTAGTTCCTACTAGGCTATCACTTTAAAGAAACACAAAAAAATTTCAAGTACTTCACACTAATAGGTTTTCTTTTCAAACATGAAGCTCCAGATCAGACTGGTCGATTTATTGTTCTAGGGCCAGGATTTTTCTTAGTAGATGTCCAAATTCTTTACAGCTTGAAGATCTTGTTATACTTTAACTTTTGTCAGTGTCAAGCTTTTCTTAGTACCCTGATTTTAAAGTTTTCATTATTATCCCTTTTCATTTGGCTAAACAAAATTCAACCAGGCAAGAACCATATTGATACGACATAAACACATCTTCTTTCAGTGATATGGAGATCTATCGAGTGGCATTGTTTGAGTTTTAACTTTAAAACATTATTTTGAACAAAAAAGCAAAAGGTTAAAACTAATCCTATTAGGGAGTGCAATTTTTTTTTTAGTACAACAAATGTGGAGTAGGGAGATTTGAACCTTTGACCTCAAAGGAAGGAGTGTAATTGTTAATACCCATTGGATTTGTATAATTCTTTTCGGAGTACAATTATAAATAGCTCACCATATTATCTATTGGTTACCCTTCGTTAATGGAAAAATTATCTAGTAAGCTTTGTTTAAAAGATCCGGACAATAATGAAACTTTTAGCAGCATTAAAACTAAATTGGAACCAAGGCTAACTGGTTAAGCATAGGGATTAATCATGCAACCTAATCAAATTGCCAATGATACATTTGTATGGAATTTTATTTCCATGTTACACTTTCCATATATTATTTATCATTTAAATTGTTTACTCTATATTATATTGCGTACTAACGGAAAGTGAAAAAAGTGCCAAGTCAGCATCTTGAATCGCTAATTATTTCCTTGATTATTTCAGGAGGTAACTGATACATCAGGAGGGTAAGTTCTAAACCTTGCATGATTAAACTTTTACAAATAAATTTGTGTTACCATTTTCCCCCAAGCTTAATATAATTTCTGTCTCCACCAGATGCGGGGCGAGTTTCGTAATTGACATTGTCTCGGACGAATTTGAAGGGAAAAGGTTGCTCGAGCGACATCGGTTGGTGAAGTCCACTCTGCAGGAGGAGATGAAACAGATTCATGCTCTCTCCATCAAGAAGGCTCTGACCCCACAACAATGGAAGCAACAACAGGAAGAATCTGAAAAATCAAAATCTGCAGCTTAGAGCATGATTTATAAGTAAGAGATACTGAATCATATTATAAATAAAGCACACAATACAGCCACTGAAATACTGATGTAATTCTGATTCTGCTGTAATTGTGTATGAAAATTTCTGCTTTTGAGTTTGTTGTGATTGTTGTTGTTTTTTTTTTTTGGCAGTAAGTTTGATCTTATCTTGGAGGCGTAGCGTAGTATTTTCATTTGTAGGTCAAGATTTTTGATAATTGAAGGATTCAACAAATCATCGTTTTAAATGTTGTAGACGAATGGCATGTCAAAAATGTCAAGAAATTTTTGAAACGTTGACAGTATAAATATAAATATTAATATTGTTAGCTTATTGCTTAAGAAGTTTTTGATTGAGTCTTAATTATTTTTCTTCTTTTTGACCTATCTCTTCTCTTGATATATATTTTTTTTAATTGGAGAGTTTGACATTTAATTTTTTTTATGGGAAGTAGCAGGGGAAATTATCTAAATGAACATCAGCCACAAGCAAATGGGAAATGATGAGGGGAAAAAAAATATCAGCTTTGAGGACTTGCAAAAACCAAAATTAAATTTTGTTTTGATCTTTTATTTGCTATGAACGATTTTTAAAAAACTTTTATTGTCCTGAAATTATGAATCTACGAAGTGTGATTGAATCAATTTTGAGAACAGTAATTTTTTAAGTGAACGGTTTTTAAAATAACTATGTATTTTTCGAAAAAAAAAAGGTAAATTTAATTTATTATAACTCATTCGACAGTGTGTGTCTTCTTTTTTGATTTTTTTTTTATTTTAAGAATATGTTTATTAATGAGAAATTTGCTCATAAAATCTTTTTCACGCGCTTTAATGTCGATTGACTCGTGCTCTGAAATTAATGTCATATGACCATTTTCGTATTGTGTATTCTGTCCAAATTATCGCGAGTGCATCATACTCTCTAGTTTTAGCTCTCGCTCCCCCCTTATGATAGTAGTGAGCGGTCGGAATTCTGGAGCAGGGAAATCATGAGCGAGAACGAGTCTACGAGAGCGAGAGTTCAAGGTCTGTGAGAGAGAGTCCACATGAGCGAGAGTGTGAGGGAGTTAACGTGAACGAGTGATCTTTGCATAAGTGGTATTGTGAGAGAGAGCATGAGCCCGCTACGAGAGCGAGAGTGTGAGGTCCATGAGAGGAAGTCAACGTGAGCAAGTGATCATTTACAAAGTGGTATGAGCGATAGCGATTCTACGAGAGCGAGAGTGTGAACATGCAAGACAGGTCCAATACTTCCCTTCTAGATAATTTGTCGCGCTTTGTCACGTCAGAATAGGTCAATTTTCATTATTTTGAAGCGCTAGGTCATATCCCATTAAACCGAAAAAAGGCCGTCCGTACAAAAACCCCTTTATAAATGTATTCTTAAGAGAAGTACGGACTTTTAAAATTATTATTGTATATTTTAAATCTTTTTATAAAAATATTGTATTTTCTAAATTTATTATAAGAATATTGTTATTTTATTATCTGGCAGATTGTCATCTCCGTACACGGTAGATCATCTGTGCAATTTTTTTGAAAAATTAGATAGGTGGATGGGTGTCACTCCAAGAGACGCCCATTATCGTGCCAATCTAGGGAATGGAGAGAGGACCATTCTTGAATTCATTTTTTTAGTTATTTTTGAATTTTTGTTAATTTTAATGTGTTTACACAAGATACAAATAGTTTAATAGCTAAGTAATGAACCGTAGATAAAAAGATTGAACCAAGTGAATATTTAATTTATATTACTTAGAAATTCCAAGATGAGAGGATTTTTTGGCATCCGTTACAACAATGGTTTAAAAATAAATCTAATGAAGTATTAAAAAAATCAATCCTACTCTTCCTAACCAAATTAAATCTAACATATCTTGAAAAAAGATAAAACTAACAAATCTTATAATATATATATATATATATATACACTGACCACCATCTCCTAGATTTGCGCGACGTGGTGGAGGCCATCCACGTCCCCAATTTTTTTTCTTAAAATCGTATGAATGGTCATCCGTTCATCCATCAGTTAATTAAAACAACAATATTCTTATCATAAATTTGAAAAATGCTATATTTTTATAAAAAATTTCAAAATATATAATAATAAAAATTTAAAATTAAAAAAAAGTTTGAGGAGTAGCTCCTATGAGAAAAGTGTCAAATAAGTTATTTTGATTCCACGTATCTCTATAAATAAACAGAAGAAAAGTGTCAATGAATGGAAACAACTTTTTATTGTGTAAAAAAAGATGCAACACCCTTTCATCTATGTTTATTTGCATAGGTACAATTTTTCTCCTTCCAAAACCCGGATCACTTTTGCTTTTTGTTGTTTGACTTATCCTTAAACCCTTCTTGGATAGCTATTCCGTCTAAGACCTTGATGGATCTTTTTCTAGTAATCAGATGTGAACCTGCTAGAATCGGAGATCCACAAGAGTCGCGAACAATCCAACCAATCCCATCCCTCTTCTCGTCTTCAAACCAAGCGGCATCGGAATTTAGCTTCCAACAGCTTGCTTACGGTGGCCTCCAATGATCCTGACTCACATGGGTCTCCGTGTTGGGGTGCATGTCCTAATCTCGTGTAGTTTGTAATACAGTTGTTTCAATAGATAAAGGTTATTTATTTATCAAACTTTGTATCTCGCATTTTATAAACTTAATTCAATAAACTAAGCTCCAGGGTCATATTATTAGAGAGAACTTGAACGGTGTGTAGTGGACACACAAGGAAGATCACGTTCGAGTTAATGACCCGAACGGTTTACACTATATGGATAGGGTTGCGAACCTCATCCTAGAAACACTTTAGATGCGACCCGCTTTGTATTAGATACAAACGAGGTGATCCAGCTCGTTCATGTGGTTGACATGCGAGTGGGGACATCTTGTGCAATGAGATTGTACAAGACCGGACCGTGAATTATTAGACCTACTGATGTAACACCGTTAACAGTATAGGACTAATAACTTCGTAGATGACCATTAGTGACTCGTCCTTAATCCTGATCGTGTTACGAACTCCTGTCTGCGGGGGTCTGTCCTTTGACTAGTACGTGTGAGGGTGGCCTGAGTCACTCGCCCAATATGCCTATCTTCTTGGGGGCAGGACCACGTGGGGAGTTGGGAACTTAACTATGCAAGAAGGAATTCACTCGTTCCCAAGCTAGGGAAACTAGAGGGGTTACTCCCTTAAGTGTTGTCTCAAGAGCTTGGACAACAGTCGCCCACCCTCTCACTGACCTGAGAGGGATGTTGTTTATGGTTGGACCATGCAACAAAGTTGTTCATTAGAGGAGCAGTGAGACTTAAGGAGCAAGAGGTAGACACGTGGGTAAAACGATAATTTGACCCAGATGTGACTACGAACAACCTGTGAAGGATCGATTCACGGGTATTGGTTATATCGATGGACACAACTTGTCCTACAGTGAGGAGAGTGCAGCTACGGGCTTTAGTGGAGTGTTACCGTAGTTAATGAATGTTGATTAACTGAGTCAAAGATTTGATTGGTTAATCTCATATCATTGGAGCCCGTCATCTGTAGGTCCATTAGGTCCGTCGGTTGACTCAAATTGGACTAAATGAGAGTTTACAGTTTGGAGTGGATTTGAAGTGTTTAAATTCATTAAAAGAGTATTTATATCATTTATATGTGATATGATTGACATAATAATGTGAATGAGATTCATAATAAACTATAGTGTAGCCTAATTATTTAATTAGGGCTAATTTGGAGAAATTAGATTGAGAGAAATTAAATTTTAAAATTCCACAATTATGCAAATGTGATTTGTATAATAAGATATGAGATACCTTATATTATATGATATGCAAATATGATTTGCATATTATATGGTTGTAGTATTTTGGTGAATTGGTGGAGATTTTAACTTCACCACACACCATTATAAATAAGTGGAATGTGAGACATTCCATAAGCTAAGTTCTCATTTTTTGGAATTCCATCCAAAAGAGAGAGCAAATTCTCTCAACTCTCTCTCAATCTCAAAACACATTCTCTCCACCCCGAAATCTAAAGGGAGTCCCACCACTCTCCCTCTACCTCTCGAGAACAACCGAGAAGATCAAGTGGAAGTGTTCGGCTTGATTCGTTCGTGGTTCGTGTTCGAGAGATCGTTGGATCGTTGAGATCGTGATCGAAGGAGGAAACGTGAAGAACAGTTCTTCAAGAGGTTAGTAACGAAAACCTTTATGTTTTCTTCTCGTTTTAGCATGCTTAATCTAGATTGTATGTCGATACTTTCAATTTTAAGAAAATTAGAACAACAACGAAACAACGACGATTCACGCCGCAATTTCGTTGTGGAAAATCCATTCCCTTCAATTGATATCAGAGCCTAACGTTGCTCTTCGTTGTTGGTTCTGGACTTTTCTTAAAATTAGGTGGGTTGCCTTAATACTTCATGTGATGAATGTTTTGGTTTGGAAAATGGATGTTTCGGTTTTTGGCACTTAATTTAGATTTACATATTTCGTTGATGTGATCAATGTAAGGGCCCATTGTTTTGGGCATTATTGTATGTAAATCAAGTCTGTAAGTTCGTGTCGATCGTGGCAAGAGTTGTTGTGAAGAAACGGAGCGAAAACAGGCAAAAAACAACAAGGTGTGTTGCGAGACAGAGGACGGCGTTGCAACGCTGTTCATTGGCATTGCAATGCCATCTATGCGGAACCAGGCTGTGCAGCAGACGGGCGTTGCAACACCGCTTGCCGTTGAGATGCGCTCAAGGCGTTGAGCAGCGCGGCGTTGCAACGCCGCTGCGTTGTGGGCAGTTGCACGAGCAATTTTCGCGCGGTAGTGGCAAAAGGGAGAATTTGAAGCGGTTTCTTCTGAAATTTGATTATTTTTAATTTTTTTTTTGTAAAATTAAGTTTGGGTAATTGTATTGGGTAGTAAATTAGAGTAACTTATTTGGAAATATAACAACTTTGAAAAATATTTGCAAATATAACAAATCTTTTAAATAAAGCTTTGTTGTTCCCTTTTTACCTTTATAGTTGCATATGAGAGTCAAAAAAATGATCACCCAAAGGATGTGATTTTTTTAATGTCTCCAAACACTCTCGCATGAGTTTTTTTTTTTTTTACATTTTATATTTTCTTTTAAGTTTCTTTGCCTTCTTCTTCTCCTCCTCCTCTTTCCACATATGCCCTTCTGCATTTCCTTCATACACATATTTTTCCATTCTAACTTTTTATGCAGTTTAGAAATCTTATGATCATAACATTACTTAAATCTTCTTGAAAATTGCAATTAACAAAAAAAATATTATTGTACTAGATATAGTCCGCGAGAGTTTAAAACCTATAACAATTTTGTCATTGATATATTAATAAAAAATCATCAAATGACGATAGAGAAACAAACGAAATAAAATGATGAGATATTAACTGAAAAATATAATTTGATAGAATGTGTAATTAAAAAACACTTTTATATTTGAACAAAGTTCTATATAAATGATTAATCTTTAATGAAAAACTTTTGGGTTTAATCTTTAAATCTTCAATTTAACACTTGCCAAGTTTCTAAATTAATGAATTTGTGACTTTGAAATAAGTTATGGCCGATAATCCAAAAATTCATCTATCTCAATTTAGTCATTTAATTCTAAAAACACTCCAAAAGACGAAATTAGTCGAATCTGAAAACGTAGGGTGTTACATGTTGCGTAAAATGATATTTGCAATACCGCAAGTATACGGGTCAAGTTTTAGTATAGTGATTTGAGAGTTCCAAGTATCATCCTCGGGAATGGGTTTCTAGATTAATTAATTACCAAGATACTAATTCTCAATTTTAGCTAAAGTAACATAACATTGATAGATGGTGAAAACAAAGATAAACGATAAACACACAATTGGAGACACGAATATGATAGAATTAGAGGAAAATTGACTTCACAAGTTAACACTTATTTTACACATGCAAAGAACTAAAAAGATGAATTTATAAACAAGAAGTAAGATACTCAAGAAAATCTCTCGATTCTTAGTGAGCCTCGCACACACAATAAATTCTATAGTCTCCATATGAATCTAAAGCATGCACGACATTAAACAACTTCTTTATGTGTTTCCCTTAGACTTCTAGGTCATTCTCATGCCAGACTTCTAAGAGTTTTGACAACTTTGCTCTAATCTAAGTTTCTTTCTCTCGAGTCCACTTAAACCAACAAGATTAAAGAATTCAAGAACGAATTGCCAAAAATAAACAACAAAACATAACTTAATACATAAATAAATAAGTCTTAAACATGTGAATCAAATCCTAACTACAACTATTAGCCACTCTAAATCACAGTAAAACCAAGCTAAAGTTATAGAAAACGTCTTAAAACAGTGTTACAATCTGAAAGAAAGAGGAAATAAACTTATGTCGATGTCGGTCCTTCGTCCCCGAGCTCCCGTCACGATCTCGAACCTCCACGAATGCTTTATCTCCCAAGGAATTGTTGGGATGTATGCCCTAATCTCGTCTTGTTTGTAATATTACCATTTGAAATAAATAAGAGTTATTTCTTTCATCACTTTCTGTCTCGCAATTTTTAAACTTTGTCCAATAAACTAAGCTCTAAGGTCATTGAATTTATGAGAGAACTAGAACTTGAACGGTGTGTAGTAGACACACAGGGAGGATCACGTTCGAGTTAATGACCCGAACGGTCTACAATGTTTGGATAGGTTGGAGACCTAATCCTGGATACGCTGTGGATGCGATCCGTTTTGTATTAGATACAAACGAGGTAATCTGACTCGTTCATGTGGTTGGCATGCGAGTGGGAGCATCCTGTGCAATGAGATTGTACAAGACCGAACCGTGAATTATTAGACCTACTGATGTAACACCGTTGACAGTATAGGACTAATAACTTCGTAGATGACCATTAGTGACTTGACCTTAATCCTGAGTGCGTTATGGACTCCTGTCTGCGGGGGTCTGTCCTTTATTAGTACGGGTGAGGGTGGTCACAGTTAGTAAGTCGATCCTTCACAGGTCGTTCGTAATTACAGTTGGGTCAAGATTACTGTTTTACCCCTATAATTACCTCTTGTTCCTTAAGTACCACTGATCCTCTAATGAACAATTGGTTTGTGGTCCAACCAGCAAACCGAATCCCTCTCGGACCAATGAGAAGGGTGGGCCCATTGTTCAAGACCTGGGGTCAGCACTTAAGGGAATAACCTCCCTACTTATCCCTAAAGCGGGTAGGAGTGAATTCCATCTTGCAGAACTATGTTCCCAGCTATCTACCCGGTTTTATCCCTAAAATGGGAGGCTTATTGAGTCGGCAATCTCGAGCCACTCTCACCCATGTAAATCTAAGGATAATCCGAATAAACAGGAGTCCATAGAATGCTCAGGATTAAGATCGAGTTACCTAGGCCATCGTATGAATAAAGTCAGTTAAGACAGCAAACGGAATTATAAAGTCTAAGCGACTACTTCGCTGTCCAGTCTTATGCAAACTCATTGCATAGGGTGCCTGTTGCGTAATATTTTATTGCAATACCGCAGTGTATGGGTCAAGTTTTAGTATAGTGATTTATGAGTCCAAGTATCGCCCTCGGAAATGGGTTTCTAGATTAATTAATTATTAAGGTACTAATTCTCAATTTTAGCTAAAGAAACATAACATGGATAGTTGGTTGAAGTAAATACAAACAAACGAACAAACATGTGGAGACACAGATTTATAGATTTGGGAGAAGTGATTTTACAAGTTAAAGACCTAACTAGCACATGCATTGAACCAATGAGATGAAATTATAAACAAGAAGTGAAATACTCAAGAAAATCTCTCGATTCTTAGTGAGCCTCACACATGCAATAAACTCATAGTCTCCATATGAACCTACAACATGCATGACATTAAGCAACTTCTTTATGTGTTTCCCTAAGATTTCTAGGTCACTCTCATGCCAGACTTCCAAGGGTTTTGACAATTTTGCTCTAATTCAAGCTTTATCTCTCGAGTCCACTTAAATCAACAAATTAAAAAGTAAAGAACGAATTGCCAAAAATAACGACATAACATGTTTCAATACATCACAAGAAAGTCATAACAAGTAATTCAAATCCTAACTAGTATGTTTAGCTACTCTAAATCACAAGAAAAACAAACTAAACAAGTAGAAAACGTCTTAGAACGCTATTACAAATTGAAAGAAAGAGAAATAAACTTAGGTGTCGATGCCGGTCCTTCGTCTCCGAGCTCCCGTCTTCGATCTCGAACCTCCACGAATGCTTTGGCTCCCAAAATCACTCTTTTCTCTCTTCTTACAAGGTGTATTTCGAATTGAGGGCAAAACTCTACCAAATTGTGCTCCAATAGCTCTGTTTAAGCGCTTAACCTGAAATTGAATAAATTAACCACGTAAAAGCCCTGAAATCATCATAAAACTAGCAATAATTAAGCCTAAGGATAGCACATTTTGTGTGCTATCAAACACCCCCAAACTTAGACTTTTGCTAGTCCCGAGCAAAAATAGAGTTAAACATTAGATTGTTCTTAAACATACATGTGATTCAAGCCTCAAAGATTTAAGAGAATATTTTGCAATCACAGGAAACACTTAAACATAACACTTCAACAAGTAATTTAAAACTTTTCCTAAGTGTTTCTACGTGTGTGTGTGATTAGCCTATGTTCCCTTCATTTTTACTAAGCCCGGATCAACTTTATTAGGTTCTCCATTCAACTTCCCTGGTCTTAATTACTAATCTTTGAGGCTCTCCACATTCAAGAAATAAATAACTTTACTCAAAGACTTAATCACTCTTTTAATGCCACTTTTTTTTTTTTTTTTTTTTGTGCAAGGACACTAGCTTTCACACATCCACTTTGCAGGACCCTTACCTGCGAGCACTCGCTCAATGAGTGGCCTAAGCTGATCACAAATGAAGGTAGCTCTTTTTGTCCTCACGATTTTTTTTTCTTTAACAAACATAACAACAAAGAAATAAACTTTTTCACATAATGCACATATTATACAGATCATGCACTTTATATTGTCATTCACCCTATCTTGCAGCTTTAACTCTCAAATCGCTTTTTGGACCTATCGAGGTGACATCAAACTTCTAAGCCTAATAACTTTGTTCTAAGCATTTCAAAACTACAGAACACATGGCATGTGCATAATGGTGCAGGAAAAACTCAAGAAATTTTTTTAAATTAACTCAAATTCATGTCATGCTTTTAGGTTTCAGAGAATCACAAAGATTTTCAAATAAATCTCATCCTAGGCTATCATACTCATACTTATGTAAAAGATAAACCAACAATTCAGCACATACTTAGGACAGTCACAACAAATAAACACAATCTCACCCCCAAACTTAAACTAAACATTGTCCCCAATGTTTGTAGAAATAAGCATGAGGTAAGTATAAGGGTAGAAGTGAGCGATCTTTGTCTGGGTGATTGAGATCTTTCGAGTTCCTTGGATAGCCAAAGCATGTGTGTTGGAGTTCCTCTCGAATGGGAGCATGGATTTCAACGAAGAAGAGCATCTCCACAACCTACGAAATAAAACAACAACTAACTAAGAATTGAAAAACAACAAAAACAACTAAAGCAAGCTAAAGACAGGAAAACAAAAGTAAGTAAAGCTTGGGTTGCCTCCCAAGAAGCGCTTTGTTTAACGTCTTTAGCTAGACTATACTCCTCAAGGTGTTTCGTTCCTTGCTTGCGAGTGCTCGGAGTGATGTGTTCATTTGGCCAACTCAGGTCTCTATATTCTTTATTGCGGCTCCATGATTGGTCACTATACTAGATAAATGGTATTTGCATTCTCCGGTGGTTGGACCGACTTACGGATTCATTTATGAAGGAGTGCAATGTGTCTTCAGAGATGGTTTCTCTCTCGATGTAGAAGCATGCCCTCTGTAGGAGGATTCAACACATTCTTGTTGTTAGCATAAGAGAAATTCTCATGATACCTCAAACTGGATTGTAATGTGTTGGTAGGTTATTACGAGTCCGATTTCCTCCATAGTGGTTGCTTCTATTGTTCGGGTAGTGCAATTGCTCCATAGTGGATTCTCCATTGAAATTTGGAAGCATTGAGAGGACATCCCCATGCTGTGGTGATCCCGCAAAATTATTCAAGGCATGAGTGAGAGATGCCATATGAGATCTAAGAGAGGTTACCTCGCCCGGTTGATATAGTTCACCCATCGGCTTAGATCTGTCATTTTCTCTCAGACGCCATCAGTGGGTGGCTGATTGACACTTCCTCGGGAGGGCACGTGCTTCGCACGATCTTCGCCATGAAAGCCCCTCCAGCAGTAGCATCCAGAATGGTCTGGTCTTACCTTCCAGTCCATTATAAAACAAATTGCACTGGAGCGGATCCAGGTAGCCATGTTGTGGGCACCTCCGAGCATCTCCTTGTACCTTTCCCAAAGCTTCAAATAATCGCTCTCCTCTATCGCTGAATGTTCCTATCTCGGTCCTCAACTTTGCAGATTTAATGGTGGAAAGAATTTGGTCATGAAGGCTTGGGCCAAACTCCTGTGAAGTGATCTTGCTGAGGGAAAGGACCCTAGCCATTCTTTGGCTCTACCACCGCAAAGAAAAAGGAAAGAGACGTAAGCGAATATTATCAGCAGAGATACCATTCATTTTAAATGTACCATGATTTCTAAAAATTTTTGAAGATGACAATTAGGATCTTCTCGTGGCTAGGCCTCTCAAAGCACCTTCCCTAACCATTTGTATCATACTGTTTCAGTTCAAAGTTATTAGCATTGATGGGGCATGGACTATTCCAACTCGCTCGTAATTAAACACAGTTGGAAATACTCCTTATAGGTTTAGGGTTATTGATGAGCTCCGATCAGCCATTTCTTGAGGTTCTCGCTCTTCCTTCCTTAGGAGTCTCTCTACAGTCCTCTCGATCTCGGGATCAAAAGGGTGCAAGTCTCGCAGCTCTCCTTTGGGCATACACTGGAGAAACAAAAGAAAGAAGTTAGATAAAAAAAAGAAAAACACCAATAAATAGAAAATAAACACATAAAATAAAGACATAAAACATAAAACTTGGGTTGGCTCCCAAGAAGCGCTTTCTTTAACGTCTTTAGCTCGACGGTGACTTATCAGGGCACATAAAATTGCTCATATTTCTTGGGCCCTTCTTGCTCGAATCGATGTAGCCTTCTAAGTCTAAAAGGCTATCCCGCTTTTCTTCAAATTTCCTACGTAAAATTATTTTTGGAATTTTTATTTATCAAAAGAAAAGAAGCTGAAATCAAAGCAAGACTCGTGAGTGTAAGACAAATGGTTATCAAAAATAAAAGAAATTTCTCGGGGATAAAATAAAAGAAGACTTCTCTCACCTCTAACTCTATCACTGGATCTCTCTGTGGAACTAAGTGTATCACCGGTGTCCTCCTCACTAACCTGATCATGGTGTGCCTCAGTCTCCCCCAAACTATCCTCACTAACATCTAAACAAATCCTCCTAGGTGGCATCTCCTGAGTGGTAAGGATAAGAAATTGTTCCTGAAAGGCATTCAGGGAAACTACTAGCTGGTTAAGATATTGAGCTCTATCATGTACTATTTCCCAAAGTACTACCACCTCAGTTTCTAACCTATCCAACCTTTCTAATTCACTATGAACCAAAATTTTCAATTTCAACTTTAAGGTATATTCTGCCAATTGGTCCATAAGAGAACATTTTTCTGGTGGTTGGTTAAGGTACGAAAAACTATGGTTCCAAGTGCCTAAATAACTACCCTCATGTGAATTTTCATATATGTCAGGTACATAATGGTAAAAATTAGACACATGGTAATCAGAAAAATCATGATGCACAAAACTAGGATCCTGAGAGGGACAGTAGAATGGTGGAAACTCAAAATTATGCAAAGTCATACTTGAAAAATCAGTAATTTCACAACAAGACTTCACACAATATCAACACAACCAAAACAGGAAACAAAGACTAAAAAACACAAAACTAAAATAACACAAATAAGGAAATAAACAATCACACAAAACAATTAAGGAAAGACAAACAAACAAGCTTTAGTCTAAAATTTCAAATTTTCTCCTAATATTAATTAATCTAAATAATCGTCATTCCCCGGCAACGACGCCAAAAACTTGTTGCGTAATATTTTATTGCAATACATGATGTATGTACGGGTCAAAGTTTTAGTATAGTGATTTATGAGTCCAAGTATCGTCCTCGGGAATGGGTTTCTAGATTAATTAATTATTAAGGTACTAATTCTCAATTTTAGCTAAAGAAACATAACATGGATAGTTGGTTGAAGTAAATACAAACAAACGAACAAACATGTGGAGATACAGATTTATAGATTTGGGAGAAGTGATTTTACAAGTTAAAGACCTAACTAGCACATGCATTGAACCAATGAGATGAAATTATAAACAAGAAGTGAAATACTCAAGAAAATCTCTCGATTCTTAGTGAGCCTCACACATGCAATAAACTCATAGTCTCCATATGAACCTACAACATGCATGGCATTAAGCAACTTCTTTATGTGTTTCCCTAAGATTTCTAGGTCACTCTCATGCCAGACTTCCAAGGGTTTTGACAATTTTGCTCTAATTCAAGGTTTATCTCTCGAGTCCACTTAAATCAACAAATTAAAAAGTAAAGAACGAATTGCCAAAAATAACGACATAACATGCTTCAATACATCACAAGAAAGTCATAACAAGTAATTCAAATCCTAACTAGTATGTTTAGCTACTCTAAATCACAAGAAAAACAAACTAAACAAGTAGAAAACGTCTTAGAACGCTATTACAAATTGAAAGAAAGAGAAATAAACTTAGGTGTCGATGTCGGTCCTTCGTCTCCGAGCTCCCGTCTTCGATCTCGAACCTCCACGAATGCCTTGGCTCCCAAAATCACTCTTTTCTCTCTTCTTACAAGGTGTATTTCAAATTGAGGGCAAAACTCTACCAAATTGTGCTCCAATAGCTCCGTTTAAGTTCTTAACCTGAAATTGAATAAATTAACCACGTAAAAGCCCTGAAATCATCATAAAACTAGCAATAATTAAGCCTAAGGATAACACATTTTGTGTGCTATCAGTGCCCCCACTCACATGTCTCCACATGAACGATTTAGAATCACATCGTTTGTACTCTACAAAGTGGGTCGCGTCCATAGTGTCCCTAGGATAAGGTACCCAACCCTATCCTTATACTATAGATAAAGTTCAAGTATTCATCCTATAGCCAAGGGTTCTTTATTGGATTAAGGTTACACAATACACAATATTCAATAACACCTTTACTGAATAAATTTCAATAACAACTTTATTGTGAAATAGAATATACATTCAGTTTACAAAACCACGAGTTTTAGGACATAAAACCCAACAGGGTAGGATGGACATTTCCATCCTTTTTCTCTATATATATGTTGCATGAGATGCAACTAGGTTAAGGAAATATATGCTCCCTTTTGTTGTTGTTGGAAAGGTTCCAAGACAACAAACATCTCTCTAAAAAAAAAATACCTCACATCTCCTAAAGGGAACCCACCTTCCTCCCTCACCTAGAGAACAACGGAGAAGATCCGGTGGTCGTGTCTTCGCACGTTGGAGTTCTTGTTGCTGAGATCGTGACCGTGGAGAGAGGAGCACTCGAAGAAAGGCTCTTCAAAGGTAAATTCTTGCTTGTCATTCTAATTTTATGCTTAATCTAGTTTTTCATGTTCTTGAATAAATCGTTGTAACTAAATCAAGAGTGCGCGATTCGCAATCGCTTCCGCTGCGGGGACTTCGATTCCCTTCAATTGGTATCAGAGACAAGTTACGTTCTTGATTTATGTTCTGGATTTTTCAAGAACAAGGTGGGATTTACTGTTTTTGCATGAGATGTATGAACGGTTTTGCAAAATTAGATGTTTTCAATTTTGGCACTTAGATTTATAATTTCCATTGAAATGTTCAATGTAAGGGCCCGGTATTTTGGGCAAATTTAATTGTAAATCGAGTCTGTAAGTCCGTGTCTATCGAGGCAAAGCGGTTGCTGAGAAGATCAGAGCAAAAACGAGCTAAAAATAATGGAGATTGTTGTTATGCGTGTGTGCGTTGCTGCAACGCTGTTCATCGACGCTGTAACGCAACGCTAGCTATGCGGAAGAAGGCGCCGCAGAGGGCGCGTAACGCGCGACCTCTAGCGTTACTGCAACGCGAGAAGACGAAAAAAAAGCGTTGCAACGCCAGAGGCGTTTCGCGAATTTCAGCAACGGGCAGAAACATAATTTTTATTATATATTAATTATAAAAATATTTTATATTTAATATATTTAATATATTTAATTTTAATTAATATAATTAGATTATATTAATTAAAATTATTTCTAGGGTGCCAAAATTGGTCTAATTTTTGCTATTTTAATTATGCAATTGTTGTGTAAGTATTGTCATGCATAATGTATGCTTTTATTTTAGAAATCCCACACTAGGTTAAGCATTTTAATGCATCATTTATAATATAAGGAGTTATATTATATAGTTTGCATGATTAATTAATACAAGGTTGTTATATTAATTTTTGGACAACATTGACATGCATTATTTTTCATGAGATGAATATGCTATAAATGTCTTATTATTCATGTGATGAATGATCAAGCACTATAACATAGTATGCATGTCATCTAAGGTTAATTATTAGTTTTAAAATGTTTAGAACTTGGAAATAATAAACCTTAAGTTATCTAGTTCTAATTAGATTAGAATTAGGAACCACGTAATTTATAAGTTATGATTAAAAGAGGAACTCTTTCTAAGGAAAGTTCTGTCTAGACTGGGGTATTTAAGCTGATAGAAACGGAATACCCCTATCTGGGAACTGACCTGGGAGTGAAATTTAATCAGAGAGTCTTATAAATTACAGTAGCGTCGCGGGTTTATTTAGGGGTTAATAAACTAGAAATCCTAGGTTTAATATAAGGAGTTATATTAACAAACTTAGGATAAAATCAATATAAGAGTTATATTGATTATCAATATAAGAGTTATGTTTGTTGGAATTGGTGCCCTAAAACTCGTAGTTTGTAATTATGTTCTAATTAATGTAATAAAGTGTTATTGTTCGTTACCTACGAGTTTGCCTTTATCTAAACCCTAAATCCAATAAACTAAACATCCAAGGCTGTTAAATGAATCTCTAACTGAATGTAATGTACATAAAAAGATCTCGGTTCGAGATACAACCTAAAAGGTCTATAGTTAGGGGGTAAGGTTTGGGTATCTTACCCTGGTAAAAATATGGATGTGGCCCACTTTGTATTTGATACAAACACTGTGATCCTAATGTGTTCGTGTAGATGACATGTGAGTGGGGATATCCTATGTAATGAGATTACATAAGAGCGGACCACGAAATAGTAACCTCTAGCTGTAACTCCGTTGAGTAGTTAGGTTTCTATTTCACTAGGATGACCTAGGCAACTTGATCTCAATCTGAGCGATTACGAACTCCACATCATGAGGGATTGTCCTTTGACTAGTATGGGTGAGGGTGACCAGATTCGCCGACTCAATATGCCTACCTTCTTGGGGACAAGACCGAGTGAGCGGCTGGGAACTTAACTTAGCAAGATGGAATTCACTCCTTCCCGTCTACTAGGGTAAGTAGAGGAATGTTCCCTTAAGTGGTGTCTCCGGGACTTGAACAAAGGGCCTGACCCTCTCATTGGCCCGAGAGGGACTATGTTTGTTGGTAGGACCACAAACAAATTGTTCATTAGAGGAGCACTGATACTTAAGGCACAAGATGTAACCCATGGGTAAAACGGTAATTTGACCCAGCTGGTGTTACAAACATTCGTGAAGGATTGACTTGCTGTTATTGGCCAATATCCATGGACACAGAAATATATCTGTAGTGAGAAGAGTGCAGCTGTGAGACTTTAGTGGAGTGTTCCCGCAGCTAACGAATGTTGATTGGGAGGTTAATGAGATTAACCGAACAATCTCGTATCGTTGGAGCTTCTGATCTGTAGGTCCATTAGGTCCACCTTCTAGCTCGTAAAGGGTTCTTAGATCATTTGAATTTGAAATGTTCAAATTCATTAGAGAATAAGTCTAATGTATATTGATACGATATAATCTATAGTTTTTGAACTATATATTATAAATTTAATGTGAATAGGATTCATATTAAATTACTTGAGAGAATTAAATATTTGAAAGAGTTCAAATATTAAATTCAAATGTGAATGTGATTCATATTTGAAAACTATAGGTTAAAATTTAATGTGCACTGGATGTACATTAAAACTATAGATTAAAGGGGTAATATGATTAAATGAGATTTAATCCAAATTAAATATATGATATTTAATTTGTATTATTTAAATTAATAATTCAATTTGTTTTAATTATTATGTAACTATTATTATTATTATTTTAATAATAAAAATAAAGGAACGTGTCTTCCAGACACGTTCCCACTATCCCTTCCTTCTCCCTATCGATAGCTTAACAGGGAGAAGAGGTGTGAAATGATCGAGAAATCAATTGGAGTTCTCACAGAAGGAAAGGCCCTCTCTCTCTCTCAATCTTCTAATTCCCTTCATCTTCCAAAAGTTGGAATCCTTCCCACCAAGGATTTTGTTCTAAGATCTCAGAGGATAGAAGGTTTTCCTCGTGGTGTTGTCCAATTGAAGAAAACAGAGAAGCATCTTGGAAGTTCCTGTGTTCTTTGTCTTGTTTGGAGCAAGGAGTTGCTGCAAGTTGAAACTACAAAGGTATTTTTCTTCCCTTTAGTTTAATTGTTAAACTTTAATCATGTTTACATGTTTTCATTAAATCCATGTCTAATAGGATTAGAATTTCCATGCTTGTTCTGTTTTATTTATCAATGTACTGGTTTTTGTTTCAATTAAGACAATCAAGCAATTTACGATTCCAAACACGTTTCCGCTGCTCAAGGAGATCAGCTCTGATACCAATTGATGGAGATCAGATCTCCATCAATTGGTATCAGAGCAATGCTTGATTTGTTTTGTTTTGAAACAAAATTGCATTGATTTGGTGGGAAATGCATTGGTTTGCTGTAAAACTGTTTAGGAGTGTTTGGCCTTAGTTTACTTCTTTTGATTTGATCAATTTGTATTTAAAGGCCCCATCATTTTTGGGCAAAAAGTGTATAATTGAGTTTGTAATTGAGTTACGAGTCGTTCGGGACCAATTTCATTCAATTTGGTTGAGAATCGAAGGAGAAATTGAAGAAACGAACGGTCGTTGTGTTCGTGATTTTCGCGCCATCGCTTGAAGCGAGCGTTGGTAACGCCGTTCATTAGCGTTGCAACGCTGAAAAACGACGTCGCAACACCATCGCTCCCTATCGACGTGGGCGATCAAGGGGTCAGCGGCGTTGCAACGCTGCCCTCAGCGTTGCAACGCTACCCCGATGCCAGGCGCGCAAGACGACGTAAGCGCGGCGTTAAACGCCGTAAGGGCATTCCAGCCAATTGCAGAACTAGTTCGACTGGTTCAGTGTTTTTCGTCCGGTTCGAGCGGTTCAAGGTCAGTTCAAGGTATTTTTGGACCGGTTTCATGAAATAAATTAATGTAATTTTTTTTTTTTTTTTGCACTTTAGGGGCCAAATTATTCTGGTTTTACAGCTATTTATCTTTATGAATGTCATTTAGATTTTTCCCACCTTAGGATAAGCATGTTCATGCATTTTATTTATATAAATGTTATATGAATATGGTTAAATGCATGATTAATTTATTTTTCATGAGTAATTAATTATAATTGTTATGATTAGATTATATGGAAAATAAATTGCATGGAGCATGAAATTACTTAGTTTAAAAATAAATGTTATTTTGTTTAAATAATTTTATAATTCAATTAGTTGAATTCCTTTTATAATTCCAATTTGAATAATGATTGTTGGATTTATAATATAGTTTCTTTATCATAGGTTAATTATTAAAATTTATAAAAGTTATAAATTAAATGGGTTTTAGAAACCATAACCTATAATAAAGAAATGCATGCAAACATAGGAACTTGGGTTAAAATTTAAATTAGTTTTAAATTGTTTAAAATCAATTTAGACCTAAGTTTTAATTTCTAGTAGGATTAGAAATTAGTCTTACATAGTATTTTAAATAGTTTAAAATATAGTAGGACTTTAGGACTTTGGTTATAAGGGAACTCTACCGGTGAAGTTCGTCTAAGGTCAAAAAATTTGGGGTACTTAAGGTGACGGTTAATCTAACACCTCCTACTGAACCGACCGGAACTGAGAGTTGAATTAACCTTAGTTCTATTCTATCTCTAGGTAATTAAAATGTTTATTCACCTAGACATAAGGTTTTAAGATCTAGTTATAATAGTTATAATAGGCATAGACTTAGATAGATTCTTTTAGCCAGAATCCAGCTAAGTTAAAACTATACCCTAATTTTTAGGAACTTCAGTGGGAGAAAACGAGATATTCGCATCGAGTTTACTCTCACGTCCTCAAGAGTTCACATCGTGAGTTCCATGCTCGACTACGCGGCGTCAATAGGGCGTCCCCCTACGGTATGCGTTTGCATGGTTCAATACCAAGGTGAATGAGGGAAGTATCCATAGTAAATGGGAGCGGGGCGCGTGTCAACGTATCCTACGGTCTCCTCCATTAGGTCGCACGAGTGAGATTTCTATAGTCCGCTTTGCTAGGTTGTCTCGAGCAGTACCAAACCCTACGGAGGGCCTGACTATAGGGATCAGAACACCGCAAACTCCAGAAATGGGATAGGGTCTCTTAGGTTGTTTGCCAGCAGTTGTCTTTCTTAATAGTAGCCTGTTGGCTCGGGCCTATTGGATCTGAAAATGGTAGAGTCAGATTTACGGGATGAGTTAAGCTAGTTAACAAATCCTTGACCAAACAAACGGTAGCTAAGGACCATTGGGACATGAGATGTTCTGGTAGTGAGAATTGGCTGAGAAAGTCTCAATTCAAGGGAGGAATGACGGACCGCCCGACGAAGGCTTTTGTTCTAAACCCTTGAAGTATCGTTGCAAAATTAAAGGTTTAATTTAAACAGTGAGTTTAGTTTAAACACTAGGCTTCTTTAATAAATTTACTAAATTTGATTGATTTTTACAATGGGTTAAAAGGCATAACTAATTAGAACTATTTTGGATTTTCAGCATGTCGTCCTCAATAATAGCCTTACTCAAAAGCGACCGTTTAACTGGTGAGAATTTTACTACGTGGAACTCCAACTTGAATACGATTCTCGTTGTTGACGACCTACGGTTTGTACTGTCTGAGGAATGTCCTCAGATCCCTGCTCGTAACGCTCCTTAATCTGTTAAGGAGGCGTACGACCGTTGGATCAAGGCCAATGACAAGGCCAAGGTCTACATTTTGGCTAGTGTTTCTGAAGTTCTGGCCAAAAAGCACGAGGGCATGGTCTCAACTCGTTAGATCATGAGTTCGCTGCAGGAAATGTTTGGACAACCGTCTAGACAGATTCGACACGAATCCCTCAAATACGTTTATAACTCCCGTATGAAGGAGGGGTCATCGGTGAGAGAACACGTTCTTGATCTGATGGTCCACTTCAACGTGGCTGAGATGAACGGAGCGGTCATTGACGAGCAAAGTCAGGTATCGTTCATCCTGGAATCTCTTCCGAAGAGTTTCCTGCAATTCTGCAGCAATGCGATGATGAACAAGATAGAGTATAACCTGACTACTCTCCTTAATGAACTACAGACTTTCCAGTCTCTTATGAAGAATAAGGGACAGACTAATGGAGAGGCAAATCTGTTTGCCCATTTCAGAAGGTTTCAGAAGGGTTCATCCTCTGGGACTAAGTCCTATAGCTCATCTTCTGGGCTTAAGAAGACCCAAAAGAAGAAAATAGGAGGGAAAGGGAAGGCACCTGCTGCTGACAAAAGCAAGGGAAAAGCCAAGGTTGCAGATAAAGGGAAATGTTTCCACTGCAACATGGATGGGCACTAGAAGCAAAACTGCCCAAAATACCATGCTGAGCTCAAAGAGAAGAAAGGTAAATCAGATTTATTTGTTCTTGAAACATGTTTAGTGGAAAATGATGATTTAACCTGGATACTTGATTCAGGAGCCACTAATCACGTTTGCTCTTCATTTCAGGAAACTAGTTCCTTCAAGGAGCTCGAAGAGGGTGAGATGACGCTCAGGATCGGAACGGGAGATGTCGTCTCAGCTCGTGCAGTGGGAGATGCCAAACTATTTTTCGGAGATAGATTTCTTTTATTAAAAAATCTGTATATAGTTCTTAAGCTTTAAAGGAACTTAATTTCTATCTCTTGTTTAATAGAACTTGGATATTGTATTTCTTTTTCAATTAATGAAGCGTTCATTTTGAAAGAAGGTGTCAATATTTGTTCTGCTAAATTGAAAAATGGCTTGTATGTACTGAAACCGAACAAAACGAAAGCAATTTTAAATCATGAGATGTTTAAAAATGCTATCACTCAGAATAAAAGGCAAAGAATTTCTCCAAATAATAATACCTATCTATGGCATCTTAGGCTTGGTCACATTAATCTCAATCGGATTGAGAGACTCTCTAAGAATGAACTTCTAAACAAGTTAGAAGATGATTCTTTACCGCCTTGCGAATCTTGCTTGGAAGGTAAAATGATCAAGCGACCTTTTACTGGAAAAGGTTACAGAGCCGTAGAGCCCCAAGAACTTGTGCATTCGGATCTTTGTGGTCCAGTGAATGTCAAAGCTCGAGGAGGGTATGAATATTTCAACTCTTTCATAGATCATTATTCGAGATATGGTTATCTATACCTAATGCATCACAAGTCTGAAGCTCTTGAAAAGTTCAAAAAGTATAAGGCTGAAGTAGAGAATGCATTAGGAAAAACCATTAAAACGCTTCGATCCGATCGAGGTGGAGAGTATATGGATTTGAGATTCCAAGACTATATGATAGAACATGGAATTAAATCTCAACTCTCTGCACCTAATACACCACAGCAAAATGGTGTGTCAGAGAGGAGAAATAGAACCTTGTTAGACATGGTTCGTTTTATGATGAGTTATGCTCAGTTGCCTGCCTCGTTTTGGGGATACGCATTAGAGACTGCAGTTCAAATCTTGAACAGTGTTCCATCAAAAAGTGTTTCAGAAACACCTTTTGAACTGTGGAAGGGGCGTAAACCTAGTTTACAACACTTCAGGATTTTTGGTTGTCCGGCACACGTGCTCGTGACAAACCCAAAGAAACTGGAACCTCGTTCAAGATTGTGCCAATTTGTTGGCTATCCCAAATAAACGAGAGGTAGTCTTTTCTACGACCCACAAGAAAACAAGGTGATTGTATCGACAAACGCCACGTTCTTGGAGGAAGATCACATGAGGAACCACAAACCGCGTAGTAAATTAGTACTAAATGAAGCTACACATGAACCAACAGAGTTGTTGATCAAGCTGGACCTTCATCAAGAGTTGATGGAAGAGCCAACACCTCAAGTCAGTCTCGTCCTTCTTAATCGTTGGGAATGCCTCGACGCAGTGGGAGGGTTTTTTCTCAACCTGACCGCTACTTGGGTTTAGCTGAAACTCAAGTTGTCATACCTGATGACGGCGTAGAAGATCCATTGTCTTATAAACAGGCAATGAATGACGCAGACAAGGACCAATGGATCAAAGCCATGGACCTTGAAATGGAGTCAATGGACTTCAATTCAGTATGGGAACTTGTAGACCAAACTGAAGGGGTTAGACCCATAGGGTGTAAATGGATCTATAAGAGAAAGAGAGATGCAGCCGGAAAGATATAGAGCTTTAAGGCTAGGCTTGTAGCAAAGGGTTTTACCCAAAGGGAAGGAGTTGACTATGAAGAAACTTTTTCCCCTGTAGCTATGCTGAAGTCTATAAGGATGCTCTTGTCCATAGCCACGTTTTATGATTATGAAATTTGACAAATGGACGTAAAGACTGCCTTTTTGAATGGTAATCTTGACGAGAGCATCTATATGTCTTAGCCCGAAGGGTTCATAGCCCAAGGTCAGGAGCAAAAAGTTTGCAAGCTTAATCGATCCATTTGTGGATTGAAACAAGCGTCAAGATCTTGGAATATAAGATTTGATACTGCGATCAAGTCTTACGGCTTTGACCAAAACGTTGATGAGCCTTGTGTTTACAAGAGGATCATCAACGACAAAGTAGCTTTGTTAGTACTTTATGTGGATGATATCCTACTCATTGGGAATGATGTAGGATACCTTACTAACATAAAGAATTGGCTGGCGACCCAATTCCAAATGAAAGATTTGGGAGAGGCGCAGTATGTTCTTGGGATTCAGATCTTTAGGAATCGCAAGAACAAAACGCTAGCACTGTCTCAAGCGTCATATATCGATAAAATGTTGTCCAGATATTCGATGCAGAATTCCAAGAGGGGCTTATTACCCTTGAGCACACGGAGTTCATCCATCTCAGGAGCAGTGTCCCAAGACACCTCAAGAAGTTGAGAATATGAGACATATTTCCTATGCCTCTGCAGTAGGTAGCCTAATGTATGCTATCTTGTGCACGAGGCCGAACATTTGCTATGCAGTGGGAATAGTCAGTAGGTACCAGTCCAATTCGGGGTTAGACCACTAGACAGCAGTTAAAAATATCCTCAAGTATCTAAGGAGAACGAGGGACTATACGCTTGTGTATGGGTCTAAGGATTTTATCATTACAGGATACAATGATTATGATTTTCACATCGATAAGGATTTTAGGAAATCCACATCGGGATTCGTTTTCACCCTTAACGGGTGAGATATAGTGTGGGGTAACATCAATCAAGGATGCATTGCCGACTCCACCATGGAGCCAGAGTATGTAGCTGCTTGTGAAGCAGCTAAAGAGGTTGTTTGGCTAAGGAAATTCCTTACTGATTTGGAAGTTGTTCCAAATATGGAATCTCCCATCACCTTATACTGTGACAACAGTGGTGCGGTAGCCAATTCAAAGGAACCTCGCAGCCATAAGCGAGGTAAGCACATCGAGAGGAAGTATCACCAGATACGAGAAATAGTGCAACGAGGAGATGTGACAGTCACGAAGATCGTTTCAGAGCACAATATTGCTGATCCGTTTACAAAGACTCTCACGGCTAAAGTGTTCGAGGGTCATCTGGAAAGTCTGGGTCTACGAGATATGTACATAGGCTAATCTAGGGCAAGTGGGAGATATGTAATAAGGTATATGGATGCCCTAGTTTATTGTATTTATATCTCTGTAACCACTGTTTTAGACTATGTTGTACCCCACTAGAGTTTTAGTGCAAGTGGGAGTTTGTTGGGATTTGTGCCCTAAAACTCGTAGTTTGTAATTATGTTATAATTAATGTAATAAAGTGTTATTATTTCAATAAAGTGTTATTTTTCGTTACCTACGAGTTTGCCTTTATCTAAACCCTAAATCCAATAAACTAAACATCCAAGGCTGTTAAATGAATTTCTAACTGAATGTAATGTACATAAAAAGGATCTCCATTCGAGATACAATCTCAAGGGTCTATAGTTAGGGGATAAGGTTTGGGTACCTTACCCTGGTAAAACTATGGATGTGGCCCACTTTGTATTTGATACAAACACTGTGATCCTAACGTGTTCGTGTAGATGACATGTGAGTGGGGATATCCTATGTAATAAGATTACATAAGAGCGGACCACGAAATAGTAACCTCTAGTTGTAACTCCGTTGAGTAGTTAGGTTTCTATTTCACTAGGATGACCTAGGCAACTTGATCTCAATCCTGAGCAGGTTACGAACTCCTGTTCGCGAGGGATTGTCCTTTGACTAGTATGGGTGAGGGTGACCAGATTCTCCGACTCAATATGCCTACCTTCTTGGGGACAAGACCGAGTGAGCGGCTGGACTTAACTTAGCAAGATGGAATTCACTCCTTCCCGTCTACTAGGGTAAGTAGAGGAATGTTTCCTAAAGTGGTGTCTCCGGGACTTGAACAAAGAGCCCGACCCTCTCATTGGCCCGAGAGGGACTATGTTTGTTGGTAGGACCACAAACAAATTGTTCATTAGATGAGCACTGATACTTAAGGCACAAAATGTAACCCAGGGGTAAAACGGTAATTTGACCCAACTGGTGTTACGAACATTCGTGAAGGATTGACTTGCTGTTATTGGTCAATATCCATGGACACATAAATATATCTACAGTGAGAAGAGTGCGGCATGCGACTTTAATGGAGTGTTCATGACTAACGAATGTTGATTGGGAGGTTAATGAGATTAAGCAGAACAATCTCGTATCGTTGGAGCTTACGATCCAGAGGTCCATTAGGTCCACCTTCTAGCTCGTAAAGGGTTCTTAGATCATTTGAATTTGAAATGTTCAAATTTATTAGGGAATAAATATAATGTATATTGATACGATATAATATATAGTTTGGAACTATATATTATAAATTTAATGTGAATAGGATTCATATTAAATTACTTGAGAGAATTAAATATTGAAAGAGTTCAAATATTAAATTCAAATGTGAATGTGATTCATATTTGAAAACTATAGGTTAAAATTTAATGTGCACTGGATGTACATTAAAACTATAGATTAAAGGGATAATATGATTAAATGAGATTTAATCCAAATTAAATATATGATATTTAATTTGTATATTTAAATTAATAATTAAATTTATTTTAATTATTATTTAACTATTATTATTATTATTAATATTATTTTAATAATAAAAATAAAGGAACGTGTCTTCCAGACACGTTCCCACTATCCCTTCCTTCTCCCTATCGAAAGCTTAACAGGGAGAAGGGGTGTGAAATGATCGAGAGATCAATTGGAGTTCTCACAGAAGGAAAGACTCTCTCTCTCTCTCAATCTTCTAATTCCCTTCATCTTCCAAAAGTTGGAATCCTTCCCACCAAGGGTTTTGTTCTAAGATCTCAGAGGATAGAAGGTTTTCCTCGTGGTGTTGTCCAATTGAAGAAAACAGAGAAGCATCTTGGAAGTTCCTGTGTTGCTGCCTTGTTTGGAGCAAGGAGTTGCTGCAAGTTGAAACTACAAAGGTATTTTTCTTCCCTTTAGTTTAATTATTAAACTTTAATCATGTTTGCATGTTTGCATTTAATCCATGTCTAATAGATTAGAATTTCCATGCTTGTTATGTTTTATTTATCAATGTACTGGTTTTTGTTTCAATTAAACAATCAAGCAATTTACGATCCCAAACACGCTTCCGCTGCTCAAGGAGATCAGATCTCCATAAATGTTGATAGAGTTAGGTAAAACCATTAGCCGGGTTTTAGCCTAAGCAAGATTCCTATAGACTTAAAGTATTCAGTGGGAGGAAAAAATGTATGAGATACATATTTTTTCCACCTACGTTATCTCCCGGAAGTTCACACCGTGAGACTCATACTTGGCCTCGTGCCGCAAACAGGAGTGTCCCCCTTCGGATGGTATTTGTATGAGTCAATATCAAGGTGAATGGAGAGGGTACTTATAGTGAGTGGGAGCAGGTTTAGTGAAAACAAAACCTACGGTCTCTTTTGTCGGTTTACACCGTTAGACCACTATGGTCAGCCTGCTAGTTTGGCCTGGACCAGACAATCCCTTCGGAGGGTTTGATCATAGGGGATCTAACACAGTAGACACCCGAAAGGGATAAAGATTTTCTTAGACTATTTTTCAATCTAGTCCTCCATTCGGTGGATTTTATTGGATCAAGACTCTGGGATCTAAAGACAAAGGGTTACACTCACGGGGTAAACAAGTTGTGTATGTATCTAGACCGAAAAATGGTAACTAAAACCTATAGGAATAAGATTTATTCTGGTATTAGGTTTTGGTCAAGAGTGTCTTGATCTAGAGGAGTGTTTTTTATTACCTTTCGGTGTCATACATTCTAAACCTTTGGAGTATCATTGCAAATTATAAATGGCCTAGGAATCATTTGATAATTAACTAAAACATGATTGGATTAGAGTTATAGCAAGAAAACTCATACAAGTTTGTTTGTAAATTTTCAGCAAAAATGTCTAGCTCTATAATTTCCTTATTGGGTGCGGAAAAGTTTCGGAGAGAATATGATGACATGGAAAAACAAACTCAACACTATTTTGGTAGTGGATGATCCAAGTTTGTGCTAAGCCGAGGAGTGTTCTCGGTGCGGGCTCGAATGCGTCACACGAAATGTTCGTGATGCATATGATCGATGGATCAAGGCCAATGATAAGGCCAAGGTCTACATCTTGGCAAGTATGTCCGACATATTAGCTAAGAAGCATGAGGGCATGATTACCGCCAAGGAAATCATGGATTTGTGCGAGGTATGTTTGGACAACGATCCACACAAGCCCGACATAATGCCCTAAAGTACATATTCAACTCGAGGATGCGGAGGGTACATCCGTTGGGATCATGTCACGGATATGATGGTACACTTTAACATCGCGAGTCGAATGGTGCTTCCATCGATGAGTCGAGCAGTCGGCTTCATTCGAAACCCTTCCGGATAGTTTCTCTGTAGTTTAGAAGTAATCTTTGTTATGAACAAGCTTACTTTTAATCTTACCTTCCTTCGAATGAACTCCGGACCTTTCGGTCTTTGATGAAAATTCGAGGATCGAAAGGTGAGGCAAATGTTGCCGTAGGAGTTATCACAGAGGTTCGACCTGCAGGACAAAAAATGATGGCTTCATCTTTTTCTAACCTGAAAGGTAAGTAGAAGAACATGAAGAAGGTTGGTAAAAGGAAACAGTCGACAAAGCGCGCCCGAAGAAGGCAAGAAAGTCAAAGACGTTCTCGATAAAGGAAAGTGTTTCCACTGCAACGAAGACGGACATTGGAAACGGAACTGCCCAAAGTACATTGCAGAAAAGAAGAAGGAAGGTAAATATGATTTACTTTGCCTAGAAGCTTGTTTAGTGGATAATGATAAAACAACTTGGATACTTGATTCAAGCGCCACTAATCATGTTTGCTCTTCTTTTCAGGGAATTGATTCCTGGCAGCAGCTACAACAAGGAGAGATAACGCTCCGGGTTGGAAATGGAGAAGTCGTCTCAGCTGTAGCAATAGGCACAATGAAACTTTATTTTGGCAAGAAATATGTATTGTTGGACAATATATTAGTGATACCAGGGTTTACTAGAAACCTCATTTCCATTTCTTTCCTTATTGAACAATGTATTTCTGTTTCATTTTCTATGAATAAAGTGTTTATTTTGAAGAAAGGTTTAGAAATATGTTCAGCTTCATTAGAAAATGGATTGTATGTTTTAAGGCCTAATTCAGTCAAAATGGTTTTGAACACTGAATTATTTAAAACTACAAACGCACAAACTAAGAAACGTAAAATTTCTCCTAAAGAAAATGCTCATCTTTGGCATCTAAGATTGGGTCACATTAATCTCAATAGGATTGAGAGATTGGTAAAGAACGGACTTCTAAACGAGTTAGAAGAAAATTCCTTGCCATTATGTGAATCCTGCCTAGAAGGCAAAATGACTAAAATACCTTTTAGTGGAAAAGGTTATAAAGCCAAAGATCCTCTAGAGCTTATACATTTAGACCTTTGTGGTCCGATGAATATTAAAGCCAGGGGAGGATATGAATATTTCATCTCTTTTATAGATGATTATTCCAGATATGGGCATATTTACCTAATGCACCACAAGTCTGAAGCACTTGAAAAGTTCAAGGAATTCAAGACTGAGGTTGAAAATCAATTAGGTAAAAGAGTTAAAACACTTCGATCGGATCGAGGTGGAGAGTACATGGATTTAAAATTCCAGAACTATATGATAGAACATGGAATTACATCCCAACTCTCAGCTCCCGGCACACCACAGCAAAACGGTGTATCGGAAAGGAGAAATAGAACCTTGTTAGACATGGTTCGATCAATGATGAGTTATGCTCATCTCCCTAGATCCTTTTGGGGTTACACAGTGGTGACTGCAGTATACATTTTGAATAGTGTGCCCTCCAAAAGTGTTTCTGAAACACCTTTTGAACTCTGGAAAGGACGTAAAGGTAGTTTATGTCACTTCAGAATATGGGGTTGTGTCGGCACATGTGCTTGTGACAAATCCAAAGAAGTTGGATTCACGTTCAAAGTTGTGCCTATTCGTAGGATACCCAAAAGGAACAAGAGGTGGTTTATTCTATGATCCTAAGGAAGATAAGGTCTTTGTATCGACAAATGTCACTTTCTTGGAGGAGGACCATATAAGGGACCACAAACCAAAAAGTAAGGTAGTGTTGAGTGAGTTAGACGGAACAATAGCAACGGTTGCTAATAAGAACACTAGTACGTCAACAAGAGTTGTTGATACTAGTTTGTCTAGTCAAGAGGGTTCATCTCAAGAGTTGAGTATGCCTCGACGTAGTGGGAGGGTTGTGATACAGCCTGACCGTTACATGGTTTTAGCTGAAACCCAAGTTGTTATACCAGATGACAACTGCGAAGATCCATTGACTTATAATCAAGAAATGGTTGACATTGACAAAGACAAATGGGTCATAGCCATGGACCAAGAAATGGAGTCTATGCACTTCAATTCTGTTTGGGATCTTGTTGATAAGCATGATGGGGTAAAACCTATAGGTTGTAAGTGGATCTACAAGAGAAAACGTGGTGTAGATTGGAAGGTACAAACCTTTAAAGCTAGACTAGTAGCAAAGGGTTATACTCAGGTTGAAGGGGTTGACTATGAGGAGACCTTTTCACCTGTTGCTATGGTAAAGTCTATCTGTATCCTTCTTGCCATTGCCGCATATTATGACTATGAGGTATGGCAAATGGATGTCAAGACAACCTTTTTGAATGGCAATCTTGAAGAAACCATCTACATGGACCCACCCAAAGGGTTCATTTAACCAGGACAAGAGCAAAAGATTTTGCAGGCTTAAAAGGTCGATTTATGGACTGAAACAAGCCTCTAGGTCCTGGAATATAAGATTTGATGAGGCTATCAGATCTTATGGTTTTGACCAGAATGATGATGAACCTTGTGTCTACAAGAAAATCATCAATAGTTCTGTCGCATTCCTAATTCTCTATGTGGGTGATATCCTACTCATTGGGAATGATGTAGGTTATCTTACTGACATCAAGGAATGGCTAGCTACGCAGTTCAAAATGAAAGATTTGGGTGATGCGCAGTTTGTTCTTAGGATCCAGATTGTCCGGAACCGCAAGAATAAAACACTAGCCTTGTCTCAAGCATCATACATAGACAGAGTGTTATCAAGGTTTAAGATGCAAGATTCCAAAAAGGGCTTGTTGCCTTTTAGACATGGAATCCATTTGTCTAAGGAACAAAGTCCTAAGACACCTCAAGGAGTTGAGGATATGAGACGGATTCCTTATGCATCGGTTGTTGGGAGCCTGATGTACACCATGTTGTGTACTAGGCCCGACATCTGTTTTGCATTTGGGATGGTCAGTAGGTATCAATCCAATCCAGGACTTGAACACTGGACAGCGGTTAAAACAATCCTTAAGTATCTTCGGAGAACAAGGAACTACATGCTTGTGTATGGGGCTAAGGATTTGATCCTTACAGGATACACGGATTCTGACTTTCAGACTAATAAAGATTCTCGGAAATCTACATCAGGGTCAGTTTTCACTCTTAACGGAGGAGCTGTAGTATGGCGAAGTGTCAAGCAAGGATGCATCGCTGATTCCACCATGGAGGTCGAATATGTAGCAGCTTGTGAAGTAGCTAAGGAGGTCATTTGGTTAAGGAAATTCATGCTAAATTTGGAAGTTGTTCCAAATATGACTTTGCCCATCACGTTGTATTGCGATAACAGTGGTGCAGTGGCAAATTCGAGGGAACCCTGAAGTCACAAGAGGGGAAAGCACATAGAGCGGAAGTATCATCTCATCCGGGAGATTGTGCATAGAGGAGACGTGATTGTCACGAAGATAGCCTTAGAGCACAACATTACTGATCCTTTTACAAAGGCTCTCACGGCTAAAGTTTTTTAGAGTCACCTAAAAGGTCTAGGTTTACAAGTCTTCCCCAATTAGGGCAAGTGGGAGTATTTCGTACAAAGGGGTTTAAATGCCCTAGTTTATTGTATTTACATTACTGTAATGTTTAGTACTCCACAAGCTTTAGGTCAAGTGGGAGATTGTTGGGATTTATGCCCTAAACTTGTGTAATTTTGATCAATTAAATAAAGTGTTATTTGTTTTGATAAGATTCTGATCTTGCTTTTATAAATCCAATAAACTAAGCTCCAAGGTTATAATATTTATCTTGAAATCAGTGTAGTGGACACTATTTGGGTTGAGTTCAAGATTATAACCTAAATAGTCTATGGCATAAGAATAAGGTTGGAAACCTCATTCTGGTAACACCATGGATGCGACCCACTTTGTAATTAGTACAAATGAGGTAATCCAACTCATTCATATAGTTGACATGCGAGTGGGGGCATCCTGTATGAAGAGTTCATACAAGACTGGATCGCAAATTATTAGTCTAACCAGTATAACACCGTTAACAGGATAAGACTAGTAATTTATAGATGGTCATTTGTGACTCGACCTGAGTCCTGAGCAAGTTAAGAACTCCTGCTTATAGGGGTTTGTCCTTAGACTAGTATGGGTGAGAGTGGCCTGTAGCCGACTCAATAAGCCTACCTTCTCGTGGGACAGAACCTCGTGAGGTAGTAGCTGGGAACTTAGCTGTGCAAGATGGAATTCACTCATTCTCTCTCTCGAGGAATTAGATAGGTTGTTCCCTTAAGAATCGACTCCAGGTCTTGAACAACGGGGCTCCGCCCTCTATGAGGGTATGAGTCTAAGGTAGGACCTTAGACTTGTTGTTCATTAGAGGATCAGTGGTGCTTAAGGAGCAAAGAGGTAATCACAGGGGTAAAACAGTAATTTGACCCGGTTGTGATTACTGAACAACCCGTGAAGGGTCGACTCATGGGTAATGACTATATCGGTGGACACAATAATATCTCTATGAGTGAGAGAGTGCGGCTACAAGTCTATAGTGGAGTGACTTGTAGTTAATGAATATTGATTAAGCTGGATCAAAAGTTTGATCAGTTAATCTCACATCATTGGAGCTCCTGAACCTGTAGGTCCATTAGATCCTCCGTTGGCTCAATATGGTAATATTGAGGGTATAAAGTTAGGAGTGAAATTGAAGTGTTCAATTTCATACATGAGGAGTTATATCAATTATATATGATATAATTGATATAATATATAGTTTTAATGTGAATTAGATTCATATATAAACTATATACTAAAGATAGATTAAATGAGGGGTAGGATGGTCATTTCCATCCTATTTCTCTATATATATGGTTGCATGAGATGCAACTAGGTTAAGGAAATATATGCTCCCTTTTGTTGTTGTTGGAAAGGTTCCAAGACAACAAACATCTCTCTAAAAAAAAATACCTCACATCTCCTAAAGGGAACCCACATTCCTCCCTCACCTAGAGAACAACGGAGAAGATCCGGTGGTCGTGTCTTCGCACGTTGGAGTTCTTGTTGCTGAGATCGTGACCGTGGAGAGAGGAGCACTCGAAGAAAGGTTCTTCAAAGGTAAATTCTTGTTGTCCATTCTAATTTTATGCATAATCTAGTTTTTCATGTTCTTGAATAAATCGTTGTAACTATATCAAGAGCGCGCGATTCGCAATCGCTTTCGCTGCGGGGACTTCGATTCCCTTCATTCAGTTCAAGAGACATATGACAACCCTTGATGTTAGTTTATTGAATTTAGAGTTCATAAAAGGGCAAGATAGTAAATAATGAACAATAACTTTTATTGACAACAATAACTCTTTATTGATTTAATTAGAACATTATTTACAAACTACGAGTTTTAAGGTATAAAACCCAACAAACTCCCACTTGAACTAAAACTATAGTGGGGTACATTACAATATAAAACAGTTGTTACAGAGATACAAAATACAATAAACTAGGGCATCTATATACCCATTTGCATATCTCCCACTTTCCCTAGATTATCCTATGTACATGTCTCGTAGACCTAGACTCTCTAGATGACCCTCGAACCATTTAGCCGTGAGAGTCTTTGTAAACGGATAAACTATGTTGTACTCTGAAGCAATCTTCGTGACCATCACATCTCCTCGTTGCACTATCTCCCGTATAAGGTGATACTTTCTCTTAATGTGTTTCCCTCGCTTGTGGTTGTGAGGTTCCTTTGAATTGGCTACCACACCACTATTGTCACAGTATAAGGTGATAGGAAATTCCATATTTGGAACAACTTCCAAATCAGTAAGGAATTTCCTTAGCCAAACCACCTCTTTAGCTGCTTCACAAGCAGCTACATACTTTGGCTCCATGGTGGAGTCGGCAATGCATCCTTGATTGATGTTACACCACACTATATCTCCCCCGTTAAGGGTGAAAACGAATCCCGATGTGGATTTCCTAAAATCCTTATCGATGTGAAAATCATAATCATTGTATCCTGTAATGATCAAATCCTTAGACCCATACACAAGCGTATAGTCCCTCATTCTCCTGAGATACTTGAGAATATTTTTAAATGCGGTCCAGTGGTCTAACCCTGGATTGGACTGGTACTTACTGACTATTCCCACTCCATAACAAATGTTTGCCTCGTGCATAGCATAACATACATTAAGCTACCTACTGCCGAGGCATAGGGAATACGTCTCATACCCTCAACTTCTTGAGGTGTCTTCGAACATTGTTCCTCAGACAGATGAATGACATGCCTAAAGGGTAACAAACCCCTTTTAGAATTCTTTAACAAACCCCTTTTGGAATTCTTTAACAAACCCCTTTTGAAATTCTTCATCGAATATCTGATCAACATTTTGTCGATATAGGACACTTGAGACAGAGTTAACGTTCTATTCTTACGATCCCTGAAAAATTGAATCCCAAGAACATATTGCGCCTCTCCCAAATCTTTCATTTGGAATTTGGTCGCTAGCCAATTCTTCATGTCAGTTAAGTATCCTACATCATTCCCAATGAGTAGGATATCATACACATAAAGTACTAAGAAAGCTACTTTGTCGTTGATGATCATTTTGTAAACACAAGGCTCATCAACGTTTTGGTCAAAACCATAAGACTTGATCGCACTATCAAATCTTATGTTCCAAGATCTGGATGCTTGTTTCAACCCATAAATGGATTGATTGAGCTTACAAACTTTTTGCCTTTGACCTTGGGCTATGAACCCTTCGGGCTGAGACATATACATACTCTCGTCCATTTTCCAGATCTCATAGTCATAAAATGCGGCTTTGGACAAGAGTTTCCTAATTAACTTAAGCATAGCAACAGGGGAAAAAGTTTCCTCATAATCAACTCCTTCCCTTTGGGTAAAACCCTTTGCTACAAGTCTAGCCTTAAAGGTTTGTACCTTTCCGGCTGCATCTCTCTTTCTCTTATAGATCCATTTGCACCCTATGGGCCTTACCCCTTCAGACTGGTCTACAAGTTCTCAAACTGAATTGAAGTACATTGACTCCATTTCAAGATCCATGACTTTGATCCATTGGTCCTTATCTACGTCATTCATTGCCTGTTTATAAGACAATGGATCCTCTACGCCATCATCAGGTATGACAACTTGAGTTTCAGCTAAACCCAAGTAGCGGTCAGGTTGGGAAACAACTCTCCCACTGCGTCGAGGCATTCCCAACGATTGAGACGAACGAGATTGACTCGATGTGTCGGCTTCTTCATCAACTCTTGATGAAGGTCCAACCTGGTCAACAACTCTTGTTGGCTCTTTTATAGCTTCATATAATACTAACTTACTACGTGGTTTGTGCTTCCTCATGTGATCTTCCTCCAAGAAAGTGGTGTTTGTCGATACAAGCACCTTATTTTCTTGTGGGGCGTAGAAAAGACCACCTCTCGTTTCTTTGGGATAGCCTACAAATAGGCATAATCTTGAACGGGGTTCCACTTTCTTCGGGTTTGTCACTAACACGTGTGTTGGACAACCCCAAATCCTGAAGTGTTGTAAACTAGGTTTATGCCCCTTCCACAACTCAAAAGGTGTTTCTGAAACACTCTTTGATGGAATAGTGTTCAAGATTTGAATCGGCAGTCTCTACTACGTAACCCCAAAACGAGTCAGGCAACTGAGCATAGCTCATCATAGATCGAACCATGTCTAACAAGGTTCTACTTCTCCTTTCAGATACACCATTCTGTTGTGGTGTATTTGGTGCTAAGAGTTGTGACTGGATTCCATGTTCTATCAAGTAGTCCTGGAATCTCAAGTCCATATACTCTCCACCTCGATCGGATCGAAGTGTTTTAATGGTTTTTCCTAATGCATTAAGTATAGAAAATCGTACCTCGAATAATCATCAATGAAAAAGATGAAATATTCGTACCCTCCTCAAGCTTTTACACTCATTGGACCACAATGATTCAAATGTACAAGTTCTAAGGGCTCTTCGGCTCTATAACCTTTTCCAGTAAAAGGTCGCTTAGTCATTTTTCCTTCCAAGCATGACTCGCAAGGAGGTAAAAAATCATCTTCTAACTTGTTTAGAAGTCCATTCTTAGTTAATCTCTCAATCCGATTGAGGATTTATGTGACCAAGTCTAAGATGCCAAAGCTAGATATTATTATTTGGAGAAACTTTTTGCCTTTTACTTTGAGTATTTGCAGTTTTAAACATCTCATGATTTAAAATTGCTTTTGTTTGGTTCGGTTTAAGTACATATAAGTCATTTTCTAATTTAGCTGAACAAATATTGACACCCTTTTTCGAAATGAACGCTTCATTAGATGAAAAAGAAATATAATAACCATGTTCAATTAAACAAGAGATAAACAATAAGTTCCTCTTAAGTCTAGGAACTATGTACAGATTTTGTAAAAATAAAAATCTATATATGAAAAATAGTTTCGCATCTCCCATTGCACGAGCTGAGACGACATCTCCCGTTTTGACATGAGCGTCATCTCACCCTCATCGAACTCCTTGAAGGAACTAGTTTCCTGTAAAGAAGAGCAAACGTGGTTAGTGACTCCTGAATCAAGTGTCCAAGTAAAGTCATCACTTTCCACAAACATGTTTCAAGAACAAGTAAATCACATTTACCTTTCTTTTCTTTGAGCTCAGCAAGGTACTTTGGCCAGTTTTGCTTCCAATGCCCGTCCATGTTGCAGTGAAAACACTTTCCTTTGTCTGCAACCTTGGCCTTTCCTTTGCCCTTATCAGCAGCGACAGGTGCTTTCCGCTTCCTTCCTTTCTTTTTCTTCTGGATCTTCTTAAGGCCAGAAGAAGAGCTGAAGGATTTTATTCCAGAGGATGAACCCTTCTGGAACTTTCTGGAATGGACAAACAGATTTGCCTCTCCATCAACCTATCCCTTATTCTTCATAAAAGACTGGAAAATTTGTAGCTCGTTTAGGAGAGTAGTCAGGTTGTACTCTATCTTGTTCATCTGCAGAAAACTCTTCGGAAGAGATTCTAGGATGAATGACACCTGACTTTGCTCGTCTATGATCGTGTCGTTCATTTCTGCCTCGTTGAAATGGACCATCAGATCAAGAACGTGTTCTCTCACCGAAGACTCCTCCTTCATACGGAAGTTATAAACGTACTTGAGGGATTCATGCTGAAGTTGTCCAAACGGTTGTCCGAACATGTTCTGCAATGAACTCATGATCTCACGAGCTGAGACCATGCCCACGTGCTTTTTGGCCAGAACTTCAGAAACATTATCCAAAATATAAACCTTAGCCTTGTCATTGGCCTTGATCCAGCGGTCATACGCATCCTTAATTGATTGAGGAGCGTTTCGAGCAGGGACCTGAGGGCACTCCTCAGTCAGTACAAACCAAAGGTCGTCAACAACGAGAATCGTATTCAGGTTGGACTTCCACGTAGTATAGTTTTCGCCAGTTAAACGTTCACTTTTGAGTAAGGCTATAATTGAGGACGACATGGTGAAATTGCAAATAGTTTTAATTAGTTATGCCTTTTTAAACTCATTACAACTCAATCAATTTTAGCAAAATTATTAAAGAACCCTAATGCTTAAATTAAACCTTTAATTTTACAACGATACTTCAAGGGTTTAGAAATAAAAGCCACCGTCAGGTGATCAGTCACTCCTCCCCTGAATTAAGACTATCTCAGCTAATTCTCACTACCAGAACATCTCATGTCCAAATGATTCTTAGCTACCGTTCGTTTGGTCAAGGACTCGTTAACTAGCTTAACTTATCCCGTAAATGTGACTCTACCATTTTCAGATCCAATAGGTCCGAGCCAACAGGCTACTATTAAGAAAGACAACTGTTGGCAAATTACCTAAGAGGCCCTATCCATTTCTGGAGTTCGCGGTGTTCTGATCCCTATAGTCAGGTCCTCCGTAGGGATTGGTTGCTCTAGGGCAACCTAGCATGCGGACTATAGAAATCTCACGGTGCGACCTAATGTAGGAGACCGTAGGATACGTTGACACGCGTCCTTCCCCCATTTACTATGGATACTTCCCTCATTCACCTTGGTATGAACCATGCAAACACTTATCGTAGGGTGAAGCCCTATTGACGCCGCGTAGCCGAGCATGGAACTCACTGTGTGAACTGAGGACGTGAGAGTAAACTCGATGCGAAAATCTTGTTTTCTCCCACTGAAGTTCCTAAAGTTAGGGTATAGTTTTAACTTAGTTGGATTCCGGCTAAAAGAATCTATCTAAGTCTATGCCTATTATAACTGTTATAACTAGGCCTTTTATACTTATGTCTGGGTGAAATAAACATTTTAATAACCTAGATATAACGCATGCTAACAGGACTATGGTTAATTCAACTCAAGTTCCAAGTCAGTTCCCAGGTAGGAGGTGTTCTGTTAACCGTCAGCTTAAGTACCTCCAACCTTAGACAGAACATCACCGGTAGAGTTCCCTTATAACCAATGGCCTATTGTCCTACTGTATTTTAAACTATTTAAAATACTATGTAAGACTATTTTCTAATCCTATTAGAAATTAAACTTAGGTCTAATTAGTTTTAAACATTTTAAAACTAATTTCATTTTACCCAAGTTCCTATGTTTGCATGCATTTCTTTGTTATAGGTTATAGTTTCTAAAACTCATTTATAACTTTTATAAATTTTAATAATTAACTTATGACAAAGAACTATATGATATTTCCAACAATTAAATTCTAATTGGAAATACATTACTATTCAACTCTTTGAATCATGCAAACTACTTGAATAAAATAACACTTTGGGGGTGTTTGGTTTATGGGGTTGGGTTGAGTTGAGTTGGGTTAATAACCCAACTCCTTGTTTGTTTCACCAAGAATTATAACCGGTGACTTAATAACCCAACCCCATGGAGTTGAGTTATTAACTCAACCGTACGGTACTTTCCGGCGACGATCCAGCAACTTTCCGACGACGGTCCGACGAGTCTCCAACGACGATCCGACGATTCTCCGATGACGGTCAGGTGACTCTCCGACGAATTCCCCGACGACTGTCTGGCGAGATGAAGAAAATGGAGAAAAGAAGAAGATGAGGAGAGTTTTGAAGTGTGTCTTTAAGTTGCTAATACTCTAGTTTAAATAGACACCAAAAAGTCTTAATCCTTTTAGAACAAGGAATTCTAATCCTTTTAGAAAAAGAAATCCTAAACAAACCGAAATCCTAATCCTTTTTTAAACTTTGAAACATCATTTTCTAATCTTGTTCTGATTATCCAAAAATTCAAATTTAAAACAAATACAATTAAAGCATCTAATTTTACGAGGCGCCACAATATACCCATCTAAGAAAAACTTTCGTCCTCGAAAGTTGCTAGAACTTTACAACGGTCACATCTTCTAAACTTAAACTCTAAACTACATTTGCACAAGAACAAAGAAGTCAAAATCATAGCATAACAAGTATCAACACACAAGCAACTCAAATAACTTTAACTAAACTTACTGCGAGAGGCTATAAGGATCGTTGCCTACGATGTAGGCGAGTATGCATAATCTAAGACCCATGCTCTGATACCAACCGTAACAACCCTAATTTTTAAAACTCAAAATTTCCTAGGGACGTTACTAAGCAACATTGCCTACACCGAAAATTTCGGTAGCATAACGACGCTACTAAGACCTTGATGACATATCTAATATTTTGTAGATATGCAAGTTCAATATGACATAAAATATTTAAGTATGTTGACATATTTTTAACATCTTCACAAGGTAAACTATTTATTCCATTATAAAGATGTCCATAGACAATGCATGTGTTTAGACAAATTTAAATAAACACTTTTCATTAGGGGTGTACATAAGCCAGGTTGGGTCGGGTTATGCTAGTTTTTTGGACAAACTCGAATTTTCAGGTTGGTCATTATTCCAATCCAAATAACCCTATTCATGAGGGTAACCCAACCCAACATTTTCGGGTTGGGTTGGGTTGGGTCATCGGGTTAGCTTTTTTTTCTTTTTTTTTTTTAATTTAAAATTTAAAGAAAAACCAAAATTAATATAAATATAAAAAATTCAAGAATTAAAAGACTCCAAATGTCTTTATACTCAATAAAAATCATAAAACTTAAATATCCTATTACAAATTTACAATTATCCCAAGAAACTTCTAAATAAATCGTCCTCATTTAAAACAAAAACTTTTTGTTTTTCAAAGATTGAATTAAAATTAGCCACTTAGTTTTAATTTATATTATGAAAAATTACACCCTAATGACTTAAAAAATATATTTTAAGAGTTATTAAATAATAAATAATTACGAAATTAATAAAAATAAATTACATACATGTATATATAGTTGTATGGTAGGTAAAAAAATAATTTTTAAAATTAATAATAAGTTCGGGTTGGTCGGGTCAACCCAAATTAATTTTAGGTGAACCCACGAACCAACGAACCAACCCAACCCATACATTTTAATTTATTTGAACTCAACCCAACCCAACAACCCGTCGAGTTGGGTTGGGTTGGTCGGGTTGTTCGGGTTATCGGGTTTTTTGAACACCCATACTTTTCATATACAAAGTATTAATACTAAATTAAGACCTATCTAAATTAAAATAAAAAATAGTGGTGAACACGTGCATAAAAAAAGGAATAAAGTTCATATTGAAGAGTAAAAGTTATAAATAATGAATTTTATTGGAAAAGAAATATTGATATCAAACCAAATATCCATTACTTTTGCAAATACCCCTAACATACATTTGGCAAATTGTAATATATATTGTAATTTTATAATTGATCACATAATTGAGTTTTGAAATTGTAGATAAATGTGTTTGTATTTGATTTGTTGTGAAAACAAAGTAAGGAAAAAAAGTCATAAAAAAATTCAGACCTTTCACTTTACATAAGATAAAAATGATTTTTAGGGGAGAAGAAAAATTGATATCAATCTCAATATTCAGTATTGTTCTAAATATCCCATAAATCTTGCAAATGGTAATATATATTGTAAATTTGTAATTGATCTCATAATGAAATTTTGAAATTGTAGACAAATATGTTTGCAATTGATTTGGTGGAAACAAAAAAAGTAAAGAAAAAAGTCACAAAAAATCAGATTTATTCACTTTACAAAAAACTGCATCAGATACCTCTGACATAATAACTCAACTCTGCAAACCAAACACTGACTTCCTGACTCAACTCAACTCAACTCAACTCAACTCTGCAAACTAAACACTGATTTAAAGAACTCACTGACAAAACAACTCTGCACAACTCAACCCAACTCAACCCAACTCTGGGATCCAAACGCCCCCTTTATTTTAAACTAAGTAATTTTCTGCTCCATGCTTTTCATTTTTCATATAATTGAATTATAAAAATTATAACTAATTACTCATGAAAAATAATCATGCATTTTCATCATTCTCATATAACATTTATATAGATAAAATGTTGGGATGTATGTCCTAATCTCGTACTTGTTTGAAATTACCTATTGAAATAAATAAGAGTTATTTCTTTCATCACTTGTGTCTCGCAATTTTACAAACTTGGTCCAATAAACTAAGCTCCAGGGTCATTGAATTTATGAAAGTACTAAAACTTGAACGGTGTGTATTAGATACAAACGAGGTGATCTGACTCGTTCATGTGGTTGACATGCGAGTAGGGGCATCTTGTGCAATGAGACGGAGTTGCAACGCTGGCACCCCCAGGATTCCTTATCGATAGGAACCATCATTGTTGCAAGGCCATTATCCAGCGTTGCAACGCTGATGAATAGCGTTGCAACGCCACAGGGGGCGTTGCAACGCTGCAGCTTCTGCCAGCAACACTTTTTTCGAAAAACAACAGCTCCAATCCATCAATTTGCACCTGAATCTCATCCGAATTTCCTCATTTTTGCCACGAACGACTCAATAACTCTATTACAGACTCGATATTGCACTCAATTGCCCAAAAACACAGGGGCCTTTACATTAATTTGATCAAATCAAAATTAAAACTAAGGCAAAATTTTCCTAAATAGTTTAACTACAACCAAAATGTAATTTTTCACCTAACCAATGCAATTTTGTTTCAACCAAAACAAAACAAGCATTGCTCTGATACCAATTGAAGAGAATCGAATCCCCATGACCAGCGGAAACGTATAATTAAGATCGTATTATGCTTGATTGTTTTGGTTTACTCCAAAAACCCCTACATTGGCAAAATACAGAGATAAGAAAATTAAACTAATTAAACATGGATTAAAGCAATTAATTTAACATGTTGTACTTTCCTAAACTAAAAGGAATATAAAGTATTACCTTTGTAGTTTTGATGCAAACAACAACTCCTTGCCTCACAAAGCTTTCACAACAACACAACAAAACAAAATTCTTCCTCTGTTCCAACAGGACACAACCAGTAGAGAGAACCTTCTATCCTCTGAGTGTCTTAGAGCAATCCTTGGTGGGAAGGATTCCAACAATTGGTGAGGGAAGGGAATTTGGTGTTGAGAGAGAATTTTCCAGCAATTCCTTAATTGCAAAAATAAAAAATGCATCCATGCCTTCTTCCAATCGTGAAGAAGAAGAATATCCAGATGGCAACTCCCCACTCCCTATCGATAGAGAGTTGAGGGAGTTGTGGGAACGTGTCAATGTGACACGTTCCCATTAATTATATTATTAAATAATAATTAAACGATTTAATTATTAATTAAATAATTCAATTATTATATAAATAATTAAAGCTTATTTAATTATATATATATATATTAATTAAATCAAATTTAATCAAAATCAAATTAAATATCTTATATTTAAATATGATTAAATCATATTTAATCATTTTCTCTCTAACCTATAGTTTTAATGTATGTACATTAAATTTTAACCTATAGTTTTAAATATGAATCTCACTCACATCTAAATAATATTTGAACTCTTTCAAATATTTAATTCTCTCATATAATTTAATATGAATTATATTCAAATTAAATTTATAATATAAAGTTCAAAAACTTTATATTATAATGAAGTTTTATACATCAATGTTTATTCCCTAATTGAAATTGAACATTTCAAATTCAAATGATCTAAGAACCTTTTACGAGCTACAAGGTGGATCTAATGGACCTACATATCAGAAGCTCCAACGATACAAGATTATTCAGTTAATCTCATTAACCTCCTAATCAACATTCGTTAACTGCGAGAACACTCCACTAAAGTCCTGCAGTTGCACTCTTCTCACTGCAGATATATTTCTATGTCAACGGATATTGACCAATAACAGCAAGTCAATCCTTCACAAATGCTCGTAACACCAGCTGGGTCAAATTATTATTTTTGTGACGACCACAACCACAGATACTAATTGTTTATTGTATTTGACGTTCTAACGATCTTTATGTCGGGTCGGATTTGTGAATTTTCATCATGCTCGGTAAGACTGAACCCTTAATTTTATATGGTTTAAAGTGATGTGATTTCTTTAGAAAAAATACATACAAATGTGAATAAATAAAGGAAGAGGAAGTGACAATGGCACTTTAGTAAATAGTGCCTAAGTAAGGGTTAGGTGTGATTTTGGAAATTGACCTAGCTTGTTATTATTTATTCTTAATTAACCTTGCAACCACAAAGAAACCCTAACCCTAGGCTTCATCTCCTTCTTCCCCTTGCCCTAGCCGAAAACCCCTTCCCCCTTGCTGCATTTTTCCGTCGGCCGCAACAAGAGGCAACCGTCCTCGTCTTCTGTCACGGCCGGAGTCCACGAAAGGAGAAGCGCCGCCGTCGAGCACGTTGAAGACCTCGCCGCCGGAGCCTCGAACACCCCACGCATCGGCTCCTCGCTTTGGTTGCAGGTCTCCTTTCGCCGGTCGTCCGCCAGCTTCACCCACGCCGACCAGCAGAGTGTTGCCGGAAGCCGCCAAGTCCCCTGCAGTGCAGTCGCCGTCCACGAGATCAAGCACTGTTTCAGTCCCAAGAGCTGCAGTATTGTCGATCGCGAAGTCTTGCGCGCGTTTTTCGACGATTCCACATCACGTTTGTGCCGCCGCCCGAACAGCAGTCGACAACAGTCATCGGAGTGCCACAACAGGAAGTGAATCGGAACTGAAACTCCGATCAGGTATGAGGGCGCGGATACCTTTTGTTTTAGATTAGATGAATGGTAGAGCAATCGAGTTAACACTTACTAATTGGAATTTTGGGTTGCGTATTATTGAAGGCAAATCCGTAGGACTCAAACGCGAGGTGAGTCGAGAGTTCGGGACTTTAGATCGAGCTAGGGTGTATCCAGCATACACGTAAGGGTCGAGGTAATCAGAGGAAGTTACATTTATGTCTATAATGTTGTAGGAGAGTGGTGCTCGGAGTGTAATTCCAAAGTATAATTGTGAAACAGGTTCTTCTAAGGGAGCGTATACGTTGGGAACTGAGATTAAGACTCGAGTTGGACTTCGAGTCGAGGTAAGGGACCTTGTGCCGAACTTTTCTAAATGGGATTAAAGAAAACGAATTTCATTATTTTATGCGAAATTAGTTCGTTATTTTACATGGAAAGGTTTCATGATTTTATGTGAGAGCATATCGGTATTTTATGCGAATAAAGTCTATTATTTTATGTGAGAGTATTTCAGTATTTTATGTGAGAATATTTCATGATTTCATACGAAAGTTTACTGTTATTGAAAGTACGAAATCGAACAAGCTTAAAAGTATTATCTTCAAAATGTTGTGAAAAGTTATGACTTGCATATCAGTGTCATCGCTTCATGACATGTGCATTATAGTCATGTTAGATGATGGGACCTCATGCATGTTATGTATGCCATAAAATGATTTGAATTGAAATGTGGAAATTGGTCTCCTGAGTTCATTGTATGCATGGTCAAACATGCATTAGAGACCCTATGGGTCAAGCTTATAGGAGTGCTGTGAGAGGGACTCAATCCATACAGGGTCCATGAGGGACTCAAAACACTTATAGGGGTCTGTGAGGGACTCAAACACTTATAGGGGTCTGTGAGGGACTCAAAATGAAATGACTCAAGGTGACCAATTAGCCATTTAAAGTAAAAAGGAAGTCATGTATTATAGTCACGTTTGAAACGAGAAAGTTCTAGGTCCCACATATGAATATTTTGATCAAGTTTAAAAGTCATGATTGTATGTGTGTGCATGTCCCAAACCTCGGTAGCGAGGTCACTTACTGGGTATTGTATTGCAATACTCACCCTTTTATTTTAAAATATTTTTCAGGTAAGGCCAAGGACGTACGGGGCGAGTGACGGAGGCGCGTTGTCAGAACCATGGGGATAGTCATGTTTTCCGCATTTTTCCTTAATAACTGATGTTGTCGTTTTATGATTTCGAAGTTTTAAATTTTATTTTCAGAATTTTAAGTAGGCCAAGTTCAAACTGTTCTTTTAAATGTTTTGACGTTTTCTTCGGGATCCCTAAAGATAATTTTGTTGCAATGGCAATTTTAAATACTGTTTTATGTGCTTTTGGCCTAAGAATGCATGCATGTGTAGTAGTGTCCCTAGGAATTATAGTTCTGACAAGTAGGGCGTTCTGGTTGGTATCAGAGCCCTAGGTTTAGGGTTCTGTAGACTTGCTTACAGAGTAAGCACAGAGTAGTTCCCATGGTTGAGCAACGTGTTCCGATCACCGCCAGGTACGTTCTTGTAATTTATGAACTAAGCGAATGAATATGATGTAATTCTGTATTGTGAATGTAAATGAATTTAAACCCTAAAGGTAATCCTATTTTTACAGTTAGAAAATGATGAAAACTAAGTTAGAAATTCTTTGCATTGTAGTACTAACAAAAAATGCCACCTAGAGGTCGAGGGAGGGGTAGAGGACGTGGTAGGGTCGGAGAACAGGAGGTAACGTTAACACCCAACAAGAACTACCACTGGAACAGGAAGAGATTACTCCACCCGTGCCAGATCTCCCCCAGGACCAACAAGATCGCCAAGAGGATGCACCTGCAGCCGCCCCAATGGCGGATCAAGGAAACCCTAGTGTCATGACCATGATGGTGGAGGCTATGCAGACCCTAGTGCGAGCTACAGTAGCCACTCAGCTGGCCCAAACAAGTCAGGTTCGGAATGATGCAACTCTGGAGTCCCGTTATCTGAAGGATTTCAGGAAATATGATCCCAGATCTTTTGATGGGTCTTCTAATGACCCCACTGTGGCTGAGTTATGGTTGTCCTCCATCGAGACCATTTTCAGACTGATGAACTGTCCTGAGGATCAGAGAGTGTCTTGTGCAACCTTTATGTTGAGAGACGACGCTTACTTATGGTGGGAGTCCGCTCAGGGAACCATAGTCGCCAGCGGAGAGACGATTACACGGAATTTATTTAAGGAAGCATTCGCGAAAATTTTACCTGCCGCATTTCGTTATAGGAAGAAGCAAAGCGGAACTCTTACAACTTAGTCGAGCAGGGAGGCGGTTGAGGTATATGAGAGGAATTCACCCGTTTGTCACGTTTGCCCCGAGTTAGTAGACACCGAGGCGAAGAAAAGCAGAGCGTTTCGTTATGGGTCCGGATGAAAATATTCGAGGCTTCATACAAGCACTAGCACCCCAGATTACGCCTCCGCGCGGTGAGAGTGGCGGAGTTGATTTGAGGGTGCGAGCCACATCGCCCATCGGTAGTGGCTAACCCGGCAACCTGTCAAATCGTAAGAGAAATGGGAGCGAGCAAATTCAAGCTCGCGGCGCCCCAACGCACGCCGCATAGACCAGAAACTTTCGTGCGTGTTGGGGCGAAACCACATTCAACAGGCGGGAACTAACGGTGGAGACAAGCCACAATGCAAAGACTGTGGTAGACAACATTGGGGTAAGTGTTTGGCCTGGACCGGGGTATGTTTCAGATGTGGAAAAGAAGGACACCGAGCTAATAGCTGTCCGAGCCAAGCCAGTGCTAGCCAACCTCAGGTTACCAATAGTGGGGTTGCTGCCAAGCCCGTAATACACCAGGGAAGAGCTTATGCGAGCACAAGTAAGAGCGTCGAGGGCACAGACTCCGTGGTTACAGGTACACTCCCATTACTTGGGCACCTTGCCTTTGTATTATTTGATTCTGGCTCTACTCATTCTTTTATTTCTGCATCCTTTGTGAGTCAAGCTGAGTTAGAGTTAGAACAGTTACAACATACTTTGTCTGTTTCCACTCCTGCGGGGATAAATTTGTTAGCCACCATGAAAGTCAAAGATGGTAGTGTGACTATCACAGATCATGAGTTAGAAGTAAATCTAGTAGTCTTAGACATGACCGACTTTGATGTGATATTGGGTATGGACTGGTTAGCTCAGAACCATGCTTGCATTGACTGCTTCAGGAAGGAGGTAGTGTTCACTCCTCCTGACCAACCTAGTTACAGGTTCAGAGGCACGCTAGCGGGAAGTAGGCCTAAGGTAATTACTGCCCTTAAGGCCAGGAAGTTATTACATCGGGGAGCTTGGGGCGTCTTAGCTTGTATAGTAGATGCGAGGTGTACGGAGATCTCAGTGTCGTCGGTACCAGTGGTGAATGAATTTCCAGACGTCTTCCCCGAGGACCTCCCAGGAGTACCTCCGGTCAGGGAGGTGGATTTTAACATAGGGTTGGAGTCAGGGACAACTCCGATATCCAAGGCACCGTACAGAATGGCACCGGCAGAGTTGAAAGAACTTAAACTACAGTTACAGGACTTACTAGATAAGGGATTTATACGCCCTAGCGTTTCGCCTTGGGGAGCCCCTGTGTTGTTTGTGAAAAAGAAAGACGGATCCATGCGTCTGTGTATAGATTACCGAGAGCTGAACAAGGTTACGATCAAGAATAAGTACCCTCTTCCTATAATAGAAGATTTGTTCGACCGATTGCGAGGAAGCGGTGAGTGTTTTCAAGATTGACTCGAGATCAAAGCTATCACCGATTAAGAATCAGTGAGGAAGACATTCCCAAGACAGCGTTCAGATCGCGTTATGGACATTACGAGTTCACAGTGATGCCTTTTGGTTTGACCAACGCCCCTGTCGCCTTCATGGACTTGATGAACCGACTATTCAAGGAGTTTTTAGACACGTTCGTGATTGTGTTTATTGATGACATTCTGATATACTCCAAATGTGATGAAGATCATGAAAGGCACCTGAGGAAAGTTTTATTCACGCTGAGAGAGAATAAGTTATATGCAAAATTTTCCAGTGCGCAGTGCAGCTCGAGGCAGGTATCCTTTTTGGGACATGTGGTGTCCGAGGAAGGAGTCTCTGTCGATCCAAATAAAGTGGAAGCGATCACACACGGTGGCCTCTCGTCCGACCACCGTCACAGAGGTACGTAGTTTTCTGGGTCTTGCAGGATACTATAGACGTTTCGTGCAGGATTTCGCCAAGATAGCCATGCCCATGACTCAGCTGACGCGTAAAGGCAACACATTTGTTTGGGATGACACTTGTGAGGCGAGTTTCGGGAACTCAAGCGTAGGTTGGTGTCACCCGATCCTTACGATCCCGAGGAACAGAAGCTTTGTGGTTTACTGATGGACGCTTCTAAGAAAGGTTTGAAATGTGTGTATTGATGCAAAGACGGTAAAGTGATAGCCTACGCATCCCGACAATCAAGACGCACGAGAGAAATTATCCAACCCATGACTTAGAACTAGCGCAGTGAGTCTTTGCACTAAAGATCTGGAGACATTACTTATATGGCGAAAAAATTCAGATTTTTACAGATCATAAAAGTCTGATGTATTTGTTCACCCAGAAAGAATTAAACATGAGGCAACGCAGATGGTTGGAATTAGTGAAGGATTACGACATAGATATTCAATACCACCCCGGTAAAGCTAATGTCGTGGTTGATGCCTCGATGAAAAAGCCGATTCATACTTCAAAGACGAGTTATCGCAGTGAGTGGAGGCTGCAGACGGAATTTGTACGAGTGAAATTGCGAAGACTAGTAGGGAAGGCCACGGTGCGATTAGCTCGATTAATCTGCACAAACCAACTTTGAGACAACGCATTGTCGATTCTCAACAGGGGGATCCTCAGTTAGTAGACAAGCTTATTGCAGTAACTGTTTGCGGTCCTACTAGCAAACAGAAGTCCCTCTCGAGCCAATAAGAGGGTCGGGCCCTTTGTTCAAGTCCCGAAGACACCACTTAAGGGAACATTCATCTACTTACCCTAATCGGTGAGAATGAGTGAATTTCATCTTGCTAGGTTAAGTCCCCAGCTGCCTGTTCGGTCTTGTCTCCAAGAAGGTAGGCATATTGAGTAGGCGAATCTGGCCACTCTCACCCATACTAGTCAAAGGATAATCCCTCGCAAACAGGAGTTCGTAACCTACTGAGGATTAAGATCAAGTTGCCTAGGTCATCCTAATGAAATAGAAACCTAACTAGTCAACGGGGTTACATCTAGTGGCTACTATTTCGCGGTCTGGTCTTATGCAATCTCATTACATAGGATATCCCCACTCACATTTCGTCTACACGAACACGTTAGTATCACTGTGTTTGTATCAAATAAAGAGTGGGACATATCCATATTATTACCAGGGTAAGGTTGTTGGGATGTTTGTCCTAATCTCGTTCAGTTTGTAAATTACTATTTGAAATTAATAAAGAATTATTTATTTCATCTTTTGTGTCTCGCATTTTATACAAACTTTGTCCAATAAACTAAGCTCCAGGATCATTGATTACATGAGAGAACTAGAACTTGAACGGTGTGTATTGGACACACAGGGAGGATCACGTTCGAGTAAATGACCCGAACAATCTACAACATATGGATGGGGTTGGAGACCTAATCCTTGATACACTATGGATGCAACCCACTTTGTATTAAGATACAAACGAGGTGATCTGACTCGTTCATGTGGTTGACATGCGAGTGGGGGCATCCTGTACAATGAGATTGTACAAGACCGGATCGTGAATTATTAGACCTCATCGATTTAACACCGCTTGTGATGGGACTAATAACTTCGTAGATGACAATTAGTGACTCGACCTTAATCCTGAGCGTGTTATGGACTCCTGTCTGCTGGGCTCTGCCCTTTGACTAGTACGGGTGAGGGTGGTCACAATTACTCGCCCAATATGCCTATCTTCTCAGGGACAAGACCAAGTAGGGAGCTGAGAACTTAACTACGCGAGATGGAATTCACTCGTTCCCGTCTTTAGGGAAACTAGAAGGGTTGTTCCCTTAAGTGCTGTATCCAGGGCTTGGACAACGGGCGCCCACCCTCTCACTGGCACGAGAGGGTTGTTGTGTATGGTTGGACCATTACAACGTTGTTTTTTGAGGAGCAGTGGGGACTTAAGGAGCAAGAAGTAGACACAGGGGTAAAACGATAATTTGACCCAGCAGTGTCTACGAACAACCTGTGAAGGGTCGACTCATGGGTATTGGTTATATCAGTGGACACGTAATATCTTGCACTGACGGGAGTGCAGCTACGGGCTTTAGTGGAGTGTTACCGTAGCTAATGAATGTTGATTAACCGGGTCAAAGAGTTTGATAGGTTAATCTCGGATCATTGGAGCTCGGCACTGTAAGTCCATTAGGTCCCTCGGTTGGCTCAAACTGGATTAAAAGAATGTTTACATTTTTGGTGTGAATTGAAGTGTTCAAATTCACTAAAGGGCATTTATGTCATTTATATGAGATATGAATGATATAATATATAGTTTAATGTGAATGAGATTCATAATAAACTATAGGTTAGCCTAATTGTTGAATTAGGGCTAATTTGGAGAAATTAGATTGAGAGATATTAAATTGGATGTGATTCAATTGAATAAATCCACAATATTGCAAATGTGATTTGTAAAATGAGATATGAGATATCTTATAATATGTGGTTATGCAAATATGATTTGCATAACCTATAGTGGTGGTAAAATGGTAAATAGGTGGAGATTTCAGCTCCACCTATCTCCATTATATAAACCCTTTTTGCAAGAAGGGTTGTAAGCCTTAAGCTCATTTTTGGAAATTCTCACCAAAAGAAGTTTTCCTCTCTCTCACAAATTCTCTCAAGATTTCTCCTCTCAAAAACCAAAAACCAAAGAATCCCACCATTCTCCTTCTTCCAAAAGAACAACAACCGAGAAGCCAAGTGGTGGTGTCCAGTCTTTGTTCGTGAGAAGAGTTCGAGAACGTTGAGATCGAGGAAGCATGAAGAGTTCGTGAACGGAAAGGGAGTCTTGAAGAACGTCTTCAACAAGTAAGTAACAATACCTTGTTGTATTCCTTTCATTTTATGTATGTTTAGCCTATATCTAAGTGTTAGATACTTTTAACGAAATTAAGTAGCACAACTTCACCACGACGATACGATCGTCTTCCGCTGCGCGGGGAGTTTCATTCCCTTCAATTGGTATCAGATCCACTCGTTGGTTATTGTTGTGCACTGTTTTTTGTTAAAATTAGGTGGGTATTGCCTTTAATTTATGAGATAAATTGTTGGTTTGCAAGATGGATGTTTACGGTTTTGGCATTTTTTAGTAGATTTGTATTTTATGTTGATTAGATCAATGTAGGGCCCGTATTTTTTGGGCATTTTAATGTAAATCGAGTCTGTAAGCCCGAGTCGTTCGTGGCAAGAGTTGTTGTGAAGAAATCAGAGCGGCAACGGGCGAGAATCGATGAAGAACAGCAAGAGGAGCTTGTTGTTTTGTCGACAGCGTTGAGACGTTGTTCATCGGTGTCTCAACGTTGCGCATGCGGTCGGAGGCCTAGCTGCAGAGTAACGTTGCAACGCCGAGGCGTGACGCTGTACGCTGCAGCGTTGCAACGCTACCCACGGCGTTGCAACGCTACAGCATAGTGGGCAGTTGGGCGAGGCGCGCGCGCGAGAAGTGGGGAAGGTGCTTCATAGGGCAGTTTTACAACGTGATTTTTCTTTTATTTTTATTTACAAAATGTATTATTTATTTTATTTAGTTTATTTTATTAAATAATATTAATATAATTATTATATTAATGTTATTTAATTAAATAAATGCCCCCCAAGTGTCAAAACCGGTCCATTTTTGCTATTTAATTATTTTATGCATGAGATGTATGATTTAATTAATTTCTATGTGCATAGTGTATGTCATATAGATTTAAAATCTCACCTTAGGTTAAACATTTTCATGCATCATTTATATTATAAGTGTTATATAATATATAGTTTGCATGATAGGTTATATTATAAGTGTTATAATATAATTAAATGCATGTTTTAATTTAATTAATATAAGTGTTATATTTTTAAATTAAAGTATGCTCATGCATTTTAATTTCATGTGATGAATTATTATGTAATAGTATAGTTATTCATGTGATGAATGATCAAGCACTATAAGATAGAAATGCATGTAACCTAAGTTAATTATTAGTTTTAAAGTGTTTAGAACTTGAATAATTAGACTTAGGTTTTCTAGTTCTAATAAGATTAGAATTAGGAAATCAAAATGTAATCTTTGAATGGTGACTGATTAGTAACTTTGTCTAAGGAAGGTTTTGTCTAAAGCTGGGGTATTTAAGTTGACGCTTGCGGAACACCCCTACCTGGAAATCGACCTGGGAGTGAATTCAGTCTGGAGATTCTTAGATTATATTTTTCGTGAGTGTCGTTAATTAAAAGTTGATTAATTTACTCACATAGACCTAAGTAATAATGTGATTATAAACTTAGGCTAAATACCATATAAGAGTTATATTGGTAGACTTAGGTAAATTTTAGCCAGTTTATCTAAGTCAATCTCGAAAATTATAAAGTGTTGAGTGGGAGGAAATAAAGTGTATAAGATACATTTAATTTTCCGACCACAAATCTCCTTAAAGTCCGCACCGTGAGATCCATACTTGGCCTCGTGGCGCAAATGGGAGCTTCCCCCTTCAGATGGTATTTGTATGGGTCAATATCAAAGTGGATGGAGAGAGTACTTATAGTGAGTTAGAGCGGGACCTGTGAAAACGGGACCCACTGTCTCTTCTTTCGATTCACACCGTGAGACTCCTATGATCCGCCTGCTAGTTTGGACCAGACAATCCCTTCAGAGGGCCTTGATCATGGGAGTCGAAACACCGTGAATTCTCGAAGGGATACAGTTTCCTTGTTGGTTTTCTTTCGTGGTTCACCCTTCGGTGGCTATTGTTTGGACGGATACTTGGAAACTTAAAGATTGAGGGTGACACTCACGGGATTTGTTAAGTGTTAATGAATTTGACCAAATAATGGTAACTGGACGCCTAATGGAATAAGAGTTATTCTGGGAATAGGGTCTGGTCGAGAAAGTCTCGTCCTAGAGGAGGAGTGTTTCGTTCACCCTTCGGTGGCGGTCATTTTAAACCTTTAGGATATCATTGCAATTTTTAAATGACCTAGGGATCATTTGATTAAGTTTTACTAAAACTTGATTGGATTTTAAATGTTTTTTGCGAGACTGACACAAAATTATTTGATTTTTTCAGCTAAAAAATGTCTAGCTCAATAATCGCTTTACTCGCTTCCTAAAAATTAGTGGGAGATAACTTCCAAATGTGGAAGAATAATATAAACACGATTCTAGTAACTGACGACCTGAAGTTTGTGCTTACTGAGGAGTGTCCTTAGTTGCCGAGCTCGACTGCATCACGAAGTGTTCGTGATGCATACGATCGATGGATCAGGGCCAATGAAAAGGCCAAGGTCTACATCATTGCGCCACTTATCCGGCATGGCAAAGAAGCACGAGTTGATGATCACCGCGAAGGAGATCATGGAGTCGTTGCAAGACATGTTTGGACAACAGTCCTTTCAGGTCAGGCATGATTCGCTCAAACACGTCTTCAACGCCCGAATGAAAGAAGGGACGTATGTCCATGAACACGTTCTGGACATGATGACCCACTTTAATTTGGCGGAGATGAACGGGGATTCGATCGACGAGTCGAGCCAGGTCAGCTTTATCTTGGAGACTCTTCCGAAGAGTTTCCTTCAGTTTCGTAGCAATGTTGTTCTGAACAAAATTAGCTACACTCTGACTACCCTCCTCAATGAGCTACGGAACTTCCAGTCCTTGATGAGGATCAGGACACCGGAAGCTGAGGCAAATGTTGCCTACAGGTCTTATTACAGGGGTTCGACCTCTGGGACTAAACATGTTGCTCCTTCTCACCCGAAAGGGAAGAAAAAGAAAATGAAGAAGGGTAAAGTTGACCGAGCTGCCGCCCAAAAGGGCAAAAATGTCAAGAAAGTTGCAGAGAAAGGAAAGTGTTTCCACTACAATGGGGATGGTCACTGGAAGAGAAACTGTCCCAAGTTCCTTTCCGAGAGGAAGAATCAAGGTAAATATGATTTACTGGTAACTGAAACTTGTTTAGTGGAGAGTAGTGACTCTGCCTGGATTTTGGATTCGGGCGCCACTAACCATGTTTGTTCTTCTTTTCAGGGAATTGATTCCTGGCAGCAACTGCGAGAGGGTGAGGTGACTCTACGGGTTGGATCCGGGGAGATAGTCTCTATTGCAGCTATCGGCAAAGTGAAGCTTTTCTTTGGCAGGAATTACATCTTGTTATACAATATGTACATAGTTCCAGGGTTTACTAGAAACCCTTTTTCTATTTCCTGTCTTCTTGAACAATGTATCTCCGTTTCATTTAATGGTAATAAAGTGTTTATTTCAAGAAATGATAATCTTATTTGTTCTGCTTCACTTAAGTCTAATTTGTATGTTTTGAAACCAAATTCAGTCAAAAGCATTTTGAACACTGAGTTATTTAAAACTGCAGAAACACGAACTAAGAGAGTTAAAGTTTCTCCAAAAGAAAATGCCCATCTTTGGCATCTACGGTTAGACCACATTAATCTCAATCGGATTGAGAGACTAGTGAAGAGTGAACTTCTAAGGCAGTTGGAAGAAAACTCTTTACCGGTGTGTGAGTCATGCCTCGAAGGCAAAATGACCAAACGTCCTTTTAGTGGAAAAGGATATAGAGCCAAGGAGCCCCTTGAGCTTATACTTTCTGACCTCTGTGGTCCGATGAGTGTTAAAGCACGAGGTGGTTACGAATACTTTGTATCTTTCATAGATGATTATTCGAGGTATGGGTATATTTACCTAATGCATAGGAAGTCTGAAACTCTTGAAAAGTTTAAGGAGTACAAGACTGAGGTTAAGAACCTATTAGGTAAAACGATAAAAACACTTCGATCGGATCGAGGTGGAGAGTATATGGACACTGAATTCCAAGACTATATGATAGAACACGGAATTATGTCCCAACTCTCAGCACCTGGTATGCCACAGCAGAATGGCGTATCAGAGAGGAGAAACAGAACCCTGTTGAACATGGTTCGATCGATGATGAGCTATGCTCGTCTCCCTGATTCTTTTTGGGGTTACGCAGTGGAGACAGCGGTGTATATTTTGAACAACGTTCCGTCGAAGAGTGTTTGTGAAACACCTTTCGAACTCTGGAATGGCCGTAAAGGCAGTTTACACCGTTTCAGAATTTGGGGGCGCCCGACCCACGTGTTGGTGTAAAACCCGAATAAATTGGAACCCCGTTCAAAATTGTGGCTATTCGTAGGTTACCCAAAAGAGACCAGATGTGGTCTATTTTACGATCTTAAGGAAAATAGGGTGCTTGTGTCGACAAACGCCACTTTCCTTGAGGAAGACCACATCAGGGATCATTTGCTTAGAAGCAAAATCGTGTTGAATGAAATGGACAGTACATCAGCAAGAGTTGCTGATGGGGCTAGTACGTCAACAAGTGTTGTTGATCCTAGCACGTAAGAGTTAGGAATGCCTCGACGTAGTGGGAGGGCTGTTAGACAGCCTGAACGTTACATGGGTTTAGCTGAAACCCAAGTCGTCAATCCTGATGATGACTGTGAGGATCCATTGACCTATGATGAGGCAATGGCTGATGTTGACAAGGACAAATGGATTAAAGCTACGGACCAGGAAATGGAGTCGATGTACTTCAGTGCATGCAGGAGCTTGTGGATCAACTCGATGGGGTAAAACCTATAGGTTGCAAATGGATCTACAAGCGTAAACGTGGCGTAGATGGGAAGGTGCAGACCTTCAAAGCACGACTAGTGGTAAAGGGTTTTACCCAGGTCGAAGGGGTTGACTATGAGGAAACCTTTTCACCTGTTGCCATGATAAAGTCGATCAGGATCCTTCTAGCCATTGCCGCGTATTATGACTACGAGGTATGGCAGATGAATGTCAAGACCGCCTTTCTGAATGAAAACCTTGATGAAACCATCTACATGGACCAGTCCAAGGGGTTCATAACCTAAGGCCAAGAGAAAAAGGTTTGCCGGCTTCATAGGTCCATTTATGGACTGAAACAAGCCTCAAGGTCTTGGAATATAAGGTTTGATGAGACAATCAAATCTTATGGCTTCGATCAGAATGTTGACGAGCCTTGTGTTTACAAGAAAATCATTGGCAAAACTGTCGCATTTCTGATATTATCCATGGATGATATTCTTCCCATTGGGATGAGGTAGAATTTCTTACTGACGTAAAGAAATGGCTAGCTTCGCAATTCGAAATGAAAGATTTGGGAGAAGCATAATATGTTCTAGGTATCCAGATAGTCCGGAACCGGAAGAACAGAACGCTGGCCATGTCTCAAGCGTCTTATATTGACAAGATGTTGTCTAGATATAAGATGCATAACTCCAAGAAGGGCTTGCTGCCTTTCAGGCACGGGGTTCACCTGTCTAAGGATTAGTGTCCTAAGACTCCTCAAGATGTTTAGGATATGAGACGGATCCCCTATGCTTCAGCTGTAGAGAGCCTCATGTATGCCATGTCGTGTACTAGGCCTGACATTTGTTATGCAGTAGGGATAGTCAGTAGGTATCAAAACAATCCAAGATTAGATCACTGGACAGCCTTAAGGCAATCCTCAAGTATCTTAGGAGAACGAGGAACTACAGCTTAGTGTATGGCGGTGGGGATTTGATCCTTATGGGATACACAGATTCTGACTTTCAGACCGATAAGGATTCTAGGAAATCTACTTCGGGGTCAACCTTCTTTCTGAATGGAGGAGCTGTAGTATGGCGAAGCATCAAGCAAGGATGCATCGCTGATTCCACTATGGAAGCGGAGTACGTTGCGGCTTGTGAAGCTGTTATTGGGCGAGCAATAGTGGCCATCCTCACCCGTACTAGTCAAAGGACAGACTCCCGTAGACAGGAGTCCGTCTCGCATATTTCATAAACTTAATCCAATAAACTAAGCTCCAGGGTCATTGTATTATGAGAGAACTAAGAACTTGAACAGTGTGTAATGAACACACAGGGAGGATCACGTTCGAGTTAATGACCCGAACGGTCTACAGTATATGGATTAGGGTTGGAGACCTAATCCTGGATACACTGTGGATGCGACCCGCTTTGTATTAGATACAAACGAGGTGATCTAACTCGTTCATGTGGTTGACATGCGAGTGGGGGCATCCTGTGCAATAAGATTGTACAAGACCGGACCGTGGATTATTAGACTTACTGATGTAACACCGTTAATAGTATAGGGCTAATAATTTCATAGATGACCATTAGTGACTCGACCTTAATCCTGAGCGTGTTACGGACTCCTAACTACGGGGGTTTGTCCTTTGACTAGTACGGGTGAGGGTGGCCACTGTTGCTCGCCCAATATGCCTATCTTCTCAGGGACAGCACCACGTGGGGAGCTGGGAACTTGACTATGCAAGAAGGAATTCACTCGTCCCGACTTTAGGGAAAGTAGAGGGGTTGTTCCCTTAGAGGAACAGTGGGACTTAAGGAGCAAGAGGTAGACACAGGGGTAAAACGATAATTTGACCCAGCAGTGTCTACGAACAACCTGTAAAGGGTCGACTCATGGGTATTTGTTATATCGATGGACACAACTTGTCCTATAGTGATGAGAGTGCAGCTACGGGCTTTAGTGGAGTGTTACCGTAGCTAATGAATGTTGAATAACCGGGTCAAAAAGTTTGACATGTTAGTCTCGGATCATTGGAGCTCGTCACGTGTAGGTCCATTAGGTCCCTCGGTTGGCTCAAATTGGACAAATTGAGGGTTTACAGTTTGGTGTGAATTTGAAATGTTCAAATTCATTATTTGGGTATTTATGTCATTTATATGAGATATAGATGACATAGTATCTAGTTTGATGTGAATGAGATTCATAATAAACTATAGTATAGCCTAATTGATTAATTAGTGCTAATTGGAGAAATTGAATTGAGAGAAATTAAATTGAATGTGATTCAATTTAAAATTCCACATTTATGCCAATGAGATTTGTATAATAAGGTATGAGGTACCTTATATTATATAATATGCAAATATGATTTGTATATAATATAGTTGTGGTAAAATGGTGAATTGGTGGAGATTTTAACTCCACCACACACCATTATAAATAGGTGCATTCAAAGACATCTTATGAAGTATTTTGCCATTTTTTGGATTTTCATCCAAAGAGAGCAAAGTTTTCTCTCTCAAATTCTCTCTCAATTCTCTCTAGATCTCTCCTCACCCAAAACCAAAGGGAGTGACACACACTCTCTCTCAACCTCTCGAGAACAACCGAGAAGACCCTGTGGAGGTGTCTTGCTGTTCGGATCGAGGTTCGTGTTCGAGGAGATCGTCTGTTCGAGAGAGATCGTGACCGGAAGAGGAAAGCATTGAAGAAGTGTTCTTCAACAAGTAAGTACCGAGATTCCTAAATTTTTTTCCTCTTCTTTTATGCATGTTTAGCTTATGATCTATGAGATAGGTCTGATTCTAAGATAGAATTACACAACGAATCAACGACGTTTCACAACGTCTTCCGCTGCGGGCATTCTAAATCCCTTCAGCTGTTTGGCTTAGGAAGTTCATGACAGATTTGGAAGTTGTTCCAAATATGAATTTGTCGATCACACTGTTTTGTGACAACAGTGGTGCGAAGAGCCAACTCGTGGAGCCTCGGAGCCATAAGAGAGGCAAACACATTGAGCGAAAGTATCACCCGACACGGGAGATTGTGCATCATGGCGACGCGTGATCCACGCAGATAGCGTCGGAGCATAATGTAGCTGATCCATTTACAAAGCCCCTCACGGCTAAGGTGTTTGAGGGTCACCTAGAGAGTCTAGGTCTTCGAGTACTTCCTAACTAGGGCAAGTGGGAGATATGTAAACGGGTATTCAATGCCCTAGTTTATTGTATTACTTCATTGTAATTTATGTATATTTCAGAAATGTATTTGCTCCACTAGCTTAGTCCAAGAGGGAGTTTGTTGGGAAGTTTGTCCTAATCTCGTTCAGTTTGCAAATTACTATTTGAAATTAACAAAAAGTTATTTATTTCATCTTTTGTGTCTCGCAGTTTATATAAACTTTGTCCAATAAACTAAGCTCTAGGGTCATTGATTACATGAGAGAACTAGAACTTGAACGGTGTGTAGTGGACACAAAGGGAGGATCACGTTCGAGTAAATGACCCAAACGGTCTATAGTATATGGATGAGGTTGGAGACCTAATCCTGGATACACTGTGGATGCGACCCGCTTTGTATTAAGATACAAACGAGGTGATCTGACTCGTTCATGTGGTTGACATGCGAGTGGAGGCATCCTGTACAATGAGATTGTACAAGACCGGACCGTGAATTATTAGACCTACTGATGTAACTGAAGGGAATGAAAATCCCCGCGCAGTAGAAGACGATCGAATCGTCATGGTATCATTATGCTACTCGAATTTTGTCAAAACTATCTAACTATTAGATATAGGCTAAACATGCTAGATAGAAAGAAATATACAACAAGAAGAACGTACTTACTTGTTGTAGACGGTTCTTCTAAAATCCTTCCTTGATCACGAACGCTTCGTGCTTCTCGAACTCAACAAAATCTACTCTCAAACGAAACCCGAACACAATCACTTGGAGTCTCGGTTGTTCTTCCTTTGGAAAGGAGGAGAGTTGTGGGACTCTTTGTGTTTTGGAGAGGGAAGAGAGTTTGAGAGAATAGTTGAGAGAACTCTCTTCTTCTCTTTGATGAAAATGAAAAAAATGAGAGAGTGAGCTTCAATTCCTTCTTGCAAGAAGGGATTATATAGTGGAATAATCATGGAGTTAAAATCTCCACATTATTACCACTTTACCACAACCATAGGTTATGCAAATCTCATTTGCATAACCACATAATATAAGATATCTCATATCTCATATTGTAAATCTCATTTGCAATAATTGTGGATTAATTAAATTGAATCACATCCAATTTAATTTCTCTCAATTAATTTCTCCAATTAGCCCTAATTCAACAATTAGGCTAACCTATAGTTTATTATGAATCTCATTCATATTAAACTATATATTATATCATTCATATCTCATATAAATGACATAAATGCTTTTTAAATGAAATTGAACACTTCAATTTCATACCAAAACATAAACCCTTCTTTTAACCCAGATTGAGCCAATCGAGGGACCTAATGGACCTATAGTGACGGGCTCCAATGATCCGAGATTAACCTGTCAAACTCTTTGACCCGGCTAATCAACATTCATTAGCTACGGTAACACTCCACTATAGCCCGTAGTTGCACTCCCGTCGATCTGAGAATATTACGTGTCCACTGATATAACCAATGCCCATGAGTCGACCCTTCACAGGTTGTTCGTAGACACGGTTGGGTCAAATTACCGTTTTACCCTTGTGTCTACCTCTTGTTCCTTAAGTTCCCACTGCTCCTCTAATGCACAACATATTGTGATGGTCCAACCATACACAACACCCTTCTCGGGTCAGTGAGAAGGTGGGCGCCCGTTGTCCAAGTCCTGGAGACAACACTTAAGGGAACAACCCTCTAGTTTCCCTAAAGGCGGAACGAGTGAATTCCATCTCGCAGAGTTAAGTTCTCGGCTCCCTACTTGGTCATGTCCCCGAGAAGATATGCATATTGGGCGAGTGGCGTGACCACCCTCACCCATACTAGTCAAAGGACGGACTTCGCAGATGTAAGTCGATGAACACGCTCGGGATTGTGTCGAGTCACTAATGGTCATCTACGGTTATTAGTCCTTACTACTATCAGCGGTGTTACATCGTGAGGTCTAATAATTCACGGTCGGTCTTGTACAATCTCATTGCACAGGATGCCCCCACTAGCATGTCAACCACATGAACGAGTCAGATCACCTCGTTTCTATCTAATACAAAGCGGGCCGCATCCACAACGTATCCAGGATTAGGTCTCCAACCCTATCTATATACTGTAGACCGTTCGGGTCATTTACTCGAACGTGATCCTCCCTGTGTGTCCACTACACACCGTTCAAGTTCTAGTTTTCTCATAAATTCAATGACCCTAGAGCTTAGTTTATTGGAAAAGTTTATAAATATTGCGAGACACAAAGTAATGAATTGAATTACTCTTATTAATTTCAAACAGTAATTTACAAACACGAGATTAGGACAAAAATCCTAACAAACTCCCACTTGGACTAAGCTAGTGGAGAAAATACATTTCTGAAATGTACATAAATTAAAATGAAGTAATATAATAAACTAGGGCATTGAATACCCGTTTACACATCTCCCACTTGCCCTAGTCAGGAAGCTCTCGAAGACATAGACTCTCTAGGTGACCCTCAAACACCTTAGCCGTGAGGGGCTTTGTAAATGGATCAGCCACGTTGTGCTCGACGCTATCTGCGTGACCGCCACGTCTCGGGTCACGGTGCACAATCTCCCGTGATCGGATGATACTTGCGCGCCAATGTGTTTGCCTCTCTTATGGCTCCGAGGCTCACACGGAGTTGGCTCTTCGCACCATTGTTATCACGAGCGACAGTGATCGACAAGTTCATATTTGGAACAACTTCCAAATCCGTCATGAACTTCCCGAGCCAAGCGACTTTCTTTGCGACTTCACAAGCCGCAACATACCCACTTCCATAGTGGAATCAGCGATGCATCCCTGCTTGATGCTTCGCCATACTACACCTCCTCCATTCAGAATGAAGGTTGACCCCGAAGTGGATTTTCTAGAATCCTTATCGGCCGAAAAAGTCGAATCAGTGTATCCCGTAAGGATCAAATCCCCACCGCCATACACTAAGTCGTAGTTCCTCGTTCTCCTAAGATACTTGAGGATTGCCTTTTTACGGTATCCGGTGATCTAATCTGGATTGGGTGATATCACTCGACAATTCCCTCGCATAATGGATGTCGGGCCTAGCACACAACATGGCATACATCAGGCTCCCTACAGCCGAAGCATATGGAATCCGTCTCATATCCTCAACATCTTGAGGAGTCTTAGGACATTGATCCTTAGACAAGTGAACCCCATGCCTGAAAGGCAGCAAGCCCTTCTTGGAGTTTTGCATCTTATATCTAGACAACATCTTGTCAATATAAAGCCGCCGAGACAAGGCTAGCGTTCTGTTTTTTCCATTTCGCACTATTTGGATACCTAGAACATACTGAGCTTCTCCCAAATCTTTCATTTGGAATTGCGAAGCTAGCCACTTCTTAACGTTAGTAAGAAATTCTACCTCATTCCCAATGAGAAGAATATCGTCCACATACAACACCAAAAATGCGACAGTTTTGTCAACAATTTTCTTGTAGACACAAGGCTCGTCGACATTTAATCAAAGCCATAAGATTTGATCGTCTCATCAAATCTTATATTCCAAGACCTCAAAGCTTGTTTCAGCCCATAAATGGACCTATGAAGCCGGCAAACCTTTTGCTCTTGGCCTTGGGCAATGAACCCTTTGGGTTGGTCCATGTAGATGGTCTCATCAAGTTTGTCATTCGTAAAGGTCGTCTTGACGTCCATCCGCCATACCCGTAGTCATAATACGCGGCAATGGCGAAGGATCCGATCGACTTTACCATGGCAACAGGTGAAAAGGTCTCCTCATAGTCAACCCCTTCAACCTTGGTAAAACCCTTTGCCACTAGTCGGGCTTTGAAGGTTTGCACCTTCCCATCTACGCCACGTTTACGCTTGTAGATCCATTTGCAACCAATAGGTTTTACCCCATCCGGTTGATCCACAAGCTCTCAGATAGAATTGAAGTACATAGACTCCATTTCCTGGTCCATAGCTTTAATCCATTCATCTTTGTCAACATCAACCATTGCCTGATCATAGGTCAATGGATCCTCACAGTCATCATAAGGAGCGACAACTGAGGTTTCAGCCAAACCCATGTAGCGATCAGGCTGTCTCACAGCCCTCTCACTACGTCGAGGCATTCCCAACTCTTGGAAACGGATTTGACTAGACGTGCTAGGATCAACAACACTTGTTGACGTACTAGACCCATCAACAACTCTTGCTGATGTACTGTCCATTTCATTTAACACAATTTTCTTCATTGGTAAATGATCTCTGACGTGGTCTTCCTCTAGGAAAGTGGCGTTTGTCGACACAAGCACCCTTTTTTCCTCAGGATCATAAAACAGACCACCCCTAGTCTCTTTAGGGTAACCTACAGATAGGCACAATTTCGAACGGGGTTCCAACTTTTTCAGGTTTGACACCAACACGTGGGTCGGGCATCCCCAAATTCTGAAGTGATGTAAACTGCCTTTACGTCCACTCCAAAGCTCGAAAGGTGTTTCACAAACACTCTTCGACGGAACGTTGTTCAAAATATAGACCGCAATCTCCACTGCGTAACCCCAAAAAGAATCATGGAGACGAGCATAGCTCATCATCGACCGAACCATGTCCAAAAAGGTTCTATTTCTCCTCTCTGATACTCCATTCTGCTGTGGCATACAGTCTTTGAGAGTTGGGACGTAATTTCGTGTTCTATCATATAATCCCGGAATTCGGTGTCCATGTACTCTCCACCTCGATCCGATCGAAGTGTTTTAAGCGATTTACCTAAAGAGGTTCTCAACCTCAGTCTTGTACTCCTTGAATTTTTCAAGAGTTTCAGACTTCTGTGCATTAGGTAAATATACCCATACCTCGAGTAATCGTCTATGGAAGACACGAAGTACTCATAACCGCCCGAGCTTTAACATTCATCGGACCACACGGAGGGTCAGAATGTACTAACTCAAGAGGCTCTTTGGCTCTATATCTTTTCCACTAAAAGAACGTTTGGTCATCTTGCCTCAAGGCATGACTCACACCGGCAAAGAGTTTTCTTCCAACTCGTTTAGAAGTCCACTCTTCACTAGCTTCTCAATCCTATTGAGATTAATGTGGCCTAACCGTAGATGCCAAAGATGGGCATTTTCTTTAGGAGAAACTTTCGCTTTCTTAGTTCGTGTTACTGTGATTTTAAACAATTGATATTCAAAACACTTTTTGACCGAATTAGGTTTCAAAACATACTGATTATGCTCAAGTGAAAGAGAACAAATAAGATTATCATTTTCGAAATAAACGCTTTATTACCATAAAAAGAAACGGAAATACACTGTTCTAAAAGGTAGGACATAGAAACTAGGTTTCTAGTAAACCCTGGAACTATGTACAAATTGTCCAACAAAATGTAGTTCCTGCCAACATGTAGCTTCACCTTGCCGATCGTTGCAGCAGAGACAAGCTCCCCGGATCCAACCCGTAGAGTCACCTCACCTTCCCGCAGCGGTGCTGAGAAATCAATCCTCACGAAAGAAGAACAAACATGGTTAGTGGTGGCGAATCTAATATCCAGTCACTACTACTCTCCACTAAACAAGTTTTTCATCACAAGTAAATCACATTTACCTTGATTCTTCCTCTCGGCCAGGAATTTGGGACAGTTCCTCTTCCAGTGTCCGCCCCCATTGCAGTGGAAATACTTTCCTTTCTCTGCAACGTCCTTGAACTTTTTGCCCTTGTGGGCGGCAGCGCGGTCAGTTTTACCCCTCTTCATCCTCTTCTTCCCTTTCGGGCGTGAAGGAGCAACAAGTTTCGTCCCAGAGGTTGAACCCCTGTGATAAGACCTGTAGGCAACATTTTCCTTAGATTCCTTGACCCTATTCAAGGACTGGAAATTTTGTAGCTCATTGAGGAGGGTAGTCAGAGTGTAGCTAATTTTGTTCATAACAGCATTGCTACGAAATTGAAGGAAACTCTTCGGAAGAGTCTCCAGAATAAAACTGACTTGGCTCGACTCGTCGATCGAAGCCCCGTTCATTTCAGCCAGATTAAAGTGGGTCATCATGTCTAGAACATGTTCACGGACAGACGACCCCTCTTTCATCCGTGCCTTGAAGACGTATTTGAGCGAGTCATGTCGGACCTGAAAGTACTGTTGTCCAAACATTTCCTGCAAGGACTCCATGATCTCCTTAGCGGAGACCATCAACTCATGCTTCTTTGCCAATACATCAGACATGCTGGCAATGATGTAGACCTTGGCCTTTTCATTGGCCCTGATCCACCGATCGTATGCTTCGCGAACACTTCGCGACGCAGTCGAGCCCGGCATCTGAGGACACTCCTCAGACAACACGAACTTAATGTCGTCAGTTACCAAAATTGTGTTTATGTTATTTTTCCAACTTTGGTAATTATCTCCCACTAATTTATCGGACGCGAGTAGAGCTATTATTGCGCTTAGACATGTTTTAATTTGAAAAATTAAGAAAACTTTGTGTTAGTCTCGCAAAAAACTTTTTGAAATCCAATCAAGTTTTAGCAAAAATTTTTCATGATCCCTAGGTTATTCAAAATTTTGCAATGATATCCTAAAGGTTTAGAATGACCGCCACCAGAAGGTAAATGCAGAACACTCCTCCTCAGGGACGAGACTTTCTCGATCGGACCCCTAATTCCAGAATAACTCTTATTCCATTAGGCGCCCAATTACCATTGTTTGGTCGAATTCATTAACACTTAACGTGCTCGTGAGTGTCACCTCAATCTTTAAGTTTCCAAGCATCCGCCCAAACAATAGCCAACGCGAAGGGTGAACCAAGAAGGAAAACCAACCAGAAAGCAGTATCCTTTTGGGAATTCACGGTGTTACGACTCCCATAATCAGGCCCTCCGAGAGGATTGTCAGTCCGGACCAAACTAGCAGGCGGATCATAGGCGTCTCACGGTGTGAATCGAAAGAAGAGACCGTGGATCTCGTTTTCACAAGTCCCGGTCTCACTCACTATAAGTACTCTCTCCATCCACGATGATATTGACCTATACAAATGCCACCCAGAAGAAGGGCGCTCCCATTTGTGCCACGAGGACCGAGTATAGATCTCACGGTGCGGACTTTAAGGAGATTTGTGGTTGGAAATTCAAATGTATCTCATACACTATATTTCCTCCCACTCAGCACTTTAATTTTAACAGGGATTGACCTAGATAAACCGGCTAAAATTTACCTAAGTCTACCAATATAACTCTTATATGGTATTAACATAAGTCTATAATCACATTATAACTTAGGTCTATGTGAGTAATTAAAACACTTTTAATTAGCGGCACTCACGATAAGTATAATCTAAGAATCTAGGACCGAATTCACTCCGTGTCGGTTTCGAGTAGGGGTGTTCATGCAAGCGTCAACTTAAATACCCTGACCTTAGACAAAACCTTCCTTAAACAGAGTTACTAATCAGTCTCCATTCATAGACTAAACTTTGATTTCCTAATTTCTAATCTCATTAGAAAATAGAAAACCTAAGTCTAATTATTCAAGTTCTAAACTCTTTAAAACTAATAATTAACTTAGGTTGCATGCATTTCTATGTTATAGTGCTTGATCATTCATCACATGAATAACTATATAGTATAACATAATATAATTCATCACATGAATATAAATGCATGAGCATACTTTAATCTAAAAAATATAACACTTATATTAATTAAATTAAACATGCATTTAATTATATTATAACTCTTATAATATAACCTATCATGCAAACTATATATTATAACACTTATAATATAAATGATGCATGAAATGTTTAACCTAAGGTGGGATTTTAAATCTATATGACATACAATATGCACATAGAAATTAATTAAAATATACATCTCATGCATAAAATAATTAAATAGCAAAAATGGACCGGTTTTTTGCACCTATGGAGAATTATTTAATTAACTAGCATTAATATAACTCTTATATTAATATTATTTAATGAAATAATTAAATAAACAAAATAAAAAATACATTTTACATTTAATAAAAATGAAAAACCGAAAATAACTGCCCATTATCACCACATGCCCACGTTACCGCGAAACTGAAGCTGGAACAACCCACTACGCGTGCGGCGTTGCAACGCCGTGGGCAGCGTTGCAACGCTGCCGCGTCCAACGTTGAGGCCAGTGTGCTACACGCCGTGGCGTTGCAGCGCTACGCTTAGCGTTGTAACGCTGCTCTGCAGCTAAGCCAGCGCCCGCAAGGATAGCGTTGAGACGCTGATGAACAGCGTCTCAACGCCATCGACAGAACAACAAACACCTTTGCTGTTCTTCATCGATTTTCGCCTGTTTCCGCTCCCATTTCTTCACAGCAACTCTTGCCACGAACAACCCGGACTTACAGACTCGATTTACAACAAAATACCCAAAAACAACGGGCCCTTACATTGATCTCATCAACATAAATTATAAATCTAAAAGTGCCAAAAAAAACCGAAACATCCAAAATTGTAAACCAACATTCATCTCATGAATTCAAGGTAAATTACCCACCTATTTTAACAAAAACAGTGCATAATGAAGAACCATCGAAATGGCTCTGATACCAATTGAAGGGAATAAAAATCCCCGCACAGCGGAAGACGATCGAATCGTCATGGTATCATTATGCTACTCGAATTTTGTCAAAACGATCTAACTATTAGATCTAGGCTAAACATGCTAGAAATGAAGAAATTTACAGCAAGAAGAACATACTTACTTGTTGTAGACGGTTCTTCTAAAATCCTTCCTTGATCACGAACGCTTCGTGCTTCTCGAACTCAACAAAGTCTTCTCTCAAACGAAACCGAAACACAACCACTTGGAGTCTCGGTTGTTCTTCCTTTGGAAAGGAGGAGAGTTGTGGGACTCTTTGTGTTTTGGAGACGGAGGAGAGTTTGAGAGAATAGTTGAGAGAATTCTCTTCTTCTCTTTGATGAAAATCAAAAAATGAGAGAGTGAGCTTCAATTCCTTCTTGCAAGAAGGGATTATATAGTGGAATAATCATGGAGTTCAAATCTCCACATTATTACCACTTTACCACAACCATAGGTTATGCAAATCTCATTTGCATAACCACATAATATAAGATATCTCATATCTCATATTGCAAATCTCAATTGCAATAATTGTGGATTAATTAAATTAAATCACATCCAATTTAATTTCTTTCAATTAATTGCTCCAATTAGCCCTAATTCAACAATTAGGCTAACCTATAGTTTATTATGAATCTCATTCACATTAAACTATATATTATATCATTCATATCTCATATAAATTACATAAATGCCCTTTAAGTGAAATTGAACACTTCAATTTCATACCAAAACATAAACCCCTTCTTTTAACTTGATTGAGCCAAGCAGAGGGACCTAATGGACCTCTGATGACGGGCGCAAATGATCCGAGATTAACTGTCAAACTCTTTTGGACCGGCTAATCAACATTCATTAGCTACGGTAACACTCCACTATAGCCCGTAGTGCGCACTCCCGTCGATCTGCAGAATATTACGTGTCCATCGATATAACCAATGCCCATGAGTCGACCTTTCACAGGTTGTTCGTAGACACGGCTGGGTCAAATTACCGTTTTACCCTATTGTCTACCTCTTGTTCCTTAAGCCCCCATTGCTCCTCTAATGAACAACATATTGTGATGGTCCAACCATACACAACACCCTTCTCGGCCGGTGAGAAGGTGGGTGCCCGTTGTCCAAGCCACGGAGGCAAACGCAAGGAAACAACCCATCTAGTTTCCTAAAAGCGGGAGCGAGTGAATTCCATCTCGCGTAGTTAAGTTTCAGCTCCTACTTGGTCCTCGTCCCACGAGAAGATAGGCATATTGGGCGAGTAAGCGTGACCACCCTCACCCGTACTAGTCAAAGGACGGACCCCCGCAGAAGGGAGTCCGTAACACGGTTAGAATTCCGATCGAGTCACTAATGGTCATCTCACGAAGTTATTAGTCTCATGTCAGCGGTGTTACATTAGTAGGTCTAATAATTAACGGTCCGGTCTTGTACAATCTCATTGCACAGGATGCCCCCACTCGCATGTCAACCACATGAACGAGTCAGATCACCTCGTTTGTATCTAATATAAAGCGGGTCGCATCCACAGCGTATCCGGATTAGGTCTCAACCCTATCCCATATACTGTAGACCGTTCGGGTCATTTACTCGAACGTGATCCTCCCTGTGTGTCCACTACACACCGTTCAAGTTCTAGTTTTCTCATAAATTCAATGACCCTGGAGCTTAGTTTATTGGAAAAGTTTATAAATATTGCGAGACAAAAAGTAATGAAATGAATGATTCTTATTAATTGCAAACAGTAATTTACAAACACGAGATTAGGACAAAAATCCCAACAGTAACACCATTGACAGTAAGGACTAATAACTTCGTAGATGACCATTAATGACTCGACCTTAATCCTGAGCGTGTTGCGGACTCCTGTCTACGGGGGTCTGTCCTTTGACTAGTACGGGTGAGGGTGGTCACAGTTACTCGCCCAATATGCCTATTTTCTCAAGGACAGGACCAAGTAGGGAGCTGGAAACTTAACTCTACGCGAGATGGAATTCACTCGTTCTCGCCATTAGGGAAACTAGAGGGTTGTTCCCTTAAGTCTTTGTCTCGGGGCTTGGACAACGGGCGCCACCCCCGTGAGCGGCACGAAAGGGTTGTTGTGTATGGTTGGACCATTACAACGTTGTTGTTCATTAGAGGAGCGGTGACAACTTAAGGAGCAAGAAGTAGACACGGGGTAAAGCGATAATTTGACCCAAGGTGTCTCACGACCAACCCGTGAAGGGTCGACTCATGGGCATTGGTTATATCAGTGGACACGTAATATCTTGCAGCGGCGGAGTACAGCTATAGGCTTTAGTGGAGTGTTACCGTAGCTAATGAATGTTGATTAACCAGGTCAAAGAGTTTGATAGGTTAATCTTGGATCATTGGAGCTTGTCACTGTAGGTCCATTAGGTCCCTCGGTTGGCTCAAACTGGATTAAAAGAAGGTTTACATTTTTTTTATGTGAATTGAAGTGTTCAAATTCACTAAAGGGCATTTATGTCATTTATATGAGATATGAATGATATAATATATAGTTTAATGTGAATGAGATTCATAATAAACTATAGGTTATCCTAATTGTTGAATTAGGGCTAATTTGGAGAATTAGATTGAGAGATATTAAATTGGATGTGATTCAATTTAATAAATCCACAATATTGCAAATGTGATTTGTAAAATGAGATATGAGATATCTTATAATATATGGTTATGCAACTATGATTTGCATAACCTATAGTTGTGGTAAAATTGTAAATAGGTAGAGATTTCAGCTCCACCTATCTCCATTATATAAACCCTTTTTGCAAGAAGGGTTGTAAGGCTTAAGCTCATTTTTGGAAATTCTCACCAAAAGAAGCTTTCCTCTCTCTCACAAATTCTCTCAAGATTTGTCCTCCCAAAAACCAAAAACCTAAGAATCCCACTATTCTCCTTCTTCCAAAAGAAGAACAACAAGAGAAGCCAAGTGGTGGTGTTCCGTCTTTGTTCGTGAGAAGAGTTCGAGAACGTTGAGATCGAGGAAGCACAAAGAGTTCGTGAACGGAAAGTAAGTCTTGAAGAACGTCTTCAACAAGTAAGTAACAATACCTTGTTGTATTCCTTTCATTTTATGCATGTTTAGCCTATATCAAAGTGTTAGATAATTTTAACGAAATTAAGTAGCACAACTTCACCACGACGATTCAATCGTCTTCCGCTGCGCGGGGAGTTTCATTCCCTTCAAAGGTACCCAAGCCTTATCCCCTTACTATAGACCCTTTAGGTTGTATCTCGAACTGAGATTCTTATATGTACACTACATTCAGTTCAAGAGACATATTACAACCTTGGATGTTAGTTTATTTGATTTAGAGTTAATAAAAGGACAAGATAGTAAATAATGAACAATAACTTTTATTGACAACAATAACTCTTTATTGATTTAATTAGAACTATTTACAAACTACGAGTTTTTTGGCATAAAACCCAACAAAAAGCCCTGAAATTAACATAAAAACTAGCAAAATCTAAGCCTAAGAATAGCACATTTTGTGTGTTATCACCAACGATTGGGAGCAGAAGCCAGACTTTAAATATTGCAGGAAGAACTCAAAAGCGCCCAATTATATGGCTGTATTTAGGCCATTTCGACAACAACACAATTGTCTCACTATGCGACAACCTCTGGACTTTTTCGGTAGATTTTTCTAGATTCACAAGATTTATAAATAAAATAAAATGCTCTCAATCAAATCTTCAATGAATATGATCAGTCAAACTCTCCACACTGATCTCGGCAGCAAACTCTAGTCCTTTATGTTTATAAAAGGTGGCTCAAACTTCAGTTTCAAGAGAGCTTTGATTCCTACCTCCTTCAACCACATTCTATAGTTTTCTTTTCTTTTAGCAGTCATATTGAGTCTTCCCCAAGTCTTTTCATATTTCATTCGGACACGAACTTCGAAAGAATGGACTGTAAAGACTTGTTCTCCTCAAAAGAGGTTGAACAAAGTTAGAAAAAAGGAACAAAGTTCGAGTTTTTCATAGCTTTCCTTTGAATTCTATATTTTCTATTTTCCTTATAGATAGTTTTTGTTTTCATTCTTTCATTAAGTTGTAAGTTTCTGTTTTATTTATTTTCAAGTGTAGTCTAAATTTTTTTCAAGTGGTTGATTCCAAACTTTCAATTTATTTCCATTCCTTTATTTCAAAGAAGTTTATCTCTTCTCAGTCTTGTTTTCTTTTTACTTTTTGCACTTTGGTTTTCTTTTCAATAAGTAGCTAAACTCTTTGGAGGGGATTTAATGAAGTGGATACCCTAACAAAGAGATAAGTCCCACCGTGTGATTTCTAACAAATTAATTAATATTTAGCACTATTTACTTTTATTGAATTTAAGTTTCATTGTTAGCTTAAACTAATCACTTGAGTTAACATAGTTGGTGTGAGATTCAGTACTAAAAGGGTTGGATTGAGCACAAGTTTTCAGAAAAGTAATCTAGGAGAAGAGTCTAGACATGAAATTTCGTTTTTTATACGTAGACATAGGACAAAGATCTTTAGAATTATTGAGTTGTGTTCTTTACTTATCTAAGTTAAAATTAGCCATAGACATATGTGTTTAATTGGTTATACTTCTAAATGAAGGGATTGAATCTTGATGCGGAAGCGTTTGAATCGCTTTGCTCTCAAAATCGTTGTAAAAAATTGCACAAAAATAGAAAGTTAAAGCATATGATAAAGGGAGAAGAAATTACCTTTGTAGAAATCTCTTCAATCCTTTCTCCACGAACTTCCCGATCTCGATCTCAATGGTTCACCCAAACACTTCCAAAAAGCCTTCTCCATTGTTCTCTAGGAGAGGGAAGATGGTGGGATCTCCTTTTGGATTGGGAGATGGAATTCTCTTAAGAGAATTTGAGATAAGGAAAAGTTGAGAGAGTTTGGAGTGTTATGGAATTCTCCAATTCCAAAAAATAAATTAACCAACCAACAAAGTGCATCCAAATGCACTTATTTATAATGAGTGAGGATGGAGGTAACTTCTTCAATCCACTCACCCATTAACTCCACCATAAAAGCATTATGCAAATCACATTTGCATGTTGCATATTATAAAGTATCATATACTTTATACTACTTACATTGAATCATATTCAATTGTGCATCTCCCACATATACTCTATAGAATTTACTATTAAACAATTTTATACTAAAGTAATGTTTGGAAATTAATCCAAATATAGTATATAGTTTAATATGAATCATATTCACATCAAACTATATATCATATCGATTATATCACATATACCCAATATAAATCCCTTTTACAAATTTGAACGTTTCACATTTGCTCCAAAACTTCATACCCTCGAATAAATCCATATTGAACCAACGGAGGGACCTAATGGACCTACAGGTCATGAGTTGATATGAGGTTAACTGATCAAACTTTTTAACCTTGTTAACCAAAATTCATTAACTACGAGTGACTCCACTATAGACACGTAGATGCACTCTCCTCATTGTAGGATAAGTTGTGTCCATTGATTTAATCAATGCCCATAAGTCGACCCTTCATGAGTTGTTCGTATTCACAGCTAGGTCAATTTACCATTTTACTACTGTGAGTATTTTTTGCTCCTTAAGTACCATTGATCCTCTAATTAACAACATGTTTATGGTCCTACCATAAACAAAGTTTCTCTTGGGTTAGTGGAAGGTTGGGACCCCATTGTTCAAGTCCCGGAGTCAGTACTTAAGAGAACAACTCATCTAATTTTCCTAGCTCGAGAATGAGTGAATTTCTTCTTGCGGAGTTAAGTTTCCAGCTCCCCACGTGATTTTGTCCCCAAGAAGGTAGGCATATTGAGTCGGAAACTCGGGTCACTCTTACCCATACTAGTCAAAGGACAACTCCTCGCAGACAGGAGTCCATAACCTGCTCAAAATTAAGGTCGAGTTACTATTGATCATCTAGTGAATTATTAAACCTAATATGTTAACTGTGTTACATCAGTTAGTTAATAATTTACGATCCGATCTTGTACGAATTCATCGCACAGGATGCCCCCACTCGCATGTCTACTACATGAACGAGTTGGATCGCCTCGTTTGTATCAAATACAAAGTAAGTTGCATCCATAGTGTCACCACGATGAGGTTCCTAACCTTATCCGTATACTATAAACTGTTCGAGTTATTTACTTGAACATGATCTTACTTGTATGTCAACTACATACTATTCAAGTTCTCATATATCATATAACCCTAGAGCTTCGTTTATTGGATTAAGTTTAAATGCGAGTATAAGAAAATATAAAAATAACTCTTTATTAATTCATCAAATACTTACAAATCCACGAGTTTAGGGCATACACCACAACAAACTCCCACTTGACCTAAAGCTAGTGGAGTACAACATTACAAATAATGTTCCACAAATACAATAAACTAGGACATCACATACTTTTTACAATACCTCACTTGCCCTAATCAGGGTACACCTCGTAGACCTAGACTTTCTAGATGACTCCCAAACATCTTAGTCGTGAAAACCTTCGTAAATGGGTCAACAACGTTGTGCTCCGAAACGATCTTCATGACGATCACGTCTCCTCGATGCACTATTTCCCATAGCAGGTGATACTTCTGCTCGATATGTTTTCCTCTCTTAAGATTTCGAGGTCCTTTCGAATTCATCACGTCACCACTATTATCACAATAAAGGGCGATAGGCAAATTCATATTTGGAACAACTTCCAAATCAGTTAAGAATTTTCGAAGTCAAATCGTCTCTTTAGCTGCTTTACAAGTCGCTGCGTATTATTCTGAATTTTAATTTAGGGGTTATTTTATTTTTGTGTTTTTTTTTTAAATATTACTTTAGATTTTAAAATTTTAGCAATAATGTAGGCACTTTAATTTTAGAAGATACCCGTTTAATTTTAAGAGGATTTTTATTAATTTGAAAAAAAAAACTTTCTTAAAGAATATTTCAAAAAGAAAAGAAAAAAAGTCACAACTATACTCAATGACATTTTTTAAAATTTACGTAGCTCATTGTTCTTTACTTGACATCGTGCAAATTAATATTTTTAGTTTTTCTTTTTCTTTTACGTTTTTTACACCAAATTATGTTAGTTGATACAACTCGTGTTGTTGATGTTTTTTTTTTCTAGATCTAAAATATTCATCTCCTCCAATTTTTTATCAGGTATCTCTCACACCTTCATAATATCTTTATTTTATAAATTTAAATTAGCCCACGTTTTTTTCGTTTTCTTTCATGCTTTTTTTACACTAAATTATGTTAGTTAATACCACTCATATTGTATCATTGATGTTTCTTTTTTCTAAATCTAAAATATTCATCTCCTCCTTTTCTTGAATAATGTAACTCTTTCGATCCAATTTATTTCTAATTTAAATTTCGTTAGCCCACGATTTTTCTTTTGTATATTATGTTAATCATCGTTTTAATTTATTTATAATTAAATTATTATTTTGAGTTTGGATTTAGGGATTAGTTTATTTGTGTGTTTGATTTTAAAAATATTACTTTTGATTTTAAATTTTAGCAATAATGTAAATACTTTGATGTTAAAAGATACTCTTTTCATTTTAAGAGGATGTTTATTAATTTTAAAAAGTTTCTCGGTTTCATATTTATCATAATAAAGGGTGATAAGCAAATTCGTATTTGGAACAACTTCCAAATCAGTCAAGAATTTTCGAAGTCAAATCGTCTCTTTAGCTGCTTCACAAGTCACTGCATATTATTCTGAATTTGAATTTAGGGGTTTTTTTATTTTTGTGTTTTTTTTTAAATATTACTTTAGATTTTAAAATTTTAGCAATAATGTAGGTACTTTAATTTTAGAAGATACCCATTTAATTTTAAGAGGAGGTTTATTAATTTTTTTTTTTTTTTTTTTTTTTTTGAGAAAGAGGAGGTTTATTAATTTGAAAAAGTTTTTTCTTTCTTAAAGAATATTTCAAAAAGAAAAGAAAAAGAGCCACAACTATATTGAATGACATTTTTTAAAATTTACGTAGCTCATTGTTCTTTACTTGATGTCGTGCAAATTAATATATTTAGTTTTTTCTTTTTCTTATATGCTTTTTACACCAAATTATGTTAGTTGATAGAACTCGTGTGGTTGATGTTCTTTTTTCTAGATCTAAAATATTCATCTCCTATAATTTTTTATCAGGTATCTCTTTCACACTTTCATAATATCTTTCTTTTATAAATTTAAATTAGCCCACGTTTTTTTCGTTTTCTTTCATGCTCTTTTTTACACTAAATTATGTTAGTTAATATCACTCATACTGTATCATTGATATTTCTTTTTTCTAGATCTAAAATATTCATCTCCTCTTTTTTTTTTTAATAATGTAACTCTTTCAATCTAATTTATTTCTAATTTAAATTTCGTTAGCCCACGATTTTTCTTTTGATATTATGTTAATCATCGTTTTAATTTATTTATAACTAAGTTATTATTTTGAGTTTTGATTTAGGGATTAGTTTATTTGTGTGTTTGATTTTAAAAATATTACTTTTGATTTTAAATTTTAGCAATAATGTAAATACTTTGATTTTAAAAGATACTCTTTTAATTTTAAGAGGATGTTTATTAATTTTAAAAAGTTTCTCGCTTTCTTAAATAAAATATTTCAAAAAGAGAAGAAAAAAATCAAAACTATATTGAATGACATTTTTAAAAAAAAATTACATGTAGCTCATTAGTCCACAGTTGATGTAATACAAATTAATATATCAGTTTTTTCTTTTTCTTTTTCGATTATTTTTACTAAGCATCTAAGTTAATACGACTCGATTTCTTTTCTTTTCTTTTTTTTTAAGAAAATAAAACAACTCGATTTCAATAATTAATTCTAGAATGTTATGTTATGATTTATATTTTATGAAATTGTTATATTTAGTTATAGAAAAATTAATTAAATCACTTAATCAAGTTTTTTGTTTGATTCTTGTTATGGGTGAAATTGGACCATAAGGAAAAATTTGGAATACAGAGGAAACAAAAAAGCAAATACACAAAGAAAGACCGAGACCATGTAAAAGGTAGAAGAAACTGGGCCTTCAAACTGAGCAATAGGTAAAGATTAGGCTTGCCTGTCCAAGGTCGAGGTCGAGGCCGACCACGCCAGCTGAGACCGAGCCCAATTGGGCCGAGGCCGACCACAACCCAGTCGAGGCTGAGCCCAATTGGGTCGAGGCCGACCACGACCACGACCCACCCGAGGTCGAGGCCGACCTCTCTGTGGGATCGATCCGTCTTCTTCTTCCTCTTCTGGGCCCCGGATCCATATCGGAAGATGGCACTCTCCTTTTCCTGATTCAGGATGGATTAAGGTTGACACCTTAGAAAGACCTATAAATATTCCTCTCATCAAAGGAAAGGTAACTTCTTCTCCACTCTAGAAACCCTTGCTAAACTTATCTAAACACTCTCTGACTTAAGCATCGGAGCCTGTGTGGCAAGCACCACACCGGTGTTCAGATCTTTCTTCTTTTGCAGGCCACGTTCCTCCTCCTTCAAACAAATTCACAGTGGTTGTCACGTGAAGGTCAGGTGAGTTATCCTGTCTGGATTTTGGCAACAGTTGGCGCCGTCTGTGGGGACGAAAAGCAAGCTTATTTGAAAGATTCTTGAACACCCTAAATCCATGTCAAGCAAGGCGATGGAGAAAAGAAACTACAATCTGGATGGAGAAGATTCTGATTCTGATCATCATCCCCGAAGAACGAAGGAAGTTACTCCCCCTCGACGTCATATTCATGAAGTCCAACAAGACGAGGAGATTGCTGAACTAAAGAAGAGGATGAATGGAATGGACTGGAATCTGACTAGGATTCTGGAAAAACTCAACAACCAAACTCCTCCAACGGAAAATAGAACAGAGCCACTTGTTCGAGATCCTAAAAAAGGAAAAGGACCAATGCTTAAAGATGTGGGTGAGTCAGAATCTCACACACAGAGACCAAAGGAGAAGCTGATTCTAGGAGGCAATCATAAAAATGTGACTCAAAGGGATCAAAGTGCAACTAGCCGAATAGCCAAGGCAAGATCTGTAATCCAGACAGTGCACAAAAGTTCCAGAAAAGAACGACCAGGTCACGAGGACGTGACAACAAAGCTACAAGAAGATGAAGCGACAAGATCAGACTTACGGAGTTTGATCAACAACAAACGAAAGCGACAGGCCAAAGCCAGAGTCGAAACCCTGCTAGCCGAGGTCGAGGCCATTTTGGCCGAGGCCGAGGACGACGGGGCCGAGGCCGAGGCGACGGGGCTGAGGACGACGAGGCCGAGGCCGACCAAACCAAGGTCGAGGCCGAGGCCGACCAGGTTAAGGCCGAGGCCGAGGTCAAGAAGATCGCCCTGAAAAGTCAGACCCGAAGTCCCCCGGGAAGGCAGATCTGCTGAAAATTAAAAAAGAATTACAGGGAAATATCTTGGAGAATCTCCAAGGAAGTTTTTTTAAGAACCTTGATCATGAAAGCTTAGATCTTGAAACTCTTATTGAACAAGCAGATCCAGCATTCGTAGACTCAATCATGAAAGAAAAGGCTCCCCCAAAATTTAAGGTCCCAACCATCACACCATATGATGGAAGCTCAGATCCAGTAGAACATCTCGATACATACAGATCCCTGATGGACCTACAGGAATTCTCAGATGCAATGAAGTGCAGGGCATTCTCCTCTACCCTAACAGAACTTGCTAAAGAATGGTTCAGGAAAATCAAAAGAAGATCATTAGGGTCATTCAAGGAGTTAGATCGAGCATTCGTGACCCAATTCTTAGGAGGAAGAGACCAACGCAAACCACAAATGCACTTGTTAACTATAAAACAAGAGCCAAGAGAGAGTTTGCGTGATTATATCTCTCGATTCAACAATGAAGCGCTACGAGTAGAAGGATTTACTGAAGCAACAGCCTTGATTGCAATAGTAGTAGGACTCCAGGACAATAGGCTGCTCAGATCAATAGGTAAGAAGGAACCAACTTCTTATGTTGAATTTATTACTAGGGCACAAAAATATATGAGTGCAGAGGAGCTTTTGAAATCCAAAGAAGCTACAACAAACAAAGGAAGAAGTGGGCGCACTTCTGAGCATGATAGGGCAATAGAAAGCCACTATCATAACTCAAAGAAGAGGAAGGTTGAAGATTATGACCGAGGTCGACCTGACCCTAGGGTAAGTTGAGGTCAAAAGTTCGAGAAGTACACACCAACAGTACTCCCACCTGAGAAAATTCTGATGGAAATTCGCAGTACTAACCTTGTCAAATACCCATAAATGATGAAAACCTCATCGAAAAAAGAGACAGGAATAAGTATTGTGTATTCCATCAAGATCATGGACATGCAACTCGAGATTGCTTCCAGTTGAAAGATGAAATTGAAACACTGATCCGAGAAGGATATTTGAAGGAATATGTCAGGGGCGATGACTATGAGGAGTCGAGGCCGACCAGAGAAGGTCGAGGCCGACCTGACCTAGAACCTCCAAGGGAAATCAGAACTATCTTTGGAGGACCAGCTGGAGGAGACTACGAAGGTCGACCAGATTTTGGACGAGGCCGACCAGATTTTTCTCAAGTCCTACCTGATGTTGATCACCCTAATCATGAACCCCAACGAGAAATTTTTTGATGACCATTGCACGAAAAGTTAAATGTTTCTTTTTAGTCATATGTCATTTGTTTAGAATAGTTTTATGTTATATGCATTTGCATTGATTACTAGATAGTCAATAGAATACTTTTTTTTTAAGCTACAATTTTGTTCAAGCATGAATTCGATTCCTCCTCGAACAAAGGGGGCTACATAGGAGATATATCTCTCAATCAAGCGACAGTTCAAGCAATATTTGTAAAAAGGCAACTTATTTGAGAAGATGAAATTCAAGTAACAATAATGATCTGAAAATCATGAGAAGATTGGTCAGGGCTGACTAGAGGCCAAGGCCGAGGCCGACCACACCACGTGTTTGGTCCAAACTCTCTCGTCCTTTCTCAGCTCCGTTTCAACAAGGGGGTTACTGTCAAGGCCGAGACCAGGAGCATAGGTCGAGGCCGACCAGGATGAGGCCGAGGCCGACCTTAAGAGGCCAAGGTCGAGGTCGACCAGGATGAGGCCGACCTTAAGAGGCCAAGGTCGAGGCCGACCACACCACGTGTTTGGTCCAAACTCTCTCGTCCTTTCTCAGCTTCGTTTCAACAAGGGGGTTACTGTCAAGGTCGAGACCAGGAGCATAGGTCGAGGCCGACCACACCACGTGTTCGGTCCAAACTCTCTCGTCCTTTCTCAGCTCCGTTTCAACAAGGGGGTTGTTGTCAAGGCCGAGACCAGGAGCATAGGCCGAGGCCGACCCCGACATGTGCTTAATTTTTAGCGAACCAAGCAAGGCACCCCTGTCGAGGCCAGACCCAAAGAGCCGAGGCTGACCCTAAAAGGCCGAGGCCGACCATGAAGGTCGACCCCACCACATGTTTGATTTGATCTCTCTCTTCCCTTCTCAGCTCTGTTTCAACAAGACTTGACCAAAAATTCCAACAATTAACGACGTCTTCATCCCGTCAAGATCACCTGAATTGAAGCTACAGATAACCTGATATGCTTTTTAGAAAACTAAATGTGCGAACCTTCAAGAGAAGAATCTTACACCATGGGAAAAACTATGATCAGCCCTACGGGGTATGATCGAGCAATCCCAGGATAATCCAAGGAATACCTTGGAGCCTTAAAATTTTCTCCAAGAAAGTGGTTGAACACCATGAATCCAGAGGAGAATCTTACACCATGGGAAGACTAGGATCAGCCCTACGGGGTATGATCGAGCAATCCCAGGATAATCCAAGGACGACCTTGGAGCCTTAAAATTTTCTCCAGGAAAGTGGTCAAACACCATGAATCCAGAGGAGAATCTTACACCATGAGAAGACTAGGATCAACCCTACGGGGTATGATCGAGCAATCTCGAGATAATCCAAGGACTACCTTGGAGCCTTAAAATTTTCTCCAGGAAAGTGGTCGAACACCACGAATCTAGAGGAGAATCTTACACCATGGGAAGACTAGGATCAGCCCTACGGGGTATGATCGAGCAATCCCAGGATAATCCAAGGACTACCTTGGAGCCTTAAAATTTTCTCCAGGAAAGTGGTTGAACACCATGAATCCAGAGGAGAATCTTACACCATGGGAAGACTAGGATCAGCCCTACGGGGTATGACCGAGCAATCCCGGGATAATCCAAGGACTACCTTGGAGCCTTAAAATTTTCTCTAGGAAAGTGGTCAAACACCATGAATCCAGAGGAGAATCTTACATCCTGGGAAGACCAAAATCAACCCTACAGAGGTTGATCAGGCAATCCCAAGGATAATCTAAAGACTACCTTAGAGTTTAAATCTACACCTTTAGAGAGTAATCTAGTATGACCAAAGTGAAAATGTCCTAAGTAAAGAGATGAATCTAAATACTCCCAAATCAGTCTCCATACCATTAGTCTGAAACTACATCATGCATCCTAATTAAGGAGTGGGGGCTAATGTTATGGGTGAAATTGGACCATAAGGACAAATTTGGAATACAGAGGAAACAAAAAAGCAAATACACAAAGAAAGACCGAGACCATGCAAAAGGTAGAAGAAACTGGGCCTTCAAACTGAGCAATAGGTAAAGATTAGGCTTGCCTGTCCAAGGTCGAGGCCAAGGCCGACCACGCCAGTCGTGGCCGAGGCCGACCACGCCAGCCGAGACCGAGCCCAATTGGGTCGAGGTCGACCACAACCCAGTCGAGGCTGAGCCCAATTGGGCCGAGGCCGACCACGACCACGACCCACCCGAGGTCGAGGCCGACCTCTCTGTGGGATCGATTCGTCTTCTTCTTCCTCTTCTGGGCCCCGGATCCATATCGGAAGATGGCACTCTCCTTTTCCTGATTCAGGATGGATTAGGGTTGACACCCTAGAAAGACCTATAAATATTCCTCTCATTAAAGGAAAGGTAACTTCTTCTCCACTCTAGAAACCCTTGCTAAACTTATCTAAACACTCTCTGACTTAAGCACGCCGAGCACTGTGGTGGCAAGCACCACACGGTGTTGAGATCTTTCTTCTTTATGTGCCATGTTCCTCCCCCTTCAAACAAATTCACAGTGGTTGTCACGTGAAGGTCAGGTGAGTTATCCTGTCCGGATTTTGGCAACAAGCTACAATTTAAACATGTTTTTGAAATGTATATATATTTTTTAAAAAAAGTTACAAAATAAGATTAATCGTGATTTAAAATATACTATACAAATAACTTCAACTGTAAGAGGTTGTTTATTAATTTTAACCCTTTCCAATTTCTTGATTTCTTAAAAAAAAATTGTTTTAAAAAGAAAAGAAAAGGAACAAAACCACAACTATATTGAAGGGCATTTTTAAAAACTTATACATATGGTAATTGTATTCAAATTATTCTACATCTAATTGTTTTATATGAGATTTTAATTTTTAGTATTAATTATTTTTTATTCAGGTGTAATCTCCAATTAATTTTCATTCTCTCTTCTTTTTTTGTTCATTTTTCCCAACATTTTCTTTTTCTTCTGCCGCAATTTTTGTTGTGGATATTCTCTTTCAAATCAATTTTTAGGTTTGATTTTCTGTACATCATGTTGCTAATTTTTTTCAACCTTTTCCGATTTTTTTATTTTCAAAATTGTCTCTCTTTTCACCTTTCAAAAAAAAAACTCAATTTATTGTGTGCATGTTTTTTTTTTTTTTTGAGGAACGTGTATAACCGAAGATTATTCTAACTTCTTTTGTATCAAATTATCTTTCTTTGTCATATGAGGTTTTAATTTTTAGTAATTAATTTTTTTTATTAGAGCCCCAATTTTTCATCCGGTCATCTCCAATTAATTATTTTTTATTCATACCTAAAGATAATCTCCCCCTTTGTTTTCACTTTTTTCTTTCTTTCTTTCTTTTTTTAACTTTTGCATATCATATTATATAGATATAGATACAACCCTTCTTTACCATGACTATTAGTAAAGTAAAGGACGGTACCTAACATTAGAGTTTATCTTCCTAAACATGTGTTTTCGCATGGACAACACTTTTAAAAGGGATTTCTATGGAGAGATAGGTGACTAGAGGGCGATGATCTTTTAATCTAAGCTTATATTCAAAAGTCTTGAATGAAATGAAAAATACAGTTAGCAAAGGATGTGATTTTACATGGTAAAGTTTTCATAGCTCAGTTGGTCAGAGCACCCGTTAAGTAAGCGGGAGGTCTTAAATTCAAATCTCAATGAAAACAAATAACACTTTTGACTCTCAATAATAATTATTAGGCTCAAGATTGAACATATAAATTAACATTTCAAAGCTTTCATAGCTCAGTTGGTTAGAGCACCCGTTTAGTAAGCGGGAGGTCTTGAGTTCAAATCTCAATGAAAGCAATTAATACTTTTAAGTCCCAATAATTGTTAGGCTCAAGATTGAATTTTTTAACCAGATAACCCCATGAGGTAGGTTTATTTTTCCTCTTCCATTTGCAGTTTTCTATTTCGAGCGATCACTTCAACCACTACTGATGACTCTGATAACACTTTTGAGTCCCAATAATAATTGTTAGGCTCAAGATCGAATATATAAAATAACATGGCAAAGCTTTCATAGCTCAGTTGGTTAGAGCACCCATTTAGTAAGCGGGAGGTCTTGAGTTCAAATCTCAATGAAAGCAATTAACATTTTAGAGTGCCAATAATAATTGTTAGGCTCAAGATTGAATAATTTTTTTAAAGTATTTCGATTTTATTTCCAAGGGCTATTATGGGCAACCATATTGTGGCGGACTCATTGAATAATTTGTCGAGTTTAGGGCATGCGTTTGAGTTTAGATGAGTTTGGAATCCAAATCCAAAACCATGTTTGGTCAAATGTGTGCTAAACTCATGGTTTTGAAACATAACCTCATGAGTTACAAAAGTGTAACCTCATGGGGTTTATTCCATGTTTTCCTCTTCCATTTGCAGTTTTCTATTTCCAGCGATCGCTTCAACAACAACTTCGATGACCACACCGATGACTCAACCACTACTGACGAATCCCTTCGCTAACACTTTTGAATCCCAATAATAATTGTTAGGCTCAATATTGAATATATAAAATAACATCAGTTGGTTAGAGCACCCGTTTAGGGAGCGTTTGGCTCCTTGAGTTGAGATGAGTTGAGTTGAGTTGAGTTGGGTTTAAAACCCAACTCACCGTTTGGTCTATGGATAAACTAACTCAACTCAACTCTGCTAACTTAGGATATTAACTCCACCGACTTGTACAGTAACCCTATTAACATATTTTATCACCAACAAACTCGACTCATTATGGTCATTACTTATATTTGTGAACCACAATTATGTTTGTAAATCATGCAAATAGGTCCTTGATACCATAATTATGTTTTGTGAATCATGTAAATAGGTCCTTGATAACCTACTAATATTTTGTGAATATTTCACTTTTACATACAAATGTAAGCAAACAATGTTTCTTTCTAAAAAAAAACGTAATGGTTATTGTATTTTAAAACAAACGACTCTATTAATAATTATAAAATGTCATGATAAGTTCTTCATTTGTAAGTTTCAAAGAAGTTCAATATGTATTTAGACAATGATGCCTTAGATTTCTCTATTTTAATAGAAGTTTAATTTGTGTTTAAAGAAAAGAAAAATACAGGTACATTACCTTTGTTTCCATTCATCAATTGCTATTTGTTGTTATAAAGAATACAACATTTGATTTCTATCAATTGAAATAAGTTCAATGTGTACTAAAAATATGTGATTTCTATAAACTGAAAGAAGTTTAATGTATATCAAAAAGAGAAAACAATGCTACATTGCCTATATTTAAAAAAAAAAAAGTCAATTTCTAAAAAAAAGAAAGATAAAAAATGATTTTTTTAAAAAAAAATCAATGTTGAATTTTTTTTTTTTTTGAAGTGAACATCGTTGAAAATATGAAAAAAAATATATTTCTAGATGAATGACTAGAAAAATTTTAAAAAAAAATAGTCGACTAAAAATCAGTCTAGTTCAGGTTAGAAAAAACTGCATCAGATACCTCTGACAACTCAACTCAACTTTGCACCCCAAACATAGACTTTCTGACTCAACTCAACCCAACTCTGCACCCCAAACATAGACTTCTGAACTCACTGACAAACTAACTCTGCCCAACTCAACTCCACTCTACGCGCCAAACGCCCCCTTAGTAAGCGAGAGGTCTTGAGTTCAAATCTCAATGAAAGCAATTAACTCTTTTGAGTCCCAATAATAATTGTTAGGCTCAAGATTAAATAATTTTTTTACCGATGGAGAGAAGTACTTCGATTTTATATCCAAGGGCTATTATGGGGCATGGAAATTATTAGATCTGCATCCAACAATTATTATAAGGCAGCCACATTGTGGCAATCTCATTGAATAATTTGTCGAGTTTAGGGCATGTGTTTGAGTTTGAGTGGGTTTGGAATCCAAATCCAAAACCATGTTTGGCCAAATGTGTGTTAAAACTCATGGTTTTGAAACATAACCCCATGGGTTACAAAAGTGTAACTCCATGGGGTTTATTCCATGTTTTCCTCTTCCATTTGTAGTTTTTGAAGGGATCGAATCCTGCAGCAGAAGCGATTGTACATCGCGTGTTCTTTATTTAGTTACATGGATTACAATCAAGAACTAATCTAACTAGATTAAGCATGCATTTCTACAAGATGGACAACAAGATATTACCTTTAAAGAACTCTTTCTAAGTGCTCCTTCTCCCACGTTCACGATCTCAGCAACACGAACCCGAACGATCACCGACACTACCACCAGATTTTCTCCGTTGTTCTCTAGGTGAGGGAGGAAGGTGGGTTCCCTTTAGGTGAGATGAGATGTTTATGAAATTGTAGTTGGAACTCTTTCCAACACAATGTAGGAGAAAATTCTCTAGGGTTTCTCAAAGAGATTGGATTTCCTTAACCTAGTTGCATCTCATGCAACTATATATATAGGGAAATAGGACGGAAATTACCATCCTATCCCTCCTTTATTCTCCCACTATTATATGGTTTATGTGTGAATCTAATTCACATTAAAACCATATATTATATCAATTATATCATATATAATTGATATAACACCTCATGCATGAAATTGAACACTTCAATTTCATTCCTAACTTTATACCCTCAATATTACCATGTTGAGCAAACGGAGGGACCTAATGGACCTACAGTTTATGAGCTCCAATGATATGAGATTAACTGACCAAACTCTTTGATTCAGTTAATCAATATTCATTAACCACAAGTCACTCCACTAAAGACTTGTAGTTGCACTCTCCTCACTGTAGATTATATTGTGTCCACCGATATAATCATTACCCATGAGTCGACCCTTCACGGGTTGTTCAGTAATCACGGTGGGTCAAATTACCATTTTACCTCTGTGATTACCTCTTTGTTCCTTAAGCATCACTGATCCTCTAATGAACAACAAGTCTAAGGTCCTACCATAGACTCATACCCTTATAGAGGGCGGGCCCCGTTGTTCAAGACCTGGAGTCAGTTCTTAAGGGAACAACCTATCTAATTCCTTAGTGTAGGAATGAGTGAATTCCATCTTGCAGTTAAGTCTCCGCCTACCTACGAGGTTACGTCCCGAGAGAAGGTACGCTTATAGAAGTCGCCACAGCCACTCTCACCCATACTAGTCCAAGGACAAATCCTATAAGCGGGAGTTCTTAACTTACTCAGGATTGTGTCGAGTCACTAATGACCATCTATAAATTATATCGGTCTTATCACATTAGCGGTGTTACATCTGGTTAGACTAATAATTTCTTGATCCTGGTCTTGTATGAACTCTTCATACAGGATGCCTTCACTCGCATGTCAACTACATGAATGAGTTGGATTACCTCATTTGTACTAATTACAAAGTGGGTCGCATCCATGGTGTTACTGAATGAGGTTTCCAACCTTATTCTTATATCATAGACCATTTAGGTTATATTCTTGAACACAATCCAAATAGTGTCCACTACTCTGATGTTCAAGATATATTATAACCTTGGAGCTTAGTTTATTGGATTTATAAAACAAGAATATAATTTTATTAAAACAAATAACTCTTTATTTATTTGATAAAAATTACACAAGTTTAGGGCATAAATCCCAACAGTTTTCTATTTCCAACGACCGCTTCAACAATAACTCCGAAGACCACATCGACGACTCTACCACTACTGACGCTCCTTCAGATTACTACTCTAGCAACCTCTTCCATTTATTGGCGACCACTTTGACAACAATGGCAACTCCAACGACCACTGACAATGAGAACTCCGACGACCACACCAACGACTTGACCATTGTTGATGATTGCCTCCGACGACCTCTTTTAGTTGTCATTTTCTATTTTCGGCAACCATTTCGACAATAATTCATGTGACAACTCTAGGGATTCCAACGACCACATCGGCGACTCGACTAATACTGAAAATTATCTTCGACAACCTCTTTCATTTGTAAATTTCTATTTTCAACAACTACTTCGACAACAATACCGTGGCAACTCCATCGAACACCGACAACTCCATCGAACACCGACAACTCCAACTCCAACGACCACACCGATGACTCGATCACCACTGACAACTGCCTTCCTCGACCACTCTGATGACCTCTTCTATTTGTCATTTTCTTTTTCTTGATGACCACTTCGACAACAATTTCGGTGACAAATCTGGCGACCACTGATAACGATAACTTCGACGACCTCACTGGCGACTCAACCACCACTGACGACTAATTCTATTTGTCATTTGGCATTTCCAACAACCACTTCAACTATAACTCCGGTGACAACTCCGACAACTACTGACAACGATAACTCTGACGACTACACTGGCAACTTGACCACTGGTGGCGACTGCCTCTAGCGATCACTTGGTTTTCCATTTCTGGTAAGCTTTTCGACAACAACTCCAAGGACAACTTCGGCGAGCACCTCGACAACCCAACCACTTCATCAACCTGACCACACCAATGACTACTCCAACGATCACCCCAACGACCCGACCATCAAGTCAAATTTTTTAAAAGGTTAAAATAAAACTAAAAATGACTACTAAATATTTTTTGCATAGTAACATTTAAATATACTCTCAAAATCTTTGAACTTTATGAAATTTTTACAAAAAAAACCAAGAAAAAAGGTGAAAGAAAGTTGTACCAAACCCAGATTTAGAACACTACACCTCAAACATAGCTATCTGATTCTTAGACTTCAAGATATTGTACCCAAAACACAACTTTCTGATTTCCAAGTTTCAGAACTCCTTAGGACAAATCGCCTAGGCTTTTGATTCCAAACCTATCCCCCAAACAACCTCTAAAAAGTTTAAATACTATTTTGGTTACTTTAGTTTTGATTTTGATTTATTTTGCTATCTGTCAAGGCATTTCTAGCTTTTATTTATTTTAGTCATTATAATTTCAAAACATTTGTTTTTGTTTATGTATTTTTAAAAAGTTACTAATTTCATCCTAATTTACAAAGTTTGAACATAAATTTATATATAATGAAAATACTTTTATACAAACTTATGGCTACATTTCAAGAAATTTAGTAAGTGAAGTGTCGTGATAAAATTATGATAAAAAAATTAGATAAAAATAAAAATTTTAGAGAAAGCACCTGGAACCTAACTCTCTTTTCATCACTTTCATCTACCACTCTCGTGTTTGGACAACTACTTCTACCTATGAGTTACATTTGTGTTTGGATGACTACTTTTACTTATTTGTCATTTTTATCCAGACTATGTGTTATGATATTTTTAGATCAGAACTTAGTTTTAATTTTTGCTTTTAAAATTTTACATCATCTTAGTGGATAGAATTAGATAGTGAAGGAGTCCGTATCAAGAAAGAGAAAATAATTTTGGATCTTAAGCACTCTAATTTGATCAATTTTATCATACAAACAACATGCTCAAAACTGGAAAACTGTAAAAAAAAGAGTGTGAGAAAACTCACTTTTAAAGACCAAATTCTTCAAACCTAGTGTGAATTTCTCCTCACGAACACTTTGTGGACCACCTTTAGAGTCTTCCCTACTATCCTCGAGCCTTGGAACGGATTATGGGATCCTTTGTTGAGAGAAATTTTAGAGAGAAAGAATAATGGTCTGTAAAAAGAATCAAGAATTTTCTATAAAATTTTCTCTTCTCCCTACCATCATCCTCATCTTTCTCTTGTGTTTCTTCTTCTATTTATAAGCAACCAAAAACCTTAATTTTAGCTTGGTGAAGAAGACAATACTTGGCTTGATCATAAAGCTTAACTTAGTTTATTGGAGAAGACTACACAAAAGAAGATAGCTTACTCACTAAGTTTGGTGAATTTTGAAATCAAATTATTTAATTAATTAATTGAACAATTTTATTAATTAATTTTATTTAATTTAATATCAAATATCAAATTAAATAATTAATCAATCCCGATCTCTAAACCGACCTCTCGAACATGAATCCTTATCCATGTATTAGGTAAAATCAATATTTAAATCATTTTTAAAAATGTTCATCGCTTTTTTATCATAGTTTAATTCATAATTAAGCTATGAAACGTTAAGTATATCACATATAATTAATGTTTTCTCTCAAAAATCGAATTTGAACAATTCAAATTCTTTTCTCTCAAATTGTTACAAGGCTTAATCTGAGCTAGTAAGGGGGACCTAATGGACCTACAGATCCTGAGCTCCAACGATAAAAGATTAACCGATCAAACTCTTTAGCCTAGCTAATCAACATTCGTTAACCACCAGGACACTCCAGTAAAGCCAGTGGATGCATTCTCCTCACTGTATTTATTTTTGTCCACTCGATATAACTATGATTAGTAAGTCAATTTTTCACAGGTCGTTCGTAATTACAGCTGGGTCAAGTAAACTGTTGTATCCCTGTAATTAGTTCTTATTCCTTAAGTCCATTGATCCTCTAATGAACAATTGGTTTACGGTCCAACCAACAAATCGATTCCCTCTCGAGCCAAAAAGAGAGTTTGCTCATTGTTCAAGACCTGGAGTCAACACTTAAGGGAACAACCTCTCTACTAATCCCTAAAGCGAGTAGGAGTGAATTCCATCTTGCAGGACTATATTCCCAGCTATCTACTCGGTCTTATCCCCAAAGTGGGAGGCTTATTGAGTCAGTGATCTCAGGCCACTCTCACCTATACAAATCAAAGAACAATCCCGAATAAACAGGAGTTCATAGAGCGCTCAGGATTAAGATCGAGTTATCTAGGTTATCGTATGAATATAGTCAGTTAAGACAGTAAACAGAGTTATAAAATCTAAGTGACTATTTCGCGCTCCGGTCTTATGCAAACTCATTGCGTAGGACGCCCCCACTCGCATGTATCCACATGAACGATTTAGGATCACATCGTTTCTATTATACAAAGTGGGTCACGTCCATAGTATCCCCAAGATAAGATACCCAACCTTATCCCTATATTATAGACCATTCTTGCTATTACTTGAACTTGATCCACTTTTATGTCATACATAAAGTTCAAATATACATCATATAGTCAAGGGTTCTTAATTTATTGGATTTGGGTTATAAAATATGCAATTCACTTTATTCAATAACAATTTTACTGAATAAACCTCAAATACAACTTTATTGTGTAATAGAATATACATTCAGTTTATAAACCACGAGTTTTAGGTCATAAAACCCAACATATAGCATATAGTTATACAAACTACATATAATGTAATAGAATATTGGTATGTATGTAACACCCCACATTACTAAATTAGGCTTTTAGAGTTTTTAGATTCGATGTTCGTTAGAGTTTTAGTTTGAAAAATTAGAATTTCGAGTTCAACAAATTAAACTTCTAATAATTTTGGGAAAAAGGGATTTTTAGTTAAACCCTTTTCCTAAAGTTGGAGATTTAATTATAGGATTTTACTACGAAATTCGAAAGGAACCCGAATCTTCTATCTGTGGATTTTAGATTTTTGTTTGAAAACCCAAAGAGTTGTTTAAATATTGTCTTCTTAAGGTTCACCTAGATTTGGGGATAGTTTAGGAGTTTTATAGGAGTTTAGTTGGGGTTGATCTTTTTTAACAAAAAAGAAAGAGTTTTAAAAGGAAAAAGGAAAAAAAGTAGAAAACTCTAAGGGGTTATTTGGGGCGCAGGATCGGAATCAGAATCCTGAGAATCAGAAGCCTGGAGGGTTTGTCCTGAGGGGTTCTGAAGCCTGGGAATCAGAAAACGGTGTTTGGGGTGCAGTGTTCTGAAGTCTGGGAATCAGAAAACTGTGTTTGGGGTGCAGTGTTCTAAAGTCTGAGAATCAGAGAGTTGTATCTGAAGAGATCGAATCTCGCAGTGAAAGCGATTGTGAATCGCGTGTTCATGATATTGTTTCACAGATCTAAAACCAAGAACAATATAACAAAGATTAAGCATGATTTATGACTTAGGACAACAAGAATTTACCTTTGAAGAACACTTTCTTCACGAGTTCCTCCTCCAACGACCACGATCTCAACAACGAACCCGAACCTTGTGAAGATCCACCACTAGATTTTCTCTGTTGTTCTCTAGGTGAGGGAGGAAGGTGGGTTCCTTTTAGGATGAGGTGAGGAGATCTTTTAGAAAAGTGTTTGGTGCTCTTTCCAACACAAATGAGAGAACTCTAGGGTTATGTGTAATTGCTTTACCCAAAATTGCATCTTATGCAACTATTTATAGGAAAATAGGATGAAAATTATCATCCTATCCCTCCTTCATTTTCTCATTATTATATAGTTAATTTGTGAATCTTATTCACATTAAAACTATATATTATATAAATTATATCACATATAATTGATATAACACCTCATATATGAAATTGAACACTTCAATTTCATTCCTAACTTTATACCCTCAATATTACCATGTTGAGCCAACGGAGGGATCTAATAGACCTACAGTTCATGAGCTCCAATGATGTGAGATTAACTGATCAAACTCTTTGATCTGGTTAATCAATATTCATTAACTACAAGTCACTCCACTATAGACTTGTAGTTGCATTCTCCTCACTGTAGATTATAGTATGTCCATTGATATAATCACTACCCATGAGTCGACCATTCACAGGTTGTTCGTAATCACAGTTGGGTCAAATTACCGTTTTACCCCTGTGATTACCTCTTTGTTCCTTAAGCACCACTGATCCTCTAATGAACAACAAGTATATGGTCTTACCATAAACTCAAACCCTCTTATACTAGTTTAGAGGGCGGGCCCCGTTATTCAAGACCTGGACTCAGTTCTTAAGGGAACAAACCTATCTAATTCCTTAGTTTAGGAATGAGTGAATTCCTTCTTGCAGAGTTAAGTCCCCAGCTACCTACGAGGTTTTGTCCCTGAGAAGGTAGGCTTATTGAGTCGGCTACAGGCCACTCTCACCCATACTAGTCTAAGGACAAACCTCTATAAGGAGGAGTTCTTAACTTGCTCAAGATTCAGGTCGAGTCACTAATGACCATCTATAAATTATCAGTCGTATCCTGTTAACGGTGTTATACTGGTTAGACTAATAATTTACAGTCCAGTCTTGTATGAACTTTTCATACAGAATGCCCTCACTCGCATGTCATCCACATGAATGAGTTGGATTACCTCATTGTACTAATTATACAAAGTGGGTCGCATCCATGGTGTTACCAGAATAAGGTTTCCAACCTCATTCTTATACCATAGACCATTTAGGTTATACTCTTGAACACAATCCAAATAGTGTCTACTACACTGATATTCAAGATTCATTATAACCTTGGAGCTTAGTTTATTGGATTTATAAAGCGAGAAAATAATTCTATCAAATCAAATAACTCTTTATTCATTTGTCTAAAATTACACAAATTTAGGGCATGTATCCTAACAGTGTCTTAGTTGCAGTTTTCTGAACTCTAGGTTTGGTACAGTTTTGTTTCACCTTTTTTTTTTAGCTAGTTTATTCCTTTCAAATTTTTGTAATTGATCTTATGTGAATTGTAGAAGCTAATATCTAACATGGATCAATTTTTTAAGTAACGTTTCCATGAAGCTTTCAATTTAGGTTTTTGTTGAGGAATAAAAAAAAAGTTTTAAACCTTTAGAACAATTATTAGCATTTAGACCCAACCCAGCTATTCGGGTTGCAAATATCTTGAACCCAAACAACCCTAATTATGTGATGAACCCAAATCTAACCCAACCATGAAACATTTAGGTTGGGTTGGTTTAGGTTGATACGTAATATATAAATATATGTATATATATATATATTAATATTGAATTAAGATTAGAAACTCTATTTTAATTTATATTATGAATTTTTACCTTCCAAAAGACTCAAAAACTTATTTTAAAAAGTTATTGAAGAATAAAGCATCTAAAAATAATTATAAAATTAAATAAATATATGTACCTATAGTTGTAATTAAGTAAAAAAAATATTTTTCTAAAATTAATATGAAGTTTGGGTTGTTTTTCTTTTTAAAAAAAAAATCACAAAGTTCAATGGTTTTGAGAGTAGCATAAATAATTGTTTAGTAGCCATTTTTTAGTTTTATTTTAACCTTTTAAAAAATTGACTAGATTGTCGGATTGTTGGAGCAGTCGAGTTGATGAGGTGGTTGGATTGTCGAGGTGGTCTCTGGATTTTTGGTTGTTGGTGGTCATCGGGTCGTCGGAGTTGTTGTTGAGGCGATCGTTGAGGCGGTCGTCAGTGGTGGTGGGTCGCTGATGTGGTCGTCGGAGTTATCGTTGTTTGTGGTCATCGAAGTTGTTACTGGAGTTCTTGTCGAAGTGGTGGCTGAAAAATGGAAACGACAAATGAAAGAGGAAATGGGAAACAAAGAGGTCGCAAAAGGTAGCCGTCAACGGTGGTTGAGTTCCTAGTGTGGTCGTCGTAGTTGTCATTTTCGGTGGTCGTCGGAGTTGTCATCAGAGTTATTGACGAAGCGGTCACCGACAATAAAAAAACGACAAATTGAAGAGGAAATGAAAAATCAAGTGAATTAAATATCGCCGGTATGGTCGTCGGAGTTGTCATTGTCGGTGGTGTCGGGTTGTCGCTGGAGTTGTCACTGGAGTTGTTGCCAAAGTGGTCGTCAGTGCGGTCGTCGAAGTTGTCGTTGTCGGTAGTTGTTGGGTGGTCGTCGGAGTTGTTGTCAAAGTGGTCGCTGGTGCGATCGTTGGAGATGTTGTTGTCGATGGTGGTCGGAGTTTTTGTCGGAGTTATCGTTATCGATGGACGTCGGAGTTTTTATCGGAGTTGTCGAAGTAGTCGACAAATGGATGAGAAAAATATAAAACAAATTTCATGGATTGCACTGTTGTAACCCATGGGGTTGCACTGTTGTAACCCATGGGATTGAGTTTCAAAACCAAGGATTTGAAACACCTTGCTTCAACCATGGGTTTGGATTTGGAATCGAAACCCATCTAAATTCCTTTCTTCCTTTCTTCTTTTCCCCTCCCTCTCTCTTTCCCCCTTCCTCTTTCTCGAAAAAAAAGCCCCACGCTAGTTTTCCTTCTTCTTCAATCGAACGTCGCCACTTTCCCTCCCGTTCGGCCTCTTCTTCTTCTCTCCTGTGCGTGCCGACAACCTCTCCTTCGCGTCGTCTTCCTTCTGTTCAGCGACAACAAGGCGTGCGTGTAAGACCCACATGTTTGCTTCATCCTAGGCGCAATCCTACATCGATTTGGAGCATTTTTTCCAGCGAGTTTGGGTTTTTTGACATGGATACGTGGTGGGTTTCAACGTGGGTAAGCTTTTCGACGACAGATCAAAGTGGGATTTGGTTTGTAAAGTGTTTGTTAAGTATTGTTTTGTGGTTTGGAAGCTAACCCATTGTTTTTCGAACTTGACTTTAGAACACCCATTGTGTTTGGAGGCCAAAATATCGAGATTGAGTCAATTTGACACAAAGTCAGCAAGGGTCATTTCTGTTTTGGGTGAGTTTTGCATTCCTTGAATCTTTTCAGTCTGAGTTAGTGCATCTTTGATAAGCATCTTATGTTTGGAGACCCTTTGGATCAATTTTGGCCGTGGGTGAACATCAACTAGCCTTATTTTGGATTACCCATGCCTAATCAATCATAATTTCAGGTTACTCATGCCTTAATCACTTTGATCTCACGATTTTAGCCTTATTTGGACGCCAATGGGTTGTTATTCATAATTTTTAGGGGTTGAAACGCATTTTCCAACAAAGATTAATTCACTTTCGAACCTCTAACTCGTGTTGGTAAGTGACCCACACATCCAATTAGCCTCTAATAAGTTCATCCATACCTTTTAATTATTTAGCTTGAAATGTTAGGTGTTGTAAATTTAGTATTTAATTATTCAAGCCTTCTATTTGCAGTTTCGAATACGTTCCAACAGGCAACAAGGATCGAGCTCTTTTTAAGTGTTTCGAATGTGTTCAATCGTGACCCACAACCTGAATAGCCTAGATTCGAGCTACCCATAGCCTAAAGTGCTTTGAATGGCGAAGTTGAGCTCTTAGGGCACTAATCAGCTTGCTTTCGGGATTAGTTGGTGTTGAAATGCAATTTTCAGTATGCATTTTGGTTCCCTTGGTGTTGATGGGTGAATTCTAGCATGTTTTAAGCCTTTCGCAAATCAGTCTAAGTTTGATAACTTTAGTTCTAACATGTTGAAACCTTGAGGTTGCAGTCTAGGCTCAATTCGAAAGCCTTCGAATAACATTCAGAAAGTGCAAGGGTGTTTTCGATGGGTTTTAATGCCTTTTGAACCTTTCAAACATCGCTTAGGTGTCGTAACTCTTGTGCTAACGTGAAGGAACCTTCGATTTGCAGCTTGGGTTGATTTGAACATCCTCGTAAACGTTTTAGCAAGGTATTGGACCTTTTTCTTGCAAGGTTAGCACTCTTTAAGCTCGTTCGGGATGAATTTGAAAATCTTAGTTTAGTTTCTAATGTTCGGATACTTTGAACTATAGTTTTGTCTACTTCCGATCGAGACATTTACCTCGAATAACCTTATTTGGGTTACTCGTAAGCCATCGAAGTCAATTTAGAAAAATGGAGTTGAGTCAAACATCGATCGACAAGGTTTCGAGCTACTTTGGTAATCTTCAACACATTTCCTTCCCTTTCGAATTTTGTTTGATGTGTTGTAATTCGTCCTAACCGATGGATAATGTTGGTTATAGTTGGGATTGGTTTTAAAGGGTTCATTGCAGCGTTTTAAGGTCGTACCTAAGTAAGTACTGAATGGATCGAATCCCGATGCAGAAGCATCTGAATCATTTTTGCCCACAATTACATTGTTGAATATGTCACAAAAAAAAAACATAAACTAAGATTAAGCATTTTGGAAGAAAGAAATTTACCTTTGAAGAACCTCTCTTCTTCTAGTAATCCTTCAACGAGCCTCTCGATCTCACATCGATCACGAACACGTGTCGATCTCAAACACCTCCACTAAGGCTACTCTATTGTTCTCTAGGAGAGGGAGAACGGTGGGACTTCTCTTTTTGAAATTGGGAAAGAATTTGGGAGAGAGCTTTGCTTTTGGAAATCCAAAATTCCAAAAATGAGCAATCAACCACACAAAAGTATATCCCAATGCACTCTTATATAGGGTGTGAGGGTGGAGGTAACTTCCTCCACCCATTTACCCACTAAGTGCACAATTTATGCATTATGCAAATCATATTTACATAATTGCATGATATAAAGTATCCTATAACCTTATTATACAAATCATATTTGCATAATTGCATGATATAAGGTATCCTATACCTTATTATGCAAATCATATTTGCATAATGCACATTATAAAGTATCATATACTTTATAAATTGAATCATATTCGATTTTGCATTTAACTCTCATATTCCCTATTTAATATGAAACTATTTCACATTAAATTAGACACTTGGATAATAATCCAAATACAACATATAGTTCAATGTGAGTCATATTCACATTAAACTATATATTATATCGATTATATCACATATAATCGATATAACTCCTATTAACGAATTCGAATATTTCAAATTCACTTCAAAACTTTATACCCTCGATATATCCATGTTGAGCCAACAGAGGAACCTAATGGACCTACAGATCATGCACTCCAATGACACGAGGTTAACCGATCAAACTCTTTGATCTAGTAAACCAACATTCATTAACTACGAGTCACTCCACTATAGACTCGTAGTTGCACTCTCCTCACTGTAGGACAAGTTGTGTCTATTGATTTAACCAATGTCCGTGAGTCGACCCTTCACAGGTTATTCGTAATCACATCTGGGTCAAATTATCGTTTTATCCCTATACTTTTTGCTCCTTAAGTACTATTGTTCCTCTAATGAACAACTTGTTTATGGTCCTACAATAAACAACGTCCCTCTCGGGCTAGTGAGAGGGTGGGACCTCATTGTTCAAGTCTTAGATTCAACCCTTAAGAGAACAACCTATCTAAATTTCCTAGCTCGGGAACGAGTGAATTCCATCTCGCAGAGTTAAGTTCCTAGCTCCCCACGAGGTTTTGTCCCTAAAAAGGTAGGCATATTGAGTTGACAACTATGATCACTCTCACCCACACTAGTCAAAGGACAAACCCCCATAGACAAGAGTTTGTAACCCGCTCAGGATTCAGGTCGAGTCACTAATGGTCATCTATGAACTATTAGACCTAATCTATTAATAGTGTTACATCAATAGGCTAATAATTCGCGACCCGGTTTTGTACGATCTCATCGCAAAGATGCCCCCACTCACATGTCGACTACATGAATGAGTTGGATTGCCTCGTTTGTATCAAATACAAAGTGGGTCACATCCATAGTGTTACCAGGATGAGGTTTCCAACCCTATCCTTGTACTATAGACAATTTGGGTTATATACTTGAACATGATCCTACCTGTGTGTCCACTACACACTGTTCAAGATCTCATATTGATAACCCTGGAGCTTAGTTTATTGGATTTAAGTTTTAAATGCGAGTACACAAGAAATGATGAAAAATAACTCTTTATTAAATTCATTGAGCATTTGCAAACAACACGAGTTTAGGGCATAAAAACCCCAACAAGTATATCTCTCTTTGAGCTGGAGGTAGTTGTTTAATTGGATTTCGAACTAAACTTGGCCCTTGCAGCTTGTCTCTTTGTTTAAGAACTTTTGGAATAAATTTAGGAGCACATTAGGTAAGTAGTTTCTACTTGGTGAGTTTGTTTGAATGTGTGCAACATGTTTTATGTTTTCTTCCTTGTTTGATTTCTACTTCTTATGTTATCCTAATTATTTTATTGGTGATGGGCATGCTTAGACCTGAACTTGTGTTCGTTAGGTAGCATGCTAGATTACTAAACTTAATGAATACAAATGAGCATCAATTGTTTGAGTTGATGGGTTGAGTGAACGGAACATGACGCGTAAATCATGTGTGGGTTGAGTGTGTGGAGTATGACGTGTAAATCATGTATGTTAGCGCGGAGCATGATGCTTAAATCATATAGGAGCTACGGAGCATGACGCGTAAATCATGTATAGGTTGTCTGTGAAGGGAATGAAACTCCCGCAGCGGAAACGACATGAAACGTCGTGGTGTTCGTTATGCTACTGATTTCTTAAAATTGAATTTAACTCTTAATCATAGGCTAAACATGATGGTTTAAGAAGAAAACATAAAGTAAATAGGTACTTACTTGTTGAAGAACACTTCTTCAAGATTTTCTTCTCCGGTCACGAACCTCTTCGCAACTACGATCTCTACAATCACGATCTCTCGTACCAAGAACAATGACACCTTCGAAAGGTCTTCTCGATTGTTCTCGATCGGTTGAGGGAGAGTGGTGGGACTCCCTTTGGATTTTGGGTGGAGAGAATTTGAGAGAGAAGAGAGAGTTTAAGAGAGAGTTCTTTGATATTGCAAGAACAAATCAAAAAAATGAACTAGTGAACTCCAAAAGGCTTCTCACCAAGCCTTTATATAATGGTGAGTGGTGGAGTTGAAATCTCCACCAAATCACCATTTTACCACAACCTTATAATATGCAAATCATATTTGCATATTACATATAATAAGGTATCTCATACCTTATTATACAAATCTCATTTGTATAATTGTGGAATTTCAAATTGAATCACATTCAATTTAATTTCTCTTAATTCAATTTCTCCAAATTAGCACTAATTAATCAATTAGGCCAACCTATAGTTTATTATGAATCTCATTCACATCAAACTATATGTTATGTCAACTATATCACATATAAATGACATAAATACCAAAATAATGAATTTGAACACTTCAAATTCACACCAAACTGTAAACCCTCAATTTATCTAAGCCAACTGAGGGACCTAATGGACCTACAGATGACGAGCTCTAATGATTTGAGATTAACCTGTCAAACTCTTTGACCCGGTTATTCAACATTCATTAGCTACGGTAACACTCTACTAAAGCCCGTAGTTGCACTCCCATCACTATAGGAGAAGTTGTGTCCATTGATATAACCAATGCCCATGAGTCGACCCTTCACAAGTTGTTCGTAGACACTACTGGCTAAAATTACCGTCTTACCCCTGTGTCTACCTCTTGCTCCTTAAGTTCCAATGCTCCTCTAATGAACAACTATGTTGCATGGTCCAACCATAAACAACATTCCTCTCGGGCCAGTGAGAGGGTGGGCACCCGTTGTCCAAGCCCTAGAGACAGCACTTAAGGGAACAACCCCTCTAGTTTCTCTAAATCGGGAACGAGTGAATTCCATCTCGCGTAGTCAAGTTCCCAGCTCCCTACGTGGTCCTGTCCCTGAGAAGATAGGCATATTGGATGAGTAACTATGACCACCCTCACCCGTACTAGTCAAAAGACAGACCCCCGCAGACAGGAGTCCGTAACATGCTCAGGATTAAGGTCGAGTCACTATTGGTCATCTACGAAGTTATTAGTCCTATACTATTAACGGTGTTACATCAGTAAGTCTAATAATTCACGGTCCGGTCTTGTACAATCTTATTGCACAGGATGCCCCCACTCGCATGTCAACCACATGAACGAGCTAGATCACCTCGTTTGTATCTGATACAAAGCGGGTCGCACCCACAACGTATCCAGGATTAGGTCTCCAACCCTATCAATCTACTGTAGACTGTTCGGGTCATTAACTCGAACGTGATCCTTCCTTGTCCACTACTGAAGGGATTTGGAATTCCCGCAACGGAAGACGTTGTGAAACATCGTTGATCCGTTGTGTAATTCTTTCTTAAAATCGAATTAAACTTCTTTAATTCTAGGCTAAACATGCATTAAAGAGAAGAAAAACAGTAAGGTCTCGTTACTTACTTGTTGAAGAACACTTCTTCAAACCTTTTTCTTCTCCGGTCACGATCTCTCTCGAACCAACGATCTCCTCGAACACGAACCTCGATTCGAACAGGGAGACACCTCCAAAGAGTCTTCTCGGTTGTTCTCAGGAGGTTGAGGGAAAGTGAGTGAGACTCTCTTTGGTTTTGGTTGAGGAGAAAACTTAGAGAAAAGAGATAGAGTTCTAGAGAGAAAACCCTTGCTCTCTTTGGATCAAAATCCAAAAAAATGGCAATACACCAAAGGCTTCTTGCAAAGCCTTTAAATACCATTGTGTGATGGAGTTAAAATCTCCACAAAATCACAATTTTACCACAACCATATGATATACAAATCATATTTGCATATCACATAATATAAAGTATCTCATATCTTATACAAATTTCATTTGCATAAATGTGGAATTTTAAATTGAATCACATTCAATTTAATTTTCTCTCAAATTAATTTCTCCTCTTAGCATTAATTAATCAATTAGGCTATATTATAGTTTATTATGAATCTCATTCACATTAAACTATATATTATATCATCTATATCTCATATAAATGACATAAATACCCAAATAATAAATTTGAACACTTTAAATTCACACCAAACTGTAAACCCTCAATTTGTCCAATTTGAGCCAACCGAGGGACCTAATGGACTCGCACGCGTGTGAGCTCCAATGATCCGAGACTAACTTTGTCAAACTCTTTGACCGGTTATTCAACATTCATTAGCTACTGTGTAACACTCCACTAAAGCCCGTAGTTGCACTCTCATCTTTGTAGGACAAGTTGTGTCCATCGATATAACCAATACCCATGAGTCGACCCTTCACAGGTTGTTCGTAGACACTGTTGGGTCAAATTACCGTTTTACCCCTGTGTCTAGCTCTTGCTCCTCTAATGAACAACTACGTTGTATGGTCCAACCATAAACAACAACCCTCTCAGGCCATTGAGAGAGTGGGGCCCCATTGTTCAAGCCCTAGAGACAACACTTAAGGGAACAACCCTTCTAGTTTTCCTAAGTCGGGAACCAGTGAATTCCTTCTTGCGTAGTTAAGTTCTCAGCTCCCCACGTGGTCCTGTCCCTGAGAAGATAGGCATATTGGGCGAGCAACGGTGGCCCACCTCACCCGTACTAGTCAAAGGGACGCACCTGCGGATAGGAGTCCGTAACACGCTCGAGGATTAAGGTCGAGTCACTAATGGTCATCTCACGAAATTATTAGCCCTATATCGCATAATCGTGTGTTACATCAAGTAAGTCTAATAATTCACGGCCCGATCTTGTACAATCTCATTGCACATTATGCCCCACTCGCATGTCAACCACATGAACGAGTCAGATCACCTCGTTTGTATCTAATACAAAGCGGGCCGCATCCACAGTGTATCCAGGATTAGGTCTCCAACCCTATCCATATATTGTAGACCGTTCGGGTCATTAACTCGAACGTGATCTTCCTTGTGTGTCCACTACACACCGTTCAAGTTCTTAGTTCTCTCATAATACAATGACCCTAGAGCTTAGTTTATTAGATTAAGTTTATGAAAAATGCGAGACACAAAGTTTAAATAAATAACTCTTATTTATCACATAGAGTTCAAATAAATAACTCTTATTTATTTACAACTCTGAATATTACAAACTACACGAGATGAGGACATACATCCCAACAACTACACACCGTTCAAGTTCTAGTTCTCTCATTTTTCAATGACCTTGAAGCTTAGCTTATTGGATTAAGTTTTTATAAATATGTGAGACACAAAGTGATGAAAAAAAAAACTCTTATTTATTTCAATAAGGAATATTACAAACTTACACGAGATTAGGACATACATCCCAGCAAACTCCCACTTGGACTAAGCTAGTGGAGTACAAAATACATTTCTCAAATGTACAGTAATAATACAATAAACTAGGGCATTGAATACCCCTTTACAATACTCTCACTTCCCCTAGTCAGGAAGCACTCGAAGACCTAGACTCTCTAGGGGACCCTCAAACACCTTAGCCGTGAGAGCCTTTGTAAATGGATCAGCAACATTGTGCTCTGACGCTATCTGTGTGACTGTCACGTCTCTGTAGTGCACAATCTCCCGTTTCAAGTGATACTTCTGCTCAATATGGTTGCCCCTCTTATGACTCCGAGGTTCTCTCGAGTTGGCTACTGCACCACTGTTGTCACAAAACAGGGTAATTGGAAAGTTCATATTTGGAACAACTACCAAATCTATCATGAACTTCCTAAGCCAAACAGTTTCCTTTGCAGCTTCACAAGTCGCAACATATTCAACTTCCATCGTGGAATCAGCGATGCATCACAGCTTGATGCTTCGCCACACTACAGCTCCTCCGTTCAGAATGGACGCTGACCCCGAAGTGGATTTCCTAGAATCCTTATCGGTCTAAAAGTCAGAGTATGTGTATCGCGTAAGGATCAAATCCCTACTTCCATACAGAAGGTTGTAGTTGCTCGTTCTCCTAAGATACTTGAGGATTGCCTTTACGGTTGTCCAGTGATCTAATCCTGGATTGGATTGATACCTACTGACAATCCCAACTGCATAACAGATGTCGGGTCTAGTACACAACATGGCATACATGAGGCTCCCTACCACTGAAGCATAGGGAATTCGTCTCATATCCTCAACCTCTTGCGGCGTCTTAGGACATTGATCCTTAGACAGGTGAACCTCATGCCTGAAAGATAGCAAGCCTTTCTTGGAGTTCTGCATCTTATATCTAGACAACATCTTGTCAATATAAGATGCCTGAGACATGGCTAGCGTTCTGTTCTTCCGGTTCCAAACTATCTGGATACCTAGAACATACTGGGTCTCTCCCAAATCTTTCATTTGGAATTGCGAAGCCAACCATTCCTTAATGTCAGTAAGAAATCCTACCTCATTCCCAATGAGCAAGATATCATCCACATATAATATCAGAAATGCGACAGTGATGTTGACGATTTTCTTGTAAACACAAGGCTCATCAACATTCTGATTAAAGCCATAAGATTTGATTGTCTCATCAAACCTTATATCCCAAGACCTCGAGACTTGTTTCAGTCCATAAATAGACCTTTGAAGCCGGCAAACCTTTTGCTCTTGGCCTTGGAAAATGAACCCCTTGGGTTGGTCCATGTAGATGGTTTCATCAAGATTGTCATTCAGAAAGGTTGTCTTTACATCCATCTGCCATATCTCATAGTCATAATATACGACAATGGCCAAAAGGATCCTGATGGACTTTATCATGGCAACAGGAGAAAAAGTTTCCTCATAGTCAACCCCTTCAACCAGGGTAAACCCTTTTACCACTAGTCTGGCTTTGAAGGTCTGCACCTTCCCATCTACGCCACGTTTACGCTTGTAGATCCACTTGCAACCAATAGGTTTGACCTCATCCAGTTGGTCTACAAGCTCCCAGACAGAATTGAAGTGCATTGACTCCATTTCCTGGTCCATAGCTTTAATCCATTCGTCTTTGTCAACGTTTGTCATTGTCTGATCATAGGTCAATGAATCCTCGAAGTCATCATTAGGGGTGATGACTTGGGTTTCAGCTAAACCCATGTAACGTTCAGGCTGTCTCACAACCCTCCCACTACGTCGAGGCATTCCCAACTCTTGAGAACGGACTTGACTAGACGTGCTAGGATCAACAACACTTGTTGATGTACTAGCCCCATCAGCAACTCTTGCGACGTACTGTCCATTTCGTTTAACACAATCTTACTCTTTGGTAAGTGATCCCTGACGTGGTCTTTCTCAAGGAAAGTGGTGTTTGTCGACACAAGCACCATATTTTCCTTAGGATCATAAAACATACCACCCTTAGTCTCTTTTGGGTAACCTACAAAGAGGCACAACTTTGAATGGGGTTCCAACTTCTTCGGGTTTGATACCAACACATGGGTCGGGCATCCCCAAATTCTGAAATGGTGTAAACTACCTTTACGTCCATTCCAGAGTTCGAAAGGTGTTTCAAAAACACTCTTCGACGGAACGTTCTTCAAAATGTAAACCGCGGTCTCCACTGTGTAACCCAAAAAAGAATCAGGGAGACGAGCATAGCTCATCATCGACCGAACCATGTCCAATAGGGTTTTGTTTCTCCTTTCTAATACACCATTCTGTTGTGGCATACCAGGTGCTGAGAGTTGGGACGTAATTCCATGTTCTATCATATAGTTTTGGAATTCAGTGTCCATGTACTCTCCACCTCGATCCGATCGAAGTGTTTTAATCGTTTTACCTACAAGTTCTCAACCTCAGTCTTGAACTCCTTGAACTTTTCAAGAGTTTCAGACTTCTTATTCATTAGGTAAACGTACCCATACCTCGAATAGTCATATATGAAAGATACAAAGTATTCGTAACCTCCTCGTGCTTTAACATTCATCGAACCACAGAGGCCAGAATGTATAAGCTCAAGAGGCTCTTTGGCTCTAGATCATTTTTCACTAAAAGGGCGTTTAGTCATTTTGCTTTCAAGGCATGACTCACAAACCGATAAAGAGTTTTCTTCCAACTCGCTTAGAAGTTCACTCTTCATTAGTCTCTCAATCCTATTGAGATTTATGTGGCCTAACCTTAGATGCCATGGACATTTTCTTTGGGAGAAACTTTTATTCTTTTAATTCGTGTTTCAGCCGTTTTAAAGAATTCAGTATTCAAAACACTTTTGACCGAATTAGGTTTTAAAACGTGCAAATTACTCTCAAGTGAAGCTAAACATAACAAGTTGCCTTTGAAAGAAATAAACGTTTTATCTAATTCAAAAGTAACAGAAATACAATGTTCAATAAGGCAGGAAATAGAAACTAGGTTTCTAGTAAACCCCGGTACTATGTACAAATTATCTAATAATAAGTACTTCCCTCCAAAAAATAGCTTCACCGTGTCGACCGCTGCAGCAGAGACAACCTCTCCGGATCCAACTCAGTGTTATCTCACCCTCTTGCAGTTGTTGTCAGGAACTAATTCCTTGAAAACAAGAATAAACACGGTTAGTGGCGCCTGAGTCCAGTATCTAAAAAAAGTCACTACTTTCCACTAAACAAGTTTTTGTAACCAGTAAATCACATTTACCTTCTTTCTTCCTGTCGACAAGGAACTTGGGACAGTTTCTCTTCTAGTGCCATCTTCGTTGCAGTGGAAACACTTTCCTTTCTCCGCAACTTCCTCGACCTTCTTGCCCTTCTAGGCGGCAGCGCGGTCAGCTTTACCATTTCTCAATTTCTTCTTCTTCCCTTTCGGGCTTGAAGAACCTGCAGACTTAGTCCTAGAGGTCAAACCCCTGTGATAGGACCTGAAGGCAACATTTGCCTCGACGCCGGCCCCCCGACTTGCATCGTGGGTGGAAGTTCTGCAGTTCATTGAGTAAGGAGGTCAGAGTGTAGCTTATCTTGTTCATAACAGTGTTGCTACGAAACTGCAGAAAACTCTTCAGAAGAGTCTCCATGATAAAGCTGATCTGACTCGACTTGTCGATCGAAGCCCCGTTCATCTCTATCAGGTTAATGTGGGTCATCATGTCCATAACATGTTCATGGACAGACGTCCCCTCCTTATCCTTGCATTGAAGACGCGTTTGAGGGAATCGTGGCTGACTTGAAAGGATTGTTATCCAAACATGTCCTGCAATGATTCCATGATCTCCTTAGCGGTGATCATCACCTCCTGCTTCTTTGCCAATACTTCAGACAAGCTGGCAATTATGTGGACCTTGGCCTTTTCATTGGCCTTGACTCACCTGACACCTGAGGACACTCCTCAGTGAGCACGAACTTTAGGTCGTCAGTTACTAAAATCGTGTTTATATTATTTTTTCACGTTTGAAAATTGTCGCCGACGAGTTTATCAGAAGCTAAAAGCGCGATAATTGAGCTAGACATTTTTTGATAAAATAAGAAAAACTTTATATTAGTCTCGCAAAAACTTTGAAAATCCAATCAGGTTTTAGCAAATTTTTATCCTATGATTCCTAGGTCATTAAAAATTGCAATGATACCCTAAAGGTTTAGAATGATCGCCACCGAAGTGTAGACAGAAACACTCATCTTTTGAGACGAGAGTTTCTCGACCAGACCCTAATACCAGAATAACTCTTATTCCATTAGGCATCCAGTTACCATTTTTTGGTCTGAATCCATTAACACTTAATGAATCCCGTGAGTGTCACCCCCTATCTTTAAATTTCAAAGTATTCGTCCAAACAATAGCTACCGAAGGGAGGACTACGAAGGAAAACCAACAAGGAAATTGTATCCCTTTCGGAAATTCACGGTGTTCCGACTCCCATGATCAAGGCCCTCCGAAGGGATTGTCTGGTCGAGGCCGAACTAGCAGGCGGATCATAGGCATCTCACGGTGTGAATCGATAGAACAGACCGTGGGTCCCGTTTTCATAGATCCCGCTCTCACTCACTATAAGTACTCTCTCCATTCACGTTGATATTGACCCATACAAATATCATCCGAAGGGGGATGCTCCCATTTGCGCCACGAGGCCGAGTATGGATCTCACGGTGTGAACTTAACGGATATTTGTGGATGGAAAATTAAATGTATCTTATACACTTTATTTCCTCCCACTCAGCACTTTAAGTTAATCAGGATTGACCTAGATAAATTGGCTTACCTAAGTCTACCAATATAATACTTATATTGGATTAGTCTAAGTCTATATCACATTATTAACTTAGGTCTATGTGAGTAATTTAATCAACTTTTAATTAAACGCCACTCACGAGAATATAACCTATGAATCTCCGGACTAAATTCACTCCTAGGTCGGTTCTCAGGTAGGGGCTTCCGCAAAGCGTCAACTTAAATACCTTAGCCTTAGACAGAACCTTCCTTAGACAGAGTTACTAATTAGTCACCATTCATAAGTCATATTTGATTTCCTAATTCTAATCTTATTAGAACTAGAAAACCTAAGTCTAATTATTCAAGTTCTAAACCATTTAAAACTAATAATAAACTTAGGTTACATGCATTGCTATATTATAATGCTTGATCCTTCATCACATGAATAATAAACTATATAATATACATACATCACATGTATAAATGCATGCCAATGCTTTTAATCTAAGAAATATAACACTTATATTAATTAAATTAAAAACATACATTATATTATAACTCTAATAATATAATCCTATCATGCATGCTATATATTATAACTCTTATAATATAAATATGATGCATGAAATGTTTAACCTCAAGTGGGATTTTAATCTATATGACATACACTATGCATATAGAAAAATAAATTTTATACATCACATGCACGAAATTAATTAAACAGCAATATTGGACCGGTTTTGGCACCCTAGGGACTTTAATTTAATTAATTAACATTAATATAACAATTATATTAATATTAATTAATAAAATTAATTTATAAACACATTTTACAAATTAAAATAAAGTAAAAATTAAATAAAAAACGGTTGCTTCAATCAAGGCTTGAACCGTCGACCCACGTCCCCATCTGCCACTCGCACACAAAAAGCTCGCTGGAACCGCCCACTACGCGACAGCGTTGCAACATCGTGGCTAACGTTGCAACGTTTTGCTGCCCAACGCCTTGGCAGCGTGCGACACGCCCACAGCGTCACAACGTCGCGCCTGGCGTCAGAATGTTGTGCCTGCAGCGCGCCTGGTTCCGCACGGAAAGCGTTGAGACGCCGAAGAACAGCGTCTCAACGCCATCGACAACACATAAAACTCCTTTGTTGTTCTTCGCTGTTTTTCGCCCATTTCTGCTCCGATTTTTCACAGCAACTCTTGACACGAACGACACGAACTTACAGACTCGATTTACATACAATTTGCCCAAAACAACGGGCCCTTACATTGTTCTCATCAACAAAAATGTAAATCTAAAAGTAAAGTGCCAAATACCGAAACATGCAACATGCAAACCAAAATTCATCTCATGAATTAAAGAAAACCCACCTAATTTTAAAAAATACAGAATGCACAACGAAATAGCCAACGATTGTCTCTAATACCAATTGAAGGGAATGAAACTCCTGCAACAGAAACGACATGAAACGTTGTGGTGTTCGCTATGCTACTGATTTCTTAAAATTGAATTTAACTCTTAATCTTAGGCTAAACATGTTGATTTAAGAAGAAAACAGAAAGTAGATAGATACTTACTTGTTGAAGAACACTTCTTCAAGGTTTTCTTCTCCGGTCACGAACCTTTCGCAACTACGATCTCTACAATCACGATCTCTCGTACCAAGAACAGTGACACCTCCGAAAGGTCTTCTCGGTTGTTCTCGATCAGTTGAGAGAGAGTGGTGGGACTCCCTTTGGATTTTGGGTGGAGAGAATTTGAGAGAGAAGAGAGAGTTTGAGAGAGAGTTCTTTGATCTTGCAAGAGCAAATCCAAAAAAAATGAACCAATAAACTCCAAAAGGATTCTCACAAAGCCTTTATATAATGGTGAATGGTGGAGTTGAAATCTCCACCAAATCACCATTTTACCACAACCTTATAATATGCAAATCATATTTGCATATTACATATAATAAAGTATCTCATACCTTATTATACAAATCTCATTTGTATAATTGTGAAATTTCAAATTAAATCACATTCAATTTAATTTCTCCAAATTAGCACTAATTAATCAATTAGGCTAACCTATAATTTATTATGAATCTCATTCATATCAAACTATATGTTCAGTCAACTATATCACATATAAATGACATAAATACCCAAATAATGAATTTAAACACTTCAAATTCACACCAAACTGTAAACCCTCAATTTATCTAGTTTGAGCCAATCGAGGGACCTAATGGACCTACAGATGACGAGCTCCAATGATTCGAGATTAACCTGTCAAACTCTTTGACCTAATTATTCAACATTCGTTAGCTACGGTAACACTCCACTAAAGCACGTAGCTGCACTCCCATCACTGTAGGACAAGTTGTGTCCATTGATATAACCAATGCCCATGAGTCGACCCGTCACAGGTTGTTCGTAGACACTGCTGGGTCAAATTACCATTTTACCCCTGTGTAGCTCTTGCTCATCTAATGAACAACTACGTTGCATGATCCAACCATAAACAACATCCCTCTCGGACAAGTGAGAGGGTGAGCGCCCGTTGTCCAAGCCCTGGAGACAACACTTAAGGGAACAACCCCTCAAGTTTCCCTAAATCGAGAACGAGTGAATTCCATCTCGCATAGTCAAGTTCCCAGCTCCCTACATGGTCCTGCCTCTGAGAAGATAGGCATATTGGATGAGTAACTTTGACCACCCTCACCCGTACTAGTCAAAGGACAGACCCCCGCAGACAGGAGTCCGTAACAAGCAGATTAAGGTCGAATCACTATTGGTCATCTAAGTTATTAGTCCTATACTGTTAACGGTATTATATCAGTAAGTCTAATAATTCACGGTCTGGTCTTGTACAATCTCATTGCATAGGATGCCCCTACTCGCATGTCAACCACATGAACGAGCTAGATCACCTCGTTTGTATCTAATACAAAGCGGGTCGCATCCACAGCGTATCTAGGATTAGGTCTCCAACCCTATCCACATACTGTAGACCGTTTGGGTCATTAACTCGAACGTGATCCTCTCTGTGTGTCCACTACACACCGTTCAAGTTCTAGTTCTCTCATATTTCAATGACCTTGGAGCTTAGTTTATTGGATTAAGTTTATAAATATGCAAGACACAAAGTGATGAAAAAATAACTCTTATTTATTTCAATAAGGAATATTACAAACTTACACGAGATTAGGACATACATCCTAACAGTGTGAATGGAGCATGATGCTCAAATCATGTAAGTGAGTGCAAAACATGACACGTAAAATGTACGTGAGTACAGAGCATGATGTGTAAATCATGTGAGAATGTGGAGCATGACGCGTAAATCATGTGAGGGACCAGAGCATGAGCCAAAAATCATGTGTTAACGGTTTGTGCATTGCATGATGCGAGAATACATGAGTTATTGGCATAATATAATGTGGAATGTATGTGTTTAAGTGGTCTTTGGTTTATTTTGCTTGTGTTTGAATGCAAAGCATGATGTTTAAGTTTTTTATTTGCAAAAGCATGTTTAGATGCGTGTGAACAACATGTTGGTTGGTTGTTGGTTGGTGGCTCCCAAATGCAAACTACTTACCCAGTACGTGTTATGTATTGACCCACCATCAGATTTTGCAGGTGATGACTACTACGATGAACCTGGTGATGCTAACGAGGAAGCACGCTAAGGGGACTTCATTAGTTAGAAGATTTTCCTTTCCGTTACTTGAATTGCTAGGGTAGCTTGGATAAGAATTTAGATCGTTCCTTGAATAAGGGCATGTAAAGACCTTTTTGGTTATTTTGGTTTTTGTGTTTGTTTTATGTTGCTTAGATAGGTTCTTTTGGTAGGGAGTTGAGTTAAGGAGTAATGGTATTGAGTTTAAAAGTTTCTTATTATTTTTGCTGCATTGTTTAATTTAAACATGTGTTTGGTTGTTAAGGTTCTCTACACTTCGAAGTGTTGGGTTTGAATTGTTGTAGTTTGAAGGTGGAGTATGGGTGCTTGTTGGCTATCTGTCTTAGAAGTGTATTTTTCTTGCTTAACATGTGTAGAAAAAATTTTGGGAACGTCCTAGTTATGTCGTTGTGTTGTCGAAATTTTTGGAGCACATGCAATGTAGGTTTAGTAATGGCCCTAAGTTGGGTTTAGAATTTGGGGGTGTTACAATATAATAGGATAAAAAATTACGAAGTTAAAAAATGGAGTGAGAAAAAAGTGTAAATTTTTTAAAAAATAATAAATAGTATGAAAAATTACGTAAAAAAAAATAGACTAAACAAACCCAACTCAACCTTGCACCCCAAACAAAGGTTTCAACAAACCGACCCAATACAACTATGCACTCCAAACATATGAATCAGAAACTCCAGGATTTCTGTTTCCAGTCAAGAAATCCCAAGGTTCCAGAATCCCACGATTTTTGTTTCCAAACCAACGCGTCAAACAACTCCTTAATGAGTTAAAAAAAAGTAAAGGAACCATAAAAAAATCATTTAATGAGTTTTTTAAAAAAATAAAGACCTTGAATGCGTTGGGATTAGAGAAAAAGTATGCCATATTTTTCTGGTTAAATTATCAAAAATACCCTTGAACTATGGGGTTGGTTTCAATTATACCCCCAAACTTTGAAAAGTTTCATTCTAACCTTTGAACTTTGATGTTTGTTTCAAAAATACCTTTGAAGGTTTTTTCCCATTAAATTCATGTTGAAAAATGATGTTTTTGCATTTGTATTATTGTTTATGAACATATTTGAACATATACGTTGAAAAAAAAATCAAAACATATGCAAATACGTTATTTTTAGTCCATAAATTTAACGGAAAACCCCTTCAAGGGTTGTTTTGAAATAAATTTCAAAGTTGAAGGGTTAAAATGAAACTTTTCAAAGTTTAGAGGTATAATTGAAACCAACAAACTTTTCAAAGTTTAGAGGTATAATTGAACCAACCCCACAGTCCAAGGGTATTTTTGCTAATTTAACCTATTTTTCTAAATAGTTTCAAATCAACTCCCTTTTGATTGGGTTTATTTTTTTTTCAAAAAAAAAAAAAACTCCCTTTTGCTAATTTTAACTACAATATTCATTTTATTAACCTCATTTAATTAGCAAAATCTAAAATCATCTTATATCTTTAACTCAAATTTGAAAAGAATAGTAAAAGAAAAATATTTATTTAAATCTTAATTTTTTTTAAGATAAGAAAAGATAAACTAATCTAAAATAACAATTATTCAAATCTAGGTTAAAAGAATTTATTCAAATCACACTTATTTTTAAAATATATTTTTTCAAAAATAACTAATGTCCGTTTGATAATCCTTTAATTTTTAATTTCTAATTTTTAAAAATTAAGCCTATAAATACTACTTCTCCTTACTTTGTTATTTAGTTTTACATGTATTTTAAATAATAAAGCCAAGTTCTGAAACTTTTTTTTGGACTAAGAATTCAAATGTTTTTTTAAAGAGGATCAAACTCATTGTACAGAAATTGAGAGAAAATCATCTTAATTTTTAAAAACTAAAATGGTTATTAAATGTGGCATAAATAAGGGATTTTTGTACGGATGACCTCCTTTCGGCTCGATTAACGATAGAAGACCCGTGGTTTATATTTATCGATAGATAACCCTTTGATGTCGTCAGCCGCTCTCGATCTAGACATATTTTTGTGTTTTTTGTTGTCATGAATCACTACCACTCTCGTTCTACCGTCAACTCTCAGACTATACGAACGTAACGTCATGTAACGCCGTCATACATATATCACTGACGGTATTTTACCGTTTCTGATGTCAATACTACCGCTCTCGATCTCATTGTGGTTAACCCATATATAACGATCTCGATCTGTTCAACTCAGCAGTAGACCGAGAGTCTAGTCAGGCAAATTAAATCGATAATTGCTTTTCTCTCGCTCTCGTCGTTTATGTTTTTAATCGACGTTGTAAGTACTACCGAAACGAGAGTGTCGATTAGTGTGTATGAGATAATGATTATTAATTACCTCAACCAACATACATTGTATGAGATAAGTTTGACTACTATGTTGAACTATCAATCGTATTACCGCTCTCGTTCTGATATTAATAGTCATTGTGTGACAGAGAGTCTCTTTAGGAGTATGAAATCCAACACGAATCGTGAGTGTCGATGTATTCTGAATATCATTAATCCGTTGTGATTAAAATGGGGCATTACATGTAAGATGAAGACGTTACTAATTTGAAGTGAATTGGTTGGTTGACAATGACATATTACACGTTTGTCGATTGTGACCAGCATTACCACACCTGCTGCATTTTCAATACAAGCGTCGTTCACCGGCAGATGGGATTCTGTTCACTCGTCTCCGACCCACCCTAGGTATTCTTGTTGGTGGAAGTATTACCAACGGATTGTAATCCGAGCGCCTCTTCTACTGTGTAATATGTCCAACTGGATTGATAGACTCTTCATACACTGACCTTAATACATCGATCCCATATTTTGCGCTACATAAACTATGTGGATTTATGTTTCGGTGTCTGGCGGTCGTTATAGCATGTGCACATGGTATCTCAAAACACTAAAACTCCATGCATGTACATGTACGCATATTCAAATCGACGATATCGCCAAACAAACCATCCTTCACATTAAATCGATAATACTCTATGAGTTCAACGAGAAATCTTCTGCCCATATCGCATTGTTTCGTCATCCGTTCCCCAGCGTAGTCAGAAAATGCAGTTGTGCGAGAGTTCCAAAACTCTCTGTGATCGTGGAACTTCTGCTGGAGGTCGTTTCGGACGTATTCGAGCAACGAAGTAATGGGCAGAAATCGTGCATCCTTGATCAATGAATTGAAGCATTCTGCTGCATTGTTGGTCATATTATCATACCGACAGTGATTTTGGTAACATCGTGTCCACCGTTCTATTCCAATTTCCGTCAAGTAACGTGTGACAACACCGTTTTTTATTTCGCTGATCTGATTCCAATAACTTTCGAATTCAGATATCCTATGCACTCGCGCGACCGCATTAAATAATTTGATGAGACCCTTGTTCTTGAAGTGTTTGGTTAGATTCAGCTCGATGTGGTATGTGCATAATGCGTGAATGCGTTGAGGAATACAACATTGGCTGCATGGGCGATGCTTATGTCTTGATCGGATACAACGACCATGTCCTCTTGTTGACCAATGGCGTTCTTCAATTTGGTTAAAAACCAAGTCCATGATCTATTATTTTCTCCGTCAACGACACCATATGCGACTGGATATAGTTGTTGGTTCTCGTCCATTGTCACCGCCATCAGTAAACAACCCTTTTATTTCCCCTTCAAATGAGATTCGTCGATGATGATCACCAGATGACATTTCACATACCCCCTAATGCACGCACCCAAGGCCATGAACACGTATTTGAAGTGCATTGACTCATTTTCTAGTTCCACTTCAAAAATAGTACCCGAGTTTTCAATCTTCAAAGCTTCTCCATATCTATGTAGGACATCGTAAGATTCTTCTGGAGTGCCTTGCCAATGCGTGTGCCATCTCCCTCGCACGCCAAGCCTTCCCATAACTAATGTTGACACCATGCTCTTGCCTAATATCTTCGATAATGTGTTTAGGCTTGTATGGCCGACCAACACTAGCAAACTTGTTCTTGATCAAATGACCAACAACTTCAGCACTAGCTTGCTTATGGTCATGGTTCAACATTTCGATGGAACACGAGTGATCCTTTGTGTATTTCGAGATCCGAAATATGTCGCAACCTTTCATTCGTATGACACGAAGTCTCCAGTTACAATTATCGTGTATGCAACGGACATTGTAGAGAAACTTTGTAGATTTTAGAACCTTTATCTCGAAATTCTTGTTCATGGTATGCATAAATATTCTAACCTTCAGGTTCTTCTTTGAGAAAAATAGTTGGCCCAGTTCCAACTCACCGTCAACCCCTTGGAGTATGATGTCGCCTGTTCTTTCGAAATTTACCGGAGCGGATGGAGCGGATGGACCTCTTGTACCATTTTTGCTACATTATTCGGTTGACATACCGAAACGACTACTTGACCCGTGGTTCACCAAGTTAATGGCGTCACTCTTCTCATTATTGTGTAATCTTATGGTTGGGAGCTGGGTTGGGCATCGTGTATATCGAGATTGTGACCTGAGTAATCACCCTACTCGTGCAAGTCACCTCCTATAAATCGATCGACTACATCCACAGTAGGGTTTAAGTCACACTGAGTCACTTGAGATATATTTAAGTTGTCGGATAACCCAAACCAGTTCGTTTCCAGTACGTTATCAAAATGAAGACCATCATTTAAGTAAAGATCTGTATCACTCTTCCGATATAGATTTAAGTAAAGATCTGTATCACTCTCGTTTTCGATACACGTGCGCATTTCAGTCAGGCTCTCGCTCTAGGTATCTACATCAGAACAACTATCAAACGTATACATAAAATGGGGAATCGAGATCGAGAATCCCGTATGCAATAAATGTGGAATTAAACATCCGGGAAACGAGACTCTCGTCAACGGGGACATTGGGACACCATATTTGAACAGTTGTCATACGTATACATAACATGGAGGAACGAGATCGAGAATCCCGTATGCGATAAATGTGAAATTAAACATTCGAGAAACGAGACTCTCGTTAACGGGAAAATCGGGACACCATATTTGAACAGCTGTCGTACGTATACATAACATGGGGGATCGAGATCGAGAATCCCGTATGCGATAAATGTGGAATTAAACATTCGAAAAATGAGACTCTCGTCAACGGCAAAATCAGGACACCATATTTGAACAGTCAAATCGAGACTCTCGTACTGGTTCGACAAACTCTTGTATTAAAATTTACCGCTTAGTAAGACATTAACTTAAGTTAATTTAGTATGCATCAAAGTAGTTCGTTAACTTAGTAAATCGATGTAATTTAAATACTGTATACATATGTTAGGGCACATTTGGATGAAAAAAATTTACATATATATATATATATATATATATTCATTAAAACATAAATAAATATGATAGTTACACAAAACAAAAAACAAAAAAAAATACAAAAAAAAACAAAAAAAATGAAAAAGAAAAATAAATCCTAGACGATACGCCAGACGAACCGTTAGTCTGTGTCTGACGATATTTCCATCGGCAATGTAGATGATTCTCCAATGTAAGGACCCACGACGTCGTCGTCGGATCCGAGGCGTTCTGGTCCATTGACCGTCGTATCGGAGCATCTATCTTCGTTACCACGCTTGCAGAAACCACCCATGTCAGGACTTATTGGTTGGGAGTCGAACACCTCATCGTCTTCTTCATCTTCGTCTTCATCTTCCTCATCATCCTCATCCTCATCATCGTCGTCGTCGTCTTCTTCTTCTTCTTCGTAATCTTCGTTCTCGTCATCTTCATCTTCATTATGATCCTCCTCCTCCATCTCCTCCTCCTCCTCCTCCTCGTCATCATTCTCATCTTCATCTTCGTCCATTGAGGTGTATGCTGAAGTGGGAGTCAGTTCATCGCGACTGGATAAGTCACTGGAGTATTCGGTAGTGTCGGAGGGCATGTGATGGGGGTTCCCGCCATACCCGTACGAATCACCATCAGACGAATGTGATGGTGGCTAACCGGGTAGGTTGAAGAAACTATCGTCAGAAGACATCTTTTTCTCCTTTTTTTTTGGGGAGAGTATTAACGCGTCAACTGTATGGTTTGTTAAACGCAATGACACTTCAGGGAAAATGTATGGAATGAGGGAAGGATTACAATGAATTTTATAAGGGAAAAACCAATGAACTTGATGCGTCAAGTCATCGGTGACTCCAAATGACACCATAAAACCACCCAAAATCGAGACTTTCATTTTAATGGTCGCATTTAACACGTTAAAAAACCTCAATTATTATCATGCGCGCATTGAAACAATCCAACAACTATTTATTTATACTAATATTATTTTCCTTTCCGTGATGATATAATAGTATTGTGGAGGAGAATTTCAAGTACTATGGTAGTATGGAGAATTTTCCATACAACTACTCCCATTGAATGTTTGCCACATCAGCATCCATTTGAAAATTATGTGGTGTCCATCATAAATGAGGTGGGGAACACTGGTGTTAAGCATGGTGTGAATCTCGGGGAGTATGTGAATATCAGGGAGTTTAGAATTTAATGTACGATCGAGATTCGATGAAAGGTTGGTGGTGTAATTAATATTTATTAATGAGTCAACCATATTCACACTATAAATAAATACGTAATGTTAACATGTAAACCCTAACCTCGCAACATTGTATGAAGAATGGATATTCCTTCCGACGACGAAGTTTCAAATTTATCAAGTCCGGAAGAGACGACCGGATCAAGAGTGGGAGATATTGACGCGAACAGTGTCGCTGGTCAGCACGACACTAGATCAAGTCGAAGACAACCAAGGACATATATGAAGTCTTTCCAATGGTTGGAAGAGAGGCTGGACAGATTGGAGGAGGAATGGAATGATGAAGATCATTCCATAAATCAGTCGGTGTCACCACCAAGAGATGATCGTGAACATCACCGGAGATCACGATCAATTTCGTCACCTACTGTTCATTACCCGGATGCCCGACCACCTGTCATGCAATCTTTCTCCTCAGTCAACATGCCCCCTCCTAGGCGAAGCATGGACGACGTGAGGAAGGGTTTGGACACACGTCCAGGTACGAGCAGTCGACTTCCATTGGTGTTCATCGACTCATCCGACTCTGATTCCGAATAAAATATATTGTAATCTTATAGTATAAACCTATTATATTACAATGGAAGTTTACATGCTTTGTCTACCTTTACAATGGAAGTTTACATGCTTTGTCTGATTTCACTAATCGACACTCTCGTTTCGGTAGTACTTACGACGTCGATTAAAAACATAAACGACGAGAGCGAGAGAAAAGCAATTATCGGTTTAATTTTTCTGACTAGACTCTCGGTCTACTGCCGAGTTGACCAGATCGAGATCGTTATATATGGGTTAACCACAATGAGATCGAGAGCGGTGATATTTACATCAGAAATGGTAAAATACCGTCAGTGATATAGATATGATGGCGTTACATGATGTTACATTCGTATAGTCTGAGAGTTGACGGTAGAACGAGAGCAGTAGTGATTCATGACAACAAAAAACACAAGAATATGTCTAGATCGAGAGCGGCTGACGAGATCAAAGGGTTATCTATCGATAAATATAAAATGCGGGTCTTCTATCGATAATCGAGCCGAAAGGAGGTCATCCGTACAAAAACCCCCATAAATAAATAATATTAAACTTTGCAGGTGTTATATTAAGGGTGAAAATGTGGTAAATTGAGGTCGGAACATGGAATATATTAAAATATTTTTGATATCTTTGTATCAAACCTAAATAATTAGATTACAAGTTTATTCATCCAAATGACCCTAATTAGATAGCAATTTCAAATCAACTATGTGGTATTTGTATATCAAATTCACTTTGTTATTTGGGCAATTTACTTTAGAAGTGTGTGGAAATAGTAAAAAGGGACACTATTTTAAGAATCTATTCACCTATATTTTTATACATTGAATTAGGAGTCATAGTTCATATCATATTTTATTGTATATAAAAGTACTCTAATTGCTAGAACCAATCATTTTTAACATACCATATGTGATATGATAATTAAAAAAACATCTCTAAAAAGAGCTTAATTAAAAGAGACAAAATATCTCAACTAATTATTAAACAAAAAAAGATACTTCTCCTTAAAAAAAAAAAAAAAAAAACTTCTTTAACCAATACACCGGTATAATTCAACTAAAAACTACCCACCAAATCAGAAAAGTTCAAATCCCACTCCCTCATTTAAATTTCAAATATTTAAGTTTATTCCATTTGTATCTTTATAATTTTTAAATGTCTTTTTCAGTTCATTAACTTTGAAACACAATAATTTAGGCTAGGATGTTCAGGGGATAGTGAAAAAGTGAACTAACGGAGATAATTTGATATGGTTGAATCATTTGAAACTCTTAGGTATGAATAATTAGATAACTTTAAAAGGTTTAAGATTTTTTTCCTTAAATGAATTAACTATTTAATTAATTTTTTTCTAAAAAAATAATTTAATAAAAAATTAAATAAAAAATAATTCCACTCATGGAGCACGACCCCTGCAAATTTCATACTTATAAAAAATTAAATAGAGAAATTAGAGATGAAGAATCAAAATGAGAGTGAGAAATCCATCTCGTGCACATCCCTAATTCTAAACCTTTTCATTACAATATTTACTTTAATTTATATTGTTTCAATACATATTCATACTATAAAAATTTATAACTTCAATCAAAAGGTCAAATGTTCGAATTTTATCTCTAAATATATCGTTGAAGTAAACAAAATATATGGATCATTATAACAAATATTTTAAGATATCCCCAACAATTATGATAGAAAAAATAAAAATAGTTATTTCTAGAAAAGTTTAAATGCAAAATAGAATGAAACTGCAAAATTTGAGCTCATAATAGAAAGTGAAACTTCGAAGTAATTAAAAATGTGACGAGTCATCAAATTTGTCGAGTACCCTTCAATTATATTATATACAAAACACACATTTGGCAAGGGTCGCGGCCTTTGGTAACCGTGAAGCACCATTACTTTATAACTAAAAACAAATTACCCAAAAAAAAAAAGAAGAAAAGAAAAGGATTGATTTTTTTCTCTTTTCTTTGTATTTGTAAGAAAAAGACATCTTTTTTTAACTAAAATTAAAAATAATTTAAAACCAAGACAAACCCTAGGAAATGACAAAAATACCCTCCATATTTGAATTATTCTCTTTGTAAAAGAATCATAGTCAGTTCGAGAAAAGATGACCACTTTAGCAATCCCATTAGCAAAATTGTTTGATAATTAAAGTCTAATCATTATGTTAACCATAATTCAGGTCAACTAATAGACAAGTGAGGTAAAAAAAACCTATTTCGAACTATTTTTTTTTTAAGTTTCTAGACCAAAATGTTACTTTTGAAACTCAAACAGGAAATAGACGTTAACTCTAGAACTTAAGACCAAAACTAAAGTATCTATTTTACCTCTCTAGAACTTAAGACCAAAACTAAAGTATCTATTTTACCTTTCTTTTTATTATAGATTTTTAAAAAAAAAATCAAAAATTATTATAATCACACTCTTAAATTTTTTATTTCATCAATCAACCTATAAAATTATGAAATTATTTCTATTAAACTCTTGAAGACTTAATGCACAAACTACTAAAATATAAATATTATTTAAATCAAAATCTCAAACTATAAAATTATTACATTCAACCTCAAATTCTTTACTATTTTTTTTTTTATTTTCATAAATTAAGATGGAAACCCACCTAAAAACTAAATTTTTTATGGTTAATATTAGGCTAGATTATTATAATTAATAATTTGGAGGTTTGATGGTAATAATTCTGATAGTTTAAGGATGATTCATGCATTCAAGAGTTTTATAGTTGGTTTTTCTAAATTTGTTTTAGAAAAATACATATTTTTAATTAAAAAAAGAGTTCAAAACCAAGATAAACTCTGCAAAAAGATGAAAATACCCTCCACAATTTGAATAATGGTCTCCCCATAAAAGAACCCTAAACCCACACCTCAATCCAACGCCATAGCCCAACAGGAATCTGTAAGCACAACCAGAACCAGGCGGAAGCATAAAAAACTGACACCATTCGAGATGTAATCTCTTTATCTCTCTGTCTCTCTCTCTCTCTCGATCGAGAATGTTGAATGATTCTTTTGCTCTTTTGATATTATTTCTTGTTGTGTGGATGTGTATGTTTTTTAGCCATGCGTTGTTTTCTAACTAGAACTTGAACTTGTTTTTCTTTTGGATTTCGAAAAGTTTCTTTGTATTCTCCACTTCCTTTTCCTCATAAAGCGACCACCACTTTGAAGAAGCCAAACTTCTCCTCTTTCCGCTACTCTCTGACGCACCCACTTCATTAATGGCGATCAGAGTTATGGACTTGGTGTCCGGAGCCTCGCTCAATTGTTTTCATTTCAAAAACCCCAAAGGACTTGTGAAATCTAGGGATTTCACCATCAGATGCTCAGTTCCTCTCTCTTCCCATGGCGCTGCAACGATTGGTACTGGGTGGATTTTTCCCCTCTTGTGGATGTTTACGTTTTCAATTACTGTTTGAATGGTTATGATTTTGTTTGATTGTTTTAAGATTTGGGAGAGAGGCCATGGAAGGTATCGGATGCTCGACTGGTGCTTGAAGATGGCTCAATCTGGAGGGCTAAGTCTTTTGGCGCCTCTGGAACCCAAGTTGGTGAAGTGGTTTTCAATACTTCTTTGACTGGGTAAGTACGTTAGGGGGAGCTTTCAGTTGATTTCTACTGTAAATATCATGGCACTTGAGCAATTATAGTTTTGTTTACTTATTTTAAGTTTCATCCTGAACCACGATCTCTCTGGGAACCCAAATTGGAAGTAATGAGAGCTCATGCCCACTCATATCAACTGGGCTGATATTAGTTAAATTGTTACAAACCAAATTGAATTTTGAGATGGATGCTTAGATAGAAGGCACTGGTGTTAAATCCGTCCTTAGCTCAGTTTGTAGGGTAGAGGACAGTAGTGGGGGAAATATTCTCAAAGCCATCCTTAGGTCGCTTAAAAAAAAGAAAAGAAATAGAAGGCACTGGTGTTGCTCTGAAGTGGATATTGCAATCTTCATTCAAAGCATAATGATTGACTTAAACCTATCTAATCACCGACTATGGACAACGATAGGATTTAAAGATGCCTTAACGATTAAAAATAAGTTATGTTCAAATGGGGAATGATATAAGTCTCTGCATGTCCTCTACTTTTCTCTTTGGTACTTCTTTTGTTTCCTATGAGCTTAGCTATGGTGATGAAACATTTTTCTTTTTCAGTTGTTGGTTAACAATCACTGAAGGTTTGTTGATGCTTCTTGAAACAATGAATCTGCAGGTATCAAGAAATTCTAACAGATCCCAGCTATGCTGGGCAGTTTGTCCTGATGACAAATCCTCATATCGGCAATACTGGTGTCAATTTCTGTAGGTTATGCCTTCAAAATCCTTGCATTGCCTTGTCTTGAGAACTGTTTAATGATATTGACTTTGAGTACCTTTTCCAATTAGCTGATGAAGAAGCTAGGCAATGCTTCCTCGCTGGCCTGGTGATCAGAAGCCTAAGCATCAGGTGCGTTTCCTTCTTTTACTCTAACTAAATTATTTAAATAGTCAATTAGTGTACTCATGACTTATGGGTTCTGTTGTTCCACTTAATTTCTTCCAGCACTTCAAATTGGAGGTGTAAACAGACGCTTGGTGATTATTTAATCGAGAGAAACATCATGGGAATTTGTAAGTTAATTTATATTAGGATTTTTGTAATGACAATATGCAGAATCATTTATATTCGTCAATGCTGTCTTTTTCTTCTAATCTATAGAAGTATGGTTTTGTTTCATCATGGAGCAGATGATGTAGACACTCGTGCTATTACTCGCCGGTTAAGGGAAGATGGAAGTCTTATTGGTGTTTTAAGCACTGAAAAATCAAAATCTGATAATGAGCTATTGGAAATGTCTCGGTCATGGGACATTGTTGGTAAGAATTGGAAGAAAGAATGCGATTTGTAATATTCGTATAATGCTGGAGCCTGGAAGTGATGAGTAATATTTTTACTTTCGTTTGCCAGGTGTTGACTTAATTAGTGGTGTTTCATGCAAGTCTCCATATGAATGGGTGGATAGAACAGATTTGGAATGGGAGTTCAAATCTGGTGGGCAAGTTTCAGAGACATTCAATGTGAGTGTGCTACAAGAACCTTAAGATGATTGATAATGATATTACTATTACTAAGACATTCGTATTTTGTAATTTGGCAATGCATCTTTACATTTTTATTTTGTGTTGAAAAAGGTTGTGGCATATGATTTTGGAATCAAGAGTAACATACTTAGGCGCTTGGCATCTTACGGATGCAAAATCACTGTTGTCCCTTCCACATGGGCGGCATCAGAGACCTTAAAGTTGAAGCCAGATGGGGTTCTCTTTAGCAACGGCCCCGGTGATCCATCTGCAGTTCCTTATGCTGTTGAAACAGTCAAGCAACTACTGGGGAAGGTACCTGTTTTTGGAATTTGTATGGGCCATCAATTGCTTGGCCAGGCCCTGGGTGGTAAGACCTTCAAAATGAAATTTGGTCATCATGGAGGCAATCATCCTGTTCGCAACTTCCGAGACGACCGTGTAGAAATTAGTGCTCAGGTGTGCCTGTATCAAAACTTATCAACTCCATATCTATCATCCATGATCGTTAGCTATTATGAGACTTCATTGTGTTTGCATTCACATGTGTTTTTTGTGGCAGAATCACAACTATGCGGTCGACCCTGCATCCCTTCCAGAGGGCGTTGAAGTAACCCACATCAATCTTAATGATGGAAGCTGTGCTGGTCTTGCTTACCCTAAGCTAAAGATTATGTCTCTTCAATACCATCCTGAAGCATCCCCCGGACCTCATGATTCTGACTCTGGTAACCAACATTATTTTATATTAAAAGTACAAATACCATTTTCGTCCGTGAATAATATCTGTTTCCTATTTTAGTTTTTGAACTTTTGATTCTGTTAGATTCTCATTATATTAGAGATTAAATGTGGAGGTCAACGACAATTGCCAATTGGGAACAAAAATTGATGTATATAAGTTAAAAGGACCGAAATAGAAATGAGTTCAAAGGGTGGGCTAAAATAAAAATTGTAACAGTTTAGGGGCTAGAATAGAAAATGAGTAGAAATTTATGGACAATCCATATTTAAACAATAAATGATTTTGAGAAGCTAACAGGAGTATTGGAATCCATTTTCAATGTATGGGTATGGTTTGCGCAATAGACAGGTTACAAGGATGTGATTTGGAACAATGGATTCTTCTGCATCTGCAGAATCCTATCAACATTTGGTAAGAGATATACATTGAAAATGGATTCCAATACTCCTGTTAGCTTCTCAAAATCAAGAAACCGCACCTTTCCGTTAAAACACCGTCGGTTTAATATTATTGGTACACGTGACTTGTATATTACATGTATCATATGTACTATTGTTGAATCTAAACAACAGAAATGTTTGTTCTGCTAGGAGCATTTGAAACTACTTTTAAGGCACAGGGTATAATTTGTAAAATTAAGAAACTACAAGATGGAATTTGCAACTGTGTGTGCAGCCATCTAAATGTGATCTTTGAATGCTTTGTGACTGACTAAAACCAAAATTTTTCGGTTACAGTATTTGGAGATTTCATAGCGATGATGAAGCAAGAAAAGAGAAATGGTTGATGTGATCGGGTCAGATGAGGCTGTGCTCTCAAAAGGGGGAGTGGTTGCTGTTGGTGGCAGTGTCATGAAAAGGGTGTGTAATTTATGTTTTCCATTTGATAAACTGTGCCCTTTCTGTGATCATAATAGCATCTCGAGCCAGATGGTTTGCTTGAGAATATATAAATAATATCTATTTAAATAGGAAGATTACATTATTGATCTTTTTTTTTCTTTTTTCAATCTGAGAAAGAAATAAGAAGAAATAGGCCCCAATACTCTTTAGGTCTATGAGGTTTAAGATTTGAGTTTGGTTTCTATTTAGTCTCTCAAGGTTGAGAAAGAGTTCTAAATGGTTCTTGAACTCATTTGTTCGTTAGTTGACCCAATGGAATGTTGACGTGATAAGTAACATGTTATGTGGACTTTGATGATGTGGCAATTTTAAGTTAGGTGGTAAAAAATTATCAATATATATATATATATATATTGACGAGGCCACTCCTTAGAACTCATAGACAGTTGTACAACCTATAGAACAGATCCAGTTCAAGTAAGGTCATTCCTTGCTCCTTCCCCTCTCTTACACCTTTCTCTCTCTGTGCTTATCCCTTCTCTGACTGCTGTTGTAGCACACTGTTTCTCCCTTCTTGAACTATTGTTGCTGCTGGCTGTAGGTCAATGCTCTTTCCGTTACGCCACTAGAGGACTTGCCCTGAACTAATCCTTATCTCCAAACCTGTGTCTTGTACTTACTCCTAATTTGGTTGTTAATAAGTCGATCACATTTCTTAATTGAGCTCAACGAAGAGAATTTAGGATCGCATTATTAACGCCCTAGAATTGCCTAAGTTGAAAGGAATAATTTAATTAAATCCACAGCAGAAGCGTTAGAATTGATTTATTATTTAGAATTAATTAACTCTTTAACTAATCAATTTTCATTTAACTAATCAATTTTCATTAACTCTAGGGTCACCTTACTATAGACTTAGAGTCTCACTCTTATACATTGTAGGACAAGTTATATCCATGCATATAAGCACTATATGCAAGTCGATCATTCCTAAGTTGTTCGTAATTATAACTGTTTTACCCCTATAATTATATCTCGCGCTTTAAGTATTATTGATCATCTAATGAACAATTTGTTTATGATCCACTCATAAACTAAGTCCCTCTTGGGTCAGTGATAGAATGGGATCCCATTGTCCAAGTCCCGAAATCAATACTTAAGGGAACTACTTATCTACCTTTTCTATAAGGGAAAGAGTGAATTTTATCTTATGAGATTATGTTTCCAGTTCCTTATTTGGTCAAGTCTCCAAAATGGTAGGCATATCAAATCGGCTACAAAAGTCATTCTCGCCCATGCAAATCAAAAGACAAACTCTTACATGCAGGAGTTCATAATTCACTTAGAATCAAAATTGAGTCGCATATGATCATACTGATAAAAATATTAATCTTCCCAATTAACAAATTTATAAAGAGAGATTAAGTATTTTGTAGTCCAATCTTATACACACATTGTATAAGATACCTCAACTCATATGTCTTCACAAGAACGATTTGAATTAAATCATTTGTAACTATTACAAAATGAGTCGTATCAATAGTGTTAAGACACCCAAGCTTATCCATATACTATGACTCTTTTGTATGTCAACCACATACTAGTAATCTTAGATTTTTCATATAATGAATAATATTATATTACAAATAAAATAATTAAAATTATTATTAATTATTAAATAAGTCACAAAGTACGAGCCTTTAGGGCATATATCCCAACATAAGTGGCATAGGATTAACAATGGGTTTTCTACATAAATAGCCCAATTTGAAGACTCATTTTACACAAAAGTATAAACTTCACAATTTTTTACATGACTGTACATTTGGGTTTGTTTTTTACATAAAAGTTGGTAGCAGTTTACTCTTAAGCCCTCATTGATCTGTAAATTTTTTGAAACAAAATTAGAAAAAAAAAAAAAGAAGGAAAACAACGATTTTATTACATGACTATTTAGGAAGATATTCAAAATAGGAAACAAACGGGAACATTGTGCAAAATCTTCAGCCCGCCAAAAACAAAAAATTCTCTCAACTGTATTTCGAAGAAGGATAGGGTTGAGAATGAAATAGAACTCGACGAATATCAACTCGAAGAAGATGGAGAAGAAGGACAATATTATATACTGGGGTATATAACATTTAGTCCATCAATTTTTTTTTTCCGATTTTGAACAAAAACAAATGTTTATACAACAAAAACGTTGTTAGGGTTTTGAGGTATATGTGATATGTTAGTTAGTGTTTAGTTTTTTTTTTAGATTATTGGTATAAGATTTCAAGTTCAGGGATGAATACGGTAAAAAAGTTAGAAATAGTCATATTTAATAGACTAATGTTTATAATTATTATTTTTTTTTTTTTGCATGTGGTATCTGATGTTTAAAACTAATGTTTATAATGTGTTTAATATTGTGTAATATATTTACAATGTGGTTATATATCATATACTAGAAGTATATTGAAAAGTTATAATGTTGAGTATGAAGTTACGTTAGTTATTGTAATTTACAATACACTGTGGTATATACTAGTTAGTATTGTGCACTTGGGAGATATATTACCTAGTAATGAGAATTTATAAAATTGTTAACACTGTGGAATATGTGGAATTTGATGTAGAATATGTTGAAAATTTTGATTTAATGTGATATTTATATACGTGTGCATATATCATATATATGTACTTATGTAGTGTAATGCTTGGTATATACTTACATATATGTCTAGGTAATGGCTAGAGTTAGATTCACTGGAAACTATGGAAATTTAAGAAGTGGGAGATTATTGGGTAGTTCTGGTAGGAGACCCAAAAAAGGAAATGGAAATGGTATTATCTAGATAGATTCTGAGGTATGTAATGGAAAAATAGAGAAAGTTTATTTCTCTTATATGTATGTTTATATGTTATGAAATATCTGTGATTGTAGGACGAGAGGACAAACACAAGAACGATTAAATCGGACAATATTAGAATACCAACAAACTCGTCATTCTTCGATCGGTTGTTTGGCGAAATGGATCGTGAAGTACATACTCTACAAACTCAAGTAATACCAACACAATTCCAAGATCCAAATACAGTGTGCTCTAAAATAGTGCCATATGGATGTTGTTTCGAGGTATATTTTCAAAAAAATATTGAATTTATTAATTATACATATGTAAGGATCACTAAATGAAGTTAGATATTCATCTATACCATATGTCATTATGTTAAATAATCATTCAACATCCGTATTTGTGTTCACTTATGCATCCTTCTTAATGAAAAATTGAGATCCTATGCAAACATATATATCGGGCGAGTCAATATGACCTACATTGCCCAACTTTTCTATGATAGATTGTTGTAACTCAATGACGAATGTCATTCAATCTTGCAACGAAATCTCAGATATATACTTGGTAACCAACATAATTAACAGACTCGTTCTAAGATCCAACACATAACATAGGCGTATAACACAACTACCTATACATTTATACTATAATATATCAGATGTTTATGGTATATATGTCAATATATTAAGTATATGCATTTGTCTATTAACGTAAGTGTAAGTATATACATTTGCATATGTAAAAATGATGTATATTATGTATATGTCATATATAACCTAATATGTATTATAAGTCACTGTATATTGTATAAAATAAAATTGTTTATATATAAAGTACTAAATTAATACATACTATTCTAGTGACGAAAGCACCTACTCATGTCATGATATAGTAATCACTGGAAATTTTACGTCTTGATACAAAAATGGATACAGTATATTATCTATCAAATATAAGATAAACGTATTATACAAAAATAAAGAAATAGATAATACAGAAATAAACGAATACAACGAGTGAGAACATACTCATTGCAATGAAAAGGATGAATGCAAAAACAAAATAGATGTAAATGGCGTCTTCTCATACGGTCAGGACGTGAAAAATAGATAATATGAAAGATAAAAACGAAAATAATTTGAATATGCAGATAATAGAAATAGTGGAAAATAATTAAGGAAAATAATAGGAAAACTCCACGTTTATGGATCAAAATATATATGGAAACTAAAATCAAATAACCTAAAATCACGTTAATAGTTAATCAATATTAATTTAATATCATGTCCAATTTCCATATTACAACCTAGCTAATTAGTGCTTGATCCCTAAACTATCCCTTAATTTGGTATCTCCAACACTTTTTTACTCGCTTTCTAATTTAGATTCTCATTCAAGCTTCTTTTACTTTATCTTTTTCCTTAGATAATTCCAATTTTGAGTATTTTTTATAATTAATCAACTAAAGAAAAACTTCTATTTCTGCTTCCTCCCTCATGAGATACAATACTCGCTACCCTAGTGTCTGTTTGGTAGGTAATTCAGATTCTGTTTTATGTTTTCAGATTCAGTGAATACGTGTTTGACAAATATGTTTTCGAAAACTGTTTTCGGATTCTGTGATCCAAATAGTAGAAATTCTGAAAACAACATTTTTATGTTTTTATTGTATCCAAATTCTGAATTTCTAATTTTAAAATGCAGAATTATATTAAACAAAAATTAAAAAATCTTAATAAATATAGTATTTCATGTTTATAAACTTAATTTACTTTTGTTAAATTAAAATAGTTATAATATAATATATTATAAAATATAAAATATTATATTATAAAATAATAATTATATAAATTTTATATTAAAAAAAATATGTTCATAAATTAATTAATAATGTTTTATATTCAACCTAATATTTAGTTTTGCAACTACAACTAATTTTATGATCTATAAATATATTATAGAACACATTTTAAACTACTGTTTAAAATGGAATTAATTTTCTAAATCGACTACCAAACACATATCTAAAAACATGAAATACAACTATGTTTTCATTGAATCTCTTGTTTTCAAATTTTTGTTTTTGGATTACCTATCAAACAAGCCATTTAACTTTCTATTAACTTGATCCTACTCATGCCCCCAAAACACCCTAAACAACATTCTAACCCTCACAAAATAAAAACGAATCGAAATCATGGAACTTGGACATATAAAGATAGAGTTCGTATTAGATTATATGAGGTTCCATCTCAAAATCAATTGGCAATGAGAGAAGTAACCCATATATCATATATATTGTAAGGTTTCTCTCCACTTTTTCAATGTGGGATCACCCATATATCATATATATTGTGAGGTTTCTCTTCACTTTTTCAATGTGGGATCTCCAACAGTTCGATTGATGAAGACTACCCAAATATTGTTGCCTTGTTCGTGGAGTTCTGATACAAAGAAGGAGAAACTAGCGGTCCTACGATTTAAAATACAAAACCATAGAGAGTGTGAAAGAGACGTCAAAGAAAGGAAATCAATAACCATGAGAAGGAAGGTTCTTTTGAGTTTGGAATTTGACTAGGGAGCACAACTGCAACGAATTTCGTTGCGATGTTAACGCTAGCAAAAGGTTATATAACCTTGTTTGAGAAAGTAGGTAATATATCATTTGGACCTAAAAATTTGTCACATTTTCTCGAATCGAGAGGCCCATGAATCAGGATCCTAATACATGTAGATACAAATGGTCCAATGGGAGCAAGAATTTCCAAGAACATTTCATTTCGGAACAAAAGAGTCATTTTCATTTTCTAGTAGTGTTCGATCGATTCAATATTCAATTGATTGGTCTGAGGTTATCGATAAAAAAGATTTGTCTAAGTCACTTTGTTTCTTTTTTTGACCAAGTTTCTTCTTTTTTGTCCAAGTTTCTTCTCTTTTTGTCTAATTCACTTTCTTTTTTCTTTGAGTTTCAGGGATATTCCATTCATAGGTCTGAGATCCACATCTATGAATTGAAAGGTTTGAATGTTGTTAGAATAATAATAAAAAATTCTAGATAACTACCGTTCTTGGTTATTCTATGAGGCCATTAAGGACCTTTTTTCTTATACCTTTTGTGACATTTCTTTAATAATTTTTTTTTCCTGTTAAAAACACACACCAAATTTCACATTTGTTTTTGAATTTATTACCAAATACAGTTAGCAACAAAATTTTAAATCAAAATTTAATTTCTGAATTACTACCAAACACATTAAAAACATAGAATACAACTCTCGCTTTTATTAAATTCTTTATTTTCAAATTTTTATTCTTAGACTACCAACTCATCTTTTTAATAATTTTTAAATGAGAGTATATCAAAAGGTAAAATTTAAATATTTGTTCATAAATATAATTCATATAGTTATTAAAGTCTATGGTAGAAGCAGGGGCGGATTTAGATAAGGCCCAGAGGGGCTCGAGCCTCCCCCCCAAATTTTTTAGTGTATATAATATGTATAGAAAAAATCACTTAAAACTCAAAAAAGACTTATGGCTTAGTGGTTAGTATGCCACAAACACGATTGGCTGCGGTCTAAATGTGAACTGAATTTGACACAAAATTCCAACCCATAAAAGAGGATTAAAACAATTTTTTTTAGTACAACAACATTTGGTGTGGAGGATTCGAACTCATGACCTCTCGGTCATAACTCTTATTTGATGCCAGTTGAGTTATGCTCTTTTTGGCTAAATTGAATTATTGGGTGTGGGGGATTTAAATTGTCACATTTCAGCCTCAGAGTCTACACTATACTCGAACTAACCAATTCATAGAGTTATCAATGGAATAATAACAAGATCATAGCAGTGGCTTTTAAGTACATAAACCAAAACAAACCAAAGTTGAAAGTAGATCAAAATGGAGTTTAAACCAATTTTATATGATTTGTTTGTTGGTTTGGAAATAATTTTCTACTAATTCCTTTGTACATTGTGATGTCAAAAAAATATTAGTCCAACTCTATATATAGGTGGGAGTGAGAATTCGAACCTAATCTTTTGGTCAATTATATATATCTTAAGCATCTTAAGCAATTGAACGATGCACTATCATTAACAAACAAACTATGAAATAGCCTTGCCCATAGGAGTATAGTACCATATTCAATGACTCCTGTTAAAAAACTATTTGTAGGAAATAATTGAGCAATAAGATTGGATTAAGGGTTGAGATTTGAATTTAATTTTTATTTGGTTTTTGAATTTTCAATGCTAACATTTTTTGTCTGAGATTTGAATTTAGTTTCTATTTGATTATTAAAAAAAATTATATGATCAAATTATATATTTGATCATTGAAGTTTCAAAAGTGATAAGTTTAATACATGAGATTTAGATTAATTTTTGATTGGTCGATTGAGTTTGAAATTAGTTTATAATTGGTCTTGTCGGTTAGAAAATACATATTAACAAAATTTTGTCAGCTAATTGCTACATCATCATTCTCTCTACTCAAAGACCATTTAGGACTAACTAAAATCAAATTGAATTCTCTAGATTCAAATTTCACTAACAAATGTCTACTTTGAAAATATATAAACTAAGTTGAAAACCAAAAAAATCAAATAAAACTAAGTTTAAATCTCAAAAATCAAAAGTGTATTCACCTCTTGGCTTAATATAATTTAGGAAACTATTTTTTATATAGATGACTATCTAGATTAGTTTACACACACTTACTTTATTTGATTGCTTGACATATTAAATCTCAAATAAGTAGCCTTTACTTGAACTCACTACTATAAACCCTTTGCTATTTTTTAATTTGATCAATTTTAATTTCAGGCATAGCATAATGTAGTGAATTTCAATTATACCCTCACTAAAACTTTAACTTTTTTGACAAAATGAGATGAAAAGGATGTCACCTATATTTCAAAAAAGAAAAAATGCATCGCCAAAATACTTAATTGAATTTAAAATACATTATATTTAAATTTGATGAAATAGAATAGACATACCTGCCCATATGCTTTAAAAAAAAAAAGACATACCGGCCCATAAAATATTATTGACGTTGATTAAAAGATATTTAATTTACGAAAAGATAAAAGTTAAATTTTAAATTTAAAAATAAAAAACAACATTAATACCCACCCAAATATTCCGAATTAAATTATATATTGAGCTCCCTTAAATTGGCCATTAACTATGACTGAATCCAAATTTCCCAAAACACAAAAACGAAGTTTATTAAATATAGTTCAAATTCATTGATATGTTACTACCTCGAAGATGCTATCTAAAAGTTATGAAAATTATTTAAGTCCAAAGAAAAAAAAAGTAAAGAAAATTTCATAAATAAGTGCAATGAATCAAGAAATTATTAAATTCAATTGTCTTAAAATAATAAATTATAGTTGTCAACCAGTAAATTATGCATCTCAACGAGCATCAAAAGTCAACAATTATACATCAATCACTCGTAATAATTCAAGACCAACCTGTTACACGCCCACACATTACTGGATAGGGTCCACCAATAGAAACATCTCACAAACTCTTTTTTTTCTTTAAAAAAGAAAAGTCGACATTAAACACTAAACAGTGATGCCAACAAGAATGTGATTTTAAGGGTATGCATAAAATATTGATGTCAAGAAAATTCATGAAATCTAAAACAGTAAAATATTGATGGAACCCTCAACAATATCAACATCTACCAAACATTGCTGAAGATATCGTTTGATTGGCTCATATGCCTCAAGCCAATTTAGACTTATGAAGCACAATGGGAGAAATGAATATATAGAGAAAATAAACTGAAGGATGGGAATAAGAAACGTATGTATGAATATGATGAGCCCTTATAAAGCTTTCAAGCCAATAATAAAATATGATTTTCCATAGCAAGTTTATGACTGCAAAAGGAGCAAACTGACTAGTATTTGTCATACAATAACTATTAACATTAATGTCCTCAAAAAAACAAAGAACTTGGAATAGAAAATAGGAGAAAAAAGAGGGTAGGATTAAAAAGAAAAAGAGCATCACAATCATCTCTCCTACTAAAAAAAGACATGGTTGCATCACAGATTTGGCAAAGGCAGGCCAGGGAGAGACTTTGGAAGGAAAGTTTTTTTTGCCCACCAACAACATAAAACATCCAGAGGTGTCAATATTACTTCTTTACCCTCCAAAACGCAGTAGAATTACGAACCTCAAACTCACAGCGGTTGGGAAAGCATTGCCATATGAATGACCTCAGAAAGATACCCTCCTTCCATGACCCCGTTATCCATGCTCAACCGAAAGAGTTCACATTACACATGACACAAAAAAGCCAACTAAAGGAAATAACTCACCATTCAAGCACATATTGAACTTAGAAGCACTTCCTATGGACGATGGATGGGCCAGATTCGTCATACTCGCCCTTCGAAATCCACATCTGGTAGACACAAACAAAGTATTTACGTAAGTCAGTGTGAAACTATACCCAGAAATGGGAATAAATGAGAGGTTAAGAGTGAATGCAGGGAGTGTCTCACCTGCTGGAAGGTGCTGAGCGATGCAAGGATTGACCCTCCAATCCAGACACTGTATTTCCTTTCGGGTGGTGCAACGACCTTAATTTTCATGCTGCTGGGTGCAAGAGCTGTGATCTCTTTGCTCATTCGGTCTGCGATACCAGGGAACATGGTAGAACCACCACTGAGAACAATGTTTCCATACAAATCTTTTCTGATATCCACGTCACACTTCATGATTGAGTTGTACGTAGTCTCATGGATTCCAGCAGCTTCCATTCCGATGAGGGATGGCTGGAAAAGAACTTCGGGGCAACGGAACCTCTCAGCTCCAATTGTGATGACTTGTCCATCAGGCAGTTCGTAGTTCTTCTCAATTGAGGAGCTGCTCTTGGCAGTCTCAAGTTCCTGCTCGTAGTCGAGTGCAACATAAGCAAGCTTCTCTTTCATGTCACGGACAATTTCTCGTTCGGCAGTGGTTGTGAACATGTACCCTCTCTCAGTGAGAATCTTCATCAAAGCATCGGTTAGATCACGGCCAGCAAGGTCCAGACGGAGGATAGCATGAGGTAGAGCATAACCCTCATAGATTGGCACAGTGTGACTAACACCATCACCAGAGTCAAGCACAATACCTGTTCAAAGAATGCGTTAAATATTATCCAAATCAAAGTCCAAGAGTCCAAAACATAAGATGGAAGGAGAAAATGGATGTGAACCTGTTGTACGACCACTGGCATACAGAGATAGAACAGCCTGGATGGCAACATACATGGCAGGTACATTAAAAGTCTCAAACATGATTTGTGTCATCTTTTCTCTGTTGGCTTTAGGATTGAGAGGAGCTTCAGTAAGAAGCACTGGGTGTTCTTCAGGTGCAACACGAAGCTCATTGTAGAATGTGTGATGCCAGATCTTTTCCATATCATCCCAGTTGCTCACAATACCATGCTCAATGGGATATTTCAAGGTAAGAATACCTCTTTTGGATTGTGCCTCATCACCAACATAAGCATCTTTCTGCCCCATACCTACCATGACACCAGTGTGTCGGGGTCGACCAACAATACTGGGAAACACTGCCCTGGGAGCATCATCACCAGCAAATCCAGCCTACAAATAAAATTTTAAAACTTCAGACCAGTTACCAGAGTAAGACAAAAGAACATACTGAGAAAAACAGTAATAATTATTGACCACGTAAGTAGTTCTACAAGAAGAAAAACAGTTGCACGTTTTAAGGTCAGTAATCTAACCTTCACCATTCCAGTTCCATTATCGCAAACAAGTGGCTGGATATCCTCAGCATCGGCCATCTTTTATAGATACTGAAAGACACAAATTGACACAAATGAGCCTCATAACATAGAATTCGAAGCACAACTGTGCTATGCATCATTGAACAGTCAGTAAGCTGTAAGCATAAAACAGACAATCCACCTTGTAATACAAGGCCCAGAATAGATATAAAAACGTCACCAACGGATAATACTTCTACTTTACAAACCTATCTGGCCTCTACTTTTGTATAAACAATAAAATAAACAGAAAAAGATTCAGTTTTTACAGGAAGAAATGGATAAGCTTTAAGAGAAAATATTTATTTTTGGCGAAGGTGACAGGCGATCTCTATAACATTTCTAACAATTATATTAATTACGTAACCAAATAATCGATCCTCAATCCATCAACTTTCAACATTTCTTACTAACAGAACAATGAAAGTGCCCGAGAGCTTTAACTGAAATTCCTTCAGAAGTCCAGTCATGCAGAACACAGGTAAAAGCATCGCAATGTAACCGATGCTAGAAAAATCCCAATTGCATCCAGAAAATTACAAGCGATTTCAGACAAAATACAAGATCTCAGCTCCAGTATCACAAAATTTCAATAATAACACGCAAAAGGTCAGAGATCAGCCACTGAAATTTCAGAATCTGATTCTAAATGCGTATCAAAAGGCCACCGAATCCTCACAAACCAAACAGATTCCAAAAAAGAAAAAGAAAGAGAACAGCATGAAAACAAAGGAATAGAATCCTTTACAGCAAGAAACAGCATTACGATTTACAAATCGCATCACGAAACTCAGTACAACGAACGAGCTAAGCAACCACTAAACAAAGAGACAATCCAGAGCTAGAAGCTAAAAATTCTCATGATCAACAAAAACCAAGGCAGACATTGATAAAAAAACAGACAAAACAACCAGATCGAAGCTCATAACAGTGATCAAAAACAGAAATGGCAGGAAAAGCAAATCCAAATCTCGAATAAAAAGCAGAGTAAGAGATCTAAACAGAACCAGATCGAAACGAGAACATACCTAAAAAAACGAGATCGAAGAAGGAAAATCGGAGAGCCAAGTGAGGGAATCGACGGCCTACTCTCCTTTTTCAGACTCAGTCTCTCTCGGTTGCAAAGGCGAGAAGGTGAGATCGAAAATGGAGAGAAGGAAGGAATGGAAGAAGGGAAGGGAAAAAGAGGGTATTTATATGGAAAAAGAAAAAAAATAGAAGCCAAAAAAAAAAAAAGATGAAATGCAAATGCAAATGAAATGCAAATGAAATGAAGAATTCGGAGTGAATGATTTCGACCACCAGTAAAGATAGGGTGACCTGGATGACAGCCTTTTCTTTCCCTTCGCTTTATTTCATTTTCTTCTTCCTCAGGATTTTAATTCATTTCCTTCCATTATTTCATTTTCATTTGTCAGAATTTCTTTTTCTTTTACATTGAGATCCATTTAATTGAGGGTGTCAAATTTCTATATTTTTATCTAACATTCTAACATTAACTCAAAAAAAAAAAAAAAACTAACATTTTAACATGTTTTTAGGGTCAGCATCAATGTAAGAGATGGTTTGATATTTTTCTTTTACAGTAGAAACATCTGGCAAAATATTTATTAAAAAAAAGTGAGTAAGGTGAATAAAATATTAATAGTGAGAATGTGTTACTTAAAAAGTTGGAAATGCTTATTCATTGATTTAGGACATGTGTAAGAACCCTGAGATTTTGGCTAAACCTGTCCCTAGAGTCTTTACTAAACATGCATGAATCGAGGCCCTAAGTGATTGAAGTTAAAGGTTGAAGAAATGAATAAAAATGAAACAATTATTCATTAAAAACAAATCAATCGTTCCATTTGGGATCCCAATAAAAAGAATTAAAAACGACATTATTTTAATAAGGAAATCAACTCAACTTGGCCTCCCTAGACTTAAATTAAAGAATAAACAAAAGGAACGTTTTAACCAAAAGAATAGGCGATGAAAACATGTGACTCAAATTTTGCATGAGCGAAGCTTCTCTTATCCCATGGCTCGAGTAGCGCTCCTCGTCATTCAACCAGCTTGCCCTTGCCCTTACCTGAAAGTATTTTATTTTTAAAGAAGGGGGTGAGTATTACATACATAATACTCAGTAAGAGTCCCCACACAGTGGGGTTCTGTAAATCATAGGCCCTAAAAACATAAAAGTAAAATATAAAAACATTCGTGGCTTTTCTCTTGGCTTTTGTGAAATTTTTACTTCTGTCCCATGGCCTCCATTTCAGGTCGACCCATTATAATAATCATACATTCATTTAATAGTGGGGAGTTAGTTGTCAAGCCTTCAGTAAACAATTTCATTTAAATTTCTCTTGGCTTCTAACGAACAACTAGTCCTCCCACAACATGGCCTCTAAGTGGGTCGACTCCGAGAATCATAAAATACGTAGTTATATTTCCAGGAAGATTTCACACAGCCTTCGCAAATAGATTTAGTAAGGCAATAACAGGGCCTCAGTTACCTAGATCATTCTATTTAGAACACAATAAATCTCATGGCATTAACATGGCTAAATCAACATGCATAAGTTCAGAGACAACAGTAATCTAACATTCATGGCATAAATCCAGCATTCACAATATCAACAGAAAAAATCATAACTCAATCCAACATGGCTTTTCAAACCAAAACCTCCAACCATGTGGGACGTTTTCAGCAAACTTTTCAATCTGGATTTAAAAAATGTATGGGTTCCCTTACCTTAGCCTCAGCTAGCAACCGGGTTGTTAATTTCTCCTACGTATCCTGATTCAAACGAATTTCGCTTAGGCCCGCTGCAAATTCCCACAACTTCGACGAATACCTAACACAACTATGGGTTAAATAAATCTCAACTTAAACAAATCTTACGATCCAAGCCCTTCATAGAGATGGCAACTCACTCACCGCGAATCCGGCGAAGACCAAAATGATCTCGCCATCGATGTGAGGCGGCGGCGACGACGGCAAAGCGATGTGGCGGCGGCGGCTGGTCAGACGACATGGCCCGGGGGGCTGGGCAATCGGATCTTGAGCGTCTGGGCGGCAGACGGATCCGTCTCGCGCGAGCGTCGCGTCGGCGACGGAGGCTTCGACGCGGCGCGCGAGCGGAAGAAGTTCGACGGATGCGGCGACTGGAGCTTTTGCGGCGCGCGAGGCTCGCGATCATGCGGTTGTTGGCGCGCGAGGTGCTGGACTTCGATCGGCGGGGCGCGACGATCTGGAGCTTCGACCGGCGGCGCGCGAGCTGGGCTTGACCGAGTTCTTTGTTGGTTCTCAAAGCGGGACGGTGGCGTGCGAGATCTTCCGGCGGGGCGTGACGACCTGCAGGCGGTGGACGGCGGATCGGACGGCAGCTCGAATCCCAGGGTGCGGCGGCTAGGGTTTCTATGAAAGGGGGATGGTGATGAGATGGTTGCCTCAGTTTGCGTGCATAAAAAGACAAAAGGGCCTCTTTTAAAAACCCTACTTGGGGTTTGATTACTAAAATGCCCCTCAACCATCTACAATTAACAAAAAGGTCTTGACTGAGTCAAAACGCAAATTAAATGTATGACTTTACTAATAATAATATATACTTTAATGGAGCATATACCTGATTTAAGATGCGAGTGTTACAATCTACCCTGCTTAGAAACTTTCGTCCCCGAAAGTTCCCAATCATGGAACAGCTCTGGGTGATTGGCTCGCATTTCCTCCTCTCGCTCCCAAGTAGCTTCTTTTGCCTCCCGGTTCTGCCACAAGACCTTTACTAGGTTGACGGTTTGGTTACGGAGAACCTTTTGGTCCTTGTCGAGAATCTGCACTGGTCGTTCCTCGTAACTCAAGTCCTCGCTCAAGTGCAAGGGTTCAAAGTCAACCACATGCGTTGGGTCAGGTACGTATTTCCTCAACATGGAAACATGAAAGACATTGTGGACCGAAGATAGAGATGGCGGCAGTGCCAATCGGTACGCCACTGGGCCAATCCGCTCTAGGATCTCAAAGGGTCCTATGAATCGCGGGCTCAGCTTTCCTCTACGACCGAATCTCACAACTCCTTTCATTGGTGCCACTTTTAGGAACACATGGTCCCTATCTCGAACTCCAAGTCTTTCCTCCTTGAATCGGCGTAGCTCTTACGCTACTACTCGAGCGATTCGCATTCTTGCTCGGATCCTCTGTATTGCCTCATTTGTGACTTGGACCAACTCGGGGCCCAATAAGCGGCGTTCACCAACCTCATCCCGAAAATGGAGTTCTGCACCTCCTTCCATACAATGCCTCAAACGGTGCCATACCTATAGTCGTTTGATAACTGTTATTATAAGCGAATTCCATCAAATGCAGGTGGGCATCCCAACTACTGGAAAGTCGAGGCGCAGGTCGTAGCATGTCCTCCAACACTGGTTGAGGCGTAAAATCTCGACCGTCTGTTTGAGGATGGAACGAGGCTTGAAGTTTAACCGGGTGCCTAACGCTTTCGCAAACTCCTCCATAACTTAGAGGTGAAGCGAGGGTCTCATGCGAAACAATTTTAGCAGAATTCCATGCAACCCGACTATCTCCTCCATGTACAATTGTGTGCCCATTTATCCGTGGAGTAAGTGGGTTTCCTCAGTAAGAAGTGTGCCGACTTAGTTAGTCCGTCGACCACGACCCAAACCACGGTAAACCCTTTTAAGGTCTGGGTAGACCCACTATGAAGTCCATAGAAATTTCGTCCCACTTCCACTGTGGAACGTCCAACGGTTGCAACAGACCCGCTGGCTTTTGCCTTGGTGCTTTCACTTGTTGGCAAACCAAACATTTACTGACATAATCAGCCACATCTCGCTTTATGTTCTGCCACCAGAAAAGTTGCTTCAGATCTCGGTACATCTTCGTACTACCTGGATGTATGAAAAATGGGGAGTTGTGACCCTCTGCTAAAATCTCGTTTCGAGTCCCCCACGCGTCGGGACACATGGCAAATCCACGAAACAACAAATCCCCGTCTGAGGACATGGAGAACTCTTGTTCCTGCCCTGAGCTCACCCGGCGGAACTTCTCCAAAAGTCAAGAGTCCGTCGGTTGAAAAGTTATGATACGTTGTCTCAAGGTTGGCTGGACTGTCAACCGTGCCAAACGTGCAGTTGCTTCGCCCAACAAGACTGCAATTTCTGCACGCTCAAACTCGGATTGCAACTTCGCCTGGTTGGTGGCTTGAGAGGAAGAGTGGACTGGCTTCCTACTAAGGGCATCTGCAACTACATTAGCTTTACCTGGGTGGTATAGGATTTCCACGTCGTAGTCCTTCACCAGTTCTAACCACCTGCGTTGCCTCATGTTCAGTTCTTTCTGAGTAAACAAGTACTTTAAGCTCTTGTGGTCGGTATAAATCTGAATCCTTTCGCCATACAGGTAATGCCTCCATATTTTAAGCGCGAACACCACGGCTGCCAACTCCAAATCGTGAGTTGGATAGTTCCTCTCATGAGTTTTCAGCTGACGGGAAGCATAAGCTATCACTTTCCCATGCTGCATCGGGGACCTGACCGGACCTTTCCCCGAGGCATCACGTGAGATCACGTAATCGCCGTGCTATATCAAGACCTTTGTGAGAAGCTGGTGCCGTGAATCTAAGCTCTGCTTGAGCTTACGGGAAGCTTTCTCACAAGCGTCATCCCAAACAAATGCGGTACCTTTCTTGGTCAATTGTGTCAAGGGCATAGCTATCGCGGAGAAACCTTGCACAAAGCGTCTATAATAACCTGCAAGACCAAGAAAACTACGTACCTCTGTAACTGAGGACGGTCGAGGCCACTGCATAACTGTATCAACCTTGGCGGGATCCACAGAGATTCCTGCCTTGGATACCACGTGCCCCAAGAATGACACCTGATGGAGCCAAAATTCGCACTTCGAGAACTTTGCAAATAGTTTGTGCTCTCGCAAGGTCTCCAAAACTCTTCGGAGGTGTTCTCTGTGTTCCTCTTCGGTCCTAGAGTAAACCAGGATATCATCGATGAATACTATAACAGACGTATCCAGAAATTCCTTGAACACTCGGTTCATCAGATCCATGAAGACAGCGGGTGCATTGGTCAATCCAAATGACATCACAGTGAACTCGTAATGTCCATAGCGCGACCTAAAAGCAGACTTGGGAATGTCTTCTCTCGATTCTCGGTGATGGTAGCGAGACCTCGGATCAATTTTTGAGAAAATAGAAGCTCCTCGCAATTGATCAAAGAGGTCGTCTATTACGGGGAGGATCTGGATTCTTGATCGTGACTTTATTCGGTTCCTTAAAGTCTATGTATGCGGGCGCATGGACAGCCCTTCTTCTTGACGAACAACACAGCGGCCCTGAGGGGAAACGCTAGGCGTATATAACCCTTGTCTAGCAAGTCCCGCAGAAGCGCAACTTAAGTTCCTTCAATTCGGTAGGCGCCATCCTCGTAGGAGCCTTAGAAATAGGTGTTGTTCTGGCTCGAGCTCAATTTTGAAATCCACCTCCTCACATGGCGGTAATCCCGAGAGGTCCTCGGGGAACACGCCTGGGAATTCGTTAACTACTGAGCACCGAGGATGACTTCCTTAGTGTGCCCCAAGTCAACTACGCCGCCAACACACCCCATGCTCCCCGATGGATCAACTTTCTTGCCTTGAGCGCAGACACCACCCTAGGTGTGGCCCCACTCCTCGCTCCTGAACTGAAACTCTTACGGCAGGGAGTGTAAACACCACCTCACGTGATAACAATTTATACTAGCATGATTCCGTGCTAACCAATCCATGCCTAATATAACATCAAACTCCGTCATATCCAAGACTATCAAATTTACTCCTAGCTCGCGGCGAGACCGATAGCTTACATGCTTTAACTTTTCAAGAGCATACAAACTCACCTCGCGGGGTGGCAATGAGATAAAATGAGCAGGACAAGAGTTCTAACTCAAGCTTCGCTTGGCTCACAAAAGATGCGAAATAAAGGAATGAGTAGACCTCAGAATCAAATAATACGAAAGCGAGATGCCTAAGTATCGGGAGTGTACCTGTAACTACAGAGTCAGAGTTGCTGGCATCTCGGCTTGTGCTCGCAAAGGCTCTTCCGGATTGAATCCCTGGTTTCGATGGTCCCGCACCGCTAGAGCCCTGGAGATGATTGTCATTTGCCCCTGTTTGGGCAATTCCGAGAAAAAGTGCCCCTCACGACCACACAGAAACAAGCTCCCGTCAAGCCAAACACTTGCCCTAGTGAGACCTCCCGATTCTTTGCATCGAGGCTTATCCCCTCCATTGCCTCCCTGTCTACTTGGTTGTTGCCTCTGTCCTGTGGTGGGACGGAATCTACCTATTCCCTGGGAGTTTTGCTGGGGGCGGTGTGAGCTCGAACTAGCTTTGATTCCACTTCCTTTCTCGACCCAGGAGGTTGAATTGGGTCGTTGATCGCTCGTTGGTCTGGTCTCTTCACGTTGGCCGCCTATGAACTCGGCGACTCTAAGCTCGCTGTGGCATAATCGAAGGTTCCAAGGCTTGCACTTTGTGCCTTTAATATTAGCATCCGTGCCCATGACAAAACGCTCAATCTTCATGGCTTCTGTACTTATTAGTTCGGGGGCAAAACGCGACAATCGCGAAAATTCCCTCTCATAGCTTTCCACGGACCGCTTGTTTTGGCGAAGTTGTAAGAATTCCTCCTGCTTCCTATAGCGGGCTGCCACAGGTAAAATTTTCTCCGAAGGCCTCCCTAAACTGGGCCCATGTTACCCAGACCTCCTTCAGTGCCCACAGTCCTCTGGGCTGACTCCCACCACATGAAGGCGTCGTCTCTCGGCATGAAGGCGGCGAAGACACCTGTACTCTCGGGGCGGTTCATAAGTCGAAAGATATTTTCTATCGCGGCGACGTACCGGATTCTCGCCACCGTGGGATCCCCAAAAGATCCATCAAAATGTCGAGGGTCGTATTTCCTGAAATCCTTCAGTGCAGGGCCTCCATCAGCATCGCGTTTACTTGTCCATGGCCCATCTGAGCCAACTGGGACGTCACAGTAGCTTGTATCATTGCTTGCATTGTCTCCAACATCGTAGGCATCGCGGGGTTGGCTTGGCCCATAACTGGCGCCACTGGAGGGATGTTCCCCTGGTTATTCTGTGGGACTTGAGGTGGATTCGGCGCAGCGGGGAACTTCCTCTGCCCCATGGAATTTTCGGGGCGGGCGTTACTCGACCGCCGCCCTCTGCCCGTCCCCTCCGCCTCGTCCTCTTCCTCTAGGTGACATTGTACTAAATCATAGTGTTAAAGGCTTAGGTTTCATCAAACACAGTTTGACAAGAATACATTAATATTTTTCCTAGCATAACTCATACATGCACATGGTTGCATACAACATTTTATCTTTCACAAGCGTTCACAAGGAAATAAGTAATGAAATAGTTGGGATCTTGGAGCAAACCTGGCAATGACTGAGAGTGCTACTGGCCATGGGATTTCGTTATAAGTCTACAGAACCCATGACCTGGGCTCTGATACCAACTGTAAGAACCCTGAGATTTTGGCTAAACCTGTCCCTAGAGTCTTTACTAAACATGCATGAATCGAGGCCCCTAAGTGATTGAAGTTAAAGGTTGAAGAAATGAATAAAAATGAAACAGTTATTCATTAAAAACAAATCAATCGTTCCATTTGGGATCTCAATAAAAAGAATTAAAAACGACATTATTTTAATAAGGAAATCAACTCAACTTGGCCTCCCTAGACTTAAATTAAAGAATAAACAAAAAGGAACATTTTAACCAAAAGAATAGCTGACAGAAAACATGTGACTCAAATTTTGCGGAAACTGGCTTCTCTTATCCCATGGCTCGAGTAGCGCTCCTCGTCATTCAACCAGCTTGCCCTTGCCCTTACCTGAAAGTATTTTATTTTTAAAGAAGGGGGTGAGTATTACATACATAATACTCAGTAAGAGTCCCCACAGGCGGGGGGTTCAGAAATCATAGGCCCTAAAAACATAAAAGTAAAATATAAAAACATTCGTGGCTTTTCTCTTCGGCTTTTTGTGGAAATTTTTACTTCCTGTCCCATGGCCTCCATTCTGGGTCGACCCATTATAATAATCATACATTCATTTAATAGTGGGAGTTAGTTGTCAAGCCTTCGTAAACAATTTCATTTAAATTTCTCTTCGGTTTCTAACGAACAACTAGTCCTCCCACAACATGGCCTCTAAGTGGGTCGACTCCGAGAATCATAAAATACGTAGTTATATTTCCAGGAAGATTTCACACAGCTTTCGCAAATAAATTTAGTAAGGCAATAACAGGGCCTCAGTTACCTAGATCATTCTATTTAGAACACAATAAATCTCATGGCATTAACATGGCTAAATCAACATGCATAAGTTCAGAGACAACAGTAATCTAACATTCATGGCATAAATCCAGATTCACAATATCAACAGAAAAAATCATAACTCAATCCAACATGGCTTTTCAAACCAAAACCTCCAACCATGTGGGACGTTTTCAGCAAACTTTTAAATCTGGATTTAAAAAATGTATGGGTTCCCTTACCTTAGCCTCAGCTAGCAACCGGGTTGTTAATTTCTCCTACGTATCCTGATTCAAACGAATTTCTCTTAGGCCCGCTGCAAATTCCCACAACTTCGACGAATACCTAACACAACTATGGGTTAAATAAATCTCAACTTAAACAAATCTTACGATCCAAGCCCTTCATAGAGATGGCAACTCACTCACCGCGAATCCGGCGAAGACCAAAATGATCTCGCTCATCGATGTGAGGGGCGGCGCGGCGACGCGGCAAAGCGAAGCGATGGCGGCGCGCGCTGCAGACGCGACTGGCCCGGAGGCGCGACCGGGCAATCGGATCTTGAGCGTCGCGGCGCAGACGGATCCGTCTGGCGGAGCGTCAGCGTCGGGCGGCGGGAGGCTTCGATCGGCGGCGCGCGAGCGGAAGTCTTCGACGGATGCGGCGACCTGGAGCTTTGACGGCGGCGCGAGGGCTCGCGAGTCTGCGGCGTCGTCGCGCGCGGGTGGATTTGGACTTCGACGGCGGGCGCGGCGATCCGAGCTTCGATCCGGCGGCGCGCGAGCTGAGGCTCACCGGAGTTCTTGTTGGTTCTCGTGCGGGACGGTGGCGTCGCGAGATCTTCCGGTGGGCGTGACGACTGCAGCGGCGGGACGGCGGATCGGACGACAGCTCGAATCCCAGCGTGCGGCGGCTAGGGTTTCTATGAGAGGGGGATGGTGATGAGATGGTTGCCTCGGTTTGCGTGCATAAGAAGACAAAAGGGCCTCTTTTAAAAACCCTACTTGGGGTTTGATTACTAAAATGCCCCTCAACCATCTACAATTAACAAAAAGGTCTTGACTAAGTCAAAACTCAAATTAAAGGTATGACTTTACTAATAATAATATATACTTTAATGGAGCATATACCTGATTTAAGATGCGGGCGTTACAACATGTTTGGGAGTGATTTTGGAGTGACCAAAATCACTTTTGACATGTCTAAAATCACTTTCCTACTCAAAGTGTGATGTTTGGCAATATTAAGCAAGTGATTTTGGAAGAATCCAAAATCATTTGAAGTGATTTCATTTCAATCACTTGGAAGGTGATTCCCAAGTGATTTTTGTCAAGTGATGATAATTTAAAATGACTATTATTCATTTTTTAAAATAGTATACTTTTAATGTCGAGTAAAAACCGTAATCTTTTGTCAAAATTCATAAATTTCCATAAAAAAGTGAATTTTTTCAAAACCAAAATCACTATTAAAAGTATAGAATCAAACATGAAAATGATTATACGAAAATCACTTTTAATAAATCAATTACACTAAAATCAATATTTCTAAAATCATTCCCAAACATGCACTTAATCATTTTTAGGGTAAATTATATTTGGTCCTAATTTGAACTTAGTTTTTACTTGGTTCTTAAATTTGTAAATTCAACACTTTTTGTCATTAAGATTCAAATATAGTTTCTATTTGGTCTTGAAAGTTTGGAAACAATATGTTAGGTATTTGAGATTAAGTGCATGTTTGGGAATGAGGTTAGAAATAGTGATTTTAGTATAATTGATTAATTTATAATTGATTTATCGAAATTGATTTTCATACCATCATATTGATGTTTGGTTCCAAACTTTCAGAATTGATTTTTCTATATTTAAAAGTGAATTTTAATTACTACGTTTGGTTTCAAAAATGATTTTAGAATTACCAAATTACCTAAAAATGATATTTTATAATAAATTATTTAACAAAATAATTACGATATATATTCATTTTTTTATTCTTTTTTCATTTATTTTATTGTTAATGAATGACTAATATGTTAAGTAAAAACACATAATAAATATCAAAATAAAATTCAAAAGACATATATTTTATTCGATCTAGAATAACCATAATAAATAATCATTGTACATTTAATTTCCATTAAATGGTCGAATTCTTCAATGTCACTATCGTCTAAAGAACTATTAGTTGGCAACATGAACATGACTCAACTAGCATAAAATATATAGTCTCGACCAAGAGGTCAGACGTTTGAATCCCCTGTCACATATGTTGTAAAAAAAAATATTAATATTATCATTATCAATTATATAAGATGACTTTTTTATTAACAAAATAATCATCTACAAATTCATCTATTTCTTTTACTTGTAGAAAAAAAAAACAAATAATCTTAAGAAAAAAAAAGAAAGTTATTGCATCAAAAGTGGGGTTTGACAAATCTAATGAGTTTGGAGAGTGGGACTTTTTTAGTTTTTGAAAAATTAAAAAAAATTAAAAAAACAGTAAAAAAGGAATGGCAACAACATGGCCATAAACATAAAAAAATAAAAAATAAAAATAAAAATCATTTGTTGAATCACCCAACTAAACACATGGTGTGAAGATGAGATAGAAGAGAGAAACTAAAAAAAAAGTGATTCCTGGTCAATCACCACTCAACTAATTATTAGAAAATAAATTTTAAATAATTTTTTATTTTTCTAAAATCAATTTCAACATTTGTCAACACATCAATATTAGAAAGAAAAATGATTTTAGTAATGACAAAAGTGATTTTGACCATGCCAAAATCACTCCCAAACCTACCCTAAATTTGATTTTTGATCCGTTCTTGAAGTTTGAAATTAGTTTCTAAATGGTTCGAAATTTGACATTAGTTAACCTAATGAAATGATGATGGGAGTCATGCATTTTTTAAATAAATTGAAAGTTTTTATATTTTTATATTTGTTATACTTATAAATTAATTAGGAACTAATTTCAAATTTTATGGACTAATTAGAATCACTCTCAAAATTAAGGGATCAATTAGAAATCAATTCAAACATTAGAGATCAAACCTGACACTTTTGAAATATTAGGACTAAATAGATACTCAATTCTAATCTCCAAGACTAAAATTATTAGTTTTGAAACTTAAGGACAAATAGATGCTAAGTTCAAATTCCAGAGATCGAAAGTATATTTTATCCTAATATCAATACTTCTTTTCGATATTTTCATAAAATTGTTCCTTTGAACTTTTTGCCAAATGTTCATATTTAAAATTTTAATATTGTATAATTTTGTTTTAAATTTATTTTCTAATTTTTTCATAAAATTATTTTTGAATAATTAATCACAATTTTAAACACAAGAACTATATATTTGATTCCTTTAAGTTTTTTTTAAATTAGCTGGAATTTTAGAAATCTTTTAAAATAGATTATAAGATCAATAAATTGTTAATAAACAAACATCTTTCTTTAATTAAAACAAAACAAAACAAAGAGTCACAAATCTCCTTTTATAAGTTTTTTTAGTTCAACAACATTTAGGAATGAGTTTTCGAATCTATAACTTCTTAGTCATAAGTTATATTTCATACTAGTTAAGTTATGTTTGGGTTGACATCTCCTTTTATAGTTTTCCGTATTTAGATATTATATTTATTCGTTACTCTTTTTCTTTTTCTATCTTTATATAACTATTTTTTATATTAGCTAATTGTTTTTTAAAAAATTAAAATTTTACATATATTTTAATTGTTATAAAAAATTTTGTTACATTTTAAAGAATTTTATAAAATTTTTAAAAATCATCCATACATAAATAGAAAACTAAAAGTAAATTAATTATAAAATGACAGGTAAAAAATCATGTTTGGTAAGCAATATGAAAATACAAATTTGAAAACAAAGATTCAATGAAAATAAAATTGTGTCTCATGTGTTTCATATATGTGTTTGGTTAGAGATGTCCATTATTTTTCTAAATTTTATTATATAATTTCTTTTTTTATTTTTTTTATTTAAATGGTTAATTACTAATTAGATATTTCTATTTAAGAAACATTTTTTTTTCAATTTTCTCAGAAAAGTAAAATTATATTTTAATAAAAATTTAGAATTATGGTTTATTATATATATATATATTTAAAAATAATAATAAATCAGGTCGGGGACGGGGAATGTATTCGTAGTCCCCCGTCCATGATTCCGTTAGCCAATGGAAAAAAATTCTCCCAAAATTGGCATCCCTATGTTTGGTAGCATATTTAGAAATTTGATTCCATTTTGAACAATTGTTTAAAATGTGTTTTATAATATATTTATAGATCATGAAATTAGTTGTAATTGCAAAATTAAATATTTTAATTTATTTATGAACATTTTTTTTTGATAAATTTTGTATAATTTTGAATTTATAATATAATATTATATATTTTTTAATTTAACAAAAATAAATTAAGTTTATAACATGAAATACTATATTTATTAAGTTTTTTTAATCTTTATTTAATATAATTATGCGTTTTAAAATTTTAAATTCAGAATCGGGATACAATGAAAACATAAAATTGTTGTTTTCAGAATTTCTACTATTTGGATTATAGAATCTAAAACAAATTTTCAAAAATGCATCTGTCAAACACATCTACACTAAATTCAGTGAACCTACAAATATAAAACAGAATTCGAATTGTCTACTAAACAAACCCTTAATGATTTAATGAATCGTTCTTTTCTTCTTTTTAATTGAACAAACCTAAAGGGCAGAATTCAAACATCTAACATTTTGGTCGATCATAAATGTTTGGATTGACTTTTCAAACGTTTAATTTGAAAAAAAAAAATCATTTTCATAAGATTTGTAGTGTTTGGCAACCACTCAAAATATTTTTTTAAAAAATGAGTGAAACAGTTGAATTCAAAATTCTAGAAAAAAGTTTTTAAGTGTTTAATTGGAAATTCACTCTACATTTTCATGTATCATGAAAATGATTGAAATACTCTTAGCTCACACTCTCTTATCTTCTCCATGGTCGTTGAGTAGTTGACTATTGCTAGCAACCACCGAATTCTGCCGCCGTCCATCGCCATTATGCCCAACAACCACTACTGACGACATCCAGATTTTGTTGCCACCTCACCACCATCGACCACTCCATCGTATACCCGAGGCGATCATATAGTGTTTTAAATATAAACTTAAAGTTATTAGTTCATAGTGTTTAATAGTTGTTTTTAGAAGCATTATGAGTAGGAGAAAACTAAATAAATTTGTATAAAATACTTTTGAAATATGTAATCAAATATATAAGTGTTTAAATATTTTACTTGTTGCATATGTATGATGAATAACAAAGTATTCTCAAATTTGAGTTCTTTTCAAGATAAATAATGAATTTTGTCTTCATATAAGTTACTTTATAGATTGCGAAAAAGAGTTCTTATGATGTACAAGGAGGAAAAGATAGACGTACAAGGAAAAAAATATCCAACCTATCAACTCATTAGCTTTTAACAAATTTTATCAAATTATTGGTCATAGTGTCTTTATTGATGGTAAGTTTTCATTCGAAAAAACTGCAACATTAAATTTTTTTTTGAAGTAATTGTTATGTTATTTTACATTTATTTTTATTAAAATTAAATGTTAGATTACAAATATAAGATAAAGTCTCAGTCTTGATATAACATTATCATTAATTTTAAGAGGTTGGAATCAATTGAAATGTTGGTAAATTATTGTGGATCTTAGAAAGATATAAAAATGAGAAAATTGTTAATAAAAATGAAATTAGGTGTGTGGATGTAAAATTGGGGCATTTTGGACTTTTGGCCTTTTACCATAGTATAGCTTTGATTGTTGGCCACCATGTACTCGAGGAGATTCCACTATTTGCAAATGCATGTGAATGTTTCTAAACAGGAAAGAAAGTGAATGATAAGAGTAATACCATTATTCTTAAATATAAAAATAAAACTTTTAAGATATTAAATTACCAAATAGGTTAAATCAGAACATTTATCCTTTTTTTAGGACCATAAAATTTATCTACTTGGGGACGCTTGTCGCGCAGAGTTGAGTTGAGTTGGACAAAATTAGTTTGTAGGACGCTTGTCGCGCAGAGTTGAGTTGAGTTGGACAAAATTAGTTTGTAGTGAGTTCATAAGTCTATGTTTAGGGTGTTGAGTTGAGTCAGAAAATCTATGATTAGAATGCATAGTTGAGTTGTTAGAGATATCTGATACAGTTTTTTCTAACCTGAGGTACACTGTTTTTTAGTTGACTATTTTTGTTTCTTTTATTTTTTATTTTTCTAGTCATTTATCTAAAAACATATTTTTTCATATTTGCAACACTGAATTCAGATGTCCACTTAAAAAAATAATAATATATTTCAACATTATTTTTTTTAAAATACCATTCTTTATATTTCTTTTTTTAGACATTGACTTTTTTCAAAATATAGGCAATATAGCATTGTTTCCTCTTTTTGATATAGATTAAACTTCTGTCAATTTATAGAATCACATATTTTTTAGTAAACATTGAACTTATTTCAATGGATAGAAATCAAATGTTGTATTTTTTATAATAATAAATAGCAATTGATGAATGGAAAAAAAAAACAATGTATCTGTATTTTTTATCTTTAAACATAAATTAAACTTCTATTAAAATAGAGAAATCTAAGACTTTATTGTCTAAACATATATTGAACTTCTTTGGAAACTTACAAATGAAGAACTTATCATGACCTTTTTTAGTTACTAATAGGGCTGTTTCTTTTAAAATATAATGACCATTGCATTTTTTTTTTGAAAGGAACATTTTTTGTTCATATTTGTCAAATCAATATGACAATAAAATGACGATATATTTCAACATTAATGTCATGTAAAAGTGAAATATTCACAAAATATTAGCAGGTTATCAAAGATTTATTTACATGATTCACAAAACATAATTATGGTTTCAAGGACCTATTTACACGATTCACAAACATAATTATGATTCACAAAATATAAGTAATGTCCAACAATGATTCGAGTTTGTAAGTCCAAAGAAAGGTTGTTGGAGCAGAGAGTAAGACCAACTAATTAAATGTGCATTTCATATTATTTTGAACCATGAGAATGTCGTCGGTCGCTGGAAATTATTATTGGCAATACTCGTCGGAGAAGATACTGTTGGTTGCTAGATAAGGTCACCAACGATTGTTGAAAATCGTCAGACAAGGTAGTCGACAGTGATCGTCAATTGCTGCATATGGTCATCGGTAGTGAAGGTAGTCAGTCGCCGAGAAGGTCATCAAAGTTGGTTGTCAGTTGCCGAAGATGGTTGTCAATCTCTGGAGATGGTCACCGATCGTTAGAGATGGTCGTCGAAGGTAGCTTTTGGTTGCCATAGATGGTCACTGGTTGCTAGAGATGATCGTTGGAGGTGGTTTTCGACCGCTGGAGAAGGTCATCAGAGGTGGTCATCAGTTGTCGAAGAAGGTGTCGGTCTTCAGAGGTGGTCATCGATCGTTGAAGATGGTTACTAATCGCGGGAGATAGTCGTCAGAGGTGGTTTTTGGTCGCTAGAGATAGCCGTCGTCGGAGGTTTTTGGTCGCCAGAGGTGGTCATCGATTGTCGAATATGGTCATCAATTGCCAAAAATGGTCCCCGAAGGTGGTTACAGATCGCCGACGATATTCGTCGGTTGTTGGAGAAATAGTGATAAAATATGTTCATAGGGTTACTGTACAAGTCGGTAGAGTTAATATCCTAAGTCGGTAGAGTTAATATCTTAAGTCGACAGAGTTGAGTTAGTTTATCCATGGGCCAAACAGTGAGTTGAGTTTTCAACTCAGGGAGCCAGACACCCCCTTAACAATATGTGTGCATACCTTTAGTAAATTAGTTTCTATTTTTAGTTCAAGTAAATTGTACAACATATATAAATAACGGGGGAAAATTCATTTATACCCTAAACTTCCTAGTTGATTCAATTAAAATCATTAACTAATAATAATTCGTATCAATTAAAATTATAAAATTTGATAAGTGAATTATTTAGACTTTTATGGGTGATTTATAACTAATTTTACTTGATTTTATTTAAAATCAATTCGAAATTACCTAAATAAAATTATTCTTCTCTCAAAATCCTATTAAAGTAGTAAGAAAAATTATTACGTAAATCTCCCTAAATAAGTAGAGAAAAATAGCAATTAAAGATGAAAAATCGCTCATAATAATGAAAGTTGTTATCATCTACTTAAATTCAACAATTTCCTCTAGTATTACATTAATTTTCAAAAGTCTTACACAAGTGACATTTATATATTAATGGTTATAAAACGGAATCTCACTGAGGAACTAAATTAGCTCACTTATAAAAATTTAGGATTTTAATTTATACAATTATTAGTTTAAGTTTTTAATTGATTCAACCTACAACGTTTAAAAGTATACATTGATTTTGTCCCTAAGTAGTATTATTTTCATACACACATATACCATGGATATACATTAATTAATAACACTATCCCATAAGATAAAATACATTTTTTTGTTTTTGTTTTTTTAGTACATCAACAATTAAACACATTTTTTTTAACTTGAGAATAACTCAACTAGTTAAATGATATACTCTCAACTAAGAAGTCAAATATTTGAATCTTCACCCTCACATGTTGTCGAACTAAAAAAAACAATAAGAGATATATTAAGTTAATGAAAGTGTGAGCATGATTCAATTGGTTATGATATTATAACTTTCACGTATATGTTAGTAGCTGTGGTTCAAATTCGTTCCCTCCAAGTTGGAAATTAAAAAGAAAAGGTTAACTAATGATTTATCAATTAAAAAAAACACAACAGATGTGGGGATGAAAGTTTAAACCTAAATTCCATTTGATTATCATTTTATTTTTTAAAATTAAGCTTATAAACATAACTACTTAAAAAGTAAAATAAAAAACTAAGCTAATTTTTTAAAACTATAAAAGATAGTTTCTAAAAATTTGATTTTATCTTTGAAATTTGACTTAGAATTCAAATGCGTTTTTAAAGAAGGTGAAAATTCTACTAAAAAATTATGAGGAAACAAATATAATTTTAAATACAAAATTAAAAATAAAATCAATTTGTTCACACGAGAATTCAACCAACGAATGAAAATAAGACACGTGTAAATGAATTTTGTATTTGTATTGATTTCAGGTAATTGAGAGTACAATCTTTAGTATTTAATCCTCTGATTCTCTCTCCTACGTATGTGCTTGGATCGAGGGTTGAAACAGCTTGTTCTCGATGTTGAAGACTCCAATGGATTCGTGGTGTGTTCTTGATGATTCCCTTGAAGCGTTTTTCGTTCAGACGGTGTTTGATCTTCAGGAGTTTCTGGAGACTTCACAACTTTTTTTCTAAATTCTCTCTGAGCTTTTTCAGTTTTGAACTTTTGTATGTTTCACTCGAGGGCTACAAAGCTCGTTCTCGAGGTTGAAGCTGCAATGGGCTCTTTAGACTCGAAGAGGTGTTCTTCAGATTCGAAGAAACGTCCTTGATCTTCGACGCAGTGTTCTTCGTTCAGGATGTCTTTGATCTTTAAGGATGCAAAGAGTTCTGGTTTGTGAAGTCTCTCTGAAGTCTCAAATTTCTAAACCTTGAAAATGAAGGAGTGGGGTCTCTATTTATTGAGTTTCTCTAGGCCTCCAGATGGGCTTGAGCCCGTTGGACTGGGTCTGCTCTTTGTTGGGCCAACTCCTTTGGGTTGGGCCAACCTTTTTGAGCTTCGTTGATTTGAGTTTTCTATCCTGAACCGAGCTTTATTGATTTTGGGTCCACGTCTCTGGACCGAGTTTGAACTTTTACTAATTGGGCCTTTAATTTATACTTTTGCTTGTCAAATTTTAAGAAACCTAATTGTATAGTCACCAATTTAATTTAGGGATGTCTGCAGATTTAATTAGTCCCTAATTAAATAATTTTTCCATCAATGTCGGGTGATGACGTGACAATTTTGGATTGATCGAAATTTCTATTCCAACCATGGTTATCAAATGAAAAATTGCCTATTGAGCTCTACTATGTTTGTAATTAAAACAAATTGTTATATTTATAATTATGTTTTTTTAAAAATGCTATATCTGTAACTTTTTTTTTCTAAAAAATACATATTTACAAAATATAGGAAAAAAGCTATCCATTAAATTTTCTGCAATTAAAAGCCTGGCCTCTAACTTCTAATAATGTACAAATTTTAAAAAAACATTTTTCTTACATGACTTAATAAAATAATATGTTTTTAATTTAATAAATAATATTATTTAAAATTTTTAGTGCTTCTGTATAGTTTGTAAGAGGAAAATATTATTGTATGTGGTTTTTAAAAATAGGTTAACAACGTACATGGCTAAATTGAGATGGAAAACATTTTGCTTACCTGACTTAATAAAATAAGGGAACCTCCACAAACCATCCTTAAACTATAGGATTTGTTACCATCACACTCTTAAACTTCGAATTTGATCAATTAACTTCTTGAACTTTGTTATGTGTTGCAATCACACTAATAAACTTTTGATTTGATCAATCAACTTCCTATACTTAGTTAAGTGTTGCAATCAACTCCTAGACTTAATAAAGTAATATAAGATAAATTGCAAAACTTAATAAAGTTTAGGGACGGATAGATTATATTCAAGATTTGAAGGCCATTTGTGACAAACCCCGTAATTTAGGAATAGTTTCTGCAAATTTTCCTAAACATTAAAACTATGGGCCTCAAGTTTTTTGCATTATTATTCTATTCAATTTTAAAAATATGTATATAGTCTTTAGTCCATATAATTGAGGAAATCACAGAAATAAGGTAAATCACATTTATAATAATTTATTTTTAGGTTAAATTACAAATTTAGTCTCTATAGTTTGGAAGAAAGTTAGGATAGAAGAGAATAATCAAATTAAACCTATAGCAGAAGTATTGGAATCGACTTCAATTTTATTTAGAATTAAATGAAAATAATTCAGACTAAGCAAAATGTATCTTGACTTGAATATGGAGACAAAATTTTGGTTGTTCGTCATTTCTTGTGGAATTCCATAACGTTTTTTTGCTATGACTCGAAAAAAACACTAAAAAAGTTTGTGAGAACCTTCTTGAAAATAGAAAGAGAGAGTGAGAAGAGAATTTTCTTTCTCTTATCCATAAGGCACATAAATAGCTCACCCCAAGAGTTCTCTTTATTAGGGGTGATCAACAGTCGGTTGGGATCAGTTTTCGACTCCAACTGACGCCGAATAGACTATATAGTTGGTTCGGTTGGTCATTCTTTTCCTGGCTCAAACCGACCGACCAACGGTCGACTCGATCAGTCGGTTTAGGCAGTTTGGGTCTTTTTTTAATTTGTTATTTATTTATTATTTATAAAATATAATATAAATATATAAAATTTTTACATTTTTTGTGTTTGTAGCGCCCGATCAATTTAGGTGTGTTAATTAGTATTTTGATTAAATTTTCGATCTTTGAGTACTCAGGTCAGAACTAGGAATTTAAAGAATTACAGGGAATAAAGTGTTTCAAATTCTAAAAAGGATTAGGAATTGCCCTAATCTTAGCCTATTTAATTTAGATTGATTGCAACCTAAGAGTTACGTTTTCAAAATCCCTTCATTCCTTGTTGAGTTTGTGTTGGCCTTGCAGATCAAGGACAAGACGAAGACGTTCTGGTAATCTTTTCCTTTTCTTTTCTCTTTTTTTTTTTTCTTCTTTTCTTTCCTTTTCTTTTTCTTTTTCTTTTTCTTTTTTCTTCTTCCTTCATTTCTCCTTCACGCCTGAAAGCCCAGGCCTCAAAATTTTCTCCTTCACGCCCGAAAGCCAAGCCCTCGAATTTTTCTCCTTCGCACCGCCACAACTATCACACTTCTCTTTCGATCATTGGCGCGACTCTCTCTCTCTCCCTCTCCCCTTCGCCCGAGCGCCGGTTCGAACACCAGAACTCTCTCTCTCGTGCGCGACTCCCTTCCCTTTTTGCTTTTCTCTCGATGGCCGAAGAACCCACACTGTCCCCGCCGCGCGCCGACCTTGCGAAACCCAGCTGCTGCCTTGAGCTCTTGCCGCCACTGAACTCCCCACACCAATCGCCGGATCGAGCTCCCTATCTCTCCCACTTCAGTTTTGGTATCCCTCTTTCTGCTCACGTTTTTTTGGGCTTTTGGTATATTAGGTGTGCTATCTCGAGGTTGTTGAAAGGTTGTTGGTCGGACATCGATTGACGACGGTCAGAATTTCGAGTTGGGTCAGTCGACTTACATGTTGAGGTAAGTATCGCCAACCTTCGGCTATGTGTTTTGTACTGTAGGGTTTATGTAAGTTGAATTGGTTGATTTTTGAATAAGCAGAACAGTGAACCTTGGGCGAAGGGGTTGTTGTTGAGAATTCTGGTTGGGTCTTCATTTGGCTTAGCATCGAAAATCTCGGTTCGACAGTGCAAGTAAGTCCTAAACTTCAAATTGTAGTGCGCTGTAGTTTAGATTATTGTCAATGTGATTGTTCGTTAATGGGCCCAAGGTGACTTTGAGGACCAATGCCTTGAACTTGATCCCAATGCAAGTTAGGACGGAATGACGTTTGGTCTTGGGTCACTAAGGGATAACTTAGGTTGAGGCTAATGTTGTCTTCTCATTTGGTATGTTTTAGGCAAGCCGGTCACGACCTAGGAAAGGAGCAACTAGTCATTCATCTTCTCACCTAAAGATAAGTAACCATTTGGATTGACACCAAGCTCCTAAGTGAAAGAGCTAGGTGCGCGATATTGTTTAAGTGTTTCTTTTGTGAAGTTTTCATTGTGTGAACCTTTAGTTTGGGGATATGCGTGTTTATTGGACTCTATTGCATGTTTTATGAGATTTTTGCTTAGCATGATTGCAAGAACATTATCCCGAAGTTATGAATTGTGTTTTGATCGTGTTTATCATGTTTGTATGGGATGTGTGACTTGTTATGTGAAACGAGGTTGAATGTTTGGGTTTGTACTTAACATTCCTAATAAGTAAATGGTTTGAACTTAAGCTTGGTTAGATTGAGAAACCTAGTTGGATTTAGGATTCTTGGGATGGATTGGGATCCGATTAGGATGCCTAGTGAGAGCCTTAGTTACCATATGAATAAAGCCAGGGAACTATCACCTACCAACCCCTAAGCTACCCCTGAGCCAGTCGGAACCTCTAGGTTGACGAGTCTGAGTATGAGCATTAGGGTTGCTTTCTCTTTTGTTAGGGCTAGTTAGGGGCGATTCTGCTGGGATTTTATGCCCTAAACTCGTGTAGTTTGTAAATATATGATGAAATCAATAAAGAGTTATTATTCATCATTTCTTGTGTTCTCACATTTAAAACTTAAAATCCAATAAACTGAGCTCCAAGGTTATGGTTATGAGAATTTGAATAATGTGTAGAAGACACATTGCTAGGATCGTGTTCAAGTGTGTAGCCCAAATGATTTATAGTATATGGATAAGGTTGGGAACCTCATCCTAGAAACACTATGGATGCGATCCAATTTGTATTTGATACAAACAAGACGATCTAACTGGTTCATGTAGTTGACATGTGAGTGGAGGAGCATCTTGTGCGATGAGTTCGTACAAGACTGAACCGCGAATTATTAGCCTACTGATGTAACACCGTTAAAAGATTAGGTCTAATAGTTTATAGATGACCATTAGTGACTCGACCTGAATCTTGAACGGGTTACAAACTCCTTTCTGTGGGGGTTTGTCCTTAGACTAGTATGGGTGAGAGTGACTAGAGTTATCGACTCAATATGTCTACCTTCTCAGAGACAAAACCTCGTGGGGAGCTGGGAACTTAACTCCGCGAGATGAAATTCACTCGTTCCCGAGCTATGCAAATTAGATCGATTGTTCTCTTAAGGGCTGAATCCAGGTCTTGAACAATGGAGCCCCACCCTCTCACTGGCCCGAGAGGGATTTTGTTTATGGTAGGACCATAAACAAGTTGTTCATTAGAGGACCAATGGTACTTAAGGAGCAAGAGGTAATCATAAGGGTACAACGATAATTTGACCAAACTGTGATTACTGTTGCACGTAAATGTAACCATGCAAAACTTCAAGTGTACAGTGTCAAGTTTTAATATAGTGATTTGAGAATTCAAGTATCGTCCACAAGAATGATTTTCTAGATTGATTAATTACTAAGATACCAATCCTCAATTTTATCTAAAGAAATATAAACTTGTCAAATAAAGAATGGAAAATTAACAACTAAAGCAAGTGTGGAGACACAAATATGAAAGAAGCGTTAGGGAATTGATTTCACTAATTACTTCATTATTTTAACGCATGAAATTGACTTTGGTTGTGAGATTATAAACAAGAAGTTAAAAGTAATCAAAAGACTCTCTCGAGCTCTAGTGACCTCATGCATAACGATAAACCTAAAGTCTCCATTTAGATTTTCAAAGCATGCAAGACATTAAGCAACTTATTTTAAGTGTTTCCCAAAGAACCCTTCACTCTCGTGTAAGGATTTACTAAGCGTTTTGGAAATTTTAATATAGTCTAAAGTCTATTCTCTCGAATTAAACTTAAACCAATAAACACATGTTATTCTTGGCAAGAAAAAAACAAGCATTAAGAGTAAACTACCAAAAATAATTCAACACAACCAATAGTCAATTCAATTGCTAAAACAAATTCATAACAAGCTACATCAATCCCCTAACTATGGACTTAGCTACTCATAATCACTACAAACACATGTTGAGTCCATGCTAGAATCCATAAAACAAAACTACAAAACTAAAGGGAAGAGAAAGAAAAACGCTTTGGTGTCGATGCCGATCCTCGTCTCCGAGATTCCGTCACGATCCCGAGCCTCCACTTTCATGCTTGGCCTCCAAAGAACCCTCTCCAACTCCCTCAAGAGTGTATGTTTCGAAATTAGGGTCTAAAAATCTCTTAAATTTGGCTCTTCCTTTCAAAAGATGTGAAAACACACTTTTATACTAAATCGACATGGCGTTACAATGCTAGGCACAACGTTATAACACCGTGCCCTAGGGCGTAATTAAATAAGGAAATTCTTCGCAATGTCTCAATGCTACGAACACTGTTGACACTCAACACACGCAATACGGTGTTGCGACGCTGCAAGGCAGCGTCTCAACGCCATCTACTCGTATTTCCAACATGCTTCTTCTCATTGCATGGCATTGACACGCCTAAACCAGCATCTCAACGCCCTGGGCTCGAGTCTAATGATTATTGGCTTCCCTTCTTCCATTTTTTTCATATTTTCAATTCCAATGGCTCCCATTTGAGTCCTAATTCTTCAAGATCTCTGCTTTTGGTCCGTTCTTGCTCGTATCATGAAATTTAATATAATAATCTTATGAAAGCCCTGAAATCAATACAAAAACTAGCAAAATGCAAGACTAAGAATAACACATTTTGTGTGCTATCAAATACCCCCAAACTTAAACTTTTGCTAGTCCCGAGCAAAAACAAAACAAGACCATAGTAGAGATTTCCCTTATGCATACATCTGACTCAAACTTCAAAGATTAAAAGAAAAAATTCAGCAACCACTGGAAACAATTAAACATGACACTTCACCAAGCAATTTAAAACTTTTCCTAAGTATCCCTGTGTGTGTGATTAGCCTTCTTTCCCTTCATCTTTACTGGCCCGAAACAACTTTATAAGGTTCTCCATTCAACTTCCCTCTAAACTGGTCATAAGTCCTAATCCTTAAGTCTTCTCATAGTTAAGGCACAAACAACACTATTCAGTACTTCATTCTTTTTCAAACATTGATTTTTTTTTTAAAAAAGCAAAGACACTAGGTTTCACACATCCACTGCAGAGACCCTTACCCAGAGCACTCGTTCAATGAGTGCCCTAACTTATCACAGTGAAGGTAGTTCTTTTTGTCCTTGATTCTTTTACGCACAATTCAAAAGCAACAGACAACATATATATATTTTTTCAGTACGCACAATTATTACAAGCCATGCACTTCATATTGTCATTTACACTATCATGCAGTTTGACTCTCAAATCAGTCCTTACACCTATCGAGGTGACATCAAACTTATAAACCTAATAACTATGTTCTAAACATTCAAAACTACAGGAACAAAGATTATGTGCATAGATATTATAGGAAAAACTCAAGAAAAATTCTAAATTTACTCAAATTCAGATCATGCTCTCATATTTCACAAAAATTTCAATTAAATCTCATCCTAGGCTATCATAATCATACTTGTACAAAAGATCAATCAACAAATCAACACATACTCAGGACTTCTAAAACAATTAAAACAACACTCTCTCACCCCCAAACTTAGACTAAACATTTTCATCAATGTTTGCAAATTTAGCTCTAAGTGAAAAGAGAGAAATGTGAAGGAGTGAACAATATTGTCCTGAGTAATGAAGATCTCGTTTTCCATGTCCCTTTATTCGACCAAGTCACGAGAATGGACCTCCTTCACAACAAAATCAAAGATCAAAGTAAACACACTGTTTGCTTAAAAAGGGTGTATGAAATTATCAATAAAACACTCCTAAACTGTGCAAGTATACACAATCTAAACAACAAGTGATAAGTATATTTAATCGTCTCCTCAGGGATTAGTTGTGGAAATCACACAAGGTTGAGTTGATTTTAATGAGTAAGGGGTAACCAACATAAACAAAATGAGTAAGGAGTTTAGAAATCAAAGTAACAACTAAAAGCTCAGGCAAAACATAAGTGGATTAACAAAAATAAAGCAGCAACAAAAACAAACTTAACCAAGGCAATAAAAGGGGGTTAGATTAGGAATGAAATTATGCTTTAACAACCTACTTGCTAGAGCTCAAGACTGCACCAGAACCCAAAACAGCTTAATTCACGGAATCTTCCCAGATTTCCTTACACAATAGGTAATTAACTCCCATTAACACCTCAATTTAAGCTCCTAACTGTCAACACTAGGTGAGTGACTATCCCTAGACTCCTCAATCACCTGAGAGAAGTAATTCTCTTAATCAGAACTAGTGTCATGCCTTGAAATCGGTTTACTCTTCCCTTTCTCAAGTTGGAATAAACAATGCTAAAATGAGATGGCCAGCCAAATTCTAGCTAAATAGTAAATTCACAAGGCATGAGAGTGAGATTTGCAGTAAGGTACTCTTGCATTAAGTTGCTTTCACATAAAATCTCCTAATCCTCATCCCAAGGGTGATTAGTTCAACATATTAAGTAAAGAAAGCAATAAAACAGTAAACCTAGTTCTGAACGTGCTTAAGAAGTCTTAATTACAAAGTAGGTAGAGTAAGGGCAAGAAAATAAGAAGAGTAAACAAATGGGCGAAGCTCCAAGGCTCCCTTCAGTTTTTCAGCTTCCTTCCAGAAGAGGAATGCTCCCAAATTTGGTTTCTCCTTGACTTTCTAGTGCTGCACCTTTCCCAATCGATTTTCCTCTCTTTTCTCCTTCTTGTCCTCATCTCCTTCCAAAAACGGCTAAAGAAAGCATTTATAGCATATTCATCTCGAAATGAGGGTTGAATGGACAGGAGAAGTGGTCTGGCGGCTTTCCATTGGCTCACAGCAACTGATATGACATCTTTTGTCCAGCTCAATTAATGAATTTTGTCCACGTGTATATTCTGCGAACTGATACCACAATTCTGCTCCAACAATCTTTACCCTTCAGAAAATGGACAACTACAACAACTCAAAGCAGACTTCCAGCACTTCATAACATCCATTGATAACTCACCATAAGTGAGTTATTTTACTAGAATTTTAGTGTTTAATCCACTTGAATTGCATTTAATTTAGTGATCCTCATGTTAGTTTATCCCTAAATTATGTGTGTTAGCTTTAAAATCTTGCATTTAAGCATTAGGTGCAAAAAGAATTAATTTCGATGTTTTTTATGCTTTAATTTAAGAAATTTGGAAAAATAAGCTATGATGAATTAACTAATAGAAAAACGAGACTTTTAATTCTAGAAAAATCCTATCATATTTATTGGGTCCATATTTTAATTAATGAATTTATTAGGATTTTTCTATGTGCAGGAGATGTTTGAAAATTACAGGAACCCTAAGGGCATTTTAGACATTTTACCCAAAGGGTAAGATGATCTTTTTACCCCTAAGGGCATTTTTGTAAATTATAGAGTTAGGGTAACACCATCTTGTATAAGGAGGCTAGGGTTCACAAGTGCCAAAGGAGTTGGGGGGAGAGAATTGGCGACAAGGGAAAGAGACCAAGAGAGAACGGGTGATTGCTACAGCAAAGGTGTGCATTGGAGAGAAAAATTGTGAAGGTTCCATTTCTGTAGCAATCGTGTGAGTGAGGAAAAATTGAAGCTTCAAGGTGTCATTGCTGTAGCAAAACCGAGACCCATTGTTGTAGCAAAATCGAGAGCATCACAGCAGTTCGGTTTTCACAGACGTCTTTCACGAAATTTGTGATTACCGGCGATCCAACCATTGGATTTTACTAAAACTTTGTCAGCCTGTTGAGGACTCATAGAGCTCCCATTTGAACGGTTGGATCGTGGTTTCGAGCTTTCCTGTGTCAGATATCGCAGTCACATTGGGCGACAACAGCAGTTCGGTTTTTCACAGACGATGCTCACAAAGTTGTCGTTTGCCGGAGTTTCAACCGTTGGATCGTGCTGAAATTTTTCCAGATTATTTAAGACTCATAGGGCTTTACTTTGAACGGTTGGATCGTCGTTCTGAGCTTCGGTGGATGAGATATCGCTGTCGCACAGAACCTGCAAAACTAAAATCTGCTACTATGGTCTGCTGTCTTTGGTGGTATCTTTTGCTTCGTGTCATTACCTCTCCTAATCTCTAATTGTTAATGTTGTTTTTCCGCTATTGGACACATATTTAAGATTATTTTTGTTCACTATTTTAGACCGAATTCGTGACTGTTTTTAGGCTAGAATTGTGACTGATTTATGATAAATTTGTGAACATCATTGGGTTGTTTTCTTGAATTCTTTGATGGATAAAAACATGCATCAATTAGAAGTTTGTGAGTTGATTTTTGTCATGAACTAAATTATCTTAGGCAAGGGTTAGGTCGTTTTCAATGTAATTTTGGATTAAATTTATGGTTGATGCCATTAATTGAATTTATGAAATTTTATTAAATTTAACGGTGCATGAGAATTAAAATTGGCCTTTTTAACTTCTCTATAATTCATAAACTTGGGAAAGCTAATGAATTAGAAAACTAAAATTTCATTCTAGGATTATTGAGTTGATTAGGGATAATTAACCCACCTAGAACCTAAAATCATGGGCATAATTTAGATCACAATTGGGAAATTGTAGGTTTTAAAACTTAGTGATTTTGGAAAGAATCATTTGAATGCATGTGTAGGTAAATTCAAGACATCACTCAAAATTTATTCAAATCGAACATTAGAACTCTAACCTAACCCGAGCCTATTTTTCATTACAAATCTCATCTCTTGTATCTCCCCTCTTGTTTGCATTCTCCTCTCCCCGCATTTAAATTTACTTATTTTCTTGAGTCTAGTCTTATCTTGTCTTACTTATCACATCTGTTTATTTACTATAGTAAATTGCACACCCATGCATTGCACTAAAATAAGGAAAAATTTGTTAGGACACTCATCCATTTAGGTCTAACTAGTCCTCGTGGGATCGATACTTTTAACTTATCACTTGCTTTGTAAACATTGTAAACATTGACAAGAATTAACACCAAGAATTAACACCATAAAAGTACCTATTCAAAGGCTTAAAGGTACTTCAAAATTACTTTGTAAACATTGACACACAAAAGTACCTATTCAAAGGGTTTCTAAAGCTAAAATGGTAGAAGAAAACTCCAACTACCAAGAATTAACACCATAAAAGCTCACTCATAGCTCTCATTCTAAGAGTTAACAGGCACCAACACCAATAATTAAAACAAAACAAACGAAAAACAAAACAAAAGTAAAGGAAAAGCTTGGGTTGCCTCTCAAGAAGCGCTTTCTTTAACGTCTTTAGCTAGATTGGATTCTTTGTTCTGTGTTCACAATGGTTTCATTTTCTCATCTAAGCCCTTCAGATCCTTCATTCTTCCTCTTGCTACCTGGTCTAAGGATTCACTCAAGAAAATATTATTTCAAAAAATCAGTAGGTAGAGAATTAGCTAATTCAATTTTTAAGCATTGACTTATCTCATGGTCAGCTTTTTGAGGAGAAAAGATCTGAAGTTGAACCTCCTCCTGTTCCACATGCAAAGTCAATGTGCCCTAATGCATGCTTATGTCTGCTTTGCTGGTTGCTAGAAAAGGTCTTCCCAAAATGATGGAAATCTCTGCATCCTCTTCCATGTTCAGGACAAGGAAGTCCACAAGGAACACGAACTTGTCTACCTTAACAATGACACCCTCCACTATTCCCTGTAGATAAGTAATAGACCTGTCTGCCAGCTGTAGAGACACTATTGTACGCTTGACCTCCCCCAAACTTAGTCTCCTGAAAACAAAATAAGACATCAAATTAATACTGGCACCTAAATCTGATAAGGTTTTAAACTTACAGTTGCCAATAGAGCAGGGAACAGTAAAACTCCCTGGATCCTTCAGTTTTTGTGGCAACTTGCGCTGCAGAATAGCGTTGCACTCCTCAGATAAGTTAATTGTCTCATATTCCTTCAGCTTCTACTTTTTGGATAGGATCCGTTTCATAAATTTCACACAGTTAGGTACCTGATCCAAAGCATCAGAAAAAGGAATAATGATGTTAAGCTTTTTAAATACATCCAATTTTTTTTGAAACTACAGATCAATATTTTTCTTTAAAAAGCGTTGTGGATAAAGAATTGAGTTAAGAGTAGGAGGGATAGAAATCTTAGTCTATTTCTCCTGCATGGTGTCACTGATAGTTTGTGACTTCCCAGTTGTTACCTCAGGAGTCCTTTCCTGTTCAGCCTCTTCCCTAATAAGGTAATTTCCACTTCTCAGTGTAATAGCCTTACAGGTTTCCCTTGGATTTACCTCTATATCACTTGGGAACTTACCTTTCTGAAGGCTATGGATCACAATGCCCATCTGACTAATCTGAGTCTTGATGTTCTTTATGGCAGCTCCCTGACTGCTCACTACACCAGTCAGACTGGTTATTGCATTCTCCAATTTGTTTGCCCTATTTCTGGATTCAGTTACAAAGGAGCTTACCACTTCCTCTAATGATGGCTTCCTCTCAGCTTGGTATGACGTAGAAGCATAGCCTGAAGGAGGATTCAAAATATTCTTATTATTAGCATAGGAAAAATTTTCATGGTTCCTCAAACCTTGATGATAATGTGTAGGGATGTTGTTTTGAATTAGGTTGCCCTCATGGTTACTGCTCCTGTTGTTTAAGTAGTGTGCTTGTTCCATGTTGAATTATCCATTGGATTGGAAGCACTGAGAGGTAGCCATAGAAGCTACAGACTGTGGTGTTCTTGCAAGTTTGGACAAAACATGAGTAAGAGATGCCATTTGTGATTTAAGAGCATTTACCTCATCAAGTTCATAAAGTCCAGCTACTGGTCTAGACTTCTCTCGTTCCATAGGCCACTAGTAGTTGGCATTTGACATCTCTTCAATGAGGGCTCGAGCTTCAACAACTGTCTTGACCATTATTGCCCTTCCAGCAGTGACATCCAGAATGGTTCTTATGTTACCTGAAAGTCCATTATAAAAAATTTGGATTTATAACCAATCTGGGTACCCATGCTGTGGGCATCTCCTCAAAAGGTCTTTGTAGTGCTCCTAAGCCTCAAATAATTGCTCTCCCTCAAACTGCTTGAAAGTCCCTATCTCTGTCCTCATCTTTGTAGCTTTTACTGGTGGGAAGAATTTTATCAGGAAGGCTTGGGCCAACTCCTCCCAGGAAGTGATACTTCCTGGTTGAAAGGACCCCAACCAATCCTTAGCTCTGTCCTGCAAAGAAAAAGGAAAGAGACGTAAGCGAATAGAGTCAACAGAGATACCATTCAATTTAATAGTACCACAGATTTTAAGAAAATTTTGTAAATGAGAATTAGGGTCCTTTGTGGCTAGCCCTCTAAAAGCATTTTCCCTAACCATTTGAATCAACCCTGTTTCCAATTCAAAATTGTTAGCATTAATAGGGGCATGGACTATTCCAGCCTTCTCAGAATTAAACACAGGTTGGAAATACTCCCTGATAGGTTTAGGTTCATTTACCATCCCTTGGTCTGCCATCTAAAAATTATCAACTCTTTTCTCTCTCAGTAGTCTCCTGCAGGTTCTTTCGATTTTTGGATCTAAAGGCTTAAGGTCTGCAGCCTTATCTTTTCGCATGCACCTTGAAGACAAAACAAAGAAAGGAAAATGTAAGAAAACAAAAATAAATACAAAAAAAAAACTTTAGTCTAAAATCAAAAAATTTTCTCCTAGTATTAATCAATCTAAATAATCGCTAGTCCCCAACAACGACGCCAACAATTTGTTGCACGTAAATGTAACCATGCAAAACTTCAAGTGTACAATGTCAAGTTTTAATATAGTGATTTGAGATTTCGAGTATCGTCCACATGAATGGTTTTCTAGATTGATTAATTACTAAGATACTAATCCTCAATTTTATCTAAAGAAATATAAACTTGTTAAATAAAGAAGGGAAAATTAACAACTAAAGCAAGTGTGGAGACACAAATATGAGAGAAACGTTAGGAAATTGATTTCACTAATTACTTCATTATTTTAACGCATGAAATTGACTTTGGTTGTGAGATTATAAACAAGAAGTTAAAGGTAATCAAAAGACTCTCTCGAGCTCTAGTGACCTCATGCATAACGATAAACCTAAAGTCTCCATTTATATTTTAAAAGCATGCAAGACATTAAACAATTTCTTTTAAGTGTTTCCCAAAGATCCCTTCACTCTCGTGTAAGGATTTACTAAAGGTTTTGGCAATTTTAATATAGTCTAAAGTCTATTCTCTCGAATTAAACTTAAACCAATAAAACATGCTATTCTTGGCCAGAGAAAAACAAGCATTAAGAGTAAACTACCAAAAATAATTCAACACAACCAATGTTCAATTCAATTGCTAAAACAAATTCATAACAAGCTACATCAATCCCCTAACTATGGACTTAGCTACTCATAATCACTACAAAACATGTTGAGTCCATGCTAGAATCCATAAAACAAAACTACAAAACTAAAAGGAAGAGAAAGAAAAACGCTTTAGTGTCGATGTCGGTCCTCGTCTCTGAGCTTCTGTCACGATCCTGAGCCTCCACTCTCGTGCTTGGCCTCCAAAGAATCCTCTCCAGCTCCATCAAGAGTGCATGTTTCGAAATTAGGGTCTAAAAATCTCTCAAATTCGGCTCCCCCTTTCAAAAGATGCAAAAACACACTTTTATACTAAATCGGCACGGCGTATTGCAACGCCGTGCCCTAGGGCAGAATTAAATAAGGAAACTCTTCGCAATGTTGAGACGCTATGCACAACGTCTCAACGCTACGAACACTATTGACGCTCAACACACGCGATACAGTGTTGCGACACTGCAAGGCAGCGTCTCAACGCCATCTACTCGGATTTCCAGCGTGCTTATTCTCATTACATGGCGTTGACATGCCAAAACCAACGTCTCAACGCCCTGGGCTCGAGTCCAATGATTATTTTGGCTTCCCTTCTTCCATTTGCTTCATATTTTCCATTCCAATGGCTCCCACTTGAGTCCTAATTCTTCAAGATCTCTTCTTTTGGTCCGTTGTTGCTCGTATCCTGAAATCCAATACAATAATCTCGTGAAAGCCTTGAAATCAATAAAAAAAACTAGTAAAATCCAAGACTAAGAATAACACATTTTGTGTGTTATCAATTACGAACAACCTGTGAAGGGTCGACTCATGGGCATTGGTGAAATCAATGGACACAATTTGTCCTACAGTGAGGAGAGTGCAACTACGAGTCTATAGGTCCATTAGGTCTCTCCGTTGGCTCAACATGGATATATCGAGAGTATAAAGTTTTGGAGCGAACTTGAAGTGTTCAATTTCATAAATGGGAGTTATACTGATTATATGTGATATAATCAATATAATATATAGTTTAATGTGAATATGATTCATAATAAACTATATACTATATTTAGATTAATTTCCAAATATAGTTTTAGTGTGGAATTGTTTCATATTAAACATTAGAGGAAATAATTGAATTGAGAGCAAAAATTAAATATGATTCAATAATGCAATTATGCAAATATGATTAGCATAATAAAGTATGAGATACCTTATATTATGTAATTAAGTGATTTGCATAATGCATAAATTGTGCATTTAGTGGGACAATGGGTAGAAGAAGTTATCTCCACACTCACTCCCTATATAAAGATGTATGTAGATCAATTTTGAGGTTGATTGTCTCATTTTGGAAATAGGGATTTCCAAATCACTCAAACTCTCAATTCTCTCTACACTCAATTCTCTCCCTAAACCCCAAAATAGATTCCACCATCTTCCCTTTCCTAGAGAACAATGGAGAAGACTTGTTGGAGGTGTTCTTATTGATACTTGAGGATGAGGATCAAGTACGAGATTGGAGAAGGATCACTAGAAGAGGTTTCTTCAAAGGTAATTCCTCTTCTCCATTTATGCTTAACCTTATTTTTCTATTTTTATGTTTAATTCAAACGTGCAAAAGCGATTCCAACACTTCTGCTACGGGATTCAATCCCTTCAGATTCTCCATCGCGACCGGTTGAGTGTCGCTTTCCTTCTTCGACGCACTAGCCTAGGGTTGAAGGGAATGAGAATCCCCGCGCAGTGGAAGACGATCGAATCGTCGTGGTGATGTTGTGCTACTTAATCACGTTAAAACTAATTATCACATAACTATAGGCTAAACATGCAATTTAAGAAAGAAATCAGTAAGGTTAAGATACTTACTTGTTGAAGACTTTCTTCAAGATTCCTTCCCGTTCACGAACTCTTCGTGGTCTCCTTGATCTCAACAAACTCGTACTCTTCTCACGAACACCGACCGAACACCACCACTTGGTTTCTCGGTTGTTCTTCTTTTGGAAGAAGGAGAATTGTGGGATCCTTCTTTGGTTTGGGAGGAGAAGTTTTGAGAGAGAATTGAGAGAGGAGAGAACTCTTCCTTTTAGTGAGATTTCCAAAAAATGAAAGTAAGAGCTTACAACCCTTCTTGAAAAAGGGGTTTATATAATGGAGATAGGTGGAGTTGAAATCTCCACTTATTTACCATTTTACCACAACTATAGGTTATGTAAATCATATTTGCATAACAATATATTATAAGATATCTCATATCTCATTTTACAAATCACATTTGTATAATTGTGGATTTTTAAATTGAATCACATTCAATTTAATTTCTCTCAATCTAATTTCTCCAAATTAGCCCTAATTCAACAATTAGGCTAACTTACAGTTTATTATGAATCTCATTCACATTAAACTATATATTATATCATTCATATCTCATATAAATGACATAAATGCCCTTTAGTGAACTTGAACACTTCAATTCACACCAAAACAGTAAACCTTCTTTTAATCTAGTTTGAGCCAACCGAGGGACCTTATGGACCTACAGTGATGAGCTCCAATGATCCGAGATTAACCTATCAAACTCTTTGACCCGATTAATCAACATTCATTAGCTACGGTAACACTCCACTAAACCCCGTAGCTGCACTCCCGTCAGTGCAAGATATTACGTGTCCGCCGATATAACCAATGCCTATGAGTCGACCCTTCACAGGTTGTTCGTAGACACTGCTGGGTCAAATTACCGTTTTACCCCTGTGTCTACTTCTTGCTCCTTAAGTCCCCACTGCTCCTCTAATGAACAACAACGTTGTAATGGTCCAACCATACACAACAACCCTCTCGTGCCAGTGAGAGGGTGGGCGCCCGTTGTCCAAGCCCTGGAGACAACATTTAAGGGAACAACCCCTCTAGTTTCCTTAAAGGCGGGAACGAGTGAATTCCATCTCGCGTAATTAAGTTCCCAACTCCTAACTTGGTTCTGTCCCTGAGAAGATAGACATATTGGGCGAGTAACTGTGACCACCCTCACCCGTACTAGTCAAAGGACGCACTTCGCAGCATGGAGTTCGTAACACGCTCGTGGATTCGTGTCGAGTCACTAATGGTCATCTCACGAAGTTATTAGTCTCATCACAGCGGTGTTACATCAGTAGGTCTAATAATTCACGGTCCGGTCTTGTACAATCTCATTGTACAGGATGCCCCCACTTGCATGTCAACCACATGAACGAGTCAGATCACCTCATTTGTATCTTAATACAAAGCGGGCCGCATCCACAGTGTATCCAAGATTAGGTCTCCAACCCCATCCATATACTGTAGACCATTCGGGTCATTTACTCGAACGTGATCCTCCCGTAATTTAATAACTATACGAGATTAGGACAAAAATCCCAACAAACTCCCACTTGGACTAAGCTAGTGGAACAAATACATTTCTGAAATATACATAAATTACAATAAAGTAATACAATAAACTAGGGCATTGAATACCCGTTTACACATCTCCCACTTGCCCTAGTCAGGAAGTACTCGAAGACCTAGACTCTCTAGGTGATCCTCAAACACCTTAGCTGTGAGGGGCTTTGTAAATGGATCAGCTACGTCGTGCTCCGATGCTATCTGCATGACTGTCCCGTCGTCGCGGTGCACAATCTCCCGTATCAGGTGATACTTTCGCTCAATGTGTTTGCCTCTCTTATGGCTCCGAGCCTCTCTAGAGTTGGCTACTGCACCACTGTTGTCACAAAACAGTGTGATCGACAAGTTCATATTTGGAACAACTTCCAAATCTGTCATGAACTTCCTAAGCCAAACAACTTTCTTTGCAGCTTCACAAGCCGCAACGTACTCCGCTTCCATAGTGGAATCAACGATGCATCCCTGCTTGATGTTTCACCATACTACAGCTCCTCCATTCAGAATGAAAGCTGACCCCGAAGTGGATTTCCTAGAATCTTTATCGGTATGAAAGTCAGAATCTGTGCATCCCGTAAGGATCAAATCCCCACCACTATACACTATGTTGTAGTTCCTCGTTCTCCTAAGATACTTGAGAATTGCCTTTACGGCTGTCTAGTGATTTAATCCTAGATTGGATTAATACCTACTGACTATCCCTATTGCATAACAGACGTCGGGCCTAGTACACAACATGACATACATAAGGCTCCCTACAGCTGAAGCATAGGGGATCCGTCTCATATCCTCAACCTCTTGAGGAGTCTTAGGACACTGATCTTAAACAAGTGAACTTCGTGCCTGAAAGACAGTAAGCCCTTCTTGGAGTTCTGCATCTTATATCTAGACAACATCTTGTCAATATAAGACGCTTGAGGCATGGCTAGCGTTCTGTTCTTCCGGTTCCGGACAATCTGGATACCTAGAACATACTGAGCTTCTCCCAAATCTTTCATTTGGAATTGTGAAGCTAGCCATTTCTTTACGTCAGTAAGAAATCCTACCTCATTCCCAATGAGAAGGATATCATCCACGTATAATATCAGAAATGCGACAGTTTTGTCGACGATTTTCTTGTAGACGCTGATAATCCCATGAAATGGGAGTTAATTATCACAATTTCGCTCTTAAATCTCGCTATTGAGTAGCGTGCATTTCATTGTCAGTTTTGGGTTATTTTTTTGCTTAGTAGCGAAGCATGTCGGTGTTAAAGAAAAATCTTTCTAATTGCCCTTGATTTTTATTGAATTATCCTTCTTTTGGACAGGTTATGAAGTTGATCTAAAGAGATTGTGGGTTGATAAGCCATGTTATTGAGTTATTTGTGCAATGAGGTTACAATGCTACAATACTGTGCAACACAAAGCCATTGTGGGTGACAATGTTGCAGCACTGCGCAACACATCATAATGTGTGGCCAATGCTACAACATTCAAAACTCAAAGCTGGAAGCAATTTTTCTCGCTAAAGTTTCTGATGATGTCAGCCTATTCGTCACCCTTCATTAAAAATGAGCCAATGATGAGTTGCCACGTGTATTGGGTGTTCCAAATCAACCCTAAAAGAGAAAGTTGAGAGGGGAAGCTATCGTGAAAGGAGAGGGAGGCCAAAAAGAAGAGAAACCCACGTTTTGGAGAAAGGAGAAAAAGAAAACAAAGAGTTGGGATCTTTGTTTTTCTTTGAAAAAAGAAGAATATTCATCCTCCTCTACTCATTCTTCCTCAATTTCTTGTTGGTTTTTCGTTCTTATTATTGATTTTTGCTTTGCCCTAAGTTTTCTTAAGCTTTTAGCTAGGTTAACATACTTTTGAAGCCATTTTAGTGTAAATCTTAGTTAAACCTCTCATTATGATGTTGATTTCTGATTTATTGAGCTTTATTTCAAGTTTTATAGTTATGGGCTAATTGTTTTAGGGCTGGAAATTGTGGTTGGAGGTGGTTTGTTTGAACTCTTTTGATTCAATGCACATGAATGAAGTTATATTTCCATTTGTGGTGTTCATTGCAAGTTCTTATTTGAGTTTGATCATCTTAAATAGGACGTTAGCTTGTTCTTAATACTGAAAGGGTTAGGAATGAGTAGATTAACACAAATGGAGCAAGTGGTTTCTCATGGGGAGAAGTTGTAGGGTGTAGACATACATTCTAAGCTTGTGTTTTTATGGAATTCGGTCTTTTTAATGTCCGTTAGCATTGAGTTTTCATAGACATATGCTTAACTCTGTGTTGAAGGTGAGAAAATCGAGTTCGGGAAGTTTTGGGTCGGTTTTAACGTAAAATTTCCTGCTATATAACATTGTGGTGATTAATGCTGCAACATTGGCAAGTCAAAATAGCAAAAACAACCCATTGCTTTCCAAAAATTTCAACCCTCTATTTTATCCATTTTATTACTTATTTAGCATCTTAAACCTTTGCTTTAAGCTAGCTTTTAGTTTCTTTAGTCTCATTTACTTTATTGGTCACTTTGGTGCTTGTTTTTAGTCGTTTTGCATGTTTAGTTGTGTTTTTTAATATCGTTTTAAGCTTAGTAGTTCGTACTTAATTTCATCATTTTCGCTAACTTTAGTCCCTGTGGGATCGACCTTGTTTACCATCTACTACCTACGATTGCGTATGCTTGCCTAGTGAGTTTTTGCACAACAAGTTTTTGGCGCCGTTGCCAGGGACTATTTGTTTGTGAATTTTGTGAAATTGAGTACTTTTATTTGTTGATTTTAGTTTTAGTTAACACACTCAAAATTTTGATTGGTTACCTTTTTATCGTGCTAGGTGTTGAATTCCTTATATGAACGAGGAGCACGATCTTGAATTGCAACGTCTTGATCCCGAGATCGAACGCACATTTCATCGTAGAAGAAGGGAACAAAGAGGACGAGCAGAAGTTGAAGGTATGGCTGAACCATCGTTGAGAATTGATAATAATGGGGGTGCTAGAGCAGTGGAAGATTAGAGAGATCGGGTTATTTAGGAATATGCAGTGGCAGTTCTGATTCTAGGGATTATGCCACCAGAAATAGAGGCACCACATTTTGAATTGAAGCCGGTCATGTTTCAGATGCTCCAACATATAGGCCAGTTTGGTGGTACGCCGATGGAGGATCCTCACTTACACCTCCAGTTATTCATGGGAGTCTGCAAATCTTTTGTAATCAGAGGGGTTAGTGAGGATACTTTTAGGTTGACGCTCTTCCCTTATTCATTAAGAGGCAAGGCGCTAGAATGGTTGAATACAATACCACCTGGAGCTATAACGAGTTGGAATGAGTTGGTGGAACAATTCTTGATTAAGTATTTTCCACCCACTAAGGGTGCAAAGCTCAGGAGTGAGATAACATCGTTTCAACAACATGAGGATGAATCATTGTACGAAACATGGGAGAGGTTTAAGGAGTTGTTGCGCAAATGCCCAAATCATGGTATTCCCTACGACATTCAGATGCAAACTTTTTATATTGGGTTGAATACCCATACGAGAATGGTAGTGGATGCCTCAGCTGGAGGAGCATTGTTGTCGAAGACATATAATGATGCTTATGAGATTCTGGAAAAGATTACAAAGAATAACTACCAGTGGCCAACATCGCGCCTTAATCCGACTTGCCAGGTAGCATGGGTGCAAGATGCGAATGCAGCGAGCTTGGCAGCACAGATTGCCACCCTTATCAATACACTGAAATCAATGAACATGGGTTCAGAAAATCAGTTTGGGCCGCCAATGTCAGTATCATGTGTTTATTGTGGGCAGGGCCACACTTTTGATGTTCGCCCATCCAATCCGGCTTCGGTAAACTACGTGGGGTATAATAAGAATTTCAACCCATATTCGAATACATACAACCCGAGTTGGAGGTATCATCCAAACTTTGCATGGAACAATCAAGGAGTTGGGCCTTCAAATCAGCAAATGAGACCTCCGGTACCTCCAGGATTTCAACAACAGGGATATCCTCAACAAATTTTGCAGCATCCTAGGGCACAAACTCAGGAATCTACATCCTCACTTGAGACCTTGTTGAAAGAGCACATGGCTAAAACTGACGCTATAGTGCAAAACCAAGCTGTGTCAATTAGAAATTTAGAGAACCAAATGGGCCAACTAGCTTCAACTTTGAATAATAGAGCCCAAGGTACCTTGCCTAGTGATACTAAGGATCCAAGAGGCAAAGGTAAGGAAACATGTAAAGCAATCCAACTTCAAAGTGGGAAGGAGTTGGAAGAGCCGAAAAGCAAGGCTCCTAAGGTTAAAGAGCACACTTCAATCCAAGAGAATGTTGAGGACAATGAAAATCAAGTTGAGCATGGGAATAACCAGAAAAATGTTGCAGCATTACCTCAACATCAGGAAAATGATCAGAACAATGTTGCAACAGTTTCTTTGCATCAGGAGAATGATCACAACAATGCTGCAGGATTGCCACAACATCATGTTGGGGTTTGTGCCCTAAAACTCGTAGTTTGTAATTATGTTCTAATTATTGTAATAAATTGTTATTATTTCAATAAAAAGTTATTGTTCGTTATTTACGATATTGCCTTTGTTTTAACCCTAAATCCAATAAACTAAACATCCAAGGCTGTTAGATGTATGTTTAACTGAATGTAGTGTACATATAAAGGATCTCGGTTCGAGATACAACCTAAAGGGTCTATAGTAAGGGGATAAGGTTTGGGTAGCTTACCCTGGTAAAACGATGAATGTGACCCACTTTGTATATGATACAAACACTGTGATCCTAACGTGTTCGTGTAGATGACATGTGAGTGGGGATATCCTATGTAATGAGATTACATAAGACCGGACCGCGAAATAATAACCACTAGATGTAACTCCGTTGACTAGTTGAGTTTCTATTTCACTAGGATGACCTAGGCAACTTGATCTCAATCCTGAGCATGTTACGAACTCCTGTTCGCGAGGGATTGTCCTTTGACTAGTATGAGTGAGAGTGGCGAGATTCGCCGACTCAATAAGCCTACCTTCTTGGGGACAAGACCGAGTGAGCGGCTGGGAACTTAACTTAGCAAGATGAAATTCACTCCTTCCCTCCTACTAGGGTAAGTAGAGGAATGTTCCCTTAAGTGGTGTCTCCAGGACTTGAACAAAGGGCCGGACCCTCTCATTGGCCCGAGAGAGACTCTGTTTGTTGGTAGGACGACAAACAAATTGTTCATTAGAGGAGCACTGATACTTAAGGTACAAGATGTAACCCAGGGGTAAAACGATAATTTGACCCAGCTGGTGTTACAACATTCTTGAAGGATTGACTTGCTGTTATTGGTTAATATCCGTGGACACAGAAATATATCTGCAGTGAGAAGAGTGCAACTGCGGGACTTTAGTGGAGTGTTCCCGATATTAACGAATGTTGATTAGGAGGTTAATGAGATTAACCGAGTAATCTCGTATCGTTGGAGCTTCTGATCTATAGGTCCATTAGGTCCACCTTCTAGCTCGTAAAGGGTTCTTAGATCGTTTGAATTTGAAATGTTCAAATTCATAAGGGAATAAATTTAATGTATATAGATACAATATAATATATAGTTTTGGAACTATATATTATAAATTTAATGTGAATATGATTCATAATAAATTATATGAGAGAATTAAATATTTGAAAGAATTCAAATATTAAATTCAAATGTGAATGTGATTCATATTTGAAAACTATAGGTTAAAATTTAATGTGTATTTGATGTGCATTAAACTATAGATTAAGGGGTAAAATGATTAAATAAGATTTAATCATTTTGTATAATGTAGTATTGAATTAGATGGGATTTAATTAAATGAATTATTTATTTATTTATTAATTAACTCCCCTCGATAGGTAGTGGGGAGTTACCCACTGAAGTGTCCTTCTCCTGGTGAGAAGGGTAAGTATGATCGATAGATCATTCAATTCGATTGAATTCAACAGATTGAAGAATTCTCTCTCTCTCACTCTCTCTATTCCCAAAACTCTTCTAAAAGTTGGATCCCTTCCCACCTAGGGTGATCTAAGCATTCAGAGAATAGAAGGTTTACTGAGTGGTTGTGTTCTGTTGGAAAAACAGAGACGTTCTTTTGGGTGTACCTGTGTTGCCGTACAATTTGGAAGCAAGAAGTTGCTGTGTGGAAAAACTACAAAGGTAATGTATCTTCTTTTAGTTTAATTGTTAAACAAAGCATGTTTGCATGTTAATTTCCATGTCTAATTAGATTAGAAGGCATGTTTATCTCTGTTTATTTTCAATGTATTAGATTTTGTTTTTCAACCAAAATAAGCATGCAATTACGATTCCAAACTCGTTTCCGCAACTCAAGGGGATTAGATCTCCATCACATCAGAAAACAGAACAGAAAAATGTTGCAGCATTGCCATAATCAAAGCTAGCTGAGGAAGTGAATTCGAGACCACCACCACCTTTTCCTCAACGATTTCAAAAGAAGGAGCAGGACAAACACTTTGATAAATTTCTTGATATTTTAAAGGGTTTGCACATTAATATTCCGCTTGTTAAAGCCTTAAAGCAAATGCCCAACTATGCCAAGTTCATGAAAGATATTTTGACAAAAAAATGAAGACTTGGGGAATTTGAAATAGTGACTCTTACAAAAGATTGTAGCTCAATCCTTCAAAGTAAGCTTCCTTCTAAATTAAAGGATCCTGGTACTTTCACTATCCCTTTCTCTATTCGTAAAACCTATAATGGAAGGGTTTTATGTGATTTGGGAGCAAGCATAAACTTGATGCCTATGTCGGTGTTTAAAAAGCTTGGTATTGGAGAGGCAAGACCCACCACAGTCTCCTTACAGTTGGCAGATCGTTCAATGGTTTATTGATAGCACACAAAATGTGCTATCCTTAGCCTTAATTATTGCTAGTTTTGTAATGATTTCAGAGCTTTTACGTGTCTAAATTACTCAATTTCAGGTTAAGAGCTTAAACAGAATAATTGGAGACATTTTGGATCACTCGGGATCGAAACGAGGCTATTTGGAGCTTAAAATAACATCAATTGGAAGTGAAAGGACCAAACCAAGCTTGAAAACCCGAGGTGATGGCGTTGCAACGCCATGCAGAGCGTTGCAACGCTGAACGTGCAACCATGGAGCATTGAAGAACACTGCCGATAGCGTTGCAACGCTGTCTCGATAGGAAGATGCATATGAGGAACCACACAGAGGGCGTTGCAACGCTGCTTTGCAGCGTTGCAACGCCAGATCGATAAGAGACGCGCGCGTTAGGGTAGCGGCGTTGCAACGCTGCCGACTGTTTCGATATATACCACGCAGATAGGGTACAACGTTGCAACCCTGTCCCTAGTGTTGCAACACTGTACCGTTGAAGCCTATAAATACATCCTTACATTCTCATAGAAGCGGAGCCGAATTTGCTAGATTTTTGCCCTATTTTCGAAATACACTTTGTAAGAAGAGAGAAAAGGGCGTTTTTGAGAGCCAAAGCATTCGTAGAGGTTCGAGATCGAAGACGGGAGCTCGGAGACGAAGGACCGACATCGACACATAAGTTTAATTTCCTTTTCTTTCAGATTGTAACTCCGTTTGAGACGTTTTCTACTTGTTTAGCTTGGTTTTCATGTGATTTAGAGTAGCTAGACATTGTAGTTAGGATTTGATTTACTTGTTAAGACTAAATTGTTATGTATTGAACCATGTTTTGTTCTTATTTTTGGCAATTCGTTCTTTAACTTTTAATTCTGTTGGTTTAAGTGGACTCGAGAGACAAAACTTGAATTAGAGCAAAGTTGTCAAAACCTTTAGGAGTCTGGCATGAGAATGACCTAGAAGTTTAAGGGAAACACATAAAGAAGTTGCTTAATGCCGTGCATGTCATAGGTTCATATGGAGACTATGGAGTTTATTGCATGTGCGAAGCTCACTAAGAATCAAGAGATTTTTTTGAGTATTTTACTTCTTGTTTATAAGTTCATCTCATTGGTTCATTGCATGTGTTAATTCAGTCATTAACTTGTATAATCACTTTCCTAAAATCTATCAATTCGTGTCTCCACGTGTTAGTCTGTTGTTTGTCTTTATTTTTAATCACCTATCCATGTTTTATTGCTTTAGCTAAAATTGAGAATTAGTATCTTAGTAATTAATTAATCTAGAAACCCATTCCCGAGGACGATACTTGGAACTCTAAATCACTATACTAAAACTTGACCCGTACACTTGCGGTATTGCATTATCAAAATTATATGCAACAAGTTTTTGGCGCCGTTGCCGGGGAATGACGATTATTTAGATTAATTAATATTAGGAGAAATTTTAAAATTTTAGACTAAAGTGTGTTTGTGTGTTTTCCTTATTTGTTTCATTGTTTGTTTGTTTTTCCTTATTTTAGTGTGTTTTTGAGTCTTTGTCCTTCATTGTTTGTTTGTTTTTCCTTATTTTAGTGTGTTTTTGAGTCTTTGTCCTCTGTTTTTTTTTGGTGTGTTGCTATTGTGTAAAAGTCTTGATTTAAATTACTGATTTTTTGAGTATGACTTTGCATGATTTTGATTCTCCATCATTCTATTGTTCCTCTCAGGACCGTATGTATGTGCATCATAATTTTTTCTGGATACCATTTGTCTAATTTTTACCATTCTTAATCTATGATTAATGAAAATTCTTTTGTTGGTAATCATTTAGGTACTTGGAACCATAATTTCTCTTATCCTTAACAACCTATAGAAAAATCTTCTCTTGTGGACCAATTAATAGAATATACGTTAGAGTTAAAAATTAAAAATTTGGTTCATGATGAATTAGAAAAGTTGGATAGGTTAGAGGCTAAGGTGGTAGGACTTTGGAAAATAGTACAGGAAAGAGATCATTACCTTAATCAACTCGTAATTTCCCTCAAGACCTTACAGGAACAATTTCTTATCTTTACCACTAAGGAGGTGCCACCTAGGAAGACTTATTCGTACGATAGTGAGGATGGGTTGGAGGAGACTAAGACACACCATAATCAGGTTTATGAGGTAAACAAGGGTAATACAATCACTCCTATGAAGGAAATTCAGGTGACGGAGTTCGAGGTTGAAAAGCCCTTTGCCCTTTTATCTCTAGAAATTTCCTTTAATCTTGATAACCATTTGTCCTATACTCACGAGTCTTATTTTGATTTCTGTTCTTTCATTTCATCAAACAAAAATACCCAAAACAATTTTCTTTCAGGTGCCAAAAAGAAACAAGATAGCCTTTTAGACTTAGAAGGCTATATAGATTCAAGCAAGAAGGGCCCGAAGAAATATGAGTGGTTTTACGTGCCTTGACGCCAATCATGAGTCACAGTCTAGCTAAAGACATTAAAGAAAGCGCTTCTTGGGAGGCAACCCAAGCTTTACAGTTTTGTTTTATTTTAGTTTGTTTTAGTTGTTTGCTGTTTACTTACTAGTTTGCTTTGCTTTGTAGGTTGTGATGATGTCTGCCTTCGTTGAAATCCATGCTCTCGTTCTAAGGAACTCCAACACACATGTTTTTGTTGGGATTTATGCCCTAAACTTGTGTAATTTTGATCAATTAAATAAAATGTTATTTGTTTTGATAAGATTACAATCTTGCTTTTATAAATCCAATAAACTAAGCTCCGAGGTTATAACATTTATCTTGAAATCAGTGTAGTGGACACTATTTGGGTTGAGTTCAAGAATATAACCTAAATGGTCTATGGTATAAGAATAAGGTTGGAAACCTTATTCTGGTAACACCATGGATGCAACCCACTTTGTAATTAGTACAAATGAGGTAATCCAACTCATTCATGTGGTTGACATGTGAGTGGGGGCATCCTGTATGAAGAGTTCATACAAGACTGGATCGCAAATTATTAGTCTAACCGAGGTAACACCATCAGCAATGTGAGGATAAGACTAGTAATTCATAGATGGTCATTAGTGACTCGACCTGAATTCTTTGCAAGTTAAGAACTCCTGGTTATAGGGGTTTATCCTTAGACTAGTATGGGTGAGAGTGGCCTGTAGCCGACTCAATAAGCCTACCTTCTCAGGGACAAAATCTCGTAGGTAGCTGGGAACTTAACTGTGCAAGATGGAATTCACTCATTTATAACCTTGGAGCTTATTTTATTGGATTTATAAAGCAAGAATATAATTTTATCAAAACAAATAACTCTTTATTTATTTGATCAAAATTACACAAGTTTAGGGCATAAATCCCAACAATCTCCCACTTTACCTAAAGCTTGTGGAGTACTAAAACATTACACTAAATTAAATACAATAAACTAGGGCATTTAAACCCTTTGTACAGAATACTCCCACTTGACCTAGTTGGGGAAGACTTGTAAAGCTAGACCTTCTAGGTGACTCTCAAACACTTTAGCCGTGAGAGCCTTTGTAAAAGGATCAACAACGGTTGTGCTCTGAGGCTATCTTCGTGACAATCACGTCTTGTCGATGCACGATCTCCCAGATGAGATGATATTTTCGCTCAATGTGCTTTCCCTTCTTGTGACTTTAGGGTTCTCTCGAATTTGCCACTGCACCACTGTTATCGTAATACAGCGTGATGGGCAAAGTCATATTTGGAACAACTTCCAAATTTAGCATGAATTTCCTTAACCAAACGACCTCTTTAGCTGCTTCACAAGATGCTACATATTCAACATCCATGGTGGAATCAGCGATACATCCTTGTTGACGCTTCACCATATTACAGCTTGTCCGTTAAGAGTGAATACTGACTCTGATGTTGATTTCTGAGAATCTTTATCAGTCTGAAAGTCTGAATCCGTGTATCCTATAAGGATCAAATCCTTAGCCCCACACACAAGCATGTAGTTCCTTGTTCTCCGTAGATACTTAAGGATTGTTTTAACCGTTGTCTAGTGTTCAAGTCCTGGATTGGATTGATACCTACTGACCATTCCAACTGCAAAACAGATGTCAGGCCTAGTACACAACATGACGTACATCAGGCTCCAAACAGTTGATGCATAAGAAAACCGTCTCATATCCTCAACTCCTTGAGGTGTCTTAGGACATTGTTCCTTAGACAAATGAACTCCATGTCTAAAAGGCAATAAGCCCTTTTTGGAATCTTGCATCTTAAACCTTGACAACACTTTGTCTATGTAAGATGTTTGAGACAAGGCTAGTGTTTTATTCTTATGGCTTAGGACAACTGGATCCCAAGAACAAACTGTGCATCACCCAAATATTTCATTTGGAATTGCGTAGCTAACCAATTCTTAATGTCAGTAAGATATCCTACATCATTCCCATTGAGTACGATATCATCCTCATATAGAACTAAGAATGCGACAGAACTCTTGATGATTTTCTTGTAGACACAAGGTTCATCATCATTCTGATCAAAGCCATAAGATTTGATTGCCTCATCAAATCTTATATTCCAGGACCTATAGGCTTGTTTCAGTCCATATATTGACCTTTTAAGCCTGCAAACCTTTTGCTCTTGTCCTGGTTCAATGAATCTTTTGGGTTGGTCCATGTAGATGTTTTCCTCAAGATTGCCATTCAAAAAAGCTGTCTTGACAACCATTTTCCATACCTCATAGTCATAATATGAGACAATGGCAAGTAGGATACTGATAGACTTTACCATAGCAACAAGTGAAAAGGTTTCCTCATAGTCAACCCCTTTAACCTGGATATAACCCTTTACTACTAGTCTACCTTTAAAGGTTTGCACCTTTCCATCTACACCATGCTTCCTCTTGTAGATCCACTTACAACCTATAGGTTTTACCCCATCAGGTTTATCTACAAGATCCCAAACAGAATTGAAGTACATAGACTCCATTTCTTGGTCCATGGCTATGACCCATTTGTCTTTGTCAACCATCGCTTGACTATAAGTCGATGAATCCTCACAGTCGTCATCTGGTATAACAACTTGGGTTTCAGATAAATCTATGTAACGGTCAGGTTGTGTTATAACCCTCCCACTACGTCGAGGCATACTCAACTCTTGAGATGGACTCTCTTGACTAGACAAACTAGTATCAACAACTTTTGTTGACGTACTAGTTTTATTAGCAACTTTTGCTATTGTTCTGTCTAACTCACTCAACACAATTTTACTTCTTGGTTTGTGGTCCCTTATGTGGTCCTCCTCTAAGAAAGTGACATTTTTCGACACAAAAACCTTATCTTCCTTAGGATCATAGAATAAACCACCTCTTGTTTCTTTTGGTTATCCTACGAATAGGAACAACTTTGAACGTGAATCCAACTTCTTTGGATTTGTCACAAGCACATGTTCTGGACAACCCTATATTCTGAAATGGCATAAACTACTTTTATGTCTTTTCCAGAGTTCAAAAGGTGTTTCAGAAACACTTTTTGATGACACATTGTTCAAAATGTATATCGCAGTCTCCACTGCGTAACCCCAAAAGGAACTAGGGAGATGAGCATAACTCATCATTGATCGAACCATGTCCATTAGGGTTCTATTTCTTCTTTTCGATACACCGTTTTGTTGTGGTGTACCGGGAGCCGAGAGTTGGGATGTAGTACCATGTTCTATCATATAGTTCTGGAATTTTAAATCCATGTACTCTCCACCTCGATCTGATCGAAGTGTCTTAATTGTTTTACCTAATTGATTTTTAACTCCAGTCTTGAATTCCTTGAACTTTTCAAGTGCTTAAGACTTATGTTGTATTAGGTAAATATGCCCAAATCTAGAATAATCATCTATAAAGGAGATGAAATATTCATAACCTCCTCTGGCTTTAACATTCATCGGACCACAAAGGTTTGAATGTATAAGCTCAAGAGGTTCTTTGGCTCTATAACCTTTTCCACTAAAAGGTCTTTTAGTCATTTTGCCTTATAGGCAGGATTCACATACAGGTAAAGTATTTTCTTCTAACTCATTTAGAAGTCCATTCCTTACCAATCTCTCAATCCTATTGAGATTAATGTAACCCAATCTAAGATGCCAAAGATGAGCATTTTCTTTAGGAGAAATTTTACGTTTCTTAGTTTGTGTGTTTGCAGTTTTAAATAATTCAGTGTTCAAAACCATTTTGACTGAATTAGGCCTTAAAACATACAACCCATTTTCTAATGAAGCTGAACATATTTCCACACCTTTCTTCAAAATAAACACTTTATTCATAGAGAAAGAAACAAAAATACATTGTTCTATAAGGTAAGACATTGAAATAAGGTTTCTAGTAAACCCTGATATCACTAATATATTGTCTAACAACATTTATTTCTTGCCAAAATAAAGCTTCATCGTGCTTCATCGCTACAATTTGAGACGACTTCTCCATTTCCAACCCAGTGTTATCTCTCCTTTTCGTAATTCTTCACGCCAGAATCAATTCCACGAAAAGAAGAGCAAACATGATTAGTGGCGCCTGAATCAAGTATCCAAGCAGTTTTATCATTGTCCACTAAACAAGTTTCTAAGCAAAGTAAATCATATTTACATTCCTTCTTCTTTTCTGCAATGTACTTCGGACAGTTCCGTTTACAATGTCCGTCTTTGTTGTAGTGGAAACACTTTCCTTTGTCTGCAACTTCTTTGACTTTCTTGCCCTTTAGGGCGACAACTTTGTCAACTCGTTTCCCTTTACCAACCTTCTTCATGTTCTTCTTCTTCCCTTTAAGGTTAGAAGAAGATGAAGCCACTGTTTTTGTTCCAGAGGTCGTACCTCTAAGATAACTCCTATTGGCAACATTTGCCTTACCTTTCGATCCCTGAATTTTCATTAAAGATTGAAAAGTCTGGAGTTCATTCAGAAGGGAGGTAAGATTAAAAGTGAGCTTGTTCATAACAACATTACTTCTAAACTGTAGGAAACTATCTGGAAGGGTTTCCAGAATGAAGCTGACCTGACTCGATTCATTGATGGAAGCACCATTCGACTCTGCGATGTTAAAGTGTACCATCATATCGAGGACATGATCCCGAACAGATGTACGCTCTGGCATCCTCGAGTTGAATATGTACTTTAGGGCATTGTGTCGGGCCTGTGTGGACTGTTGTCCAAACATACCCTGCACTGAATCCATGATTCCTTAGCGGTCATCATGCCCTCATGCTTCTTGGCTAATATGTCAGACATACTTGCCAGCATGTAGACCTTGGCCTTATCATTGGCCTTGATCCATCGATCATATGCATCACGAACATTTCGTGACGCATTCGAGCCTGGCACCTGAGGACATTCCTCAGTTAGCACAAACTTAAGATCGTCCACTACCAATATAGTGTTGAGTTTATTTTTCCACGTCATCATATTCTCTCCGGTTAACTTTTCTCACCCAATAAGGAAATTATAGAGCTAGACATTTTTGCTGAAAATTTACAAACAAAACTTGTATGAGTTTCTTGCTATAATTGTCTAATCCAATCATAGTTTAGCTAATTATCAAATGATTCCTAGGCCATTTATAATTTGCAATGATACTCCAAAGGTTTAGAATGTATGACACCGAAGGGTAATAAAAAACATCATCCTCTGGATCAAGACAATCTTGACCAAAACCTAATGCCAGAATAACTCTTATTCCTATAGGCTTTAGTTACCATTATTCGGTTAGGATACATACACAACTTATGTACCTCGTGAGTGTAACCCTCTGTCTTTAGATCCCAGAGTCCCCATCGAATAAAATCCGCCGAAGGGAGGACTAAATTGAAAAATAGACTAAGGAAATCTTTATCCTTTTCGGGTGTCTACTGTGTTCGATCCCCAATGATCAAGCCCTCCGAAGGGATTGTCTGGTCCAGACCAAACTAGCAGGCTGACCATAGTGATCTTATGGTGTAAACCGACTAAAGAGACCATAGGTTTTGTTTTCACTAAACCTGCTCCCACTCACTATAAGTACCCTCTCCATTCACCTTGATATTGACTCATACAAACACCATCTGAAGGGGGACGCTCCTGTTTGCGCCACGAGGCCAAGTATGAGTCTCAAAGTGTGAACTTTCCGGAGATACGTAGGTGGAAAAATATGTATCATATACACTTTTCCTCCCACTAGATACTTTAAATCTATAGGAATCTTACTTAGGCTAAACCCGACTAATGATTTGACCTAAACTTATCAATATAAGTCTTATATTGATAATTAATATAACTCTTATATTGATTTTATCCTAAGTTTGTTAATATAACTTTTATATTAAGCGTAGGATTTCTAGTTTATTAACCCCTTAATAAACCCGATGACGCTATTGTAATTTATAAACTCTCTGATTAAATTTCACTCCCAGGTCAATTCCCAAGTAGGGGTATTCCGTTTCCGTCAGCTTAAATACCCCATCCTAGACATAACCTTCCTTAGACAGAGTTACTCTTTTAATCATTGTTTATAAATTACTTGGTTCCTAATTCTAATATAATTAGAACTAGATAACCTAAGGTCTATTATTTCCAAGTTCTAAACATTTTAAAACTAATAATTAACCTTAGGTGCCATGCATACTATGTTATATTGCTTGATCATTCATCTCATGAATAATAAGATATACATAGCATAATCATCTCATGAAATATAATGCATGTCAATGCTGTGCATAAATTAATATAACACCTTATATTAATTAATCATGCAAACTATATAATATAACTTTTTATATTATAAATGATGCATGGAAATGCTTAACCTAAGGTGAGATTTCAAAATTAAAAGCATACATTATGCATGACAATAATTACACAACAATTGCATAATTTAAATAGCAAAATTAGACCAATTTTGGCACCCTAAATACAATTTTAATTAATATAATCTAATTATATTAATTAAAATTAAATAATTAAATATAAAATGTTTTTTATATTTATTATATATAATAAATCTGATTTCTGCCTGTTGCTCCTTCGCGTGAAACGCCTGTGGCGTTGCAACGCTGCGGTTTGTCCTCTTCTGCCCGTTGAAGCACCTCTCGCAGTTAGCAGCGGTAACGCCGCTGCTTTCGCGCGCGCCTTCCGCAAGCGCAGCGTTGCAACACCAATGAACAACGTTGCAACGTTGCACACAGACAACAATGAAAAAGCTTCATTTCTTGCTCGTTTTCGCTCCGATCTTCTCAGCAACCACCTTGCCTCGATCGACACGGACTTACAGACTCGATTTACAATTAAAATTGCCCAAAACACCAGGCCCTTACATTGAACGATTCAATGAAAAATTATAAATCTAAGTGCCAAAATTAAAAATATCTAATTCGCAGACCGTTCATTCATCTCATGAAAAATAGTAAATCCCACCTCGTTCTTGATAAATCCAGAACAAAAATTAAGAACACAATTGGGCTCTGATACCAATTGAAGGGAATCGAATCCCGCAGCAAAAGTGATTGTGAATCACGCGTTCTTAATTTCATTACATGGATTACATTCAAGAAAAAATCTAACTAGATTAAGCATATAATAACAAGATGAACAACAAGAATAATACCCTTGAAGAACTTTTCTTCGAGAGCTCCTTCTCCCACGATCACAATCTCAGCAACACGAACCCAAGCGATCACGGACACTACCACTGGATCTTCTCCGTTGTTCTCTAGGTGAGGGAGGAAGGTGTGGTTCCCTTTAGGTGAGATGAGATGTTTATGAAAGAGATTGTGTTTTGGAACCTTTCCAATAACAAAATAATACACTAGGGTTTTTCCAAGGCTTAGGTCAAAGTTGCATCTCATGCAACTATATATATAGGGAAATAAGGTGGAAATTACCATTTTATCCCTCTTTCATTCTCTCTTTAGTATATAATTAATATGTGAATCTAATTCACATTAAAACTATATATTGTATCAATTATATCACATATAACTGATATGATATCTCATATATGAAATTGAACACTTCAATTTCATTCCTAACTTTATACCCTCAATATAACCATGTTGAGCCAACGGAGGGTCCTAATGAACCTACAGTTCATGAGCTCCAATGATGTGAGGTTAACTGATCAAACTCTTTGATCCAGTTAATCAATATTCATTAACTACAAGTCACTCCACTATAGACTTGTAGTTGCACTCTCCTCACTGTAGATTATATTGTGTCCACTAATATAATCATTACCCATGAGTCGACCCTTCACAGGTTGTTCGCAATCCCAGTTGGGTCAAATTACCGTTTTACTCCTGTGATTACCTCTTTGTTCCTTAAGCACCACTGATTCTCTAATGAACAACAAGTCTAAGGTCCTACCATAGACTCATACCCTCATAGAGGGCGGGGCCCCGTTGTTCAAGACACGGAGTCGATTTCTAAGGGAACAACCTATCTAATTCCTTAGTGTAGGAATGAGTGAATTCCATCTTGTATAGTTAAGTCCTCAGCTACCTACGAGGTTCTGTCTCTTAGAAGGTAGGCTTATTGAGTCAGCTATAGGCCACTCTCACCCATACTAGTCTAAGGACAAAACTCTATAAGCAGGAGTTCTTAACTTACTCAGGATTCAGGTCGAGTCAGTAATGACCATCTATAAATTATCAGTCTCATCCTGTTAACGGTGTTATACTAGTTAGACTAATAATTTGCAGTCCGATCTTGTATGAACTCTTCATACAAGATGCCCCCACTCGCATGTCAACCACATGAATGAGTTGGATTACCTCATTTGTACTAATTACAAAGTGGGCCGCATCCATGGTGTTACCAGAATGAGGTTTCCAGCCTTATTCTTATACCATAGACCATTTAGGTTATATTCTTAAACACAATCCAAATAGTGTCCACTACACTAATGTTCAAGATATATTATAACCTTGGAGCTTAGTTTATTAGATTTATAAACCAAGAATATAATTTTATCAAAACAAATAACTCTTTATTTATTTGATCAAAATTACACTAGTTTAGGGCATAAATCCCAACAGTTGCAACGCTATCGACATAACTCTTTAATGCCTCAAAGCAGCACGCTCGGCGTTGCAATGCTCTACATGGCGTTGCAACGCCATTACCTTGAGTTCTCAAGCTTCGATTGGTCCTTCTACTTCCAATTGATATTATTTTTAGCTCCAAAAAGCCTTGTTTTGATCCCGAGTGATCCAAAATGTCTCCAATTGTCCTGTTTAAACTCTTAACCTGAAATTGAGTAATTTAAACACATAAAAGCCCTGAAACCATCATAAAACTATCAATAATTAAGCCTAAGGATAACACATTTTGTGTGCTATCAAACACCCCCAAACTTAAACTTTTGCTAGTCTTGAGCAAAAACAGAACTAAACATGAGATTGTTCTTATACATACATTTGATTCAAGTCTCAAAGATTTAAGAGAAAATTTTGGCAATCACAGGTAACATTCAAACATAATACTACAATGAGCAATTTAGAACTTTTTCTAAGTGTTCCTTCGTGTCTGTGTGATTAGCCTATGTTCCCTTCATTTTTACTAAGCCCTGATCAACTTTATTAGACTTTTCATTCAACTTCCCCCTACACTGGTCATAATTACTAATCCTTGAGCCTCCCCACATTCAAGCAATAAACAACTTTACTCAGCACTTAATTACTTTTTCTCATTTTTTCTATTTTCTTCTTTTTTTGTGCAAGGACACTAGCTTTCACACATCCACTGCAGGGACCTTTACCCAGAGCACTCGCTCAATGAGTAGCCTAACTGATCACAGGGAAGGTAGCTCTTTTTTTCCCTCACGAATTTTTTCTTTAACAAACAAACAACAAAAACAAACTACTTAAAAAAAACACATAGTATACAGATCATGCACATCATATTGTCATTCACCCTATCATGCAGTTTAAGTCTTAAATCAACTCTAAGACCTATCGAGATGACATTAAACTTCTAAGCCTAATAACTTTGTTCTAAGCATTTCAAAACTAGAGGAACACAGACTATGTGCATAATAGTGCAGGAGAAATTCAAGAAAATTTTTAAATTAACTCAAATTCATATCATGCTCTCATGTTTCAGCAGAATCACAAATTTTTTTAATTAAATCTCATCATAGGCTATTATAACCATACTTATGCAAAAGATCAATAAGCAATTCAACATATATTCAGGACAGTCACAACATATTAATAACATCCCACCCCCAAACTTAAACTAAACATTGTCCCCAATGTTTGCAAAAATAAGCTCAAATAGTAAGAAGGTAAGAGTGACAATATTGTCTTGAGTAATGGAGATCTTCAATATTTTATGAGTTCCTTGGATAGCCAAAACATGTGTGTTGGAGTTCCACAGAATGGGAGCATAAGTTTCTACGAGGGGTGACATCAACAACAACCTAACAAAACAAACAAACTAGTAAGTAAACTAAGAACTGGCAAACAACTAAACAAACTAAAGACGGAAAAATAACAAAAATGTAAAGCCTGGGTTGCCTCCCAAGAAACGCTTTCTTTAACGTCTTTAGCTAGACTGTGACTTATGATTGGCATCAAGGCACGTAAAACTGTTCATATTTCTTCGGGCCCTTCTTGCTTGAATTGATATAGCCTTCTAAGTCTAAAAGGCTATCTTGCTTTTCCTAGGCACCTAGTATTTTTGTTTATTGAAATAAAAGAACAAAAATCAAAACAAGACTCGTGAGTATATGACAGATGGTTATCAAGATTAAATGAAATTTCTGGAGATAAAAGGGGGAGGACTTTTCAGCCTCGAACTCTATCACCTGAATCTTCTCTGTGGAAGTGATTGTATTACCATTGTTTATCTCACAAACCTGTCTCTGGTGTGTTTCCGTCTCCTCCAACCCATCTTCACTATCATAAGAATAAGTCCTCCTAGGTGGCTCCTCGTCAGTGGTGAGAATAAGAAATTGTTCCGTAAGGCTTTAAGGGAAATTACCAATCGATTGAGATAGTGAGCTCTTTCCTATACTATTTTCCAAAGCTCTACCACTTTAGCCTCTAACCTACCCAACCTTTCTAATTCATCATGAACTAAATTTTTAATTTTCAACTCTAACGTATATTCCATTAGTTGGTCCACAAGAGAAGAGTTGTCTATAGGTTGGTTGGGATAAGAGAAATTTTTCTTCCAAGTGCCTAAATAATTACCATCAAAATAATTTCATCAATCATAGAGTCAGAATGGTAAAGATTAGACAAATGGTATCCAGAAAAATTATGATGCACATACCTAGGGTCCTGAGAGGGACAATACAATGGTGGAGAATCAAAATCATGCAAAGTCATACTTTAAATTTCAATAATTCAAATCAAGAATTTTACACAAAAATCAAAACACTCAAAACAGGAGACAAAAACTCAAAAAACAAACAAGACACACTTAATACAAAATAAGGAAAAAACAACAAACACACAAAGAAAACAAATAAGGAAATACGATACAAACAACTTTAGTCTAAAATCTCAAATTTTCTCCTAATATTAATTAATCTAAATAATTGCCATTCCCCGGCAACGACGCCAAAAACTTGTTGCATATAATTTATAATGTGCAATACCGCAAGTGTACGAGTCAAGTTTTAGTATAGTGATTTAAGAGTCCAAGTATCGTCATCGGGAATGGGTTTCTAGATTAAGTAATTATCAAGATACTAATTCTCAATGTTAGCTAAAGTAACATAACATGGATAGGTGATAAAAACAAAGATAAAAGACAAACAAACAAGTGGAGACACGTATTGATAGATTTGGAGGAAGTTGACTTCACAAGTTAACACTTATTTAACACATGCAATGAACTAATGTGATGAATTTATAAACAAGAAGTAAGATACTCAAGAAAATCTCTCGATTCTTAGTGAGCCTCGCACATGCAATAAATTCTATAGTCTCCATATGAACCTATAACATGCATATCATTAAGCAACTTCTTTATGTGTTTCCCTTAGACTTCTAGGTCATTCTCATGCCAGACTTCTAAGAGTTTTGACAATTTTGCTCTAATCTAAGCTTTTTCTCCCGAGTCCACATAAACCAACAATATCAAAGAATTAAAGAACAAATTGCCAAAAATAAATAACAAAACATAATTCAATATAAAAGCAAACAAGTCTTAACATGTGAATCAAATCCTAACTACAACATTTAGCCACTCTAATCACAATAAAACAAAACTAAAAGTGTAGAAAACGTCTTAAAACTGTGTTACAATCTAAAATAAAGAGGAAATAATCTTATGTATTGATGTCGATCCTTCGTCTCTAAGCTCCCGTCTCGATCTCGAACCTCCACGAATGCTTTGGCTCCCAAGGAATGCTCACTTTTCTCTTCTTACTGAGGGTATTTTGAAATTAGGGTGAAATCTCTATCAAATTCGACCCCCTTTGCAAGAAGATGTAAGATTCTATTTATAAGTGAAATCGGTACAGCGTTGTGACGCTAGGGACAACTTCGCAATGTTATACCCTAAACGCGTGGTTATATTGAATATGTTGACAACGTTGCAACGCTAGGGACAACGTTGTAACACTGCTACCTTAACGCGCGTGTCTCTATCAATCTAGCGTTGCGACGCTGCAAGGCAGCGTTGCAACGCCCTCGCTACGACCTTTCACGGTTATCTTCCTATCGAGATAGCGTTGCGACGCTGCATTGCAACGCTATCGACATAACTCTTCAACGCCTCAAAGTAGCACGCTCGACGTTGCAACGCTCTGCATGGCGTTGCAATGCCATCACCTCGAGTTCTCAAGCTTGGATTGGTCCTTCTACTTCCAATTGATGTTATTTTTAGCTCCAAAAAGCCTTGTTTCGATCCCTAGTGATCTAAAATGTCTCCAATTGTCCTGTTTAAGCTCTTAACCTGAAATTGAGTGATTTGAACACATAAAAATCCTGAAATCATTAACTAGCAATAATTAAGCCTATGGATAACACATGCCTTGAAGGCAAAATGACCAAACGACTGTTTAGTGGAAAAGGTTATAGAGCCAAGGAAACCTTGGAGCTTGTGCACTCAGACGTTTGTGGTCCAATGAGTGTTAAAGCCCGAGGTGGGTATGAATACTTCATCTCTTTTATAGATGATTATTCAAGATATGGATACATTTACATAATGCATCAGAAATCTGAGGCACTTGAAAAGTTCAAGGAATATAAAAGCAAGGTTGAGAATCTTTTAGGTAAATCCATCAAAACACTTCGATGATGAATTCCAGGACTATATGATAGAACATGAAATAACGTCCCAACTCTCAGCACCTTGTATGCCACAACAAAATGATGTATCGAAAAGGAGAAACAGAACCCTGTTAGACATGGTTCAGTCGATGATGAGTTACGCTCATCTCCCTGACTCGTTTTGGGGTTATGTAGTGGAGACTGCAATATACATTTTGAACAATATTCCTTTGAAAATTGTTTCTGAAACACCTAACGAACTCTGGAAAGGACGTATATGTCATTTCAGAATTTGGGGATGTCCAGTCCATGTGCTAGTGACAAATCCGAAGAAATTGGAATCTCGTTCAAAATTATGTCTGTTTATGGGCTACCCTAAAGAAACAAGAGGTGATCTATTTTTCGATCCTAAAGAAAACATGGTGCTTGTGTCGACAAATGCCACTTTTCTTGAGGAAGACCACATCAGGGATCACAAGCCTTAACGTAAAATTGTGTTAAAAGAATTAGACAGTATGCCAATAAAAGTTACTGACAATGCTAAGAAACCAACAAAAGTTGTTAACTCTGGCTCGTCTGGTCAAAGTTGTCCATTTCAACAGTTGAGAGAGCCTCGACGTAGTGGGAGGGTTGTTACATAGCCTGACCGTTACATGGGTTTAACTGAAACCCAAGTTGTCACATCTAGTGATGACTGCGAGGACCCATTGTCATACGATCAAGCAATGGATGACATTGACAAAGACGAATGGATAAAAGTCATGGACCAGGAAATAGAGTCTATGTACTTCAATTCCGTTTGGGATCTTGTGGATCAACCTGATGGGGTTAAGCCCATAGGTTGTAAATGGATCTACAAGAGAAAACGTGGTGTAGATGGGAAGGTACAGACCTTCAAAGCTAGACTCGTGGCAAAGGGCTATACTCAACGAGAAGGGGTTGATTATGAGGAAACCTTTTCTCCTGTTACCATGATCAAGTCTATACGGATCCTTCTTGCCATTGTTGCATATTATGACTATGAAGTATGACAAATGAATGTCAAGACGACCTTTCTGAACGACCATCTTGACGAAAACATCTACATGGACCAATCCAAAGGGATTATTGAACAAGGCCATGAGCAAAAGGTTTGCAAGTTGAAACGCTTCATTTATGGGTTGAAACAAACCTCTAGGTCTTGGAATATAAGCTTTGATGAGGCTATCAAATCTTATGGCTTTTATCAAAATGTTGATGAACCTTGTGTATACAAGAAGATAATCAACCGTACTGTCGCTTTTCTAGTGTTGTATGTGGATGATATCCTACTCATAGGGAATGATGTAGGATTCCTCACTAACGTTAAAAACTAGCTGGCTACGCAATTCAAAATGAAAGATTTGGGAGAAGCACAATTCGTTCTCGGGATCCAGATTGTTCGGAACCGCAAGAACAAAACACTAGCCTTATCTCAAGCATCGTACATCTACAAAATGTTGATTCAATATAAGATGCAGAACTCCAAGAAGGATTTATTGCCTTTCAGGCACGAGGTTCATTTGTCTAAGGAACAATGTCCTAAGACACCTCAAGAGGTTGAGGATATGAGACGAATCCCTTATGCATCAGCTGTAGGTAGCCTCATGTACACCATGCTGTGTACTCGACCCGACATCTGTTATGCAGTTGGGATTGTCAGTAGGTATCAATCCAACCCAGGATTATATCACTGGACTGTGGTAAAAGCAATCCTCAAGTATCTTAGGAGAACGAGGGACTATATGCTCGTGTATGGGGCTAAGGATCTGATCCTTACAGGATACACGGACTCTGACTTCCAAACCGATAAGGATTCTAGGAATCCCACTTCGGGGTCAGTGTTCACTTTTAATGGAGGGGTAGTAGTGTGGCGAAGCATCAAGTAAGGATGCATTGTTGACTCCACTATGGAGGTTGAGTATGTAAAGACTTGTAAAAAAAATGCAGTAAAGAGGCAAAGATGGCTTAGGAAGTTCATGGTCGATTTGGAAGTCGTTCCAAATATGAACCTCCGATCACCCTTTATTGTGATAACAATGCAGAAACAGGCCAACTCGAGAGAACCTCGAAGTCAGAAAAGGGGAAAACACATCGAACAGAAGTATCACTTGATACGAGAAATTGTGCACCGAGGAGACATGATCGCCACGAAGATAGCATCAGAGCACAACGCTGCTGATCCATTTACAAAGACTCACACGGCTAAGGTGTTCGAGGGTCACCTAGAAACTCTAGGTTTACACATTAGAACTTGACTAGGGCAAGTGGGAGTAATGTATCAAAGGATATTCAATGCCCTAGTTTATTGTATTTGCATTATTGTAATGTTCTATGTACTCTACTAGCTTTAGAACAAGTGGGAGTTTGTTGGGATTTATGCCTTAAACTTGTGTATTCGTAATTATTTGAGGAAATAAATAAAGTTGTTATTTTTCCTTTAAACTTGTATTCTCGCAATTACAAACTTAAATCCAATAAACTAAGCTCTAGGGTCACATTTAGAATGTGACCCGAACGGTCTATAGTAGATGGATTAGGTTGGGAACCTCATCCTGTTAACACTATGGATGCAACCCACTTTGTATTTGATACAAACGAGGGGATCCAACTCGTTCATGTAGTTGACATGCGAGTGGGGGCATCTTGTGCAAAGAGTTTATACAAGGTTGGACCAAGAATTGTTAAACCAATCCAGTAACACCGTTGATAGGTTAGGGCTAATAATTCAAACGATGACCAATAATGATTCAACCTAAATCCTGAGTGAGTTGCGAACTCTTGTCTGCCGGGGATTGTCCTTTGACTAGTACGGGTGAGAGTGGCCAGAGTTGCCGACTCAATATGCCTACCTTCTAAGGGATGAAACCTTGTAGGGAGTTGGAGACTCAACTTCGCAAGAAGAAATTCACTCGTTCCCGTTCTATGGTAACTAGATAGGTTGTTCCCTTAAGAGCTGAATCCAGGTCTTGAACAACGGGGCCCCTCCCTTTTGTTGGCCCGAGAGGGATAATGTTTATGGTCAAACCATAAACTTGTTGTTCATTAGAGGATCAGTGGTGCTTAAGGTGCAAAAAGTAGTCACAAGGGTAAAACGGTAATTTGACCCAGCTGTGACTACGAACGACCTGTGAAGGGTTGATTGACGGGCATTGATTAAATCAATGGACACAACTTGTCCTACAGTGAGGAGAGTGCAACTACGAGTCTTTAGTGGAGTGACTCGTAGTTAACTAATGTTGATTGACGGGATCAATGAGTTTGATTCGTCAATCTCGTATTGTTGGAGCTCATGATCTGTAGGTCCATTAGGTACCTCGGTTGGCTCAACATGGAATTAATAGAGGGTATAAAGTTTTGGAATGAATTTGAAATGTTCACGTTCAAATTTAGGGATAATATCCATTATATGTGATATGATTGATCTAATATATAGTTCAATGTGAATATGATTCATATTAAACTTAATCGTGTCTAATTATGGAATTAGGACATAACTAATGGTATAATTTTGGAGAGATGAAATTAGATTTAATTAAATCCAATTTCTCCACATTATGTGAATATGATTCATATAATAAGGTGTTTGACACCTTATATTATGCATTTATGCATAATATGTGGAGTTAGTGGCAAAATGGGTGGAGAATTTGTCTCCACCCACATTGCCTATAAAAGCATCATTTTGGATGCATTTTGGTACACTTGAACCATTTGTGTGGTTTTGCATCTTAGGCAAACATAAGAGTTCTCTCCAAAATCTCTCTACAAACATCCATAATCTAAAAGGAGATCTCACCTTTCTCCCTTTGCTAGAGAACAACCGAGAAGGTCTTTTGGCGGTGTTCAAGAATTCGTTCGTAGAGAAGAGGAGCTCGTAGACGACGAGGAACCACGTGAAGAATTGGTCTTCAAAGGTAATCATCTAATCGATTTATGCTTTCAATATGTATGCTTAGCTTAGATTTTCTGTTTTTGAGTGTTTCTACGTCACACAATTGAGAGCAAATGCGATCAATCGCTTCTGCAAAGGATTCAATTCCCTTCATTACACACATAGATAATTAAGTACTACATACTAAGGTGGTTCATAAAGTTTTATTAAAATATAGAGACTCAAGTTCTAACTTTTAAAATTAAAGAGACTAAATTTTAATTTTCTCCAAATCACATGACCAAATTTATAATTTAACTTTATTTTTATATCTATAAAAAGTAACGAAATATGTCAATTAGAGTACAATTCAATTGGTTATCGAATTATCTTAATGACCAAAAGGCAAAGTGGTTGAGTTTTTACCTCCCATGTTATGGACCTCAAAAAATGAAGTTTTTTTTTTCTTAAGTACAAAAATGAGGTTTTAAATACAATATTTTTTAAGATTAAAAGACAGATTATTTTATTACATTAGGTTAGAAAAGTTGTCTATCTTTTTAAAATTGCACATTGATTGGAGGTTGAGTCAAAGCTTTTATTTAGGGAAATTTTAATGGGTAACTTTTTTAATTAAAAAAAATACTTGTAAATATGTATTTTTTTTAGAAAGCAACATAACAAATAATAATAATAATAATAAATAAATTACAAGTTTTTAATCTTTGAACTTTCTGGTTTTAGTTTTATTAAAAAAAAAAATTGATTTGAGTATTTTTGGTCCATGAACTTTAAATAATGTCTAATAAGTTTCTGAACTTTTAGATTTGTGACTATTTAATATCTAAATGTTAAAGGGTGTTAACACGTCTTTGAACTTTCAATTTTGTATCTAATAGATCTTTAAATTTTCAACTTTATATGGTAGGTCCTTGACCTATTCAACAGTTTTTAAAGTTCACAGACATACTAGGACAAAAGATTAAAAATTTGACCAAAGGACATATTAGACATACAATTAAATTTTATATTTAATACATCAATTAATTTTACAAATTTTTGAATTTAGATACAAAATTGAAAGTTCAATATTTTATTAGACATTTTTAAAGTTTAAGAATCTTATTAGACACAAAATTGAAAGTTGACCCCATTTGATAATCATTTTGTTTTTGCTTTTTAGTTTTTGAAATTTAAACCTAAAAATACTACTTATACCAATGAGTTTATATGTCTTTTTATATACTTTGTACCTATGTTTTCAAAAACCAAGCTAACTTTTGCAAACTAAAAAAAGTAGTTTTCAAAAAACTTAACTTTGTTTTTTAGAATTTGGTTAAGAGTTCAAATGCTTTCTTAAGAGAGATGATCTCTATTGTAAAGAAATTGGGTGAAAATAAGCTTAAGTTTCAAAAACTAAAAACCAAAAACAAACTGTTAGGGACAACGACCCTGTACCAACCGAGCCTCCCTGGCGGCTCAGGGGCATGGCTCTGATACCAGAGTTAGAGACAACGCCCCTCAACATATCTCAACATTGGTATGATATTGTCCATTTTGGGCATAAGCTCTCATGATTTTGCTTTTGGTTTCACCCAAAAGGACTCATACCAATGGAGACACTATCCCTTACTTATATACCCATGATCTTTCCCTTTTCTAACTAATGTGGAATTTTGGTCGCACTCCCAACAAAAACTCACAAACGGGGATGGAGGATGGCCTTTATGGCCATTTATTTTACCAGAGTTCTTATTTCTAGGAAAGTCTGCGATTGCAATTTCAAGTCTAGTAGCCTCTTAGGCGCTTGCTTTCATACATTATCGTTGATGTAGATTCAAATGATAATGATAGTACAAATTTGGACGAACTGTGTATGACTACATTTTCAAACATTGATTAGCGAGGTCTAATCAAGATATGATGAGAGATATTTTAAGTGTTTGGACTGATTTGGAGGTGTGATGGCTATGTTGGAAACGTAGTAGACACCCACAACTCAACTCAAGAGACAAGAGAAGAAAATTGTTCTCTTACTCACACACAATTTTGGAGAAACAAGAACTTGTATTTTGGTAAACAACTTCACTTCAATTTTTCTTACATTCAAATGACAAATCCTACACATATTTATACTAGTAGGAAAGTACATCAAAAGACATCAATATTAAATACTAATACATGACTCTTCACAAATACATGAACATTCATCAATGTACTTAATTGATTCATGTATCAAACTATTCATGTATATAATTAAATGTAATTCATGTATCAAACTATTCATGTATTTAAAAATGTCTAGATTAATCTTAACATCCTCCCTTAATCTAGACTTGAGCAACTCCAAGCTTTTCTCTAAACTTAACAAATAAGTCAAACTTCAGCGCCTTCGTAAAAATGTCTGCCATCTGATCTTGAGTCTTGCAATACTTCACTGTCACTTCTCCATCTTTAATCAACTCTCTGATGAAATGATACTTGATTCTAATATGTTTGTTTCTTCCATGAAAGACTGGATTCTTTGATAATGCAATGGTAGAACCATTATCACAAAATAAAACAGTCTCACTTCTTTGAGCACACTTCAATTCTTTCAACATCCACCTGAGCCATAAAGCTTGACATCCAGTTGCAGATAAAGAGTTATATTCTGCTTCGGTGGTAGAAAGGGCAACAACGGGCTGTTTCTTTGAAGCCCATGAAAAAGCACCCGAACCAATACTAAAAACATAACCGGATGTACTCTTATGATCATCAACATTACCACCCTACTACTATCACAAAACCAACCAACACCGATTCCAAACTTTCTTGTAATGAATTCCAAAATTTATGGTGCCACGAATGTAACGAAGAACTCTTTTACCGCCTCCCAATGACTTCTTTTCGGGCTTGTCATGAATCTACTTAACATACTTACAACAAATAAAGTATCAGCCTCGTTATGGTCAAGTACATCAAACTTCCAACTAAGCTTCGATACAAACTTGGATCAACCTCTTCTCCAAAGATCATTTTTACTCAATTTCAAATTTGCATCCATGTATGTATTACAAGGAAAAGCATTTTCCATCCTGAACTTTTTCAACAAGTCACAAACATACTTTTGTTGTGAGATAACAATCTCTCAATCTTTTTGATTTACTTCACTTCCAAGAAAGTAATGGATGAGGCCCATATCGCTCATTTCAAATTCCCTTTTCATGGAATTCTTAAAATCATCACACATCAATTTATCATTTCGAAGAAATAGCAAATCATCGACATATAATGAAACAATAAGAAATTTTCCATACTTATCTTCTTTGACATAGAGTGCATGCTCATATGGACACCTTTGAAATCCCGTCTTAAAAAAAAACTGTCGATGCAACTATACCAAGCTCGTGGAACTTGCTTCAATCCATACAAGGCTTTTTTCAGCTTGTATACTTTCTCTTCTTCTCCTTTTTTCACATAACCCAAAGGTTGTTCAACAAATATCTCTTCCTTCAAGTATCCATTCAAAAAAGCGGACTTTACATCCATTTGGTAAACATTCCACCTATTTTGAGCAGCCACAGACAAAATCAATCGAATGGTCTCACTCTCGTGACGGGGCAAATATCTCTTCATAATCCACTCCATACTCTTGCTTGTAGCTTTTACAACAAGTCTTGCCTTGTATTTTTCAACATCACCATTTGACTTTGACTTTGTTCTATACACCAATTTCACTCCAAGCGCCTGTTTGTTTATAGGAAGCTCCAATAACTCCCATGTTTCATTTCTTTTTATCGCATCAATTTCTTCATCCATTGCAATCTTCCATTTTTCATCTTTGATTGCCTCATCAAAATGTATAGGATCGACACCAGCAAATAATGCAAAATTAGCAAAATTGTCAATTTTGCTAGTAGCATTATAAATTTCTTGAATATTTCTCATTCTCCTTGATGAAGTTTCTTCATCACTAGCTGGTGACAAAGATGACTCATCTGCCTGAATCTCTACTTGCTCCAAATCTTGAGCACTTTTATTTTCATCCATATTAACATGAAATGGACTTTCAGCTTCACAAGCTACATCCCAATTCCAAGATTCCTCTTCATTAAAAATCACATCTCGACTAATAATAACCTTTCTCGACACAGGATTATACAACCGATAAGCTTTAGAATTCTCACTGTAATCCATCATAATACTTTTTTCAGATTTATCATCTAACTTGCCTCTTAGCTTATCTGGAATATGAGAATAAGCTATACTCCCAAAAACTCTTAAATGACTAACACATGGTTTCTCACCAAACCATGCTTCATAAGGAGTCATACCTGGGACACTCTTTGTTGGAGCTCGATTCAAGATGTAAGTAGTACATGCAACAACATCTCCCCAAAACTCATCTGGCATCTTCTTGGCTTTTAACATATTTCTAGCCATCTCCATGATCGTTCTATTCTTTCTCTTTGCAACTCCATTCTGTTGTGGAGTCATTAGAACAGTCTTTTGATGGTGAATACCGTGCTTCTTGAAAAATTCATCAAAAGCTACATACTCTCCACCGCGGTCAGATCTCAAAGTTTTTATCTTATAGCCACTTTGATTCTCACCTAAAGCTTTGAAAGTTTTAAAACATTCAAAAACTTCACTTTTTTCTTTCAGAAAATAAATCCACAACTTTCTGCTGAAATCATCAATGAAGGTTAAAAAATAACGATTACCTCCATTTGATATTGTGCGCATGGGACCACACAAATCTGTATGAATAAGTTCTAGAGGTTTGGAAGCTCTCCAAGCTTTACCAATTGGAAACGAATCCCGATGGTGTTTTGCAAGTATACATACCTCACAAATATCTGACTTATGATTGATATTTTGAATGCCCCTCACCATATGATTTTTGCATAGATACGATAATGATCCAAAATTCAAGTGACCATATCGAAAATGCCAAAGCCAAGATGGATCATTCAATATGCTACTAAAACAAGAGATTTGACCATATGTAAACTTTAGAGGAAACATCTTATTATCAGTCATTGTTACCTTGGCAATAAGCACATCACTCTTATCTTTGATTGCACATACACCATCTTCAAATGAAACTTTGAGTCCTCGCTGGAGCAGTTGACCAATACTCAAAAGATTATGCTTCAGACCTGGAACATAGAACACATCCATAACTCGTTTTGTGCCTTTCTTTGTCTTAACAAGAATATCACCTCGGCCTTTAACTTGCAATCTGGTATTATCACCAGTTTTCACTTCACTTTGGAGAGATTCATCCAAAGTAACAAATATACTTTTGTTTCCGTCATGTGGTTACTACAACCATGTCAAGATACCATGTAGGCTCCACATCATCTTCTTGAACACTACATGCAAGAAATAAAACGCTTCATCATTTTTCTCCTCCTTATGCATCATGGTGGAATTAATATTTCCATCTCTATTTTTTGAGCCCAACAATCGCTTGAAAATGTCCATACTTTTACTGATTAAAACATTGAATGTGAGAAAAATTGCTTCGACCATTTCTTTGGTTTCTGCCAAAACCTCTTCCTTTTCCACCTCTTCTTCCTCGAGATAAAGAAGAGCTTTCTTCCTTATTTTCATAATTCACACCATCATAGTTTCTTCCACCTCCTTGTCCACCACGACCGTCGTCTTCCACGAGAACCTCCTTTGAAGGAGGTTTGCATATGAAAAGCTTCCTCGGGAGGAGTAACATCAAATTGAGTTAATCTAAGCTCATGGGATTGAAGGGAACCCATCAAGCTATTTAAAGATAATGTAGACAAGTCTTTCGACTCTTCAATTGCCACAACAATATGCTCAAACTTTCTCGGCATACTTCTAAGAATTTTTTCAACTACTCTTTGATCGCCTATTACTTCTCCATTTGATCTCTAATTATTGACAATCGCAAGAATACGATTAAAAAAATCTTAAACACTTTCAACCTCTTTCATCTTTATGAAATCAAATTCAGATCTGAGGGCTTGTAATCTTACCATCTTTACCCTATCCTCTCCTTGATAGGTGGATTGTAGAAGATCCCAAGCCTCCTTTGCGAGAGCAATTTGTTGAAATTCTTTCAAATATTCCTTCATCAACGACTTGATAAATAAAGAATAAAGCCTTCTTGTCCTTCTTACGATTTTCTCTCAACTCGGCAAGTTGTTGATTAGTGAGCCCGTTTTGATTCTCAACTTCAAAGATATCCTCTTTCGACAATTTCCCACAAATCTTGCGAACCGTATAACACTTTCATTTGAATACTCCATTGACTAAAATTCTTCCATTGAATTTTGGAAGTTGGGGTTGCAACATGTTACCACCTGATGACATCTCTGTTCTTTGCTCTGATACCACTTGTTGGAAACGTAGTAGACACCCACAACTCAACTCAAGAGACAAGAGAAGAAAATTGTTCTCTTACTCACACACAATTTTGGAGAAACAAGAACTTGTATTTTGGTAAACAACTTCACTTCAATTTTTCTTACATTCAAATGACAAATCCTACACATATTTATACTAGTAGGAAAGTACATCAAAAGACATCAATATTAAATACTAATACATGACTCTTCACAAATACATGAACATTCATCAATGTACTTAATTGATTCATGTATCAAACTATTCATGTATATAATTAAATGTAATTCATGTATCAAACTATTCATGTATTTAAAAATGTCTAGATTAATCTTAACAGGCTAATCTTCTTGAAACTAATGTCAATGGTAGATTTAGTGCATCTGAGGATGATTTATTTTTTAGAAAAAAAAAACACTTTGAAAACTAATATGTACTTGAACCTCCATGGCAAAACTTGTTGAATTTTGTGATTGAAGCGTCGATGGTTATTCTTTTAGGTGGCAGTGTGGGAGCAAAATCTTTTAAAAAGTACTATGTATTCATACAAAAATTTAATTGGTTTGGCTAGGAATTCTCAATCGTCCCTGGAGCCATGCAAATTTTTGTTTAATTAAAATGTATTCTACATGTCTCAATACTAAATATGCAATATCCTTGCCTTTTTGTGAAGAAGAAATTAATGCTTTTTACGACTATAGTGGGAGAAAATGCAAAAAAATCACCATCAATCAAGTACAAGGTACTTGTATTGCCCAATGTTGAAATTTTGAGCATTAATTTTTAATTTCAATTTGGTAAAAAATCAGCTACAACTATTTTCAATATAGTTTTCAACATTAATTTAGGGACTTTTTAGTTTAATTTTTCAAGTGTTTAATTTTGAAAAAAAAAATCATGTTAATAAAATTTATAGTGCATACACTCCAAATAACATTTTAAAAAACGAGTTTAAGAAATAAGTTATTTTGAGTGAAGCACATAAAACCAAAATTCAAAAAAAGGGGTTTTAGGTGTGTTTAACTTGGAATCTCTCTCAAATTTTCATGTTATATGAAAATGACCAAAATACCTTTACACTATCCTTCACTTCCAGTACCATAGCCACCACCGACAATCATCGTTCACCACGAGCTGCCACTTTAGTGACCATCACCCAACTCCATCGACTGCCTCCTACCTCAGTTGGACCACTGCCACCGTCACCAACTCCATCGACCACCACTAGTTGCCTTCGATGCTGCCACTTAATGCCACGACAACTCCAGTAACGACTGCACTGCCAATGACACTCCAACGCCCACTTCCACCACCCAACTCCGATGACCATTGGTAACTGTCAGCTGTCACTCTCTTGACCTCCCTCTCGTGTCGCCGGTCAGCTAGTATTTTAATACAAATTTGAAGTTATTGGTTTATAATGTTGATAAGTCGTCATTTAAAGTAAATTGACATCAGTATAAACATTTTGAAATAACAAAAAAAAAACTTGTTTATAAAAGTACTTTTGAGAAAATTTAACCAAACATACGAGTATTTTAATTTTAAATTGCTTTTATAAAAACGTTTAAAAAATGCATTTTTGAAAAACAATCTTAAAAGGCAATCCAAACGTACCCTTAATTTGTAGAGAAAATGCCTTTGGAACCCATACAACATCTTGATTTTTATGATTGATATATTCAATGATACAACTGTTGTGTTCTTCTTTTGGGTGGCAGCGTGAAAGCCAAAATGCCTAAAGAGAAATATAAATACTATACATGTGATATACTAAAATAGAGTCGATTAGCTAGAGGATCAGAGTCGATTAGCTAAAGGATCTCAATATTGAGCCACACAAATAGCTTGCACTCCATCGATAGACATAGTACAAACATAAAGATGGATGAAGTAATAAAGCTTAAATGACATGAAAAAAACCAAAAACTTTGAAGATTCGAATAGAAGACCAAAATGCAGAAAGGGACGCTATGGGCAATGTGCTTAATTATTGAGATTCTTGGGTAGGCTGTAGAGATGCTTAGTTTTTAATGGAGATGGGGCTCTATGGGGATCTGGCCCGTAAATCCTCGTTTACGCGAGGAATTGGGGGAGGAGAGAATTTTCCTCGTTAGCTAAACGTACACAGGAAACATCCTCGTCTGTCCCTATTCCTCGTCCCTACCCCGATTTTGTTATTTTTTAAATTTATATATATAATAGCCTCTAAATTTAATCTTTTATGACATATTATTTGTTTTTGTAAGAAAATTAAACAAATTTCTCTTTAAATAAAAAATTTCTGAGAAAAGATATTTTATTTAATAAAAATAAAAAATCATAAATGAGGAATAATTCCTCCGAGGAACCCAACCCCAATGAATTCCCTGTGGGGAACTGCCGGTCTCCACTCTTTTCCATGGACACCACTAGATAGGCATGGGTGTAATGGAGTAGCTGTCAATTTGCAGATATATGTTGAAGACTATGATTTGATTGATGTAAGAGGATATATGCTATGATGATTAACATTAGAGTTGAAGATGGAAAGACAATAACGAAAACTTCCAAGGGGTTGTTTAGCCACCTGTTTTGGGTTTCGATGGTTTTAGATTCAAAATCCAAAACCATGTTTGGCCCATATATGTTCAAACCCCTTGGTTTTGAAACACAATCCATGAGGTTTGAGCCATTCTCTTCTTTTATTTTTCATCTTCCATTTTTCGAGACTACTTTAACAACTCTGATGACAACTCTAGCGACCTCCATCGATGATGACGACCACCGTTGACGACTATCTCCAACGACAACTCCGACAACCTAACCACCGCTGATGACTACCTCCAATGACAACTCCGATGACCACATCGACAACCTGACTACCGTTGACGATTACTTCTAACGACCACTTAAGAGACTAATATGATAATTACCCCAACAACCTGATCACTCGAGCAACTCGATTAGCCCAAAAACCTAAACACCCGCAACCACTACTGATGACCACCCTAACAACTTAACCACTCGTTGATGAGTACCTAATGACCACCCTAGCGACACAACCATTCCAATGACCACTTCGACAACAACCCCAAGGACCCGACTACCAAACAATCACCAACGACCACTACCTTGGTGACTCGACCACTTGACAACCACTATCACCAACCACTCTCACAACCTAACCACCTAGCAACCACTACTGACGATCATCCAGTGACCACTCTGACAACCACCCAGCAACTCAACTACCTTGATGACTACTCTGATGAACACCGCACCACTTCAAGGACTTAACCATCGATAACGCTACCGATGAGCACCCAATGTCCACTCTAACAAGTTGATCACTCTGCAACCACTGACTACGACCACCCTAACTTGATAATTTGAGTAACCAAGTGCATTCACGATACCCGTAATTTCTTTTGCATGAAAGACTTATCCAGGAAATAAGAATGTGAAAGCAGTTTTGAAGGTGGTCTATGCTCGTAGTCATTTACTTTTACTGCAAAGTTTTAGTATGTTGGAACGAAGGCATAAGTGACTCAAGAAACTCTCTCTTGAAAGTAAAAGGAAAAAAAAAAAGAAAAAAAGTACAAGTTTAAAAGTTTAAAAGGCTCAAAAAGTTCAAAAGGAACCTAAGCAATCTATTGCATGTATCGTTGTCTAATGCTTGTTTGCTAGATTTTTAGCTCGTGTAGAGAGAAGGCAGGCCTAAGGTTCCTATAAACTCACTTCACGCTTGTAGGGAGCATGCTTGATAGGCTAACAACACACACACTAAAGAAAAATTTTGAACGTTTTAAAATTTTGCTCGTGAGTATTCAGTGTTCTCCCTGTTTCACAATTCATTTAGTTTTTTTAAGAATTGAAGAATGAGTCATATCATTCATCTTTTGAGCCCTATCTTTATTTTTGTATGATTGTTGCTCGAGGACTAGCAAGATTTAGATTGGGGGTAATTGATAGGACTCAAATTAATCCTATTTTTTATACATAATCCTTTTCATTTTAGTGGATTTAATGTGCTTAATTTCATATTTGGTAGGAAATTTAGTCAATTGAGCAATTTGACATTCTTGGGGGTTTTTGAGACAGTTCGAGGTGATTTGAAGGCCAATCGAGCACAACTTCGAGTTTAGAAAGGAAAAATTGTCATTTTAGCCCAGGCGGAATCGTCGAGACGCCCCATGGAGTCCTGCTCGACGCTGAAAAATAGTAGCTGAAGATGCAAGCAACGCCTCGATGTTGTTTGTAGCGTCTCGATGCTACTTCAAAGATAAAATGCGCTAGAACAAGACAATGTCTCGATGCCAAGGGGTTGAAGCTCGCTCGATGTTGCGATGAGGCCTTTGTGGCAGTCGGAATTAAGGCGACAACATTGAGACGTTGTCCCTAGCGTCTCAATGTTGCGACGATGTATAAATAGCTTTTTTTTTCCATTTTAGGTCATCTGCTTCTTCCCTTTTCAAGAGTTATGCACATTTTTCCAATTTTTGGTTGTTTTAGACCCTTGGATATTTTTCTTGGTTCTTGATGATATTGGAAGTGGGTTTCCAAGCTTCTAGCAAGGCATAATGTCGGATCAGGGTTGATTTGAGCAGACTTTGTAACTTGGGAAGTTCTGTATTTCAATTTACCATTGATTTACGTTTCCTAAACATGTTTGGGACTCTTGATTAGTTAATTAAATGTTTATGCATGACTTGATAAATCTTATATATTTAGACATTTATTGCTATGTATGTTCTTGGAATTTATCAATCTGATTGCATGCTTAATTTAGTAGAACCTAGGTCGACTCGTGTTGCATAGGTGATAATACACAAAATGTGCTATCCTTGGGCTTACACTTTGTTAGTTTTTACAATCAATTCGGGGCTTTCACGAGTTTATATTTATTAATTTCATATTTTGGAGCGAATGGAGCATAAAATATGAAATTACGTGTTGAAGAGGGGCTAAAAGAGCAAGAAAACTCGAGATCAGGGCGTTGAAACGTAGAATTCAATGTTGAGACGTTGCAAACACATATTTTCTCAGTCAAAAAGTACGTAGCGTTGAGACGCTGCGTGTAGCGTCACAACACTACTTCAAATTTTTTTTGAATGTGCACGCTCTAGGACACAACATCTCAACGCTACACACTATTCTGATTTTGATTCCCTCCATAGTTGTTGTTCCTATTGTTCAAATAATGTGCTTGCTCCATGTTGTATTCTCCATTAGGTTGGGAGCACTGAGAGGTAGTCATAGAGGCTACAGATTGTGGTGTTCCTGCAAATTTAGATAAAACATGAGTGAGAGATGCCATTTGTGGTTTTAAAGTAGTTATCTCATCAAGTTCATAAAGACAGCTACTGGTCTAGGTTTCTCTCTTTCCATGGCCCACTGGTAACGGGCAGTTGACATCTCTTCCAGGAGAGCTCGAGCCTCTAGCACAGTCTTGGCCATTATTACCCCTCCAGCAGTGGCATTCAGAATAGTACTTGTAGGACCTGAAAGTCCATTTTAAAATAATTGGATCAGTAACCAATCTGGATACCCATGTTGTGGGCATCTCCTCAACATGTCCTTGTAACGCTCCCATGCCTCAAATAGTTGCTCTCCCTCATACTGCTTGAAGGTCCCTATCTCAGTCCTCATCTTTGTAGCTTTCACAGGTGGGAAGAATTTGGTGAGGCAGGCTTGGGCCAACTCCTCCCAGGAAGTAATACTTCTTAGTTGAAGGGACCCCAACCACTCCTTAGCTCTATCCTGCAAAGAAAAAGAAAAGAAACGTAAGCGAATAGAGTCAGCAGGAATACCATTTAGTTTAACTGTACCACAAATTTCTAAAAAAATTTACAAATGAGAATTGGGGTCCTTTGTGGCTAGCCCCGTAAAAGCACTCTCCCTAACCATTTGAATTAACCCTGTTTCAACTCAAAATTGTTAGCATTAATAGGGACATCGACTATTCCAACCTGCTCAGAATTAAACACAGGTTGGAAATACTCCCTGATGGGTTTAGGTTTATTGGCCATCTCTTGGTATGTCATCTGAATTTTTTCAATTTTGTTCTCCCTCAGAAGTCTTCTGCAGGTTCTTTCAATTTCAGGATCTAAAGGTCTAAGGTCTGCAACCTTATCCTTTCTGTAGGGATTTGGAATTCCCGCAGTGGAAGATGTTGTGAAACGTCGTTGTTTCGTTGTGTAAATCATATCTTAAACCCGAACCTATCTCATAGATTCCTAGGCTAAGCATGCAAATAAGAAGAAAAACAGTAAGGTAACATGTTAGTTACTTGTTGAAAAACTCTTCTTCAACGCTTTCCTCCTCCGGTCACGATCCCACTCGAATCAACGATCTCCACGAACTCGATCCTCGAATAAAATTGCAAGACACTTCTAAAATGTCTTGTCGGTTATTCTCGAGAGGTTGAGGGAAAGTATGTGAGACTCCCTTTGGATTTTGGGTGAGGAGAGTTTGAGAGAATTGAGAAAGAATTGCATTTGGATCAGAATCCAAAAAAGGGCAAAAGCTTAAAAAAGGCTTCTTGCAAAGCCTTTAAATACTAGTGTGTGGTGGAGTTAAAACCTCCACCAAATCACAATTTTACCACAAACATATGATATGCAAATCATATTTGCATATCACATAATATAAGGTATCTCATACCTTATTATACAAATCTCATTTGCATAATTGTGGATTTTTAAATTGAATCAAATTCAATTTAATTTCTCTCAATTCAATTTCTCCAACTAGCACTAATTTATCAATTAGGCTATACTATAGTTTATTATGAATCTCATTCACATCGAACTATATATTATGTCATCTATATCTCATATAAATGACATAAATACCCAAATAATGAATTTGAATACTTAAAATTCACACCATACTGTAAACCCTCAATTTGTCCAATTTGAGCCAATCGAGAGACCTAATAGACCTACAGATGATGAGCTCCAATGATCCGAGACTAACCTGTCAAACTCTTTGACCCGGTTATTCAACATTCATTAGCTACGGTAACACTCCACTAAAGCCCGTAGCTGCACTCTCATCACTGTAGGACAAGTTGTGTCCATCGATATAAGCAATACCCATGAGTCCACCCTTCACTAGTTGTTCGTAGTCACAGCTGGGTCAAATTACCGTTTTACCCCAATGTCTACCTCTTGCTCCTTAAATCCCACTGCTTCTCTAATAAATAACAACGTTGTATGGTCTAACCATAAACAACAACCCTTTCGGGCCAGTGAGAGGGTGGGGCCCCGATGTTCAAGCCCTGGAGACAGCAGTTAAGGGAACAACCCCTCTAGTTTCCCTAAATCGGGAACGAGTGAATTCCTTCTTGCGTAGTCAAGTTTCCAGCTCCCCACGTGGTCCTGTCCCTGAGAAGATAGGCATATTGGACGAGTAACTGTGACCACCCTCTCCTGTACTAGTTAAAGGACAGATCCCCGCTGACAGAAGTCCGTAACGCACTCAGGATTAAGGTCGAGTCACTAACGGTCATCTACGAATTTATTAGCTCTATACTGTTAACGGTGTTACATAAGTAAGTCTAATAATTCACGATCCGGTCTTGTACAATCTCATTGCATAGGATGCCCCCACTCGCATGTCAACCATATGAACGAGCTAGATCACCTCGTTTGTATCTAATACAAAGCGGGTCACATCCACAGTGTATCTAGGATTAGGTCTTCAACCCTATCCATATACTGTAGATCGTTCGGGTCATTAACTCGAACATGATCCTCCCCGTGTGTCCACTACACACCGTTCAAATTCTTAGTTCTCTCATAATACAATGACCCTGGAGCTTAGTTTATTGGATTAAGTTTATGAAATATGCGAGACACAAAGCATTGAAAAAATAATTCTTATTTATTTCAACTTTGAATATTACAAACACCACGAGATGAGCACATACATCCCAACACTTTCACATGCACCTTGAGAATAAAATAAAGAAAACAAAAAGAAAGAAAACAAAATAAATACAAAAATAAAACTTTAGTCTAAAATCAAGAATTTTCTCCTAAAATCAATCAATCTAAATGTTGGAGTTTGTTCCCTAAAACTCGTAGTTTGTAATTATGTTCTAATTATTGTAATAAAGTGTTATTATTTCAATAAAGAGTTATTGTTCGTTATTTACGATATTGCCATTATTTTAACCCTAAATCCAATAAACTAAACATCCAAGGCTGTAAAATGTATCTTTAACTGAATGTAGTATGCATATAAAGGATCTCGGTTTGAGATACAACCTAAAGGGTCTATAGTAAGGGGATAAGGTTTGGGTACCTTACCCTAGTAACACTATGGATGTGACCCACTTTGTATATGATACAAACACTGCGATCCTAACGTGTTCGTGTAGATGAAATGTGAGTGGGGATATCGTATGTAATGAGATTACATAAGACCAGACCACGAAATAGTAACCACTAGATCTAACTCTATTGACTAGTTAGGTTTCTATTTCACTAGGATGACCTAGGCAACTTGATCTCAATCCTGAGCAATTTACGAACTCCTGTTCGCGAGGGATTGTCCTTTGACTAGTATGGGTGAGAGTGGTCAGATTCGCCGACTCAATATGCCTGCCTTCTTGGGGACAAGACCGAGTGAGCAGCTGAGAACTTAACCTTGCAAGATGGAATTCACTCCTTCCCGCCTACTAGGGTAAGTAGATGAATGTTCCCTCAAGTGGTGTCTCTGGGACTTGAACAAAGGGCCCGATCCTCTCATTGAACCGAGAAGGACTTCTGTTTGTTGGTAGGACCACAAACAAATTGTTCATTAGAGGAGCACTGGTACTTAAGGTACAAGATGTAACCTAGGGGTAAAACGGTAATTTGACCCAGCTGGTGTTACGAAAATTCGTGAAGGATTGACTTGTTGTTATTGGTCAATATTCGTGGACATAGAAATATATCTGCAGTGAGAAGAGTGCAGTTGCGGGACTTTAGTGGAGTATTCCCGCAGTTAACGAATGTTGATTAGGAGGTTAATGAGATTAACCGAGAGGTTAATGTGGAGTGTTCCCGCAGTCAGCTGCGAGACTTTCTGATCTATAGGTCCATTAGGTCCACCTTCTAGCTCGTAAAGGGTTCTTAGATCGTTTGAATTTGAAGTGTTCAAATTCATTAGGGAATAAATTTAATGTATATATATACGATATAATATATAGTTTTAGAACTATATATTATAAATTTAATGTGAATATGATTCATATTAAATTATGTGAGAGAATTAAATACTTGAAAGAGTTCAAATATTAATTTAAATGTGAATGTGATTCATATTTGAAAACTATAGGCTAAAATTTAATGTGCATGAGATGTACATTAAACTATAGGATAAAGGGTAAAATGATTAAATGTGATTTAATCATCTAATTAATTAATATGATATTTGAACTAAATATGATTTAATTTAATTTAATTAATTAATAATTAATTCATTAATTATTTTTTATTAATTAATTGGGAGCGTGTCAAGATGACATGTTCCCACCACTCCCCAATTCCCACTCGATAAGGTGTGGGGAGTTACCCAGAGAACTCTGAATGAATTAATCGATCATTGTTGTGATTTTTGGAAATTGCTCTCTCTCTCTCAAAATTCTCTCTCAATTCCCTTCTACTTTCCAACTGTTGGAGACCTTCCCACCGAGGTTAAATCTAAGTAGAATCTAGAGAATAGGAGGTTCTCACTAGGTAGTGTCATGTTGGAGAAAACAGAGAACAAATTTTCCAGTTCCTGTGTTGTTGTCAAATTGGAGCAAGGAGTTGCTGTTGGAAAAACTACAAAGGTAAATTTAGAATTTCCTTATTGTTTGTTTAATTTCACAACATGTTTGCATGTCTAGAATCCATGCCTAATTAGATTAGAATTGTATGCTTATTATGTGTTTTTCCCCAATGTACTGGTATTTATTTTCAACCAAAATAAACAAGCAAAATTGATTTCAAACCATGTTTCCGCTGCTCAAGGGGATCTGATCTCCATCACTAAATACTCGTCATTCCCCAACAACGACGCCAAAAAACTTGTTGCGTAAAATTTTTAATACCGCAAGTGTACGGGTCAAGTTTTAATATAGTGATTTGAGTTCCAAGTATCATCTTCAAGAATGGTTTTCTAGATTGATTAATTACCAAGATACTAATTCCTAATTTTATTTAAAGTAAGCAGAAATTTGTCAAAGGTGAAATAAAAATAAAAAACTAAATTTACAAGTGGAGACACGAAGATGAGAGAAACGTTAGAGAATTGATTTCACTAGTTACTTCATTATTTTAGCGCATAAAATTGACTTTGGTTGTGAGATTATAAACAAGATGTGAATGTATTCTTTAAGTCTTGACATGCTGACCTCTTGTCATTCCTTCATATTTTCAGTCTTCTCCCTATGCATGATGAAGGAGTCTATATTAAGAAACCGGAACCAATTTAGGATCTTGAGCACTCTAAGTTGATCAGTTTTGCAAGATAAAATTCATGCTTAAAGCTGGAAAAACAGAGAGTAAGAACACATACCTTTCTAACTCCAAATTCTCCAAATATGTGGGCAATTACTTATCACAAACACTTTGTGGACCACCTCTAGTGTCTTCCCTACTATCCTCAAGCATTGGAACAAATTGTGGAATCTTAGATAGAGAGAATTTGACGAGAAAAGGGAGAAAGGTCTAAAAAATGTGAAAAATAGAATTTCTGCAAAATTCACCTAATCCTCTTCAATTGTTCTTTAATTAAAGCTTCATTAAACCTTGTGAAGAAGACAACACATGAGTTATGAGGATTAAGCAAGAAGGTGGTTGCCAATTTAGGTGAATTTGACTTTCAAAGAAGCTTATTCAATCAATTGTGAATTTGATCCAAAATGAATTCAAAAATGAATTTGAATTTCCTTTTTAATTTTAATTCAAAATTAATATAAAATTAATTTTAAATTAAAATAAATTTATTAATTTAATTAAATAATTTTAATTAATTATTTAATTTAATATCAAATATTAAATTAAATAATTGAACCAATCCCGATTTCTTAACTCGATCTTTCGAACATAAATCCTTATTCATGCTATAAACCGAACAAATATTTAAATCATATTTAAATATGTTCACCTCTTCTTTATCATAGTTTAATTCATAATTAATCTGTGACACGTTAAGTATATCGCATATAATTAACGTTTTCTCCCAAAACCGAATTTGAACAATTCAAATTCTTTTCTCTCAAACTGTTTACAAGGCTTAGTCCGAGCTAGTAAGGGGGACCTAATGGACCTACAGATCATGATACGAGATTAACAGACCAAACTCTTTAGCTTAACTAATCAACATTTATTAACCACCGGGACACTCCATTAAAGCCTAGTGGTTGCACTCTCCTCACTGTAGATATATTTCTGTCCACTCTATATAACCATGATTAGTAAATCGATCATTCACAGGTCATTCGTAATTAAAGTTGGGTTAAATAAACCATTTTATCTCTATAATTACTTCTTGTTCCTTAAGTCCCATTGATGCTCTAATGAACAATTGGTTTGTGGTCCAACCAACAAACCGAATCCCTTTTGAGGCAATGAGAGGGGTGGGACCTTTGTTCAAGACCCGAAGTCAGCACTTAAGGGAACAACCTCTCTACTAATCCCTAATGCAGGTAGAAGTGAATTCAATCTTGCAGAGGTATGTTCTCAGCTATCTACCCGGTCTTATGCCTGAAATGGGAGGCTTATCGAGTCGGCAATCTCGGGCCACTCTCACTGTTGTGAAAAAATTCACTACGCAAGCATATGCAACCGTAGGTAGTATTTGGTGAACAAGGTCGATCCCACAAGGACTAAAGAGTGCAGAAATTTGTGAAGATGGGCACTAAAAAGAAAACAACTTTAAAGCTTCTAAGCAACCTAAAAGCAACTAAAACGAGTTCGACACAAAAGAAATAGACTCTAGCAATCTAAGAGTGATAAACAACTAAAACGGACAACGAGCAAGCTGAGAATTAAGTGATTAAAACGTTGGAATTTATGGAAGTGAACTTCTAATTTCTGTTGTCTAATGTTGTGGCAATGCTATAGCATTGCGCAACATTGTTGCACTATGTAGTAACAGGAAATTATGAAATAATGCCAAAAAATTACTTCTAATCCTCGAATTGCAGCCTAAAAACAGAGTTTTACATATGTCTAAGAAAACCCAGCTTTCAAACACATGTTTAGCTCAATTTCCCTAAGTTTACAAGCCAAAAACATATGTCTATACTTTTGGATTCCTTTCTTTTTCAAGACAAAAACCTACTTGCATTGCTTATGCTTTTTCCATTCATTTTAACCTTTTCAGAATTAAAACAAACAAATATTCAATCCTAAGGTGACCACTCTTAAAAAAAACATCAAACAATAAACACCCATAATAAGAAAACTACACAAGTATAACAATTCCCCAACAAAAGAACTTCAAAAATTAGAGTTACTTTCCATAAATCCCAACTTAAAACAGTTAGCCCATGGATTTACAGAGAAATCAAGCACAAAGAGTCTAAAGAGCAAAGACATCACAAAAATAACACATAAGATACACAAAAAAGCTATCTTAAACCACAATGAATCAACCCCACACTACAAAACATAAGATTAAGAGCTACAAGAAGAAGATGAAGAAAACAGAGGAAAAAGAAGGTTGTAGACTTTGGTTTCAACTTCTTCTCCAATTCTTCTCCTTGCTTTTTTGCGATAAGAGCATCCCCTCCAAGAAGTATATCCTCACTCCTTTTTCGAATCCCCTCTTTTGCCCAATTAGGGCACTAAGTTCCTTTTCCTCTTTTACCCAAAGGTCCTTCAATTCTCAATTTCCCCAAAAAGACCCAAAATTACTGATTTAAAACAGAAAAAATGACTTCTGCTGCATCATCAAGAGAGGTGGGCCCGATTTGACTAATCTACCCCAAAGTCAATGCTGTAACATCGCTGCCACATCAAGCATTCATCCTTTGCTTTTTGAAGCCAGTGCTGTAGCAATGTTGTAGCATTATTGCCACATCAAGCATGATTCTCCTCAATGGCTGCAAGACAAAGGCACACAAAACACTAAATTAAGCTAGACAAAGAGACTAGCACAACAAGAAAACGAACTAAACACAAAACTCACTTTTCCCAAAACTCAACAAACAACACACTAAAGAAACGACCAAAACACGTACACGACTCAATTTTGAGTGAAAATTAGCAACGAAAAATACCAAAAATAATCCCATTTCATGGGATTATCACTCACCCATGCAAATCTAAGGATAATTCGAATAAATAAGAGTTCATAACATGCTCAGGATTAAGATTAAGTTACCTAGGTCTTCGTATGGATATAGTTAGTTAAGACACTAAACGGAGTTATAAAGTCTAAGTGATTATTTCGTGGTCCAGTCTTATGCAAACTCATTGCATAGGACACTCCCACTCACATGTCTCCACATGAACGATTTAGGATCGCATCATTTGTACTTTACAAAGTGGGTCGCGTCCATAGTGTCCCTAGGATAAGGTACCCAACCCTATCTCTATACTATAAACCGTTCTGGCTATAACTTGAACTTGATCCACTTTTATGCCACACATAAAGTTCAAGTATTCATCCTATAACCAAAGGTTCTTTATTGGATTAGGGTTACACAATACACAATTCACTTTATTCAATAACACCTTTACTGAATAAATCTCAATAACATCTTTATTGCAAAATAGAATGTACATTTAGTTTACAAAACTACGAGTTTTAAGACATAAAACCCAACACATGAACCTCTAACCTGGGATTCACTTACCTCTTCAACTGCTAGTCTCTTCCTCTAGCAGGGTCCCGAGCAACAGGAACAGAGTTACAAACTGAAAAAGGTAGATTCAGGCCCGAGACTTCTCTCTTCTTACTTTCTCCTGGCATTTTACCAGCAATCTTTGCTAGTGCCTCTATGATGGCATTTGGTTTGCTCAAGCTATCCACGATGCGAGCCAAGTTCTGATCTATTTTCTGGACCTTCTGTGCCAACTCTGTAAACTCGATATCTCTCCTTGAAATTTCTTTACAAAAAAAAGAATAAAGAAAAATAAAATAAGCTAAATGTTTTGGATATGTTTGGTTTGAAAAAAAAAAGAAAAGAAAAAGGAAATGTGGGAATGGAAAAAAAAATAAAAAGAAAAAGAAAGAAAAAGAAAATAGATAAATAAAAAGCACCACCGCCAAATGTATATTAACCCTTTTTTATTCCAATTTGCCTCTCATTCACTAAAGGAAACCAGAGCACTTGTGAGAGAGGGTTGAAGGAAGAAGAAGAGATAGCTTTCTGAAGTTTGAAGTTGAAGAAGAAAGGGAGAAAACTCAATACAAGCTTGTATGACAGCTGTGTGATCAATTCTACCCACTACTGATGTTTAAATCGATTTGAGCTCCACAAGAAGAGTTAAGAGGTAAAGTGTTGGGATATGTGCCCTAAAATTTATGTAATTTTGGTCAAATAAATAAATAGGTATTTGTTTTGATAAAAATTATATTCTCGCTTTATAAATCCAATAAACTAAACTCCAAGTTTATAATATATCTTGAACATCAGTGTAGTAGATACTATTTGGATTGTGTTCAAGAGTATAACCTAAATGATCTATGACATAAGGATAAGGTTGGAAACCTTATTCTGGTAACACCATGGATGCGACCAACTTTGTAGTTAGTACAAATGAGTTAATCCAACTCATTCATGTGGATGACATGCGAGTGGGGGCATCCTGTATGAAGAGTTCATACAAGACCGGACTGCAAATTATTAGTCTAACCAGTATAATGTCGTTAACAGGATAAGACTGATAATTTATAGATGGTCATTAGTGACTCGACACGAATCCTCGAGACAGCTTAGGAACTCCGCTTATAGGGTTTGTCCTTAGACTAGTATGGGTGAGAGTGACCTGTAGCCGACTCAATAAGCCTACCTTCTCAGGGACAGAACCTCGTTCGAAGCTGGGGGCTTAACTATGCAAGATGGAATTCACTCATTCTTACACTAAGGAATTAGATAGGTTGTTCCCTTAAGACTTGAATCCAAGTCTTAACAATGGGGCCCCACCCTCTAAATTAGCTTAAAAGGGTATGATTTTATGGTAGGACCATAGACTTATTGTTCATTAGAGTATCAGTGGTGCTTAAGAAACAAATAGGTAATCATAGGGGTAAAATGGTAATTTGAACCAACTGTGATTACGAACAACCTGTGAAGGGTCGACTCATGAGTAATGATTATATCAATGGACACAATATAATCTACAGTGAGGAGAGTGCAGCTACAAGTCTATAGTGTAGTGACTTGTAGTTAATGAATATTGATTAACTGGATCAAAGAGTTTGATCAGTTAATCTCACATCATTGGGCTCATGAACTGTAGGTCCATTAGGTCCCTCTGTTGGCTCAACATGGAAATATTGAGGGTATAAAGTTAGGAATGAGATTGAAGTGTTAAATTTCATATATGAGGTGTTATATCAATTATATGTGATATAATTGATATAATATATAATTTTAATGTGAATTAGATTCACACATTAACTATATACTAATGAGAGAATGAAAGAGGGATAGGATGGTAATTTCCATCCTATTTCCCTATAAATAGTTGCATAAGATGCAACTTTGAGATTAAGCTCTTGGTTCAACCCTAAAGTTCTCTCACTCATTGTGTTGGAAAGAGTTCCAAACACATTTCTCTAACCTACACATCTCAGCCTAAAGGAACCCACAATCCTCCCTCACCTAGAGAACAACACAGAAGATCTAGTGGAGGATCTTCATGCGTTCGGGTTCGTGTTGCTGACATCGTAATTGTGGGAGAAGGAGCTCGTGAAGAAAGTATTCTTCAAAGGTATATTTCTTGTTGTCCTATCTTTAAAAGCATGCTTAATCTTAGTTCTAGTTCTTGTATTAGATTCGTGTAACAAAATCATGAACACACGATTCACAATCGATTCGGCTGCGTGATTCGATCCCTTCAATTGGTATCAGAGCCCAATTGTGTTCTTGATTTTGTTCTGGATTTATCAAGAACAAAGGTGAGGTTTATTGATTTCATGAGATGTATGATCGATTTGCAAAATTATATGTTTTCAATTTTGGCACATAGATTTACAATTTTTCATTGAATTGATTAATGTAAGGGCCCGGTGTTTTGAGCAATTTTAATTGTAAATCGAGTTTGTAAGTCCGTATCGATCGAGCCAAAGTGGTTGCTGAGAAGAACGGATAAAAAATGAGCAAAAACAACAAGAGGTGTTTGTTGTACTATGTGCAGCGTTGCAACGCAGTTCATCAGCGTTGCAACGCCGATGAGGAAAATGTCAGGCTGTAGACAGACGTAGCGTTACAACGCGGCTCCCAGCGTCACAACGCTTGGACGATGAGGCATTGGTGTTGCAACGCTTGCACGGGCGTCACAACGCTAAAGCGAAAGATGTTTCATAGCGCGCTCTAACGGGCAGAAATGGGTAAGTATTAGCGTTGCAAGAAGAAGGCAACGAGCGGAAATGCATTTTTTTATATATATTTAATATAAAAATATTTTTATTAATTTTAATTAATACAATTAGATTATATTATTAAAATTAATTTTAGGAGTGCCAAAATTGGTCTAATTTTTCTTTTTTATTTATGCAAATGTTGTATAATTATTGTCGTGCATAATGTATGCTTTTAATTAGACATCTCACCTTAGATTAAGCATTTTCATTCATCATTTATAATATAAAGTGTTATATTATATAGTTTGCATGAATAGTTAATATAAAGTGTTATATTAATTTTTGGATAACATTGACATGCATTATGATTCATGAGATGAATATGCTATGTATGTTTATTATTCATGTGATGAATAATCAAGCAAATATAACATAGTATGCATGTCACCTAAGGCTAATTATTAGTTTTAAAATGTTTAGAAATTGAAATTAATAGACCTTAGGTTATCTAGTTCTAATTATATTAGAATTAGGAACCATGTAATTTATAAACAATGATTAAAAGAGGAACTTTGTCTAAGGAAGGTTCTTTCTAGGTTGGGGTATTTAAGCTGACAGAAACGAGACACCCCTCCTTGGGAACTGACCTAGGAGTGAATTTTAATCAGAGGGTTTATAAATTATGGTAGCGTCAACGGGTTTATTAAGGGGTTAATAAACTAGAAATCCTAGGTTTAATATAAAGAGTTATATTAGCAAACTTAGGATAAAATCAATATAAGAGTCATATTAATAAGTTTACGTAAAACCATTAGCCGGGTTTAGCCTAGGTCAATTTCCTATAGAGTTAAAGTAGTGGGAGGAAAAGTGTATATGATACATATAATTCCACCTACGTTTCTCCGAGAAATTCACACCGTGAGACTCATACTTGGCCTCGTGGCGCAAACGGGAGCGTCCCCCTTCGGATGGTGTTTACATGAGTCAATGAAGGTGAATGGAGAGGGTACTTATAGTGAGTGGGAGCAGGTTTAGTGAAAACAAAACCTATGGTCTTTTCTGTCGGTTCACACCGTAAGATCACTAAGGTCAGCCTGCTAGTTTGGCATTGACCAGACAATCCCTTCGGAGGGTTTGATCATAGGGAATCGAACACAGTGGACACCTCAAAGGGATAAAGATTTCCTTAGTCTGTTTTTCAACCTAGTCCTCCCTTCGGCGGATTTTGTTGGATGGGACTTTGGGGACTAAAAACAGAGGGTTACACTCACAAGATACATAAGAAGTGTATGTATCCTGACCAAATAATGGTAACTAAAGCCTATAGGAATAAGAGTTATTCTGGCATTAGGTTTTGGTCAAGAATGTCTTGATCTAGAGGAGGAGTGTTTTTTATTACCCTTCGGTGTCATACATTCTAAACCTTTGGAGTATCATTGCAAATTATTATTGACTTAGGAATCATTAGATAATTAACTAAAATTGATTGGATTAGACAGTTATAGCGAGAAACTTATACAAGTTTTTTTTTTAAATTTCAGCAAAATGTCTAGCTCTATTATTTCTTTACTGGGTGCAGAAAAATTAACCGAAGACAACATGATGACTTGGAAAAACAAACTTAACACTATTTTGGTAGTGGATGATCTTAAGTTTGTGCTAACTGAGGAGTGTCCTCAGGTGCCAGGCTCGAATGCTACATGAAATGTTCGTGATGTATATGATCGATGAATCAAGGCCAATGATAAGGTCAAGGTCTATATGCTGGCAAGTATGTCTTACATATTAGTCAAGAAGCACGAGGGCATGGTGACCGCTAAGGAAATCATGGATTCAGTGCAGAGTATGTTTCGACGACAGTCTACACAGGCCCGACACAATGCCTTCAAGTAATATTCAACTCGAGGATGCCAGAGGGTTCATCTGTCTGGGATCATGTCCTGGATATGATGGTACACTTTAACATCACAAAGTCGAATGGTGCTTCTATCGATGAATCGAGCCAAGTCAGCTGCATTCTGGAAACTCTTCCAGATAGTTTCTTACAGTTTAGAAGTAATGTTGTTATGAACAAGCTTACTTTTAATCTTATCTCCCTTCTGAATGAACTCCAGACCTTTCAATCTTTGATGAAAATTCAAGGATTGAAAGGTGAGGCAAATGTTGCCAGTATGAGTTATCACAGAGCTTCGACCTCTAGATCAAAATCAGTGGCTTCATCTTCTTCTAACCTGAAAGAGAAGAAGAAGAACATGAAGAAGGTTGGTAAAGGAAAACGGGATGGTAAAGCTGCCTGATAGCACACAAAATGTGCTATCTTTAGGCTTAATTATTGCTAGATTTATGATAATTTCAGGGCTTTGATGTGTTTAAATCACTCAATTTCAGGTTAAGAGCTTAAACAGGACAATTGGAGACATTTTAGATCACTCGAGATCAAATCGAGGCTTTTTGGAGCTTAAAATAACATCAATTAGAAGTAGAAAAATCAATCCAAGCTAGAGGCCCCGAGGTGATGGCGTTGCAATGCCATGCAGAGCGTTGCAACACCGTGATTGTTGTTTTCATGCATAGAGAAGCCATGCCGATAAGCAGCGTGCAACGCTACATCGATAAGGAAGGGCGCGCGCGAGGGTAGCGGCGTTGCAACGCTGCCCTCAGCGTTGCAACACCATCGTTATTTTCCTTATATGTCAGCCGCCTAGGGCACAACGTTGCAACGCTGTGCTGATTATGCCTATAAATACAACATTGTATCTTCTTGCAAAGGGAGCCAAATTTGATAGTTTTTGCACCCTAATTTCGAAATATATTCTGTAAGAAGAGAAAAGTCAGCAATTCTTGAAAGCCAAAACATTCGTGGAGGTTCAAGATCGAGACGGGAGTTTGGAGACGAAGGCCCGACATCGACACATAAGTTTATTTCCTCTTTCTTTCAGATTGTAACTTCGTTCTAAGACGTTTTCTACAATTTTAGTTAGGTTTTATTATGATTTAGAGTGGCTAAAAGTTGTAGTTAGGATTTAATTTCCATGTTAAGACTTGTTTGTTTATATATTGAATTATGTTTTGCTATTTATTTTTGGCAATTCGTTCTTTAATTCTCTGATTTTGTTGGTTTAAGTAGACTCGAGAGAAAAAGCTTAGATTAGAGCAAAGTTGTCAAAACTCTTAGAAGCGTTGCATGAGAATGACCTAGAAGTCTAAGGGAAACACATAAACAAGTTGCTTAATGTCGTGCATGCTTTAGATTCATATAGAGACTATAGAATTTATTGTGTGTGCGAGGCTCACTAAGAATCGAGAGATTTTCTTGAGTATCTTACTTCTTGTTTATAAATCATCACATTAGTTCATTGCATGTGTCAAATAACTGTTAACTTGTGAAGTCAATTTCCTCCCAAATCTATCATATTCGTGTCTCCACTTGTTTGTTATTGTTTGTCTTTATTTTTAATATCTATCCATGTTATGTTTCTTTAGCTAAAATTGAGAATTAGTATCTTAGTAATTAATTAATCTAGAAACCCATTCCCGAGGACGATACTTGGAACTATAAAATCACTATACTAAAACTTGATCCGTACACTTGTGGTATTGCAATATAATTATACGCAACAAGTTTTTGGCACCGCTGCCAGGAAATGACAATTATTTAGATTAATTAATATTAGGAGAAAATTTGAGATTTTAGACAAAAGTTTGTTTGTGTTGTCTTTTCTTATTTGTTCTTTGTGTGTTTGTTGTTTGTTTCCTTATTTGTCGTGTTTTAGTTTTGTGTGTTCTTGAGTCTTTGTCCCATGTTTTTTGTTGTGTTGCTAGTGTGTAAAAGTCTTGATTTTAATTGTTGAAAATTTAAAGTATGACTTTTCATGAGTTCGATTCTCCACCATTGTACCGTTCCTCTCAGGACCCTAGGTATGTGCATCATGATTTTTCTGGATACCATTTGTCTAATCTTTACCATTCTGAATCTATGACTGATGAAAATTATTTTGATGGTAATTATATAGGCACTTGGAACCAAAATTTCTCGTACCCTGACCAACCTATAGAAAACTCTACTCTTGTGGACCTATTAATGGAATATACGTTAGAGTTGAAAATTAAAAATTTGGTTCATGATGATTTTGAAAGGTTGGATAGGTTAGAGGCTAAAGTGGTAGAACTTTGGGAAATAATACATGAAAGAACTCATTATCTCAATCAACTGGTAATTTCCCTTAAGGCTTTACAGGAGCAATTTCTTATTCTTGCCACTGAGGAGGTGCCACCTAGGAAGACTTATTCATATTATAGTGAGGATGAGTTGGAGGAGACTGAAACACACCAGAGACAGGTTTGTGAGTTAGACAATGGTAATACAATCATTTCCACAGAGGAGATTCAAGTGATAGAGTTCGAGGCTGAAAAGTTCTTTCCCCTTTTATCTCCAGAAATTTCCTTTAATCTTGATAACCATTTGTTCTACACTCACGAGTCTTGCTTTGATTTTTGTTCTTTTATTTCAATACACAAAAATAACAAAAATAATTTTCGTTTATGTGTTCAGGAAAAACAAGATAGCCTTTTAGGCTTAAAAGGCTATATCGATTCAAGCAAGAAGGGCCCGAACAAATACGAGAAATTTTATGTACCCTGAGGCAAACCAAGGGCTTGACCGTCTAGCTAAAGACGTTAAAGAAAGCGCTTCTTGGGAGGCAACCCAAGTTTTACATTTTTGTTATTTCTGTTTTCTGTTTGTGTTTTTTTCAGTTCTTAGTTTACTTACTAGTATGTTGTTTTGCTTTGTTAGGTTGTGATGATGTCTTCCCTCGTTGAAACTCATGCTCCCATTCGGTAGAACTCCAACACTCACATGTCTTGGCTATCCAAGGAACTCAGAAAATAATAAAGATCTCCATAACTCAGGACAATATTGTTCACTCTTACCCTTATACTTGTTTTGTGCTTTTTTTTTTTTTTGCAAACATTGGGGACAATGTTTAGTTTAAGTTTGGGAGTGTGATGTTATTGATATATCGTGGTTGTCCTGAGTATATGTTGAATTGTTGATTGATCTTTTGCATAAGTATGATCATGATAGCATAGGATGAGATTTAATTGAAATTTTTTGCGATTCTGCTGAAACTTGAGAGCATGATATGAATTTGAGTTAATTTAAAAATTTTCTGAGTTTTTCCTGCATTACTATGCACATAGTCTGTGTTCCTGTAATTTTGAAATGCTTAGAACAAAGTTATTAGGCTTAAAAGTTTAATGTCACCTCGATAGGTCTAAGAGCTGATTTTAGAGTTAAACTGTAGGATAGGGTGAATGACAATATGAAGTGCATGATCTGTATACTATGTGTTTTTTGTGAAGTAGTTTGTTTGTTAAAGAAAAAAATTCGTGAGGGCAAAAATAGCTACCTTCACTGTGATCAGTTAGGCCACTCATTGAGCAAGTGCTCTGGGTAAGGGTCCCTACAGTGGATGTGTGAAAGCTAGTGTCGTTGCACAAAAAAAGAAGAAAATAGAAAAAGTGAGAAAAAAGTGATTAAGTGTTGAGTAAACTTGTTTATTTCTTGAATGTAGGGAGACTCAAAGATTAGTAATTATGACCAGTGTAGGCGGAAATTGAATGGAGAGCCTAATAAAGTTGATCCGGGCTTAGTAAAAATGAAGGGAACATAGGCTAAACACACACACACGTAAGAACAGTTAGGAAGAATTTTAAATTGCTCATTGAAGTATTATGTTTGATTGTTTCCTGTGATTGCCAAAATTTTCTTCTAAATCTTTGAGGCTTGAGTCAAATGTATGAATAAGAACAATCTCATGTTAAAATCTATTTTTGCTCGGGACTAGCAAGAGTTTAAGTTCGGAGGTGTTTGATAGCACACAAAATCTGCTATCTTTAGGCTTAATTATTGCTAGTTTTATGATAATTTTAGGGCTTTGATGTGTTTAAATCACCCAGTTTCAGGTTAAGAGCTTAAACAGGACAATTGGTGACATTTTGGATCACTCGAGATCAAATTAAGGCTTTTTGGAGCTTAAAATAACATCAATTGGAAGTAGAAGGACCAATCCAAGCTAGAGGACCCGAGGTGATGGCGTTGCAACGCCATGTAGAGCGTTGCAATGTCGTGATTGTTGTTTTCATGCATTGAGAAACCATGTCGATAGCGTTGCAACGCTGCTTAGCAGCGTCGCAACACTATCTCGATAAATAAGCTATCGTGAAGAACCGTGCAGGTAGCGTTGCAACGCTGCCTTGCAGCGTCGCAACGCTACATCGATAAGTAAGTGCGCGCACGAGGGTAGCGGCGTTGCAACGCTGCCCTCAACGTTGCAACGCCATCGCTCGGGGACGAAGGACCGACATCGACACATAAGTTTCTTTCCTCTTTCTTTCAGATTGTAACATCGTTCTAAGACGTTTTCTACACTTTTAGTTTGGTTTTATTGTGATTTAGAGTGGCTAAAAGTTGTAGTTAGGATTTAATTTGCATGTTAAGACTTGTTTGTTTATGTATTTAATTATGTTTTGCTATTAATTTTTGGCAATTCGTTCTTTAATTCTCTGATTTTGTTGGTTTAAGTGGACTCGAGAGAAAAAGCTTATATTAGAGCAAGGTTGTCAAAACTCTTAGAAGTCTGCCATGAGAATGACCTAGAAGTCTAAGGGAAGAAGTTGCTTAATGTCGTGCATGCTTTAGATTCATATGGAGACTATAGAATTTATTGTGTGTGCGAGGCTCACTAAGAATCAAGAGATTTTTTTTAGTATCTTACTTCTTGTTTATAAATTCATCACATTAGTTCATTGCATGTGTCAAATAAGTGTTAACTTGTGAAGTCAATTTCCTTCCAAATCTATCATATTCATGTCTCCACTTGTTTGTTATTGTTTGTCTTTACTTTCAATATCTATCCATGTTATGTTTCTTTAGCTAAAATTGAAATTTTGTATCTTGGTAATTAATTAATCTAGAAACTCATTCCCGAGGATGATACTTGGAACTCTAAAATCACTATACTAAAACTTGATCCGTACACTTGTGGTATTGCAATATAATTATACGCAACACTGCCACCCAAAAGGGTAAGAAGGTCAAGAAAGTTGCTGACAAAGGAAAATATTTCCATTGCAACGAGAATGGACACTGGAAACGAAATTGTCTAAAGTACCTGACCGAGAAGAAGAAAGAAGGTAAATATGATTTACTTTGTATAGAAGCGTGGTTAGTGGATAATGATAAAATTGCTTGGATACTTGATTTAGGTGTCACTAATCATGTTTGCTCTTCTTTTCAGGGAATTTAATCCTGGCAACAGCTACATAAATGAGACATAACGCTCCGGGTTGGAAATGGAGATGTCGTCTCAGCTGTAGCAATTGGCACAATGAAGCTTATTTTTGGCAAGAAATATATGTTGTTAGACAATGTATTAGTGATACCAGGGTTTACTAGAAACCTTATTTCAATTTCTTGCCTTATAGAACAATGTATTTATGTTTCATTTTCTTTAAATAAAGTGTTTATTTTAAATAAAAGTGTGGAAATATGTTCAGATTCATTAGAAAATGGCTTGTATGTTTTAAGACCAAATTCAGTCAAAACTGTTTTGAACACTGAATTATTTAAAACAGCAAACACACAAACTAAGAAACCTAAAATTTCTCTTAAAGAAAATGCTCATCTTTGGCATCTTAGATTGGGTCACATTAACCTCAATAGGATTGAGAGATTGATAAAGAATGGACTTCTAAATGAGTTAGAAGAAAATACTTTACTCAGATGTGAATCCGCGCTAGAAGGCAAAATGACTAAAAGACCTTTTAGTGGAAAAGGTTATAGAGCCAAAAAACCTCTTGAGCTTATACATTCAGACTTTTGTGGTTCGATGAATGTTAAAGCCAGAGGAGATTATGAATATTTCATCTCTTTCATTGATGATTATTCCAGATTTGGGCATATTTACCTAATGTATCATAAGTCTGAAGCACTTGAAAAGTTCAAGGAATTCAAGACTGAAGTTGAAAATCAATTAGGTAAAACAATTAAAACAATTCGACCAGATCGAGGTGGAGAGTACATGGATTTGAAATTCCAGAACTATATGATAGAACATGGAATTGCATCCCAACTCTCAGCACCTGGTAGGCCTCAGTAGAATGGTGTATCGAAAAGGAGAAATAGAACCTTGTTGGACATGGTTCGATCAATGATGAGTTATGCTCATCTCCCTAATACCTTTTGGGGTTACGCAGTAGAGACTGCGACATACATTTTGAACAATGTGCCATCAAATAGTGTTTCTGAAACAACTTTTGAACTCTAGAAAGGACGTAAAGGTAGTTTATGTCATTCTAGAATCTGGGGTTGTCCAACACATGTGCTTGTGACAAATCCAAGAAGTTGGATTCACGTTCAAAATTGTGCCTATTTGTAGGATACCCAAAAGAGACAATAGGTGGATTATTCTATGATCCTAAGGAAGACAAGGTACTTGTATTGACAAATTTCACTTTCTTAGAGGAGGACCACATCAGAGACCACAAACCAAGAACTAAAATACTGTTAAGTGAGTTAGACGGAATAATAGCTAATAATGCTAGTACGTCAACAAGAGTTGTTGATACTAGCTTGTCTAGTCATGAGTGCCCATCTCAAGAGTTGAGAATGCCTCAACGTAATGGGAGAGTTATAACACAACCTGACCGTTACATGGGTTTATCTGAAACCCAAGTTGTCATACTAGATGACGACTATGAGGATCCATTGACTTATAATCAAGCGATGGTTGACAAAGACAAAGACAAATGAGCTATAGCCATGGACCAAGAAATGGAGTCCATGCACTTCAATTCTGTTTGGGATCTTGTAGGTAAACCTGATGGGGTAAAACCTATAGGTTGTAAGTGGATCTACAAGAGAAAGCGTTGTGTAGATGGAAAGGTGCAAACCGTTGTGTAGATGGAATGGTGCAAACCTTTAAAGCTAGACTAGTAGCAAAGGGTTATACCCAGGTTGAAGGGGTTGACTATGAGGAATCCTTTTCGCCTGTTGCTATGGTAAATTCTATCCGTATCCTACTTGCCATTGCCGCATACTATGACTATAAGGTATGGCAAATGGATGTCAAGACAACATTCTTGAATGACAATCTTGACGAGAACATCTACATGGTCCAACCCAAAGAGTTCATTCAACCAGGACAAGAGCAAAAGGTTTGCAGACTTAAAAGGTCAATCTATGGACTGAAACAAGCCTCTAGGTCCTAGAATATAAGGTTTGATGAGACAATCAAATCTTTTGGCTTTGATCAGAATGATGATGAACCTTGTATCTACAAGAAAATCGTCAATAGTTCTGTCGCATTCCTAGTTCTATATGTGGATGATATCCTACTCATTAGGAATTGTTGGGATGTATGTCCTCATCTCGTGAAGTTTGTAATATTTCATTGTTGTGAATAAATAAGAGTTATTTATTTGAACTTTGTGTCTCACATTTTTTCATAAACTTAATCCAATAAACTAAGCTCCAGGGTCATTGCATTATGAGAGAACTAATAACTTGAATGGTGTGTAGTGGACACACGGGGAGGATCACGTTCGAGTTAATGACCTGAACGGTCTCAGTATATGGATAGGGTTGGAGACCTAATCCTGGATACACTGTGGATGCGACCCGCTTTGTATTAGATACAAACGAGGTGATCCAGCTTGTTCATGTGGTTGACATGCGAGTGGGGGCATTCTGTGCAATGAGATTGTACAAGACCGCACCGTGAATTATTAGACTTATCGACGTAACAATCGCTAATAATGATAGAGCTAAAAATTCATAGATGACCATTAGTGACTCGACCTTAATCCTCGAGCGTGTTACGGACTCGCCTCTGCGGGGTCCGTCCCTTTGACTAGTACGGGTGAGGGTGGTCACAGTTACTCGCCCAATATGCCTATCTTCTCAGGGACAAGATCACGTGGGGAGCTAAGAAATTGACTACGCGAGATGGAATCCACTTGTTCCTGATTTAGGGAAACTAGAGGGGTTATTCCTTTAAGTGTTGTCTCCAAGGCTTGAACAACGGGGCCCCACCCTCTCACTGGCCCGAGAGAGTTGTTGTTTATGGTAGGACCATGCAACGTAGTTGTTCATTAGAGGAGCAGTGAGACTTAAGGAGCAAAAGTTAGACATAGGGGTAAAACGGTAATTTGACCCAGCTGTGACTACGAATAACCTGTGAAGGGTCGACTCATGGGTATTTGTTATATCGATGGACACAACTTGTCCTATAGTGATGAGAGTGCAACTACAGGCTTTAGTGGAGTGTTACCGTAGCTAATGAATGTTGAATAACCGGGTCAAAGAGTTTGACAAGTTAGTTTCGGATCATTGGAGCTCATCATCTGTAGGTCCATTAGGTCCCTCGGTTGCCTCAAATTGGACAAATTGAGGGTTTACAGTTTGGTGTGAATTTGAAGTGTTCAAATTCATTATTTGGGTATTTATGTCATTTATATGAGATATAGATGACATAATATATAGTTTAATGTGAATGAGATTCATAATAAACTATAGTATAACCTAATTGATTAATTAGTGCTAATTGGAGAAATTAAATTGAATGTGATTCAATTTTAAAATCCACAATTATGCAAATGAGATTTGTATAATAAGGTATGAGATACCTTATATTATGTGATATGCAAATATAATTTGTATATCTATAGTTGTGGTAAAATTGTGATTTGGTGGAGGTTTTAACTCCACCACACATTAGTATTTAAAGGCTTTGCAAGAAGCCTTTGGTAAGCTAATTTCCACTTTTTGGATTTTGATCCAAAGAGAGCAATCACTTCTCTCTCAACTCTCTCTCAATTCTCTCAATCTCTCCTCACTCAAAAGCCAAAGGGAGTCCCACCTACTCTCCCTCAACCTCCCGAGAACAACCGAGAAGACCCTTTGGAGGTGTCTTGTCGTTCGGTTCGAGGAGTTCGTTGGTTCGAGAGAGATCGTGACCGGAGGAGGAAAACATTGAAGAAGTGTTATTCAACAAGTAAGTAACGAGATTCTTACTGTTTTTCTTCTTTTATGCATGTTTAGCCTAGTTACTATGTGATAGCTTCGATTTTAAGATAAGAATTACACAACGAATCAACGACGTTTCATAACGTCTTCCGCTGCGGGAATTCCAAATCCCTTCAGGAATGATGTAGGTTATCTTACTGACATTAAGAATTGGCTGGCTACGCAATTCCAAATGAAAGATTTGGGTGAGCCGCAGTTTGTTCTAGGGATCCAGATTGTCCAAAACCGCAGGAACAAAACATCTTACATCGACAAAGTGTTGTTGAGGTTTAAGATGCAAGACTCCAAAAAGGGTTTATTGCCTTTTATATATGGAGTTCATTTTGATGGAGATCTTATCCCCTTGAGCAGCAGAAACGAGTTTGCAATCGTAATTGCAAGCTTATTTTGGTTGAAAAACAAAAATCAATACATTGAAAATAAACAGAGATAAACATGCCTTCTAATCTAATTAGATATGAAAATTAACATGCAAACATGCTTTGTTTAACAATTAAACTAAAAGAAGATACATTACCTTTGTAGTTTTTCAAACCAGCAACTCTTTGCTCCAGGCTTTACAGCAACACAACAACTCAAAAATACTTTTCTGTTTTCTCCAATAGGACACTACCAGTAGGGAGAATCTTCTATCCTCTGAGTGCTTAGATCACCCTAGGTGGGAAGGGTTCCAACAGTTGGAAGAATTTTTGGAAATTGAAAGAGAGAGAATTCTAAAGTGAACAATTCACAATTGCAGCAACATCGATCGATCAATCCATCCTCTTCTTACCAGGAGAAGAATAACCATCCAGTGGGTAACTCACCACTCCCTATCGAGGGGGAGTTGGGGAGTAGTGGGAACATGTCATCATGACACGTTCTCTAATTAATTAATAATTAATTAATTATATTAAATCATATTTAATTCAAATATTATTTAAATGATTAAATCACATTTAATCATTTTACTCTTTATCCTATAGTTTAATGTACATCTCATGCACATTAAAATTTAACCTATAGTTTTCAAATATGAATCACATTCACATTTGAATTTAATATTTGAACTCTTTCAAATATTTATTTCTCTCATATAATTTAATATGAATCATATTCACATTAAATTTATAATATATAGTTCCAAAACTATATATTACATCGTATCTATATACATTAAGTTTATTCCCTTATGAATTTGAACATTTAAAATTCAAATGATCTAAGAATCCTTTGCGAGCTAGAAGGTGGACCTAATGGACCTACAGATAAGAAACTCTAACGATATGAGATTGCTCGGTTAATCTCATTAACCTCCCAATCAACATTCGTTAACGTCGGGAACACTCCACTAAAGTCCCGCAGTTGCACTCTTCTCACTGCAGATATATTTCTGTGTCCACGGATATTGACCAATAACAGCAAGTCAATCCTTAACGAATGTTCGTAACACCAGTTGGGTCAAATTACCATTTTACCCCTAGGTTACATCTTGTACCTTAAGTACCAGTGCTCCTCTAATGAGCAATTTGTTTGTGGTCCTACCAACAAACAGAGTCCCTCTTGGGGCAATGAGCGGGTCGGGCCATTTGTTGAAGTCCCGGAGTCACCACTTAAGGGAACATTCCTCTACTTATCCTAGTAGGCGAGAATGAGTGAATTCCATCTTGCTAAGTTAAGTTCCCAGCCGCTCACTCGGTCTTGTCCCCAAGAAGGTAGGCATATTGAGTCGGCGAATCTGGCCACTCTCACCCATACTAGTCAAAGGACAATACCTCGCGAACAGGAGTTCGTAACCTACTCAGGATTGAGATCAAGTTGCCTAGGTCATCCTAGTGAAATAGAAACCTAACTAGTCAACGGAGTTACATCTAGTGGTTACTATTTCACGGTCTGGTCTTATGTAATCTCATTACATCCCCACTCACATGTCATCTACACGAACACCTTAGGATCACAGTGTTTGTATCTTATACAAAGTGGGCCATATCCATAGTTTTACCAGGGTAAGGTACTCAAACCTTATCCCCTAACTATAGACCCTTTAGGTTGTATCTCGAAACGAGATCCTTTATCTGTACACTACATTCAGTTAAAGATACATTTTACAACCTTTGATGTTTAGTTTATTGGATTTAGAGTTTAAATAAAGGCAATATCGCAAATGATGAACAATAACTCTTTATTGAAATAATAACACTTTATTACATTAATTAGAACATAATTACAAACTATGAGTTTTAGGGCACAAACCCCAACACATTTGTCTAAGGAATAGTGTCCTAAGACACCTTAAGGACCTGAGGACATGAGACGAATTCCTTATGCATCAGCTGTTGGGAGCCTGATGTATGCCATGTTTTGTACTAGGCCTGACATTTGTTTTGCAGTTGGAATGGTCAGTAGATAACAATCCAATCCAGGACCTGAACATTAGACAACGGTTAAAACGATCCTTAAGTATCTTCGGAGAATAAGGAACTACATGCTTGTGTATGGGGCTAGGATTTGATCCTTACAGGATACACGACTTTCAAACTGATAAAGATTCTCGGAAATCTACATCAGGGTAAGTATTTACTCTTAACGGAGGAGTTGTAGTATGGCGAAGCGTCAAGCAAGGATGCATCGCTGATTCCACCATGGAGGCTGAATATTGTGCAGCTTGTGAAACAGCTAAAGAGGTCGTTTAGTTAAGGAAATTCATGTTAGATTTGGAAGTTGTTCCAAATATGAGTTTGCCTATCATGTTGTATTGTGATAACAGCGGTGCCGTGGAAAATTTAAGGGAACCCCGAAGTCACAAGAGGGGTAAGCATATTGAGTGGAAATATCATCTCATCTGAGAGACCTTGCATCGAGGAGACGTGATCGTGACGAAGATAGTCTCAGAGCACAACATTGTTGATCCTTTTACAAAGGTTCTCACGGCTAAAGTATTTGAGAGTCACCTAGAAGGTTTAGGTTTACAAGTCTTCCCCAACTAGGGAAACTGGGAGTATATTGTACACATGGTTTAAATGTCGTAGTTTATTGTATTTTACATTATTGTACTGTTTAAATGATGTACTCCACAAGCTTTAGGTCAAGTGGGAGATTGTTGGGATATGTGCCCTAAAACTTACGTAATTTTGGTCAAATAAATAAAGAGTTATTTGTTTTGATTAAAATTATATTCTCGCTTTATAAATCCAATAAACTAAGCTCCAAGGTTATAATATATCTTGAACATCAGTGTAGTAGACACTATTTTGATTGTGTTCAAGAGTATAACCTAAATGGTGTATGGTATAAGAATAAGGTTGGAAACCTTATTCTGGTAACACCGTGGATGCGACCCACTTTATAGTTAGTACAAATGAGGTAATCCAACTCATTCATGTGGATAACATGCGAGTGGGGGCATCCTATATGAAGAGTTCATACAAGATCGGATCAAGAAATTATTAGTCCGACCAAAGATAACACCGTTAATGTGATAAGACCGATAATTTATAGATGGTCATTAGTGACTCGACCTGAATCCTGAGCAAGTTAAGAACTCCTTCTTATAGGGATTTGTCCTTAGACTAGTATAGGTGAGAGTGGCCTGTAGCTGACTCAATAAGCCTACCTTCTCAGGGACAGAACCTCGTAGGTAGCTGGGAAATTAACTATGCAAGATGGAATTCACTCATTCCAACACTAAGGAATTAGATAGGTTGTTCCCTTAAGAACTGAATCCAGGTCTTGAACAACGGGGCCCGACCCTTTAAACTAGCTTAAGTGGGTATGAATTAATGGTAGGACCATAGACTTGTTGTTCATTAGAGTATTAGTGGTGCTTAAGGAACAAAGAGGTAATCACAGGGGTAAAATGGTAATTTGACCCAACTGTGATTACGAACAACCTGTGAAGGGTCGACTCATGGGTAATGATTATATCAATGGACACAATATAATCTATAGTGAGGAGAGTGCAACTACAAGTCTATAGTGGAGTGACTTGTAGTTAATGAATATTGATTAACTGGATCAAAGAGTTTTATCATTTAATCTCACATCATTGGAGCTCATGAACTGTAGGTCCATTAGGTCCCTTCGTTGGCTCAACATGGTAATATTGAGGGTATAAATTTAGGAATGAGATTGAAGTGTTCAATTTCATATATGAGGTGTTATATCAATTATATGTGATATGATTGATATAATATATAGTTTTAATGTGAATTAGATTCACACATTAACTATATACTAATGAGAGAATGAAGGTAGGATGGTAATTTCTATCCTATTTCCCTATAAATAGTTGCATAAGATGCAACTTTGAGATTAAGGTCTTGGTGCAACCCTAAAGTTCTCTCACGCATTGTGTTGGAAAGAGTTCCAAACACATTTCTCTAAACTACACATCTCATCCTAAAGGAAACCACAATCCTCCCTCACCTAGAGAACAACGGAGAAGACCTAGTGGAGGATTTTCATACTTTCGAGTTCGTGTTGCTAAGATCGTGATCGTGGAAGAAGGAGCTCGGGAAGAAAGTATTCTTCAAAGGTATATTTCTTGTTGTCTTATCTTTAAAAGCATGCTTAATCTTAGTTCTAGTTCTTGTATTAGATTCGTGTAACAAAATCATGAACATGAGATTCACAATCGCTTCCGCTGCGGGATTCGATCCCTTCACATCATTTTTGGCCAAGTTATAAAGAAGTTATGAGTATGTGAAATCAGGGTATGAAATTTGTAGAATGCTGGAAAATAGATGGATTGATATTTGTAATCCTAAGTTTGAAATTCATGAGATTAAAGTTCTAATGCTTGGTTTTGGTTTGTTTGATAGAGGGAATAGGTCAAGTATACGGGTCGAGGATCTAGTTTTAATGTTGTGATTGAAAAAACGAGTTTCGAAAACAATTTTTATGCTTGAATTTATGCTTATGGAAATACAAGACATCCTATGAATGAATTAGCTTAAATGCTTTATGTTTTTTTGAACACATACTTATGGGCATACATAGTTTCCTAGGAATGATTTCAAATGCTCGTTGTGAGCTTAGATTTTCCCAATGAAATTTACATGTGAGCATATGCTTATTGATTTTTGTGAAATTTAGTGGAAATATTATAATTTCAAGCAAGCATGTACTAGCAAGTATTGTTTAAAGATTTCCAGTTTTCACGAACAAGCTGAGTAAGCTTGAGTTGTATGAAAAAAAGAGATAAACAGACATGTTTCAAGTATTTTCATGTGTTCCTGAGACTCGAATGAGTAAATGACTGAGATATTGAGCTCGATGTTGTATAGTACCGTGTGCACACAGGTCATTTTCTATCGACGTTGAGTGTACTCCGTGACAACAATGTTGTCGAGAGTGTTGGGTGGGCCCCATTATGACAAAGACGATGGGAGTGTTGGGCGGGCCCCACTACATTGTAGAGTGAACGTTGATTGTACTAGGTGTGCCCTACACAACGTAGATTGTCATATGTTTTTAAATGATTAATATTCTTACATATTTGTTGGATTTCTGAAAAAACTATTATGATTACACGTTTATATTTAACGTCTGATTACAGATGCTTATGCTCATAGATTATCAGGTGATATGACTTGCGAGTTAATGGTTTTAAATTTAATCACTCACTGAGCTTCATAGCTTATTCTTTCAATGTTTTCCAACTTTTCAAGTAGAGATCGAGCTCTCGGTGCCTGAAATCCTTCCATAGGCTGCTCAAAACTCCTAGAGTTTGATATTTTGTACGTGGGTGGGGTTGTATAGCAAGTCCATATATATTTTGTAGATATTTTGAAAGGACTGTATAGTTATGTCCGTGTATGCACTAGAAGTTGTAGTAGTGTAAGTCATGGTTGTAATGCTCTCTACCTGTTTTAGTTTTCAAGTGAGGTTTAAATAGAGTTGCTCCTTACGTATGTTTAATAATTTTCAAAGTTCCGCTATGTTGTGCTTAAAGTATTTCATGTACAACTATAGTATGTTTATCAAGTATAACACGGTCAAAAGGTATCGTTAGAGAGGTAAACGATGTCTGTTGGCTTCATGCCGTCTTTCGGGCTAAGTTAGCGGGTAGTTCAGGAGGAGATTTGACAACTTGTTATCAGAGCGGTTAGATCCATGGGGAATGAGACAGAGCAAGTTAGCTCTAAGAAGGAACTAGGAAGTAAATAACAAGTTATTGAGTTCGTTCAGATTGAACTAGTGGAGCATGGTCCAAGTAAGGATAAGAGTAAGTTCAGTCAGGACTAGAATGTGAATAGAAGTTTAGTATTGTGCATTTGAGTTAAGTATCCATAACATGCCTAATATATTGATATGTTATATGAGTCATGCCAGCACGTACTAGCAGACGACGCAGGCAGGATCAGGATGGGATGCATGATCCTACCCAAGGTCAATATGAGAGGAAATCTAGTGCCCCGAGAGTTCAGACTGGGGCAGAAAATGAGCAACATGCTAGTTCTTCACAGGAGGTAGGTAGGCAAGAGAGAGAAGGGTCAAGTGATCTAGAGAAGATATATGGAATAGAACGCTTGAAGAAACTAGAAGCCACAGTGTTTGAGGGTTCCACAGACCCAGCTGATGTCGAGGCGTGGTTGAATATGCTTGAGAAATGCTTGGATGTGATGAGTTGTCCTGAGGAGCGAAAAGTCAGATTGGTCACATTCCTGCTGCAGAAAGAGGTAGAGGGATGGTGGAAATCAATATTAGCCAGGCGCAGTGATGCACGTATTTTAGACTGGCAAAATTTCAGAAGCATATTCGAAGATAAGTATTACCCTAGCACATACTGCAAGGCAAAGAGGGATGAATTCTTAGAGTTGAAGCAAGGATCACTTTAAGTGGTCGAGTACGAGAGGAAGTATACCGAGCTATCGCGGTATGCTGATGTGATTGTGGCATCTGAGAGTGACAGGTGTCGAAGGTTTGAAAAAGGATTATGTTCTGAGATACGTACGCCGAATACAACTATTACGAAGTGGACCGACTTTTCTCAACTAGTAGAGACTGGCCTACGTGTGGAGCAGAGTATAGCAAAGGAGAAGGCAATAGTAGAGCCTAGTCGTGGGGCTTCGGTAGCTAGTAGTTTCCAAGGTCGTGAGCAGCGGAGGTTCACACCTGGAGTGAATGTTTCAAGTTGTCAAAACTTTAAGAATCGGTCTGACCAATAGTCATCAAGGTAGAAGAATGTGGGTGGTGCCTATCAGAGACAGAGTCAGAGAGCACCTAGTCAGTCTGCTAGATTAGCAACAAGACCACAGATAGGGCAAGAGTCTGTTGTCAGTGTAACAAGGAGAACCCCATGTGCGAATTGTGGCAAGAATCATCGGGGTCATTGTCTCGTTGGGGTCAGTGTGTATTACCAGTGTGGACAACCAGGGCATTTCAAGAGGGATTGTCCACAACTGAAAGTAGTCCCACAAAGGGACTAGAGAGTTGAGTCTCAAACAGTTGAGTAACCAAAAATTCCAGTAGCTGCAGGAGAGAGCACCAGCGGTGCTAGGCAGAAGGAAGTTGTAGGGAGACCTAGGCAGCAAGGAAAGGTCTACGCTATGACTCAACAGGAAGCGAAAGATGCACCGGATGTGATTATTGGTACGATTCCTATTTGTAATGTACCTGCATGTGTTTTAGTAGATCCAGGTGCTACTTGTTTCTAGTATGTTCCTAACTAAGCTGAATAAGAAGCTAGATCCTTTATTTGAGAGGCTAGTTATATACACTCCAGTTGGTGATGCTTTACTAGTTAATGGAGTGTTGCGGGATTGTGAGGTCTTAGTAGAAGGTCTCAGAATGTTAGTGGATCTTCTTCCACTAGAGCTGCAGTTGTTAGATATAATTTTAGGGATGAATTTCTTATTTACTCATTATACTTCCATGGATTGCCATAGAAAGGAAGTGATTTTCAGAAAACCAGGTTTGGCTGAAGTGCTTTTCAGGGGTGAAAGAAAGATTATTCCTACGAGTTTGATTTCAACTTTAAAAGTTGAGAAGTTGTTGAGAAAGTGTTGCACGACGTTTCTTGCACACGTAGTGGAGGTGCTGGAAGAAAAGTTAAAACCAGAAGATGTTCTTGTCGTGAACGAATTTCTTGATGTTTTGCTAGCTGATTTGTCGGGTTTGCCACCTGATAGAGAATTTGAGTTCACTTTAGAATTGTTACCAGGAACAACACCTATTTCACAAACGTCATATAGAATGGCTCCAAGCGAGCTCAAGGAACTAAAGATGCAGTTACAAGAACTAGTTGACAAGGGATACATCAGACCTAGTGTATCGCCTTGGGGAGCTCCAGTGTTATTCGTAAAGAAGAAAGATGGTACTCTAAGATTATGCATTGATTATAAACAGTTAAACAAGGTCACGATACGTAACAAGTATCCTCTACCATGCATAGATGACTTGTTTGACCAGTTAATGGGAGCATCAGTGTTCTCTAAAATTGATTTAAGATCAGGATACCATCATTTAAAGGTTAGGGAATCAGACATTCCTAAGACAACATTCAGAACAAGGTACGAGCATTATGAGTTTTTTAGTAATATCATTCGGTTTAACAAATGCACCAGCAGTTTTATGGACCTCATGAACAAGATTTTCCATCAGTATTTGGATTAGTTTGTGATAGTGTTCATTGATGACACACTAGTTTACTCAGCTAACAGGAAAGCCCATGAGGAACATTTGAGGATTATTCTACAAACACTATGTGATAAACAGTTATACGCTAAATTCAACAAATGTGAGTTTTGGTTGAATCAGGTAGTGTTTTTAGGGCATGTTGTTTCAACAAATGGAGTCAGTATGGATCCGCAGAAAGTGGAAACTGTGGTCAACTGGGAGAGATCAGCTAGTGCGATAGAGGTACGTAATTTCCTAGGCTTTGGCAGGATACTACAGACGGGTTGTTGAGGATTTCTCATGATTAGCATTACCCTTAACAACTTTGATAAGGAAGAATGCTAAGTTTGAGTGGTCAGATAAGTGTGAACAGAGTTTTCAAGAGCTAAAGAAGAGATTAGTGAACACCTATTATGGCACTTCCTGTAACGGGGAAAGAGTACGTGATTTACTGTAACGCTTCGAGGCAAGGATTAGGGTGTGTGCTCATGCAAGAAGGAAAAGTAATAGCTTATGCGTTAAGGCAATTGAAAAAGCACGAGTATACTTACCCTACCCATGATCTTGAGCTAGCAACAGTTGTTTTAGCATTGAAGATCTGGAGGCATTATTTGTTCGGTGAGAGGTGCCACATTTTCACGAATCATAAGAGCCTGAAATATATCTTTGATCAGAAAGAGTTGAATATGAGACAGAGACGATGGCTAGAACTGATTAAAGATTATGATTGTACTATAGAATACCATCAAGGAAAGGCGAACGTAGTACCAGATGCATTAAGTAGTAAGTTGAGACTTCCTAGAGATGCCATGTGTGGAATTCGAGCAACCTTTTTAAGTGCGCTAAGGGATTATAAGGCAGTTGTGACTATAGAGAATTCAGGGAGTATTTTAGCTCAATTTCAGGTCAGGTCTTCATTCGTAACAGAGATTGTGAGAAGAGAACAAGAGGATAGTAACTTGCAGAAGATGTTTGGAAAGTCCAAACAGGGCCCAGAGGCAGATTTTAAGATGAGAGCAGACGGAGCCATAGTTAAGTAGGGAAGACTATGTGTTCTGAGTATTAGTGAGCTTAAAGATGCAATACTAGAGGAAGCTCACAGTGCAGCTTATGCTATGCATCCAGGAAGCACCAAGATGTACAAAACTTTGAAGCGGACGTATTGGTGGCCTGGTATGAAGTGGGAGATAGTCGAATATGTTGATAGATATTTAATCTGCCAACAGGTTAAACCAGTTAGACAAAGGCCAGGAGGACTCCTTAATCCACTGATAGTGCCGGAGTGGAAATGGGAGCATATCACTATAGATTTTCTATTTGGATTACCACATACTTCTAGTGGACATTATGATATTTGGGTAATAGTGGATAGACTCACTAAGACAACACGGTTTATACCGATTAAAGCGACGTCTATACTTGATCAGTTTTCTAAGCTATACGTCGACAGGATTGTGAGTCAATATGGAGTGTCAGGATCCATAGTTTCAGATAGGGATCCGAGATTTACATCTAAGTTTTGGCCTAGTTTACAGAAAGCTATGGGGACAAAGCTGAATTTCAGTATAATGTTCCATCCTCAGATAGATGGTCAATCAGAGAGGACCATCCAGACCTTAAAGGACATGTTGAGAGCATGTGTCCTTCAGTTTAAGGGAAGTTGGGATACCCACTTATCACTTATGGAGTTTGCTTATAATAACAACTATCAGTCTAGTAAATCGGCATGGCACCATTTGAGGATTTGTATGGAAGACCATGTAGAACTCTCGTGTGTTGGAACGAAATAGGGGAGCGGAAGCTAATCAGTCCTGCGTTGGTAAAAGTTACGACGAACAATATTAAGATGATTAGAGAGAATTTGAAAGTAGCTCAAGATTGCCAGAAGAGTTACGCATATAAGCGATGGAAAAACATAGAATTTCATGTCGGAGATCAAGTTTTCTTGAAGTTATCTCCGTGGAGAGGTGTCCTTCGCTTTTCCAGGAAAGGTAAGTTAAGTCTTAGATATATTGGTCCTTAACAGGTAACAAAACTAGTTGGGCTAGTAGCCTACAGACTTGAGTTGCCAGTAGAACTGTCTTGAGTACATGATGTTTTTCATGTGCCCATGTTGAGGATGTATATTCCAGATCCGACATATGTGTTGCAAGTGCAACCAGTTGAGCTGGAAGAAGACTTGAGTTACATAGAGGATGGAATTCAAATCCTCGACAGGAAGGAATAAGTTTTGAGAAAGAAGACGATCTCACTCGTGAAGGTTCTTTGGAGACATCACGGAGTGGAGGAGGAAACCTGGGAGTTAGAGGACCAGGTGAGGAATAGTTACCCGACACTTTTCACCTAAGGACTACTAAATTTCGAGGACGAAATTTCTTAAGAGGGAGGTAAGTTGTAAACCCGAGATGTCTTCTTGAAATTTCTTTACATAAAAAAGGAATAAAGAAAAATAAAAGAAGCTAAATGTTTTGGTTACGTTTGGTTTGAAAAAAAATAAAAGAAAAAGGAAATGTGGGAATGGGAAAAAAAGAAAAAGAAATTGGATAAATAAAAAGAATCACCGCCAAATGTATCTTAACCCTTTTTATTCCCATTCGCCTCTCATTCACTAAAGGAAACTAGGGCACTCGTAAGAGAGGGTTGAAGGAAGAAAAAGAGATAGATTTCTGGAGTTTGAAGTTGAAGAAGAAAGGGAGAAAACTCAATATAAGCTTGCATGGCAGCTGTGTGATCAATTCTACCCACTACCAATGTTTAAATCAATTTGAGCTCCACAAGAAGAGTTAAGAGGTTAGGTTTGATTTTCTTGAAAGTTAACTCATTTTTGAAAAAATTGCTTGAAGGAAGCTCGAGCAAAATCAGACTTTAAGTTATTGATTTGTGAAGGGGAATTCAGAGGAGATAATTTACTGTCAAATCTGGGAAACCTCTTGTTCTTGAAACATTCCGATCTGTTGATTTCAAATTAGACGCTCCGTTAGGTATGATTGGAAATCTTATTTAATTTCCTAGAACTTTCATGGAGAAGTCGTGAGTAAAACATGATTAGAAGTGGTTTTAAAATTTAGGTCAAATATGGTGTGCAACAGGAAAATGATTCTTGAAATAACATAAGCTTAATTTTAAGCAAGTAGCTTTCGAAGTATTTACGGACACATCCTTTGAAAATATCATTTCATTTCTTTTGATAAGTTTTTGAGGGTTCAAAAGGGAAGAGTTTGGTATAAAGTACATCATTTTTGAAGTAATAAAGAAGTTATGACTATGTGAAGTCAGGGTATGAAATTTGTAGAATGCTGGAAAATGGATGGAATGATATTTGTAATCCTAAGTTTGAAATTCATGAGATTGAAGTTCTAATGCTTAGTTTCGGTTTGTTTGACAGGCCAAGAGGGAATAGGTCAAGTATACGGGTCGAGGATCTAGTTTTATCGTTGTGAGTGACAAAACGAGTTTCGAAAATAATTTTTATGCTTGAATTTATGCTTATGGAAATACAAGACATCCTATGAATAAATTAGCTTAAATGTTTTATGTTTTGTTGAACACATACTTATGGGCATACATGGTTTCCTAGGAATGATTTCAAATGCTCATTGTGAGCTTAGATTTTCCCAATGAAATTTACATGTGGGCATATGCTTATTGATTTTTCTGAAATTTAGTGGAAATGTTATAATTTCAAGCAAGCATGTACTAGCAAGTATTGTTTAAAGATTTCCAGTTTTCACGAACAACTTGAGCAAGCTTGAGTTGTATGAAAAAAAAGAGATAAGCAGACATGTTCAAGCATTTTCATGAGTTTTTCTGAGACTCGAATGAGTAAATGACTAAGATATTGAGCCCGAGGTTGTATAGTACCGTGTGCACACATGCCATTTTCTGTTCTTGATGTTAAGTGTTCTCCATGACAACAATGTTGTCGTGAGTGTTGGGCAGGCCCCACTACGATAAAGACGATGAGAGTGTTGGGCGGGCCCCACTACATCGTAGAGTGAATGTTGGTTGTACTGGGCGTGCCCTACACAACGTAGATTGTCATATGTTTTTAAATAATTAATATTCTTGATATGCCTTGCGAGATTTTAATGACATACTTGCTGGATTTCTGAAAAACCTATTATGATTACACGTTTATATTTAACGCCTGATTACAGATGCTTATGCTCATAGATTATCAGGTGATATGACTTGCGAGTTAATGGTTTTAAATTGAGTCACTCACTGAGCTTCATAACTTATTCTTTCAATGTTTTCCAACTTTTCAGGTAGAGATCGAGCTCCCGATGTCTGAAATCCTGTCATGGTCTGCTGAAAGCTCCCAGAGTTTGATATTTTGTACATGGGTGGTATTGTATATGAAGTCCTTATATATTTTGTAGATATTTTGAAAGGACTGTATAGTTATGTTCGTGTATGCACTAGAGGTTGTAGTTGTGTAAATCATGGTTGGGTATGCTTTTAGTTGTAATGCTCTCTACCTGTTTTAGTTTTCAAGTGAGGTTTAAGTAGAGTTGCTCCTTACGTATGTTTAGTAATTTTCAAGGTTCCGATGTGTTGTGTTTAAAGTATTTCATACACAAGTATAGTATGTTTATCAGGTATAACAGGGTCAACAAGTATCGTTAGAGAGGTAAACGATGTCTGTTGGCTTCACGCCATCTTCCGGGCTAAGTTAGCGGGTAGTTCGAGTGTGGGTTTGACAAACTCTACATGCTCCAACGTTACTCACTCATCTACATGCCTAGTCGCTTGCTGGTAGGTTTCCTCCATTGGTGTAGATTACTCACGTAACCACCTTGGGTGACGTTCTTGTCAGAATCATCCTTATCTATTATTTGATTTTTACAATTCATGTCGTTACTCATGATTTTCACGTTAAGTTCTTCGATAAAACACAAACAAGAATTGAGTAAAATCGTTCGATCGTTTGTTACCACAAACTGTGCCAACTATTGATGCTAGAAGTTGGATCGCTGGATCAACGGTGAATTTGTATTTCTCCAAAAAGTATCCAACGACTGTCCTGCAATCACAAAGTAAACTGAGCACTAATGTGGTGTTAAGCCACCCACACTCTAACGCTCAAGTTACTCGAAAACTCGATAAATTGTAGAGAGCAATTTGTGTGTTGAAAAGTGTATGTTTTACGAATGACTCCTGCCAATTATATAACAACCGAGACCTTTGTAACCAAAATTTACCATGTAATTATTCTCCTAATTATCGAATAACAATCATTATTGCTGACGATCCATTACAAAACTAAAATTGACCTCATCTAACGTTTGTCGACCCATGAAGGTTGGCCATTGAGAAACTTGGTCGACTGATGCACAGAGGCACTTAGTTGGCCAAGTGCCTACATTCATAGGTTGGTGTTACATGATTTTGTGACCACGCAAAATCGCAAATGTACGGTGTCAAGATTTAATATAGTGATTTGAGTTTACAGTATCGACCTCAGGATTGAGTTTCTAGATTAAATAATTATTGCAAATATTAACCTCCAATTTTATTTAGAGAAATTAATATTCAAATGTTTGTCAAATAATAAAAATTAAGAAAATATTAATGAGAGAATAGCTTAGGGAATTGATTTCACCTAATGGTATTATTTTAGTTAATTAACTCAATCATGACTTTGCACCATCATAAGCAAGAACGCAACAAAATATCAATAGACTTTTTCAAGCCTAATTGACTTCATCTAATGCTATAAACCTAATGTGTTCGTCTAGATTTTAATAGCATACAATGAATTTAAGTGCTTTCTTTAAAGCTACTACAAAGAATTCTTCACTTTCATGCAAGAGTTTACAAATAGTTGTGAATGACTTAGATCTAGTCTATTAAATACTTTTCCAAGCATCAAATAAAATCAATACAACATGCTAATTTTAGCAAAAAATTAACAAGCATTAAGAACCATGAAACACATAGAACTATAAAACAAAGTCAATACATGATTAACAGCTAAAACAAATCATCCATTGGCTATATCAATCCCCTAAACTAAAAGTCTAACCACTCATTACCATAAAAATTGTAACGCCCCAAAACTCTAGGAACCTTTTTATTTGTGTTCTGAGTTAATTTTATTTGAGGTAAGGGAAGAAATTAGATTTGTTTTGAGATATTTGTTGGTGCATAAGGACTTTAGTTGTTTTAAAAGAAGAGGGTAATTTTGGAAAGAGAAAAGAGGTTTTGAATTAGGGTTACATCATAAGACACTTTTGTCTTATTATGGCACACACTCCAAGGCCACTATTCATCATCTCCTATCTCTCATCTCCAAGTCCCCTCCATGAAAATTTCAACCACGAACCCACCTCCTTTTTCCCTTGTTGCACGAACACCCGTTAGCCTAAACGCTTCTCACGAGTCGTCGCCCGACAGCAAAGCACTGATCGAACTCGTCGTCAGTCGGAACTCCTTGGCGCTGCGAATCACTGTTGGAAGTTGAGCGTACCGGTTGAACCGAGATCCGTTCGATCAAGCCCCAGCCGCCGAAGCTTTCTGTTGACGTTGTCGTCAACCCAAGCCGTTATGCTAGCCCCTCGCCAGCACGAACGCCACTGTGAAATCCACCCATTTTATGCTTCGTTCGATCGGTTCAACTATTTGTTTACTGACTTTGAGTGTTTTGCAACCGGTTTCTAGTAGATCGGGTTGTGGGCATCCCAAAAATGGGCTCGATGCACTGCCACGTGTCGCCGCCTGCCAGCCACGCACCTCCGTTCGCTGGAGTTAGCCGATCCGACCCGTTTTGTCTTTCGAGCTCGTCTTGGGTCTCCGTTGCGGTAATTTTACATGACTTAAATTAGATATTTCAGATATTCAGTAAATGATACCTTTTGGTGATAATTAGTTTCGTTAATTGGAAATAGGTTGCATGAGAACGTTATGATCACGAGTTAGAGAAGTTCTCGATCCTATTTCGATTAAGGATCATCTCAAGGCAATTAATTAGAAAATATGAAAGGTTTGAAGTTCTTTGATTTATGGACTAAATGAACTTGAATGTAAGTGTTGGTTGATTGGGCAGGTTTGGAAAACAATTTGAGAGAAAGTTAATCCTTGGATTTTTGTAGCGAAAGCTAAGGTAAGGGAACCCATGTCGACTCTTTTTATTAATTGGGATTCAATCTTCAAAGCTACGATTTGTCTTAATTTTTTTAAAGCTATGATTTATAAAGAACATTTGGACGTGAATTTCGCCTTTAAATGCCATGTTTTGTTTGAATTCTTTTGATTTCTGATACTTGCGAAATTACTAAGTCATGAATGTTGCATCGTGATTTGAATGGAAATGTACTGTCTAATCATATGTTCGTTGTGATTATTGCATTATCATTTACTGATTATGTTGGGACCTCATGCATGTATGTATGCTTCATGAAAAAAAAAAAAAGAAAAAGTTTACGAAGGCTATGGCAAATAACCTTCTGTTGTAGTTTTAAATGCAAGCCATGAATGAAGTAGAGTCGACTCAAACTAAGAGGCCATGACCCAGGAGAATTTTTAATCAGTCACTAAAGGTCGAAGAGAAATTTTATAAAAAGAAAAATGTTTATGAAGGTCGTGGCGATTAAACTTCTGATATATATATATATATGTGTGTGTGTATTTATTATTATGCAAGTCATGAATGACTTAGAGTCGACCTAAACTAAGAGGCCATGGATCAAGATGAACTTAATTGGCCACTAAAGGTCGAAGAGAAATTTCATAAAAGAAAAATATTTACGAAAGTTGTGGCAATTAAACTCCTAACATATTTATATGTGTATGCATTTACTAGCATGCAAGTCATGAATGACTTAGAGTCGGCTTAAACTAAGAGGCCATGGATCAGGATGAAATTAATTGACCACAAAAAGCCGAAGAGAAAATGTCATGATTTCATGAAAGGAAAGTTTAGGTTCCAGATAGGAAAGTTAAAGTCATGTATGTATATGATTGCATCTCCCAACCTCGGTAGTGGGGTCACTTACTGGGTATTAATTTATAATACTCATCCCTTCTTTTGTTTTTAAAAATACTTTTCAGGTAAAGGCTAAAGGCATACAGGGCGAGAGACGGAGACGCACTACGAAGGCCATGGGGTTGCAAAATGATTTCCGCATTTAGAAGTTTATTAATTTTGTGAAATATTTTATCTACTAGATGGTTTTTTTATTGAGTATTAAGTACTCTCATGTCGACATTAGAGGTCAAATTTTCATTTGTATTTATTTTAATTACCTTATTTCTTTAAAATGGGATCCCGAGTAAATTAGTTTTTATTTTTCTTCGAATCTTTACTTCTTTTAATGGTGTTTTATGGCCTCAAAAGCATGCATATTTAGTAATGACCCCTAGAAAGAGAGTCTTAAAAATAGGGTTGTTACAAAAATACTAAACTTATGTCTAAAATCTATAAAAATAAAATACAACTGAAAGGAAAAAGAAAGAAAAACTCTTAAGGTCTCGTGTCGATCTTCATTCCTGAACCTCGCCATGATCTACAACTCGAACTCTCGTCTTTTGCCTCCAAAATAGTCTCCCATGTCCTAAGATAGTGTGCAAATCGAATTTAGGGTGTATTAGGTCCCAAAACTGGCTCTTCCTTTCAAATGGTACAAAAAGGTGATATTTATAACCCCCGGGTCAACGTTGCCATGTTGTCTTGCGTATAAGTGCTTATTTGGAAAATAACTTGTAGCATTGAGATGCTACAACGCTACGAATATTTTGATGCAAGGCATGTGTAAAACTTATGTTGGAACATTGTTGTTGTGGATTTTCTTCTTTGGGCAGCTGCAAGCATAACGTTGAGATGTCATTTTTAGTGTCTCAATGTTATGGCCTCGGGTCTTCTAGCTATTTTAACATCTTCTTCACATTGACTTCATATTTTATGCGTTATTAACTCCATAATTGCCATAACATCTCCAAATTCTCCAGCTTTGCTCATTTTTATTTGATAATTGACTTCATATTTTATGCTTACTAACTCCATAATTTCCAGCAAAACCTCACATTAATTACAAAACTACCAAAACTAATGCCTAGGAATAACACAATTTTTGTGTGGTATCAAATGCTCCGAAACTTATACTTTTGCTAGTCGCGACTTAAACATAACAAAACTATATATTAATTTCACTTGTGCATAAATAAAAATTGAGCCTAAAAATCTAAACAATAAAATCAAGTAATTTTAGGAAACATTTAAACATAACCATTCATTGAGAATTTCAAAACCTTTTCTAATTATCCCTACGTGTCTGTGTTGTTAGCCTTCTTTCCTTTCATTTTTACTAGCTCGAAACAACTTTATGAAGGTTTCTATTTAATTTACCCTACACTGGCTCTAAGTTCCAATCTTTAAATCTCTCATACACTCAAGATAGTAATACATCATTTAAGCACTTTAATTTCAATATTGGGTACTCCCACCTTCAAACTTTCTTTTTTTAATTTTATTTCAAGGACCCTAACTTTCACATATCCACTGTAGGGATCCTTACCCAGAGCACTCGCTCAATGGGCAACCTAACTGAATACAATGAAGGTATACCTTTTTGTCCTTATTCTTTTATGCACAATTGATTTAAATTTGCAAAAATTTATTTTCATTTCAACATGCAAAAAAAAAAAATCAATATAGGCAACGTAATTCTCGTTACAAATTTACGATCTAACATGCAGATGGTTTCTCAAATAAATTCTCAAGCCTATCCAGGTGACATCAAATTTTCAAACCTAATAAATCTGTTATAAGCATTCAAATCTATGAGACCGATGACTAAGTGCATATAAATTTGCAAGGAAAAGCAAGAAAAATTTTAAATTTATTCAATTTTAGGACATGCTCTCATATTTAAAAAAAATCACAAAATTTGTTAATAAAATCTTATCCTAGGTTGTTTTAACCATACTTATGCATAAGATCAATTAAATATTTCAGCACATATTCGAGACTATTAACATTAAGTACAAAGTACTCCCACCCCCAAACTTAAACTATGTATTGTCTTCAATGTATAAAATAAACATATGCATAAGAATAAATTAATAAAAGATAAAAGAGTGAACAATATTGTCTTGAGTAATAGAGACGAGGTCTAAAGATACGAGCCCCTAAAAAGCAAAGCAAATGAAACAGAATAAAGACACTAAAGCAAAACTACAAGAAAAATAAACAAACTAAAATTAAAAGGGTAGAAACTTGGATTGCCTCCTAAGAATCGCTTTCTTTAACATATTTAACTAGACTGAACTCCCATTGTGTGTGTTATGGTGGTCTCTCATTCTTGATTTCACTCTCCTTCATCTTCCTTTTATCATTCAGTACCAAATCTAGAGAATCACTTAGAACACAGCTTTCATAGTTACCATACATAGAATTTGCTAATTCAACTCTTAAACATGCACTTACCTCACCATCAGATTTTCGGGGTTTGAAAATTTGAAATTCTACCTTCTCGTCTACTACTTGTAATGTCAACGCACCTCTATGCATGCTAATGCCCATCTTACTTGTAGACAGGAAAGGTCTCCCCAAAATAATAGGGATTTCAACATAATCTTCTATGTCCAAGACTACAAAGTCCACAGGAATATAAACTCATCCACTCTCAGTAGGATATCTTCCACAACTCATCTGGGATATGTGGTTGACCGGTTAGCTAATTGATAGCACACAAAATGTGTTATCCTTAAGCTTAATTATTGCTAGTTTTATGATAATTTCAGGGTTTTTATATGTGTTAATCATTGAATTTCAGGTTAAGAGGTTAAACAGGACAATTGGAGACGTTTTGGATCACTCGGGATCGAAACGAGGCTTTTTGGAGCTAAAAATAATATCAATTAAAAGTAGAAGGACCAATCCAAGCTAGTAGACCCGAGGTGATGGCGTTGCAATGCCATGCAGAGCGTTGCAACGCCGAGCTTGCTGCTTTTGTGCTTAAAAGAATCATGTCGATAGTGTTGCAATGCTACCTTAGGGCGTTGCGACACTATCTTGATAAGAAGACTAGTGTGAAGACCCGTGCAGGTAGCATTGCAACGCCGCCTTGCAGCGTCGCAATGCTACTTCGATAAGAAGGGGCGTGCGCGAGGGTAACAACGTTGCAATGCTGCCCTCAACGTTGCAATGCCATCGACAGTTTCTATACATGCTACGCGTTTAGGGCACAACGTTGTAATGTTGTCCCTAGCGTTGCAACACTGTACCGATTTCCATTATAAATAAAACATTGCATCTTCTTGCAAAAGGAGCCGAATTTGATTGAGATTGCACACTAATTTAGAAATACACTCTGTAAGAAGAGAAAAGTGAGCATTCCTTGAGAGCCAAAGCATTCGTGGAGGTTCGAGATCGTGACGGGAGCTCGGGGACGAGGGACCGACATCGACACATAAGTTTATTTGCTCTTTCTTTCAGATTATAAAATCGTTCTAAGATGTTTTCTATACTTTTAGTTTGGTTTTATTGTGATTTAGAGTGGCTAAAAGTGGTAGTTAGGATTTGATTTCTTTGTTTAAGACTTGTTTGCTATGTATTGAAGTATATTTTGTTATTTATTTTTGGAAATTCATTCTTGAATTCTTTAATCTTGTTGGTTTAAGTGGACTCGAGAGAAAAAGCTTAGATTAGAGCAAAGATTTCAAAACTCTTAGAAGTCTAGCATGAGAATGACCTAGAAGTCTAAGGGAAACACGTAAAGAAGTTGCTTAATGTCGTGCATGTTTTAGATTCATATGGAGACTATAGAATTTATTGTGTGTGCGAGGCTCATTAAGAATCAAGAGATTTTCTTGAGTATCTTACTTCTTGTTTATAAATTTATCACATTAGTTCATTGCATGTGTCAAATAAGTTATTAACTTTTGAAGTCAATTTCCTCCAATTCTATCATATTCGTGTCTCTACTTGTTTGTCTATCATTTATCTTTGTTTTCACCATCTATCCATATTATGTTACTTTAGCTAAAATTGAGATTTAGTATCTTGATAATTAATTAATCTAGAAACCTATTCCCGAGGACGATACTTGGAACTCTCAAATCACTATACTAAAACTTGACCCGTACACTTGCGGTATTGCAATATCATTTTACGCAACACTAATTGAAGTGAAATTGTCGTTGGTTTCACTTCTCATATACCGAGTTTTCTGTAAATAGAAAAAGACATTAAATTAATATTGGTCCAAGTAAGATAAAGCTTTAAATGAAAATTTCCTATTGGACAGGGAACAATGAAAATCTCTAGATCATTTAATTTCTGAGGCAACTGTCTTTGAATGGTTGCACTCCATTCCTCAATAAGGTTGATTGTCTCATACTCCTTTGACATGATCACTTTCATGAACTTCACATAATTTAGTATCTATTCTAGTGCATTAGCAAATGAAATATTTATGTGAAGTGGTCTAAAAATTTATCAGAGTCAATTTTCTTTTTCTGAAAACGATGGGGATATGAAATAGAGTTAGGCATTATAGGACTTAGCCAATTTTTTAAGCGAGGGCTCAAGTGTTGCCTTTGAAGTTTCCTTATCAAGTTCCATTTCTTTTTGGAGTGAATCCTCAGCTGACCCTTTCTTCTCTTTATTCAATGCTCGTCCATTTTGCAACATGATGGCCTTGCACGTTGATGGTGAGCTTGTCGAGTGCTCAATCAAATATAATTTATGTGATTGATTTAGATTAAATACTTGTAGTACTTAATAGTGGACCAAGTCGAACCACAAGAAACAATAAATCTCAATTTTTAAGAATTAGATTCCAAAAAAAAAAAAGAAAGGAAATCGGGGGGGGGGGGGGGGAGGTTGGATATATTGGTTTTAAATACAAATAAGTAAATAAAAGAATAACAAGAAAAAAAATAGGAGAGATAGAGTTTAGGGAGATATCAAATCTTACCAATTTCTAGTTCATAGGTGCAATTGTATCAATTGTAATAAAGATCCCAGACATTCATATAGGATTATAACTAAACTGGCAATTAACTTGGCTAGCCTAATGATTTCCCGTAAGACTACTTCCCTAAGTTCATTAACTTTACCTCTTCAGTCTCCATTAACCTCAATTATCTTAACCATCTAGAACTCTTCATACATAAACGATTAAGACAAAGACATTAAACACCGTGGAAAACCAAGACATCTTAACTAGGAGAATCCTCAAACTCTCTAGAATCTAACATGCAATATGAATCAAGATATTGTCGAGACTCACACACAGTTGTAATTCTATTGTTATCAATGCTAAGCCATAATTACTGATTAGGTCAATTATGCATTAACAGTAGATATACAAATACCAATGGAGCGGCAATTCAAAAGTAGATGCACTATCATAAGATTAAAGTAGAGAATTGAGAATTAAAAGCTTGAATAGTCAAGAGTTACAAACAAGCCTCCCTAGATTACAATTAGTTTAGGCCAACCTATGAACTAGAAGAGGACTTTTAGTCGAGCATAGTCACGAGCACACCAATGGCTTCCATAGTCTTCATCGATACAACCCATAAACTATACTAAAGTAACTATTCTAAAACTATAAAATGAATCTCCTTTTGTCTAAGTATATCGATGTCTTTAAAACCTAAAGAAAAATATATATTTATACTAACTCGGAGTGTCTAGACGCCAGGGAGAGCGTTATACGCTCCCCTATCTAAATAAGGGAAATATCTTCGAGAAATACAGGGTGGCGTCTCGACGCTTAGAACAATGTCTCGATGCATCAAGCGTCGAGCAGAACCTCCCCAAAGCATCAAGCGAGCCCTTGCGATTGCATTGTGCCAACATCGAGACACTTCAAACAATGTCTAGAAGCTCTATGTGCAGGTCTTCTGACTTGTAATTAATCAGCCTCTGGATGCTCCTTTTAGGCGTCTAGACGCTCTGTGTGCAGGTTTTCTGACTGGTAATTGATCAGTGTCTAGACGCTCTGCATGCGGTCTCCTTTGCTTGTCGATCTCTTCTTTTCTTAATTGGATGCATTCTTTATTAAAATTTTTCCATTTTAACCCTTGATCGTTCTTAAGCCTCTGGAATGGCCTCAAAATACAAATATCCTGTAAAATAGACAATTAAGCACATGAGAGTAGCAGAACTAGCACAATATAAATAGATAAAGATAACACTTACGTTTTCCTTGGGTTCATCTCAATAGTACTAGGAAACTTATCTTTATGTAAAGTGTTCAGTGAGGTAGCCATCTGACTAATTTGAACTTCGATGTTTTTTATGGATGCACCATGTCCAGTGACTACGCTCTCCAACTGATTAGTTATGTTCTTGGATTTAGTGATAAATAACCATATCTTCAAGGAAAGACTTCTTCTCAGCTTGATAAGAAGTGGATGCATAACCTGAAGGAGGTTGCAAAACATTCTTGTTGTTAGCATAGGAAATTTTTTTGGGGTTTCTCAAACCTGGATGGTAGTGAGAAGGAAGGTTGTTTTTCGCATTTGATGCCCTCCATTGTTCGAATTCTTATTGTTGACGTATTATACTTGTTCCATGTTAGATTCACCATCAGGTTGAAAGGATTGAGCAGGTGTCATGGAAGCTATTGATTGCGGAGTTCCTGTATTTGCAAGTTTACACAAGGCATGAGTAAGAGACGTCATTTGAGATTTAAGCGTGTTTACCTCGTCCAACTCATAGAGACCAACCACTGATTGATGATTTGAATGCTCATTCAACCATTGGTAACTGGTAGTGGACATTTCTTCTAACAATGTCTGGGCTTCCTCCACTATCTTAGCTAGAATAGTGTCTCTAGCTGATGCATCAAGGATTGTCTTGGTGTGCCTGTAAGCCCATTATAAAATAGTTGCACTTGGAGCCAATCACGGTACCCATGTTGAGAGCACTTTCTCAATAGCTCCTTACATCTCTACTAGGCTTTAAATAACTGCTCACCATGAAACTGCTTGAACGTACCTATTTCTGTTATTAACTTGGTAACTTTTATAGGTGGAAAGAACTTTGTAAAAAAACCTGGGCCAACTCTTCCCCAGTGGTGATACTGTCAGATTGCAATGATTCAAGTCAATCCTTTTCGTTGTCCTTACAAAGAGAAATGAAAGAGATGTAAGTGAATGACATTAGAAGAAATACAATTTAATTTCACAGTTTCACAAATTCCCAAGAAATTTTGCAAGTGAGAGTTTAGGTCTTTAGATGGAATTCTTCTAAATGCACTATCTCTAGCGATCTAGATCAAACCCGTCTTCAACTCAAAATTGTTGGCGTTAATTGGTGCATGGAATATTCTAGACGACTCAACATTAAACATAGGCTGGAAATAGTCCTTGGTGGCCTTCAGTTCCTCTTGATTCTCCATGGAATATTCTTGAGCTCTTTTCTCCCTCTGGCTTTTTCTGTAAGTCCTCTCGATTTCAAGGTCAAAATGAGCAAGGACAACTTCGTCATCCCTTCGCATACACCGTGCAAGTCCTAAGAATTTTAAAAATAAAAACAAATAAAAAGATTAGTAAAACAACCAAAGACTCTAAACTAAGACTATATGTTTTCTCCATAATATTGATTAATCTAAATACTTGTTGTTTCCTGACAACGGTGCCAAAATTTCCAATCATGCAAAACTGCAAGTGTATGGTGTCAAGTTTTAATATAGTGATTTGAGGTTTGAGTATCGTCCTCAAGAATGAGTTTGTAGATAAATTAATTATTGCAAATATTATGTAGAGAAATTAATATTCAAATGTTTGATAAATAATAAAAATTAAGAAACTAGTCAGGAGAGAAAAGTTATGGAATTGATTTCACCTAATGGAATTATTATTTTAGTTGATTAACCCAATCATGACTTCGCACATTTATGAGCAAGAAACAACAAAATATTAATAGCATACAATGACTTTAAAGTTCTTTTGGTTAAGTTACTCAAAAGAATTTTTCACTTTCATGCAAGATATACGAATAGTTATTCGACTTAGATCTAATATTTTTCTAAGTATCAAATAAAATCAATAAAACATGCTAATTTTGGCTAAAGACTAACAAGCATTAAGAACCATCAAACACATATAACTATAAAACAAAGTCAATACATGAATTAATGGCTAAAGCAAATCATCCATTGACAACATCAATCTCCTACACTAAAAGTTTAGCCACTCATAATCATCATAAAAATACTAAACTTATGTCTAAAATCTATAGAAATAAAATACAACTGAAAGGGAAAAGAAAGAAAAAACTCTTAAGGCCTCATGTCGATCCTCGTTTCCGAACTCACCACGATCTATAGCTCGAACTCTCATCCTTTGCCTCTAAAGTAGTCTCCCATGTCCCAAAACAGTGTGCAAATCGAATTTAGGGTGTATTAGGTCTCAAAACGACTCCTCCTTTTAAATGGTACACAAAAGTAATATTTATAACCCTCTGGACAACGTTGCAAGTTGTCCCACGTATAATAGCTTATTTGAAAAATATCTTGTTGCTTTGAGATACGAAATTCCGCAACAGCAGCGTTGCAATGCTAGTTTTGTACGTGCCTTCCTTCAAAATATCCGTAGCATTAAAGGAAGGCACGCACGAACTAGCGCTGCAACACTGCTGTTGCAGAATTTCTTCTTTGGGCAGCTGCAAAGCATAGTGTTTAGATGCCATTTTTAGCATCTCAACTCTATGGCTTTCTGGCTATTTTGGCATCTTCTTCAAATGGCTTCATATTTTATGTTTTATTAAGTCCATAATTTCCATCATGTCTCCAAATTTCCAAATTTATTCATTTTCAATCGATAACTAAAATTAAGTAAAATAAACTCGTGAAAGTCTAACATTAATTACAAAAACTACCAAAACTAAAGCTCAGAAATCACACATTTTATGTGCTATCAGTTGGCTTACGTCATCGACGGACGCATAATAGCGCTTAATCTTCTTAAACAAGTGAACCTTTCAACTTGACAAATTTTAGGCCTTAGCTCAATTCTCCCATAAGAAGAATCATTCTCTCTGAAGATGCTAATTGGATCTTTTTTATTCAGAACCTGTGAAAGATTTTGAACATTCCATTGCAATGCAAGTGTTATAAAATCTGCCACCATCTCATGAAATGAAAACCACCAATCGTTGGAGGTAGAACCTTAAAAGTACCATTTCTCAATCTTTTTCTACGACCAGGTTTTAGGAGATCACAACCCCACAAAACATGAACTATTAGCATTTGCAGTAACAGTAAGAAGATCAGACTGAGGAAAATACCCGCCCTTTAGCGTCAATCAATAATTAATAAATAAAAAAAAAAAAAAAAAAGTTGACGTGATATTACATAAAAAATGCCACATAGTATAATTTCTCTCCCTCTCGGGATGATCATCAAAATATAAAAAAAAAATCTCTCTCTAAATTAATAGCTGAACATTCCACAAAACAGTGTTATGGTTGTGTTTGAAGAGTAGTGCATGTGCACACATGTGTTCTTAAAGTCCTTAACATGTCTTTCTGGCTACATTATTAATAACCATATATTATATGCATAAGAGAGAGAAAGAGATAGAGAATTTTGGATCATTTTCTCAAAATTATATGATCGCCTTTCAAATAAAGGGGAAAAAAATTGCATCAGTTTTGAAATATTATATATAAGAATGAAAGCATGGAATATTATTATCTATCTGGTTTGGATTCCAATTGTCTCAACATTTATGGATGGCCACTTTGCAAGGGAAAGATTTTATATATATATATATATATATATATATATATATATCTTTTGTTTTATAAATGAATGATTATGGTTTAAAGTTGGAGCCCTGTTTTAGAAGTGGGCAAGCATTACTTGCCAAGATGAAGCTTTTTTCTTAATATATTATATGTTTTACTTTTTATTTATAACATTTTAGATCTATATCAAAAATAACATAATGGAAAAAAAAAAACATAATGGGAAGAAGATATTTTTAAAAAATAGATTAAATTACAAGTTTAGTCCCTAAACTTTGATTTTAGTATTTCTTTGGTCCCTAAACTTTAAAAAGTGTCAAATAGGTCCATAAACTTTCAATTTTGTATCTAATAAGTCCCTAAACTTTAAAAATGTCGAATTAATCCCTTAACTTTCAATTTTATATCTAATAGGTCCATGATATATTCAAATTTTTTGAAAATTAATTCATCTATTAGATATAAAATTGAGTCTTATGTCTAATAGAAACTTACACTTTCAATTTTACGCCTAGTAAGTTCATGAATTTTAAAAAATGTTAACTACGTCAAGGATTTATTAGACACAAAATTGAAATTTTAGGGACCTATTGGACGAAAAATTGAAAATTTGAGAACCTATTAGACACATTTCAAAATTTAGGGATCAAATAGATACAAATCTGAAAGTTTATGAATCTATTAAACACATGTTGACATAGAAATTTCGACCAATCTCCAATTGCCACGTCGTTATTCTAAATTAATGACGAAGTTGTAAATGATTAATTTTGGGACCGATGATAAATTGACACGTGTCCTAAATTTAATTTGAAGACAAGAATTGACAAATTCTAAAAGTGAAGGGGCAACATGCAATTTGCCAAAATAATTAAATTTAATTTTGGTCAAATTGGATTATATGGAATTGGGTAAGATAAATAAAACCCAAATCCAAATGATTAGGCCCAAATCCAATAAAGTCCAAGTTCAGGTTGTTGGGTCCAAAAGTCATTAAAGCCCAAACCCACATGCCTTAGAAAGCTCTATAAATAGAGAGCTTCTCATTCATTCCAAAAGTTCAGAAATTTCACTCCCAAAAGGAACTCAGAGAATTCAGAGCAAAATCCTCAAGTGTTGAACACTCTCTGAAGTCCTTAGTGCTGAACGCTGCAAGACGAGTCTCCAAGCGCGGAAGACGAGTCTCCAAGTGGAATTGGGTAAGATAATAAAACCCAAATCCAAATGATTAGGCCCAAATCCAATAAAGCCCAAGTTCAGGTTGTTGGGCCCAAAAGTCATTAAAACCCAAACCCACATGCCTTGGAAAGCTCTATAAATAGAGATCTTCCCATTCATTCCAAAGGTTCAGAAATTTCACTCCCAAAAGGAACTCAGAGAATTCAGAGCAAAATCCTCAGGTGTTGAACACTTTCTAAAGTCCTTAGTGCTGAACGCGGAAGACGAGTCTCCAAGTGCGGAAGACGAGTCTCCAAGCGCGGAAGACAAGTCTCCAAGTGCGGAGCGCGGAAGACGAGTCTCTAAGTGCGAAGCGCGAAAGACGAGTCTCCAAGTGCGGAACACTGTAAGACGGGTCTTTAAGGGCGGAATGCTATAAGACAAGTCCTTAAATGTTTCATGAAGGACTTCTACAAGTAACAAGTCAAGTCCTTCAAACAAACAACACTTTGAAGGACCTCAACATGCTCTGTGAAGGCCTTCAACAAGCAACAAGTCGAATACCTTCAACAAGCAACACGCTGAAGGATTTCAACACGCTACAAGCCGAAGGCCTTCAACAAACAACAAGCAACAAGCAGCCGAAGATCTTCACCACCCTACAAGCAGCCGAAGACCTTCAACAGGCTACAAGCCGAAGTCCTTCAACAAGCTACAAGCCGAAGTCCTTCAACAAGCTACAAGCCGAAGTCCTTCAACAAGCAACAAGCGTCGAAGTCCTTCAACAAGCAACAAGCAGCCGAAGACGTTCAACACGCTACAAGTCGAAGTCCTTCAACAAGCAACAAGCCGAAGTCCTTCACCAAGCTACAAGCTGAAGACCAAACACTCTTCTAAGTCTACACTTGAGAACAAGCTGCAAAGCCCTCAAGAGAAGTCTACGTTTGAGAACAAGCTGCGAAGTCCCTCGAATCAAATCTATGTCTGAAAACAAGCTATAAAGCCCTCAGACAAATTACACTTGAGAGAGAGAAAGAATCAGAGGAGAAACATTAGAGATTGTAATCCATTACATTCAAATTAATACAAACACAACGTTAAATTACACGTGTCTCGTTGTTATTCCTTCGCCGAATTCACGTGTAAACAAATTGGCACGCCTAGTGGGACGATCTCTATCTCTCATCTCTTTCTCTCACCTCAAAGCAAAAGTAAAGTGACTTGAACGATCGTCGTCATGAGCAACTTGTACACGGGTTCTACTGCCCATAGTTGCTCTAATAAACTAAGGTTGGAAGACTATGAAGTAACAACACTGCTGGGGGCATCAACTAACAACAAGTTCCTGGTCAAGTGTAACCCTTTGTTCGATTTTTTACTCTGACGTAGTGTCTATCATGATGACTGAAACAAACACTAAGGAAGAGAGATTGACAAAGATGCAGGAGCGAATCAACAACTTGATGAAAGAAATTGAAGAAAAAGATTCTCCAATCGCATACTTAAAGAATCAGAATGAGAATCAAAATGCCGCTAAACAAGTCATACTCTTGTCGTCAAAGATCGAAACAAAGAGAAGGTTGTTGTACAAGAAGATCAACCACAACCCTCTACTTTGATCACTTCACTATCAGTCCAACAACTGCAGGACATGATAACTAACTCTGTCAGAACTCAATATGATGAGGGTTCTCAAAGTTGTCTCTTGTATTCTAAATCATATACTAAGAGAATTGATAATTTGAGGATGCCAATTGGATACAAACCACCAAAGTTCCAAAAATTCGAAGGAAAAGACAACCCTAAGCAACATGTTGCGCATTTCATCGACATATGTGAAAATGCTGGCACGCAAGGAGATCTACTGGTCAAACAGTTTGTTCGAACATTTAAGGGGAATGCTTTTGACTGGTACATTGATCTAAACCCGAATCGATGCATGGACGGTTGGGAACAACTTGAAAAAGAGTTTCTCAACTAATTCTACAGCACAAGATGTACCATCAACATGTTCGAGCTCACCAACATTAGACAACGAAAAGGTGAACCCGTTGTCGACTACATAAATCGTTGGAGAGCCACGAGTCTCGATTGCAAAGATTGTCTCGTTGAACTGTCAGCTGTCGAAATGTGCATTCAAGGCATGCATTGGGGGCTGCTTTACATCTTCCAAGGTATAAAGCCTTGCACCTTTGAAGAGCTAGTAACTCGGGCCCACGATATGAAGTTGAGTATTGCTAGTCGATGAGACAAAAACCTTTTAACTCCAAGCATAAAGAAGAAGGAAGTGACATTGAGGCGACTCTAGAAGAGTCTATGGTTGTCAGTACGACCCCTCTCAAGTTGTCATCAAAGAAAAAATACAAGAAGATCGAAAAGCAACAAGAAAATGAAAGACCTCGCTTAAGTCTAAAGGAAAGACGGAATAAGGACTATCCCTTTCCAGATTCTGACATTCCTAACATGTTTGAACAACTACCGGCCATAGGACTGATCGAACTTCCAAAGTGTAAACGAACGGAAGAGATAGACAAAGTCGATGATCCCAACTATTGCAAGTATCATCGAGTCGTCAGTCACCCAGTGGAGAAATGTTTCGTCCTAAAGGAGTTAATCCTAAGGTCAGCTAAAGAAGGAAAAATTGAGCTAGACCTTAATGAAGTAGCTCAATCAAATCATGTTGCAGTAACATCAAGTACATGCAGTCAAACACACTCTTGTTCGCTTCAAGATAAAGAAGTGTGCCTAGTCCAGTTTGGGACTATGGAACCTGTAGCTGTTTGGTTTCAACATGAGGTGCCAAGAAATGAACCTCAATATGTGATCAAACCTACCAATGATAAAGGCAAAGGTCGGGTTCTGATGACTCATTTGAAGAAGCAAAGACAAAGTTTAGCTTCAAACAATTCTTGTCAATTTAGAAGCCTCAAATGCAAGGACAAACATCGAAGAAAGAAGAATCCAAGGAAACCTAAGTCTGAAAATAAGAGAAAAAAAATCATCATCAGCCTCGCAAATTAGTGACCTTGAAAGAATTCTTCTTGAGAGATTTTCTTCCTAGCGAAAGAGAGGAAGAAAACTCTGTAAGTTCATACTACATTGAGATAAATGAAGCTGACGACACAAAAGAAGTCAAGCAAAGGACTTCCGTCTTCGATCGCATCAAGCCTTCAACTACTCAACCTTCAGTCTTCCAAAGGATGAGTATAGTCGTGAGAGAAGAAGAAAACCAAGGTCCAACTCCTTCCTCACCTCGACCTTCAATCTTCCAAAGGTTAAGTATCTCCACACCAAAGAACGATCGACCTTCAACATCAATCTTGATCGCCTCAAACTAACAAGCGATCAACATGAAAGAAAGATGAAATCCTTGAAGGTAGAATTCTTCGGTGAAGTGAACAATGACCAAACGATTCACAGTCTTGTTCCTTCGTGTTTGAAAAGGAAGCTCTCTATTCTCATAAACGCAGAGAGTTCCTTGAAAGTGAAGAAAAATCTCATCGTCTTAGCAAATTCATCAAATGAAGGACATGATCAAGACCATGATGATGAAAACAACATCTAAGATGTAAAGAAAGCTCCTCATCGCAAGAGCCTAAACTGCATGATGCTCCTGGCCCACATGAGCTTAAAAGGTGAATGGCAAAAAAAAAAATTGAACTACATTAGGACTTGATCCCTTTTGTTCAAAGGGTACGTAGGCAACTTAAAAAAAAAATTAAGTTCATTCTCTAAAAGAAAAATCATCCTCATGAAAATAAGACATTGCAAGTTGGATGCATACATATCAGCTTCATTCCTCTCAAGTTCGATTTGTTGCTCATTTGCTCTCTGTTAAACTTTGAGCTTCCGTCCCCTCAAGTTCGGTTCGTTGTTCATTCCCCTAAAGTTTGAGCTTCGTTCCCCTCAAGTTCGGTTCGTTGTTCATTCTCCTAAAGTTTGAGCTTTGTTTCCCTCAAGTTCGACTCATTGCTCATTCTCCTAAAGTTCGAGCTTTGTTCTCCTCAAGTTTGGTTCGTCGCTCATTCGTCTAAAGTTCAATCTTCGTTCAACCTCTTCAAGTTTGGTTCGTTTCTCACCCCCAAAGTATCGGCTTTTATCCTCTCAAATTTGGTCCATAGCTCACTCCTCTAAACTTTGAGCTTCAACCACTTCAAGTTTGGTTCGACGCTCACTCCCATATAATTTGAGCTTTTTTCCTCTCAAGTTTAGTTCGTCGCTCTCTCCTAAGTTCGAGCTTCGTTTCCCTTCAAGTTTGGTTCGTCGCTCACCCCCAAAGTATTGGCTTCGTTCCTCTCAAGTTTGGTTCGTCGCTCACTCTCTAAAACTTTGAGCTTCAACCTCTTCAAGTTTGGTTGGTTGTTCACCTCCAAAGTACGGACTTCGTTCCTCTCAAGTGTGGTTCATCGCTCACCCCCAAAGTATTGGCTTCATTCCTCTTAAGTTTGGTTCGTTGCTCACTCTCTAAACTTTGAACTTCAACCTCTTCAAGTTTGGTTCGTTGCTCACCTCCAAAATACTGACTTCGTTCCTCTCAAGTTTGGTTCGTCGCTCAACCTCTAAACTTTGAGCTTCAACCTCTTCGAGTTTGGTTCGTCGCTCACCTTCAAAGTACCGACTTCATTCTTCTCAAGTTTGGTTCGTCGCTCACCCTCTAAATTTTGAGCTTCAACCTTTTCAAGTTTGGTTCGTCGCTCACCTCCAAAGTATCGACTTCGTTCCTCTCAAGATTGGTTCGTCGTTCACCCTCTAAACTTTGAGCTTCAACCCCTTCAAGTTTGGTTCGTCGCTCACCCCCAAAGTATCGGGTTCGTTCCTCTCAAGTTTGGTTCATCGCTCACCCTCTAAATTTTGATCTTCAACCTCTTCAAGTTTGGTTCGTCGCTCTCCCCTAAGTTCGAGCTTCGTTCTCATTTATGTTTTGTTCGTCGCTCACCTAAAAAATTCGAGCTTCGATCATCTCAAATTTGGTTCGTCGCTCACCCTCTAAACTTTGAGCTTCAACCCCTTCAAGCTCGGTTTGTCGCTCTCCCCTGTGATTTGAGCTTTGCTCCTCTCAAGTTTAGTTCGTTGCTCTCTCCTAAGTTCGAGCTTCGTTTCCCTCCAAGTTTGGTTCGTCGCTCACCCTCTTAGCTTTGAGCTTCAACCTCTTCAAGTTCGGTTCGTTGCTCACCTACTAAGTTTGAGATTCGATCTTCTCAAATTTTGTTCGTCGCTCACCCCGCTAAACTTAAAGTTTCAACCCCTTCGAGTTTGGTTTGTTGCTCTCTACTAAAGTTTGAGTTTTGTTACCCTCAAGATTGGTTCGTTGCTTGTTCTCCTAAAGTTGAGCTTTGTTCCCCCAAGTTCGGTTCATCGCTCATCCTCCTAAAATTCGAGCTTCATTGTCATCAAGTTTGGTTTGTCGCACCCCTAAAGTCCAAGTTACGTTCCCCTCAAGTATGGTCCGTCACGAGCTTTCCTAAAATTTATGCTTGAACCCCTTTAAGTATGGTTCATCGCTCACCTTAGTTCGAGTTTCATTCCCATCAAATTTGTTCGTTGCTCATCCACTTTGAAGTCAAGTTTGGCCCACCTCAAGCCTAGGCTAAAGCATTGCTCACTTGGAGTTCAAGTATGCACTTCACCCTCTTAAAGTTCAAGTTCGAGCGTTGATCGCTTACAAGTTTGGTGTTTCGCCTCTAGGTTCGGTGTTCTGCCTCAAATACAGAAGTTCGACAACTAGCATGGTGTTTCAACTCCATGTTTGACATTTTACCTTCAAGATTGGTGTTCCACTTGTTTTGAGCTTACTTTTCAAAGTTAAACGTTACTTCACGCTAAGTGATTCGTTCATTTCAAGTTCGACATATCACTCCTTTATGAACTAGGATGTTTCATCCTTCGAGACTCGTTCCTCCGTCAAATCAGAAGGTTTCGTTTGTCGACATTGACTCATTTTCCATGCCAAATGATTTTACTCATTGGTGTTCACTCATTCGTTATATCAAGATTAAGGTTTCACCCATCGTTACCAACTTCTTCACTAAGTTAGGAGGTTTCATACCAACAGTAACATCATAGAGCAAATACTGATGAACCAAGTAAAAAAAAATATAAATACAAAAAAAAAAAAAACAAAGTAGGTGTGAGATGTGATATACCTTATAAGTTGTCCCTAACATAACATCAAATTACAATAGAGCTCCAGGAACACCATAGGCCTTGTTAGGGTCGAGTGTTCTTGAACAAACCTAAAAAATGGTCCTGTAAAAAAAATGGGGGTTGCAGTCAACAAAAATGGGAACATGTGGAGTTTCGTCGCTACAAGTACACCCAACACCGACAAGGGTCCCACAGGTGAATATGCGCTCGGAACAAGAAAGTCCTGTAGCTACAAGTATACTCGACACCGACAAGGGTCCCACAAGCGTACATGAGCCAGGAACCAGAGAGTCCCATCGCTGCAAGTACACCCGAAACCGATAAGGGTCCCACAAGCGTACATGAGCTAGGAACCAAAGAGTCTCATTGTTGCAAGTACGCCCGGAACCGACAAGGGTCCATAAGCGTACATGAGCCAGGAACCAGAAAGTCTCATCGCTGCAAGTACGCCCGAAACCGACAAGGGTCCCACAAGTGTACATGAGCCAGGAACCAGAAAGTCCCATCGTTGCAAGTACGCCCGAAACCGACAAGGGTCCCACAAGCGTAGATGAGCCAGGAACCAGAAAGTCCCATCGCTGCAAGTACGCCGGAATCGGCAAGGGGGTCCTACAAGCATACATGAGCCAGAACGAGAGAGTCCCATTGCCGCAAAGTACGCCGAATCGACAAAGGGTCCACAAGCGTATATGAGCCAGAAACAGAGAGTCACATTGCCGCAAGTACGCCCGGAATCGGCTGGCAAAGGGTCCTACAAGCGTACATGAGCCAGAAACGAGAGAGTCCCATTGCTGCGCAAGTACGCCCAAACCGGCAAGGGTCCCACAAGCGTACATGAGAGCGGGAACCGTAAAGTCCCATCGCTGTAAGTACGCCTGGAACCGACAAGGGTCCCACAAGCGTACATGAGCCAGGAACCAAAAAGTCCCATCGCTGCAAGTACGCTCGAAACCGACAAGGGTCCCACAAGCGTACATGTGCCAGAAACCAGAAAGTCCCATCACTGCAAGTACGCCCGGAACCGACAAGGGTCCCATAAGCGTACATGAGCCAGGAACCAGAGAATCCCACTGCTGCAAGTACGCCTCAAATCGACGCGAGGTCCCACAAGCGTACAAGAGCCAAGAATCAAAGAGTCTCAGAGCTACAAGTACACCCGAACCGACGAGGGTCCCACAAGTGTACTTGTGCTAAGAGAACACTATAGCTGCAAAAAAAAAAAAAACTACTTAGTTTTTTACCTTCCAATGGATGAAGCCTTTTGTTTTAGGAGGGAGATACTTGCAAGACTGCAATTATTAAGCTATAAAAAAAAAAGTAAAAGTAAGTACATAGATGATTAAAAAAAGGAAAAAAAAATATAGTTAAGGTTTTAGACTCGCCTCACGCCTTATCATGAAGGTTTTGCGCTCTGTTGGGGTGAATTGATGGAAGTCTCACCTCCTCTATTTATAATTGAGGAAAACATAGTCAGATTCCAAAATCAAAGTTGGAATTCAAATAGGAGTTGAAATCGAAATTGGGATAGGATTTTATCTCAAATCGAAATTTGACCTATCTTATCCCCAATCGAAAATCGTCTGTCAAACAAAATTTGGGCATAATCCAAATTTTATCCCAAATCAAGATTGGATAAAGTTGATTCTATAAGTTTAAATCATGCTAGAATTTTAATTTTATCATGTCAAACAAAATTTGGGCATAATCCAAATTTTATCCAAAATCAAGATTAGATAAAGTTGATTCAATCAAGTTTAAATCATGGTAGAATTTTAATTTTATCTCAAATCAAAATTTGAGCATACTCCAAATTTTATCCCAAATCAAAGTTTGATAAATTAATTCTATCCAAATCAAAATCTTGATAGAGTTTCAATTTTATCTCACCAAGTTAAAATTTGGGCATACTCTGGATTTTATCACAAATCAATGTTGGTGTGAAATTCAAATGCTACTCCAAGTTCAAAAGAGGAAATTGGGTAAAACTTCAAATCTACACCAATTTGTCCAAATTTTATGTCATGCAAGAGAAATCAAAATATTGACCCAATTTTCATATTTTGATAAATTGACATGAAGGTGTGAAAAAAAAAATTATGAATCAAGTTCATAATTCGACTAAATTGACACATCAAGTTGAGCCAAAATTATGAACTAATGTTTTACATTTTGACTCAATATTATCTTTTTCGAGATTCACACACACATACATGTGCCTAAATCTCGAAAAGGGGGGCATTTGTTGACATAAAAATTTCGACCAATCTCCAATTGCCACGTCGTTATTCTAAATTAATGACGAAGTTGTAAATGATTAATTTTGGGACCGATGATAAATTGACACGTGTCCTAAATTTAATTTGAAGACAAGAATTGACAAATTCTAAAAGTGAAGGGGCAACATGCAATTTTCTAAAATAATTAAATTTAATTTTGGTCAAATTGGATTATATGGAATTGGGTAAGATAAATAAAACCCAAATCCAAATGATTAGGCCCAAATCCAATAAAGCCCAAGTTCAGGTTGTTGGGCCCAAAAGTCATTAAAACCCAAACCCACATGCTTTGGAAAGCTCTATAAATAGAGAGCTTCCCATTCATTCCAAAGGTTCAGAAATTTCACTCCCAAAAGGAACTCAGAGAATTCAGAGCAAAATCCTCAGGTGTTGATCACTTTCTGAAGTCCTTAGTGCTGAACGCGGAAGACGAGTCTCCAAGTGCGGAAGACGAGTCTCCAAGCGCGGAAGACGAGTCTCCAAGCGCGGAAGATGAGTCTCAAGTGCGGAGCGCGGAAGACGAGTCTCCAAGTGCGGAACACTGTAAGACGGGTCTTTAAGGGCGGAATGCTATAAGACAAGTCCTTAAATGTTTCACGAAGGACTTCTACAAGTAACAAGTCGAAGTCCTTCAAACAAACAACACCCTGAAGGACCTCAACATGCTACAAGCTGAAGGCCTTCAACAAGCAACAAGTCGAAGACCTTCAACAAGCAACACGCTGAAGGATCTCAACACGCTACAAGCCGAAGGCCTTCAACAAACAACAAGTAACAAGCAGCCGAAGATCTTCACCACGCTACAAGCAGTCGAAGACCTTCAACAGGCTACAAGCCGAAGTCCTTCAACAAGCTACAAGCCGAAGTCCTTCAACAAGCAACAAGCGTCGAAGTCCTTCAACAAGCAACAAGCGCCGAAGTCCTTCAACAAACAACAAACAACAAGCAGCCGAAAGCTTTCAACACGCTACAAGCTGAAGTCCTTCAACAAGCAACAAGCCGAAGTCCTTCACCAAGCTACAAGCTGAAGACCAAACACTCTTCTAAGTCTACACTTGAGAACAAGCTGCAAAGCCCTCAAGATAAGTCTACGTTTGAGAACAAGCTGCGAAGTCCCTCGAATCAAATCTATGTCTGAAAACAAGCTGTAAAACCCTCAGACAAATTAAACTTGAGAGAGAGAAAGAATCAGAGGAGAAACATTAGAGATTGTAATCCATTACATTCAAATTAATACAAACACAACGTTAAATTACACGTGTCTCGTTGTTATTCCTTCGCCGAATTCACGTGTAAACAACACATTTTAAAGTTTAGGGACTTAATAGACACAAACTTCAAAATTGAGAGACTAAACTTATAATTTAACATGAAAATATTATGGAAACATGCTAGGCCAAAAGGAGAAGGAAGCTGGTTAAACGCCAATATCTAAAGATACTGTTTTTCTGTAAACAATCTAAAGATACTAATAAAAAACCAATCTGATTTTTTTTTTCACATTTGATGCAATGAATATTTTGTTTGACATAATTTATTTTTAAATGTTTTTGGATTTGTAATTCGAATAGTGAAAACAAATACAACAATTTTATGTTTTCATATATCTAAATTTAGATTTTAAATTTTAAAATACAAAATTAAAAAAAAATAAATACTTGGATAAGTATACTATTTTGAACCACTTTTAAAGTTAGATCTAGTTTCCAAGTCTTTCCTTAAACACATATTTGAAAATATTAGAAATATGAAATATAATTCTATTTTTATTTAATCTTTTATTTTCAATCTCCATCTTCATACTATTATTAGTAAATTGGATTTTTATAACTATAATTTTCCAACAAAATGGATGAATTTGAAAAACGATCCTGAGAAAATACATAAACATACTCTCCCTATAGATGAAGTCACCTCATTTTTTCACAAATTGCATTTATTCGCTTATACTTTTCTTTTCTAAAAAGTTATACTCACAAAACATATTTTATTATGTATTTTTCTGAAATCGAGAAAAATATTTTAAAAATCTAGTCAATTTGGTATACTTATAAATGTCTTTTGCTATGGCAAAAAAAAAAAAAGGACTCGGTTCAATAGCACGACCGATCCTAAGATAAACGTGACTGAGAGGCTGACCCCGGTCGACTTGGATCGGGAGGCCGACCCCAAGGGGTTTCCTCCGGGGGTAGGTGGGGGCCAGGGGTCGGCTCCAACTGTAGGTGGGTCGACCCCCCTGGGCCCACCCCTAGGGGCTGGCCCGACCAATTTCGACCGGGAGGCCGACTCCAAGGGGTTGGTTCCGACCGTAGGTGGGCCGACCCCATGAGGTCGGCCCAACTCGAGAAGACGACCCCATGAGGTCAACCCGACCGTTCAGGGGTCAGCCTTTAACCCAAGAAGGCAAACCCTAAGGAGGTTCTCTCCATTATGTCCGTTCAGGAGGACGGTCATCAAGTGATGCTTAGACGGCGGGAGTCTTTTCGTATGCCACACGTACCGTTATGATAGGCAAGGGAAATGTGGGAAACATTGCAAAACGGTTCCACTCTCGTAACCGTTGTCATTAAGCAAGCACAATCAGGGATGGTTAGTGGGTAGTTAAACCCTGAAGGAACCGTTACGATAGGGCGACTATATTATCTCGTTGGAGGTTCCAAGAAAGGAAGTCCACCAGCGTGTTGCACCGGCGGAGGTGAATCAGTACGCAGCGCTAGAGCAACGAGTTCAGGGCCTAGTTCAGAACATCGCGAGAATTCTGGAGATACTCAACCGTCTAAATCCAATCGTGGAGGCCTTGAAAGATGGATCAGGGCAGAATCCTAACGATGTCCAACCTGGAGGGAGGGTCCAACCCCGCGAAGATCCTTGCCTTCAGTCCGAGACCAGGCCAAGGGTAAAGGCCTGGCGGATGAAGAGGAGGGAGAATGTCGGGTGCAACCTCAGAGGTCTAATGGCAGTCTACGGTTAGGAGGTAATGATAGGCGATCCCATCACTCAGGGGTTCGAAGGCCTGTGTCTCAGATGGGAGATTCCAAGTCTAAAACGCAATTGCTCCACGGTAGTCGGGGAAACAACAACTATCACGTGCCCGGAGTCAAGCAACAACAAGGTCGAAGGAATGACTGATCAGGAAAGCCTGATACAGGGTCAAACATGAGGGAACTGATCAACCAGAAGCGGAAGAAGCTGGAAGTCGAGAGCAGACTGTTGCGTAAATTTTGCAATACTGCAAGTGTACGGGTCAAGTATTAATATAGTGAATTTGAGTACGAGTATCGTCCACAAGATTGGGTTGTTTAATTCAATTAATTCTTATCAATAACACCACTCAATTTTATCTAGAAAATCAAACTTAAGGTGAAGTGAAACACAAAATCAAAGAGTGAAAATTTAGAATAATCAGGAGAGACAAATATCTTAGGGACTAGATTTCACCAATTAATTAACTATTTTATTGAGATCATGCTAATGGGTTATTGCACTGCTTTTATAAACCAAGAAACTAATATAACAAATAACCTCTCTCGAGGCAAGTGAATCTCATGCAAGACATAGAATTAAACATGTTTGTTCAACCTAAAAAATCAAACATCCCACTAAGTTCAATTCTTATGGCTTTCTAATAACACTTCAATCATTTTCAAGCCAAAGTAACTATCAGTCATGCAATTGAGATTAGATCTAAAATATCTTTCACAAGAATAAATTCATACCTAAGAACAAATAAACCGTGATCAAGAGACTATAAGCATTAAGGATGCAATTGCATGAATAAAAGCATTACATTAAACCAAAAGCAGTCAATTCAACAAAATAGCATAATTAAAAAGCTACATCTATCCCTAAGATAACAAGTTTAGCTACTCATGTCCACTATAAATCCTACTAAACTCAAATACAAAACCATAATTTAACAAACAAAGTGAAAAGAACGAAGAAAGAACTCTCGTGGCGTGAACGACAACGATCCCGACACCTATCACGAACCCCGAGCTACAAAAGTATTCCACTTGAAATCTCTCAAAAGTCTTCTTACAGCCCCTCACAATGACTTTTAGACAATGGTTTCAAAAGCTCTCCAAAAGGTTCCCCCAATCAAGATGCATAATTTCCTTTTATAATATCGACACGGCGTTGCAACGTTGGGCATGGCGTTGCAACGTCGTGCCCTAGGCGAATATATAAAAAAAGAAAAAAAAAATCCTACAACGTTGCAACGTTGCTACCCCTCGCGCGCCTTTTGCTTATCGAAGTAGCGTTGCAACGCTGCAAGGCAGTGTTGCAACGCCATCGACATGAGTTCTCAAGGTTGAATGGTTGCACGCAGGGCGTTGCAGTGCCCAGAATGGCATTGCAACACCATCTTCTCGGGCTTGATTGCTTGTTTTTGCCTTTAAGCATACCTTGACTCCTTTTTCACCCATATTTCTCCATTCGTCCTTGTATTTCTCTTTAACCTAAAATTCAATAATTTAAACACATGAAAGCTCTGAAATTATCACAAAACTAACATAATTTAAGCCTAAGGATAACACATTTTGTGTTCTATCAAACATCCCTAAACTTAAACAATTGCTAGTCCTCGAGCAAAAACAAGAGAAAGAAGAATCATATCAGAGGAAGCTTCATATTAAAGACTCAAACCTCAGGAATTTTATGAATCGAAGAATAAATTCATCAAAAAGACAACAATGATTAAAGGCTAGATATTAAGATTTTAAAATTGAAGCAAATTATTCCTTAAGTGAGTGTGTGCTAGCCTTTTTCAATTTAGTCCTTATAAGCCCAAGATAACCTTATTGAATCCTCTGCTCATCTTCCCTCTACACTGGCCCTAGGATCCAAATCTTCAGCATCACTTACACAATCAGAAAGTTTTACCTTTTTTTATTGATGTTTTTCTTTCATCCCCAAACTCAAACTTTATTTCACTAACAAATATTTTCTTATTATTATTATACATATATATTTTTTTGAGGGAATCCTTCAGTCATCTATGCTTTCGCTCCAACATATTAACACTTTGTGGTGAAAATAGTTGACTACTAGCACAGATACCATCCAGATTGTCAAAGACTACTCACATCCTAAGTGGTTTATTTCTAAAGATCTGTAATGGCCACAACACTTAAGATGGTTGAGTACCCTCTGTTGTTCATTCTTTTTTTTTCATTTTTTTTATTTTAAAGAGTGGAAAAACTTTAAAAAGGTATAAATTTCAGTTATGCAAACTTGCTCTTTCATCAGCTCCTAAGCCTATCGAGGTGACAACGATCTTTTGGACAAAATAAACTTGCCCTAAGCATTCAGGACCCTCCCGGGATTGGCTAAGTGCAATTAAATTCAAGAAATTCTCTAATCAATTTTAATCATCATAAAACTAGAATTTAATCAATTTTTCTCAGTAGATGAACGTTATTCGCAATTCTGAATTATATTTCATCAGTGGTTATCATAGTCAAAGTAGGAAAAACTTACAATGAGCAATCCATTCCATCATCCTGAAATCAATCAAATGAACCAAATATACACAACAGAATATGATAGAGTATGGAATGGAGTCAGATAAAAATCATGCAGTAACAATAATTAAAAAGTCATACAATCACCCCCAAACTTGAGAACAACATTGTCCCCAATGTGCAAATACAGATAAAAAAGAAAAACAAATCAACTAGAGAAGCAATGGGAGAGAGAAAAGAATTGTACTGCCCTGAGCTCGAAAAAAATCTCATTCCTGATAAGATGAGGCGTACGGAGGCATAGGGCCTTGGAATGCTGGATCGGAGCCATGAATGTGTCGGAGACAATCGTATACATGGTGGTTGGAGGCCTCATTGTAGTGCAAGTGCCTCATGATCCGACGCTCCTCCCGACGACTCTGAGTATCGTGCTGGTCGAAGCACTCCTCCAGTCTGGCCATGGCTCGAACCAGATCCTAATAATCCTGTGGGGCAGAGCGATGTGGAGACTCACGCCGCCCCTCCTCACCCATGTCACCCTCAACTGCGTCAAGGAAAAACTTGGGCTCGTTGATTGGCATCCCAGCAAGCACTCCTTGGTCGTGATCCCGAAGTCCCATGATGTAATTCTCATCCATCACCCCCTTGGGGTGAATCAGCTCCTCCTCGGAGGTCCAGGTGACTCCGACAAGACGACATAGGGTGGTGATGAGAGAAGGATGCCCTAGCCCCCCAGTTGTCGTACCTCTCAGAACGTGTCATATGTAGCGACTGATGACCTTGCCCACATCAATCGTCTTCCCAGTGACAAGGGTGTACAGGAGGATGGCTCGGTCCTTCGTCACGTCACTCATATGGGCAACTTGCTGGAGTCTAGCACATATAAAACTTTGCCACACTCGGCTCGATACGGTGAGGTCGGTTGTTCTGAGTTTGGAAACCTCGCCTCTGCTTGTCACCCACTGAGCTCTAGCCCATGCCAGTGTAGCAAGTATCTGTGCATGGTCAAACTATGTCCTGGCATATAGAGTGTACACGTCAGTCTCATAATCAGGTAAATGAAAATACTTGTTAATGGACACTGAGTCGAACTGGATGTGTTTCCCTCACACTGTGGTATGGTATGCCTCCATAGGCATGTTGGTGTAGAATTCCCGCATAAGGGGAACCACGCCTGCCTCGGGCTGCTGCACCAATAACTCCCAATGCCTTTGTTGAATGTTATGGTAGATGACCTTGTGATGGGAGTCAATAGGGGCAATGCCCCGCTCAGGAACCAGAGCGCGGTTCACGACATAGCTCTGCTAACGACCTGCAGCGTTAGAGTCCACGAACCTCTGGCCATCATATTCTGAACTGGAGCTGGCAGTTCTCTTTGCCCTTTTAGGTTCCATGTGTGACTAGTGCAAAAAATAACTAAACAATGACAAGCAACAAAGCCAGTGCCAACAGGGGAAGAAAAACAATAAGACGACCTATGGAAACCACTAGATGGTTCATGAGGAATCTACTAGGCTCATGAGGTAGAAATGAAAATAAACTTTTAAGCTCTCTACCCAAAGTGTAAGCAAGGGGACAAGCATGGTCATATGAATCTCGCCTCCTAATAGTCGTGAAAAAGAAGTGGAACAATAAAGCACAAGAAAACCATGTAAAAAAGTAAACTAATTCATCACAACAATGCAAGGGGCAAGAGTAAAACAGACACAAACCCAATGACATTCCAAGCACAACCAATATTTATGCCCAAGCAACCAATAGGATATAGTCCTAAATAAGCAATTGAAGATCTCCAAAGGACCAAACCGAGCATGTTAGGCAACTTCAAGTACAAACAACCAAAAATGGAGCTCACATGCTCATACAAGAACAATAATTCAAAGAGAAATCATAAACACATGGCTAATTCATGTTTCCAATAATCCAAGGCACAACAAAGGACAAGAACATGTATCACCAAAATCAACAATCACAAACTTAAGATCTAACTCCCCAAGAGTAAAAATGCACAAAGGTGAAAAAATAATAAGAAATGGATCCAAATATGCTCACTATCATGATGAACAACAACAATTGGGAACTTCCATCAACCCACCCAAATCCTCTAAATTCAAAAAATATCCCATAAAAAATCATCTAAGGCCAAGATTCATCACCCAAAATAATAATATACCTAAAAAAAACTAATCTTAAGTCTAATCAGAGAAAACAATCACAAATGAAAAGAGAAAGGAACGGATATGTTACCCACGGCTGAAACTCCAAATAGGTGTGGGGTTTTCTCCAAAAATGTTCAATCTTGCACAAAAAGTGAAGAAAAGTGAGTGGGTAGTAAAAATTTTGAGCAATCTAGGGCAACGGATGAGAAAGATTGAAGGAAGAGGGGAGAAAAGAGAGGAAAATTGAGGGAAAAGGGTGGAAGATGTGCCCTAATCGGCGAAATCTAGATTTTTAAACTCGATTTCAGAACAAATGATCTAATCGCCCTCACGGGTCGCAAGAGCCCGACAAAGCGCGCGACGTTGCAACGCTGCGCTTGGCGTTGCAACGCCAGCGCAAGGGGTTGCGATGCCGTTTTGTGACTTGTTTTTTTTTTCACACCTGAAAACAGAAAAAAACAAAAAATGTCAAATAACCAATAAATAAAAAAAACTAAATAAATAAATTAAAACACAACGGGTTGCCTCCCGTTCAGCGCTTTCTTTAACGTCTTTTAGCTAGACCACCTATGCTGGTATCACGTGGCATTTCCATCAGTAAGAACAACGTTCTTCAAATGTCGCTCCTCGTCACCGCAGTAATGTTTCACACGTTACCCATTGACTTTGAACAGTGCTCCATCATTGCTTTGCAACTCAATTGCTCCATAAGGAAATACTTCCTTCACAGTGAATGGACTCGACCACCTCGATTTCAATTTACCTGGGAACAAATGTAAACGGGAGTTAAAAGGAGAACTTGTTGACCAGGAGAAAATGTTCTATTTTTGATCTGTTGATCATGCCAACAAGTTGTTCTCTCTTAATATAATTTGGCGTTCTCATAGGCTTGATTTTTGAACTCCTCCATCTCATTGATTTGCAGTAATCTTTGCTTGCCCGCCTTCTGAAGATCAAAGTGAAGTGTTCTGATGGCCCAGTAGGCTTTATGCTCCAGCTCCACAGGTAAGTAGCACACCTTGCCAAACACCAACCAGTATGGTGATGCACCTATCAGTGTTTTGAAGGTTGTGCGATATCCCATAGTGCCTCATCCAATTTTTGGGCCCAGCCTTTCCTGTTAGTCTTGATTGTTTTCTCCAGAATTAGTTTAATCTCCCTATTTGAAATCTCAGCTTGGCCATTTGATTGAGGATGATATGCCAATGAGATCTTATGCCTAACTCCATACCTGACTAACATAGAATCAAACTGTTTATTGCAAAAATGGGTGCCCTCATCACTAATAATAGCTCGAGGGGTGTCAAATCTCGTGAAAATATTTTTGTGTAAAAACTTAATAACAACACAAACATCATTTTTCTTAGTGGCAATGGCTGAAAGAGTCTAGATTAAGAAAGCGGAAGCAATTTTGGATCTTGAACACTCTAAGTTGATCAATTTTGTAAAATAAAATGCATGCTCAAAGCTGGAAAAACAGAGGGATAGAAAACTCAACTTTGAAGATCAAATTCTCTTCACCCGGTGGATTGTTTTCAACATGAACACTTCGTGGACAGCCGTTAAAGTCTTCCCTACTATCCTCAGACCTTGGAACGGATTGTGGGATCCTAGGTTGAGAGAATTTGGAAGAAAATACCTCAAAGATCACTAATTCGAGAATTTAGAATTTTCTACAAAATTCTCTCAAAACACCTCAAATCACCATTATATAAAGCTTCATTAAGCTTTATTAGAGTGACAACTCAAATGTGATGAGGATGGTTTGAGATGGAGGTGGCTAATTTTGGTTAATTTTGAAAATGAGTAGGATTTGAGCAAGTTGGCAACTTGCTTTTCATGAAAATCATGAAAATCCCTCATTTTACAATTAATTTTAATTCTAAAATCAATATTAAATTAATTTTTAATTAAAATTAATATAATTAATTAAATAATTCAAAATTAATTTAATTAATTAATTTCTAATCTTTTAATTTAATATCAAATATTAAATTAAATAAATTACCCGATCCCGATCGATTTTCCGAACATGAATCCTTATTCATGCTATAAATCGATCATATTTAAATATATCCACCTCCTATTAATCATAGTTTAATTCATAATTAAGCTATGATTTGTTAAATATATCACATATAATTAACGCTTTCTTCCAAACTCGAATTTGAACAATTCAAATTCTTTTCTCTCATAATGTTACAAGGCTAAGTCCGAGCTAGTAAGGGGAACCTAATGGACCTACAGATCATGAGCTCCAACGATACGAGATTAACCAGCTAAACTCTTTAGCCTAGCTAATCAACATTCGTTAACCATCGGGACACTCCACTAAAGCCCAGTGGTTGCATTCTCCTCACTGTAGATATATTTTTGTCCACTCGATATAACCATGATTAGTAAGTCGATCCTTCACAGATCGTTCGTGATTACAGCTGGGTCAAAATTACTGTTTTACCCCTGTAATTACCTCTTGTTCCTTAAGTCCCACTGATCCTCTAATGAACAATTGGTTTGTGGTCCAACCAGCAAACCGAATCCCTCTTGGGCCAATGAGAGGGGTGGGCCCATTGTTCAAGACCAGTCGATTTTAAGGGAACAACCTCTCTACTAATCCCTCATGCAAGTAGGAGTGAATTCCATCTTGCAGAACTATGTTTCCAGCTATCTACCCAGTTTTATCCCTGAAATGGGAGGCTTATTGAGTCGGCAATCTCGAGTCACTCTCACCCATGCAAATCTAAGGATAATCCGAATAAGCGGGGGTCCATAGAACGCTCGGGATTAAGATCGAGTTACCTAGGTCATCGTATGAATATAGTCGATTAAGACGAAGATGTGAGTTATAAAGTCTAAGTGACTATTTCATGATCCGATCTTATGCAAACTCATTGCATAGGCGCCCCACTCACATGTCTCCACATGAACGATTTAGGATCACATCGTTTGTTCTCTACAAAGTGGGTCGCGTCCATAGTGTCCCCAAGATAAGGTACCCAACCCTATCCTTATACTATAGATTGTTCTGGCTATAACTTGAACTTGATCCACTTTTATGTCACACATAAAGTTCAAGTATTCATCCCATAGCCAAGGGTTCTTTATTGGATTAAGGTTAGACAATACACAATAGTCAGTAACACCTTTACTGAATAAATTTCAATAACAACTTTATTACAAAATAGAATATACATTCAGTTTACAAAACCACGAGTTTTAGGACATTAAACCCAACAATCTCCCACTTGGACTAAAACGTCTGTGGGGTAAAACATGTTGAGCAAAGAAAAAAAAATTGCCCTACTGTACAACCCGTAGTCCTAGACTTTCTAGGTGTCCCTCAAACACTTTAGTCGTGAGGGCTTTGTAAACGGATCGGCAATGTTGTGCTCAAGCGAGCGTCTGCGTGGCGATCACGTCTCCTCGTTACGATCTCACGATGAGATGATATTTGCGCTCTATGTGCTTTCCGCGCTTATGGCTTCTAGGTTCTTTAGAATTTGCCACTGTACCACTATTATCACAATAAAGGGTGATAGACAAATTCATATTTGGAACAACTTCCAAATCAGTCAAGAACTTCCTAAGCCATACTGACCTCCTTGCCGCTTCGCCAAGCCGCGAGCTGCGACGTACTAAACCTCCATGGTGGAGTCGCAATACAACCTTGCTTTATACTCCTCCATACTATAGCCTCCTCCATTAAGAGTGAACACTCGATCACGATGTGGATTTCCTCGAATCTATATCATCGAAAATCGAGTCGGTGTATCCTCGCAAGGATCAAATCCTTTGCGCCATACACAAGCATATAGTCCCTCGTTCTCCTAAGATACTTGAGAATGTTCTTAACGGCAGTCCAGTGATCATATCCTGGATTAGACTGATACCTGCTGATAATTCCCACTGCATAGCATATGTCGGGTCTAGTACATAACATGACATACATCAGACTACCGACAGCTGATGCATAGGGAATGTGTCTCATATGCTCAACTTCTTGAGGTGTCTTAGGACATTGTTCCTTAGTCAAATGAATTCCATGCCTGAAAGGCAATAAACCCTTCTTGGAATTCTGCATCTTATATCTAACTAACATCTTGTCAATATAAGATGCCTGAAAAAGTGCTAGCGTTTTGTTCTTGCGATTCCGAACGATTCGGATTCCAAGAACAAACTGAGCCTCTCTCAAATCTTTCATTTGAAATTGGATCGCTAGCCATTGCTTAATGCCAGTCAGGAACCCTGCATCATTCCCAATGAGCAAGATATCGTCTACGTATAGAACTAAGAAAGCTACAGTGGTATTGACTATCTTCTTGTAAACGTAAGGCTCGTCAATATTCTGTTCAAAGCCATAAGATTTGATCGCAGTATCAAATCTTATATTCCAGGATCTAGACGCTTGTTTCAATCCATAAATGGATCGTTTAAGCTTGCAAACCTTTTGCTCTTGACCCTGAACTATGAACCCCTCTGGTTGATCCATATAGATACTCTCCTCAAGATAGCTATTCAGAAAGGCTATCTTGACATCCATTTGCCAAATTTCATAGTCATAAAACGTGGCAATGGACAAGAGTATTCTAATGGACTTAAGCATGACAACAGGGGAAAAGGTTTCTTCATAGTCCACCCCTTCCCTTTGGGTATAACCCTTTACCACAAGTCGAGCCTTAAAGGTTTGCACCTTACCGGCTTGATCTCGTTTCCTCTTGTAAATCCACTTGCAACCGATAGGTCTTTCACCATTTGGTTGATCTACAAGTTCCCAGACTGAATTGAAGTACATTGACTCCATTTCAAGGTCCATGGCTTTAATCCACTGGTCCCTATCTATACCATTCATTGTCTGTTTATAGGTCAATGGATCCTCAACGCCATCATCAGGTATGACGACTTGAGTTTCAGTCAAACCCATGTAACGGTCGGGTTTTCTAACTTCCCTCCCACTACGTCGAGGCATTCTCAACTCTTAAGAAGGACTAGCTTGATCAACTACTCTTGTTGATTTATCTGTAGCTTCCCTGGAAATTTCACTTAAGACAATCCTGCTTCTGAAGGGAATGAGAATCCCCGCGCAGCGGAAGACGATTGAATCGTCGAGGTATCGTTATGCAACTTGTGTTTATTAAAATTGATCTAACACTTAGACCTAGGCTAAACATGCTTAAAGAAGAAGAAATTTACAGCAAGTAGAGATTTTACTTACTTGTTGTAGACAAACACAACAATTTCTTCCTCGGATCACGAACTCTTCGTGCTACTCGATCTCAACGAAATCTTCCCACAAATGGATCCCGAACACAACAAAATGGTCTTCTCGATTGTTCTCTTTTGGAGAAGGGAAGTTGGTGGGAACTTGTTTGTGTTTTGGAGAGGGAGGAGAAATGAGAGAGTAGAGAGAATTCTACTTTCTTCTCTTTGATCAAAATTAAAAAATGAGAAGTTGGCTCATTAATCCCTTCTTGCAAAGGGTTTAAATAGTGGAATGAGGGAGTTAATATCTCCACATTATTACCACTTTACCACAACCATAGGTTATGCAAATCTCATTTGCATAACCACATAATATAAGATCTCTCATATCTCATTTGCAATAATTATGGATTAATTAAATTGAATCCCATCCAATTTAATTTCTCTCAATAAAATTCTCCAATTAGCCCTAATTCAACAATTAGACTAACCTATAGTTTATTATGAATCTCATTCACATTAAACTATATATTATATCATTCATATCTCATATAAATGACATAAATGCCCTTAAAGTGAAATTGAACACTTCAATTTCATACCAAAACATTAACCCTTCTTTTAACCCAGATTGAGCCAACTGAGGGACCTAATGGACCTACAGTGACGGGCTCCAATGATCCGAGATTAACCTGTCAAACTCTTTGACCCGATTAATCAACATTCATTAGCTATGGTAACACTCCACTATAGCCCGTAGCTGCACTCCCGTCAGTGCAGAATATTACGTGTCCACTGATATAACCAATGCCGATGAGTCGACCCTTCACAGATTGTTCGTAGACACGGCTGGGTCAAAATACCGTTTTTACCCCGTGTCTCACCTCTTGTTCCTTAAGTCCCCCACTTGCTCCTCTAATGAACAACATATTGTGATGGTCCAACCATACACAACACCCTTCTCGGGCGGTGAGAAGGTGGGCGCCGTTGTCCAAGGCACGGAGACAACACTTAAGGGAAAAACCCCTCTAGTTTCCCCTAAAGGGGAACGAGTGAATTCCATCTCGCGTAGTTAAGTTCCCGGCTCCCTACTTGGTTTACGTCACGAGAAGATAGGCATATTGGACGAGTAAGCGTGACCACCCTCACCCGTACTAGTCAAAGAAGCGGACCCTCGCATGGGGCGAGTCCGTAAACACGCTCGGGATTGGTCGAGTCACTAATGGTCATCTACGAAGTTAATAGTCCTTACTGTCAATGGTGTTACATCAGTAGGTCTAATAATTCAAGGTCCGGTCTTGTACAATCTAATTGCACAGGATGCCCCTACTCGCATGTGAACCACATGAACGAGTCAGATCACCTCGTTTGTATCTAATACAAAGCGGGCCGCATCCACAGTGTATCCAGGATTAGGTCTCCAACCCTATCCATATACTGTAGACCGTTCGGGTCATTAACTCGAACGTGATCCTCCCTGTGTGTCCACTACACACCGTTTAAGTTCTAGTTCTCTCATAAATTCAATGACCCTGGAGCTTAGTTTATTGGAAAAGTTTATAAATATTGCGTGACACAAAGTGATGAAATGAATAACTCTTATTAATTTCAAACAATATATTACAAACACGAGATTAGGACAAAAATCCCAATAAACTTCCACTTGGACTAAGGTAGTGGAGAAAATACATTTCCGAAATGTGCATAAATTACAATGAAGTAATACAATAAACTAGGGCATTGAATACCCGTTTAAACATCTCCCACTTGCCCTAGTCAGGAAGCTCTCGAAGACCTAGACTCTCTAGGTGACCCTCAAACACCTTAGCCGTGAGGGGCTTTGTAAATGGATCAGGTATGTTGTGCTCCGACGCTATCTCCGCGGTGCACAATCTCCTGTATCAGATGATACTTGCGCTCAATGTGTTTGCCTCTCTTATGGCTCCGAGGCTCACGTGAGTTGGCTACTGCACCACTGTTATCACAGAACAGTGTGATCGACAAGTTCATGTTTGGAACAATTTCCAAATCTGTCATGAACTTCCTAAGCCAAGCAACTTCCTTTGCAGCTTCACAAGCCGCAATATACTCCGCTTCCATAGTGGAATCAGCGATGCATCCCTGCTTGATGTTTCGTCATACTACAGCTCTTCCATTCAAAATGAAGGCTGACCCCGAAGTGGATTTCCTAGAATCCTTATCGGTCTGAAAATCAGAATTTGTGTATCTCGTAAGGATCAAATCCCCACTACCATACACTAAGCTGTAGTTCCTCGTTCTCCTAAGATACTTGAGGATTGCCTTTACGGTTGTCCAGTGATCTAATCTGGATTGACCGATCTCTCACCGACAATTCCCTCTTGCATAACAGATGTCGGGCCTAATACAAACATGGCATACATGAGGCTCCCTACAGCTGAAGCATATGGAATCCGTCTCATATCCTCAACATCTTGAGTAGTCTTAGGACACTGATCCTTAGACAAGTGAACCTCATGCCTGAAAGGCAGCAAGCCCTTCTTGGAGTTCTGCATTTTATATCTAGACAACATCTTGTCAATATAAGGCGCTTTGAGACAAGGCTAGCGTCGCTCTTCTTGGTTAGGACTATCTGGATACCTGGATACCTAGAACATACTGAGCTTCTCTCAAATCTTTCATTTGCAATTGCGAAGCTAGCCACTTTTTAACGTCAGTAAGAAATTTTACCTCATTCCCAATGAGAAGAATATCGTCCACGTACAACACCAAAAATGCAACAGTTTTGTCAACGATTTTCTTATAGACACAAGGCTCGTCGACATTTTGATCAAAGCCATAAGATTTGATCGCCTCATCAAATCTTATATTCCAAGACCTCGAAGCCTGTTTCAGTCCATAAATGGACCTATGAAGCCGGTAAACTTTTTGCTCTTGGCCTTGGGCAATGAACCCTTTGGGTTGGTCCATGTAGATGGTCTCATCAAGTTTGCAATTCAGAAAGGCTGTCTTGACGTCCATCTGCCATACCTCGTAGTCATAATACGCGGCAATGGCCAGAAGGATCCTGATCGACTTTACCATGGCAACAGGTGAAAAGATCTCCTCATAGTCAACCCCTTCAACCTGGGTAAAACCCTTTGCCACTAGTCGGACTTTGAAGGTTTGCACCTTCCCATCTACGCCCCGTTTACGCTTGTAGATCCATTTGCAACCAATAGGTTTTACCCCATCCGGTTGATTCACAAGCTCCCATACATAATTGAAGTACATAGACTCCATTTCCTGGTCCATAGCTTTAATCCAGTCATCTTTGTCAACATCAACCATTGCCTGATCATAGGTCAATGGATCCTCACATGATCATCATCGGGAGGCGACAAGCGAGGGTTTGGCTAAACCCATGTAGCGATCAGGCTGTCTCACAACCCTCCCACTACGTCGAGGCATTCCCAACTCTTGGGAACGGATTTGACAAGACGTGCTAGGATCAACAACACTTGTTGACGTACTAGCCCCATCAGCAACTCTTGCTGATGTACTGTCCATTTCATTCAACACAATTTTACTCCTTGGTAAATGATCCCTGACGTGGTCTTCCTCTAGGAAAGTGGTGTTTGTCGACACAAGCACCGTATTTTCCTTAGGATCGTAAAACAGACCACCCCTAGTCTCTTTAGGGTAACCTACGAATAGGCACAATTTCGAACGGGTTCCAAATTTTTTCGGGTTTGACACCAACATGTGGGCCAGGCACCCCCAAATCCTGAAGTGATGTAAACTGCCTTTACGTCCACTCCAGAGCTCAAAAGGTGTTTCATAAACACTCTTCGATGGAACGTTGTTCAAAATATAAACCGCAGTCTCCACTGCGTACCCCCAAAAAGAATCAGGGAGACGAGCATAACTCATCATCAACTGAACCATGTCCAACAAGGTTCTGTTTCTCCTCTCCGATACACCATTCTGCTGTGGCATACCAGGTGCTGAGAGTTGGGATGTGATTCCGTGTTCTATCATATAGTCCTTAAATTCAATGTCCATGTACTCTCCACCTCGATCCGATCGATGTGTTTTAAGCGATTTACCTAAGAGGTTCTCAACCTCAGTCTTGTACTCCTTGAACTTTTCAAGAGTTTCAGGCTTCTTGTGCATTAGGTAAATATACCCATATCTGGAGTAATCGTCTATGAAAGACACGAAATACTCATAACCGCCCCGAGCTTTAACATTCATTGGACCACAAAGGTCAGAATGTACTAACTCAAGAGGCTCTTTGGCTCTATATCCTTTTCCACTAAAAGGACGTTTGGTCATTTTGCCCTCAAGGCATGACTCACACACCGACAAAGAGTTTTCTTCCAACTCGTTTAGAAGTCCACTCTTCACTAGTTTCTCAATCCTATTGAGATTAATGTGGCCTCTTAGTAGATGCCAAAGATGGGCATTTTCTTTTGGAGAAACTTTTGCTTTCTTAGTTCGTGTTTCATAGATTTTAAACAATTCGATATTCAAAACACTTTTGACCGAATTGGGTTTCAAAACATCTGATTATTTTCGAATGAAAGTGAACAAATAACATTCCCTTTGAAAGAAATAAACGCTTTATTAAATTCAAAAGAAAGCAGAAATACAATGTTCAATTAAGGGAAATTGAAACAAGGTTTCTAGTAAACCACGGAACTATGTACAAATTGTCCAACAATAAGTACTTCGCTTAAAAATGCGACTTCACCAAGTGTCGATCATTTGCGGGAGAGACAAACTTCGGATTCAACCCGTAGAGTCATCTCACCCTCTCTTACTAATTTGCCAGGAATCAATCCCCTGAAAAGAAGAACAAACGTGGTTAGTTGCGCCTGAATCCAATATCCAGGAAGAGTCACTACTTTCCACTAAACATGTTTCTGTCACAAGTAAATCACATTTACCTTGATTCTTCCTCTCGGCAGGAATTTGGGGCCAGTTTCTCTTCTAGTGTCCGCCCCATTGCGGTGGAAACACTTTCCTTTCTCTCGCAACGTCCTTGACCTTCTTGCCCTTGTGGGGGGCGGCTCGGTCGATTTTACCCCTCTTCATCCTCTTCTTCTCTCGCGCTGAAGGAGCAATGAGTTTCGTCCCAGAGGTCGAACCCCTGAGATAAGACCTGTAGGCAACATTTGCCTCAGATTCCTTGACCCTGTTCAAGGATTGGAAAGTCTATAGCTCATTGAGGAGGGTAGTCAGAGTGTAGCTAATTTTGTTCATATGACATTGCTCTGGCGAAGGAAACTCTTGGAAGAGTCTCGAATAAAATCGACTTGGCTCGACTCGTCGATCGAAGCCCCGTTCATCTCAGCCAGATCAAAGTGAGTCATCATGTCTAGAACATGTTCGCGGACAGACGACCCCTCTTTCATCAGTGCGTTGAAGGCGTATTTGAGCGAGTAATGCTGGGACACCGAAGGATTTGTTGTCCAAACATTTCCTGCAAGGACTCCATGATCTCCTTGGCGGAGACCATCAGCTCATGCTTCTTTGCCAATACATCAGACATGATGGCAATAATGTAGACCTTGGCCTTTTCATTGGCCCTGATCCACCGATAAATGCGCATCGCGAACACTTCAGCGATCTTTGTCGAGCCCCGACATCGAGGACACTCCTCGAGCAACCACGAACTTGATGTCGTCAGTTACCAAAATCGTGTTAATGTTGTTTTTCCAACTTTGATAATTATCTCCCACTAACTTATCGGATGCGAGTAATGCTATTATTGCGCTAGACATTTTTAGCTGAAAAATAAGAAAAACTTTGTATTAGTCTCGCAAAAAACTTTTTGAAATCCAATCAAGTTTTAGCAAAATTGTTTCATGATCCCTAGATCATTCAAAATTTTGCAATGATACCCTAAAGGTTTAGAATGACCACCACCGACGGGTGAACAGAACACTTCTCCTCTAGGACGAGACTTTCTCGATCAGACCCTAATCCCAGAATAACTCTTATTCCATTAGGCGTCCAATTACCATTGTTTTGTCGAATTCATCAACACTTAACGAATTCTGTGAGTGTCACCCTCAATCTTTAAGTTTCCAAGTATCCGTCCAAACAATAGCCACCGAAGGGTGAACCAAGAAGGAAAACCAACTGTATCCCTTTCGGGAATTCACGATGTTCCGACTCCCATGATCAAACCCTCCGAAGGGATTGTCTGGTCCAGGCCAAACTAGAAGGTAGATCATAGGCGTCTCACGGTGTGAATCGAAAGAAGAGACCGTGGGTCTCGTTTTCACAAGTCCCGCTCCCACTCACTATAAGTACTCTCTCCATCCACGATGATATTGACCTATACAAATGCCATCCGAAGGGGGACGCTCCCATTTACGCAACGAGGCCGAGTATAGATCTCACGGTGCGGACTTTAACGGAGATTTGTGGTTGGAAATTCAAATGTATCTCATACACTATATTTCCTCCCACTCAGCACTTTAATTTTATTAGGGATTGACCTAGATAAACCGGCTAAAATTTACCTAAGTCTACCAATATAACTCTTATATGGTATTAACCTAAGTTTATAATCACATATTAACTTAGGTCTATATGAGTAAATTAATTAACACTTAATTAACGACACTCACGAGAATATAACCTAAGAATCTCGATTTGAATTCCTGTGTGTCGGTTTCCACGTAGGGGTGTTCTGCAGCGTCAACTTAAATACTGACCTTAGACAAAACCTTCCTTCCTTAGAGCGAGTTACTTATCGGTCTCCATTCAAAGATTATATTTGATTTCCTAAATTTCTAATCTCATTAGAAAATTAGAAAACCTAAGTCTAATTATTCAAGTTCTAAACACTTTAAAACTAATAATTAACTTAGGTTGCATGCATTTCTATGTTATAGTGCTTGATCATCCATCACATGAATAATACTATACTATAACATACATTCATCACATGAATTAAATGCATGAGCATGCTTTTAATTTAAAAAAAATATAACACTTATATTTAAATAAATTAAAACATGCATTCATTATATTATAACTCTTATAATATAATCCTATCATGCATACTATATATTATAACTCTTATAATATCAATGATGCTTGAAATGTTTAACCTAAGGTGGGATTTTAAATCTATATGACTTTATGCACATAGAAATTAATTAAAATATACATCTCATGCATAAAATAATTAAACAGCAAAAATGGACCAGTTTTTGGCACCTAGGGACAATTATTTAATTAAATAACATTTATATAACATTTATATTAATATTATTTAATAAAATAATTAAATAAATGAATAAAATACATTTTGTAAATAAAAAGTTAAATAAAAACGGAAAAAACAACTGCCCACTAAGAAGCTTGATCCCACGTCCTCGCGAAAACACCTCCGATGCGCCTCAACGCGCGTGCGGCGTTAACGCTGCTATCACCTGCAGCGTCGAGCGCGTTCTTAACGCTAAGCGGCGTTACTAACGCGCGCTCTGCGGCTATGCCTCCGCCGCAAGAAACGGCGTTGAGGCAGCGTGAGGGCGTCTCAACGCGCCATCGACAGAACAACAAACACTTTGTTGTTCTTCCACCGATTTTCGACTGTTTCCCTCCGATTTCTTCACAGCAACTCTTGCCACGAACGACCCGGACTTACAGACTCGATTTACAAAAAATGCCCAAAAACAACGGGCCCTTACATTGATCTCATCAACATAAATTGTAAATCTAATCTAGTGCCAAAAACCGAAAACATCCATTATGCAAACCAAACAATCATCTCATGAAATTATGGTAAAATACCCACCTAATTTTAACAAAATAGTGCATAAACAAAGAACCATCGAGATGGCTCTGATACCAATTGGAGGGAATGAGAATCTCCGCGTAGCGGAAGACGATTGAATCGTCGAGGTATCATTTTGCAACTTGTGTTTATTAAAATTGATCTAACACTTAGACCTAGGCTAAACATGCTTAAAGAACAAGAAATTTACAGCAAGTAGAGATTTTACTTACTTGTTGTAGACAAACACAACAATTTCTTCCTCGGATCACGAACTCTTCGTGCTACTCGATCTCAACGAAATCTTCCCACAAATGGATCTCGAACACAACCAAATGGTCTTCTCGGTTGTTCTCTTTTGGAGAAGGAAAGTTGGTGGGAACTTGTTTGTGTTTTGGAGAGGGAGGAGAAATGAGAGAGTAGAGAGAATTCTAGTTTCTTCTCTTTGATCAAAATCAAAAAATGAGAAGTTGGCTCATTAATCCCTTCTTGCAAAGGGTTTAAATAGTGGAATGATGGAGTTAATATCTCCACATTATTACCACTTTACCACAACTATAGGTTATGCAAATCTCATTTGCATAACCACATAATATAAGATATCTCATATCTCATATTGCAAATCTCATTTGCAATAATTGTGGATTAATTAAATTGAATCACATCCAATTTAATTTCTCTCAATCAAATTATCCAATTAGCCCTAATTCAACAATTAGACTAACCTATAGTTTATTATGAATCTCATTCACATAAACTATATATTATATCATTCATATCTCATATAAATGACATAAATGCCCTTAAAGTGAAATTAAACACTTTAATTTCATACCAAAACATTAACCCTTCTTTTAACCCAGATTGAGCCAACCGAGGGACCTAATGGACCTACAGTGACGGGCTCCAATGATCCGAGATTAACCTGTCAAACTCTTGGATCTGGTTAATCAACATTCATTAGCTACAGTAACACTCCACTATAGCCCGTAGCTGCACTCCCGTCAGTGTAGAATATTACGTGTCCACTGATATAACCAATGCCCATGAGTCGACCCTTCACAGGTTGTTCGTAGACACGGCTGGGTTAAAATACCGTTTTACCCCTGTGTCTACCTCTTATTCCTTAAGTCCCCACTGCTCCTTTAATGAACAACATATTGTGATGGTCCAACCATACACAACACCCTTCTCGAGCCAGTGAGAAGGTGGGCGCCCGTTGTCCAAGCCCTGGAGACAGCACTTAAGGGAACAACCCCTGTAGTTTCCCTAAAGGTGGGAACGAGTGGATTCCATCTCGCGTAGTTAAGTTCCCAGCTCCCTACTTGGTTCTGTCCATGAGAAGATAGGCATATTGGGCGAGTAACTGTGACCACCCTCACCCGTACTAGTCAAAGAACAGACCCTGCATGATGGCGAGTCCGTAACATTCTCGGGATTTGTGTCGAGTCACTAATGGTCATCTACGAAGTTAATAGTCCTTCATGTCAGCGGTGTTACATCGGTGGGTCTAATAATTCACGGTCAGGTCTTGTACAATCTCATTGCACAGGATGCCCCCACTCGCATGTCAACCACATGAACGAGTCAGATCACCTCGTTTGTATCTAATACAAAGCGGGCCGCATCCACAGTGTATCTAGGATTAGGTCTCCAACCCTATCCATATATTGTAGATCGTTCGGGTCATTAACTCGAAGCGTGATCTCTCTCTGTGTCCACCACTACACCGTTCAAGTTCTAGTTCTCTCACAAATTCAATGACCCTGGAGCTTAGTTTATTGGAAAAGTTTATAAATATTGCAAGACACAAAGTGATGAAATGAATAACTCTTATTAATTTCAAACAATATATTACAAACACGAGATTAGGACAAAAATCCCAACAGCTTCGAGACTGATGATCTCTCATGTGGTCTTCCTCTAAGAACGTGGCATTTGTCGACACAAGCACCTTGTCCTCTTGAGGATCATAAAATAGGCCACCTTTCGTTTATTTGGAGTACCCTATGAATAGGCATAATTTTGAACGATGTTCCAATTTCTTTGGATTGGACACCAGCACATGTGTCGGACATCCTCAAATCCTGAAGTGACGTAAACTACCTTTACGCCCTTTCCATAACTCATAGGGTGTTTCTGAAACACTCTTAGAGGGAACCATGTTCAAAGTATATGCAGCAGCTTCTACTCCATATCCCCAAAACGAATTAGGCAGCTGAGCATAGCTCATCATGGATCGAACCATGTCTAACAAGGTTCTATTTCTCCTCTCCGATACACCATTTTGCTGAGGTGTACTGGGCGCTGAGAGTTGGGATACGATTCCATATTCTATCATATAGTCTTGAAATCTCAAATCCATATACTCTCCACCTCGATCTGATCGAAGTGTTTTAATTGTTTTACCTAATGTGTTCTCAACTTCTGCCTTATATTCCTTGAACTTTTCAAGGGTTTCAGACTTATGATGCATTAGGTAAAGATAGCCATACCTAGAATAATCATCAATGAAACTGATGAAATATTCATACCCTCCTCGTTCCTTGACATTCATAGGACCACAAAGATCCGAATGCACGAGTTCCAAGGGTTCTTTGGTTCTATAACCTTTTTAAGAAAAAGGTCTTTTAGTTATTTTTCCCTCAAGACAGGACTCACATGGTGGTAAAAAGTTATCCTCTAACTGACTTAGGAGACCACTCTTGACCAATCTCCCAATCCTATTGAGATTAATGTTGCCTAGTCTCAAGTGCCAAAGATAGGTCTTTGGGAGAAAGTTTACGCCTTTTATTTTGAGTATCATTTGCTTTAAACATCCTCGGTGTTCAAAATAGCTTTTATACTGTTGGTCTTAACACATATAAGTTTTTTCAAGTTTAGCGAGAACATATTCGTACACCTCTTTTTGCAAATGAACGCTTCATTATGATCAAAAGATACTTTATACATATGTTCAAGCAAACAAGAGATAGATACAAGATTTCTTTTGATTCAAGGAACCAAAAGTACATTTTCTAATAAAATAAATCTATCTCTAAACAACAACTTCACAGCTCCCACTGCTTTTGGTTTGGGTAACCTCTCCCGCTCCAACCCCGAGAGATATCTCCCCATCGACAAGTTCTTTGCGGGAACTAGTTTCTCAAAAGAAGAACAAACATGGTTAGTGGCTCCACGAATCTAATATCAAAGCGGAATCATCATGTTCCACTAAACATGTTTCAATAACGAGTAAATCATATTTACCTTGTTTTTCTTTCTCGCCTTTCTTTTTCTGCAAGGTATTTGGGCGATTCCTCTTCCGATGCCGTCTACTCCACGGTGGAAACATTTTCTGTGGCTTTGGCTTTCTGCGTGTGGGCCTGTCCCTTCCCTTTGTCCTTCTTCTTCTTTTACGAATACCCTTATTCTTAGGAAAAGAAGGACTGATTTAGTCCCGGGAGGACGATCCTCTTAGGAACTTCTTCAAGTGACAACATTTGTCTGCTTCTCTTTTCCTTTTGATTTCATGAGGGACTCAAAAGTCTGTATGGTGGTTGAGAGAGAGTAGTCGAGTTATACTCTATTTTATTCATTACCGCATTTGTGTGCGGAATGGCGAGAAACTCTTGGAAGAGATTCCATAATAAAGGTTACGGCATTTCTCATCTATGATCGCCCCATTTACTTGACCACGTTGAAGTGGGTCATCATGTCAAGGACATGTTCCCTAACAGAGGCTCCCTCCTTCATACGAGAGTTGTAAGCGTATTTGTGACATCATAATAGACCGATGAGGATGGTTGTCCAAACATCGCTGTAATGATCCCATGATCTCTTTGCGGTGACCATGGTCTCGCATTTTTAGACAACACCTCGGATATATTTGGCTAAGATATAGACTCGAGCCTTCTCATTAGCCCTAATCCATCTGTCATAAGCATCCCGAACAATTCGGTTTGCAGTCGAGCTGGGAGGGGAAGGACATTCCTCCGTTAAGACGAACCTCAGATCATCAAGAACAAGAATCGTATTCAAGTTTGATTTCTGAGTTCCATAATTATCGTCGCTAAGTTTATTGAAGGCGAGTAACTGGATAAAAGAGTTCGACATGCTGAAAATGAATGAATTCTATTAGTGAATTGTTTGTAAACTATCCAATTTAAGAATTTAGCAAAAGTAATAATGTACCCATAAACTCATTATTGTTTTCATAACGATACTTGGTGAGTCGAGCAACCGCTCAGAGAGGCGATCAATCACTCCTTCACTGAACCAAGACATTCTTGACTAAATGTTAATACCGGAATAACTATTATTCCTATAACATTCTAGTTATCGCTACTTTGGTCAAGAACTTACCAACACTTAGCAATTCTTGTAAGTGTGACCCGCCATTTTCAGACCTCAGAGGTCGGCCCCAACAATGCTACCGAACTGGAGAGACAAAGCTTGGAATGAACCTAAGAGACCTTATCCATTTCTAGAGTTTGAGTTGTTCCGAAACCCATGTTACATCCCTCCGAATGGATGGTGCTACTTCGGGCAACCTGCAGGCGCAATATGAAAATCTCACGGTCCAACCTAATGGAGGAAACCGTAGGATGTGTTGACACACTTCCTTCGCTCACTTACTATAAATACTTTCTCCATTCACCTTGCTCTTGATTTATGCAAACACCATCCGAATGGGGATGCCCTATTGACATCATGAGGCCGAGCATAAATCTCACGGTGTGAACTTCGTGGAGAGCGTAAGAGGAAATTGATATATCATATATACCTTTTCACTCCCACTAAGTATTTTAAACTGTTTGGGTATACTTTTACTTAGGCATATTCCGGCTAAAACAATATGACCTAAGTCTACCAATATAACAATTATACTGGAATTACCTAAGTCTATTAACCTTTTAATAAACCTATGTCTATGAGTTTAATTTATTAACTTTTAATAACGCCACTCACCAAAGATAATTTATAAACCTATGGATTAAATTCACTCCCAGGTCAGTTCCCAGGTAGGGGTGTTCCGTTTTCGTCAGCTTAAGTACCCCAACCTATCCAGAACCTTCTTTAGTCAGAGTCCCTCTTTAATCAAAGTTTATGAATTATTGGTTTCCTAATTCTAATCTTATTAGAACTAGATAACCTAAGGTCTAATTAATTCCAGTTTTAAAACTATTTTAAAACTAATTAATTAACTTTAAGTTACATGCATTTCTATGTTATAAACAGATTGAACATTCATCACAGGAATAAACATACATTTATAACAAATCCATCACATGAAAAATGCATAGCAATTATATGTTTAATTTTTAATTAATATAACTCTTATATTAATTATAATTAAAATATATAATATTTAATGCATAAATTAATATAACACTTATAACATACTTTAAATGCATGGAGCATGCTTCCTATGGTGGGATTTTAAAATCTATATGGCATACTTTATGCACATATAATCAGGGATTTTAATTAAAACATACATTTACAATGCATAATTAATTAAACACACTAAAGTGGACTGGTTTTGGCATCTAATGCAAGCAAACTACTAAATTATTACATTAATAATCTAGGATTAACATCGAACCACTTCAAACACTTCGAATTTGGGTCGAACCGACTTGCAAATGTGTGAACCGGACCTTCAAAAGATTGAACCGGACTATAAAAGGCTGAACCGAGCCTCCAAAAGGTGAAACATACCTCAAAAATGGAAAAACCAGCCTCAAAATAGTCAGAATCGATCTAAAAATACCTGAACCGGACCGAAAACGAGCCAAACTGGCCCAAAATAGTTGAACCGGTCAAAGTCAATCGAATCGGAGTCAAAGTCATTGGTCAACAGGTCAACTTCTCCTTCTCCAAATGGCAATTCACAGGCTGAAGCTTAAAATCACTATAGCAGAATTTGAAAAAAAAATTCCAGCAGCTACTCTGTTTCCAATTTTCAGGACCTCCGTGACTTCTTTCTTCAAATTGAAAGCCTTCCCGAACTCCAATCAACTTGAAATGTTTACAGCTTATTCTACACACATTAATGCTCGAACACACTTGAGAAATTTGAAAATAAAGCACAAATTGATGCTCAATTTAAATGCCAAATCTAGATTAACACTTTAGACGCCTAAAAAAATTGTATTTCAAAAAACACCCACCACATAAAAAAATATATCAAATTGAATGCTTAAAATTGCTCTGATACCAATTGAAAGAGTCTAGATTAAGAAAGCGGAAGCAATTTTGGATCTTGAACACTCTAAGTTGATCAATTTTGTAAAATAAAATGCATGCTCAAAGCTGGAAAAACAGAGTGATAGAAAACTCAACTTTGAAGATTAAATTCTCTTCACCCGGTGGATGATTTTCAACACGAACACTTCGTGGACAACCGTTAGAGTTTCCCTACTATCCTCAGGCCTTGGAACGGATTGTGGGATCCTAGGTTGAGATAATTTGGAAGAAAATACCTCAAAGGTCACTAATTCGGGAATTTAGAATTTTCTACAAAATTCACTCAAAACACCTCAAATCACCATTATATAAAGCTTCATTAAGCTTTATTAGATTGACAACTCAAGTATGATGAGGATGGTTTGAGATGGAGGTGGCTAATTTTCGTGAATTTTGAAAATGAGTAGGATTTGGGCAAGTTGGCAACTTGATTTTCATGAAAATCATGAACATCCCTCATTTTACAATTAATTTTAATTCTAAAATCAATATTAAATTGATTTTTTAATTAAAATTAATATAATTAATTAAATAATTTAAAATTAATATAATTAATTATTTTTTAATTTTTTAATTTAATATCAAATATTAAATTAAATAAATTGCCCGATCCCGATCGATTTTCCGAACATGAATCCTTATTCATGCTATAAACCGATCATATTTAAATATATCAACCTCCTATTAATCATAGTTTAATACATAATTAAGCTATGATTTGTTAAATATATCACATATAATTAACGCTTTCTTCCAAACTCGAATTTGATCAATTCAAATTCTTTTCTCTCATAATGTTACAAGGCTAAGTCCGAGCTAGTAAGGGGAACCTCATGGACCTACAGATCATGAGCTCCAACGATACGAGATTAACCGGCTAAACTCTTTAGCCTAGCTAATCAACATTCGTTAACCATCGGGACACTCCACTAAAGCCCAGTGGTTGCATTCTCCTCACTGTAGATATATTTCTGTCCACTCGATATAACCATGATTAGTAAGTCGATCCTTCACGGGTCGTTCGTGATTCTGGTGGGTCAAAATTACAGTTTTACCTGTAATTACCTCTTGTTCCTTAAGTCCCACTGATCCTCTAATGAACAATTGGTTTGTGGTCCAACCAAAGAAACCAGAATCCCTCTCGGGCCAATGAGAGGGTGGGCCCATTGTTCAAGACTCCTGAGTCGATTTAAGGGAACAACCTCTCTACTAATCCTCATGCGGTGAGAGTGAATTCCATCGTGCGAGAACTATGTTCCCGACTATCTACCCGATTTTATCCCTGAAATGGAAGGCTTATTGAGTCGACAATCTCGAGCCACTCTCACCCATGCAAATCTAAGGATAATCCGAATAAACAGGGGTCCATAAAACGCTCAGGATTAAGATTGAGTTACGTAGGTCATCGTATGAATATAGTCGATTAAGACGATGAACGGAGTTATAAAGTCTAAGTGACTATTTCATGATCGATCTTATGCAAACTCATTGCATAGGGCGCCCCACTCACATGTCTCCACATGAGCGATTTAGGATCACATCGTTTTGTTCTCTACAAAGTGGGCCGCATCCATAGTGTCCCCAGGATAAGGTACCCAACCCTATCCTTATACTATAGATTGTTCTGGCTATAACTTGAACTTGATCCACTTTTATGTCACACATAAAGTTCAAGTATTCATCCCATAGCCAAGAGTTCTTTATTGGATTAAGGTTAGACAATACACAATAGTCAATAACACCTTTAGTGAATAAATTTCAATAACAACTTTATTGCAAAATAGAATATACATTCAGTTTACAAAACCACGAGTTTTAGGACAATTAAACCCAACAATGGCCTCTACCCACTTAGAAACGTAATCTACTACAATCAGGATATACAGATAACCATGTGAAGATGGAAAAGGCCCCATAAAATCTATTCTCCATACATCAAATAATTAAACTTCGAGAATAGGGGTAAGAGGAAGTTCATGCTGACGTGAAATATTACCTGTGTGTTGGCACCGATCACAAGTTCGTACAAAAGTATAACAATCTTTAAAAAGAGTATGCCAATAAAAACCTGATTGTAATACTTTAGCAACTGTTCGAGTGAGCCCAAAATGTCCTCCATAAGGGGAGGCATGACAGTCATGTATGATTTTGTCCACTTCCTCTTGATGCACACACCTCCTGATAAGTTGGTCTGCACAAACCTTGAAGAGCAGTGGGTCATCCCAAAGATAGGACTTCACATCATGTAAGAATTTCTTTCTTTACTGAGAAGTCAGATCTGGTGGCATAACTCCTCCTGCAAGATAATTCACATAATCATCAAACCATGGTAAATCATCCTGTACCTGATAAAGTCTTTCATCAGTGAAATCTTCTGTGATAGGGAGGGTAGGTGAAGTGTCCTCCTTCTCTATCCTGGATAGGTGGTCAACTACCACATTTTCACATCCTTTCTTATCCCTAATATCAAAGTCAAACTCCTGCAACAAAAGAATCCATCTAATCAGGCGAGGTTTAGCATCTTTCTTATCAAATAAATATCTAAGGGCAACATGATCAGTGTGCACAATGACTCTAGTCCCTAACAGATAAGGCCTAAATTTATCAAAAGAAAACACAACAACAATCATCTCTTTCTCAGTGGTAGTGTAATTTTGTTGTGCATTATCTAAAGTTTTGCTTGCATAATAAATGGCCTTAAAGATCTTATCCCGACGTTGGCCTAGAACTGCGCCTACAACATAGTCACTAGCATCACACATGATCTCAAAGGGTTGACTCCAATCTGGTACAACAATAATAGGAGCACAAGTTAGTTTTTTCTTCAGAAGATTAAAAGCAACTAAACAGTCATTATTAAATACAAAAGGAGACTTTTTTTCCAGTAAGTTACATAGGGGTTTCACAATTTTTGAAAAATATTGTATAAAACGTCTGTAAAACCCTACATGTCCTAAGAAACTGCAAACTCCCTTCACATTGACTGGAGTTGGTAGTTGTTCAATTGCTGAGATCTTAGCTCTATCCACCTCTAGTCCATTTTCTGAAACTTTGTGCCCTAGGACTATACCTTATTTGACCATAAAATGGCATTTTTCCCAATTCAAAACAAGGTTAGTTTCCTGGCACATCTGCAAAACACGAGCAAGATTATGCAGACAAGTATCAAATGAACAACAAAAAACAGAAAAATCATCCATAGAAACCTCCATTATCTCCTCAATCATGTCATGAAATATGGCCATCATGCATCGTTGGAGAGTGACAGGTGCATTACACAATCCAAATGGCATTCTCCTGAAAGCGTATGTTCCATAAGGGCATGTGAAAGTAGTCTTCTCTTGCTCCTCAGGAGCAATAGCAAGTAAGGATAACCAGCAAGTCTATCAAGCATCTAATCAATAAAAGGAAGAGGAGAATGATCTTTTCGTGTAGCTTTATTCAACTTCCTATAATCGATACAGACACGCCATCCAGTGACTGTCCTGGTGGATATGAACTCATTCTTGTCACTTTTTATGACAGTCATCCCCCTTTCTTTGGAACAACCTGCACAGGGCTCACCCAAGAACTGTCAGATATAACAGAAATGATTCCTGCATTCAACAGTTTGAGTACCTCAACTTTTACTACCTCCTTCATTGCTGGGTTAAGCCGCCTTTGGTGTTCAACTTATGGACTAAAGGTATCTTCCATTAAGATTTTATGCATGACTACAGATGGGATGATACCTTTAATATCACTAATTGACCACCCTAAAGCAGACTTATGACTTCTCAGGATTCTCAACAACTTTTCTTCCTCTTTCTTATTTAGATCAGCAGAAATAATCACAGGATAAGTAGATGAATCTCCTAAGAAAGCGTAACGAAGGTGTGCAGGTAATTGTTTCAACTCTAGAACAGGAGGTTTTGTTTCTTCTACCTTATTGACATGGAGTTGTGAGAATTTTTCATATTGAAGTTTAGGCAATTGATTCAATGATTCATTACAGTAAGTAACTTCATGATCCAATTTTCCTAACTGATCTAACAGTGAATTTGTCATGCAAGTTTCTAATGGATCAACAGATAAAACTAGTTCCCTAAATGAATCAACAACATCATTAAGAATATCAATCATGTGACAGGTACTTACCTCATAAGGGTACTTCAAGGATAAAAAAATGTCAAATACAACCTTGTCCTCACCAACACTCAGAGTTAACTTACCATCTTACACATCTATTAATGTTCTTCCAGTGGCCAGGAAAGGTCGCCCCAAAATAATTGGGATCTCAGAATCTTCCTCCATGTCAAAGACCACAAAATCTGCAGGAAAATGAACTGTTCAACCTTCACCAACACATCTTCTACAATACTCCTGGGATATTTGATAAAACGGTCAGCCAACTGCAGGGAGATGGTTGTAGGTTGCACTTCGCCAAGACCTAGTTTCCTGTAGACAGATAAAGACATCAAATTAATACTGGTCCCTAGATCACATAAAGCTCTATCAACAAAAATACTACCAATATTGCAAGGAATAGTAAAACTCCTTGGATATTTTAATTTATGTGGTAGTTTCTTCTGGAGTACTGCACTGCATTCTTCAGTGAGATTGACTATCTCATATTTATCAAACTTCTTCTTTCTGGACAGGGATTCCTTCATGAACTTTGCATATTTGGGCATTCGTTCCAAGGCATCTGCAAAATGAATATTTATGTGCAGCTTCTTAAACATATAAAGAAATTTAGCAAAATCAGAGTCAGTCTTTTTCTTTTGAAAACGTTGAGGATAAGGAATAGAGTTAGGAACAATAGGAATAGAGAAATTAGAAATCTTCTCTATTTGTTTCGATGTGCTTGCTTCCTCTATTACTTCCTTTGTGTCCTCCTTTGCATCAGAATTGAGCTGTTCTTCAGAATTTACCTTTCCAGTTTCAGCATGCTCCTTACCATTCCTTAAAGTCACAACGTTGCACTGTTCTCTAGGATTCACCTCACTGTCACTGGGAAACTTACCTTTCTGCAGCGTGTTTTGAGTGGTTGCCATCTGACTGATCTTTACCTCTATGTTCTGAGTGGCTGCTCCTTGTGAGTTCACTGTGCTACTCAAACTTAGCACTACATTTTCAAACTAGTTGGTTCGATTCCTGGATTCAGTGATGAATGAACTCACCACATCTTCCAGAGATGGTTTACCCTCAGCTGTAGATGTAAATGCATAACCTGGAGGAGGCTGCAAAACATTTTTCTTATTAGCATAGGAAAAATTTTCATGATTACACAAACCTGGATGATAATGGGTGGGCAACTGATTATGATTCTTATTTCCACGGTATCCATAACCTCTAATGTTCACGTATTGAGCCTGCTCAGGTTCCAGATCTTCAATACCTGCAAGTTTGTTAGCAATCGCAATGTGAGCTATGGATTTCATTACACTGCACTGCAAGTTTATTTAGAGCACTAGTTAGGGAGGCCATATGGAACTTGATGGAACTACAACATTCTATCTCGTACATCCCTGCCACAGGTTGGCCGTTGATCTTTCCAGAATGCCAATTATAACTTGTGGCAACCATCTCCTCAAGCAAAGTACGGGCGTCCTCAGCAGACTTGGAAATTATTGACCCCAGCAGCTGCATCCAAAAGATACTTGTTATTACCAGATAATCCATTATAGAATAATTGAATTTGCAACCAGTCAGGATAACCATGTTGTGGGCATTTTCTAAGTAAATCCTTGTATCTTTCCCAAGCTTCGAACATCTGTTCTCCATCCTGTTGTCTGAAAGTGCCAATCTCAATGCGCAACCTCGTAGTCTTGGCAGGTGGAAAATATTTAGCTAAGAATGCCTGAGCTAATTCCTCCCAAGTACTATTACTACCTGTGGGCAAGGACTCCAACCATAATTTTGCTTTTTCCTGCAAAGAGAAAGGAAAAAGTCGTAAGCGAATATCATCAGGGGATACACCATTAATTTTTACCGTGCCATAGATTTCAGTAAAGGATAACAGATGCAGATTGGGATCCTCAGTCGCATGTCCTCTAAAGGCATTTTCTCGAACCATCTGGATGAGACCAGTTTTTATCTCAAAATTACTAGCCTGAACTAGAGCATAAACAATTCCAGATTGGTTTCCAGCAAAATTGGGCTGGAAGTGCTCCCTAATGGGCTTATACTCTCCCTGTTACTCCTCCATGATTCTGACCTTGTCCTTAGTCTCCTTAAGCTTCCTTCTGAAAGTTCTGTCAACTTCAGGATCAAAAGGAACTAGATCAAATTCTGAGTTACTTCGCATGCAGCACACAACACACGAAACAGAAAATTAAAAAAATAACAAAAGAAAAATAAAACACGCAAAACAAAAAGAAACACAAAACACAACACAAAATCAACAAAAAGAAAAAAAAAACTCTAGATTAAGACCAAATGACTTTTTAATTGTATCAAAAGAATTAAATAAATGCCAATCCACAGTCAAGTTTTAATATAGTGAATTTGAGTACGAGTATCGTCCACATGATTGGGTTATTTAATTCAATTAATTCCTATCAATAACACCACTCAATTTTATCTAGAAAATCAAACTTAAGGTGAAGTAAAACACAAAATCAAAGAGTGAAAATTGAGAACAATCAGGAGAGACAAATATCTTAGGGACTAGATTTCACCAACTAATTAACTATTTTATTGAAATCATGCTAATGGGTTATTTCACTGCTTTTATAAACCAAGAAACTAATATAACAAATAACCTCTCTCGAGGCAAGTGAATCTCATGCAAGACATAGAATTAAACATCTCTATTCTACCCAAAAAATTAAACATGACACTAAGTTCAATTCTTATGGGTTTCTAATAGCACTTCAATCATTCTCAAGACAAAGTAACTATCAGTCATGCAATTGAGATCATATCTAAAATATTTTTCACAAGAATAAATTCAGACCTAAGAACAAATAAATCGTGATCAAGAGTCTATAAGTATTAAGGATGCAATTGCATGAATAAAAGCATTACAATAAACCAAAAGCAGTCAATTCAAACAAATAGCATAATTAAAAAGCTACATCTATCCCTAAGATAAAAAGTTTAGCTACTCATGCCCACTATAAATCCTACTAAACTCAAATACAAAACCATAGTTTAACAAACAAAGCGAAAAGAACGAAGAAAGAATTCTCGTTGCGTGAACGACAACGATACCAACACCTATCACGAATCCCGAGCTACAAAAGTCTTCCACTTGAAATCTCTCAAAAGTCTTCTTACAACCCCTCACAATGAATTTTAGACAATGGTTTCAAAAGCTCTCCAAAAGGTTCCCCCAATCAAGATGCATAATTTCTTTTTTATACTATCAGCACAGTGTTGCAACGCTAGGCATGGCATTGCAACGTCGTGCCCTAGGCGAATATATAAAAAAGGAAAAATCCTACAGCGTTTCAACGCTGCTACCCCTTGCACGCCTTTTGCTTATCCAAGTAGCCGCCATCGCTACGGGTCTTCAAGGCATCTTTGTTGCGTGTTGGGCGTTGCAACGCTGCAATGAGTTCTCAAGGTTGAATGGTTGCATGCAGGAGGTTGCAATGCCCAGAATGGCGTTGCAATGCCATCTTGTCGGGCTTGATTGCTTGTCTTGCCCTTCCTTCGTCCAATTAATGTCATTTTTAGCTCCTTTAAGCATACTTCGACTCCTTTTTCACCCATATTTCTCCATCCGTCCTTGTATTGCTCTTTAACCTGAAAATCAATAATTTAAACACATGAAAACCCTGGAATTATCACAAAACTAACATAATTTAAGCCTAAGGATAACACATTTTGTGTGCTATCACAGACCTTAGGTTGTAGAGCTGCGGAGGATCTAGGATGAGCTCGGAGAGATGAAGAAGGCTCAAGATCACAGTGGATTGGACCTGGAAAATCGCGTTGACCAGGTAGACCCACCCTTTATCGATAAGATTATGTAGGAGGAGGTCCCTTCGAAGTTTAAGTTGTCGACCATTAAGGCCTACGATGGGTCTAAAGATCCGGTGGAGCATCTTGACACATTCCGGTCATGGATGGAGCTCCATGGAGTCCTTAATGCGATCAAGTGTCGGGCGTTGTCTTTAACACTGATGGGACCAGTTTGAAAGTGGTTCAGGCAGCTTAAAAGAAAGTCAATCGCTTACTTCCGAGAGTTGGCCCGAACCTTTGTCACCCAGTTCCTTGGAGGTAGGGATCAGCGAAGACCAGCAACACATCTCCTTACCATCAAGCAGGGCAACAATGAGACGTTGAGGGAGTACGTATCTCGTTTCAACAGCGAGGCCCTCCAGATTGAAGGGTATACTGATGGGGTAACCCTGACAGTAATTGAAGCTGGATTACGGGACGAGAGGTTCCTTTGGTCGTTAGGTAAGAAAGCTCCTACAACTTACGTTGAGTTACTAACCAGGGCTCAAAAGTATATGAGTGTAGGGGAATTGCTTCGCTCAAGGTGAGCAGCGAACGACAAGCAGACCAGGGATCACAGAAAAACCAAAAGTCGACAAGAGAGGACAGAAGCGACTCTCGAAAGTGAAAGTCGGAGGAGAAATTCGATCTCAATGACAAGTCCGTAAAAAGGGGTTACCATCAAGTAAGTTTGAGCGATATACCCCAACGAGTGTCCCTATCGAGCAGATTCTAATGGAGGTGCGTCACAAAAATATTCTCAAGTGGCCAACCAAGCTGAAGGTAGAGTCCCATCGGAGGAATAAGGACAAATGTTGTCTATTCCACTACGATCACGGGCACTCAACTTCAGATTGCTACGACTTAAAGGAGGTCATAGAAGCCCTGATCCAGAAGGGACAACTGAAAGAGTACGTGGGCGGAAGCGGATGACCCGAGGTCGGACCAAAACGGTAAGAACCTTGCGACAAGGAGGAAGAGTCGCCTCCACCCCACGAGATCCGAACTATTCTCGAGGGATCAGCTAGAGGAGACTCGAACAGAAAAAGAAAGGCCAAAGCTCTAGCAACCCGAGCCCCATCAGCTGATTGGGAGGTTTGCTCAACTTCCTTATCTAACGAAGTTGTCAGTTTCTCAGAAGAAGGAGCGACCAAGTTACATCAACCTCAGAAGAAGGTTCGTTGCATTCTGGTCGATGGAGGAAATTTTGCGGTCGTGCTCCCCTTGAGTGCTTATGACGCTATGAAGCTAGGGCGAGACCGGCTCAAGGTTATCTTCTCTCCCTTAGTAGGGTTCGGAGGTAGTAAGGTGTACCCCGAGGGAAGCATCGAATTGTCGGTAACGTTCGGGGGTGGTTCGACATGTGTTACGACTATGGTCGAGTTCTTGGTGGTGAACGATGACTCGGCCTATAATGCAATCCTGGGACGTCTGACCATACATGTGATGAAGGTTGTAGCCTTGACTTATCATCAAGTGTTGAAGTTCCCGACTCTAAGCGGGGTCGGGGTTGTGCACGAAGAACAGTAAACGTCTCGAGAATGCTACCACAATGCAATAAGAGAGTCGAGTGGAGAAGTAGAAGAAATTGCGACAGTGGGGGTATGCCCGGAACGGTCCTTGGATGTAGGAGAGGCCGAGATGGATATTGACATCTCGGCACCTGCACCAACTGAAAAAGAATTGATGGAGACGACTTGGAGGAACCTCCCACAGTTGAACGAGGGGAGCCAAAAGAGGCTCTAGAGTCCGTTCCATTGTTGTCGCAGGAGCACTGTGTGAACATTGGAACGAAGTTGGAGTCTGGTCAGAGAGAATGTCTCATTGAGTTCCTCCGGAGGAATGTCGATGTATTCGCATGGAAAACGTGTGATATGCCCGAGATAGACCCGAAGATAATTGTTCATCGACTAAATGTCGACAGGGATTACAAACCTGTTCGCCAAAAGCGACGAGCCTTCAACCATGCTCGAAACGAGGTTGTGGCCGAGCAAGTTAGAGAGCTGCTGGAGACTAAGTTCATTCGATAAGTCAATTACCCGCAGTGGCTATCCAACGTAGTATTGGTGAAAAAGGCTAACGAGAAATGGTAAATGTGCGTGGACTTCACCGATTTAAACAAAGCATGTCTGAAAGATAGTTTTCCGTTACCCAAAATTGACCAGTTGGTAGACGCAACGACAGGCCACGAAATGCTCAGCTTCATGGGTGCATACTCCGGGTATAACCAAATACGAATGTATACTCCAGATCAGGAGAAGACGTCCTTTATTACTAGTAGAGGCTTGTATTGCTACAATGTTATGCCCTTCGGGTTGAAAAACGTCGGGGCAACATACCAACGACTAGTTAATAGAATATTTTCTCATCTTATTGGCAGGAGCATGGAGGTCTACGTCGACGACATGCTCATGAAAAGCAGACATGCCGACTTACACCAGATCGACTTGGCAGATGCGTTCGCGACGTTGCGAAAATACCAAATGAAGTTGAACCCTAGCAAATGCAGATTTGGGGTGACTTGCGGTAAATTTCTAGGATTCATGGTCAACCAAAGAGGTATCGAGGCAAACTCGGATAAGATATGAGCAATATTGAAAATGGAGTCTCGAAAAACCATGAAGTAACTGAAGAGCCTGAATGGAAAGATCGCAACGCTAAACCGTTTTGCATTTGAGTTGCTGAACAGATACTTTAGCTCAGCTCTGTTACTCTCCAAACCCATTTTCAGAGAGGAACTTGTCTTATACTTAGTAACTTCAGACACAGCGGTGAGTTTCGTCCTGATAAGGAGGTAGACGGTCGACAATCTACTATCTACTATACGAGTAAGTCCATGGTGGGAGCTGAGTCTAGATATCCGCAAGTAGAGAAGTTGGCCTTGGCCTTAGTAGTTTATGTGCAGAGATTGCGCCCATTTTTCCAGGCCCATAGGGTAGTGGTATTAACAAAAGCCAGAAACTTCTAAGCGGCTGATGAAATGGGCAGTGGAAGTCAGCGAGTACGATCTCTTGTTTCGACCTCGGACTGCCATGAAAGGGCAGGTTGTAGCGGACTTCGTAGCTGAGATGGCCCCTCTGCAAGAAGTAAGTTTAGTCCAAGTCCAGAAGGATGGTGATCTCCCTTGGAGGTTGTACGTCGATTAGTCCTCCAACAGTTGTGGATGCGGAGCAAGACTGCTTATGGTATCCCCTGACGGGGAGAGGTTCGAGTATGCGTTGAGATTTAAGTTAAGCGCATCGAACAACGAAGCAGAGTGCGAGGCATTGTTGGCAGGGTTGAGGATCACCAAGTTATTTGAGGTGAAATACCTACTCATTCTTAGTGATTCTCAATTGGTCGTGAACCAGGTAGCAGAAGCATATCAGGCCCGAGAGCAGCGCATGATCGTCTACTTAGCCAAGGTAAAGAAAGACTTGGAGTCATTCACTAAGTACGAGATTAGACAAATCTCGAGGTTCGAGAATGCCAACGCAGACTCGCTCACGAGGTTGGTTGCGACATATGACACTGAGCTACGAAGAACAGTCCCGGTTGAGATCCTGGACGAGCCAAGTGACGAAGAAAACGAGATCATGGAGCTGGACGGGTCATCTACCGACAAACGGACCTACACAAGCCCGTTGGTCGATTTCCTCAATGATGGGAGACTCCCTTCTAATACACTCGAGGCGCGCCAACTAAGGTATAAGGCAGCACGATATGTCTTACAGGATGGTAAGTTATATCAAAGAAGCTATTCTATGCTACTCCTCAAATGTCTCGAGCCTGATGAGGCCGCATATGTCTTGCGAGAAATACACGAGGGAGTATGTGGTAATCATTGGGTGCTAAGTCCCTTACGCAATAGGTAATGCGACAGGGTTACTATTGGCCCACGATGCATGAAGACGCTCGAACTTTTGTCAGGTCTTACAACCAGTGCCAACGATTTGCAGTGGTACAGAGACAGCCTCCTGAACCACTTACAAGTGTGATGAGTCCTTGGCCCTTTGCTCAGTGGGGGGCAGACCTCATTGGACCTCTTCCACAAGGTAAGGGGCAGACAAAGTTCGCAGTAGTAACAGTGGATTATTTCATGAAATGGGCAGAGGCAGAGGCACTCGCAACCATCACTGAGAAGAAGGTAACTAGTTTCATATGGAGGGATATAATATGTCGTTTTGGCATACCTTATGCTTTGGTGACGGATAACGGACACAAGTTCGACAATGAAGCATTTCAGAAGTTCTGCTCTAAGTTAAACATTAAACATTTCTTCTCCTCTCCCGCACATCGACAAGCGAATGGCCAGGTGGAGGCAATGAATAAGATCCTCAAGAGGAACCTGAAGACCAAGCTGGAAGGATTAAAGGGTTCGTGGGCAGAGGAGTTACCGAATGTCTTATGGGCCTACAGGACGACATCCAAAACTTCAACGAGGGAGACTCATTTTTCCCTTTCCTTTGGATCAGAGGTTGTAATTCCAGTGGAGATTGGTATCCTGTCTCCCTAGGTGGAGCACTTCGATCCTGGTATGAACTCCGACTCCTTAGGTCTACATTTGGATTTACTGGAGGAGCGGAGAGAGAAAGCCCGGTTGCGAACGGCAGAATACAAGAGTAGGATCGCTTGGTACTACAATTCCTGTGTGAAGCGGCACAGTTTCAAAGAAGGTGATCTTGTACTTCGCCACGTTATGCAGAACACTAGGGATCCGACTTCTATGGGTCCAACTTGAGAAGGCCCGTACAAGATTACAAGGGTTGTCCGCCCAAGAACTTATGAAATTATTGACTTGGGTGGAAAGCGAATGCCCCATCCATGGAATGCTGGGCATCTAAAAATTTATTATCAATAAATTTAAGTTTCTTTTTACTTTGTATTTCGTTTGTTTTTTATTATTAATGAGAAACTGTTTACTCAAGCAATTTGCTATGGGTCAAACTACGTGAGTGGGAGATTAGTATGTTGCATTAGCAATAGAATCCAAGTAAAAAGACAAGTAAAAGCGCAGGTAAACATGAAAGAAGTTCCATATAGGAAATAAAGTTTCATATAGGGAATCCAGACATACATTTGTAAAAGAAAGCATTCATACATAAGAAAGTGTCAGTACGATGGGAAAATCTAGATACATCTAAGGGTCAATCAAGCTATCCATGGAGATGTCATTAAGAAAGTTTTTATTTAGGACCGCGTCCTCTAGAGCAAAAACTTGATCCACAGACCTAGAAGGTTGCCTAAGGTCAAATCCGGGAGGATTATAGCATTCCATGAAAGAAGATTTGAGCAAACTCATATATTTCTCAGGACATCGTTCTTTGGTTGTTCGAATTGACCAACTCACACCACAAAACATGGCCCTGTTCGAAAAGTTAGCATACTCCTCGGAAAGTTTGAAAGCAGTAGTCAAGTGACCGACGTCGTTAAGCTTGTCTTCAACTTCTTTCAGTTGAGATCAGAAGGAGGATAGCTTAGATCGAAGGGAGGATAGCTTGCCTTCAATGCATGATCGATAACTTTGATATTCGAACTGCACTTGCAAAGATTCAAGGGATTAAGTTGCTTGGGCATGGAGGAATTGAGCTTGCTCCAATTCCACCCTAGAGACACGAATTTGACGAAGGTGAACGAGTTCGCTCGACATATGGCGTGAAGCCATGGCTGTAAGAAGGAAGGCCTACAGATGTATAACGAGTCAGCAAAAGGTGAGAGAAGAAGGGAGATGCCAAAGGAAAGTGCTTACCTCGCGGGTATGGTGTATTGCAGCGTTTATGGAGGCTTTAGGGCAGCGACAGACATCTAGACGCCTGGAAGAATTGCGGGAGGAGCTACTGTCAGAAAGCCCACCCCATAGGATGAAAGCATGCTCCATGTCAGCGACTTCGTTGAACGGGAATCGTAGAGCCCGATATATGCAAGGCGAAGAGCGCCCCTATCATCAGTATTCCCAAGGGAGTCGAGATTGCCAAGCCTACCGCTGGGGTTGGTAGGAAATGGCGTAGGATCTGGCAGACTCCCCTGAAAGGAAGAGCGAGCAGGAGACAACCGCCTAAAGGGGTGCCTGGTGGCGCGACGATCGATACTTGAAACATGGCTGGGTGGAGGAGCTGCGAGTTCTTGTTCAGTTAGAAATTCCTCTTTTTGATCCATCAAGTTGAGGGTCACCGCCATCTCTAATAAAAAAAAGTGTCGTAAAGGAGTATCGTAAAAGAGTGTCGTAAAGGAGTGTCGTAGAAGAAGTGTGATAGCACACAAAATGTGCTATCCTTAGGCTTAATTATTGCTAGTTTTATGATAATTTCAAGACTTTTATGTGTGTTATTTCAGGTTAAGAGCTTAAACAGGACAATTGGAGACATTCTGGATCACTCGAGATCAAACCGGGGTTGTTTGGAGCTTAAAATAACATCAATTGGAAGAAGAATAAACAAACATAGCCTTTTGACCCGAGGTGATGGTGTTGCAATGGCCTGCAGAGCGTTGCAATGTCGTCCGTGCAGATTTCTTGCGTTGAAGACTCATGAAGGTAGTGTTGCAACACTGCCTTGCAGCGTCGCAACGCTATCTCGATAAGAAGAACAAGTAGAATGACCGTGGCGAGGACGTTATAACGCTGCCTTCTAGCGTTGCAACACCAGGTCGATTGAAGAAGCGCGCGTTAAGGTAGCAGCATTTCAACACTGCCCCTAGCGTTGCAATGTTGTCGACACTTTCCATATATGCTACGCGCCTAGGGCACAACGTTGCAACGCTGTTCCAAGAAACATTATAAATAGAACATTGTATCTTCTTGTAAAGGGAGTCGAATTTGATAGTCCTTACACCATAATTTCGAAATACACTCTGTAAGAAGAGAAAAGTGAGCATTCTTTGGGAGCCAAAGCATTCGTGGAGGTTCGAGATCGTGACGAGAGCTCGAGGACGAGGGACCGACATCGATACATAAGTTTATTTCCTCTCTCTTTCAAATTGTAACATCTTTCTAAGACGTTTTCTACACTTTTAGTTTGGTTTTATTGTGATTTAGAGTGCCTAAAAGTTGTAGCTAGGATTTGATTTGCATGATTAAGATTTATTTCCTTATGTATTGAACTATGTTTTGTTATTTATTTTTGGCAATTCGTTCTTCAATTATTTGATCTTGTTGGTTTAAGTGGACTCAAGAGAAAAATGTTAAATTAGAGCAAAGTTGTCAAAACTCTTAGAAGTCATGCATGAGAATGACCTACAAGTCTAAGGGAAACACATAGTGTCACACCCCCTCCCGAACCACTTGCTAACTTAGCCCGGGAGACGGCATGAAGCCAACAGACATTGTTACCTCTTAACAATACCTACTGACACTGCTTTACCTGAAAACAAACTATGTTCGCATATGGAACACTTTAAACTTAACACAGCGGAAACTGGACATCTATAAGACGTACATGAGGAGAAACTCTTCTTAAGTCTCTCTTGGAAACTAAAAGCGAGCAAGAACATCGAGAACCACAAGCGATCTAAACCACTAATTAAACAACCACAACCTCTAAAGCACATACGACTATAACTACATAGTTCTCTCAAAATAATTTACAAAACATATGGACTTGCTAAACAACACCAGCCACGTACAACATATCAAACTTGAGAAACTTCCAGCAGACTATGGCGGGTTATATCGCAACGCAGTGACTCGATCCCTACGAAAAGTGGGAAAACATTGAAAGAATGAGCTATGAAGCTCAGTGAGTGACTTGAGTTTAAAAGAAAGTTATTAACTCGTAAATCATATCACCTGGCCATCTATGAGCATATGCATCTGTAATCAAATGTTAAAAGTAAATGTGTAATCATAATAGCTTTTCATGAAAACCAGCAAGTATATCGTTAAAATCTCGTAAGACATGTAAATGAGATAAACTCTTTTTAAAACATGTCACAATCTACGTTTGTTTCTACGATGTAGTGGGGCCCGCCAAAGACTCCCATCGTCTTTGTCGTGAGTGGGGCCCGCCAAAGACTCACGACAACGCTCGTTGTCACGAGTTCACTCAATGTCGACATGCGAAATGACTCTGTGCACACACGGTACCATAAAGCCTCGGGCTCAATATTTCAGAAGATCACATGAAAACTTTTGAACATGCCTGCTTATCTTTTCTTTTCATAAAACTCAAGCTTACTTAGCTTGTTCATAAAACTGGAAATCTTTAAAAACATATTTGCTAAAACATACTTGCTCGAAATCATAACATTTCCATAGACTTCGGAAATGCAATAAACATATGCTCGTGTATAAATTTCATCAAGATATTTAAGCTCATCATGAACACTTTAAAACATTTCTAAGAAATCATGAATGCTCATAAACAAGTGTTCAAGGAAAACAATAAACATCTAAACTCTTTCATACAAGCAAAACTTGTATTTTCTTAAAACATAAGTCAAGCATATAGAACACTTATGAAGTTCGTTTTGTCGCTCACAGTGTTAAATTAGAACCTTGGCCTGTACACTCTACCTATTTGCTCTTGGCCTGTCAAAAAAACCAAATTCAACCATTAGAACCTCGAGTTCATGCTTTTTAACCTTAAAATTACAAGTAAACACACTTTCAAATTTTCCAGCATTTTCAGAATTTCTGCCCTGTCTTCAGACAGCCATAACTTCTTCTTTACTTAGCCAAACAGGGTGAAATTTATACCAAACTCTTCCTTTGGGAATCTTCTAAAAATTATATGAAGACATGAAATTGAAATTCCCAATAGATTGATTCTGAAATACCTCGAAAGCTTCTTTCCCAGGAACTAACTTCTGCTATTCCAGATTCGATTTTCTGCTGCAACCCGAAACATAACCTGCTATTTACAACATCTTCCAATCATTTTCTATTCACGATCTTTTCACGAAAGTTGTAGGAAATTCAATAAGCTTTCCAACCATACCTAATAGAGCTTCTGATTCCAACTCTAAAGACCAGTACAACCAAAACACCAGAGAAATCTCGGATTTGACAGCAAATTCTGTCTTCTGTCTTCCTCTTCACAAATCAGTAGCTTAAAATCCGAATTTGCTCGAGCTTCCTTCACAAATTTTGTTCCAATATGAGTTAAATTTCACAAAACAAAACCTCAAATCTTACCTCTTCCTGTGGAGCTCGAGATGAACAGAAAACCAGAATAGGATTGGAGTTGATCACCTTGCTGCTATATAATCAAACTTTGAGTTCACCTCCCTCTCTTCTGCAATTCCAGCACCAAAACCACCTTCTTCCTCTTCCTTTCTGCTTCTCCCACGAAAACCCTTGCTCCTCTTTGAGAAATGAAGAAGAAAATCGATGGAAAGATTGTCTTTAAAAAGAAAACTAAGGTGGGGGGGTCCCACCTCCCACTTTTCTTTTTCATCCTTTTCCTTTCTTTCCTTTCCTTTCTTTTCTTTCCTTTTCTTTTCTTTTCTTTCCTAAACAAAACATAGTATAATAACCATTCCTTTCATTTTCTTTCCTTCATTATTCTTAAAGCAATCCAAACCAAAATGGTTTAAGTTTTTCCTTCCTTGTTTTCCTTTTATCTTTCACTTCATTTCTTTTCTTTTAAAAACAAGGAAAACAAAGTTTTAAGCATTCATTTCTTATTTTCTTTTGTTTTCTTTCTTTAAAAGAAAATTCCAAAGAATGATTCTCGGGTTTACAACTTACCTCCCCCTTAAGAAATTTCGTCCTCGAAATTTAGTAGTCCTTAGGTGAAAATCATCGAATGCTTCCTCCTCATTTAGTCTTCTAACTCTCAGGCTGCCTTCCCTACTCCGTGATGTTTCCAATGAACCCTCACGAGTGGGATCGTCTTGTTTCTCAAAACTTTTTTTTCTCTGTCGAGGATTGAACTACATTCTCTATGTAACTCATGTCTTCTTTCAGTTCAACGGGTTGTGCTTGCAACACATGTGTCTGATCTGGAATATACTTCCTCAACATGGACATATGGAAAACATCATGTACTCGAGATAGTTCTGCTGGTAACTCCAGTCTGTAGGCTGCTGGCCCAACTCGTCCCGTTACTAGATAAGGACCAATATATCTAGGGCTTAGTTTACCTTTCTTACCAAAACGAAGGACACCTCTCCACGGAGATAACTTCAAGAAAACTTTATCTCTGATCTGGAATTCCAAGTCCTTTCGTCGCTTATCTGCATAACTCTTCTGACGGTCTTGTGCTACCTTCAGATTCTCTCTGATTACCTTAATATTGTTTGTCATAACTTGCACCAACTCAGGACCGATTAACTTCCGCTCTTCTAGTTCCTTCCAATATACGAGCGTTCTACACGGTCTTTTATCCAGAGCCTCAAATGGTGCCATGTCAATATTAGAATGATAATTGTTATTGTAAGCAAATTCCATAAGTGATAGGTGTATATCCCAACTTCCCTTAACTTAAAGGACACATGCTCTCAACATGTCCTCTAGGGTCTGGATGGTCCTCTCTGACTGACCATCTGTCTGAACCTGAAACGATGTACTAAAACTCAGCTTTGTCGCCATAGTTTTTGTAAGCTAGGCCAAAACATAGAAGTAAATCTTGGATCTCTATCTGAAACTATGGACACAGGCACTCCGTATTGTCTCACAATTCTGTCGACGTATAGCTTAGTTAGCTGATCAAGCGTAGACGTCGCTTTAATCGGTACAAACCGTGTTGTCTTTGTGAGTCTATCTACTACTACCCAAATACCATCATGTCCACTTTAAGTACATGGTAATCCAAATAGAAAATCCATAGTGATATGCTCTCATTTCCATTCCGACACTGGCAATGGATTAAGGAGTGCTCCTGGTCTCTGTCTAGCTGGTTTAACCTGCTGGCAGGTCAAACATCTATCAACATAATTAGTTATCTCTTGTTTCATCCCAGGCCACCAATACGGACCTTCAATGTTTTATACATTTTGGTGCTTCCTGGATGCATAGCGTAGTTTGAATCGTGAGCTTCCTCTAGAATAGCATCTTTAAGCTCACTAACACTCGGAACACATAGTCTTCCTTGCCTCTCCATGGCTCCATCTAACCTCATTTAAATTCTGCTTCTAGGCCTTGTTCGGACTTTCCAAACATTTTCTGTAGGTTACTATCCTCTGTCTGTCTTCTCACAATCTCTGCTATAAGTGAAGACCTGACTTGGAATTGAGCTAAGAGACCCCCTTGAACTCTCTCTGCGATCCACACCGCCTTAGAATCCCTTAGAGTACTTAAAAATGTTGCTCGAATACCACACAAGGCGTCCTTAGGAAGTCTTGACTTCCTACTCAATGCGTCTGCAACCACATTCGCCTTACCTGGATGGTATTCTATGGTACAATCATAATCTTTAATCAGTTCTAACCATCTTCTCTGTCTCATATTCAACTCCCTCTGATCAAAGATATATTTCAGACTCTTATGATTTGTAAAAAAAAAAATATGACATCTCTCACCAAACAAGTAATGTCTCCAGATCTTCAATGCTAAAACAACTGCTGCTAATTCAAGATCATGGGTAGGGTAATTACACTCGTGCTTTTTCAATTGCCTTGACGCATAAGCTATTACTTTTCCTTCTTGCATAAGCACACACCCTAAACCTTACCTCGAGGCATCACAGTAAATCACATACTCTTTTCCCGTTACAGGAAGTGTCAAAATAAGTGTTGTAACTAATCTCTTTTTCAACTCCTGAAAACTCTGTTCACACTTATCTGACCATGCAAACTTAGCATCCTTTCTTGTTAAAGCTGTTAAGGGTAACGCTAATCGTGAGAAATCTTCAACAAACCGCCTGTAGTATCCTGCCAAGCCTAGGAAACTACGTACCTCTATCGTACTAACTGGTCTCTCCCAGTTGACTACAACTTTAACTTTATTTGGATTCACACTAACACCATTTCTTTGAGGCAACATGCCCCAAAAAACACTACAGTTCAACCAAAACTCACATTTGGTGAATTTAGCGCATAAATCGTTTATCGCGTAGTGTTTGTAGAATAATACTCATGTGTTCCTCGTAGGCTTTCCTGTCAACTGAGTAAACTAGTATATCATCAATAATCACTATTATAAAGTTATCCAAATACTGGTGGAAAACCTGTCCATGGGGTTCTTGAAAACTGCTAGTGCATTGTTAAGCCGAATGACATTACTAAACACTCATAATACTCGTACCTCATTCTGAATAATGTCTTAGGAATGTCTGATTCTCTGACCTTTAACCGATGATATCCTGATCTTATATCAATCTTACAAACACCGATGCACCTCTTAACTAATCAAACAAGTCATCGATTCAGGGTAAAGGATACTTGTTATGTATCGTGACTTTGTTTAACTGTGTATAAAAAATGCATAAACTAAAGGTACCATCTTTCTTCTTCACAAATAACACTAGAGCTCCCCAAGGCGATACACTAGGTATGATGTATCCCTTATCAACTAGTCCTTGTAACTGCATCTTTAGCTCCCTGATCTCACTTGGAGCCATTCTATACGGCGCTTGCGATATAGATGTTGTTTTTTGTAGCAATTCAATAGTGAACTCAACTTCCCTATTAGGTGGCAACCCTGACAGTTCTACTGGAAAACATCAAGAAGTTCGTTCATAACAAGAACATTGTCTGGTTTTAGCTTTTCCTCCTGCACCTCTACTACATGTGCAAGAAACATCGTGCAACCTTTCCTCAACAACTTTTCAACTTTTAATGCTGAAATCAAACTCATAGGGATAATATTTATTTCACCCCTGAACCCACTTTAACTAATCCTGGTTACCTGAAAACAACTTCCTCTATATGGCAATCTCTGGAAGCATAATGAGTAAATATGAAATCCATCCTTAAGATTGCATCTCACACCTGCAAGTCTAGTGGAAGAAGATCCACTAACACATTGAGACCTTCTACTAAGACCTCACAGTCCCGCAACACTGCATTGACTAGTAACACATCACCAACTAGAGTGTATATAACTAACCCCTCAAATAAAGGCTCTAGCTTCCTATTCAACTTAGTCAAGAACATACTAAAAACAAAGAAATGAGTAGCACCTTGTTCTATTAAAACAGGTGCAGGTACATTTCAAATAGTAATCGTACCAGTAATCACATCTGGTGCATCCTCGACTTCTTCTTTGAGTCATAACGTGAGACCTTTCCGTGTTGCCTAGGCCTCCCTACAACTCTCTTTAGTCTAACACCACTGGTGCCTCTCTTGCAGCCACTGAAACTTTGGCCGCTTCAACCGACCGGGACTCAACTCCCTAGTCCCTCTGCTGTTGTCCATAGTGTGGACAATCCTCTTAACATGTCACAGTTTGTCAAGATCGGTAGCATGTACCAACACTCACAAGACAATGACCTTGATGATTCTCGCAACAGATCACACATGGAGTTTTCCTTGCTATACTGGCAATAGACTCTTGCCCTCCCTGCAACTTGCTGCCAATCAAACAAACTAACTAGGTCCTCTTTAACTCTGCCTCTGATAGGCACTACCCACAATCATCTGCCTCGATGCCTGCCTACTTGGCTACTAGCTTGCTCCTTAAAGTCATATTGACTTGGAAACATTTACTCCAAGTGTGAACCTCCGCTGCTCACGACCTTGGAAACTGCTTGTTGTCGAAGCCTCCACAACTAGGCTTCACTACTGACTGCGCCTCTGCTATACTCTGCTCAACACGTAGAGCAGTCTCTACCAGCTGGGAGAAATCAATCCACTTAGCAATGACTGTAACTGGGGTACGTATCTCAGGTTGTAACCCTCTTTCAAATCTTTGACACCTGTCACTCTCAGATGCCACAATCACATCAACATACCGCGAAAACTCGGTATATCTTCTCTCATACTCAGCCACTGAAAGTGTCCCTTGTTTCAGTTCTAAAAATTCATCCCTCTTTGCCTCTCGGTACGTGCTAGGGTAATATTTATTTTCAAATATACTTCTGAAAGTTTGCCAGTGTGAAGTACGTGTATCACTACAACTGGCTAACATCGATTTTCCATCATCCTTTTGCCTTCTTTAGCAGCAAGAATGTGGCCAACTTAACATTTCGCTCCTCAGAGCAACTCATCACATCAAAACATTTATCAAGCTTATTCAGCCAAACCTCAGCTTCATCTGGATCTTTGGAACCCTCAAACACTGTGGCCCCTAATTCTTTTAGGTGATCCATTCTATATGTCTTATCCGGATTACTTAGCCTGCGCTCCCTATGGCTTACCTACCTCCTCCGTGAGGAATTAGCATGCTACTTAAATTCGCCCCTATCTCGAACTCTCGGGGCACTAGATCTCCACCGGGATTGATCTTGGGTAGGATCCTGCGTCCCGCCCCGATCTTGCACGCAATGCCTGCGCTAGTACGTGGTGGCATGACTTCTATAACATATTAACATACTAGACATGTAATGAGTACTCAACTCAAATGCACAATTCTAGACTTGTGTTCACATTCTAGTCCCCGACTGGACTTACTCTTATCCTTACTTGGACCATGCTCGCTAGTTCTATTGAACTAACTCAATAACTTGCTATTTACTTTTCAGGTTTCTTGTAGAGCTAACTTGCTCTGTCTCATTCCCATGGAGCTAATCTGCTCGATACAAGTTGTCACACCCCTCCCGAACCACTTGCTAACTTAGCGGAGGCGGCATGAAGCCAACAGACATTGTTACGTCTTAACAATACCTGCGACACTACTTACCCGAAAACAAACTATGTTCGCATATGGAACACTTTAAACTTAACACAGTGAGCTGGACATCTATAAGACGTACATGAGGAGAAACTCTTCTTAAGTCTCTCTTGGAAACTAAAACGAGCAAGAACATCGAACCACAAAGCGGTCCAAACCACTAATTAAACAACCACAACCTCTAAAGCACATACGACTATAACTACATAGTTCTCTCAAAATAATTTACAAAACATATGGACTTGCTAAACAACACCACCACGTACAACATATCAAACTTGAGAAACTTCCAGCAGAGACTATGGCGAGTTCGGGCACCAAACGATTCGATCCTACACGAAAAAGTGGGAAAAAACATCAAAGAATGAGCTATGAAGCTCGGTGAGTGACTTGAGTTTAAAAGAAAGTTATTAACTCGTAAATCATATCACCGCCATCTATGAGCATATGCATCCGTAATCAAATGTTAAAAGTAATCGTGTAATCATAATAGCTTTTCATGAAAACCAAAGCAAGTATATCGTTAAAATCTCGTAAGGCATGTAAATGAGATAAACTCTTTTTAAAACATGTCACAATCACGTTTTGTTCTACGATGTAGTGGGGCCCGCCCAAAGACTCCCATCGTCTTTTTGTCGTAGTGGGGGGCCCGCCAAAGATCACGATACGTGTTTGTTGTCACGAGTACACTCAACGTCGACAACAGAATAAGACCTGTGTGCGCAAGGTACCATAAAGCCTCGGGCTCAATATCTCATAAAATCATATGAAAACATTTGAACATGCCTGCTTATCTTTTCTTTCATAAAACTCAAGCTTACTCAGCTTGTTCATAAAACTGGAAATCTTTAAAAACATACTTGCTCGAAATCATAACATTTCCATAGACTTCAAAAATGCAATAAACATATGCTCGTGTATAAATTTCATCAAGACATTTAAGCTCATCATGAACACTTTAAACATTTCTAAGAAATCATGAATGCTCATAAACAAGTGTTCAAGGAAAACAATAAACATCTAAACTCTTTCATACAAGCAAAACTTGTATTTTCTTAAAACATAAGTCAAGCATATAGAACACTTATGAAGTTCGTTTTGTCACTCACAGTGTTAAATTAGAACCTTGGCCTGTACACTCGACCTATTTGCTCTTGGCCTGTCAAACAAACCAAATTCAACCATTAGAACCTCGAGCTCATGCTTTTTAACCTTAAAATTACAAGTAAACACACTTTCAAGTTTTCCAGGATTTTCAGAATTTCTGCCCTGTTTTCAGATAGCCATAACTTCTTCATTGCTTAGCCAAACAGGGTGAAATTTATACCAAACTCTTCATTTTTGAATCCTCTAAATATCATATGAAGACATGAAATTGAAATTCCCAATAGATTGATTTCGAAATACCTCGAAAGCTTCTTTCCTAGGAAGTAACTTCTGCTATTCCAGATTCGATTTTCTGCTGCAACCCGAAACTTGACATGCTATTTACAACATCTTCCAATCATTTTCTATTCATGATTTCTTCATGCAAGTTGTAGGAAATTCAATAAGCTTTCCAACCATACCTAATAGAGCTTCTGATTCCAACTCTACAGACCAGTACAACCAAAACACCAGAGACTTCTCGAATTTGACAGCAAATTCTGTCTTTTGTCTTCCTCTTCACAAATCAGTAGCTTAAAATCCGAATTTACTCGAGCTTCCTTCACGAATTTTGTTCCAATATGAGTTAACTTTCACGAAACAAAACCTCAAATCTTACCTCTTCCTGTGGAGCTCGAGATGAACAGAAAACCAGAATAGAATTGGAGTTGATCACCTTGTTGCTATATAATCAAACTTTGAGTTCACCTCCCTCTCTTCTGCAATTCCAGCACCAAAACCACCTTCTTCCTCTTCCTTTCTGCTTCTCCCACGAAAACCCTTGCTCCTCTTTGAGAAATGAAGAAGAAAATCGATGGAAATATTGTCTTTAAAATGAAAACTAAGGTGGGGGGTCCCACCTCCCACTTTTCTTTTTCATCCTTTTCCTTTCTTTCCTTTTCTTTCTTTTCTTTTCTTTTCTTTTCTCTCCTAAACAAAACATAGTATAATAACCATTCCTTTCATTTTTTTTCCTTCATTATTCTTAAAGCAATCCAAACCTAAATGGTTTAAGTTTTTCCTTCCTTGTTTTCCTTTTATCTTTCACTTCATTTCTTTTCTTTTAAAAACAAGGAAAACCAAGTTTTAAGCATTCATTTCTTATTTTCTTTTGTTTTCTTTCTTTAAAAGAAAATTGATGATTCTCGGGTTTACACATAGAGAAGTTGCTTAATGTCGTGCATGGTTTTAGATTCATATGGAGACTATAGAATTTATTGTGTGTGCAAGGCTCACTAAGAATCGAGAGGTTTTCTTGAGTATCTTATTTCTTGTTTATAAATTCATCACATTAGTTCATTGCATGTGTTAAATAAGTGTTAACTTGTTGTGAAGTCAATCTCCTCTAGTTCTATCATTTTCGTGTCTCCACTTGTTTGTTTATCTTTTATCTTTGTTTTCACCATCTATCCATGTTATGTTACTTTACCTAAAATTGAGAATTAGTATCTTGGTAATTAAATAATCTAGAAACCCATTCCCGAGGACGATACTTGGAACTCTAAAATCACTATACTAAAACTTGACCCGTACACTTGCGGTATTGCAATATTAATTTTACGCAATAAGTTTTTTGTGTAGTTGCCAGGGAATGACGATTATTTAGATTAATTAATATTACGAGAAAAATTGAGATTTTAGACTAAAGTTTGTTTTTGTTTTCTTTCTTTATTTGCTTTCTTTGTGTATTTGTTGTTAATTTGTCTTAAATTTAACTTGTTTGTTTTTTCGAGTCTTTGTCTCCTGTTTTTTGTTGTGTAGATTTCTGTGTAAAAGTCTTAATTTGAATTGTTGAGATTTAAAGTATGACTTTTCCTGATTTTGATTCTCCACCAATGTACTGTCATTCCTAGGACTCTAGGTATGTGCAATATGACTTTTATGGATACCATTTGTCTAATCCTTACCATTCTGAAACTATGATGGATGAAAATTCTTTTGATGGTAATCATATAGGCACTTGGAACAAAAATTTCTCTTATCCCAACCAACCTATAAAAGACTCTTCTCTTGTGGACCTATTAATGGAATATACATTAGAGTTAAAAATTAAAAATTTGGTTCATGATGAATTAGAAAGGTTGGATAGGTTAGAAGCTAAAGTGGTAGAACTTTGGGAAATAATACATGAAAGAACTCATTATCTCAATCAACTAGTAAATTCCCTTAAGGCCTTACAGGAACAGTTTCTTATTCTTACCACTAAGGAGGAGCCACCTAGGAGGACTTATTCATATGATAGTGAGGATGGGTTGGAGGAGACTGAAACACACCAAAAACAGGTTTCTGAGGTAGATAGTGGTAATACAATCACTTCCATGGAGGAAATTCAGGTGATAGAGTTCGAGGCTGAAAAATCCTTTCCCTTTTTATCTCCAAAAATTTCCTTTAATCTTGATAACCATTTGTCCTATACTCACGAGTCTTTTTTTGACTTTTGTTCTTTTATTTCAATACACAAAAATACCAAAAATAATTTTCCTTCAGGTGCCCAGGAAAAACTGAAGGGAATCGAACCCCACAGCGGAAGCGGTTATGAATCGTGCATTCTTAATTTTATTACATGGATTTCATTCAAGAACAAAACTAACTAGATTAAGCATACAATAGCAAGATGGACAACAAGAATAATACATTTGAAGAACTTTTCTTCGAGTGCTCCTTCTCTCACGATCACGATCTCAGCAACACGAACCCAAGCGATCACGGACACTACCACCGGATCTTCTTCGTTGTTCTCTAGGTGAGGGAGGAAGGTGGGTTCCCTTTAGGTGAGATGAGATGTTTGTGGGATTGTGAGAGAGTGTGTTTGTGGAACCTTTCACACAACACACAAGATCACAATCTAGGGTTTTCCAAAACTTAGCCTTAAGTTGCATCTCATGCAACTATATATGTAGGGAAATGGGATAGAAATTACCATCCTATCCCTCCTTTATTCTCCCACTATTATATGGTTTATATGCGAATCTAATTCACATTAAAACCATATATTATATCAATTATATCATATATAATTGATATAACACCTCATGCATGAAATTGAACACTTCAATTTCCTTCCTAACTTTATACCCTCAATATAACCATGTTGAGCCAACGGAGGGACCTAATGGACCTACAGTTCATGAGCTTCAATGATGTGAGATTAACTGATCAAACTCTTTGATCCAATTAATCAATATTCATTAACTACAAGTCACTCCACTATAGATCTGTAGAGTTGCACTCTCCTCATTTGAGATTATATTGTGTCCACTTGATATAATCATTACCCATGAGTCAACCCTTCACAGGTTGTTCGTAATCACAGCTGGGTCAAAATTGTTGTTTTACCCTTGTGATTACCTCTTTGTTCCTTAAGCACCACTGATCCTCTAATGAACAACAAGTCTAAGGTCCTACCATAGACTCATACCCTCATAGAAGGCGGGGCCCCGTTGTTCAAGACACGAGTCGCTTCTAAGGGAACAACCTATCTAATTCCTTAGTGTAGGAATGAGTGAATTCCATCTTGTATAGTTAAGTCCCCAGCTACCTACGAGGTTCTGTCCCTGAGATGGTAAGCTTATTGAGTCGGCTACAGGCCACTCTCACCTATACTAGTCTAAGGACAAACCCCTATAAGCAGGAGTTCTTAACTTACTCAGGATTTTGGTCGAGTCACTAATGACCATCTATAAATTATCAGTCTTATCCTGTTAACGGTGTTACACTAGTTAGACTAATAATTTACAATCCGGTCTTGTATGAACTCTTCATACAGGATCTCTCCACTCGCATGTCAACCACATGAATGAGTTGGATTACCTCATTTGTACTAATTACAAAGTTGGCCGCATCCATGGTGTTACCAGAATGAGGTTTCAAACCTTATTCTTATACCATAGACCATTTAGGTTATATTCTTGAACACAATCCAAGTAGTGTCCACTACACTGATGTTCAAGATATATTATAACCTTGGAGCTTAGTTTATTGGATTTATAAAGCAAGAATATAATTTTATCAAAACAAATAACTCTTTATTTATTTGATCAAAATTACACAAGTTTAGGTCATAAATCCCAACAAAAACAAGATAGCGTTTTAGACTTAGAAGGCTATATCGATTCAAGAAAGAAGGGCCCGAAGAAATACGAGCAGTTTTACATGCCTTGATGTCAATCATAAGTTACAGTCTAGCTAAAGACGTTAAAGAAAGCGCTTCTTGGGAGACAACCCAAGCTTTACATTTTTGTTATTTTTGTTTTCTGTTTTTAATTTGTTTTGGTAGTTTGTCAGTTCTTAGTTTACTTACTAGTCTGTTTGTTTTGCTTTGTTAGGTTACTGTGGATGCCACCCCTCGTAGAAACCCATGCTCCCGTTCTGTGGAACTCCAGCACACGTGTTTTGGCAATCCAAGGAATCTAAAAAAAATGAAGATCACGATTAGTTAGGACAATATTGTTCACTCTTACCTTTCTTACTATTTGAAATTATTTTGCAAACATTGAGGACAATGTTTAGTTTAAGTTTGGGGGTGGGATGTTATTGATATGTTGTGATTGTCCTGAGTATATGCTGAATTGTTGATTGATCTTTTGCATAAGTATGATTATGATAGTCTAGGATGAGAATTCATTGAAAATTTTTGTGATTCTGCCGAAGCTTGAGAGCATGATATGAATTTGAGTTAATTTAAAAAAATTTCTTGAGCTTTTCCTACACTATTATGCACATAACCTGTGTTCCTGTAGTTTTGAAATGCTTAGAACAAAGTTATTACGCTTAGAAGTTTAATGTCATCTCATAGGTCTAAGAGTTGATTTGACAGTTAAACTGCAGGATAAGGTGAATGACAATACGAAGTGCATGATCTGTATAATATGTGTGTTTTGTGAAAGAGTAGTTTGTTTCATTTGTTTGTTTGTTAAAGAAATTCGTGAAGGCAAAAAGAGCTACCTTCACTGTGATCAGTTAGGCCACTCATTGAGCGAGTGCTCTGGGTAAGTGTCCCTACAGTGGATGTGTGAAAGCTAGTGTCCTTGCACAAATAAAGAAGAAAATAGAAAAAGTGATAAAAAAAAGTGATTAAGTGCTGAGTAGAGCTATTTATTTCTTGAATATGGGGAGGCTCAAGGATAAGTAATTATGACCAGTGTAGGGGAAGTTGAATGGAGAACCTAATAAAGTTGATCTTGGCTTAGTAAAAATGAAGGGAACATAGGCTAATCACACACACACTTAGGAACACTTAGGAAGAATTTTAAATTGCTCATTGAAATATTATGTTTGAGTGTTTCCTGTGATTGCAAAAATTTACTTTTAAATCTTTGAGGCTTGAATCAAAGGTATGTATAAGAACAATCTCATGTTTAATTCTGTTTTTGCTCGGGACTAGCAAAAGTTTAAGTTTGGGAGTGTTTGATAGCACATAAAATGTGTTATTTTTAGGCTTAATTATTGCTAGTTTTATGATAATTTAAGGGCTTTTATGTGTGTTAATCAATGAATTTCAGGTTAAGAGTTTAAACAAGACAATTGGAGACATTTTGGATCACTCGGGATCAAACCGGGGCTGTTTGGAGGTTAAAATAACATCAATTGGAAGAAGAATGGACAAACCTAGCTTTTGACCTGAGGTGATGGCGTTGCAACGCCCTGCAGAGCGTTGCAATGTCGTTCGTGCAGATTTCTTGCGCTGAAGACTCATGAATGTAGCGTTGTAATGCTGCCTTGCAGCGTCGCAACGCTATCTCGATAAGAAGAACAGGCAAAATGAACGTGGTGAGGGCGTTGCAACGCTGCTTTCTAGCGTTGCAATGCCAGTTCGATAGAATAAGTGTGCATTAAGGTAGCAGCGTTGTAACGTTGTCGACACTTTCTATATATGCTACGTACCTAGGGCACAGTGTTGCAACGCGCGTTCCCCAGCATTGCAACGCTGTGCTGAGAAACATTATAAATAGAACATTGTATCTTCTTGCAAAGTGTCCCGAATTTGATAGTCCTTGCACCCTAATGTCGAAATACACTCTGTAAGAAGAAAAAAATGAGCATTCCTTGGGAGCCAAAGAATTCGTGGAGGTTCGAGATCGTGACGGGAGCTCGGGGACGAGGGCCCGACATCGACACGTTTATTTCCTCTTTCTGTCAAATTGTAACATCGTTCTAAAACGTTTTCTACACTTTTAGTTTGGTTTTATTGTGATTTAAAGTGGCTAAAAGTTGTAGCTAGGATTTGATTTGCATGTTTAAGATTTATTTGCTTATGTATTGAACTATGTTTTGTTATTTATTTTTGGCAATTCGTTCTTCAATTCTTTGCTCTTGTTGGTTTAAGTTGACTCGAGAGAAAAAGCTTAAATTAGAGAAAAGTTGTCAAAACTCTTAGAAGTCATGCATGAGAGTGACCTACAAGTCTAAGGGAAACACATAGAGAAGTTGCTTAATGTCGTGCATACTTTTAGATTCATATGGAGACTATAGAATTTATTGTGCGTGTGTGGCTCACTAAGAATCGAGAGATTTTCTTGAGTATCTTACTTCTTGTTTATAAATTCATCACATTAGTTCATTGCATGTGTTAAATAAGTGTTAACGTGTGAAGTCAATCTCCTCCAGTTCTATCATTTTCATGTTTTCACTTGTTTGTTTATCTTTTATCTTTGTTTTCACCATCTATCCATGTTATGTTACTTTAGCTAAAATTGAGAATTAGTATCTTGGTAAATAATTAATCTAGAAACCCATTCCCGAGGACGATACTTGGAGCTCTAAAATCATTATACTAAAACTTGACCCGTACACTTGCGGTACTGCAATATTAATTTTACGCAACAAAGTGTCAAACCTTCTGAATTGTCAATTGGAGGGGGAATCTGGTTGTATGTGGATAAAAAGGTTTGTCTTGACTAGGTCGGGACCCCAACGAAACGATTCAGCGATCCTCCAAGCAAAGTCTCGAAAGGCGATTGCTGTAGGAATCGGCTCTGGTCTAACGTCAGGTGCGAAAGAAAGAGAAGGTTAGCCAGCGCAGAATCCGAAAGAAAGGAAAATGGATAGTAAAGCAAGGTTGTAAAATGGTAGGATAATGTTCTCGTTTGCGCTTTAAGAGTGGACTTCCCTAGCGTCCCGAAGCTAGTTGGAACTTAGAGAACGGATCCCACCTCGTTAGGGGATAGCCAAAGTCCGCCGACAAAAAACCACAGTTCCTGCCATTCTTTTACTGATTTAGGTTCTTTGACGATGGCTTCAATGTAAGAAGGGGGGCAGGTATAGTAGAATGGCTTAGACCTATCTTTTTGTTTAAAAATATGAAGAGAAAGGAAGACGACAACTAACATAGGGGTAAAGTTCCCGGCTTGGCGTCAATGGACACAACAACCCATGAACGAGCACCAGAAATTTGGGAGAATTTGAATGGGTGCCAACCCCGTGAGAGAGAGGAAGTTTTGAACTACTGGTAGGAGAGGTAACCTGACCCCACTCGCAAGCATGTCAGGGTAGAAGGCGACTTCCCCTGGAGGAGGAGAACTAGCTTCCTCCCCCCCCCCATCGGAACTCTCATGGTAACGTAGTTAGGGATATTGTAATAGGTGTGGAGATCTCCTAAGGTAGAATTTGTAATTGTTCTAACCCTAAGAGGCGCTCTATCGCACCGACCCCATGGGTTTCAGACCCTAGGAGGAGGGTTCGAGACGAAGTTTACATCCTCTGGGTCAGAGGAACTAGCATGGATAGAAAGAGGGTCACCTGAATGACTAGCCATTGCTTGTAAGGATAAGTAAGGTTACCTGAAAGGGCGTTTCGCTAAAAAACCGGTGGAATCAGGGGAGAAGATGACTCTGAAAGTAAGGGCTTTTGAATGGTTTGAAGGTGTGAAGAAATGAAGTGGGAATGGGCCTTTAAATAGGTTTGGAAGGCACGACCATCGAGTTAGAGGGAGGATTACTCATAGGAGATTCGAGGGAGACATCCATTTACTTCAAGTCTAACCATTGGTTGGAAAGCCTGTGGGGTTAGACTAGAAGTGGGGGCAACAGTTATGGCCAAAAAATAGAACCCGATTCAATAGCGCGGGCGATCCTAAGATAAACGCGTCCGAGAGGCCGACCCCGTGGTTTCGGCCTGGTCGGCTTGGATCGGGAGGCCGACCCCCGGCTATAGGTGGGCCGACCCCATGGGTTCGGCCCAGTCAATTATGACCGAGAGGTCGACCCCTTCGAGGAGCCGACCCTATGAGGTCAGCTCGACCGTTCAAAGGTTGGCCCCAAACCCAAGCAGGCAGACCCTAAGGAGGTTCTCTCCGTTATGTCCGTTCAGGAGGACGGTCAAATGACGGCTTAGACGACGGGAGTCTTTTCGTATGCCACGCGCACCGTTATGACAGGTAAAGGAAAAGTGTGAAACGTTGCAAAACAGTTCCACTCTCGTAATTGTTGTCATTAAGCAAGCGCAATCAGTGGGTAGTAAAACCTGGAGGAACCGTTACGATTGGGCGACTATATTATCTCGTTGGAGGTGCCAAGAAAGGTAAGAAATCATTCTATACGTTCTAGCTTGAGACTTATTTGATGAGAGAGTTATCATTTCTAACTTGAGCGTCACAGTGCGTGTGGCAGAGCACCACACCGGTGTTAGTTGTCTTTCTTGCAGGAGATTACAGTTCCCAACAATACAAACTTACCGTTGATCCGCCCATCCAAATTTCGACATCAACATCTTCCATAAACTTAATTTTTGAAATCTAAAACTAAAACTACAATTACTATCAAATAGAACCTATCTCAAAGATTTTAAAAAGAACAACTATCAAATAAAACCTAATATGCATTTTATACTTTTTAGTTTATGTATCTTTAAGATTTTTAATTAAAATTTTGGGTCACTTGCATGGATTACAAAAAACAAAATTACTTCTATAACACTACTCTTTATTCAATTTACAAAACAAAAAGAAAAAAAAAAAACTCAACCTAAACGGTCCACACAAAAAATTAAAAATGTCCATGATTTTCTTGCAAGTACATCAATGATCTATTTCTGATATACCTAATATAAAGTATATCACTGATAAACTACTGATATACATATATGAAGTTAGTAGTTTATCAGGAGTTATATAAATATGTTACATATGATATATACTCATAAAGTATATCATTGATACATTATTGATATACTTTATTTTTCGTGTGTTTTTCAATATAAAGTTTGTCAGTAGTCTATCAGTGATATATATATCGTTGATATAATAATGATATACCTAACATAAAGTATATAACTGATATACTGCTAATATACTTATATGAAATTTATCTATAGTATATTAGTAATTCACATATGAAACATACATAATATATAGTATATCACTTTTATACTATTAATTTACTTTATTTTAGTTTTTTACTTCTTATTACCAACAAAAACATAACTCAATTGACATCAAGTAAGACTTATGACTAAAAGATCATGGGTTCGAATCCGTCCACCCCCAAATGTTGATGTACTAAAAAAACAATAATGGACTTATTTAATTGATACACTTGACTAGTAATATAGAAAAAGTTCATATTTAGCATATCAAATATATTTAAAATGAAGTATATCAAATATATTATTAATATACTAAATATTAAGTATATCAAATATCCTACTCATATGTCAATGAAGGTAAAATTGGAATAATAAAATGCATGAATTAGATTTTAAAATTTTTTGCTATATTTCCAAATCTCAAAAATTATGGTTCGATTTGCAAATATATGAATACTTTTGGCTAGCCATTACAATTCTCCTAAAATTTTCAATTTTTCACTGTTCTTTGATTTATAAATCTTAACAACCAGTATCATTAATGATGGTAGATGTAATTAAAAAGAAATTATGTGATTAAGTTGGTTTTGGTAGTTAATTTTTGAGAAAAAAATAATTTTGACCATAAACTTAGCAGGTTATATCAATTTTAACTCTAAAATTTTAATTTTCATCAATTTAAAACTCTAACTTGAGATTATATGAATTTTAACCCTATACTTTTAATTTTATCAATTTAAATCTCAAATTTGAAGAAGTTTACACCATCGATTAAATTTCATTTTAATCACCATTAGAAAGGTTTCCCCATTCATGTCCAAAGTCTCGTGTGCTCTATGATATATAGGTGCTTGTTTGTTATTTTTTTTAAAAAATGTACAAAAAAACTAAATCGTTCTAAATCAGGTTGTCGCTATCATGAAAACCATGAACTCGACTCTCAAAAGCATGACTCACACGAAAACAAATGGACTTTTATGTTTTGTAATTCTCATAATTGAGAGTTATTTAGCCCATAAATGAAAATTATATATGCTTGGATTCATTAGCAAAACTCTTTATAAAATCTTTCAAATTCCAACAAAAACATCATGAACTCTTCAAAGTAAAAAAAAATTAATAAGGGAAGAAAAGTATAAGATTTGCACTAATGAAGGTGTTTTTGATGCAGTTTTGGCGAAAAAGATAGATTAATTGCCAATGGATTACTGATAGATTGTTGCAGCAATGAGACAAAAAAAAAAAAACAAATTTTTTGCGATTGGTCCAATTTGGAAGATTCCAACTTTATTTCTCCTTAAATGAAGCAATGATTTCATACATCAAGCCATATATAGAGTGTGAACAAACTCTGGCTGCAATTTTCTATAAAAAAGAAGAGAAAATACACAAAAGGGAAAATTCCTTTGGCACTTTTCTATCTTCATTCTACTGCTATCTTTTCACCCTAAGGTATATATTAGGGACAATCGACTCTGACAGATCTCCACAATGGTATGATATTTTCTACTTTGGGTATGAGTCTTCATGGTTTTTGGTTCCCACCAAAAGGCCTCATACTAATAGAGATAATGTTCACTACTACAAATTAGGTCTTTATTTACGCGTTCCTTTTTCAAATTGTTGTCGGTTGGGTAAAAATTATTAATTATAAAATATATATTGATGGTTATTAGTCGTCATTGAAGGTATTTATTTAAGTTGACGCATTAAATCGTCAATATTTGTAGCTTTATTGACGTTAAATACGAAAATTTCCGTGAGATTTGTGAATTTTCGTGTTTCGGTTATCTTGACGGCTCAAAATCATCATCGTTTCTTGGCTTTATTGACGCGCGTTATTTTCGATTTAGATGACGGTTAGAACCCATCAACATATCGGCTTTTCATTGACGGTTATTTTTCGTCAACATAAACCCATTATCTTCAAACTCCCAGAAACGACGTCGTGAAGAGATGACCCTTTTTTATTTTTATTATTATTAAAAAAAGATAAAATCAGAAACCATCTTTTCTTTCGAAAAGGAATTTTGTCAGCTGCCCTCCCTTTCATTTGAAGACCTTCGACGCGTACCATTGCCCTTCGTGAACCCATCATCTGCCGTCGTCTGCTTACCGGAACTATTCGGTGTCGAATATCTCTAATAGATCCTCCATTCGTCGCACGTTGTCGCCGTCTTCTTCACTGAAACGATTCTAGTGTTGATCGCCCAAAAAAATTTGTCGATTTGTGTTGTGTAAAATTATTTTGCAATACCGCAAGTGTACGGGTCAAGTTTTAGTATAGTGATTTGAGAGTCCAAGTATCGTCGTCGGGAATGAGTTTCTAGATTAATTAATTACCAAGATACTAATTCTCAATTTTAGCTAAAGTAACATAACATGGATAGGTGGTTGAAAGTAAAGACAAACAACACACACGTGGAGACACGAATTGATAGATTTAGATGAAATTAACTTCACAAGTTAATAACTTAATTAACACATGCAATGAACTAATGTGATGAATTTATAAACAAAAAGTAGAATACTGAAGAAAATCTCTCGATTCTTAGTGAGCCTCGCACACAGAATAAATTCTAAGTCTTCTTAAGAAATCTAAAACATGTACGACATTAAACAACTTTTTTATGTGTTTCCCTTAGACTTCTAGGTCATTCTCATGCCAGACTTCTAAGGGTTTTTACAACTTTGCTCTAATCTAAGTTTTATCTCTCGAATCCACTTAAACCAACAATATCACAGAGATAAAGAACGAATTGCCAAAAATAAAGAATAAAACATACTTCAATACATGGCAAATAAGTCTTAACATGTAACTCAAAATTCTAACTACAACAATTAGTTGCTCTAATCACAAGAAAACCAAACTAAAAGTGTAGAAAACATTTTAAAACGGAGTTACAATCTGAAAGAAAAGGAAATTAAACTTATGTGTCGATGCCGGTCCTTCGTCTCCGATTCCCCGTCTTCGATCTCAAACCTCCACGAACGCTTTGGCTTCCAAGAATGCTCTCTTTTCTCTTCTTACAGAGGGTATTTCGAAATTAGGGTCAAAAGTCTATCCAATTCGGCTCCCCTTGCAAGAAGATGTAAGGATGTATTTATAGATGAGATCGGTATAGCGTTGCAACGTTGTACCCTAACCGCGTGGTATATATGGAAATAGTCAGCAGCGTTGCAACGCTAGGGACAGCGTTGCAACGCTGCTACCCTAACGTGTGCATTCCTATCAATCCGGCGTTGCGACGCCCTAAGGTAGTGTTGCAACGCTTCCTGCATATGCCTTCAAAGCATCAACGCAACACACTCGGCATTGCAACGCCATCACCTCGGGTCTTCATGCTTGGATTGATCCTTTCACTTCCAATTGATGTTATTTTTAGCTCCAAATAGTCTCGTTTCGATCCCGAGTGATCCAAAATGTCTCCAAATGTCCTCTTTAAGCTCTAAACCTGAAATTGAGTGATTTAATCACATCAAAACCCTGAAATTATCATAAAACTAGCAATAATTAAGCCTAAGGATAGCACATTTTGTATGCTATCAAACACCCTGAAACTTAAACTTTTGCTAGTCCCGAGCAAACACATAATTAAACATGAGATTGTTCTTATACATACATTTGATTCAAGCCTTTAAGCTTTAAGAGAAAATTTTGCAATCACAGGAAACAATCAAACATAATACTTTAGTGAGCAATTTAGAACTTTTCCTAAGTGTTCCTACATGTGTGTGTGATTAGCCTATGTTCCCTTCATTTTTACTAAGCCTGGATTAACTTTATTAGGTTCTCCATTCAACTTCCCCCTACACTGGTCATAATTACTAATCTTTGAGCCTCCCCACATTCAAGCAATAAACAACTTTACTCCGCACTTAATCACTTTTTTATCACTTTTTCTATTTTCTCCTTTTTTTTGTGCAAGGACACTAGCTTTCACACATCCACTGCAGGGACCCTTACCCAGAGCACTCGCTCAATGAGTGGCCTAACTGATCATAGTGAAGGTAGCTCTTTTTGCCCTCACGATTTTTTTTCTTTAGCAAACAAACAACAAGAACAAACTATTTCACATAGTACACAGATCATGCACTTCATATTGTCATCCTGCAGTTTAACTCTCAAATCACTCTTAGACCTATCGAGGTGACATTAAACTTCTAATCCCAATAACTTTGTTCTAAGCAATTCAAAACTACAAGAACACAGGCTATGTGCATAATAGTGCAGGAAAATCTCAAGAAAATTTTTAAATTAACTCAAATTCATATTATGCTCTCAAATTTCAGCAGAATCATAAGAATTTTTCAATTAAATCTCGTCCTAGGCCATCCTACCCATACTTATGCATAAAATCAATCAGCAATTCAGCATATACTCAGGACAGTCACATCATATCAATAACATCCAACCCCCAAACTTAAACTAAACATTGTCCCCAATGTTCGCAAAAAATAAGCACAAAGCAAGTATAAGGGTAAGAGTGAACAATACTGTCCTGAGTTATGGAGATCTTTCTGAGTTCCTTGGATAGCCAAAACATGTGTGCTTGAGTTTCTCAGAACGGGAGCATGGATTTTAACGAAGGAAGACATCATCACAACCTACAAAGCAAAACAAGGAAACGAGTGAGAAAACAACAAACAACTAAAATAAACTAAAAACAGAAAACAGAAATGACAAAATAGTAAAACTTGGGTTGCCTCCCAAGAAGTGCTTTCTTTAACGTCTTTAGCTAGACTTTACTCCCTCAAAGTGTTTCTTTTCTATCTTGCAGCGCTCAGAGTGATGTGTTCATTTGGCTGATCTGGGTCTCGATATTCTTTATTCTAACTCCATGACTAGTCACTATACCAGATAGACTGGTGACTGCATTCTCCAGCTGGTTGGACCTACTTCTGGATTCAGTTATGAAGGAGTGCAATGTCTTTTCAAGAGATGGTTTCCTCTCTGATGTAAAAACATACCCTGTAAGGGGATTCAACACATTCTTATTGTTAGCATAAGAGAAATTTTCGTGATACCTCAAACATGGAATATAATGTGTTGGAATGGTGTTCTGAGTCTGGTTTCCTCCATAAGTGTTGCTTCTATTATTCAAATAATGTACTTGCTCCAAAGTGGATTCTCCATTGGGTTGGGAGCATTGGGAGGGCATCTCTGTTTGGGGTGATCTTGCAAAATTATTCAGAGCATGAGTGAGGGATGTCATATGAGATCTCAGGGAGGTTACCTCATCAAGTTGATACAATCCAGCTACTGGCTTAGATCTGTCATTGTTTGTAGGCCACTGGCAGCTGGCAGTTGACACTTCCCCGAGGAGGGCACGTGCTTCTGGCACAATCCTCGCCATGAAAGCCCCTCCAGCAGTGGCATCCAGAATGGTCTTGGTCTTACCTTCCAGTCCATTGTAGAACAGTTGTACCTGGAGCCAATCTGGGTAGCCATGCTGCGGGCACCTCCTAAGCATGTCCTTGTACCGTTCCCAGGCCTCAAATAGTTGCTCTCCCTCCTGCTGCCTGAATGTTCCTATCTCAGTTCTTAACTTTGTAGCTTTCACAGGTGGAAAGAATTTGGTCATGAAGGCTTGGGCCAACTCCTACCAAGAAGTGATACTGCCTGAGGGAAGGAACCCTAGCCATTTTTTAGCTCTACCCTGCAGTGAGAAAGGAAAGAGACGTAAGCGAATATTATCAGCAGAGATACCATTTATTTTAATTGTACCACAGATTTCTAAGAAATTTTGCAAGTATGAGTTAGGATCTTTCGTGGCTAGTCCTCTAAAAGCACCTTCCCTAACCATTTGTATAATCCCTGTCTTAAGTTCAAAATTGTTAGCATTTATGGGAGCATAGACTATTCCAGCCTGCTCAGAATCAAACACAGGTTGGAAATACTCCCTGATGGGTTTAGAGTTATTGATTAACTCCTGATCAACCATAGTCTGAGGTTCTGCTCTTCCTTCCCTTAGGAGTCTCCTACAGGTCCTCTCGATCTCAGGATCAAAAGGGTGCAAGTCTGCAGTTCTCCCCTTGGGCATACACCTGGAGGTACCAAAAAAGGAAAGAAATTTAGACAAAAACATCAAAACTAGAAAATGAAATAAAACACAAAAAGAAAGAAAACACAAAAACAGAGAACATAAACACATAAAACTTGGGTTGCCTCCCAAGAAGCGCTTTCTTTAACGTCTTTAGCTAGACGGTGACTTATCAAGGCACATAAAACTACTCATGTTTCTTCGGGCCCTTCTTGCTTGAATCGATATAGCCTTCTAAGTCTAAAAGGCTATCCTGTTTCTCCTGGGCACCAGACAAAAAACTATTTTTGGTATTTTTGTTTACTGAAATGAAAGAACAAAAATCAAAGAAAGACTCGTGAGTGTAGGACAATTGGCTATGACGATTAAAGGAAATTTTTGAAGAAAAAAGGGGGAAGGACTTCTCAGCCTCGACCTCTATCACATGAATCTCCCCTGTGGAAATGATTGTGTCACCAATGTCTATCTCACCAACCTGATTATGGTATGTCTCAGTCTCCCTCAAACTATCCTCACTATCGTATGAATAAGTCATCCTAGGTGGCACCTCCTTAGTGGTAAGGATAAGAAATTGTTGCTGTAAGGCCTTAAGGGAAATTACTAGTTGATTGAGATAATGAGCTCTATCTTGTACTATTTCCCAAAGTCCTACCACCTCAGCTTCTAACCTATCCAACCTCTCTAATTCATTATGAACCAAATTTTTAATTTTCAACTCTAACGTATATTCCATTAATTGATCCACAAGAGAAAATTTTTCTATAGGTTGGTCAGGGTACGAAAAATTATGGTTCCAAGTGCCTAAATAACTACCATCACGTAAATTTTCATCAATTTCAGGTACAAAATGATAAAAATTAGACATATGGTATTCAGAGAAATCATGATGCACATACCTAGGGTGCTGAGAGGGACAATAGAATGGTGGAGAATGAAAATCATGCAAAGTCATACTTGAAAAATCAGTAATTCAAATCAAGATTTTTACACAATAGCAACACAACCAAAACAGGGGACAAAGACAAACAAACACACAAAAACTAAAATAAATAAGGAATCAAACGACAAACACACAATGAAACAACAAAAGAAGGAAAACACACTTTAGTCTAAAATTTCAAATTTTCTCCTAATATTAATTAATCTAAATAGTCGTCATTCCCCAGCAACGACGCCAAAATCTTGTTGCGTAAAATTATTTTACAATACTGCAAGTGTACGGGTCAAGTTTTAGTATAGTGATTTGAGAGTCCAAGTATCGTACTCGAGAATAGGTTTCTAGATTAATTAATTACCAAGATACTAATTCTCAATTTTAGCTAAAGTAACATAACATGGATAGGTGGTTGAAAGTAAAGACAAACAACAAACACGTGGAGACACGAATTGATAGATTTAGATACATGCAATGAACTAATGTGATGAATTTATAAACAAGAAGTAGAATACTAAAGAAAATCTCTTGATTCTGAGTGAGTCTCGCACACACAATAAATTCTAAGTCTCCTTAAGAAATCTAAAACATGCACGACATTAAGCAACTTCTTTATGTGTTTCCCTTAGACTTCTAGGTCATTCTCATGCCAGACTTCTAAGGGTTTTGACAACTTTGCTCTAATCTAAGTTTTATCTCTCGAATCCACTTAAACCAACAATATCACAGAGTTAAAGAACGAATGGCCAAAAATAAAGAATAAAACATATTTCAATACATGGTAAATAAGTCTTAACATGTAACTCAAAATCCTAACTACAACAATTAGCTCCTCTAAATCACAAGAAAACCAAACTAAAAGTGTAGAAAACGTCTTAAAATGGAGTTACAATCTGAAAGAAAAGGAAATTAAACTTATGTGTCGATGTCGGTCCTTCGTCTCCGTGCCCCGTCCTCGATCTCGAACCTCCACGAACGCTTTGGCTCCCAAGAATGCTCTCTTTTCTCTTCTTACAGAGGGTATTTCGAAATTAGGGTCAAAAGTCAATCCAATTCGGCTCCCCTTGCAAGAAGATGTAAGGATGTATTTATAGATGAGATCAGTACAACGTTGCAACGCTAGGGACAGTGTTGCAACGCTGTACTCTAACTGCGTGGTATATATGGAAATAGTCAGCAGCGTTGCAACGCTAGGGACAGCGTTGCAATGCTGCTACCCTAACGCGCACGTTCCTATCGATCCAGCGTTGCGACGCCCTAAGGTAGTGTTGCAACGCTTACCTGCATATGCCTTCAACGCATCAACACAGCACACTCGGTGTTGCAACCCTAAGGACAGCGTTGCAACGCCATCACCTCGGGTCTTCATGCTTGGATTGATCCTTTCACTTCCAATTGATGTTATTTTTAGCTCCAAATAGCCTCGTTTCGATCCCGAGTGATCCAAAATGTCTCCAAGTGTCCTGTTTACGCTCTAAACCTTAAATTGAGTGATTTAACCACATCAAAACCCTGAAATTATCATAAAACTAGCAATAATTAAGCCTAAGAATAACACATTTTGTGTGCTATCAATTTGCCTCACCGGAGCAAGTCTAGTGTCGACGTCTGTTTCGCCTAAGGAAGTTCGTGCTACCCTCTGCTTCACAAATACGAGTCTGGTGTCGATCACCCAAAAGAGTTACATCGTGTTCTTCACGGGAACAAGTCTGGTTCCGCCAGTCGTCTGCTTCACCTAAGTAAGTTCGTGTCGTCGTTACTTCATCGAAAAATCTCTGGTGCCGATCAATGAAGCTCCTGCCCCCATGAACGGACTACCCAAGCTCTCATCGCCTCCTTCACCGAAACGATTTCGTCTGCTCGACTTCGATTTCTAAACCCTCAGATCATTTCAATTTCTCTGTCGTCTCCGTCTTCATCTCTGATTTGGATTTCTAAACCCTCAGCTTGACTTCATCTCCGATTTCGTCTCCGACAAGATTACCATTTGCATCGTCCGTTTCATTCGGTACCCTCTGTTTTCACTTCTTCATTGATTTTATTAGGTGTCCTTGTCGATTTTATAAGCCTCTGACTTCATCAATTTCATTAGGTGTTTCATCTCCTCCTAAGCCGGATCACCACAAGCAAAAGCTACTCGATCATCGCTTGCTCTAACAGTGTGTCTGACGTTTGAATCTACTCTTTATGGTGTTAATTTCCATCGTTCTTCTATTTAGGTATGATAATAGTTCCATCTTAATGTCAAATTAATGTTTATTTACTAATGATGTCTCTGATTCGAAGTTTCATTGCTCCAACAAATAAAAAATATAGAGTTATGGATGAAATTGTTTTGCTTTTTTGGTTTGGTTATGGTTAACATGAAAAATAAAGTTATGGATGAAAATTTTCTGCTTTTCTTGTTTGGTTGGTTTCTCCTGCTACTTTGATATTAAATTAGCTATTAATATTATGAATCAATCCACCTGAACTCAAGTCAAAGCTGAATGTATATCCAAATTGAAAAACCCTTAAAAAAAGGTAAGAATTTTCTTCTTAAAGTACGTTGGTTAAGAGAGAGAATATTTCTATTATAAGTTTGGTTGAAAATTTTTGATCAAATCATATTCTTGACTTGATAATGTTAACAACATAACTCTACAATGAACTAGTTTTTTATTTAACATTTTTTGCCCTCTTTCTCTATGTGATTGTGATTTCTCAATATCTTCTTTATACGATCTAAAAAAAAGACACTTTATATAATGGTTGTGTAAAATTTATTACTCTTATTTCTTGTCAAGTTTTGATACACTTGACATTGCACAAATATCAAGCAAGCTTTGTTCTCATAGTGCAAATACAGGTAATGTGAGTCACTTTATATAATGGTGGTGTAAAATTTATTACTCTTATTTCTTGTCAAGTTTTGATACACATGACATTGCAAATACGGGTAATCAACGCCTTATTTTTGGAAAAAAACTATGGATTTCAACTCCCAAATGGTCTTTTTTTCAACATTTTTCCTCTGCTTAGGTGTTAGTTTGTTTAGGTGTTAGTTTCAGAACCTATTGTCTTTCCTTGTAGCTTCTGTAGATGTCTCTTAGCTTGATTGGTTTTACTTTCGTTGAACTCGGTTGTTTGAGTTTCTTGTTTTTTGAAGCTCAACTTAATGTTTGTTGAAGTCTTTGTTGGAGGTTGGGCATTTATTGTACCTTAAGGAGTGTTTGTTTGGATTTATAGGTCTTAGAGAAATTTTAGTTATTTTCTAGTTACGTCGTTATGCTGCCGAAATTTCAGTGCAGACGACGTGGTTGAGTAACCTCCCTAATTAGGTTCGTCCTAAGTTTTAGGGTCATTATAGTTGAGCCTTCACAACTCCTCCATCGACCAAATTTGTGAGTCTCTCACTCTAAAACACAAGGGATCCTCGTGATGAAAAGCTCTTATATTCCATGAGTTTCATATTTTACACACAAAATTTTAGAAACACTTCATCAATCCAAACGCAGATTTATTCGAGTCTTGCTTATTATATGTTTTAATCTATTTATATAGTGTGTGCTAAGAAACCAGGGAGTACAGAGTGTGGGTACTATACTATGAAGTTTATTTGAGATATAGTAACACAGAGAAGTCGAGTGATAACGGTCGTGGTAATACTTTGATCTTATTCTATGTGTTTTACAGTTTCCTGATTTATTCAATTTTTTAATGTATGTATACTTATTTGTTTGCAGTTGACGAGAAAAGATAAGTACACCCAAGATGAGTTGGACGAGATGCGAGTTGAGTTATGTGAATTTGTATCTCGGTACTTATGAACATTTTTGTTATCATACTTTATTTATGTGATTTTCAGGAGTTAGTGTTATGTTTTTTAACAGTTTGCTTGGAACGATATGTAATTTTAACTTATTAGTTAGTCAATGGAACTTTGATTTAGTTCATGTGCAATTATGGTTTATTTTAATAAAATTTGTACTTATATAGTTTGGGCAAATCATTGAGTCTCCAATTACATTGTTACCTAGTCTTATGTGAATTACATGTTGATAATGACTACCTTAATGAGAAAAATGTGAATTGATAGAGTTGTTCATACAGATGCAGGTGGTAGAGGATGGGTGAATAATATCTAATTTTTTTTTATTTTTTATACATAGTTATAGTTGTGGCTAAAAATGACATTTAAACCTAAAGCGATGATTGTGATTCAAAACTATCAACATATATGTCATAGTTAACAATGCAAAACGTCGAGTATAGTTATAGATGACAGTTAAAATACGTCAAGATATACTTATATTGATAGGAAACAAGTGTTAATAAAAGGAATATTATTGACGATTGGCTAAAAATGTTGATGGTTAAAAAATATCAACTATACCTAATGTTGACGGCTCACAGATGTCAATAAAGTGGTTATTGTTGACGCTTTGACCTAAATATTGACGGCTAAGAACCATCAACTATACCATATGTTGACGACACATAAGTGTCAAAAAAGTTTTTGTTGACGCTTTCACCTAAATATTGACGGCTAAAAACCATCAACTATACCCTATGTTGACGGTACATAAGTGTCAGTGAAGAGGTCTTTGTTGACAGATTTACGTCATAGTTGATGGCTAATAAGTGTCAACATCCATATTATTAACAGTTAAAATCTGTCAATAAAGACATAATCGTTGACGTTTAATGACCGTCAACTATCAACTTAAAGTTGACGCTTATATTTATTGACACTGTTTTCAATGACGGTTAAAAAACGTCAACTGAAGTGAATGTTGACAGTTTTTAGCTGTCAATAAAGACCAAAACTATAGTAATGGTTCCTCAAACTTATAAACCCATTATTTTTCCCCTTATCTAGCCAATGTGGGGTTTTGGTTGTACTCCAAGAATCCCAATAATCATCCCTCAAACAAAGTACCACTTTGAGTCTTTTCTCAAATAGTCATCCCTCCGAATTACTCTTGAGTAAATTAATGATGACTTCTCACTGAAGTACACTAACGACTTCTCATTAGAGTACACTGCGGTGTCAACTCTCCATTGGGACTCTCCATTGGAGTTGACCACATTCGGAAGCTTGACCACGAATTCACGATCAACCCAACCAAATTATGTTGTTTGGGTTAGGTTATCAACTTATTTGGGTTGGATTGAGTTAAAAAAAAATGAAAACTTTATGGGTTGGGTTGGTTCATGAGTTCACCAAAAATTAGTTTGGGTTGAACCAAACTAACCCGAACTAATTCTTATTAATTTTAATAAATATTTTTATTATTTATATATATTTTGACTTTATAATTATTTTTAGATTATTTATTTTTCAATAACTTTTTAAAATAAATTTTTAAGTATTTGGAAGGTAAAAATTCATAAAATAAATTAAAATTTAGTTGCTAATCTAAATTCAATATTCATAAATAAATAAATATATACTTTACATATCAATACTTATTTTTTTCTTGAAATAAATTTTTTAATATGTAACTCGACCGACCCAACCCAAATATTTTTTTGTGGTTGGGTTAGGTCTAAAAAGTACCTCAACTTGACCCAACCCAACCCACGAACACCCCTGTCATGACTTTTTGTTTTTAGTTCTCACCAAAAGACTTCTTACCAATGGAGATAGTGTCTCTCACTTATAAACTCATGATTTTCTCTCTTATCTAGCCAATGTGAGATTTTGGTTATACTCTGACAATGCCAAAGTATGTATAGCAAATAAAACCAAAACAATCGACATTAACTTAAATGTGTTTTTTTTTTACTGAATTTATTCATTAATGGAATCCTTGAATGATCAACTTGAGTTGCTTTTAAGTTGGATCTAATACCGAAAGGGTTAGATGTGAAGATAAATTTTGTAAAAGCAATGCGGAAGAACTTAAACCTAAGCCTAACATGATCCTAGAAATAGGATGACCCTCAAAACTAAGAATGTGATCTCAACCATCTAAGTACGATTGGCTATAGATATATAGGTTCAATCACTTAGTCTCCTAAAACTGATTGAATAACAATTGAATAGCAATCGATTCATGTGACATGTTTGATAGTTGTAGCAATTGAATGACAATTGGTGCTGTAAAATATTTGATTGTTGTAGCAATTGGTAGGCAATCTTACCAATGGGCATGAATAAACTTGAATTCCTGCCTTCTTTCTTAGAGTTTTTTTAATCAATTTTAGGATTTACTTTTTATTTCTGTTTTTACCATCAAACCCATAATTGTTTTTATATATTTTGGTTACCATCATTATTATTATTTGCAATCTTGCTACTTTTTTAATTTGTAGTGTCTCTTCCCTTGGGGTTCGATAACTTGTAGTTAGCATTGAGCTTAATTCTCATTTATTTTATCCACAAGGTTTCACCCGACCATGTTTTCTCTCGCATTCAATGTCGATACCAGCGACAACGAGTGTGAAGAAGATCTAGGCGGTGACGTTGTTGAAGGCGACGACGACCATGGTGGTTCGTCGACTTCAATGATGAGAAGTTTGAGCTTAGCTATGCGAGAGAGGATAGGAAAGGTGGTAGTGGATAGAGTGATATCCACGAATACAATGAACTAGTCATAGCCAAAATACAATGAACTAGTCATAGCCAACCTTGTTGGCTATGTCGACAGTCTTGCAGAGGATTAAGGTGATATTGAGGGAAGGGACGAAAATTCTTATGAGGATGATTCTGAAGCCTTACATTGCTAATGGGGGACAAACCAAGCTCGAGGCCAACGAGGAATAAAAAGGAAAACAAACCAATATTGATGACTTATTTAAGAATGGAAATATTCCATTGAGGAAAATTTTGGTGCAAATAAGTTTTGTTTCTATTAAAAGCCAATGAACCGAGTAGAATCATGTCCTAAAATTGTAAAAGCCCTCCATTAATGAAATGAAAAAGCCGTAAACTTAGAGAAGATAAGAAGTGAAAACCCCCTTTGAAATTGAAAAACACTTTGGTGAGTTACTCTAACATTCTTCAACAATTTCATTTTTTTTAAATAATAACACACGATAACTATCATAAAGCATATTACCTATCATAAAGCAACACGTTACATTGAATATATATGAGAAACATTTCTAATGGACATTGAATGGAAACTTAACCAAGGATGTAAATTGATACAATTGAAGGTTTAAATTGATAAAATTGAAAGTTTATGGCTACAATTGATACATCTCGAAAAGTTTGAAATTTCAATGGATGAAATTGAAAGTTTAAGGTTACCATTGATATAACCTAATAAGTTTAGGGGCAAAATCATTTTTCTCTTCATTTTTCAAAGAAATGTGATCTTTGATATGTTTACTCTTTTTTTTTTTTTTTGAGACAAGAATTTACGTTAGATGTTAGTTATGATGAATGAAAAAAACTTTTAGAATTTTGGAGCTTAGCATTGGGCCTTACTTGAATAGAGAAACGATGTAATTCGCTGGTATTGATACTTTATTAGGAGATATCTTCCTCTTTGTAATGTTTATGAAAACATTAATTAATAATACCCAAATAAAAAAGAGAAGGTAAGAGATAATGACTTTCAGTTATTTTTCAATTTAGAGAGTGTCAGAGAGATTAATTTCATAATTGGAATGCGTGCTAAAGTTTGAAAGGAGGTGTGATTGGCAGTATGGCAAATTATTGAATATGACAACTTCGTAGATTTAATAATTTTCATGCTTTTAATAACTACCTAAAATAAATTGGAGGTACTTCTCTTTACATCCCATAATAAAAAACTAACTAAAATAGGCATTTTGCTCATGGAATATTGTATTTGTATTAGGGTGCGATGTGCTCCTCCTAATAGATTTACCTTAAGGTGGGATTGTCAATCAAATTGAAAAAAGAAAAAAAAAAATCCACAAAACCAAATCGAATCATTTCAAATCGATTGATTTTGTTTGACTTTTCTTCCCCATCTCTCTCATTTTCTATTTTGGCGTTTCATATAGACAATTGTACAACCTATGATTTAGTTCAATTCTTTATTTAATTTCCAGGAAATTTAGAAACTAAAACTGAGAAGTCTATTTATTTTTAATTTATCATAAAAAAAAATTATATTATTATTATTATTTTTAAATTCCCTGCTTTAACCTCTCTATGCTTTAAAATTTTCGTTCCATGACTGTCCAAACTATAGATTGACTCAAAAAAACGTATCTAATCTTGTTAGATTATGTGTATCAAAATAAAAAAAGAGATTATGTTTATCTAAATTAGATTAATTTTGTATTCAAGATTGGGATTCTCACATATAAGGGTAGATTAAACTATGTTCCCTTGTATTTTGGATAGATCAACCAACAGTCTTGTACTAGTAAATTAACTCATATAAATCAGAAAAAAAAAAATCAATTAATGCTCTTAAGTTTTTGAGTGTTGGGAATGACTATGGACCTTTTGTTCATTATACGATTTCGAAGAAATGAGTATTGTGTTGTTCCACATGAAAAGATTTAAGGATGGGAGGTGGGTTTATAAGTTGAATTTTATATAACAAAAGTGTGAAAGAAAGTGTTGGATTTTATGTCCTAAAATTCGTAGTTTGTAATTGATAAACATTTTTCTTGTTTCTTTTTCGATAAAATTGTTATTGAATTAGTATGTTATAATCTTGAATCCAATAAACTAAGGTCCCGAGGCTATTTAATGTAGACTTGAACTTTATGTGATGTGATGACATGAAACATGGATCAAGCTCGAGTATATAGCCTGAAATGGTTTATAGCATAGGGATAAGGTTGGGCGACTTATTCTGGGGACACTATGGATGCGACCTACTTTGTAGTTAGTACAAACGATGTGATCCTAAATCGTTCATATAGAGTTATGTAAGTGGGGGCATCCTATACAATGAATTTGTATAAGACTGGACCACGACTTAGTCACTTTTGCTTTATAACACCGTTTACTGTATAAAACTAATTAATTCAAATTTGATTAACTAGGTAACTCGATCTCAATCCTAAGCTAACTATGAACTCCTATTTATTCGGGATTATCCTTAGATCTACATGGGTGAAAGCAGCTCAACAGCGCTGGCTTAATAAGCCTCCCATTTCAGGGGTAAGACCGGGTAGATAGCTGGGGACATAGGGTGCAAGACGGAATTCACTCCTATCCGACTCTAGGGATAGTAGATAGGTTGTTCCCTTAAGTGCTGACTTCGGAACTAGAATAAGGGGCTCCACCCTCTCATTGGGCTGAGAGGGACTAGATTTGTTGGTTGGACGACAAATCAATTGTTTTATAGAGGTTTAGTGGGACTTAAGGAACAAGAAGTGTTCTCGGGGGTAAAACGGTATTTTGACCCAGCCGAGACCACAAACAACCTTTGAAGGATTGACTTACTGGTTACAGTTATATGAGGTGGACAGAACTATATCTACAGTGAGGGGAGTGCAACTACGGGACTTTAGTGGAATGACTCGTTAGTTAACAAAAGTTGATTAATTAGGTTAAATAGTTTAATCGGTTAATCTCAGATTGTTGGAGCCCATGATCTGTAGCTCCATTAGGTCCCCCTGCTAGCTCATATGGATTAAACTTTAGAACAGTATGTTGGATTAGTTCGAATTAGGTAAGGAGTTTTAAACCGACAAGTATATGTGATCTAGCTATCAGTTTTTTTTATGACACAATATATTCAAATGTGATTTGAATTTCAAAAATATGAATGGAGATTCATGTTCGGGAGGTCAAAATTAGTCAAGAGGGTCAAAATCGTAAAAAGTCAAATAGAAAAGACTATTTTACCCTTAACTAGAGTTAGTGGAATTATCCAACTTTTTGTTGGACAATCCCACTAACTTAAATGGACTATGTGTAAACATTATATAATGACACATAACCTACTTTAATTAGTGTTTTGTGAGGTGTTGCATTTTGGTGAGCTTTGACATGCATTTGATGCATGTAATTGCTTTATAAATATGATTGTTTTTAAAACAAAAGGTTCATCTTACTGAATTTTTAGTTTTTTCAAAAGAAGTCTCACACCAAAAAATATTTCTTCCCCTTTCCTCACTTAAAACTAGTTTGAACCTCTCATTCTTCCTTTTCATTCCTTCATTCACCGGATCCCACAACCCGATTATGAGTTCAGAGGATAGCGGGGAAGCTCTAATGGTGGTCCGATTGTGTTCGGTTTGTGCTTTGGCAAGGAGATCGTGAAGAAATCAAGCTACAGAGGTTGTATGTTCTTCCCTTTTTTAATTCATTATTTTTTGTATGATTACATGTTAATTTCTATTAAGTTAGATGCAATTAGAGTGTCATCCTTTTTTTTCGCTGCGTATGTCTCGTGTGTCCATCATCAAAATTGTTTGAAACATACAAATTTGTTGATGTTTCTTATACAAATTTAACTTAAAAAGTTAAGTTTATGAGTTTTGTTTGAATTTCAACAAGTAACTACACAATTGAGTTACTTTTGATTTATGTTTTATTTTATTCATATTAATTTGATTTTAGAGAGTTACTAAGTTGCTAGCCTATAAATATCAACTTGTTTCTTCATTTGGAGTATCCCATTCCATTTTAGAGTATCCCCATTCCAATTGAAGAGTTCCTCTCTTTTCTTTCTTCTATTTGATCTTGAGTCAAGTTGAGAGCAAGTATCCAAGAGTTCTGCCAGATCCGAGTAGTTCGAGATTGTCGTTCTATCGGAGCCAGTCATTGTATCCTGCTGAGACGATCGTTGTAGTCTGCTTGCAACTCGTGCAGAGCGAATAATTGTCTTCAAGACATCGCTTATTTTACACAGAGCAAAGTACAATATTATCCAACAATCTGAAGACAATTATCAAAATGGTTGCAAGCTCCTCCACTAATAGTGTTGCTCCTACAATGATGGGATCGACCATCCTCAAAACTCATGCTGAAAAACCAAAGAAATTCAATGGAGAAAACTTCAAGAGATGGCAACAAAAAATGATCTTCTACCTCACAACGTTGAACCTTTCTCACCTCGTGAAGGAAGAATGTCCAATAACCCCACCAGAAGTTGTCGCTCTTGAAACTAAAGATGCCAAGCAAGCATGAATGCATTCAGATTTCTTATGTAGCAACTATATACTAAGGGGTCTTGAAGACACCTTGTATAATATCTACTACAATGCCTATAATACATCAAGACAATTGTGGGAGACACTAGACAAGAAGTATAAGCTGGAAGATGCTGGTACTAAGAAATTCCTTGTAGGAAAATTCTTAGATTATAAAATGATTGATGCCAAATTGGTAGTCAATCAGATGGAAGAATTGTAAATTATCATTAGTGATTTGCAAAGTCAAGAATTGGATATCAGTAAACCATTCTAAGTTGTTGTTGTGATTGAGAAGTTGTCTCCTTCCTGAAAGAACTTCAAATGCTATCTCAAACACAAGCAAAACAAATTATCCATGGAGAATCTTGCTATTAAACTCCGAATAGAAGATGATAATAGAAATGAGGTAAAGCTTCGCTAGAAGTTGAAGCCAAAATTCATGTTGTTGAGGCTTCAAGGCTCACCCAAGAAACAATAATTCAAGAAAAAAAATGTAAATCTTGGACCGAGGAATGATGTCAACAAACGCATTCGTGGAAATTGTTGGGTTTGTGGTAAGTTTGGCCATACAGTTGCAGCTTGTCGACAAAGAAGGGACAAAACTCCAATCATTAGGCCAATGTTGTAGAAAATGGCGATCTAATTGTTGTCGTTTCTGAGGTAAATATGGCTTCTGTTGGTGGATTGATACTGGTGCTACTAGGCACATTTGTAAGGGCAAATCATTGTTCACCTCGTATGAGAAGTTAGATGGTAGTGATAAACTATACATGGAAAATGCTTCAATTGCCTCTGTGGAAGGCAAATGGAAGACCCTGTTGAAAGATACATACCCTCAATGTTGTGTGGCATGTGCCAGAGATTCGAAAGAATCTAGTGTCAGGAACTCTACTTAATAAGAATGGGTTCAAACTTGTATTTGAGTCAAATAAATTTATTCTCACAAAGAAGGGTATGTATGTGGGAAAATGCTATTTAAATGATAACATGTTCAAACTGAATGTATATTGGAACAAATGCCCAAGAACAATAATAATAATAACAACTCTTCTGCTTATATCGTTGAGTTGTGTGATGTATGGCATTCTAGGTTGGGGCATGTCAATTTATCATTCTTTAAGGAGAATGATAAAGTTAGGACTATTTCCTAGTTTTAATATTGATAATAAACACAAATGCGAAATTTGTGTTGAATCAAAGTTTTCTAGAAAGTCATTTTCTTCTATGGAAAGAAGTAATGGGGTTCTTGATTTAATCCACAATGATGTATGTGACATGAAAAGTAACCCTACAAGAGGTAGTAAGAAATATTTTGTCACATTCATTGATGATTGTAGCAAATATTGTTATGTATATTTATTCCATAGTAAAGATGAAACCTTAGATGTTTTTAAAGCATATAAGGCAGAAGTTGAAAATCAACTTCAGAAGAAAGTAAAGGTGCTTAGATCAGATAGAGGTGGTGAATATGAATCATCATCACTTTATGAATTCTGTGAAGTTAATGGTATAATCCATCAAACTACAATACCTTATACTCCACAACAAAATGGTGTAGTTGAAAGAAAGAATCGAACTTTAAAGGACATGGTTAATTCTATGTTAAATAGTTCAGGTTTACCCCATAATTTGTGGGGGAGGCTTTGTTTACAACAAATTTTATCCTAAATAGAATTCCCACATAAGAAAACTAATAAGTTACCTTATGAAGTGTGAAATAGGAAATTATCCTCATATAAAATGTTGAAAGTGTGGGGTGTTTGACAAACGTACAAGTTCCTTTGCCAAAAAGAACCAAACTGGGACCTAAGATAATTGATTGTGTATTTATAGGCTATGAAATGCATAGTGTTGCTTATAGATTCCTAGTACTTAAATCAGAAATACCTGATATTAACAATAATACTATCATGGAATCTATTGAAGTTGAATTCTTCAAGGACATATTTCCTTTGAAAGAGGAAAGATACATAAGTAGTGGTATCAAAAGGAATTATGAGGTTAGCTCCTCGAAAAGTAAAGACGATCAGAAAACTAAGTCTAAATCTAGAATAAGCAAAAGAGCTAAGAAAGCTAATTTTTTGGACCTGATTTCATAACTTATATGATTGAAGGTGAGCCTCAAATTTTTCAAGAAGTTGTGTCATCTCTAGATGCACCTTATTGGAAGGAAGCTATCAATAGTGAGATAGAATCCATTTTGCATAACAATACCTGGGTATAGGTTGATTTACCTCCTGTAAGTAAACCAATTGGTAGTAAATAGATCTTTAAAAGAAAGCTAAAGGTTGATGGCACTATTGATAAATACAAATCCCGTTTAGTAGCTAAAGGCTTTCGTAAAAAAAGAAGGGTTAGATTTCTTTGATACCTATTCTCCAGTGACGAGGATTACATCTATAAGGATGTTAATCATAATAGCAGCTTTACAAAATTTATAAATACACCAAATGGATGTAAAAACTGCATTTTTAAATGGAGATTTAGATGAAGAAATATATATGGAACAACCTGAGGCGTTTGTTGTAAAGGGACTTGAAGATAAAGTTTGTAAACTAGTTAAGTCTCTTTATGGGTATAAACAAGCACCCAAACAATGACATGAAAAGTTTGATCACACTATGTTATCGAATGGATTCAAGATAAATGAGTGTGATAAATGTGTCTATGTTAAAACCATAGATCAAGACTATGTTATTATTTGCTTATATGTAGATGACATGTTGATCATGGGCACAAATAGAAGTGTCATTGATTCCACTAAAAGGATGTTAAAATTCAACTTTGATATGAAAGACCTTGGTCTTGCTGATGTTATACTTGGCATCCATATAACTAGAAACTCTAGTGGATATGTACTTTCTCAGTCTCTCTATATAGAAAAAAGTGTTGATAAAATTTGATCAATTTGAGAGTAAACCAGTTGTTACTCCATTTTATCACAATTGTAAGTTAAAGAAGAACAAATATGAAGGTGTTTCTTAATTCTCTAGAATACTCTAGAGTTATGGTAGCTTAATGTACATAATGAATTGTACAAGACCTGATATTGACTATTTAGTAGGAAGGTTAGCAAGATGCACCAACAATCCTGTGCATGATCATTAGAATGCTTTAGTCAGAGTTCAAGGTACTTGAAGTACACTCTAGACTATGGATTTCATTATACGAGAGATCCACATGTACGGGAAGGATTTAGTGATTCTAATTAGATTTCTTATAGCATGGAGACTAAACAAACCAGTGGGTATGTATTTACCTTAACTGGAGCAGATGTATCATGGAATTCTTCAAAACAGACGTGTATAGCACGTTCGACTCAGGAATCGGAGTTTATAGCTCTTGATAAAGTTGGAGAAGAAGTTGAATAACTTAGAAACTTTCTTAAAGATACTCCATTATGGCCAAAGCCTGCAAACGCAATATGTATTTATTGTGACAGTTTGGCGACTTCTATGAGGCCCAAGAATAATGTCTATAATGGAAAGTCACGACATATAAGATGTGTAGACATAATACGATAAGGCAATTGCTCTCTAATGAAGTTATTTCCATTGATCATGTGAAATCAAAAAAGAATATTACATATCCTTTAACGAAAGGATTGTCAAGAGAGCAAGTGACATATAGATCAAAAGAAATGGGGCTAAAGCCTATGAAATAAATTATCTGATGGTAACCTAACCTAGTTGACTGGAGATCCCAAAATCTAGTTATTTATAGTTGACACACTAAGAAAACCTATGGTTTCTTTACATTTCTACGATGTTGTAGAGTGTGTGATCTGTTGATGTTGAGGTCATTTTGATATCTCATTTACGAGAGGAGTAATGACAGAATACTCTTAACCAATATCTCCTATGTGAGAGTAGAAGTGGGATCACTTCTATGAGGACTTTTAAAATGGCTTATGTCCTCTAAAGCTCTCATGAATTCAAGATTTTGTCCATGACCAAAATGGATACAAACGTATAGATCTCCAAGATAAAAGATGAGTTATGTGTGATGTCTGTTGTCTCAATTTACCAATGAGAACGATAGTTCCAGAGCTGGTCTCACTATTTCTTCGGTAAGTTCGATAGATATTCACTAAGAAAGGTTCAAGTCCAGAAGACACGTATCCTGATGCATAGCTTATTTGTTTGCTCTCAACGATTTTGTTCTAATTTTCAAACTTTCTTTCATGTGGGGGATTGTTGGATTTTATATAACAAAAGTGTGAAATAAAGTGTTGATTTGAAACATCAAATTTAATTAATGTTGATGTTACTTAACTTTAAATTCAAAAGTTTCAAAATGGTTTGAAACATCCAAATTTGTTGATGTTTCTCATACAAATTTAACTTAAAAAGTTAAGGCCCCGTTTGATAACCATTTTGTTTTTGGTTTCTAGTTTTTGAAATTTAAACCTAAAAATACTACTTCTACCAATGAGTTTATATGTCTTCTTATCTACTTTGTACCTATGTTTTCAAAAACTAAGCCAACTTTTGAAAACTAAAAAAAGTAGCTTTCAAAACCTTGACTTTAGAATTTGGCTAAGAGTTCAAATGCTTACTTAAGGGAGATGATCTCCATTGTAGAGAAATTAGGTGAAAATAAGCTTATCTTTCAAAAACTAAAAACGAAAAACAAAATGGTTATCAAACGGGGCCTAAGTTTGTGAGTTTTGTTTGAATTTCAATAAGTAACTACACAATTGAGTTACTTTTGATTTATGTTTCATTTTATTCATATTAATTTGATTTTAGAAAGTTACTTGAAGGGAATCGAATCCTGCAGCGGAAGCGATTGTGAATCGCGCGTTCTTAATTTCGTTACAACGATTACATTCATGAACTGAAATAAATAGATTAAGCATAAAAATAGAATATGGACAACAAGAATTATACCTTTGAAGAACTTTTCTTCAAGTGCTCCTTTCTCCCACGATCACGATCTCAGCAACTGGAACACGAACGGATGAAGACACGACCACTGGATCTTCTCTATTTTTCTCTAGGTAAGGGAGGAATGTGGGTTCCTTTTAAGTGAGATGAGATGTTGTGAGAGAGAGGTTTGTGTTTTGGAACTTTTCCAACAACACAACAAATGCTTAAAATTCCTAAACCTAGTTGCATCTCATGCAACCATATATATAGGGAAATATGATGGAAATGACCATCCTACCCTTCCTTTATTCTCTCATTAGTATATGGTTTATATGTGAATCTAATTCACATTAAAACTATATATTATATCAATTATATCATATATAATTGATATAACACCTCATGTATGAAATTGAACACTTCAATTTCATTCCTAACTTTATACCCTCAATATTACCATGTTGAGCCAACGGATGGACCTAATGGACCTACAGTTCATGAGCTCCAATGATGTGAAATTAACTGATCAAACTCTTTGATTCAATTAATCAATATTCATTAACTACAAGTCACTCCACTATAGACTTATAGTTGCACTCTCCTCACTGTAGATTATATTGTGCCCACTGATATAGTCATTACCCATGAGTCAACCCTTCACAGGTTGTTCGTGATCACAGCTGGGTTAAATTACCGTTTTACCCCTGTGATTACCTCTTTATTCCTTAAGCATCACTAATCCTCTAATGAACAACAAGTCTAAGGTCCTACCATAGACTCATACCCTCATAGAGGGCGGGGCCTCGTTGTTCAAGACGTGGAGTCAGTTCTTAAGGGAACAACCTATCTAATTCCTTAGTGTAGGAATGAGTGAATTTCATCTTGCACAGTTAACTTCCCAGCTACCTACGAGGTTCTGTCCCTGAGAAGGTAGGCTTATTGAGTCGGCTACAGGCCACTCTCACCCATACTAGTCTAACGACAAACTCCTATAAGCAGGAGTTCTTAACTCGCTTAGGATTCTGGTCGAGTCACTAATGACCATCTATAAATTACTAGTCTTATCCTGTTAACGGTGTTACACTGGTTAGGCTAATAATTTGTGGTCCGGTCTTGTATGAACTCTTCATACAAGATGCTCCCACTCGCATGTCAACTACATGAATGAGTTGGATTACCTCATTTGTACTAATTACAAAGTGGGCCGCATCCATGGTGTTACCAAAATGAGGCTTGCAACCTTATTCTTATACCATAAACCATTTAGGTTATATTCTTGAACTCAATCCAAATAGTGTCCACTACACTGATGTTCAAGATATATATTATAACCTTGGAGCTTAGTTTATTGGATTTATAAAACAAGACTGTAATTTTATCAAAACAAATAACCCTTTATTTATTTGATCAAAATTACACAAGTTTAGGGCATAAATCCCAACATTACTAAGTTGCTAGCCTATAAATAGCAACTTGTTTCTTCATTTGGAGTATCCCATTCCATTTTAGAGTATCCTCATTCTAATTGAAGAGTTCCTCTCTTTTCTTTCTTCTCTTTGATCTTGAGTCAAGTTGAGAGCAAGTATCCAAGAGTTCTGCCAGATCCGAGTAGTTCGAGATTTTCGTTCCATCGGAGCCAACCGTTGTATCCTGCTAAGACGATCGTTGTAGTCTGCTTGCAACCCGTGCATAGCGAATAATTGTCTTCAGGACATCACTTATTTCACACAGAGCAAAGTACAATATTATCCAACATTATATACTAATACATATAGAGAGGTTTTTAAAGTGTGTATAGAGTGGTAATGAGATCTGCATATTTTTGTAAAAACTATCAGTATATCGCATAATTCTTCTTAATAAGTAAAGAAAAATAAAGAAAGAAGATGAAAAATGACTTATATTAATGAACATTACGAATATACACTCAATCGATTCATTTCTCTTTAATATTATGTTAATTCACACATTTAAAAAAGTGTGAGAATTATTCACTAATAATTTCAAAATGAAATCATCTTTATGGAGGGTCTTAATAACATTTGAATTTTAGAGTTTTAATTGTATCATTCTTAACTTAGAGTTTTAATTTTTTTTAACCATACTTTAGAATTTTAATTGAATTAATGTGCAAAGTTAAAGGTATAAATGGATTTATTTTTCGTAATTATTATTTATATTTATTAATTATTTATTATGAATAATCTAAATCATATTTAAATATTCTAATTAGATATCATTATCTTCTTCAATTATCTCTCTCATTATCTCCTCTAAATTTCCCTTTTGAATTAGGATTGTAAAGATGATTTTCCTTTCTTCTTAGGAATAGTGTAGATTTTGTAAATTTATAAATAGTGGTTGTTGGACTCTTATATATCTATATATCTCTATATACAATTGAATAGAGAATATATTGGTTCTCTACTTCTATTTCTATTTTGCTCTCTAATTACTTCTTGTTTGTCTAATTTTATAACACCTTGTCAGAGTCTCTACCACTTTTTTTCTAAAGGATTTTTGTGAAGATTGGATTTGATTTGTTAGAACATCAAGAACTGCTAAAGGCCAGCTGGAATCACCTCAATATTCTTCTGAGGTATTTAGAATTTAAGTTCAAAGATGGTGGATATTTTAATTTTTTTTTCATCCATGCAATATGTTGATTTGTAAATTTATTGTTTAAGCTTTTTGGCATAAGATTTAATGGTTGGATTAGATCAATCTGTAAACCCATAAATGTTAGGGTTTTTGTAATTTTAGGCCCGAACCATTTTGTTTTCTGTTTTTGATTTTTTTGAAAATTAAGCCTAAAAAGACTACTTCTACTAATGGGTATCTATGAGTTTCTATGTTTTCTCATCTATTTGGTAAGTTTTGCAAACTAAAAAAAGTCATTTTCAAAAACTTGTTTTTGTTTAATATAATTCTGCATTTTAAAATTTTAAATTCAGAATCTGGATACAATGAAAACATAAAAATGTTGTTTTCAGAATTTCTACTATTTGGATCCCAGAATCCGAAAACAGTTTTCGAAAACACATCTGCCAAACACATATTCACTGAATTCAGTGAATCCGAAAACATAAAACAGGTTCCGGATTGCATACCAAACAGGCCCTTAGGTTTTACCTTAAGAATGAAAATCATGGTAGAAAAGATGGAGACAAATTGTGAAAAAACAAATAATTTTGAAAAACCAAAAACAAAAAAACTAAGGTCCCGTTTGATAACCATTTTGTTTTTTATTTTTAGTTTTTGAAAGTTAAGCTTATTTTCACTTAATTTCTCTACAATAGAGATCATCTCCCTTAAGTAAGCATTTTGAACTCTTAGCCAACACGTCGCGGATCGACTGGTAAGTTTTTTTTTTCTTTTTTGTTTTTTAATTTTTTGATCTAATAAATGTAAATAAGTTTTTTTTTTCTTTTTTGTTTTTTAATTTTTTGATCTAGTAAATGTAAAAAAAAAAAGACCGTCGGTCGGTTTATAACGGTTTGGGGTCGATTTTTCGCGAAAATCGACCCCGACCAACCGATGCTCACACCTAATTTAGAGTGACCTACAAGATTTTGGGCCTTTTTTAACATAGGAAAGCGTTGGGGAAGTAAAAATCCATCAACAAAGCTATTTCATATTGGGTTGACTAACTTTTTATTTACCGTTTTGAAAAATGGTTGAGCTCCCAAGGTTTAAAATGTCATGGAAATGTCGAGATCCAAATTTTATGGAAATGTCGATGGAAATTTCGGGAAAATTTACGGAAATTGATGGAAATTGTTTGAATTAACCAATGAAACTTTGATTGTGGGTTAATTAGACTATAATGAAAGACTTTTAAGCATCACATTTAAAAATTAACACAATATTTAGATACAAATATCGATTGACATGCGATGATAAGCAGGAATTTGAAAAAAAATAAAAAATTCTATAAAAATTCTATAAATTTATTAGATACAAATATCGATTGCATGACGATGTTTGTAAATTTATTAGTTGGTAAATGAGTAAAATAGTCAAAGAAATTATTCTACCCTTAGGATAAGATTTATTTAAAATTATTGATAAAGAGATAAGTAGCTACTAGCTAATAACATAATTTATTTAAAATAAACCATTTGTTTTTTTAAAAAGAAACAAAATCAAATTTTTAAAAAATATATTTTTTGAGTTACGTTTTCTTCCAAAAAAAAAGAAATAATAAAAGAGGAATAAATACAAAAATAATAATAAAGCAAGGAGAGGGGGAGGTGTGGCTTGTGAGAAAGAAGATTTGTCCCACATCGGTTATGTTTGAAGGATGAAATCATTCTATCACCTATAAAACCACACTCACTCTTGTTAAAATTCACAATTAAAGAAATCCCAAAATCTATTGGGTTGGGCTTCATAAATCAAGTCCTATTAAGTTAAAAATTTTATTATTGATGGCATATGTGAGATGGACATTTGGCAAATTCAAAAAAAAAAAAAACGAAATGTCGTCTCGTGGAAAGGGGGGAAAGCGACATGTCGACCGAAATTTTCTTCCATGGAGCTACCCAAGGTTTTTAAATATTAATTATTAAATAATTAGATTACCCTTAACAACTTCCATATCTAGATTTTCTAATTATTAATTTATCATGTAATTATAATATATTTAAAACCTAAATCTAAAATAAAACAGATAAAATAGATTATCTAAACAACAAAAAGATGTCGATAAGGGCTTAAACATAAAAAAGTCATATTAAAAAAATGAACCTTATAAAATACAATCTTTATAGATGAGAAATTTTAAATATGTATGAAGATACTAATTGTAACATAAATATTTGAAATTTCAGTTTGGATACAGCTTAAATAAAATAGGAAAGAGAATGTTGTTTTTTCTCAACCAAATAAAATCCTAAAAAAAAAATTTACATTTTCTCCCTCATAACAATCGAAAAATTTAAACCAACAAATCTATATTTTCTCTTTTATAAAAACCAAATAAAATCCTAAAAAATAGACAAAATGACACAATTAACAACTTTAATTTTCCTTCAACACTTCCAATTAACTCTAATTAAACTAGAACAATAGAATACACCATAAAACTATTAAAAACAAGTAAAAACACATAAATTAGAGATGACCGAAAATGAAAACAATGCTCTTAATTATCTAAGCAAATATAGATGATTATAAATGTATCTATCTTATTATATATACCCTATGTCTCTATATTCCAAGAAATGTCTATATCTTTGAGCCTGTCACTTTTATTTTTCATCACCAATAAATGTAACTCCACCATGCTCAATTTATGGTATTTCTCGTGCTTACTAGTTCCTTTAGATTTACCTCGTTCCTGTGTATATATTAGCATCTACAACACAATTGATGAGACTGAATCCTACAGCGGAAGCGATGTGAATCGCGTTACTTTCATTGTGTTGTCGCTTTTTCTTAAAATTAAACATATAACAATTGTTGTCCTAGGCTAAGCATGATAAAGAGAAGGAAATGGCAACAAATTGCTAACCTCTAAAGAACCGTTGTTCGTGTTTTCCTCCTCCCGTTCACGATCTCTATGATCTCTCTAGATCTCCACTACGAACCACGAACCGAACACTGATCTAGGTACACCTCGGTTGTTCTCCGGCAGATGAGGGAGAGTTGTGGGACTCCATTTGGATTTTGAGTTTTGAGAATATGAGAGAATTTGAGATAGAATTGAGAGTGTTTTTGGAGTGAAATCCAAAAATTGAGATGATGGCTTATGGAATGCTTCACATTCCACCTTTAAATAGTGGTATTTGGTGGGAGGTGAAATCTCCACCAATTTAGCACTTTACCACAACCATATGATATGTAAATCATATTTGCATATCATATAGTATAAGGTATCACATACCTTATTATACAAATCTCATTTCTATAATGTGGAATTCAAAATTGAATGTAGTTTTCCTAGCTCAGGAACGAGGGAATTCCATCTTGCGTAGTCAAGTTCCTAGCTCTCCACGTGGTTTTGTCCCTGAGAAGGTAGGCTTATTGGGTGAGCAACACAGGCCATCCTTACCCGTACTAGTCAAAGGACAGACCCCTGCAGACAGGAGTCCCTATTACGCTCAGGATTAAGATCGAGTCACTAATGGTCATCTACGAATTTATTAGTCCTAAACTGTTAATGGTGTTACATCAGTTAGTCTAATAATTCACGGTTCGATCTTATACAATCTCATTACACAGGATGCCCCCACTCGCATGTTAACTACATGAACGAGTTGGATCGCCTCGTTTGTATCGAATACAAAGTGGGTCGCATCCACAGTGTTGCCAGGATGAGGTTCCCAACCCTATCCATATACTGTAGGTCGTTTGGGCCACTAACTCGAACGTGATCCTACCTGTGTGTCCACTACACACCATTCAAGTTCTTATAAGTATGACCCTGGAGCTTAGTTTATTGGATTAAGTTTATAAATGCGAGATACAAGGTTTGAATAACAAATAACTTTTATTATTAAAACAATTACTGTTACAAACAACACGAGCTTAGGGCATACACCCCAACAACAATATCAATGACAAAGCAACAATTCTTGTACATCAGTTTCAATACTCCGACCTATAACATATATGGTATTTTTTTATGGTATTTTCTTGTGCTTACTAGTTCTTTTATACTTACCTCGTTCTTGTATATATTAATATCTACAACAAAATATCAATGTTCTTGTAATATATGAATATATACAACACAATATCAATGACAAAACAACAATCCTTCTATATCTCTTTCGACACTCCGACAAGCATTCAGTAGAGGTCTCTATCCTCAGATATTTTTACTTATCTACAAAGTGGGTAAGAAAACAAGATTTAGAATCTATAAATCACAACCATCACCTACCCAAATGTTGATTAGTGGTAAATAGGAATAATTATCCTATTATCTCCTGTTAATGATATATTTGAAAACCTCATCATCTCTTCCAATGAACCATGTTTTTTTTATACATTCAAGTCTTAAAAAATGCCATGCATTTAAACCCTTATCCTCATACCTTTACACTTGAGATCAAGGGTTGTCGATTGTCTTGTTAAATAATTTCGCAATCCTGCAGTTGACTTCTTATTATCCATTTAGTCGTTTTCTTCCATTGTTTAATTTTTTTGTACTTGGTGCCATCAACTTTTTAAGATATATATATAGTTAAACTTGATTTTTCTTTTTCAAAATCGTTATTTTATTTCAAAATAGAATCTAAAAGTTTTTGAAAGATGATATATATGATGATGGCATGAATGTATATATGAATATCTATCAAGGTATTTTGGAAAATCAACATTATATTAATCTCTCCCTAATAAAGTAGCCATAAACACAGTATTAAAATTATTTTAGACATATTTCATTAATCTCTTTTATTTGTCACAATTTTTCTTGAAATAACATATATATCATTGAATCATTCAAGTGGTGAACTAAATGTGTTAGCCGCAGATGAAAGTTGAGAGGTTGCATGTTCATAGAGTCGGTGGAATAATTCACTAAAAAGAAAAAAAGATTTTGAAAACTAAGATATGTTTTAGATTTTTTTAATTTTGTAAATTAAATTATTTTCCAACTTCGTAGGATATGTTAAATATGTCAATAATTTTTATTTTTATTTGTATTAATTAAGTATGTTGATGCTATTTAAATTTTTTTTCAATGTTACATAAAGTATGCCATTTAGTAAGGGTGTGCAACATAGACCAAAAAATTGAGTCGACTGACCAAAATCGATCGAACCGACCAAAGTCGGTGGATGAGTCTAAAAAGGTTCAAACCAATTAAACCGACTGATATATAGGCATATGTTAAAAAGAAAATATGCCTACGAGATGTGGAATGGGGACATGAAACTAGCGGCTGGTTTTGAGGTAATCATGGCCTATTTTTATAAGTAATTTTGATTACCTACTATTTTTTTAAAATATATCTTTTTTTTATACTTCACTCTCTCTATTCATTTTATCTGTTCATAAAAAAGAACAATTCTTTCACCAGACGACTGAGGGCGCCCACAATCAGTCCTCCATGGTAGTATTGCCTCTTTCTTCCTTCTCTCTTTCTCCTCTTCTCTCTCTTTTATCTTTCTCGTCTTCTATCTTTTTGTTCGATCTTTTCATTTTTTAAATCAAAACTATCTTTGTCAGAGCACATATTGTTGTGCATTAAACCCTACATCTTTCTCTTCTCAACAACTTTGGTCAACTCCTAAAACTGACGAAATCAACCAATCTTTGTGTGTGTAGTCAGTTGGTCGATTCTCTAATAACTCGCAAAATCGATGACCACCAACATGTCTGTGGTTGGTGTCGGTTTGAGCCCAAAACTGACGCTAACTGATCGATTATCACCCCTACCATTTAGATTAAAACACCACTATATGTTAAGTATGTCATGTATTTTTTTTTTTTAATTTTGAATATACTTGTTTGTTTAGGACACTTCTTGATAGAAATGAGCACTTCACCACGCAGGTGAAGATTATGGTTTCTAAACAATTGAGAAATCAATGTGGGATCGATTTTGATTAATTTAAAATTAAACTAAAATTTAGGTTAAGCAAACATACTTTATGAATTAAATAGAGAATAGTTTGGGTGAGTCTTTACTTCTTGTACTCCAATTCTAGTGAGGTCGAATCTCCACTACAAGATCTAACCTGCTATGACTCAAACATAGGACCAAGGCTGGTGGGAACCTCTTGAAAGAAATTCTCAAAAGTTTTGTGTAGAGAGCTTGTACTTGAGCTCAACCCAAATGCCCTATTTATATAAGAACTCAGGATAAAGATATTTGCCAAATTCAAAGTATAATATCTAATATTATATATTTAATATATTTGAATCTCATTTAGATATAAAGATATTTGCCAAATTCAAAGTATAATATCTAATATTATATATTTAATATATTTGAATCTCATTTAGATATCTCCCGCAAAATATATTATCTATTTGAATCTTATTCAAATTTAATGTATAATTTATTTAACAATGCATTATTTTCTTGTAAGTTTAATATATCAAATATGTTAAATATTAATTTTAACACTTCAAAATTTTCTTTCAACTAAATTCATCATTCTAGTTACCATGAGCTAGCAAGGAAACCTTATGAACCTACCGATTATAAGTTCCAATGATATAAAATTAATTAATCAAACCCTCTAATTAATCATGGTTCAATCTAAAAGAAAAGAAAATAAAAAGAAAATGAAAATAAAATTTCCCTAAGTTATTCTTCTCTCCCCCATCTCCCTTTTTGTGAAATCCTAACTAGCTGGTTGCTCCGTCGTGAATCTCCTTCTCCGGCAACCCTTCCGATAGCAAATCACACGACCCTAAATCCTAGATGTTGGAGGTGCAAGACCCAGTCAAATCCAATGGTTGCACAATCCTCCCTTTCGAAGTTGTCTTCTTCTTCGACGTTTGTCGAATAACAAAAACCATGCACTGATAACGTTTAATGGTTCTCTGATATACTCCAAGGGCGGTTCAACCTTGCCCATGTTGGGATTTTTCTCTAAACTTGTGGCTTGTAAATGTACATTTTTGTTTATCTATGTAATAAAAGTGTTATTCATTTAGACTTGCAACATAAACTAAAGATCAATAAAGCAACATCCAAAGGTCATTAATGAAACTTGAACCGTATGTAGAGACTTACAAGAGGATCGTCTTCAAGTAATAACCTAAAGGGTCTATAATATATGGATAAGGTTGGGTACCTTATCCTGGTAACACTATGGATGTAACCTATTTTGTATTTGATACAAACGAATTAATTCGATTCGTTCATGTAGTACACATGCGAGTGGGGTATCTTGTGTGATGAGTTCGTACAAGAGCAACCGAGAATTATTAACCAAATGTAGTAATATTGTAACACCCGGTAATTTTTCAAAAAAGGAAAGTTGAATCAAAAAAAAGGGGAGAGAAACGTAAAATTCGTTTTCGTGAACCACCCCGACCTCCGATTTCTTCTTCGTTCTTCAGGCTGCCTCATCGCGATTCTTCTTTTCTTCTTTCCAGTCGTCGTCTTCTTCTTCTCCTCCCTCTCCGGCGAACCACCAGCCCATTCGTCTTATCTGTCTCTTCCTTTGAGGAGTCGTCGCTCGGCTTCTCACTTAATCTGGCACTGCAAACGATTTTCACACGCAGCAAGCTCGCCGTCTTTGAGCTCAATCCCTCGAGCTTGCCGCCTCCAACCAGCTTCCTCGTGAAACCGCTTGTCGTAGCCTCATGGCCGGTAAGTTTCACAAACCATTCAAGTTTGGTTCAATCGGTTCACTAACTTTTAGTTCGATTCTCATGTTTTAAAGGTTGGTTCAGCATAGATCGGCCAATGGGCATTCTGAATCTTTGTTTCGCTCGTTGCCACTTGCTGGAAGTTGTCGTCGCTGCGCGCCGGTTCGGTACAACCGGTTAGTTCAGTTTTCTCGAGCTCGTTTTAGGCCTTCGTTGTGCTAGTTAGGTTATTCATGACCAGTTGCTGGGTTTAACTATTTTGGGAGCGTGATGTTAAGTCCTTTGCTTGTTTAATAGGGGCTCGATCGTGTTACAGAGTTGCTTGGAACACGGGATCAAACTCCCATACCGTCGAACATCCAGGTAAGTAGCTAGTTGGATTTGCTAAGCATGCTCATATGTGTGAGGGCTTGCTTGTGTGGCATGTAGAAACAAAAACTTGCGGTGTTGTGTATGTTAAAAGGGTTTGCAGTTAATCCTTGAATATATCTCATGCATGTGGTTGTTGTCTGGATGTTTCTGTTGACTCTAAGATTATGCCTATGACTTGAATTGTTTGTGCACTAATCGGGTTGCCCTCTGTTTTTGGTTGATGCATGATGTTGGACATGTTTAGCATGTGTAAACTTTTGTTTTGGTTGTGGCAAGAATCGGAATTGTTATGAGTATGTTGGGTTGTGTGCCGATCGTGATACCTGAACAGGGTGACCTTTGTGGCGATAGTGTGGTAGGCTCGAGAATGTAGTCTGACTTTGTGGCAGACCAGTTAAGCCTACTTTTTTTATCAGCCTTGGTGGCTAGCTTGGTGAACCGGGCAAGGGAGAGTTAACCTTGTGGTAGAGTGATTAGGCCTAACCTAGGGATGCCCTATCCTATTTGCGAGTCCATATGGACCTAGCTTAGGACTCTTGGGCTTCGAATTGAACTAGGACCCGACTCCTTTGAGATGAGAGACCTTTGTAGCAAGTTAGCCTAGTGGCAAGCCCAAGATAGCCTTTGTGGCAAACCCGAGATAGCCTTCGTAGCAAGCCCACCGTAGCCTTTGTGGCACTATAGCCTTTGTGGCACCTTAGCCTTTATGGTGCCTTAGCCTTTGCGGCACGAGAACCTTTGTGGCATGACTTAGATAGCCTTTGTGGCGCGACTTAGATAGCTTTGTGGCACAACTTAGATAACCTTTGTGGCATGACCCAGATAGCCTTGTGGGAGAGCCTTTGTGGCAAGCTGACCCTTGTGGTCGTGAGTCGGGGGTTCAGTTTACGAAGCCAGGGTAGTAGAGTGTGTGAAAGAAGGCTAGGAACAGAGGACTTCGAATAGGCACCTAAGTGCTAGCGTGCTCGTTTGGTTGATACCTATTGTTGGTTGTGCTTGTAAAATAGTAGCTAGGACGTGAGTGGGCTACTTACTGAGTATTCTTATACTCATCCGTCTACTTTCTTGTTTTGGTTGCAGGTAAGGCTAAGTAGTGAGCTTGGGGGACGACGACGCGACGTGGCGAGGCTATTGGACTAGTTTTAGGTTGAGGAGCTTGTGTTCCCTTAGGACTTTAGCATGTTCAAGTTATTTTACTTTTGGTTGTTCGTACTTGGGATGTTATTGGTTTTTGAAACTATTAAATTGTGGATGCCTGTTTACTCGTTCGTTAGCTTGGATTAGCATGAATGTAAGATTGTTTTAGGATGTGTAGCTTCTTCTAAATTTAGGTTGGATTCTCGTTATATTTGTGTTGTGATCTGAAACACTCAACCCTTGGCATTTTCTGTAGTTTGGTGGAGGTTAGGCGAAGTTGGACTATTTGAAGTGTTTACAGGTTATTTCAGGTTAAGGAAAAATTTTGAATTTGTCCGGGTAGCGTCGTTATGTTGCCAAAATTTTGGCGTAGAGGGTGCTGCCCAGTGACGTCCCTAGTTTTGAGTTGGTCAAAAATTAGGGTCATTACAAACACCATTAACTATTTAGGTTTAATAATTCATAAATGATCGTTAGCAACTCAACCTTAATCTTGAGCGGGTTACAGACTCCTATTTGCAAGGGGTTGTCTATTGATTAGTATGAGTAAGAGTGGCCCGAGTCGCCGACTCAATATGCCTACCTTCTTAGGAACAAAATCGAGTTGGGAACTGGGAACACAACTCTACGAGATGGAATTCACTCATTCCCGAATTTAGGAAAAATAGATGAATTACACCCTTAAGTGTTGACTTTAGGACTTAACAATGGGGTCTTACCCTCTCACTGGCCCGAAAGGGTGTTTTGTTTCTGGTCGAACAATAAATAGGTTGTACATTAGAGGATCAGTGGTACTTAAGAACCAAGAGGTAATTACAGAGGTAAAATGGTAATTTGACATAAGTTTAATTGCAAACGACTCGTCAAAGGTTGACTTATGGGTAACGGTTATATCGATGGACACAACTTGTCCTACAGTGAAGAAAGTGCTAGGAGCCTTTAGTGGAGTGACTCGTAGTTAATGAATGTTGGTTAACTCGGCCGAAGAGTTTGATCAATTAACCTCGTATCATTGGAGCTCATGATCTGCAAGTCCATTAGGTCCCTTCGCTAGCTCACTAAGGATTAATCAAGGATCATAAGTTTTGGAAGAAATTTGAACTGTTCAAATTGTATTAGGGAGAGTATATCAATTATATTTGACATAATTGATATAACATAAAGTTGATTTTGAATGAGATCCAAGATTGAACTTTGTGGTAAAATTGAATTAGATTCAATTTTCATATTAGACCTTTTGAACAAAATTGATTTGAATAGGATTCAAATTAAAACTATAGGTTATATGGGAGATATGCATTAAAATATGATTCTATGCACATTTAATTAAGTATAAGATGCTTAATTAAATGCATTATGCAAATTGAGTTTGCATAATGATTATTTGGTGTAATTAGTGATATAATAGATGAAGAAAGTTACCTTCATTCATACCACTATAAAAGAATACAAATAGTTGTTTTTAAACACACTTTGTTTTCATAAAGAGAATTCTTCTCTCAATTAGATACACCACCAAAAGAACTCTCTCTACAAACTCTCTCTCTCCCAAGTTCTCTCTAGAGAATTTCATCTTCCAAAAGGAGGTTCCCACATACCGATCCTTGCTAAAAAATAGCGGAGACGATTTTCTGGAGGTGTCCAAACTATTTCGTTGAGATCGGGGGTCGAGTAGTGTGAATAACGGATTACTAGAAGAAGAATCTTCCACTACAAGAAATGAAGCTATTAGCGACGAAAAATAACGTCGCTAAAACTAGATATTTGGCGCAAAACACCTTTAGAGACGAAAATAAATGTGTCGCACGTTTCGTCGCTAAAGCGCCGTCTCAGAAGACAATTAGCGACTAATACCTTGATTTCGTCGCACTGTGCGACGAACATATGAAGATATCGCAAGCCTTGCGACGAATTATTGTTTGCGTCGCAACTCTGCTTGCGACGAAACTGCTATTCCGCCACAAAGTTTGGCGTCTCATTTCCCTGCGACGGACTAAAATTTCGTCGCACGTTGTAGCAACTAACTGACGAATTTCGTCTCATGCATGCTTGCGACAAAAATAAGGATATCGTCACATGTACCTGCGACCTCACCTAAATTTCGTCGCAATGAGCCAGAAATCGAATTACCCCAATTCTTCCCAATTCGCAATTATGCAACGATATCGAGTTTTGTCGCAAATATTTTTATTCAATAAAAAAATTTATTTTACACCACACATTACTTCCAACTGCTTGTATATCAAATTTACCAAATTTTGTAATAACAATTGTCATTACAATATCATAAATCAACCAACACCAAATTATTAAAAATTTTATACAAGTTTTATAGTGATAAAGAGAATATCCAATCACAAATTATTACAAATTTTATACAAGTTTGATGGTCATATCAAATCACAAATTATTACAAATTTTATTCAAGTTTCATGGTCATATCAAATCACAAATTATAAATATTGAAAAAGTGAATCATCATACCAAAAACACAACAAATGCTTCTATAATATTAAAGTAAGTGCAGAGTTTTGACCTAATACAAAAATAAACTCTATATCACCCCAAAATAATCATACCAAAATGATTAAAAAGACTATGATGATATTCTATCTCGTCACCCAAACTCATTCAATTTAATCCTGCACATTAAACAACAAACATACATAATAAGAGATCATCATTTTCATCCTCATCCAAAAGAAAAACATATGAGTATGATGAAATTTTTCAAACCCTAAATATTAACTCTTCCTCCTACTCTAAAACATTATTAAACATAATTTTGTGAAGAAACTCACATTGTGTACGGACTAAGATCTCAAATTCTCAAACAAACCCAAAATTCCAAAAGAACTATTGAATAAGAATCCAGAATCAGGAATCTTACTTCTAATCTCTAACAAAATCTCAAACAAACTCAGAATTTCAAAAGAACTATTGAATAAGGAATCCAGAACCAAGAACACAACTTCTAATCTCTAACAAAATCTCAAACAAACTCAGACTTCCAAAAGAACTATTGAATAAGAATCCAGAATCAGGAACACAACTTCTAATCTCTAACAAAATCTCAAACAAACTCAGAATTTCAAACGAACTATTGAATAAGAATCCAAAACCAAGAACACAACTTCTAATCTCTAACAAAATCTCAAACAAACTCAGACTTCCAAAAGAACTATTGGGAACACAACTTCTAATCTCTAACAAAATCTCAAACAAAATCAGAATTTAAAAAGAACTATTGAATAAAAATCTAGAACCAATAACACAACTTCTCAAACAAACTGAGAATTCCATTAACTATCGAATAATCAATATATAAATAATTACAAAACTATAAAAATCATACCTTATTAAGTAATGGGTTTGCTCCAGTAAACCTTGCTAAAAGTTCTCCCATTTGCTCAAATCTTCTTTCATACTCCATGCGTTGCATCTCCATTCGTTCTTCAATTCGTTGTTCCATTCTTTGTTCCATTCGCAACTCCATTTTTTCATTTTCCTGTCGTTGACTCTCCAACAGTTCTTGAGTCTGTGCAAGGTGAGCCTCTAGAGATTGAACGTAGTCTTGTGAGTATAATTTCTTCTGAGATGGTGGTGGTTTTGGTCCATATCCCATTCCTTTAACATAGGACGATTGTGTTCCAACAACGGTAGCCACAACTTCTTCGTCAGTCATCGGTGTACTAGAATTTGCTTGCTCTTCTGCAAGGGCCACCATTTTTGCCTATATACATCAAGAACAATATATAAATCATATTGATCTTCAAAAACATAATATTATCTTCTAAAACATCTAAAAGATACTTACATGTGTTTCACTTACTGCAATGTTTGTCCATCCCTTTGCAACAGACCAATGAGTTTGATGGAAGATCTCAATGGGACTCAAGTATGTACCATCTTCTCTTTTCTATTAGATATATTAATAAACCTTATTACGTTCTTGAATCCTAAAATACTGAAAACTAGATATAAAATATATATAACATACCTTTTCTTCTCTATGAGTAAGAAATGATTTTGTTCCAGCACAATGGTTGAAAGGGAGCTTGCTTCTACTCTCCTTGTTCTTTGTTGACTTGTCCTGCATTATAATGTATGGTAATAAAAGAGACTCATGTATTATTTAAAATTTAGCTAATATTTACCTTCCATTCTTGTGTCTCCCATCTATCACATAACATTTTCCAATCTTCAGGTGAAACGTCCTTGTGTGGACGTTCACGAGCTTCCTGTGGGTCTCCCCGTTTTTTGTAGTATTGATGCAACATCGATCTGTAATCCTTATATCGATTTCCAATCTCGTAAGAAATATATTTCCTAATATAGTCCTTCAAGATGTCTACATCGAATTTATTCTAACCAATAAAGAAATATCACTCGTTAGTATATAATTGTAATTCAATAATAAACTTGTTAGCAAATTTCTAACTTACCAACAATCGCTCCATTATGTTGACAAAAACTTCATTTGGAATATCATATTTAGTTGCATATTTTAAGGAGACGAACGTCCTCGTGAGAATTCCAATTTCACTGTTAAATAAACTAGCAACACTTCCAACTGGTTTGCCTTGTTCTTGACTCCAGTAACACTTATTCTATCCCCTCTGGCCTCAATAATCCTAGCCAGACAAGGCCCACGTGAAACACCACGAGCCTGACTACTATTAGAGGATGTCGCTTCATTCATTTCTACAGGTTCGCCCTCATCATTTGAACTCATTGTTTCCTGAAAAACACAACATTCAATACAATACTAATTTATCACAAATTATAATATTATAAACAGAAAATAAAAAGTATAATGTACTAACTACGTGTCCTCATCTTCCTCTTCTTCTTCGTCTTCCTCGTGTTCCTCGTCCTCCTCGTCTTCCTCTTCTTCTTCACATTCTACTTGTTCTTCAAAATTTAACATTTATTCACTCATATCATTGCTTTCACAAACTATAGTTGGATTCACATCAACTCTATGACACGTTTGTGTTTCGAAATCCACTTCTTGAACTATATATTGTTGAATATCTATTTCAGGTGGACCAACTTCTTCTATTTCAGGCACATCCCATATATGTCTATGTTGAATTCTTTGAACTATCTTCCACCCATTACCTAATCTAAGATCATCAACATAAAATACTTGTTGTGCTTGGGAGGCAAGAATGAACGGTTCATTCTTATACCAAAAGTATCGAGTATCTATGCTTGTAAAATGGTGGTCTTCACGAATTCGATTCTTTTTGGGATGTGTATCGAACCAATCGCATCGAAATAAAATAACTTTTTTCCTATCGACATATTTCAACTCAATCACTTCTTTCAAGATACGATAAAAGTTGGCCCCCTCATTATCATGTCCTCCGAAAACACAAATTCTACTATTTTGTGTTGTGCAACGATCATCTCGATCTTTGGAGGTAAATCGAACACCATTGACATTACATCCACTATATGAACTAATTCGAATGTCAGGACCACATGCAAGTGAATATAATTCACGTGTAACTTCATTAGACATTGACTGGACTTGTGATTGCATCTAACAAAAAAATTATCAACATTGCAATCACTTGTCAATTATATCTAAGATTATTATATTAAAAAATACAATAAAATGTCAAAAACTTACTTTATTTTTAAACCATTCTGAAAATTGAGGTTCATGCGTTCCAAGAATATTAGATTGACCTTCATTCCTTAACCCAACCTCGTGTTCACTATAAAATAAAACCAACGAATTAAATAAAGATTTGCAATAAAAGCTTTTGAGGTAAGTTTTCATACCGTCTGTATGGATCCACAGCTTCACAATTGGTTAGAACATACCAATGAGCTTTTTGTAATTCAACACGTGATAACTCTTTCAATCGTAAGCCACCAGTCGGGCGTGCTTTTTCTAAGAATATAGGTAGATGTTCATACCGTCTGTATGGATCCACAGCTTCACAATTGGTTAGAACATACCAATGAGCTTTTTGTAATTCAACACGTGATAACTCTTTCAATCGTAAGCCACCAGTCGGGCGTGCTTTTTCTAAGAATATAGGTAGATGTTCCTTGTTGTTTGAGGTATGCAGGTCCACTGTATCATCATTTCGAATTGTTCTATTGAACTTTGTTTCAATTCCATGCAAGTACATTGAACTGTGACGACCACAGCCACAGGTACTAGCTATTTATTTTATTTAACGTGCTCAACCTTTGTGTTTAGTCGGATTAGTGAATTTCTTCAAGCTCGGTGTTAAGGAGTCTTTAATTCTTGATTAGTTTTAAGCAAAACATCCTCCTTTAGAGAATTATGTTGGGTTAAAATTAAAAGAAGGAGAAGGAGCAATGGCATTTTAGTTATTAGGATAAATGAGGGATTGTGGTAATATTTAGAATTTGACCTAAACCCTAATCCCTTAGTCTCCTTGATATTTATTCATAAGAAAACCCTAACCCTAGGAGGATAACCATCACTTTCATCTCCTCCTCCTTACCTAGCCGACCAACCCTCTCCCTCTTACTCTTCAAATCCCTCCCGCCGGCAACTCCACAAAAGAAAGCTTGGTCGTTACAACCTTTCACGCCGGCAAGCCTAAGTTGAAGACTGTGCAGCAGCTCCCGCCGGCAGATCAACGACCGAGTCTCGTCGTTCCGGCGCCGCCACGCCGGAGTCGCGCACGCCGCCGTCCCCAAACCGCGACCATCGGGTAGCCGCTCGTGCCTGCCTCACCGAAGATATCTCAACCGCTCATGCACGCCAGCCGTGGTTGAAGTCACTTCGTGGAAGCCGCTCGCCACGAACACCTGCAGGCCGAATCCACGAAGCGAAACCACGAACTCCTGTCTTCAGCCGATCGCGCCTGCAGCCACGTGAACTTCGGCAGCGAGCGTGAATTTTCCGCCGAGGAGAATTGCAGAGCCGAACCCTCCGCCAGCAGCAGCCCGAAGCTCCAGCCACCGCCGACCCACGAGCGCCCGCCGCAGCCCGGAGCTCCAGCCGTCCGACGATCCGCGAGTACCTGCAGCAGACCTCGCCGGACTTCACGCACGCCGGCCACCGCGTTTTGTCAGCCGCTAGGTTAGGTTTCTGACGGTGAGTGTTCGGGTTGAGTTTCGATTCGATGAAAATTATTCGTGATCTATTATGTATCCGAACGTCTGGCGAGAGTGTGAAACTAAGGTTTCGAACACGATTGGTAGGAACGGACTGAATTTCAGGATCAAGACTTCCAAGTTTTGGAGCAAACGAATCCACGTTCGGATTATTATTCGGAGTCGAGGTAATTGGTGCAAAGTGAGAATTATAGACGCTTGCGTACTTAGATTTCCTTATATTGAATGAACCGAGTAGTGGGATAATGAATAGGAGAATTTCGATTGTGAGTTATTTGGAAAGGATAGTTAAATTAAGAATTGGAAGGAAAGAGTGAGGTCAAAGCTCGAGGTAAGGGACCTTGTGCCGAACTTTTTAATGGGATTGAATGAAAATGATTTTCATGATTTCATGCGAAATTAGTTTATATTTTTCATATGAAAATATACAGATATTATCGTGAGAATACTTAATATTTTATGTGCAAATATTTCGATGCATCATGTGAAAATAAACCATTATTTTATGTGAGATTATTCTCGTATGCTATGTAAAAGTATTCCAAAGATTTCATGTGAGAATATGATGATAATTTGTATGAGAATATTTCATGTTTTCTTACAAAAGTATGATCTTCAAACTATCATGAGAAAAGTATGATTTGCATATCGACGATGATGTTTGTGACATGTGCACTATTATTATGTGAATGATGGGACCTCATGCATGTTTTGTATGCCACGAAATGAATTAATGAATAGTGTGGACATTGGTATCCGAGATCATTATGTGCATGGTCAAACATGCAATAGAGACCCTATGGGTCAAATTACAGAAGTCTGTGAGAGGACTCAAAACGAAATGACTCAGGATGACCAGTCGGCCACACAATTAAAAAGGAAGTCATGGATTAAAGACCTGACAATTAAAAAGGAAGTCATGGATTAAAGACCTGACAATTACAAAGGAAGTCATGGATTAAAGACCTGACAATTAAAAAGGAAGTCATGGATTAAAGACCTGACAATTACAAAGGAAGTCATGGATTAAAGACCTGACAATTAAAAAGGAAGTCATGGGTTAAAGACCTGACAACATGAGAAAGTTTTAGGTCCCGCATATGTATATTACGAATGAGTTTAAAGGTCATGATTGTATGTGTATGCATATCCCAAACCTCAGTAGCGAGGTTACTTATCTGGTATTGTTTTGCAATACTCACCCTTTCTTTTAAAAATGTTTTGTGTAAAGAAAGGGCGTGGTGGGCAGTGAGCGGTGGAGCGTTACTAAGACCATGGGAACCGACATGTTTTTCCGCATATTCTTGTTTTAAACTGATGTTGTCTCTATGTTTTATTTGGAGTTTAAACTTACTTACAGTTTTAATAGGCCATGCTAAACCGATGCTTTTATCTGTTTTTAAATGATTTGGATTGGGATCCCTGAAACTATTTATGTTGCTTGGAAATTTCTTTTAAGATCTTTTATCTCTTGGCCTATAAATGCATGCATGTGTAGTAATGTCCCTAGGAGTTGGTCATAGAAAAGTAGGGGCGTTACATTGAACAAAATGTCAATGCTTCATTTGCTATAAAGGCCTCAGCAATCGAACCTTCTGGGCGACCTTTATTTTTGACATATTGTTTCAGTGTTCTCAAACTCCTAAAGTATGGATTGATGGATATCTGATCTCCTTGAGCAGCGGAAACGTGTTTGGGATCGTAAATTGCTTGATTGTTTTAATTGAAACAAAAACCAGTACATTGATAAATAAAACAGAACAAGCATGGAAATTCTAATCCTATTAGACATGGATTAAATGCAAACATGCAAACATGATTAAAGTTTAACAATTAAACTAAAGGGAAGAAAAATACCTTTGTAGTTTGAACTTGCAGCAACTCTTTGCTCCAAACAAGACAGCAACACAGGAACTTCCAAGATGCTTCTCTGTTTTTTCTTCAATTGGACAACACCACGAGGAAAACCTTCTATCCTCTGAGATCTTAGAACAAAACCCTTTGTGGGAAGGATTCCAACAATTGGAAGGTTTTGGGAATTAGAAGATTGAGAGAGAGAGAGTTGTTCCTTCTGTGAGAACACCAATTGATCTATCGATCATTTCACACCCCTTCTCCCTGTTAAGCTATCGATAGGGAGAATGAAGGGGATAGTGGGAACGTGTCTGAAAGACACGTTCCTTTATTTTTATTATTAAAATAATAATAATAATAATAGTTAAATAATAATTAAATCAAATTTAATTATTAATTTAAATAATACAAATTAAATATCATATATTTAATTTGGATTAAATCTCATTTAATCATATTACCCCTTTAACCTATAGTTTTAATGTACATCCAGTGCACATTAATTTTAACCTATAGTTTTCAAATATGAATCACATTCACATTTGAATTTAATATTTGAACTCTTTCAAATATTTAATTCTCTCAAGCAATTTAATATGAATCCTATTCACATTAAATTTATAATATATAGTTACAAAACTATATATTATATCGTATCAATATACATTATATTTATTCCCTAATGAATTTGAACATTTCAAATTCAAATGATCTAAGAACCCTTTACGAGCTAGAAGGTGGACCTAATGGACCTACTGGATCGTAAGCTCCAACGATACGAGATTGTTCGGTTAATCTCATTAACCTCCCAATCAACATTCGTTAACTGCGGAAACACTCCACTAAAGTCCCACAGCTGCACTCTTCTGATTGCAGATATATTTCTGTGTCCATGGATATTGACCAATAACAGCAAGTCAATCCTTCACAAATGTTCGTAACACCAGCTGGGTCAAATTACCGTTTTACCCTCGGGTTACATCTTGTGCCTTAAGTACCAAAGTGCTTCTCTAATGAACAATTTGTTTGTGGTCCTACCAACAAATAGAGTCCTCTCTCGGACCAATGAGAGGGTTGGGCCCTTTGTTCAAGTCCCGGAGACACCACTTAAGGGAACATTCCTCTACTTACCCTAGTAGGTGGGAAGGAGTGAATTCCATCTTGCTAAGTTAAGTTCCCAGTCGCTCACTCGGTCTTGTTCCCAAGAAGGTAGGCATATTGAGTCTGGTGAATCGGCCACTCTCACCCATACTAGTCAAAGGACAATCCCTCATGACAGTAAATTCATAACCTGCTTTCGAGATTGAGATCAAGTTGCCTAGGTCATCCTAGTGAAATAGAAACCTAACTAGTCAAGCGGAGTTACATTTAGAGGTTACTATTTCGTGGTCCCGATCTTATGTAATCTCATTACATAGGATATCCCCACTCACATGTCATCTACACGAACACGTTAGGATCACAGTGTTTGTATCAAATACAAAGTGGGCCACATCCATAGTTTTACCAGGGTAAGGTACCCAAACGTTATCCCCTAACTATAGACCTTTTAGGTTGTATCTCAAACCAAGATCCTTTTTATGTACATTACATTCAGTTAGAGATTCATTTAACAGCCTTGGATGTTTAGTTTATTGGATTTAGGGTTTAAATAAAGGCAAACTCGTAGATAAGGAACAATAACACTTTATTGAAATAATAACACTTTATTACATTAATTAGAACATAATTACAAACTACGAGTTTTAGGGCACAAATCCCAACATGGATTGTATATAAACAAACATTATGAAAATTAAAATAATATGGATTAGAATGTGCATGAACAACAATGTAGAAATATACCTCTCAATTGGATACATCCAACTATAACCAACAGGACCAACAAGTTTGGCTTCTCCAGGTAAATGAACAACTAGATGGACCATAACATCGAAGAATGCTGGAGGAAATATTCTTTCAAACTTACAAAGGATTATCACGATCGATTCTTGTAGTTTGTCCAATGTCTCAACTTTCAATGTCTTAGCAGTCAATTCTTTGAAAAAATTAGACAATTCAGCAATTGCACCACTTACAGCCTTTGGTAAAAAAGGACAAACTCCTACTGGTAATAGTCTTTGTAGTAACACATGTGAATCGTGACTTTTTAGTCCAAATATCTTTCCATCTTTAACACTAACACATCTTGAGATGTTTGAAGCAAAACAATCTGGAAACTTGACTGTTTTCAAGAAACCACAAAACTTTTTTCTTTCATCAGTTGTTAATGTGTAACTTGCATGTGGCTTCACCAATTTGTTTCCAACACGTTGAAGATGTAGTTCTTTACGAATATTCATAGTCATTAAATCCTTACGTGCTTTATCAGTGTCTTTTGTTTTTCCCTCAATATTTAATAATGTACCTAAGACATTGCCACAAATATTTTTCTCAATATGCATGACATCGAGTTTGTGTCGGATCTTAAGACTTGATCAATATGGTAACTCAAAAAAAATGCTTTTTTCACCTAATTTAATTCATGAAGTCGCTTCCTTTTCCATTGCAATATGTTTATAGTTTTTCCAAGTGCTGGAAAATCGATAGCTTCTAACTGGTGAAGAATATCTAATCCTGAAATAGATCGTGGTGCAGCTTTATATTCTGTTTTCCCATTAAATTGATTATTTTTTCGCCAAGAATGATTCATAGGTAAGTAGCGACGATGCCCCATATAACATATCTTATTATGCAACGAATCAGATGAGACGTCTTGATTACAAACCGGGCATGCCTTATATCCTTTAGTGCTCCCTGACAAATTATCATATGTTGGAAAGTCATTGATTGTCCACATCAGAGCAACACGAAGACAAAAGTTTTGACCACTATAGGCATCATACGTCTCAATACCATTGCTCCATAAATCTTTCAATTCGTCTATTAGTGGTTGCAAGTAAATATCTATCTCTTTTCCTGGAGATTTTGGCCCCGGTATAAGTAAGGACATGAAAAAAATGTTTCTTTCATGCATTTCCATGGTGGCAAGTTATATGGAATTAATATTACTGGTCACGTACTGTACGATGTACTCATGTTTCCAAATGGATGGAATCCATCCGTAGCTAGAGCTAACCTTACATTCCTTGGATCTCTAGCAAACCAATTATATTGTCTATCAAATTCTTTCCATGCCTCACCATCTGCCGGATGACTTAAAACTCCTTCAATATCCATTCTTTTCTCCTTATGCCATCTCATATCACTAGCAGTATGCTTAGAATAAAATAATCTCTGTAATCTTGGTTTTAAAGGAAAATGTCTCAGGATTTTGTGTGGTACCTTTTTTTCCTTTCTTGTCATCAATCTTATAACGAGATTCATTGCATTGTGGACAAACTTCTATGTGTTTATTTCTTTCCAAAATAACATACAATCATTCTTACATGCATGTATGCATTCATAGCCTAAACCCAAGTCACGAAGAGTCTTTTTTGCACCATAATAAGAATTTGAAATTTTGGTGTCATCGGGTAAAACTTCTATAAGTAATTGTAATAACATATCAAATGACTTATTACTCCAATGATTAAGTACTTTGATATGCATTAACTTCACCAAAAAGGTTAAACTTGAAATCTTAGTACATCTAGGATATAATTCGACATTAATTTCATCAAACATTGATTGAAACTTATTATTCCTACTCCCCACACCATCACTTGTTTCAAACCTAATTGAGTTCTCTTCATCAAAATGTCCAGTGACTCCTGCTAGATCATTCAATAATCCAAGCATTTCATTTTCATTTTCTACATTTTGAGAAGTATTCGCAGATTCCTTAGGTTTCAAGTAAGAAGACAAATCTGGAGTTTCTCCATGATATACTCATCTATCGTAAGTGAAAGACATTCCATATTTGTATAAATCCCCTTCGACATCACACGGTAGCTTCATTAGGACATTTTGACACTTTTTGCATGGACAACGTGTAAATCCTCTATTATCGACATGATTCTTTGCCACAGTAATAAATTGTCTTATTCCATCAGTATGTTCTTTACATAATCTATTTCGAAGTCTTATCCAACTTTTATCCATATCATATCCTAGAAAATATAAAATGACAACTTATCGTTAATTAAATTGATACTATTACTTAAACATAATAAGTGTATAATATGTGAGAAACCATTATCTAAACTAAAGAAAATTACAATTATTAAAAAAAAATAATTATATAAAAAAAACTACTAAAACAATCTAAACATATATGAATGTACACGGAAAAATAAGTTTAATACACTCATTTTATCTCTAACATATTTATTATAACCCATGAATTTCCATCCAATCACATTTTGAACCAACAACAATATATTCATACACATGAAATATCTAAATACGTTAAACACAAATAACTTTGAAAATAGAAGAAAACCTCAACAAAAAAAATCCAACAAAAGTACATACAAACCTCAAAAACTTGAGCCCACGAATTTCCAACCACTTTCAGGCAATTTTTTGACGACCACCGACTATCCACTGATAACCCAAAGTTATTTTCTGTGTAAACCAAATTGAAACAATATATTATTGAAATGGAACAATTAGTTTTGAAAATGACAAAAAAAAAATCGAAAGACGAAAGGAAATGAAATGGAACAATACCATAAACCTCAATTGCAAAAGTTTCACCTCAGAATGAAAGCTGAAAATTCAAAGACTCCAATCCCTAAGCCCTAAACTACAATAATGGAAAAGGATTAAGCTTTTTAATGAATCACTTAACAAAAGAATCTCATCAACAAAACCTCAAAAGTAATAAAATAGTGGAGACAACATAAACCTTTTTTAAAGCATGTAAGTGCCTAAACATAGATGATTCCAAATTTATGTTTTCAAAAGATATTAAATAATTTATAAGAATGATTATGTGAGAGTACTAGTAAGAGTTATATTAGAAATATTAGTAAGGGCATAATGGTAATTTGTTAGGATTCTCCTAACAAGGAAACATAAAATAGAACTACATTGCAATATCTATAGCCTTTCAACAGCACTATGTCTCTCCCAAACTCCCACATTGGACAATACTTCAAGAGCACCAGTGCAAGGCTTCCTAAAAATTTAAGCTTACACTATGTTCCTAAAAATTGGTAACCAAATGATAGTTTTTAAACTATGTTCTTAAAAATTTAAGAACTTCCTAAAAACTACTTCACAGTACAAGGCCCTAACTAATTATCCTAAAAATTTCTACACCTAGCCTTTCAAGAGCACTATTCTTTATCTTAAAAATACCAAAGTGGAACAGAATACAAAAAAAAAAAATCTAAACAGAATACATGCATCAAAGAACTTCACAGCAATGCATTCAGAAAGAGAATACATGCATCAAAAAATTTACAATAAAAAAAAAATCTAAAAAACGAAAGGAAATGAAATGGAACCAACAAACTTCAAAACACGAAACCGACCAATGCGAAGCTCCTATCTCCGCTGCTCTCCGGCGTCTCTCCAGTGCTCTCCAGCGTCTCTCCGGCATAGGAAGTGAGAAACAATCGAGAGAGGAATGGGAAAATCGAAGGAAAACCAAGAATCTTCGAAAAGAAGGAAATAGGGGCGAAGAGGAAGGAGATGGTTTAATTTCGGCTTTGCGACGGAATTACTAACGCGTCGCATACGGCTTTGCGACGATATTTTAACGCATCGCATATGCCTGCGACGAAATTATTAACGCGTCGCATACAGCTGCAACGAAGTTAACAGTTTCGTCGCATCTCTCATCTTCCCAAGGCCAACTGACGCACGAGCTTCCCAAGACCTTGCGACAAACGCATCTTTCAGTCGCATAAAAGCTTTGCTGCGACGGAAATGACAACTGCGTCGCAGATCGATGCGACAAAAATGCCAACGCGTCGCATATATCATCTTCCCGAGGCCACCTGACGCACGAGCTTCTCAAGACCTTGCGATGAACGCAGCGTTGCGTCGCATGACGCTTTGCAACAAACCTTTAAGTTCGTCACAACTTATGCGATATTGTAGACGTTCGTCGCATACTGAGGTCCACTACACGGCCTTCCCAAGACCTTGCGACGAATGGATTTCTTCGTCGCATCAATGCTTGCGACGCAAGGACCGATTGGTCGCTTCTATATGCGACTCGATCTTTTGTTCGTCGCAGTCTTTGCGACTAACCCCTTAGTTAGTCGCAAGGTTGCGACGTCTATTAGCTTCCGTCGCATACCTTGTGACTAATTAGATATTACGTCGCAACACCTGCGACATATTGATTTTCGTCGTTGTTGTTTCGTTGCTAAAACTATGGTTTCTTGTAGTGTTCAAGGGTAAGTTCCATCCTTTTCCTCCCTTTTAAGTATGCTTAGTCTAGGTTGTATTCGATCTGTGTTTTAAATTCAATCAACTTTTCAGTCTAACTTTCATAAAAGAATAAGGCATTATGTAAACATCCTAACAAAGTCTATTAGTGAGCAATTCATTCTCATGCTCAAGCTCACTAACAGTTATGCATGTCAATCTAGAGTCAATTTCTACTCTTCCAAGCTAAAACTCAGATCATACATAATTAATTCTTAGCCAAAGAACTAATCAAACAACGAGCATACATAAAGGAGAGTTGAAATAAATATATAAATCTCAAAATAAAATTAACTATATATAGAAATCGAGTTTAAACACATAAGTTCAGTCATTCAATTCAACCATTACAACTCTAAACTTATGTAAATGTATAAAAAAACAACTACGAAATAAATAAAAAAGGAAGAAGGGAAAAAACTCTCTAACGTGTGTCATACTCTCTAACATGTGTCATACTTGTTCCCGTCTTGTAACACCTCAATCTAGAGCCTTGAATGTCTTTCTTGGCTCTCAAGAGTGCTCCCTTAGTCCCAAATATAAGGTAGAAATTGATTTTAGACTGGTCCCTCTCCAAATGATCTCCCCAAATTTGCAATTATAATCTTCTTTTTATTGACATCGTGTCAACATCAAAATGTTGTGTCCTATTTCGCAAAGTAGGGAACAAAATTCGGGGTAGCGTTTAAAGGCCACACGCAGCATCTCAACGATATGGATGAAAAATTCTTAGCACGCGTGTTTTGGGCATTGAGGCACCTCAATGCCCTTTTTGCGGGAATTGAATCTTGGAAGTCTATTTTTATAGCATTGAAACACTAGGGACAACGTCTCAACGTTATCCTCTTAAGTCCCATATGATTGCATCATAGCTTCATCTTCTTAATTCTAGAGCTCTAATACACATCTTTATACTCCACTTATTCTAATATTTGCCCCAATTGCTCGATTTTGCATATTTTATACAATTCTACATAATAAACATAATATGTCGAGGAAAGCATACTTTTAAACCATAAACTAGCAAGAATATAGGCTTAGACATAGCATTCTTTTGTGTGCTATCAGGGCTTTTTCCCTCGGTTTGGTCCCCCCAAATTAGTCCTGAAATGATGATTTTATACCTTCAATCAACGCAATGTCGAGACACTGCACCCAAACAACATTGTTCTCCATTTATACGTGCCTTCCGCATCTCGATGCTCTAGACGAAAATACACATTTGTGCATGTTATGAGCATCAAGATGCCACAAGACAACATTGAGACTTTTGCTCTCAAGTTGTTAACATCAAATGCGGTGTCTTGACACTGCAACAACGCCCTCCTCTCGGGATCTTCTTCTCATACAATATTTCTTGGCCACTTGACCTTTATTAATTATCCACCAAAATGGTAAAAAAAATATTCAATTTAATCTCAAACTCTGGTTTTGCTCCTCAAGCTCGGTTTCTACAAATTAAGAGAAATGGACATAAAAGCTCACAAATTCATAACAAAACTAACATAAATAAAAGGTTATAAGATGGCATAGTTACATGTTATCAACTCTCAAACAATAGAGTATCAAACACACTTTAAGCCGAGTTTGGATTGCTTTTGAAGACTTTAAAAGTGATTTTAGGAAAATTTTAACCTCTTTTTGTATTTGGTAAAACTAATTGTTTAATAATCTAAGTAGAATCACTTTTTGAATCACATTGATTTGCAAAGATGTTAGGAGTAGTTTTTTTATTTGGCTTTCATAAAAACTTGGTATGATTGGTAAACTTTTTAAATTCTTTTTTATCCTTCCATATCTTATGATTCTTATCTACGGCAACAACTTTTCAAATATTATTAATCACAATTTATCTCATCTCACATGTTTAATTGAAATAAATGTCTATTTTGGACATTATAGTTATTTTATAACAATTTAGTATTAATTTACCAAGCACTGCAACCTGATTTTTCATATTTGAATCTGAAATTTATCGAATACTAATTTAGTTCATATAACAGTTGGTTTTCTTAAAAGCACAACCATTAGCAATTATTTTAAAAGTTACAATAATCCCAAAGGAAGCTTTAGTCTAAATCCTTTATGTTTCTAACTTTTCAATATAAATCCCTGACTGGATGAATATTAATTGATTTCAAATGAGAATGAAAACATTTAAAGATTTTAAACTACAAATAAAATAAAATAAAATAAAGGTTTACTAAGAAAAGTCAGGTTTCAAAACAATTTTTAGTTTAGAAAACTTGTTTGGCAATATGATTATTTTAAAATTAACTATAAATTTTTCTTCAATATATTCTTAAAACTTTGTTTACTCATTGCAAAAACTATACCATAACTATACCATGTCAGTTAAATTTGAGTATAGCTCAATGAGTTAAGACATATATTAAATAAGAAATTTCAAAAAATCACAAATTATCACTTTATTATTTTAAATTGATGATAAAGTTGTTTATTATTATCGTTTATGGATTACTTACAAATTAAAAATGTTCATTAATTAAAATATAAAGACAAAAAAAATCCAAATTCAAATGATGTCACGTGCGGCCATTTGATTACATAAAATTGGGGGCAACTAGAAGAATAGATAAATATCAATAGTTCCTACTGAAAAATAAGTAAAATTATTTTTATTTGTAAAAATGTCCAAATTTGTTTTTACATTATTTATATTATTATTTTATAATTATATGGTGATTAAAATAGCTCTGCCTACATTTTTTTTTTCTTTCCAACTAACTAAATAAAGACCTAAAAAAAGCTAGATTCTAAGGAGGAGAAACTAGAATGGTAGCAAACAAAATATAAAAAAACTTGACCAAATCTAAACTATTAAGTTTACCTCGTTTAAAAAAGGAAATAAATTTTTTAATTTTTTAAAATAACGCATAGGTTACATAGATGAACACAACGATTTAAATGATGAGTTGTTTGATTTGCATCTAACTTATAGTATATACTAGACCATACATTTGTATTAATTTAATAAAATTGAAATATGTGCAATCTCCCATTAAGGGTGCAAAAATTAAATTGAATATAAAAATTGATACCTCATACACATCGTTAATTGAGGTAAAAATGTCACCATTAATCACTTGTCATAATTAATACTTCACTTGAAACCCCCTCGTCTCCCCCATTGTTTATACCAGTGTTTTTCCAAACCAACACAATAAAACAAATCCTTGCGCCCCATCCCTCGTCATCAGCGAACGAAGCTCAACCTTAGTGTGACGCCCGATAATTTCAAGTAAGTGATTAGCTTCTTTTCGAAGGTAATTTCGGCTTATGTCTCAGTTTTAAAAGTTTTGGGCCAATAAGTTGATTATTGGACCTTGCAAGGACCCAAGCGTTTTGAAGCTCGCTTTAAATTGGGTTGGCAGCGTTGGAGTTCTCATCGAACGCTTTTGGAAAAGGAAGCGAGGTAAATTTGTGGACCTTTCTCCTTGCTTCTTGTCTTAGGTTAAAAAAAAAAAAAGAGGGAGGAAGTAATCGAAGAGGCAGCCGCCCCCCCCCCCTCGTTCTCCTCCTCTTCTCCGCAGGGTTGCAGCCACCCCCACCGAAGCCGGCAGTCGCCGGCACTCCTCCCTCCGTCCAGCGATTCCCTCTCCCTCTTTCCCCCGTTGTCGTGCGCCGAGACCCCCCGCTGAAGCCAGCCGCCGGCCGCGTCTCCCCTGTCTCTCGATTTTGCTTTCCCTTCTCCCCCGTTCTGCCCTCCCCTCCGTCTCCCTTCCTCTCTCCGCCGCGGTTTCTCTCCCCTCTCCCTCGGCCGGACTTTTCCCTCTCTCCTTCGGATCCGACTTTTTCTCTCTAGCAAATCAGTTCTTTTCTCTCGGATCCGAACCGATCTCCCTAACTTTCCTTACCGGAACCGAGTCGTTTCGCTTGTTGATTTGTGTTTGTTTTGTGGACAGGAACAAATCCATTGGCGAAGGAGTAGGTCTTTGGAAGAAATCTCGAGGCTAAGATCGAGCAGAGAATTGTTTCGGCATTGCCACTGTGGGTGCACTAGGCTGCTAGCGGGAGCGAGGACTATCCCGCGACACTCCTGTTTGATGTAAGTAGTCAGTTGGAATAACGCCGAGTCCCTAAGTGAAGGGGGCACAGCGTATGCGCCTTACTTGTGTGTAATTTAAGTTTACTGTCGAACTTTAGGCTAACTAGCTAAGAATTTGAAGATTGCAGCATGCCTTTGTGAGTGTTAAGCTTAAGACGATTGTATGAAAATTTCCTTAAATCTGCAAAGTATGTTTAATCTGGATTTACCATGTGTTGTATCACTTTGTGTGTTGTTGGGTGAAGTTATGTGAAGTAGGGGTCGTAATTCTGGTAGGATCTAACACTCCAAATGTGTGTATGATATGAGTTGAGAAGAGTTTGAGGACCTAGATGAGAGTCTGGACCCCTTGGAGTGGGTCAGGGATGTTAGAAATACCTAGATGAGACCCTAGTTGCCTTATGATTAGAGCCTATGGATTTTTCCCTCACCAAACCCTGGGTTGCACTTGAGCGGGTCAGAACCTCTAGGTTGACGATATATGATAGGCTCGTGAGACTGGGGTGCGTCCCCGTTGAGATCGGGAGTGGTTGCTTTCCATGATCCCAGACTAGCTTAGGGGCGATTCTCCAATGGGCGTGTTGGTTGCGTACCTCACGGTACCATGCTAGTGTGTTATGAGAGCCTGAGGTGCGTCCCCGTTGAGATCAGGAGTGGTTGCTTTCCATGATCCCGTGCTGGCTTAGGGGCGATTCCCCATAGGGCGTGTGGGATACGCACCTGCTCTACCCTATGCCGGCGTGTTGTGGTGTGAGGGTTGCTTTCTCTCATTGCATCGTCAACCAAACTTCTAGGACCTAAGGTGGAGTTCGAGTAGTCACCACAGGGGCCCAGGGCGAAGAGAATTAAGGTTGAGCCTGGTTCAGGGATTGAGCGAGATTGGGAGATGGATCTAGTTGTCTTGCTGAGGTAGGTTTGGACGTAAGTGGGCTACTTACTGGGTATATTCTTTATACTCACTCGTCTTCTTTTTATGTTTTGTTCGCAGGTAAGAGTTGAACCGGGGTGGACGGCGATGGAGACAACCTGGCAAGGCTATAAGACATTTCTGTAGTGTCCCTGACTCTTAGGAAGTTTTTATTGTTTTATATCTTGTAGTCTCACTGCGCGTTTTCCCTTTTGGTTTTGAAAGAACTTCTATTTAAGCTTTAACTGTTGTTTGAACTATCGTTGTGGCATGTGAGCGTTTGCAAGTATTAAAACTTCGTTTTCTTCTAGACTATCTTACCTTAGCTGCCTGTATGTGATCTGTGTTGGAACCCAGCCTATTGTACATGTAGTTTGGTGGAGGCTGGGTAAGTCGAGATACCTTTTTGGAGTGCTTTTGTGCCTTTAACAGGTTAGGAAAAATTTTCTGGTTGCCCTAGTAGCACCATTATGTTGCCGAAATTTTTCCAGCATTTACGGCATTACTTAGTAACTCCCCTAGTAGTCTAGTTCTAAAATTTAGGGTCGTTACAGTTGGTATCAGAGCTCAGGTTCTAGATTTTGTAGACTCGCCTACATCGTAGGTACTGGTTCTTATAGCCTCTCGCAGGGAGTCGCCTCGCCGCCACCAGGTTTGCTTTTACTCTATTTAGACTCAGGTGTATTGCTTGACCTTTAGCGTGTGAGTGGCCTTGTTTGGGTATTTTTATTCGTTCTTTAAAGTTTGTTTTTTGTGTTATGACTTAGATTATGGCTCGAGGTCGTTCGCGTGGTAGGAGAGGTAGGGGAGCAGCCCCGCTAAGGGGTCGTGGAGTTCGAGGAGGCAGGGGTCGAGGGGCTCGTAACCAAGAGCCTGTGTTTGAGCCCTTAGTTGACGAACAGTCTAAACACCAAGAGGAGGTCCACCCTGACCCTCCAGTCGTTGAGGAGTCGTTAGGCCAAAACCTGGAAAATCAGGGGACCAGAGGAACGAGAATGCTCCACCACCTACCACGATGCCCATGACTCCTGAAAGCCTCTAGGAAATCATTCAAGCTGCCTTAGCAAGCCAAGCAGCAATGTTCACCCAAAATTTAGGGGTGATGAACCAGAATGCCGGGTCAACCACGAAAGAAGCCAGATACTTGAAAGACTTCAAGAAATATGACTCGCCTAACTTCGAAGGTCAGGAGGTGGATCCCATGGCCGCTGAAGCGTGGCTTGCTGCCATGGAGTCAGTTTTCCATCGGATGCGCTGCCCGGAGAATCAAATGGTCCAGTGTGTCGTCTACACACTCTGGAGACGAGCTCTCCTCTGGTGGGAGGGCATAGAACGATCCATTGGTGCAGATGAAGGACTAATGTCATGGGCAAAGTTCAGAGAGGAGTTCTTTGAGAAGTACTACCCGACCACCACGAGAACGAGGAAGTTGGCCGAGTTCATTCAGCTGAAGCAAGGACCCACCCAGTCAGTAGAGGACTATGAGCACGAGTTCACTGTGTTGTCCCGTTTTGCAGTCGATTGGGTAGACACAGAAAAGAAGAAGGTGGACAAGTTTGTGGGCGGACTGTGTGATGCCTTGTATGGCTTTGTGGCTGTCCTGGAACCACAAACTTATGTTGCAGCTGTTCGTGCATCTTCGTTGCTTGATGCTCGTACCTCGAGGTTTGGAGGAGTCAGTACAGGTCAGAGTTCAGGAGTAGCTCAAAGCACAGAAATTCGACGAAGCTTAGGGGCGAACCAGGGTCTGGTAGTAGGCCAGAAGAGAAGGTTTGACCAAGTGACAGGCAGACCTAATAGGCATGTAGCTCAGGGGCAGAGACGACCCAAGGGGTGGCGAAGATCCCCTGCGCTAGTTGTGGTAGACAGCACGATGGGGAATGTTTTGCGGCCACTATGACCTGTTATAACTGTGGAAAGACAGGCCATTTGTCCTCGGTGTGCAGGCAACAGAAGAGAGCGGACCCCGAAACTTGTTTCAGATGCAAGAAAGTAGGTCATGTGGCGTCAGCTTGTCCAGAGAATCAGGAGCAAGGGGCTCAAGGAGGGCGCCAGCGAGGCGGAGTCTACGCAACCACCACCAGGGCTGCAGGAGGTTCAGGTGCCGTGGTGACAGGTACACTACCTATACTTGGCCATCTTGCTCTTGTACTATTTGATTCCGGGTGTACGCACTCTTTCGTTTTTGCATTGTTTGTGGGGCAAGCTCAGTTAGAGGTAGAGCCTCTAGGTTTTAGCCTGTTAGTTACAACTCCCGTAGGGGCAGAACTTATGACCCGAGAAAAAGTGAAGACCGGTCAGGTGTTAGTGGAAGGTCGCTCGTTGGAAGTGACCCTGATTGTCCTTGAGATGGGTGATTTCAATGTTATCCTCGGTATGGATTGGCTAGCTGCAAATCATGCCAACATCGATTGTCATTGTAGGGAGGTAGTCTTTAAGCCTCCAGCAGAACCGAGTTTTAAGGTGAAAGGAACAGAACATGGAGTCGTTCCAAGGGTGATTTCGGCGCTAAAGGCGAGCAAGCTGGTTAGCCAAGGGGCTTGGGCCTTCCTGGCAAGTGTGACGGATTTGAGAAGCGAGAAAGGGGATGTGTCGTTGGTCCCAGTGGTCAAGGAGTTTGTTGACGTGTTCCCTGAAGATTTACCTGGTTTACCTCCGACCAGAGAGGTGGATTTATGTATTGAGTTGAAACCACGCACTGCACCGTTGTCGAAAGCTCCGTATAGAATGGCCCCAGCCGAGCTGAAAGAACTCAAGACTCAGTTGCAGGAATTACTAGACAAGGGCTTTATCCGCCCTAGTGTCTCTCACCCAGGGTGCGCCGTGCTTTTGTGAAGAAGAAGGATGGGTCGATGCGCTTGTGCATTGACTACCGGGAGTTGAACAAGGTAACGATAAAGAACAAGTATCCGCTCCCCAGGATTGATGACCTGTTTGACCAGTTGCAGGGGGCCACTGTGTTCTCTAAGGTTGACATGCGCTCGGGATATCACCAATTGCGAATAAGGGAGGAAGACATCCCGAAGACGGCTTTCAGATCTAGATATGGGCATTATGAGTTTACCGTGATGCCATTCGGTTTGACAAACGCCCCAACAGTGTTCATGGACCTGATGAATAGGGTATTCAAGAAATTCTTGGACACATCTGTGATCGTGTTCATAGATGACATCCTGATATACTCGAGGTCGAGTGAAGTGCACGAGAACCACTTGAGGGAAGTTTTGACTACTTTTAGGGAGAACCAGTTGTATGCCAAGTTCTCCAAGTGTGAGTTTTGGTTGTCGCAGGTATCCTTTCTCGGGCACGTGGTATCTAAGGAGGGTGTCTCAGTGGACCCAGCGAAGGTGGATGTGGTCTCAGAATGGCCCCGACCCAAAACTGCCACAGAAGTTCGTAGTTTCTTAGGCTTGGCCGGTTATTACCGACGATTCGTGGAGGATTTCTCCAAGATTGCAACTCCCCTCACCCAGTTAACACGGAAGGGGAATGCCTTCGTGTGGAGTGACGCGTGCGAGGCCAGTTTCCAAGACTTGAAGCAGAGGTTGATCTCAGCACCAGTACTTACAGTGCCTGATGGATCTGGAAATTTCGTAATTTACAGTGATGCCTCCAAGAAGGGCTTGGGTTGTGTCTTAATGCAAAATGGGAAGGTGATTGCCTACGCCTCCCGACAGTTGAAGTACTACGAGAGAAACTACCCGACTCATGACTTGGAGTTAGCCGCAGTGGTATTTGCCTTGAAAATCTAGAGACACTACTTGTATGGAGAGAAGATCCAGATGTATACCGACCACAAGAGTTTGAAATATTTGTTTACTCAGAAGGAGTTGAATATGAGACAACGGAGATGGTTGGAGCTGGTGAAAGATTACGAAATCGAGATCTTGTACCATCCGGGTAAGGCAAACGTGGTTGCCGACGCTCTTAGTCGAAAGGCGACTCACTTGACCACCGGTCACAAAGGAGTTTCAATTTGCGTCCGATATGGAGCGTCTTTGGTATAGTATATTTGTGATGGTGGGTCAGGTCATGGCTCAGTTTAGCCAGTTGTCGGTGCGACCGACACTGAGACAACGAATCTTAGACTCCCAACAGGGGAATCCCAACCTTGAGAATTTATGGAATCAGGCTAAGTCAGGCAAAGAAGGTGAGTTCGCAGTGTCGTCGGATGGGGGTTTGTTGTTCAAGGGACGGTTGTGTGTCCCGGATGCAGATGGTCTCAAGGAAGAAGTCTTAATCGAGGCTCACAACTCTCCTTTCTCCGTGCACCCTGGTAGCACTAAGATGTATCAGGACATGAAGCAGTTTTATTGGTGGAAGGGGATGAAGAAGGACATAGCAGAGTTCGTTAGCAGATGCCTAGTTTGTCAGCAAGTTAAAGCCCCGAGGCAGAAGCCGGCAGGGTTGTTGCAACCCTTGGAGGTACCGCAGTGGAAATGGGAAGAAGTTTCGATGGACTTCATTTCCGATTTACCTCGAACGATCAGAGGGTTCACAGTAGTTTGGGTACTTGTTGATAGGCTGACTAAGTCGGCACATTTCATCCCTGGGAAACCGACTTACACTGTGGAGAAGTGGGCAAAGTTGTTCATGGAGGAAGTTGTCAAGTTACACGGAGTCCCAGCGAAGATCGTCTCTGATAGGGACCCTCGTTTCACCTCAAATTTCTGGATGAGTTTCCAGAAGGCTCTAGGAGCAGATAGTTTTAGCACAGCTTTTCACCCTCAGACGGACGGTTAGACCGAGAGGTTAAACCAGATACTGGAAGACATGCTCTGAGCTTGTGCCTTGGATTTTGCAGGGAGTTGGGATACGCACCTTCATTTGATGGAGTTTGCTTATAACAACAGTTATCAGGCAACGATTGGAATGGCGCCCTTTGAGGCTTTATATGGGAAGATGTGCAGGTCCCCAGTGTATTGGAGAGAGGTTGGTGAGTGTAAGTTTCTAGGGCCCGGGCTGGTCTAGGTTACGAATGAAGTTGTACAAAAGATTAAAGCGCGGATGCTAACGGCTCAAAGCAGACAGAAGAGTTACGTTGATGTGAGGCGCAGAGACTTGGAGTTTGCAGTTGGAGAGTATGCGTTCCTTAAGGTTGCGCCTATGAGAGACGTGTTGAGATTTGGCAAGAAAGGAAAGTTGAGCCCAAGGTTCATTGGGTCGTTTGAGATATTGGAACGTATTGGCCCGGTAGCATACCGTTTAGCCTTGCCACCTTCCCTAGCAGCCGTACACGATGTGTTTCACGTGTCGATGTTACGGGGCTATGTGCCAGATGCATCTCATGTGATTGATTACGAGCCACTGCAGGTCGATGAGAACCTGGGCTACGAGGAGAAACCAGTGGAAATCTTAGCGCGAGAAAAGAAGGTGTTGAGAAACAAAGAAATCGACCTTGTCAAGGTCTTATGGAAAAACCAGCAGCTCAAAGAAGCCACCTGGGAGCGTGAGGACGAAATGAGAACAAACTACCCGGAGCTGTTTGAGAACTAGCCACTTTCGAGGACGAAAGTTCTTAAGGTGGGGAAGATGTGACGCCCGGTAATTTCAAGTAAGTGATTAGCTTCTTTTCGAAGTTAATTTCGGCTTATGTCTCAGTTTTAAAAGTTTTGGGCCAATAAGTTGATTATTGGACCTTGCAAGGACCCAAGCGTTTTGAAGCTCGCTTTAAATTGGGTTGGCAGCGTTGGAGTTCTCATCGAACGCTTTTGGAAAAGGAAGCGAGGTAAATTTGTGGACCTTTCTCCTTGCTTCTTGTCTTAGGTTTAAAAAAAAAAAAAGGAGGAAGGAATCGAAGAGGCAGCCGCCCGCCCCCCCTCGTTTTCCTCCTCTTCTCTGCAGGGTTGCAGCCACCCTCCACCAAAGCCGGCAGTCGCCGGCGCTCCTCCCTCCGTCCAGCCGATTCCCTCTCCTCTTTCCCCGTTGTCATGCGCCGAGACCCCGCTGAAGCTGATCGCCCGACCGCGTCTCCCCTGTCTCTCGATTTTGCTTTCCCCTCTCTCCCGTTCGCCTCCCCTCGTCTCCCTTCCCCTCTCCGTCGCGGTTTCTTTCCCCTCTCCTCGGCCGGACTTTTCCCTCTCTCCTTGGATCCGACTTTTTTCTCTCATAAATCGGTTCTTTTCTCTTGATCCGAACGGATCTCCTAACTTTCCTTCACGGAATCGAAGTCGTTTAGCTTGCTTTGATTTGTGTTGGTTTTGTGGGATGGAACAAATCCATTGGCGAAGGAGTAGGTCTTTGGAAGAAATCTCGAGGCTAAGATCGAGCAGAGAATTATTTCGGCATTGCCACTTTGTGAGTGCGATGAGGGTCGCTAGCGGGAGCGAGGACTATCCCGCGACACTCTGTTTGATGAAAGTAGTTAATTGGAATAACGCCGAGTCCCTAAAGTGAAGGGGGCACACAGTATGAGCCTTACTTGTGTGTAATTTAAGTTTACTGTCGAACTTTAGGCTAACTAGCTAAGAATTTGAAGATTGCAGCATGCCTTTGTGAGTGTTAAGCTTAAGACGATTGTATGAAAATTTCCTTAAATTTGTAAACTATGTTTAATCTGGATTTACCATGTTTATATCACTTTGTGTGTTGTTGGGTGAAGTTATGTGAAGCAGGGGTCGTAATTTTGGTAGGATCTAACACTCCAAATGTGTGTATGATATGAGTTGAGAAGAATTGGTCTGAGGACCTAGATGAGAGTCTGGACCCCTTGGAGTGGGTCAGGGATGTTAGAAATACCTAGATGAGACCCTAGTTGTCTTATGATTAGAGCCTATGAATTTTTCCCTCACCGAACCCTGGGTTGCACTTGAGCGGGTCAGAACCTCTAGGTTGACGATATATGATAGGCTCGTGAGACTGGGGTGCATCCCCGTTGAGATCGGGAGTTGTTGCTTTTCATGATCTCGAACTAGCTTAGGGGCGATTCCCCAATGGGCGTGTTGGTTACGTACCGCACGGTACCATGCTAGTGTGTTATGAGAGCCTGGAGTGTATCCCTGTTGAGATCGGGAGTGGTTGCTTTCCATGATCCCGTGCTGCCTTAGGGGCGATTCCCCATAGGGCGTGTGGGATACGTACCTGCTCTGCCCTATGCCGGCGTGTTGTGGCGTGAGGGTTGCTTTCTCTCATTGCATCGTCAACCAAAGTTCTAGGACCTAAGGTGGAATTCGAGTAGTCACCACAGGGGCCCAGGGCGAAGAGAGTTAAGGGAGAGACCGGTTCAGGGATTGAGCGAGATTGGGAGATGGATCTAGTTGTCTTGTTGAGGTAGGTTTGGACGTAAGTGGGCTGCTTACTGGGTATATTCTTTATACTCACTCGTTTTCTTTCTATGTTTTGTTCGCAGGTAAGAGTTGAACCGGGGTGGACGGCGATGGAGACAACCTGGCGAGGCTATAAGACATTTCCGTAGTGTCTCTGACTCTTAGGAAGTTTTTGTTGTTGTATATCTTGTAGTCTCACTGCGCGTTTTTCCTTTTGGTTTTGAAAGAACTTCTATTTAAGGTTTAACTGTTGTTTGAACTATCGTTGTGGCATGTGAGCGTTTGCAAGTATTAAATCTTCGTTTTCTTCTGGACTATCTTACCTTAGCTACCTGTATGTGATCTGTGTTGGAACCCAGCCTATTGTACATGTAGTTTGGTGGAGGCTGGGTAAGTCGAGATACCTTTTTGGAGTGCTTTTGTGCCTTTAACAGGTTAGGAAAATTTTTTCAGTTGCCCTAGTAATAGCTGAAGTTATCTTTGTAAATTTTTCCAAAGATTTTATGCATTACTTAGTAACTCCCTAGTAGTCTAGTTCTAAAATTTAGGGTCGTTACACTTAGATTAAGGTGTATATAGATGCTTGTTAGACCATAAGGTATTTTCTCTGGTTTAATAGTTTCTTTTGATGATACACGGTATATGCATGGATCTCTGTTGTTGGTATTTTCTCTTTACTTACTGGTTCCTTTAGGCTTGCCTCGTCTTTTGTGTATAGTAGTATCTACAACGTAAATTTCAATCTTGAGATATATATTTCTATCTACTATCGGTTTTGCTTTCGAAAATCGAATGCGTTCAATTGATTTTTCCTCATTCCTACAGCTTCTTCTCTGGTGACGACCTAGTGGTATACACAAGAACCTCTATTGTTGGTATTTCTTGTTATTTACCAGTTCCTTTAGTCTTGACATGTTCCTGTGTATATTAGTATCTACAATGTAATGTCAAGCTTGAGGCATATATTTCTATCATCTGTCATTTTTGTTTTTAAAAATCGAATGTGTTCAATTGAATTTTTCATTCATGCAACTTCTTTTCTGAGTCTCTTTTTCTTCTATTTACCCAAGCACAATTTTCGTTGTGGACGCTACATCTTGGAAAATTAGAGAAACGGCAAAAAATGTTCTTCATCTTCCCGACAACTCATTTTATTTAAACTCTCCTACCCATTCGATTTTATTCCATCTTCAACTTTGTTTTATCTCCCCTTATCCTCTAGCGATAGAAACTAGTAGAGTAAGATTCTTCAACCAATCACTTTCTTGAGATACATATTTCTAACACCGTCGTTTCTACTTTAAAAAATCTTGTTGTTTCTTCTTTGCATTTTTTTCTTCTATTTACTTTGGTACAGGTGCACAGTTTCTATTTATGAAAATTGTATCTTGAAAAATTAAAGAAACCACAGAAAACATTGGAAAATTAGATAAAGTATTTGAAAATAGAGAAATATAAAAAATAAGAGAGAATTTTAAAATGCATAAATTTAGGAATTATGGTGAGAGACACTGAGAAAATTCAAGATATTTTTTTTAAAAAAAATTCTATTTGTGTGGGTTATTTGTGAATATGAGTATATACCAAAGGTATAAATGAAACAAAAAGTATTTAATCACTCCTCCTAAATCATGACATAATACCAAATATGAAATATTTTCATTTTTATTTTATTATAGATATTACTTACAATTTTCCTAAAATTGGTCTAACCAAAGTATCATATAAAAATTGGACCCAAGATCAAGAAAGATCAAAAGCTCATTAAATGATAATTTGGCCCAAAATCCAAATCTAAAGAACCCATCCAAAATCAACTAAGCCCAAACCATATAATCTCCATGGGAAGCTCAATAAATAGAAAAGTTACTATCTATTTTAATGAATTCATGTCATGGAGAGGACTCAAAAGGATTTAGGGAACTCAGAAAACTGTAAATATTTTGTAGGTCGGGGACTCTTTAAAGACCGAAGATACATTAAAGAATGAAAAATCCCTAAAACACATGAAGACTTTAAATCAAAAGGTTTCAAAGGTCAAAATGTCCTTTGAAGACCGAATGAATTTTGAAAACAAATAGATGACATCTCAAGTGCACAAGACTTCGAGACTTATATCAATCATCCAAAAAGATCAATAAGGTAAGAGTCAATCTAGAAAATACCAACAAACCAAGGTATGATCATCAAAGAAGATCGACAAGCCAAAGACCGATTATCTAAGAAGATCAACAAACCAAGTTCCAATCATCTAAGAAAATCAACATGCCAAGAATCGATCATCTAAGAAAAACAACAAGCAAAGAATTGATCAGCTAAGAACATCATCTAAGAAAATTAATAAGCCAAGGGCATGATTATCTAAGTAGCTCAACAAACCAAAGGTCAATCATTCAAGAAGATTTCACAAACCAAGGGACAATCTAATAGAAGATCAATAAGCCAAATGTCGATGATCATTCAAGATGATCAACAAGCCAAAGACTAATCATCTTAGAAGATCAACAAGCGAAACGTTAATCTAATAAAATTAGCGAGCCAACCGTTGATCCAAGAAGATCAACAAAGCCATGAATTGATAAAAAAAATGATCAATAAACCACAATTATCAATCCAAAAAGATTATAAGTCAAGAGTTTATCCAAAAGAATCAACAAACCAAAGATTAACCTAAGACGATAGTAAGTGTGCTTAAGAACAAACACTTCAACCCTCAAGTTAATATGTGCCCAAGAAAAAGAATTGGAGAATTATGCATTAGAGATTATATTACCAATAAACAAATTCAAGTCCACTTCCATAAATTAAATTTTCTTTTCATATCTCATGTGAACAATATTATATCATTAACCAAGCAACTAAGAGGAAAGAAGTTCCAACCTCCGCCCTTATTACTAAATAAGTCAAAAAAATAAACAACCCATCAAATCGGTCATACTTTCCTATTTTAAAAATTGTTTATAAAACCCAAGTATTTTAACACTAAAATAACAATTTGTTTTTATTAGTTTTGTTTTTTAAAATCTAAGTTTACTAACTACATATTTCTTTTATTTATATTCTTCCTTCAATTACAAATAATTTAAAAATCTTAACCAATTTGGAAAGCGTTTTTTTAAAAAAATTAAAAGTTTATAAAAGACTTCAAAAGTTGATTATAAAATTAAAATAATAATAATAATAATAATGTTGCACGCATAATTGTATATAACAGAAATCCAACGAGTTCCATTATTTTTAGCTCGTTTATTCTATTGAATCTATTTGACCCAAACATGATGAAACTACAGAAATGTAATAAATTTTTTGTCGAGGTGCCATTAATAATATTTAATGTTAAATATTTTATTTCGGAGGGGTTTTATAATTATGATGAATAGGGGTTGGGTGTCCCATTGTGTAAGATTGTGTTAATTGTTGGGTGGCCCCAAAGTCCCAAATCAAAGGCAATACAAATGGTACAAAATTTTCCTTTTGATGCAATTAATATAGCCCCATACATACTTCATTTATTAGTGCTCTCATCCTCATCTCCCATTCATTTAAAGTGGCTTTCTATTCTTCTCTTTTTCTAATCTAATCTTTCTTCTTTTTATAGGGTTCTTTTTTATATTCAAGTTTGGTTGTTAGATATCTTTGAAACCATTTTTTCAAAATTAATATTCCATATTTTAGAATAAAATTCAGTGTTACTTTCTAGAAAACATGTTTGATAGTTTTTTTTAAAGAAATGAAGGTAATTTATTCGTTTAATTTCAAGATTTTGATACGTATGTATAGGTACAAATCTTTTAATCGTATTTTTTTGAAGAGAGATCTGAAAATTACCATTACAAAAAAGTAAAGAATTTGTCAAACAAGTATTATATTTTATTTCATGATAGTTTTATTTCCTGTTTTGAAAAAAAAATACATTATTTAATCCTAATGTTTTTAGATGTCATAATGCAAATTAAGAATAGAAAGTACAATTATATGTTTCTACTATAAAAATGTAACTGGCTACTTTCTTAAAGACTGAAAAAAGAAATCTTTATAGAAATTATATATATATATATATATATATATATATATATATATATATATATGTATATATTCCCCAAATTGTTGCACATTTTGCAACATTTTGATTTGATGAGAAATGGCAAGAAAAGAAATGGGTCAAAACCAAACACCATGTTAGAACTCATTCTAATTTAATATATGAATACATGGTGGGTAAAATAGTATACTTTTGCAATTATTTCTATATTTTAATCAGATTAGATTCATTATTTCTAAAAAAACATAAGATAATATAAAAGTCAAATTATAATTTCTATCACATAATATAAAGCATTAGCATTAAAATATTATTAAAAAATCCACTCACGAACAATATATATATAAATAATTAATTAACCTCAAACTCGTCCAACATGAATAGAAATTGATATAGTCAAACACCATTAAACAAGGAATGAGAGAACACAATTACTCCTAGTTCTAACTTACCTTAAATCAAAATTATATAAATAAGTTAACATTTTTTAATTTTCTTTCTAATTTTTCTCCTAAATTCTTAAAATTGTAAAAAAAAAAAATATTGCTAAAATTTAGTCGGTCTCAACAGAAAGAGGGGTAAAATTAATTTTATCCCTAAAGTTGTTAAGTTAAATCAATCTTTACCTTAAACTCTCAATTTCATCAAATTGAACCTCGAACTTAGATAAATGTTGTGATTAATTTTACCATATTCAATTTCTACTGATTCATTCCTTAATTTTAACAAAAAAAATAATTTTCATAAACTCACTAATTTCAATGAAATCAAGTTTTACACCAAACTAAGTTTGATGAACGAATTAACTATTAATACCTTGTGAAAAATTACCACTTTCAACAAAAATTTAGCTCACAAAGGCATAAAATTGCAACACTTTAATTAACGATTAAGATTACAATGTTATCTAAATTTGGGGTGCTATTTCATGAATTTGAAAGTTAAATTAGAAGAGGATTAGATGTTGCGAGTAAGAATCAAATAAAACAATTGAGACACGTCAGAAAACTATTCTATTTTACTTTCTCCTTTTGTTTTTTTGATTCGTCAAAAAAAAAAAATCGAAATCAAGCTAAAAGCTTTAAAAGTATGTTAAAAAAAGCAAAAACCAAAAACTAAAAAGAAGAAGAAAAGAAATGATGGGAGTAAAATTAAAAAAATATATATATACAATTTCATTATACTTCAAATCAAACTCTAAAATTTCTCCTAATTCGTATTAATTATTTTTTCTTTACACCCTTAAATTCCGTACCGGACCTTCGGGATCCAGCGGCGCTAAGTTCACAACCACAGGCGGCGGAGGAGACGGCGGTTGAACGGAGCTGGAAGCGGAGGTGCCAACGCCGGCGATCTTCTGACAAGTTTGAACTAAACACTGACGACATTTAGGGCAAGAGGAATGAGAACTCAACCACTTATCTATACACTTAACATGGAATCCATGGTTACACTTGGGGAGTAGCCGAAGCTTGTCGCCGGCGGCGAAGTCCGACAGGCAAATGATGCACTCGGCGTCCAGCCCGGGGAGGTTGAGCTCCGGCGAGAATTGAACCACCGTGAAGCTCTTGATGGCCTTCTTGTGGACTCCGGCAGGGATGGCAGCCGAGGGGCGGCGGTGGTCGTCTGAGACGACGATTCGGGAGCATTTCAAAGCGCATCTGATGATGGAGTTGAGGCCTAAGGAGCAGATTAAGGCGCAGAGGAGGACGGAGAGGACCATGACGACATTCGTGTCGAAGCTGCTGTCGCCACTGCCGGAGTATGATTCTGGAGGGTCATGGACGGCGGAGGGAGGGGCGGCGGTGAAGGAGAGCTTGTTGAGGAGGAAGAGTTTCCTAGAGTAATACAACTCTTCTCCATGAGTGGAAGTGTAAACTATTGACATTTTTTTTTTATGGTTTTTGTGAATTGTTGGAGTTTTGAAAGGTGAAGTGAAGGAGGAGGGTGGGGAAGGAGAGGTATTTATAGAGATGTTAAATCACTATTCTAACACTCTCATTATTTGTGGCTTAATTTCAAAATAGGTAGTAGAAAGATTCAATAAGTGAAAGTCAATATTAATTAGGGAGAAAATGATTTTATACGGTTCGAATATAAAACTTCCTGCTCTAATACCAAGTTAAATCATCCTCTCTTGATTATTGAGGGAGCATATTGAGGATCTCACGACAATAGAAAAATGAAAAGACCTTATCTTCTTAATAAGATACCTGGTTATTAATCACACAACTAATTAATTTTTACATGAAATTTGAAAAAAAAAATGGAAGAGATTAGATAGATTTGCTTTATGGGTTTTGCCACCTTGGAATCCCACATTCAATTCTATTGGGAATTATTATTATTTTTTAATGAGTATGTATAGTGATGTTCATTTGTAGTTTTGTACTACATCTCTTAAAATGCATTAAAATTTTTGTCAAAGTTTGTAAAAATATACTTAAATTTTTTCGAATTATGCATATGGGGATGTTGTTTTCTTTGGAGTGTTAATGTTATCTTATGTGTGATCTGGTAGAAGTAGAGAAGATTTATGGTATGTGAATGAATATGACATTTCTCTTTTCACGTTCACATGTTTTTTTTTAAGATTGGTTATTATCTTAAGATTCCCGTTTAATGTCGTTGATGTAGAGTGTGGTTGATGTTTTAAATACAAATGAGCATTTTGTATTAGATACTTTAGTTGGTTAGTGAAAGAAGCACTGTTTGCCTCTCTAAGCTAAGAGTTATTTGGATTGAGAAATTGATGGGAGTAGGAGTTGCAGGGATAGGAGTAAAAAAGTCTGAGAAGTTAATATGTCATCCATTCGAATTGATGTGATCATTGATTGACCCGCTTTGATCTAATCAATTCCAATCAATTTAGTTGATTTTCTTGATTTAGTTGTTCATCTCCCTATCAGAAACTCTTTAGACTTAAAAAATGACGAGTGAAACTCTAAGGGGTGTTTGGTTTATGGGGTTGGGTTGAGTTGAGTTGGGTTAATAACCCAACTCCTTGTTTGTTTAACCAACAATTATAATCGGTGACTTAATAACCCAACCCCATGGAGTTGAGTTATTAACTCAACCGTACGGTACTTTCCGGCGGCGATCCGACAACTTTCCGACGACGGTCCGGCGAGTCTCCGACGATGGTCCGGCGAGTCTCCGACGACGGTCCCGACGAATCTCCGATGACGGTCCGGTGAGTCTCCGACGCTGGTCCGGCGAGTCTCCAACGACGGTCCGACGACTCTCCGACGGCTGTCCGGCGAGATGAAGAAAGTGGAGAAAACAAAAAGATGATGAGAGTTTTGAAGTGTGTCTTTAAGTTGCTAATACTCTAGTTTAAATAGACACCAAAAAGTCTTAATTCTTTTAGAACAAGGAATTCTAATCCTTTTAGAAAAAGAAATCCTAATCTTTTTTTAAACTTTGAAACACCATTTTCTAATCTTGTTTTGATTATCCAAAAATTCAAATTTAAAACAAATACAATTAAAACATCTAATTTTACGTGGCGCCACAATATACTCATCTAAGAAAAACTTTCGTCTTCGAAAGTTGCTAGAACTTTACAAGGGTCACATGTTCGAGTCATAATCTAAACTTAAACTCTAAACTACATTTGCACAAGAACAAAGAAGTCAAAATCATAACATAACAAGTGTCAACACACAAGCAACTCAAATAACTTTAACTAGACTTCCTGCGAGAGGCTATAAGGATCGTTGCCTACGATGTATGTAAGTATGCAGAATCTAAGACCTATGCTCTGATACCAACTGTAATAACCCTAATTTTCAAACTCAAAATTCCCTAGGGACGTTACTAAGCATAACGACGCTCCTAAGACCTTGATGACATATCTAATATTTTGTAGATATGCAACTTCAATATGACATAAAATATTTAAGTATGTTGACATATTTTTAACATCTTCACAAGGTAAACTATTTATTTCATTCTAAAGATGTCCATAGACAATGCATGTGTTTAGACAAATTTAAATAAACACTCTTCAATCTTCATATACAAAGTATTAATACTAAATTAAGACCTACCTAAATTAAAATAAAAAAGTAGTGGTAAACATGTGCATAAAAGAAGGAATAAAGTTCATATTGAAGAGTAAAAGTTATAAATAATGAATTTTATTGGAAAAGAAATATTGATATCAAACTCAATATCCATTACTTTTGCAAATACCCCTAACATACATTTGGCAAATGGTAATATATATTGTAATTTTATAATTGATCACATAATTGAGTTTTGAAATTGTAGACAAATGTGTTTGTATTTGATTTGTTGTGAAAACAAAGTAAGGAAAAAAAGTCACAAAAAAATTCAAACCTTTCACTTTACATAAGATAAAAATGATTTTTAGGGGAGAAGAAAAATTGATATCAATCTCAATATTCAGTACTGTTCTAAATATCTCATATATCTTGCAAATGGTAATATATATTGTAAATTTGTAATTGGTAGACAAATATGTTTGCAATTGATTTGGTAGAAACAAAAAAAGTAAAGAAAAAAATCACAAAAAATCAGACTTATTCACTTTACAAAAAACTGCATCAGATACCACTGACATAATAACTCAACTCTGCAACCAAACACTGACTTACTGACTCAACTCAACTCAACTCTGCAAACCAAACATTGATTTACAGAACTCACTGACAAAACAACTCTACACAACTCAACTCAACTCAACCCAACTCTGCGATCCAAACGCCCCCTAAATGTGAATTCTATATTTTTAACAAAGACACCAAACATTCAAAAACTGTAAAATAAAAAATGTGCGAGAAAATATCTTTGTAATATTCTTAAGTTAATCAACACAAGTGCTTTCACCATGTTTTATCCTCACTCACATGCTCCCTACGAAAATTTTCAAGCTAAGAACGCATAACTTTGAAGTTCCTATAGTTAGCCACCGAAAAGAAAGATACACCCTTATTGGTATAGGTAGTAGCTATCAATTCTTTTAAGCGTTTCCCATCCATACTTTCATAATCTCAGGATCCCTCTCATTCGGATGTGGATTCAGTTTATTCATATACATCTCTTCTCCGGACATCACATATTCTCTATTAATAAGTTAAAAGATTCAAAACTCTCCACCTACTTACTCTTGAACCAAAAAAAGGGCAGTTTATCAATGTTATATTGAAATGTAAATGTCAATATATTTAGTATACGTATGATTTAAGTGTTGATAAAGTTTGTGATAAACATATAACGTGAGAAAAATAAAGCATGATACGGCAATGGGAAGATAAGGTCCATAGGACCAAGCTAACTCTACATATATAATCAATACGATTTTTTTTTTTTCCAAAAATCGTAAACTGATATTATTGATCTAACAAGACATTTGTTGATATATATGATAGTAAAAATCACACATAATTAACATAAATAATTGGCACAAGTACGAACACCCACGACTTACATACACGTAGAAAGAGAGGGAGAGATAATTATGGTAAATGAATATTTATGAAATTAGTAAGATTGGAGATATTGTATTGGGGCTAGGGGTAGAGGTGTACATAAATCTGGTTGAATTGGGTTGGAAAAATTTTTTAGACTAAATTCGGGTTAATCATTCTTTTAACTAAATCAACCCTATTCATGAGAGTAACACAACTCAACTCAATCCAATATTTTCGAGTTGAGTTGGATTGGGTTATTAAGCTAATTTTATTTTTAGTTTTTATCATTATTTTTTTCTTAAATTAATAACTAAAATCACATGAAATTCAAATATCAAACTTCATAATATCTTAACATTTATTAGAAGCCTATAAGAAAAACATAAAAAATTGACCAATAATTTGTTTATAAGTATATATGTAATTAAAATAAAATTAAAAAAAAATGTAAGTTGGGTCAACTCGATCCTAAAAAACCTAACTTTTCGTTCTCCAAAGTTCTAACCCAACCCAAATCGAAAAAAAAAAAAAAACTAAGTTTCATCTGAACCTTTACGATTTAAGTTGAGTAGTCTGGATTGCTTAGATTATGAGCTATTTGTACATCCATAGGGTTTGTAGAGCAACTAGGGTTAATTGGGAATAGTAAAAGTAATTAATTGAATGGAATTAAATTAAAAATTAAAAAAATGATGATGTGGAGGTTTTTTTTTAAAGAGATAGAGTTCGTAGACATCTATGTGGATCCTCCACTCAAAACTCAAAAGGGCTTTAAATGGGCTTTCAAATTCAGATGGGCCCACCCCACTTCCCTGTGGGACCCACACTAACTGCTCTGTTGCTACGAAGCTTCCCTTCCCAATCGGCAATCCCTCAACCCTCAACCCAACAACAACAATTATTAACTATTATTTTTTTCTCTTTTTTTTTTTAAGATTTAATTAATTAATTAATTGCCCCTTACGAAGGAAACGTAGAGGTAGAAGAGACAAAAATGTAAAAAGAGAGAGATTGTGGCCCTTTCCACATGTTATCAAAAGTTCCTAGATAAGTGTTCTTTTCTAAAAGAAATTAGAATTTTTGTTCTTTGTAATGCAATTAATTTTGATTTTAAAAAAGGCTAAAGGTGGAATTGAATGTTTATATTAGGCTGGTGAATAAGGTTGCTTGCTCATTTCAAAGAAAATTTATTGTTATTTTAATTCAAATTAATTTCAATGTACATCAACCCAATAAGCGAACTTAAAATTCAAGATAAAAAAAATTCAATATAAATATTTAATATGCAATCTAATAAAGAGCACCACATAAAAGACGTTTTTATATCTCCCAATCTTTTAATTATTCTAGATGATCTCCAAGTGTCAATTTTACATTGGTTATCTCATTGAATCGACCCGATGCTACTCCACTCTCATGTCGCTACATGATTCGCTCCAATGGATATGCCACCCTGTTCGTTGAATTTTCTCATCTTAATTAATTATTTAGACTCTATTTGATAACGATTTTTGCTTCCTTTGATAACTATTTAATTTTTAGGGTTTTTTTTATAACTATTTGGTTTTTTAAAATTATACTTGTGTTAAAACGAAGGCAGTAGATAATCGAAAAGTATCACAGAAGAAAATCACACACAGTATTTACGTGGTTCACTAACGTTGTGTTAGCTACATCCATGGGCAGAGGGAGAGAGTAATTTTATTGACTGAGAGAACAAAATTACATAAAACAGATTAAACATCAGATAGGTGTTTAGAGAGTTTATATATGGCACCCCTCCTAAACCCTAATACTGAGTCGCCCAATAGGCCCAATATACGAAGAATATAAACCGATGAGTTTGGGCGTTGCCCCAAATTCCCCACTGTGGCGCCGCCCTGGACCCCGACTCACGACCTGCCAATGAGACCCCGTGATTTTGGTCATTCGAACCAAGCGGATAAATGATTCAAGGCATCTTTACAACTTGTTTTCTAATCATTTCTCTATCATGATTTTCATCTTTCCTACAATAGTTCTCATCTTTCTTAAGAAAATACTTCCATTTTTAGCTAAATTAATTTCAAACAGAAACAAGTTTTTGAAAACTATTTTTTTTAGTTTCCAAAAGTTGCCTTGGTTTTTTAAAACACATCTTAAAAGTAGATAATAAAATATGGAAAGTCATGAGTAGAAATAGTATTTATAGGCTTAATTTTCAAAAGTAAAAACTAAAAACCAAATGGTTATCAAACGAGACATTTAGTTTTTATTTTTAAAACTTAAGCCTAAAAATATTACTTCTACCCAATGAGTTTCTATGTTTTTTTTATTTACTTTGTACCTATGTTTTTAAAAACCAATCTTAGTTTTGAAAACTAAAAAAGTAGTTTTCAAAAACTTGTTTTTGTTTTTGAAATTTGGCAAGAAATTTTAATGGTACATCAAGAAAGATGGAAATCATTGTAGAGAAGATTGAGAAAAATTGTGAAAAATCAAGCCTAATTTTCAAAAACCAAATGGTTATCAAATGAAGGCTCAGTTTTTGGTTTTTAGTTTTTGAAAATTATGCTTGTTTTCTCACGATTTCTCCATTATTGTTTTGCATTTTCTCTATAATGATTTTTCCATATTTTTTAAAGAGACATTTGAGTTTCTAGTCAAATTACAGAAACAATAAATAAGTTTTTGAACAATATTTTTCCATCTCTATATTTATGTCAAAATTAATTTATTTTCTTGTTATTATGGTCTTTAACAATATTGGACAATTTAGACCTCATTTGATAACCATTTAGTTTTTTATTTTTTAAAACTGGGTTTGTTTTTCATTATCATGGTTTCCATCTTAATCTATGGTGGTTCCATCTTTCTTAAGAAAACACTTGAATTCTAAACCAAATTCTAAAAATAAAAACACCTTTTTAAAACTTTTTTTATTTTAAATTTTTTAAACTTGTCTTGATTTTTGAAACACAAAGTAGATAAGAAACACATGGAATACCATTGGTAGAAGTAGTATTTATAAGTTTAATTTAAAAAAAAAAACTAAAAACCAAATAGTTATCAATCGGACCTTAATTTTTTTATTTTTATTTTTTAAAAATTAACCCTAAAAATACTACTTCTATCAATGAATTTCTATATTTTCTTATCTACTTTGTACCTATGTTTTCAAAAACCAAATTAAGTTTTAAAAACTTAAAAAATGTAGCCCCGTTTGATAACAATTTGATTTTTTGTTTTTGGTTTTTGAAAATTATGTTTGTTGGTTCATAATTTCTCTTCATCTTCTCTACCATGATTTCCATATTTCTTAAAGAACCATTTAAGTTTCTAGTCAAATTTCAAAAACAAAAACAAGTTTTTGGAAACTACTTTTTTTAGTTTTCAAAACTTAGCTTGGTTTTTGAAAATATAAGTGCAAAGTAGATAAGAAAATATAGAAACTCATGGATAGAAGTAGTATTTTTAGACTTAATTTTCAAAAACTAAAAACTAAATGGTTATCAAACGAGACCGTAGTTTTCAAAAATTTATTTTTGTTTTTGAAATTTGGATAAAAATTTAAATGATACTTCAAAAAATATGGAAATCATTTTGTAGAGAAGATAAAAAAAAAATTATAAAAAAATAAGCATAATTTTCCAAACAGAAATAAAACAAGACAAAGTAATGTGATCAAGGATAATAAATTATTAGAATATTTAAAAATATATTAAACAGAAATAGAGTTTTAAAAATTTACACGTAGTGTTTACTATAGAAAAATAATGATTATTGGGGACCAAACTGTAATATCAACTCTATATAATGATGGATTTTGTTGAATTTGTTCCAAAGATAATAATTTATAGAATAGTGATTTGTTCGCCATATGAAAATAATCATTTGTAGATGAGATATAATTCAAGTTATAGGTTGAAAAATGTAATGCACAGTTTGGTAAAATGATTCGTAAATAATTATATCTTAGTAGAAAAGAAGATTCGAAATAATTATATATATATTGAAATTTATTGTTAAAAACTTCGATGGAGTACCATATTGGAATGTTAACATGGAAATTTTTAATGTTTACTCCCACTTTTTGGTATTAGTTAATTTTTTTCTCTAATTTAGTGGGTGTCTTGAGTAATTTACCAACATCTTGATTAGTTTTATGAGATGACTATTTAATTCTATGATATTTAGTTGTCAAATTACGGGTAGAATTTAAATTTTCTTGAATATATTGGTGGTAAATCTCGAGTTTGCTCAACAAGAACATAGCTCAATTGACATCAAGTAAGATTTATAACTAAGAGGTCATAAGTTCGAATCTCTCACCCCCAAATGTTGATGTACTAAAAAAAAGACAAATTATTCAATAAGGTCACCACAGTATGACTGCCTCATAATAATCGTCGGATGTCGATCCAATAATTTTCATGCCCCATAATATCCCTTAGATATAGGCCACATTGTGGCGGCCTCACCAAATAATTTCTCGACAACTAGAGACAATTTATGGTAGTTTTCTTTCTTACTCAAAACTTTCAATTTTTTGAAATTGGATCTTAGATTTGAATAACTGCTACCATTTTTATCTTATGTTCTTATTACATTTACCCACTAATTTTCAAAATTTATATCTATTGCAACTGCAAGTCAATTTTGTTGGATGTTTTAACAACTATACATTAATGCATAAGATCAATCCCTAGCATAAATCAATCTACGAGAGATTGACTATTGAATAAATCTCTTTTACCTAACTAACTTAAACAAAACTCTGACCTTTTTGTGTCATTTTTCTCTAAAGTGTCCCTCCTAATTTATACTAGGCTACAATTGAATGTGCTTGAAAATTTTCTTTTAATAATTTTTCAAATGAAAACAAATTAAAAGGTTAAGATAATATTACTCATCCAGAAGGTTGAATTAGATAAAATTAAAAGTTTAATTGATTCACCTCACTAAATTAATGGATAAATTTTGAATTTTCCTAAGTTACTAAATTCAACACTTCTAAGTTGGTGATGTTGGGATGTATGTCCTAATCTCGTTTTGTTTGTAATTTTACCATTTGAAATTAATAAGAGTTATTTATTTCATCGCTTTGTGTCTCGCAAATTTTGCAAACTTTGTCCAATAAACTAAGCTCCAGGGTCATTGAATTTATGAGAGAATTAGAACTTGAACGGTGTGTAGTGGACACACGGAGAGGATCACGTTCAAGTTAATGACCCCAACGGTCTACAGTATATGGATAGGGTTGGAGACCTAATCCTGGATACGCTGTGGATGCGACCCGCTTTGTATTAGATGCAAACGAGGTGATCTGACTCGTTCATGTGGTTGACATGTGAGTGGGGGCATCCTGTGCAATGAGATTGTACAAAACCGGACCGTGAATTATTAGACCTATTGATGTAACACCGTTAACAGTATGAGACTTATAACTTCGTAGATGACCATTAGTGACTCGACCTGAATCCTGAGCGTGTTACGGACTCTTGTCTACGAGGTCTGTCTTTTGACTAGTACGGGTGAGGGTGGTCACATTTATTGAAGGGATCGAATCCCGCAGCGAAAGCGATTGTTAATCGCGTGTTCTTAATTTAGTTACATGGATTACAATCAAGAACTAATCTAACTAGATTAAGCATGCATTTCTACAAGATGGACAACAAGATATTACCTTTGAAGAAATCTTTTTTCAAGTGCTCCTTCTCCCACGATCACGATCTCAGCAACTCAAACCCGAACGATCACGGACACTACCACCGGATCTTCTCCGTTGTTCTCTAGGTGAGGGAGGAAGGTGGGTTCCTTTTAGGTAAGGTGAGATGATCTTATCAAATTGCCATTGGAACTCTTTCCAACACAATGTGAGAGAATGCTCTAGGGTTTCTCAAAGAGATTGCTACACTTTCCTTAACATGCAAATTGCATCTCATGCAATCTTTTATAAGGAAATAGGATGGAAATTACCATCCTGTTCTTCCTTCATTCTCTCATTAGTATATAGTTTATATGTGAATCTAATTCAGATTAAAACCATATATTATATCAATTATATCATATATAACTGATATAACACCTCATATATGAAATTGAACACTTCAATTTCATTCCTAACTTTATACCTTCAATATTACCATGTTGAGCCAACGGAGGGACCTAATGGACCTACAATTCATGAACTCCAATGATGTGAGATTAACTGATCAAACTCTTTAATCTAATTAATCAATATTCATTAACCACAAGTCACTCCACTATAGACTTGTAGCTGCACTCTCCTCACTGTAGATTATATTGTGTCCACTGATATAATTATTACCCATGAGTCGACCCTTCACAGGTTGTTCGTAATCACGGCTGGGTCAAATTACCGTTTTATCCCTGTGATTACCTCTTTGTTCCTTAAGCACCACTGGTCCTCTAATGAACAACAAGTCTAAGGTCCTACCATAGACTCATACCCTCATAGAGGGCGGGGCCCCGTTGTTCAAGACCTGGAGTCAGTTCTTAAGGGAACAACCTATCTAATTCCTTAGTGTAGGAATGAGTGAATTTCATCTTGCACAGTTAAGTCCCCAGGTACCTACGAGGTTCTGTCCCTTAGAAGGTAGGCTTATTGAGTTGGCTACAGGCCACTCTCACCCATACTAGTCTAAGGACAAACCCCTATAAGCAGGAGTTCTTAACTTGCTCAAGATTCAGGTCGAGTCACTAATGACAATCTATAAACTATTAGTCTTATCCTGTTAACGGCGTTATACTGGTGAGACTAATGATTTACAGTCCGGTCATGTATGAACTCTTCATATAGGATGCCCCAACTCGCATGTCAACCACATGAATGAGTTGGATTACCTCATTTGTACTAATTACAAAGTGGGTCGCATCCATGGTGTTACCATAATAAGGTTTCCAACCTTATTCTTATGCCATAGACCATTTAGGTTATACTCTTGAACATAATTCAAATAGTGTCTACTACACTGATGTTCAAGATACATTATAACTTTGGAGCTTAGTTTATTAGATTTATAAAGCAAGAATATAATTTTATCAAAATAAATAACTCTTTATTTATTTGATCAAAATTACATAAGTTTAGGGCACAAATCCCAATAACTTCGCCCAATATGCCTATCTTCTCAGGGACAGGGCTACGTGAGGAGCTGGAAACTTAACTACGCGAGATGAAATTCACTCGTTCCCGACTTTAGGGAAACTAGAGGGGTTGTTCCCTTAAGTGTTGCCTCCAGGGCTTGGACAACGGGCACCCACCCTCTCACTTGTCCGAGAGGGGTGTTGTGTATGGTTGGACCATTACAACGTTGTTGTTCATTAGAAGAGCAGTGTGGACTTAAGGAGCAAGAAGTAGACACAGGGGTAAAACGGTAATTTGACCCAGTAGTGTCTACGAACAACCTGTGAAGGGTCAACTCATGGGCATTGGTTATATCAGTGGACACAACTTGTCTTACACTGACGGGAGTGTAGCTACGGGCTTTAGTGGAGTGTTAGCGTAGCTAATGAATGTTGATTAACCGGGTCAAAGAGTTTGACAGGTTAATCTCGGATCGTTGGAGCTCGTCACTATGGGTCCATTAGGTCCCTCGGTTGGCTCAAACTGGATTAATAGAAGGTTTACAGTTTTGGTGTGAATTTGAAGTGTTCAAGTTCACTAAAGGGTAATTATGTCATTTATATTATAGATATGAATGACATATTATATAGTTTAACGTGAATGAGATTCATAATAAACTATAGGTTAACCTAATTGTCTAATTAGGGCTAATTTGGAGAAATTAGATTGAGAGAAATTAAATTGAATGTGATTCAATTTAAAAAATTCACAATTATACAAATGTGATTTGTATAATAAGATATGAGATATCTTATTATATGCGGTTATGCAAATATGATTTGCATAACCTATGGTTGTGGTAAAATGGTAAATAAGTGGAGATTTCAACTCCACCTATCACCATTATATAAACCCTTTGCAAGAAGGGTTTGATATGCGTGTTGCTCATTTTTTGGATTTCTCACCAAAGAGCATTACAAAATTCTCTCAACCCTCTCTCAATCTCTCCTCCCCTCTCACCAAAAAGGAGTTCCACCACTCTCCTTCTACCAAACGTAGAACAACCGAGAAACTTCGTGGAAGTGTCTGGTTACTCACTGTTCGAGGAGATCGAGGACGTTGAGATGGTGATCACGAAGGGTTCGTGAAAGGAGAAGGAAAACTTGAAGGCGATTCTTTAACAAGTGAGTGTGCTTACCACTTTTTCTTCTTATTCAGCATGTTTAGCCTTGTTTTTATGAGATAGAAACTGTTTTAAGAAAACAGATTTTGCAACGATACCACGGTGATTCGATCACCCTTCCGCTGCGCGGGATTTCATTCCCTTCAATTGGTATAAGAGTCAATCGTTGGCTTCTCGTTGTGCATCTGTTTTCTTAAAATTAGGTGGGTAATTGCTTCAATTTATGTGATGAATTGTGGTTTGCATGATTGGATGTTTTCGGTTTTGGCACTAGTTTAGGTTTATTTTCTGTTTGATGAGATCAAATTGTAAAGGTCCGTGCTTTTGAGAAAATTAGAAAATAAATCGAGTTTGTAACTCCGTGTCTTTGGCGGCAAGAGTTGTTGTGAAGAAATCAGAGCGGAAACAGGTGAGAAACGACGAACAACAACAAGAGGAGCTTGTTGTTTTGTCGACGACGTTCAGACGTTGTTCTTCGACGTCTCAACGTTGTCCGCGTGAAGGATGGCCTGACCGCAGATCAGCGTTGCAACGCCATGGCGTGGAGCACGTGGCGTGCGACGCTCAATGCTACGGTGTTGCAACACTGCGTGCATAGTGGGCGGTTCCAACAGTTTTTTCACGCGAGACGTGAGTTGATGATCATTTCTCAAAGGTGGGGCATTCTAGTTTTGGTTTTTTTATTTAATTATTATTTTGTAAAATGTATATTTATTTTATTTTAATTAAATTAATTAATTAATATTAATATAAATGTTATATTAATGTTAATTAATTTATTTAGTGCCCCTAAGTGCCAAAACCGGTCCGATTTTTGCTATTTAATTATTTTATGCATGAGATGTATGAAATATTTTTATTCTATGTGCATAATGTATGTCATATAGATTTAAAATCTCACCTTAGGTTAAACATTTCATGCATCATTTTTATATTATAAGTGTTATAATATACAGTAAACATGATAGGTTATATTCTAAGTGTTATAATATAATTAAAAGCATGTTTTAATTTATTTAATATAAGAGTTATATTTTTATATTAAAAGCATGCTCATGCATTTAATTCATGTGATGAATATTTGTTATAGTATATAGTTATTCATGTGATGAATGATCAAACATTATAACATAGAAATGCATGTAACCTAAGTTAATTATTAGTTTTAAAATGTTTAGAACTTGAATAATTAAACTTAGGTTTTCTAGTTCTAATAAGATTGGAATTAGGAAATCAAATATGACCTTTGAATGGTGACTGATAAGTAACTCTGTCTAAGGAAAGTTTTGTCTAAGGTCAGTATTTAAGTCGACGCTTTCATGAACACCTCTACACGAAACCGACCTGGGAGTGAATTCGGTCTGGAGATTCTTAGGTTATATTATCGTGAATGACGTTAATTAAAAGTTGATTAATTTACTCACATAGACCTAAGTTAATAATGTGATTATAAACTTAGGCTAAATCAATATAAGAGTTATACTGGTAGACTTTGGTAAATTTTAGCCGGTTTATCTAGGTCAATCCTGAATAATATAAAGTGTTGAGTGAGAGGAAATAAAGTTTATAAGATACATTTAATTTTCGACCACAAATCTCCGTTAAAGTCCGCGCCGTGAGATCCATACTCGGCCTCGTGGCGCAAATGGGAGCGTCCCCCTTCGGATGGTATTTTATTTTTTACTTCCTTTCCCACTCTTTTTATACCATCTTTTCCTCCAAAATTCTACAATAAATTCTACAACTTTCAATCCTCCAAAAATCTCAAAAATATCTCATTGTTTCTCTCTCCAAGTTCTCAATTTTTTTTTCCATCTTATTGTTGAGAGAGTTTTGTTGTATTGTGAGGATTGATTTGTTGGAGTTAAATTAATTTGTAAGTCTATTCTATCAAGAGAGTTTATTTGCGTGTTCTTCAAATTTACCAAACTTTGTAACGGTTTGATCCTAACCCGTGTAAAGATCGAGTTTTCTCTTGAACCCATAAAAAGAGCGGTGTAGCGGTTGGGCTCTAATCCATGAAAAAAGTCAGTAAAGTTTTTATTCAAATTCCCAAGAGGCGCTTGGGGAGTGGAGTAGGTCGAGTTTGACTAAACCACTATAAAATTACAGTGTCCTATTATATAATTCTTTCCTATTTATTTTTATAATTATTAGTAGTAATTTATGCATGCTTTCATTTGTTCTTAATTGTTAAGTATTTGATAGAATTAATTTTTCATACTTTTTATCTATCTTACTTATTGGTTTAATTTTTCTTAATTGCTTTTAAAAAGATTGTTAATTAGATAAATTGAGCTTACTTAGGAAAAAGTTAATAAAACCCTATTCACCCCTCTCTAGGGTTGTCATACCGATCCAACAATCTCAACCAACAAAGATTTTCAAATTAAAAAGCTACTCCCACCATTATATCAACAACCTAACCCCCTCCCACACTTGAATTATACATTATCTTCAATGTATACAACATAACTCAATAAAACAGTCTTAAGGACAACAAAACTTAAAAGGAGAATGATACTGCCTTGAATTTGATGACTCAAAAATTTTCCAAATACTCCATCATAAAATAAAGATGCAAGGTTGAATCATGCGCAGTTACACAAGGAACAATAAGTGGAAGCTTTAAATTGACACACAATTTTGTAACTAAATGCAATAATAAGAAGAAAGCAAACAAGTAAAAGAAATTGATGTCTGACTGTCTCCAGGAAGTGCAAAATTTTAATGTTGATTGCTCGACGGTGCGTTAGTACGACTTAATCATCACTTAATATAACTTTCTCTAGATGTCTCTCTTCAACATCCCAATAAGTCTTTGCTATCCATGAGCTTGATTGCACCATGTGAAAACACCTCTATGACTGTAAAAGGCCTCACCCATCTTGATTTCAACTTACCTGGAAACAACCGCAACCCTAAGTTAAACAAAAAGACTTGTTGACATAGTTCGAAAGAACGATTATGAATCATCGTGTCCTGCCATCTCGCCGTCCTCTCCTTGTACAACTTGGCATTCTCATACGCTTGGGTTCTATACTTCTCTAATTAATTCAGTTGAAGTAGTCATTGCTCTCCAGATTTTAGTGGGTCAAGGTTCAACTTTTTGATTGCCAATATGATTATACTTTAATTTAAAAGGTAATGACAAGCCTTCCAAACACCAATCGAATGGTGAGGTACCTATCGATATTTTGTAGGTCGTATGATATGCCCAAAGAGCATCGCCAAGCTTGATGGGATCGAATCCCGCAGCAGAAGTGTTTTGAATCGCGTGTTCTTGTAATTTGTTACTTAGATCAAATTTAACACATGCATAATTCGATTAAGGATATAAATTAGAGAATGGACAACATATAGATTACCTTTGCATACCTCCTTCAACGAACTCCACGTGCTCCTTTGCTCCTCACGATCTCACGTTTCCAACAAATCCGACGCAACCGATTTGCACCATTAAGTCTTCTTCGTTGTATCTCTAAGAGAGGGAGGAAGGTGAGATTCCACTTTGAAGTTTGGGAGACTTTTGAGAGAAGGAAAAACTCTTTTTCCAACTTTGAGAGAACTAGGGTTTCTTATCTTAGATTGCTTTACAAATGTGCATTTTATGCACATATTTATAGGAAAATATGGTGGAAATGACCATCCTACCCCTATAGTGCTCTTACTATGTATTTCTCATTTTGTATATAGATTAAACTATATGTTATATCAATTATATCACATATAATTGATATATCTCATATATGAAACTGAAAACTTCAATTTCACTCCAAAATTTATATCTTCAATATTTCCATGTTGAGCCAACGGCAACGGAAGGACCTAATGGACCTATAGATCATGAGCTCCAATGATACAAGATTAATCAATCAATCTCTTTGATCTAAATAACCAACATTTATTAACTATGAGTCACTCAACTATAGAATCGTAGCTGCACTCTCTTCATTGTAGATTGTGTTGGGTCCATTGATATAATCAATACCTGTGAGTTGACCCTTCACAGGTTGTTCATAATCACAGTTGGGTCAAATTACCATTTTACCCTTATGATTACATCTTGCTCCTTAAGCACCACCGATCCTCTAATGAACAACAAGTCTATGGTCCTACCATAAACTTAATCCTTCTTAGGTCAGTAAGAAGGTGGGGCCCTGTTGTTCAAGACCTAGATTCAGTTCTTAAGAGAACAACCTATCTGATTCCCTAATTTAGGAATGAATGAATTCCATCTTGCAGAGTTAAGTTCCCAACTACTTACAAGGTTCTGTCCCTGAGAAGGTAGGCTTATTGAGTCGGCTACAAACCACTCTCATCCATACTAGTCTAAGGACAAACCCCCATAAGCAGGAGTCTATAACTTGCTCAGGATTCAGATCAAGTCACTATTGATCATCTATAAATTATTAGACCGATCTTGTTAACGGTGTTACACTAGTGTTGGATTTTATGTCCTAAAACTCGTGGTTTTGTAAACTGAATGTATATTCTATTTCACAATAAAGATGTTATTGAAATTTATTCAGTAAAGGTGTTATTGAATATTGTGTAACCTTAATCCAATAAAGAACTCTTGGCTATAGGATGAATACTTAAACTTTATGTGTGACATAAAAGTGGATCAAGTTCAAGTTATAGCGTAAGCAGTCTATATAGTAAAAGGATAGAGTGGTACCTTATTATGCGGGGGACACTATGCACGCGACCCACTTTGTAGAGAACAAACGATGTGATCCTAAATCGTTCATGTGGAGACATGTGAGTGGGGGCGCCCTATGCAATGAGTTTGCATAAGACTGGACCGCAAAATAGTCACTTAAACTTTATAACTCCGTTTACTGTCTTAACTGACTATATTCATACGATAACCTAGGTAACTCGATCTTAATCCTGAGCGTTCTATGGACCCCTGTTTATTCGGATTATCCTTAGATTTGTATGGGTGAGAGTGGCCCGAGACTTCCGACTCAATAAGCCTTCCATTTCAGGGATAAAATCGGGTAGATAGCCGGGAACATAGTTCTGCAAGATGTAATTCACTCCTACCCGCTTTAGGGATTAGTAGAGAGGTTGTTCCTTAAATCATCGACTCGGGTCTTGAACAATGGGCCCACCCCTCTCATTGGCCTGAGAGGGATTCGGTTTGCTGGTTGGACCACAAACCAATTGTTCATTAGAGGATCAGTGGGACTTAAGGAATAAGAGGTAATTATAGGGGTAAAACGGTATTTTTTGACCCAGTTGTAATTACGAACGACCAGTGAAGGATCGACTTACTAATCATGGTTATATCGAGTGGACAGAAATATATCTACAGTGAGGAGAGTGCAACCACTGGGGTTTAGTGGAGTGTCCCGGTGGTTAACGAATGTTGATTAGCTAGGCTAAAGAGTTTGGCCGGTTAATCTCGTATCGTTGGAGCTCATGATCTATAGGTCCATTAGGTCCCCCTTACTAGCTCGGACTAAGCCTTGTAACATTTTGAGAGAAAAGAATTTGAATTGTTCAAATTCGAGTTTGGGAGAAAGCGTTAATTATATGTGATATATTTAACGAATCATAGCTTAATTATGAATTAAACTATGATTAAAAGGAGGTGTATATATTTAAATATGATTTAAATATTGGATCGGTTTATAGCATAAATAAACATTCATGTTCGGAAAAACGATCGAGATCGAACAATTTATTTAATTTAATATTTGATATTAAATTAAATTAAAAATTAATTAATTAAATTAATTTTGAATTATCTAATTAATTATATTAATTTTAATTAAAAATCAATTTAATATTGATTTTTGAATTAAAATTAAATGAAAAATAAATAGATTTTCATGATTTTCATGAAAATCAACTTGACAAGTTGCCCAATCCTCCTCATTTTCAAAATTCACCAAAATTGGCCACCTCCATCTCAAAGCATCCTCATCACCCTTGCGTTGTCACTCCATTCAAGCTTATTGAAGCTTTATATAATGGTGATTTGAGGGATGTTGAGAGAATTTTGCAGAAAATTCTAAATTCCCAAATTAGTGACCTTTGAGGTCTTTTCTTCCAAATTCTCTCAACCTAGGATCCCACAATCCGTTCTAAGGCCTGAGGATAGTAGGGAAGACTCTAACGGTCGTCCACGAAGTGTTCGTCTTTGAAAACCATCCATAGGGTGAAGAGAATTTGATCTTCAAAGTTGAGTTTTCTATCCTCTGCTTTTTCCAAACTTTGAGCATGTTTTTTATTTTACAAAATTGATCAACTTAGAGTGTTCAAGATCCAAAATTGCTTCCGCTTTCTTAATCTAGACTCTTTCAATTGGTATCAGAGCAATTTTGAGCACTCAATTTGATCTATTTTGTTCTGTGGTGGGTGTTCTTTGAAATACAATTTTTCTAGCCGTCTAAACTGTTCTTCTGGCTTTGGCATTTAAATTGAGCATCAATTTGTGCTTTATTTTCAAATTGCTCAAGTGTGTTTGAGCATTAATGTGTGTAGAATAAGCTATAAAAATTTCGGGTCGATTGGAGTTCGGGAAGACCTTCAATTTTAAGAGAGAAGCATGAAAGATCATAAAATTAATGAACAGAGGCACTTTTTCCACATTCTGCTATTAGCTACAGTAATTTCATTCTACGACCCGCGTTATTCTTTTCAAAATGAAGAAGATGGTGATGTCACGATGACGCCAGCGCCTTGGTTTGTTGACTTTGACTATTTTTGGTTGACTTTGACCAGTTCAATTAATTTTGGACCGGTTCAGCTCGATTTTGGTCCGGTTCAGGTGTTTTTAGACCGGTTCTGACTATTTCAAGGCCGGGTTTTCCATTTTTGAGGTCCGTTTCACCAATTAGAGGCCTGGTTCAACCTTTTGAAGGTCTGGTTCACACATTTGCAAGCTGGTTCGACCCAAATTCGAAGAGTTCGAAGTGACTCGATGTTAATTCTAGATTATTATTGTAATAATTTAGTAGTTTGCTTGCATTAGATGCCAAAACCAGTCCACTTTAGTGTGTTTAATTAATTATGCATTGTGAATGTATATTTTAATTAAAATCCCTGATTGTATGTGCATAAAGTATGCCATATAGTTTTTAAAATCCCACCATAGGAAGCATGCTCCATGCATTGAAAATATGTTATAAGTGTTATAATATATTTTATGCATGTTTATTGGGTTACATAAGAATTAATATAAGTGTTATATTAATATATGAAACAAATATTATATGTTTTAATTATAATTAATATAAGGGTTATATTAATTAAAAATTATACATATAATTGCTATGCATTTATTCATGTGATGAATTTGTTATAAATGTATGTTTATTCATGTGATGAATGTTCAATCTGTTTATAACATAGAAATGCATGTAACCTAAGGTTAATTAATTAGTTTTAAAATAGTTTTAGAACTGGAATTAATTAGACCTTAGGTTATCTAGTTCTAATAAGATTAGAATTAGGAAACCAATAATTTATAAACTTTGATTAAAGAGGGACTCTGACTAAGGAAGGTTTTGGCTAGGTTGGGGTACTTAAGCTGACGGAAACGGAACACCCCTACCTGGGAACTGACCTGGGAGTGAATTTAATCCATAGGTTTATAAATTATCTTTCGTGAGTGGCGTTTATTAAATGTTAATAAATTGAACTCGTAGACCTAGGTTTATTAAATGGTTAATAGACTTAAGTAATTCCAGTATAATTGTTATATTGGTAGACTTAGGTCATATTATTTTAAATAGGAATATGCCTAAGTAAAAAGTACCCAAACTGTTTAAAATACTTAGTGGGAGTGAAAAGGTATATATGATATATCAATTTCCTCTTACGCTCTCCACGAAGTTCACACAGTGAGATTTATGCTCGGCCTCGTGATGTCAATAGGGCATCCCCATTCGGATGGTGTTTGCATAAATCAAGAGAAATGTGAATGGAGAAAGTATTTATAGTAAGTGGGAGAAGGAAGTGTGTCAACACATCCTACGGTCTCTCCATTAGGTTGGACCGTGAGATTCCCATATTGCGTCTGCGCAGTTGCTCAAGTAGCACCATCCATTCGGAGGATGTAACATGGGATTGGAACAACTCAAACTCGAGAAATGGATAGAAGTCTATTAGGTCCATTCCCGGCTTTGTCTCTCCGGTTCGGTAGCATTGTTGGGGCGACCTGCGAGGTCACGAAAATGGCGGGTCACACTTACAAGAATTGCTAAGTGTTAGTAAGTTCTTGACCAAAGTAGCGATAACTAGAATGTTATAGGAATAAGAGTTATTAAGGTATTAACATTTAGTCAAGAATGTCTTGGTTCGGTGAAGGAGTGATTGATCGCCTCAGTAGCGGTTGCTCGACTCACTTTGAAGTATCGTTGCAAAAACAATAATGAGTTTATGGGTACATTATTACTTTTGCTAAATTCTTAAATTGGATAGGTTACAAACAATTCACTAATAGAATTCATTCTTTTTCAAACATGTCGAACTCTTTTATCCAATTACTCGCCTTCAATAAACTTAGCGGTGATAATTATGGAACACGAAATCAAACTTGAATACAATTCTTGTTCTTGATGATTTGAGGTTCGTCTTATCGGAGGAATATCCTCCCCCCCCTCACCGCAAACCGAATTGTTTGGGATGCTTATGTGAGATGGATTAGGGCTAATGAGAAGGCCAGAGTCTATATCTTAGCCAAACATATCGATGTGTTGTCTAAGAAACATGAGACCATGGTCACCGCAAAGGAGATCATGGGATCATTCTGAGCGATGTTTGGACAACCGTCCTCATCGGTCCATTATGATGCTATCAAATATGTTTACAACTCCCGTATGAAGGAGGAGCCTGCGTTAGGAACATGTCCTTGACATGATGACCCACTTCAACGTAATTTGAAGTAAATGGGCGATCATAGATGAGAAAAGTCGGGTAACCTTTATTATGGAATCTCTTCTGAAGAGTTTCCTGCCATTCCGCACAAATGCGGTGATGAATAAAATAGAGTATAACCTGACTACTCTCGTCAACGAGCTACAGACTTTTGAGTCCCTCATGAAATCAAAAGGAAAAGAGAAAGAGGCAAATGTTGTCACTTTGAAGAAGTGCCTAAGAGGATCGTCCTCTGGGACCAAGTCTAGTCCTTCTTTTTCTAAGAATAAGGGTATTCAGAAAAAGAAGAAGAAGGACAAAGGGAAGGGACCAGCTCCCACACGCAAGGCTAAGGCCACAGGAAAATATTTTCATTGTGGTGGTGACGAACACTGGAAGAGGAATTGCCCAAAGTACCTTGCAGAAAAGAAAGCTGAGAAGGAAAAACAAGGTAAATATGATTTACTTGTTGTTGAAACATGTTTAGTGGAACATGATGATTCTGCCTGGATATTAGATTTAGGAGCCACTAACCATGTTTGTTCTTCTTTTCAGGAAACTAGTTCCTGGCAGCAGCTTGCAGATGGGGAGATAATTCTCAGGGTTGGAACGGGAGAGATTGTCTCAGCCAAAGCAGTTGGAGCAGTGAAGCTGTTGTTTAGAGATAGATTCGTTTTATTAGAAAATGTACTTTTGGTTCCTGGAATCAAAAGAAATCTTGTATCTATCTCTTGTTTGCTTGAACATATGTATAAAGTATCCTTTGATCATAATGAAGCGTTAATTTACAAAAGAGGTGTACGAATATGTTCTGCTAAACTTGAAAACAACTTATTTGTGTTAAGACCAACAGAAGTAAAAGCTATTTTGAACACCGAGATGTTTAAAACAGCTGATACTCAAAATAAAAGGCAGAAACTTTCTCCCAGTACCTATCTTTGACACTTGAGACTAGGCCACATTAATCTCAATAGGATTGGGAGATTGGTCAAGAGTGGTCTCTTAAGTCAGTTAGATGACAACTTTTTACCACCATGTGAGTCCTGTCTTGAGGGAAAAATGACTAAAAGACCTTTTTCTGAAAAAGGTTATAGAGCCAAAGAATCCTTAGAACTCGTGCATTCGGATCTTTGTGGTCCTATGAATGTCAAGGCACGAGGAGGGTATGAATACTTCATCAGTTTTATTGATGATTATTCTAGGTATGGCTATCTTTACCTAATGCATCATAAGTTTGAAACCCTTAAAAAGTTCAAGGAATACACGGCAGAAGTTGAGAACACATTAGGTAAAACAATTATAACACTTCAATCAGATCGAGGTGGAGAGTATATGGATTTAAGATTCCAAGACTATATGATAGAACATGGAATTGTATCCCAACTCTCAGCGCCCAGTACACCTCAGCAGAATGGTATATCTGAGAGGAGAAATAGAACCCTGTTAGACATGGTTCGATCTATGATGAGCTACGCTCAGCTGCCTAGTTCGTTTTGGGGATATGCAGTAGAAGCTGTTGTATATATTTTAAACATGATTCTCTCTAAGAGTGTTTCAGAAACATCCTACGAGTTATGGAAAGGGCGTAAAGGGAGTTTACATCACTTCAGAATTTGGGGATGTCCGACACATGTGCTGGTGTCCAATCCAAAGAAATTGGAACATCGTTCAAAATTATGCCTATTCGTAGGGTACTCCAAAGAAACGAAAGGTGGCCTATTTTATTATCCTCAAGAGGACAAGGTGCTTGTGTCGACAAACACCACGTTCTTAGAGGAAGACCACATGAGAGATCATCAGCCTCGTAGCAGGATTGTCTTAAGTGAAATTTCCAGGGAAGCTACAGATAAATCAACAAAAGTTGTTGATCAAGCTGGTCCTTCTCAAGTGTTGAGAATGCCTCGACGTAGTGAGAGGAATGTTAGACAACCTGACCGTTATTTGGGTTTGACTGAAACCCAAATCATCATACCTGATGATGGCGTCGAGGATCCATTGACCTATAAACAGGCAATGAATGATATAGATAGAGACTAGTGGATTAAAGCCATGGACCTTGAAATGGAGTCAATGTACTTCAATTCGATGCGAAACTTGTAGATCAACCGGATGGTGAAAGACCTATCGGTTGCAAGTGGATCTACAAGAGGAAGCGAGATCAAGCCGGTAAGGTGCAAACCTTTAAGGCTCGACTTGTGGCAAAGGGTTATACCCAAAGGGAAGGGGTGGACTATGAAGAAACCTTCTCCCCTGTTGCCATGCTTAAGTCCATTAGAATACTCTTGCCCATTGCCACGTTTTATGACTATGAAATTTGGCAAATGGATGTCAAGACAGTCTTTTTGAATGGCAATCTTGAGGAGAGTATCTATATGGATCAACTAGAGGGGTTCATAGTTCAGGGTCAAGAGAAAAAGGTTTGCTAGCTTAAACGATCCATCTATGGATTGAAACAAGCTTCTAGATCCTGGAATATAAGATTTGATACTGCAATCAAATCTTATGGTTTTGAACAGAATATTGATGAGCCTTATGTTTACAAGAAGATAGTCAATACCACTGTAGCTTTCTTAGTTCTATACGTAGACGATATCTTGCTCATTGGGAATGATGTAGGGTTCCTGACTGGTGTTAAGCAATGGCTAGCAACCCAATTCCAAATGAAAGATTTGGGAGAGGCTCAGTTTATTCTTGGAATCCAAATCGTTCGAATCGCAAGAACAAAACGCTAGCACTGTCTCAGGCATCTTATATTGACAAGATGTTGGTTAGATATAAGATGCAGAATTCCAAGAAGGGTTCATTACCCTTCAGGCATGGAATTCATTTGTCTAAGGAACAGTGTCTTAAGACACCTCAAGAAGTTGAGGATATGAGACGCATTCCCTATGCTTCAGCTGTCGGTAGTCTGATGTATGCCATGCTATGTACTCGACCCGACATATGCTATGCAGTGGGAATAGTCAGTAGGTATTAGTCTAATCCAGGATATGATCACTGGACTGCCGTTAAGAACATCCTCAAGTATCTTAGGAGAACAAAGGACTATATGCTTGTGTATGGCGCAAAGGATTTGATCCTTGCAGGGTACACTGACTCTGATTTTCAAACTGATGTGGATTCGAGGAAATCCACATCAGAATCAGTGTTCACTCTTAACGGAGGAGCTATAGTATGAAGGAGTATAAAGCAAGGTTGTATTGCTGACTCCACCATGGAGGTTAGTCACGTCGCGACTGGCAAGCGGCGAATGAGGTCAGTATGGCTTAGGAAGTTCTTGAGTGATTTGGAAGTTGTTCCAAATATGAATTTGCTTATCACCCTTTATTGTGATAATAGTGGTGCAGTGGAAAATTCCAAAGAACCTAGAAGCCATAAGCGCGGAAAGCACATAGAGCGCAAATATCATCTCATTAAGGAGATTGTGCAACGAGGAGACGTGATCGTCACGCAGATCGCTGCGGAGCACAACATTGCTGATCCGTTTACAAAGCCCCTCACGGCTAAAGTGTTTGAGGGACACCTAGAGAGTCTAGGACTACGGGTTGTACAGTACGAAAGTTTTTCTTTGCTCAGCATGTTTTACCCCACAAACGTTTTAGTCCAAGTGGGAGTTTGTTGGGTTTTATGTCCTAAAACTCGTGGTTTTGTAAACTGAATGTATATTCTATTTCACAATAAAGATGTTATTGAAATTTATTCAGTAAAGGTGTTATTGAATATTGTGTAACCTTAATCCAATAAAGAACCCTTGACTATAGGATGAATACTTAAACTTTATGTGTGACATAAAAGTGGATTAGTAAAAGGATAGGGTTGGGTACCTTATTCTGGGGACACTATGGACGCAACCCACATTGTAGAGAACAAACGATGTGATCCTAAATCGTTCATGTGGAGACATGTGAGTGGGGGTGCCCTATGCAATGAGTTTGCATAAGACTGGACTGCAAAATAGTCACTTAAACTTTATAACTCCATTTACTGTCTTAACTGACTATATACATAGATGACCTAGGTAACTCGATCTTAATCCTAAGCGTTCTATGAACCCCTGTTTATTCGGATTATCCTTAGATTTGCATGGGTGAGAGTGGCGCGAGACTGCCAACTCAATAAGCCTTCCATTTCAAGGATAAAATCGGGTAGATAGCCGGGAACATAGTTCTGCTAGATGGAATTCACTCCTACCCGCTTTAGGGATTAGTAGAGAGGTTATTCCCTTAAATACTGACTCTGGGTCTTGAACAATGGGCCCATCCCTCTCATTGGACTGAGAGAGATTCGGTTTGCTGGTTGGACCACAAACCAATTGTTCATTAGAGGATCAGTGGGACTTAAGGAACAAGAGGTAATTACAGGGGTAAAAGCGGTATTTTTGACCCACTATAATTACGAACGACACTGTGAAGGATTGACTTACTAATCATGGTTATATCGAGTGGGCGAAATATATCTACAAATGAGGAGAGTGCAACCACTTTGGGCTTTAGTGGAGTGTCCGGTGGTTAACGAATGTTGATTAGCTAGGCTAAAGAGTTTGGCCGGTTAATCTCGTATCGTTGGAGCTCATGATATGTAGGTCCATTAGGTCCCCCTTACTAGCTCGGACTAAGCCTTGTAATATTTTGAGAGAAAAGAATTTGAATTGTTCAAATTCGAGTTTGGGAGAAAGCGTTAATTATATGTGATATATTTAATGAATCATAACTTAATTATGAATTAAACTATGATTAAAATGAGGTGTATATATTTAAATATGATTTAAATATTGGATCGATTTATAGCATGAATAAAGATTCATGTTCGGAAAAACGATCGAGATCGGGCAATTTATTAAATTTAATATTTGATATTAAATTAAATTAAAAATTAATTAATTAAATTAATTTTGAATTATTTAATTAATTATATTAATTTTAATTAAAAATTAATTTAATATTGATTTTTGAATTAAAATTAAATGAAAAATAAATAGATTTTCATGATTTTCATGAAAATCAACTTGATAGGTTGCCCAATCCTGCTCATTTTCAAAATTCACCAAAATTGGCCACCTCCATCTCAAAGCATCCTCATCACCCTTGAGTTGTCACTCCATTGAAGCTTATTGAAGTTTTATATAATGGTGATTTGAGGGATGTTGAGAGAATTTTGCATAAAATTCTAAATTCCCGAATTAGTGACCTTTGAGGTCTTTTCTTCCAAATTCTCTCAACCTAGGATCCCACAATCCGTTCTAAGGACTGAGGGTAGTAGGGAAGACTCTAACGGTCGTCCACAAAGTGTTCGGGCTGAAAACCATCCACCGGGTGAAGAGAATTTGATCTTCAAAGTTGAGTTTTCTATCCCTCTGTTTTTCTAGCTTTGAGCATGTTTTTTATTTTACAAAATTGATCAACTTAGAGTGTTCAAGATCCAAAATTGCTTTCGCTTTCTTAATCTAGACTCTTTCAACTAGTAGGTTAATAATTTGTGGTCTGGTCTTATATAATCTCATTATACGACACGAACGAGTTGGATTACCTCGTTTGTACTGAATACAAAGCGGGTTGCATCCATGGTGTTACCGGTATAAGGTTCTCAACCTTGCGCATATACCTTATACCATTCAGGTTATACTTGAACAACTTTATCCAACTTATGTCCACTACACAATTGTTCAAGATCGATCATTATAACCTTGGAACTTAATTTATTGGATTTAGGTTTATGTGCGAGAATATTATAAATAACTATTTATTTATTTGAAATATCATTATTACAAAACTACACTTGTTTAAGGCATAAATCCCAACAATCTCCCACTTGACCTAAAGCTAGTGGAGTACATTCTAAACATTACAGTAATGTAAATACAATAAACTAGGGCACTGAATACCCTTTGTACAACATACTCCCACTTGCCCTAGTTAGGGTAAGATATTTAGCCCTATACCTTCTAGGTGACTCTCAAACACTCTAGCTGTGAGAACCTTTGCAAATGGATCAATAGTATTGTGGTTCGAAGTTATCTTCGTGACAATCACATCTTCTCGATGCACTATCTCCCTGATTAGGTGATAGTTTCGCTCAATGTGTTTTCCCCTCTTGTGACTTCGGGGTTCTCTTAAATTTGCCACAACACCACTGTTATCACAATAAAGTGTGATTGAAAAATTCATGTTTGGAACAACTTCTAAATCCACCATGAATTTCCTTAGCCATACGATCTCTTTAGCTGCTACATATTCGACTTCCATAGTTGAATCTGCGATGCATCCTTGCTTGATGCTTCGCCAAACTACAACCCCTCCGTTGAGAGGGAAAACTGACCCGGACGTAGATTTTCGAGAATCTTTGTCAGTTTGGAAGTCAGAATTTGTGTATCCTGTAAGGATCAAATCCTTAGCTCCATACACAAGCATGTAGTCCCTCGTTCTCCGAAGATACTTGAGGAATTGTTTTAACCGTTGTCCAATGTTCTGGCCCTGGGTTGGATTGATATCTACCGACCATTCTTACTGCAAAACATATGTCTGACCTAGTACATAACATAGCATACATCAGGCTTCCCACAACTGATGCATAAGGAATTCGTCTCATGTCCTCAACTTCTTGAGGTGTCTTAGGATACTGTTCCTTACACAAATGGACTTCATGCCTGAAAGGTAATAGACATTTCTTGGAGTCTTGCATCTTAAATCTTGACAACACTTTGTCGATATGTTTGAGACAATGCTAGAGTTTTGTTCTTGCGATTCTTGACAATCTGGATTCCAAGAACAAACTATGCCTCTCCCAAATCTTTCATTTAGAATTACGTAGCTAGCCATTTCTTAATGTCAGTTAGATAACCTACATCATTCCCAATGAGTAGGATATCATCCACATATAAGACTAGGAATGCGACAGAACTATTGATGATTTTCTAGTAAACACAAGGTTCATCATCATTTTGGTCAAAACCATAAGATTTGACTGCTTCATCAAACCTTATGTTCCAAGACCTAGGAGCTTGTTTCAGTCCATAGATAGACGTTTTTAGCTTGCAAATTTTTTGCTCTTATCCTGGTTCTATGAACCCTTTGAGTTGGTCCATGTAGATGGTTTCGTCAAGATTGTCATTGAAGAATGTTGTCTTGACATCCATCTTTCATATCTCATAGTCATAGTATGTGGCAATGGCAAGTAGGATACAGATAGACTTTACCATAGCAACATGCGAAAAGGTTTTCTCATAGCCCACCCCTTCTACCTAGGTATAACCCATTGCTACTAGTCTAGCTTTGAAGGTTTGCACATTTCCATCTACACCACGTTTTCTCTTGTAGATCCACTTACAACCTATAGGTTTTACCCCATCAGGTTTATCTACAAGATCCCAAAAAGAATTGAAATGCATAGACTCCATTTCTTGGTCCATGGCTATGACCCAGTTGTCTTTATCTTTGTCAACCATTGCTTGGTTATAAGTCAATGGATCCTCAAAGTTATCATCAGGTATGACAATTTGGGTTTCAGTTAAATCCATGTAACGGTCAGGTTGTGTCATAACCCTCCCACTACGTCGAGGCACTCTCAACTCTTGAGGTGGACTTGACAAACTAGTATCAACAACTCTTGTTGATGTACTAGTGCTATCAACAACTTTTTTTGTTTTTTCGTCTAACTCACTTAACACAACTTTGCTTCTTGGTTTGTGATCCCTCATGTGGTCCTCCTCAAAGAATGTGACATTTGTCGACACAAGTACCTTATCTTCCTTAAGATCATAGAATAACCTACCTCTCGTTTCTTTTGGGTAGCCTACAAATAGGCATAATTTTCAACGTGATTCCAATTTCTTTGGACTTGTCACAAGTACATGTGCTGGAAATCTCCAAATTTTGAAATGACGTAAACTAGCTGTACGTCCTTTCCAGAGTTCAAATGGTGTTTCTGAAACACTCTTTGATGGAACGTTATTCAAAATATAAACTGCAGTCTCCACTGCATAATTAACTCCAGAACGAGTTTGGGAGATGAGCGTAACTAATCATTGATCGAACCATGTCCAACAGAGTTCTATTTCTCCTTTCTAATACACCGTTTTGGTGAGGCGTACACAGTGCTGAGAGTTGGGATGTAATTCCATGTTCTATCATATAGCCCTGGAATTCCAAATCCATATACTCTCCACCTCGATCAGATCAAAGTGTTTTAATAGTTTTACCTAATTGATTTTCAACTTCAACCTTGAATTCCTTGAACTTTTCAAGTGCTTCAGACTTGTGATGCATTAGGTAAATATGCCTGTATCTTAAATAATCATCTATAAAAGAGATGAAATATTCATACCCTCCTCTAGCTTTAACATTTATCAGACCACAAAGATCTGAATGTATAAGCTCTAAGGGTTTTTTGCCTCTATAACCTTTTCCACTAAAAGGTCTTTTAGTCATTTTACCCTCTAGGCAAGACTCACATACTGGTAAAGCATTTTCTTCTAATTCATTTAGAAGTCCATTCTTTACCAATCTCTCAATCCTGTTGAGATTAATGTGGCCTAACCTAAGGTGCCAAAGTTGAGCATTTTCTTTAGGATAAATTTTACGTTTCTTAGTTTATGTGTTTGCAGTTTTCAATAATTAAGTATTCAAAACCATTTTGACTGAATTAGGTCTTAAAACATACAAGCCATTTTCTAATGAAGTTGCACATATTTCAACACCATTCTCTAAAATAAACACTTTATTATGAGAAAATGATATTGAAATACACTGTTCGACTAGGTAAGAAATTAAAATGAGGTTTCTAGTAAACCCTGGTATCACTAATACATTGTCTAATAACATATGTTTCTTGCCAAACAACAACTTCATCGTGCATACTGCTACAACTGAGACAACTTCTCCATTTCCGACACAGAGTGTTATTTCCCCTTCTTGTAGCTGCTGCCAGGAACTAATTCCCTGAAAAGAAGAACAAACATGATTAGTGGTGCCCGAATCCAATATCCAGGTAGTGTTATCATCATCCATTAAACAAGCTTCTAAGTAAAGTAAATCATATTTACCTTCTTTCTTCTTTTCGGCAATGTACTTTGGACAGTTCTGTTTCCAGTGTCCGTCTTTCATTGCAGTGGAAACATTTTCCTTTGTCTACAACTTCTTTGACCTTCTTACCCTTCTGGATGACATCTTTGTCAACCCGTTTCCCCTTACCAACCTTATTCACGTTATTTTTCTTGCCTTTCAGGCCTGAAGAAGATGAAACCACTGATTTTGTTTTAGAGGTTGAACCTCCGTGATAACTCCTACTGGCAACATTTGCCTCACCTTTCGATCCCTTGATTTTCATTAGAGATTGGAAGGTTTGGAGTTCATTCAGAAGGGTGGTAAGTTAAAAGTAAGCTTGTTCATAACAACATTACTTCGAAACTGTAGAAAGCTCTTTGGAAGAGTTTCTAATATAAAGCTGATCCGGCTCGATTCATCGATAAAAGCTCCATTCGACTCCGCCGTGTTGAAGTGAACCATCATATCGAGAACATGATCCCAAACAGATGATCCCTCTGCCATTCTAGTGTTGAAGATGTACTTGAGGGCATTGTGCCTGACCTGAACAGACTGTTGTCCGAACATACCTTGCAACGAATCCATGATTTCCTTATCGGTCATCATGCCCTCGTGCTTATTGGCTAGTATGTCAAACATACTTTCCAAGATGTAGACCTTGGTCTTATCATTAGCCTTGATCCATCTATCGTATGCATCACGAACACTTCGTGTTGCATTCGAGCTTGGCACCTAAAGACACTCCTCAGTAAGTACAAACTTGACATCGTCTGCTACCAAGATAATGTTAAGGTTGTTTTTCCATGTCATCATGTTTTCCCCGGTTAATTTCTCGGTAGCCAACAAGGAAATAATTGAGCTATTCATTTTTCTAAAAAAATTAATTACTTGTATTAATTTCTCGCTAAACCCTTTATCCAATAAGTTTTAGCTAATTATCTAATGATTCCTAGGTCATTAATAATTTCCAATGATACTCCAAACGTTTAGAATGTATGACACCGAAGGGTAATCAGAAACACCCCTCCTCTAGATCAAGACATTCTTGACCAAAATCTAATTCCAAAATAACTCTTATTCCTATAGGCTTTAGTTACCATTATTCGGTCTGGATACAATTACAACTAATGTATCCTGTGAGTGTAACCCTCTATCTTTAGATTCTAGAGTCCCAATCCAACAAAATCTGCCGAAGGGAGGACTAGGTTGAAAAATAAACTAAGGTAACCTTTATCCTTTTCAAGTGTTCACTGTGTTCCGATCCGTATGATGATAGCCCTCCGAAGGGATTGTCTGGTCCAGGCAAAACTAGCAGGCTGATCATAGCGATCTCACGGTGTGAACCGATAGAAGAGACTGTGAGTTTTGTTTTCACAGTTCTCACTCCCACTCACTATAAGTACCCTCTCCATTCACCTTGATATTGACCCATATAAACACCATCCGAAGGGAAACACTCCTGTTTGCGCCACGAGCCCAAGTATGGATCTCACGGTGTGAATTTTTTAGAGATATGTAGGTGAAAAAATCGATGTATCATATACACCATTTTCCTCCCACTAAGTACTTTAAATGTTTTAGGAAAATGGACCTAGGTTAAATCCGACTAATGATTTTTCTTAAGTCTATCAATATAGCCCCTTTATATTGAATTTTACTTAAGTATATAGACCTAGGGTTTCTAGTTTATTAACCCCTTAATAAATTGTACTGACGTTTTAATAATTTATAGACTCTTAGATTAAATTCACTCCCAGGTCAGTTCCCAGGTAGGGGTGTTCCGTTTCCGTCAGCTTAAATATCCCAGCCTAGACAAAATCTTCCTTAGACAGAGACCCTCTTTAATCATAGTCTATAAATTATTCGATCCCTAATTCTAATCTAATTAGAACTAGATAGCCTAAGGTCTATTAATACCAAGTTCTAAACATTTTAAAACTAATCAATCAACCTTAGGTGACATGCAATACTATGTCTAATTCATTGATCATTCATCACATGAATAATAAACATACATAACATATTCCACTCATGAATCATGATGCATGTCAATGTTGTCCAAAAATTAATATAACATTTTATATTAATTTATCATGCAAACTATATAATATAACACCTTATATTATAAAATGATGCATGATTATGCTTAACCTAAGGTGACATTTATCTACATAACATACATTATGCATGAAAATAATTTACACAACAATTGGATAAAATAAATAGCAAAATTAGACCACTTTTGGCAGTCTAAATTTAATTTCAATTAATATAATCTAATTATGTTAATTAAAATTAATTATAATAATTAAAATAAATATAAAACGTTTTTATAGGTCCAATAGGTCCATTAGGTCTATTAAGTCCCTCGGTTGGCTCAAATTGGACAAATTGAGGGTTTACAGTTTGGAGTGGATTTGAAGTGTTCAAATTCATTACAAGGGTATTTATGTCTTTTATATTTGATATGAATAATATATAGTTTAATGTGAATGAGATTCATAATAAACTATAGTCTAGCCTAATTATTTAATTATGGCTAGTTTGGAGAAATAAGATTGAGAGAAATTAAATTGAATATGATTCAATTTAAAATTCCACAATTATACAAATGTGATTTGTATAATAAGATATGAGATACCTTATATTATATGATATGCAAATATGATTTGCATATTATATGCTTGTGGTATTTTGGTGAATTGATGGTGATTTTAACTCCCCCACACACCATTATAAATAAGTGCTTGGAGAAGCACTTGGTAAGCTTTTCTTGCATTTTTTGGAATTCAATCCAAAAGAGAAGGCAATTCTCTCTCAATTCTCTCTCAATTCTCTACACATTCTCCAATCCAAAATCCAAAGGGAGTCCCACAACTCTCACTCATCCTCCCAAGAACAACCGAGAAGATCAAGTGGAAATGTCCGGTTGATCAATTCGTGGTTCGTGATTGGAGAAAGATCGTTGGATCGAGAGATCGTGACCGGAGAAGAAATTCCCAAAGAAGAGTTCTTCAAGTGGTATTTTTCGTATACCTGTATGTTTTTCTTCTCATTTTCATGCTCAATCTAGATTGTATGTTGATACTTTTAATTTTAAGAAAATTAGAACAACAACGAAACAACGACGATTCACATCGTTATTCCACTACAAAAAATCCATTCCCTTCAATTGGTATCAGAGCCTAACGTTGCTCTTTGTTGTTGGTTATGAATTTTTCTTAAAATTAGGTGGGTTACCTTAATAATTCATGTGATGAATGTTTTGGTTTGCAATTGGATGTTTCGGTTCTTGGCACTTAGAATAAATTTGCATATTTCGTTGATGTGATCAATGTAAGGGCCTATTATTTTGGGCATTACTGTACGTAAATCGAGTCTGTAAGTCCGTGTTGATTGTGGCAAGAGTTGCTGTGAAGAAACAGAGCGGAAACGGGCGAAAAACAACAAGGTGTGTTGCTGGACAGAGGACGACGTCGCAACGCTGTTCATTGGCATTGCAACGCCGTGCAACAGACGGGTGTTGCAACGCTAGGAGCAGCGTTGCAACGCCGCTTGGCGTTGAGACGCGCTCAAGGCATTGAGTAGCGCAGCGTTGCAACGCTAGCCACGGCGTTGCAACGCCGCTGTGTTAGTGGATGCAGTGCGCGCAATTTTCGCGAGAAGTGGCTGAGTGGGGAGTTTTTTTTTTAATTTTGTTTTTCCGAATTTTGTACATTAATTTAATTTCTTTTTATTTATATTATGTTATTGAATTAATTTTATTAATTAATATTAATATAAGTGTTCTATTAATATTAATTAATTTAATTAATGCCATAGGGTGCCAAAACCGGTCCAATTTGCTATTTATTTTATGCAAGTGTTGTATGAAATATTTATATGCATAATGTATGTCATATAGTTTAAAATCCCACCTTAGGTTAAGCATTTCATGCATCATGTTTATATTATAACTGTTATAATATATTGTATGCATGATAGGTTATATTATAAGTGTTATAATATAATGTATGTTTTAATTTAATTAATATAAGTGTTATATTATTTAGATTAAAAGCATTGACATGTATTTTTATTCATGTGATAAATGTATGTTATATAGTTTAATTATTCATGTGATGAATGATCAAGCACAATAACATAGAAATGCATGTAACCTAAGTTAATTAATTAGTATTAAATGGTTTAGAAACTGATTAATTAGACTTAGGTTTTCTAGTTCTAATAAGATTAGAATTAGGAAATCAAATGTAGCTTATGGATGGTGACTGATTAGTAACTCTGTCTAAGGAAGGTTCTGTCTAAGGCTGGGGTACTTAAGCTGACGCTTTGCGGAACACCCCTACCTGGGAGTGAATTTGGTCAGGAGATTCATAGGTTATATTTCTCGTGAGTGGCGTTAATTAAGTGTTAATTAAATAAACTCACATAGACCTAAGTTAATAATTTGTTATAGACTTAGGTTAATCCAATATAAGAGTTATATTGGTAGACTTTGGTAAATATAGCCGGTTTATCTAGGTCAATCCCGTTAATCTAAAGTGTTGAGTGGGAGGAATTATAGTGTATGAGATATATTTAAATTTCATCCACAAATCTCCGTTAAGTTCACACTGTGAGATCCATACTCGGCCTCGTGGCGCAAATGGAAGCGTCCTCCTTCGGATGGTATTTGTATGGGTCAAAATTCAAGGTGAATGGAAAGAGTACTTATAGTGAGTGGAAGCGGAACCTGTGAAAACGGGACCCACCGTCTCTTCTATTGATTCACACCGTGAGACACCTATGATCTGCCTGCTAGTTTGGCCTGGACTAGACAATCCCTTCGGAGGGCCTTGATCATGTGGGTCGGAACACCGTGAATTCCCAAAAGGGATACGATCACCTTAGTTTATCTTCCTACGTAGTCCTCCCTTCGGCGACGATTGTTTGGATGGAAACTTTGGGGTTTAAAGATAAAGGGTTACACTCACGGGAATGATTAAGAGTTAATGAGTCCGATCGAAAAATGGTAACTGGATGCCTATAGGAATAAGAGTTATTCTGGAATTAGGGTCTGGTCGAGAAAGTCTCGTCCCAGAGCATAAGTGATTATGTCTACCCTTCGGTGGCGGTCATTCTAAACCTTTGGGGTATCATTGCAATTTTAAATGACCTAGGGATCATAGATTAAAATTTGCTAAAAATGATTGTATTTTTCAAAACTTTTTGCGAGATCTAATACAAAGTTGTTTTTCTTTTAGCAATATGTCGAGTTCTATAATAACCCTCTTAGCTTCCGAAAAACTCATAGGAGATAATTACCAAACGTAGAAGAACAATATTAACATGATTTTAGTGACCGACGACCTTAAGTTTGCGTTCACTGAGGAATATCCTCAGGTGCCCGACCCGACCGCATCACGAAGTGTTCGTGATGTGTACGATCGATGGACCAAGGCCAATGAAAAGGCGAAGGTCTATATAATAGCTAGCTTGTCTGAAGTTTTGGCTAAGAAGCACGAGCTCATGGTCACCGCTAAGGAGTCATGGAGTCGTTGCAGAACATGTTTGGACAACAGTCCTTTTGGGTTAGGCACGACACTCTTAAACATGTGTTCAATGCTAGGATGAAGGAGGTAACGTTTGTTAGGGAACATATTCTCGACATGATGACCCACTTTAACTTGACGGAGATGAACGGTGCTTCGATCGATGATTCGAGCCAAGTCAGCTTTATTTTGGAGACTCTTTCGAAAATTTTCCTGCAGTTTCGTAGCAATGTTGTTATGAACAAAATTAGCTACAATCTAACCACCCTCCTTAACGAACTACAAACCTTCCAGTCCCTGATGCGAGTCAAGGGACAGGAAGTTGAGGCAAATGTTGCCTTCAGGTCCTTTCACAAGGGTTCAACCTCTGGGACAAAGTCTGTGGGTTTTTCAGGCCCGAAAGGGAAGAAGAAAAAGTTGAAGAAGGTTGGTAAAGCTGACCGCGCTGCCGCCCAGAAGGGCAAGAAGCTCGAGGAGGTTGCAGAAAAAGGAAAGTGTTTCTATTGCAACGGGGACGACCACTAGAAGAGTAACTGTCCCAAATTCCTTGCCGACAAGAAGAAGGAAGGTAAATATGATTAACTTGTTACTGAAAGTTGTTTAGTGGAAATCATCGACTGCATGCGGATAATTGATTCAGCGCCACTAACCATGTTTGTTCTTCTTTTCAGGAATTAGTTCCCATAATTGCGGGAGGGTGAGTAACACTCGTGGTTGGATCGGAGAAGAAGTTGTCTCTACGATTATGGGCACGATGAAGCTTTTCTTCGGCAGGAAGTACATATTATTGGATAACATGTACATAGTTCCAGGGTTTACTAGAAACCTTGTTTCAATTTCTTGTCTTATCAAACACAGTATGCCCATTTCCTTTAAGCATGATAAAACGTTTATTTCTCATAAAGGCAATGTGTTGTGTTCTGCTTCACTTGAGAATAATTTATATGTTTTAAACCTTAATTCGGTCAAAAGTGTTTTGAATACTGAATTGTTTAAAACAGTTGAAACACGAACTAAAAGGTTAAAAGTTTCTCCAGAAGAAAACACTCAACTTTGGCATCTAAGGTTAGACCACATAAATCTCAAGAGGATCAAGAAACTAGTGAAGAATGGTCTTCTAAGCGAGTCAGAAGAAAATTCTTTACCGGTTTGTGAGTCATGCCTTGAAGGCAAAATGACCAAACGACCTTTTAGTGGAAAAGGTTATAGAGCCAAACAGCTTCTGGAGCTTATACATTCTGACCTCTGTGGTCCAATGAGTGTTAAAGCTCAGGGAGGTTACGAATACTTCATCTCCTTTATAGATGACTATTTGAGATATGGGCACGTTTGCCTAATGCATCGAAAGTCTGAAGCTCTTGAAAAGTTCAAGGAGTACAAGACTAAGGTTGAGAACCAGTTAGGTAAAACGATTAGAACACTTCACTTGGATCGAGATGGAGAATACATGGACAATAAATTCCAGGACTATATGATAGAACATGGAATTACACCCTAACTCTCAACACCTGGCATGCCACAGCAGAATGGTGTATTAGAGAGGAGAAACAGAACCCTGTTGGACATAGTTCGGTCGATGATGAGTTATGCTCATCTCCCTGACTCGTTTTGGAGTTACGTAGTGGAGACTACGGTATACATTCTGAACAATGTTTCATCAAAGAGTGTTTGTGAAACACCTTTCGAACTCTAGAATGGTCGTAAAGGCAATTTACATTATTTCAGAATTTGGAGATGACCGACCCATGTGTTGGTGTCAAACCCGAAGAAGTTGGAACCTCGTTCGAAGTTGTGCCTCTTCGTAGGTTACCCAAAGGAAACGAGAGGTGGTCTATTTTACGATCCTAATGAAAATAGGGTGCTTGTGTCGACAAATGCCACATTCTTTGAGGAAGACCACATTAGGGATCATAAACCAAGGAGCAAGATTGTGTTAAACGAAATGGACAGTTCATCAACAAGAGTTGCTGATAGTGCTAGTACATCAACAAGTATTGTTGATCCTAGCTCGTCTAGTCAAGTACATTTTCAAGAGTTGAGAATGCCTCGACGTAGTGGGAGAGTTGTGAGACAGCCTGAACGTTACATGGGTTTGGCTGAAACCTAAGTCCTCATACCTGATGATGACTGTGAGGATCCATTAACCTATGATCAGGCAATGAATGACATTGACAAAGACGAATGGATTAAAGCCATGGACTAGGAAATGGAGTCTTTGTATTTCAATTACGTCTGAGAGCTTGTGGACCAACCGGATGGAGTAAAACCTATTGGTTGCAAGTGGATCTACAACCGTAAATGTGTTATAGATGGGAAGGTGCAAACCTTCAAAGCCAGACTAGTGGCAAAGGGTTTTACCCAGCTAGAAGGGGTTGACTATGAGGAAACCTTTTCTCTGTTGCCATGGTAAAGTCTATCAGGATCCTTCTTGCAATCGTCGCATATTATAACTATGAGCTATAGCAGATGGATGTCAAGACGACCTTTCTGAATGACAGTCTTGACGAGACCATCTACATGGACCAACCCAAGGGGTTCATCGCTCAAGGCCAGGAGCAAAAGGTTTGCAGGCTTCAAAGGTCTATTTATGGACTAAAACAAGCCTCAAGGTCTTGGAATATAAGGTTTGATGAGACTATCAAATCTTATGGCTTTAATAAGAATGTTGATGAGCCTTGTGTCTACAAGAAAATGATCAACAACACTGTCGCATTTCTTATATTGTACGTGGATGACATTGTATTCATTGGGAATGATGTAGGTTTCTTTACTGACGTTAAGGAATGGTTGGCATCGCAATTCCAAATGAAATATTTAGGAGAAGCATAGTATGTTCGAGGTATCCAGATAGTCCGTAACCGGAAGAACAAGACGCTAGTCATGTCTCAGGCATCTTATATCGACAAGATGTTGTCGCGATATAACATGCAGAACTCCAAGAAGGGTCTGCTGCCTTTTAGGCATGGGGTTCACCTATCTAAGAAGCAGTGTCCTAAGACACCTTAAGAAGTTGAGGATATGAGACAGATCCCTTATGCTTCAATAATAGGGAGCCTGATGTACGCCATGCTATGTACTAGGCTCGCCATCTGTTATGCAGTTGGGATTGTCAGTAGGTATCAATCCAATCTAGGATTAGATCACTGGATAGTCGTAAAGGCAATCCTCAAGTATCTTAGGAGAACGAGGGACTACATGCTTGCGTATGGAAGTGGAGATTTGATCCTTACGGGATACACAAACTATGACTTTCAGACCAATAAGGATTCTAGGAAGTCCGCATCAGGGTCAATGTTCACTCTTAATGGAGGAGTTGTAGTGTGGCGAAACATCAAGCAGGGATGCATCGTTGATTCCACGATGGAGGTCGAGTATGTTACGGCTTTTGAAGCTGCTAAGGAAGCAGTTTGGCTCAGGAAGTTCATGTTAGATTTGGAAGTTGTTCCAAACATGAACTTGTCAGTGACGTTGTTTTGTGACAAAAGTGCAGTAGCCAACTCGAGAGAACCACGGAGTCATAAGAGGGGCAAGCATATTGAACGCAAGTATCACTTGATACAGGAGATTGTTTACCGCAGAGACGTGACCGTTACGCAGATAGCATCAGAGCACAATGTTGTTGATCCGTTTACAAAGGCCCTCACGGTTAAGGTGTTTGAGGGTCACCTAATAGGTCTACGAGTGCTTTCTGACTAGGACAAGTGGGAGTATTGTAAAGGGTATTCAATGTCCTAGTTTATTGTATTACTTTACATTTGGGAAATGTATAATGTACTCCACTAGTTTAGTTCAAGTGGAAGTTTGTTGGGGTGCATGCCCAAATCTCGTATAGTTTGTAATACAGTTGTTTTAATAAATAAAAGTTGTTTATTTATCAAACTTTCTATCTCACATTTTGTAAACTTAATCCAATAAACTAAGTTCCAGGATCATATTATTTGAGAGAACTAGAACTTGAACGGTGTGTAGTGGACACACGGGGAGGATCACGTTCGAGTTAATGACCCGAACGGTCTACAATATACGGATAGGGTTGGGAACCTCATCCTGGTAACACTGTGGATGCGGTCCGCTTTGTATTAGATACAAACGAGGTGATCCAACTTATTCATGTGGTTGACATGCGAGTGGGGGCATCTTAAGCAATGAGATTGTACAAGAACGGACTGTGAATTATTAAACCTACTGATGTAACACCGTTAACAGTATAGGACTAATAACTTCGTAGATGACCATTAGTGACTCGTCTTTAATCCTGAGCGTGTTACGGACTCCAGTCTGCGGGGGTCTATCCTTTGACTAGTAAGGGTGAGGGTGGCCTGAGTCGCTCGCCCCATACCTATCTTCTTGGGGTGAGGACCACGTGGGGAGCTGAAAACTTAACTACGCAAGAAGGAATTCACTCGTTCCCGAGCTAGGAAAATTAGAGGGGTTGTTCCCTTAAGTGCTATCTCTAGGGCTTGGATAATGGGTGACCACCTTCTCACTGACCCAAGAGGGATGTTGTTTATGGTTGGACCATGCAACAAAGGTGTTCATTAGAGGAGCAGTGGGACTTAAGCAGCAAGAGGTAGACATAGGGGTAAAACGGTAATTTGACTCAGCTGTGACTATGAACAACCTGTGAAGGGTTGACTCACGGGCATTGGTTATATCGATGAACACAACTTGTCCTACAGTGAAGAGAGTGTAGCTACGGGGTTTAGTGGAGTGTTACCGTAGTTAATGAATGTTGATTAACTGGGTCAAAGAGTTGGATCGGTTAATCTCGTATCATTGGAGCTCATCATCTGTAGGTCCATTAGGTCACTCGATTGACTCAAATTAGAATAAATGAGGGTTTACAGTTTGGAGTGGATTTGAAGTGTTCAAATTCATTAAAATGGTATTTATGTCTTTTACATGTGATATGATTGACATAATATATAGTTTAATGTGAATGAGATTCCTAATAAACTATAGTGTAGCCTAATTATTTAATTATGGCTAGTTTGGAGAAATTAAATTTAATATCATTCAATTTAAAATCCCACAATTATACAAATGTGATTTGTATAATAAGGTATGAGATACTTTATATTATATGATTTGCATATTATATGCTTGTGGTATTTTGGTGAATTGGTGGAGATTTTAACTCCACCACACACCATTATAAATAAGTGCTTGGAGAAGCACTTGGTAAACTTTACTTGCATTTTTTGGAATTCAATAAAAAAGAGAAGACAATTCTCTCTCAACTCTCTCTCAATTCTCTACACATTCTCTGACCCAAAATCCAAAGGGAGTCCCACAACTCTCCCTCATCCTCCCGAGAACAACCGAGAAGGTCAAGTGGAAGTGTCCGTTTGATCAGTTCGTGGTTTGTGATTGGTGAAAGATCATTGGATCGAGAGATCGTGACCGGAGAAGAAATTTTCGAAGAAGAGTTCTTCAAGAGGTATTTTTTCGTATACCTTTATGTTTTTCTTCTCATTTTCATGTTTAATCTAGATTGTATGTTGATACTTTTAATTTTAAGAAAATTAGAACACCAACAAACACAACGGCGATTCACATCGCTATTCCGCTGCGGGAAATCCATTCCCTTCAGATAAGATAAAGAAATCTTATGCTTAACACCATACTTTTTCATTAGTGAATCAAATAATGTATTACAGAAATGAGACCTTTCATCACTAATAATAGCCATGGTGTACTAAATCTAGTGAATATATACTTTTGTAAAAAATTTAATAAGATGTGTGCATCATTAATAAGACATGTGCATCATTAATCTATGTTGCTACAACTTCTACTCATTTGGACACATAATTAACAACAACCAAGATATACAAATAACCATGAGAGAATGGAAAAGGACTCATAAAGTTTATACCTCATACATCAAATAACTCAACTTCAAGAATAGAGTTAGGGACATTTCATGGCGATGAGAGATATTGCCTTTTCGTTGACACTTATGACATGTTAATAGAAAAGTATAACAGACTTTAAACAAAGTATGCCAGAAAAGAAAAGACTGGAGTACTTGCGACTGTACTTGAAGGGCTACAGTGTCCACCATATGGAGAATAATGGCAATCATATAAAATTTTGGTCACTTCCTCTATTGGTAAACAACTTATAATAATTTGATCAAAACAGGACCTTGAATAGCAACGAATCATCCCACAAGTAAGACTTCGTATCATGCAATAACTTCTTTTTTTGTTGAGCATTCAAGTGAGGTAAAAAATTCCCTAAAGCAAGATAATTCACGATATCTACATACCAAGGAAAAGAAGACTTAATTGCTTACAATTGATCATCAGGAAAGTCACCTTTTATAGGAAAGGTTTGCACCTCAGTATCCTGCTCCAATTAAGACAAATGATTTGCCACGACATTCTCACATCCCTTCCTATCCTTGATTTCATAGTCAAATTCCTGCAATAAGAGAATCCACTTAATCCTTCTTATTACATAGATAGCGAATAGTTGCATGATCAGTGATGCACGTACTTTTATGTTTCTGCAAGTGCATGGGTTAAGTAATATAAAACGATATTCCAACCGAATATTGAATCCACATGGATTGATTTTTAATACAATTAATTATTGTGGTTAATGTTACTTAACTTTATTTAGAAAATAGAAAGCAAGAGTAAACAAGGAAATAAACACTAAACCTAAGAAAACAAGATAAATGGAAGGAAGAGTCGATGATCTTGTCACACAAGCACACGTGATCGAAGTAATATAAAATGGTATGTGGTACCAAGTATCGAATTTCAAGGGGATTGATATAGGTTAATCAATTAACTATTGCCCTTAATCGTATGTAATTTGATTTAGGAAAATCACCAGATGAAAAAGCATAAAATGAAGAGAAATAATAAAAAGACTAACTAAACAGAAAATCATAGTGAAAGAGTCGAGTTTAGGGCATTAACCTCACTAATGGATCATTTATCACACTTACTAAGGGTAATATATCATGGGATACTCTATCGAGCTCACCCAATTATCAAATGTACTTCATTAAATCTTGTGTCTGTCTCATTAATTTACATTCACCTAGTATTAACGAACCCTATCCTCGATCCTAATTGATGTTCTTGTCTCTGTCGTATTCAAACATAAATTATCATGCAATTAAAACTTTAATTTATGCATTCTTTGTCAAACAATATCATAAATCAACAAAGGTTTCAATCTGAATGCAATAGATTTAAACTAATTAAGAATATTGTGTGAAAATAAAATTGAAAAATCATTCAAAAATCCCCAATTAAATTCAATTACATGATCCAAAAGCTAAATTAAGCCATAAACTCTGAAATCTACTCAAGATACATTAGGACAAACTAGTAGAGTTCATCTACAAAAGCCTAAAACAACAGAGAAATTAGGAGAAAATAAGATAAAAACTCGTTGTGTGCTAATTCATCGCTCCCATTATGAACCACACGAACCCTGGGTGTCGAATCTTCAACGAACCACTCCAATTCAGACCCGGATCATCTTAGACTCTCCAATTCACCCCAAAAAGGGTATCCCCCCTACTATTTTCCTTCCTAATCAATCTTTAATTGAAGATTTAAATTGTTATGTATGTGGCGTGACATTGCAACGTATTGTCCAAACAATGACATATTGGCATTTTCAAAGGAGTAGCGTTACAATAGGGGCGGAAATTTGAAGACAACGAGCGTTTCTAGAGTGCAATGTTGCCCTCTTGGCTCCAACAACAAATGCAAGCTTCTATCATGTCCTTAACTCCTCCAAAAGCTCTAATTTAGCTTCATAATCACTATTTTGTTCCTAAATTCATACTTCTTCTACTAATTGCCCGGATCCCTAAAATTAACGAATAATCAAAATAAAAGCTCACATTTATAGTGCACAACTAGCTAAAATAATGTGTAAATATAACATTAATTTAGTGCTATCAAATACCCCACATTTAGACTTTTGCTAGCCTTGAACAAAACAAAATTAAACTCTCTTTAAAAGATAAATGCCTCAGAATAGTGCAGGCATAAATGAACCCATTCTCAATGGTATCAATAATGAATTTAAAGAACAAGAAAATGCCTACATCACGAGAAATTTCAAGAAGAAATGTTGAATTCTTTACGTGCGTGTGTGCATAGTCTAATTATGACTCATTACTAAATAAGAGATATTTCACGTTATCCTCCATTCATCTTCCCCCAACACTGACCCCAAGCACCAATTTTCAAGCATTCTTATGCCCAAGGAAGTAATAAGCCATGCGTGAAAAATAAACGACTGACTAGCTAAACTCACCTCACTCAAACATCAAGGGCACTAGCTTTCACATACCCATCGCAGGGACCCCTTACCTAGAGCACTCGCTCAATAGGTGGCCTAATTGATCACGATAGAGATAACTCTTTTTATCCTTGACTCTTTTCAATGCATTACAAGTTTATTGTTTTTCTTTTCTTTTCTTTTTTGTCATTAAAATGAATTTTCTTCTAAGCTCCCTTTCTTTTCTTTTTCTTGCAGGCAAAAAAAAACATGTTCTTTTTTTTCTCTTAAGTAACACATTACACCTTGTTATGCAAGTCAACTATCAACAAGAGTTTAAGCATATCGTGGTGGAAACAAACTTTTTAGAAAACATCAAACTCCTCTTAACATTCAACTAATCAACACTAGGCTATATTCTCAACATTTCCAAAAACTCTAAAGCAAAATTTTAAATTTACTCAAGTTTCAGCATGCTCGAATTTCACAATACAAATGCAAGAACAATCCAGTAAGGAGCACAAATCATGGAATTTTATTGTCACTTCAGCATGCACATCCTAAAACAACTCAACTGCACAAAATCTCAATTGAGTCTAAAGCTATTCCCCCCACACTTGAATTACACATTGTCCTCAATGTGAACATAACAAATTCAACCAGCATAAGAACGTAAATAATTATGAGGAGAATGATACTTCCTTTAAAATTGAAAAGTTCATTATCGACCCACAAATCCATCATGAAAATAAAAGGGCAAGGTTGAACCATGAGCACCTACACAACGACGACATGTAGGAGCATTAGATAAACGCAAAAGTTCTTCCCTACTAGAAAACAAGAAAAGAAAAGTAAAAAAAAAAAAAAAAAAAAAGAATTTGACGCATGGCTACTGATAACATGCAAATATGTTATCTTATTTCTTAATACTTATACTAGTTTTGTTATAATTTTGTGTACTTTTATGCCTATTTCACTTAATTTTATAGAAACCGAGCTTGAGGAGCAAAATCGAGTATTCAAAAGTATTTTGGTGGTTATTGAAGTCTTTTTTAGCTTAATTTAAGATTCAAGAAAATATAGATCTAATTTGAGTATAAGGCGAATTCCAGGAGATTCTACATCGAATCACAGTTCTAACGCATCAAAGTGGAGGTCATTCGGACACTTGAGCGAAGAGATATAACAAAAATAGTTTGGGTTGTCTACAGGGTAGCGTCGAGATGTTGCCCATAGCATCTCATTTATGCAAAAATGCTACGGAAAATGCAAAAACGCTCATTTATGTGGGGTAGCGTCTGAATGCTTATAAATACATCTTTATGAGATTATTCAAAGGGGAAACCAATTTGGAGACCTATAAGACCCTAAATTCGATTTCTATACTGTTTTGAGCTGAGAGGACTATTTTGAAGGCGAGGAACGTGAGTTTGAGTTGGAGATCATGGTGAGGTTCGAGAACGAAGATTGAAACGACCATTAGAGTTTTTCTTTCTCTTTCTCTGTTGCAATTGTTTTTATAGATTTTAGTGATAAGTTCAGTAGTTTTATTATTCAAATCATGTGGAACTAAACTTTGTTTAGGAATTGATGTAGCTGCTGAATTATTTGCCTTAGTTTTATTTTCTTGATTGAAATTTACAATATCTTTGTGTGCTTTTGATATTATTAATGCTTGTATGCTTTTGGCCAAAGTTTACATGTTCCATTGGCCTTAATTGTTGCTTGCAAAAGATTCAATTAGGCTAGAATGATTAATTGCACGTCTATTTGTAAATTCTTGCATGATAATAAAGTGTTCTCTTTGAAGCATCATAGGAAGTAATTTAAATTCATATTATTTTATTAAAGTTTAGGCTGACATGTTAGGCTTATAAAATTGGATGAGTTCCAATTGGGCTTGAAAGAGTCTTTTAGTCTTTTGAACTTTTTGTTCAAAGTGTTGCATGTTTAATCTTGAATTAGTTGACTAAAGTGTTAATTTAGTTGGTGAAATCAATTCCCTAAATTCTCTTACATGGAGTCTCTCATTATCTTTTAATTTTTAGTTTAAATTTAAAAATGGAAGAAGTAACCATATCATAAGCTCAAATGATATGAGGTTAATCGATTAAACTCTTTAACCACGAATCACTCTACTAAAGACTCGTAGATGCACTCTCCTCACTGTAGGTTAAGTTGTGTCCATCGATATAATAAATACCCGTAAGTCAACTCTCCATGAGTTGTTCGTAATCACAACTAGGTCAAATTACCATTTTACCACTGTAATTACTCATTATGTACTACTGATCCTTTAATGAACAACTTGTTTATGGTCCAACCATAAACAAAGTCCCTCTCGGGCCAGTGAGAGGGTGGGGCTCCATTGTTTAAGTATTAGAGTCAAGATCTAAGGAAACAACCCATTTAGTTTTCCTAAGCTTTGGAACGAGTAAATTACATCTTGTGGAGTTAAGTTCTCAGCTCCCCACTAGGTTTTGTCTCCAAGAAGGTAGGCATATTGAGTCGGTGTCTCAGGCCACTCTTACCTATACTAGTCAAAGGACAACCCCTCGCGGACAGAAGTTCGTAAACCTCTTAGGATTAAGGTCGAGTTACTAATGGTCATCTACGAATTATTAAACCTAAACAGTTAATGACGTTACAACATTTGGTTAATAATTCTCGGTCCAGTCTTGTACGAACTCATCGGACAGGATATCCCTACTCGCATGTCTAATACATGACAAATTGGATCAATTTGTTGGTATCAAATACAAAGTGGGTCGTATCCACAATGTTACCAGGATAAGGTACACAACCTTACCATATACTATAGGCTCTTTAGGATATTACTTGAACACGATCCACTTGTATGTCCACTATATACTACTTAAGTTATATAAATAACCTTGGATGTTTGTTTATTGGATTTAGGTTTAAATGAGTCTATAAAATGAATAAAATCACTCTTATTTTATTGAATAAATAAATTCTATTTACAAATCCACGAGTTTAGGGCATAAATCTCAACACCTTAGTTTGTGAAATCAACCCATTTGGAGTCAAATTCAACAAGAATTCGAGTTTGAAATATGGGGAAAAGCAATGAGCAGTGCTCTCTTGTACCCCTTTTGGTCTTATTGTTGGAGGGTACAATTTTGTCTTTAACTTTGGAGCTTTCCTATGTAGATTTGGAATTTTTAATCAAGGTTTGAGGTTGGAGTTGATTATTGAACCGGTTGGGTTTTTCTCTAGTAGAGCTAGTAACTTTGAAGTTTGCAAAATCCTTAAATCAAAATGTTAAGTTGTCGACTGATGTTCAAATTATTCAGGTTTGAGGAGGAATTGCAATAGAAGAGATCGATTTTACTTGTAATCACCAATTAAAGTTAGTAGCCAAATATGATTAAATCTTTAAAGTCATGGATGTGGAGTGTGAGTGTTTTGGAACACATATATGACTATGTTTATGGTTTCTCTTAAGTATGAATGTTTGGGTAGTTGATTTAAAATTGAATAAGCATGCATGTTTGGGATGCCTGAAGATGTTTCTTTAGCTACAGAATTCAAAATGCTTGAGCTTTTGATTGAATAACTGGGTACAGTATACTAGAAATGTTCGAATAGTGGACTACATATAAATTTTATTGAGATGTATGATTAGTTGGTTGAGTATAGAATACTCGAGCCATTTGACTAGCTAGTTGGCATCTTGGAATACTTTTTAAAGTATAGCATGTTCATGTTTACTATCCATACATAGAATGTTTAGAATGACATAGAATGACTTCTGATGTTTAGTATGTTTTAGAAAAGGTCTGAGTATGGAATGGATTGATAATGAATGGTATGACTTTTAACATGTTTAGAAGACCTCAAGGAAATTTCATTTTATTCTTAAGATTCATGTTTGCTAGTGACAATTACCTTTTCTCATGTCATGTATGTTTTCATGAGGTACTATGTTGAGACAAGCCTAGTTCTTCTAGATGGTCACCAACTAACCTTTAGTGGTGTTTTTCCTTACATGACTGACCAATATAGGTACCTTAGTTGGTACAGCTTTGAGGTAGTTCCACTGTTCAGTGAGTGTGATTTTCATGAGGTACTCTTTTGGGAGAGGTCTGGCTCCACGAGAGGATTGTCAAGTAACCTCTAGCGGTGTTTGATCTTAAAAGATTTTCTTGCATAGGCACCTTAGTTGGTCATGATGGAGATCGGATCCCCATTAGCAGTAGAAACGTGTTTTGGAATCGTAATTGCAAGTTCGTTTTGGTTGAAAAAACAAGAACCCAGTACATTGGAAAAAACAGAACAAGCATACATTTCTAATCTAATTAGACATGGATATTAGTCATGCAAACATGCTATTTAGAAATTAAACTAAAAGGACATAAATGGTTACCTTTGTAGTTTCTATTCAACAACTCCTTGCCAATCGTACTGCAACATAGGAACAATGTGAAACTTCTCTGTTTTTTTTTCACCACAGGGACACAACCAATAGTGAGAACCTCCTATGGCTCTGAGTTCCACTTAGATCACCTTAGGTGGGAAGGGATCCAACAATTGGAGAGTGAGAGAATTTTTTAGAGAATTTTTCTTTCAGAGCACTTGATCAATCGATCGATCGATTCTCTTCTCCCAATTGGAGAAGAAGAATAACTCCAGAGGGTAACTCCCCACTCCCAATCGATTGGGGAGTTGGGAGACATGGGGAACGTGTCCACCTCACACGTTCCCTTTTTTTTATTTATTTAATATTTAATAATTAATCATATTAATTATTAATTATCAAGTAATTCTCATTAAATTAAATATTATATATTTAATTTAGATTAAATCACATTTAATCAATTTACCCTCTAACCTATAGCTTTAATGCACATCTTATGCACATTAAATTATAACTTATAGTTTTCAAATATGAATCACATTCACATTTGAATTTAATATTTGAACTCTTTCAAATATTTAATTCTCTCATATAATTTAATATGAATCATATTCACATTAAATTTATAATATATAGTTCCAAAACTATATATTATATCGTATCTATATACATTAAATTTATTCCCTAATGAATTTGAACATTTCAAATTCAAACAATCTAAGAACCCTTTACGAGCTAGAAGGTGGACCTAATGGACCTACAGATTAGAAGCTCCAACGATACGAGATTACTCGGTTAATCTCATTAACCTCCTAATCATCATTCGTTAACTGCGGGAACACTCCACTAAAGTCCCGCACTTGCACTTTTCTCACTGCAGATATATTTCTGTGTCCACAGATATTGACCAATAACAGCAAGTCAATCCTTCACGAATGTTCATAACACCAGCTAGGTCAAATTATCGTTTTACCCCTGGGTTACATCTTGTACCTTAAGTACCAGTGCTCCTCTAATGAACAATTTGTTTGTGGTCCTACCAACAAACAGAGTCCCTCTCAGGCCAATGAGAGGGTCGGACCCTTTGTTCAAGTCCCGGAGACACCACTTAAGGGAACATTCCTCTACTTACCCTAGTAGGCGGGAAGGAGTGAATTCCATCTTGTTAGGCTAAGTCCCCAGCTGCTCACTCGGTCTTGTCCCCAAGAAGGTAGGCATATTGAGTCTGCGAATCTGACCACTCTCACCCATACTAGTCAAAGGACAATCTCTCGCAAACAGGAGTTCGTAACCCGTTCAGGATTGAGATCAAGTTGCTTAGGTCATCCTAGTGAAATAGAAACCTAACTAGTCAATGGAGTTACATCTAGTGGTTACTATTTCGTGGTCCGGTCTTATGTAATCTCATTACATAGGATATCCCCACTCACATGTCATCTACACGAACACGTTAGGATCACAGTGTTTGTATCATATACAAAGTGGGTCACATCCATAGTTTTACTAGGGTAAGATACTCAAACCTTATCCCCTTACTATAGACCATTTAGGTTGTATCTTGAACCGAGATCCTTTATATTGTACACTACATTCAGTTAAAGATACATTTTACAGGCTTAGATGTTTAGTTTATTGGATTTAAGGTTAAAACAATGGCAATGTCGTACAATACCGAACAATAACACTTTATTGAAGTAATAACAATTTATTACAATAATTATAACATAATTACAAACTACGAGTTTTATGGCACAAACCCCAATCTGTCAAACACGCTTTTTCCTGAGGTATTGATGGCTGAGTGAACCATTATGTAAAATAAATGTTGGAAAGGTGAATAAATGATGGAACATGTAGTGAAATGTGGTATAGTGAACGGATAATGGCCCCTTTTAACTTTTTGTCTCTCAGCACGCTGGCGCGAGCATACACCACATGCGCTCACAAGAAGTATTTAGAGCATTCTAAGGTCGAGATCCACAGGGAAAAGGAAAATCAAATTATAAATGCATAAACAAACTTAGTAATGCATTCATATCAAGATAAAATTTTATCTTCACCGGTGTAACATTACTCACTATCATGCAAGTATACTCTCTAATCAATTCCTAAAGTCTTTTGAGGTGACAATAAGAATCTAGACCAAATCATACAGTTCTAAGCCTTCAAAACCACAAATAAGAGGGTTATATGCTCAAAAAATATAAGGGAATAAAAGATAAAATTTTAAATTGGCTCAAATCAAGCATGCGTTCTCACGATTCAACAATTACAAATAAATATTATCAGCACTTCCTAGGTTGTCCTAATCACAAATAATGTAACTAATTCATCGATATTCATGCTCAAAATTTTTCAAATTTTATGTTCAACCTATAAATCTCCACAGCAACCTTAAATAAATATTGTCCTCTATGTATAGCTAAACAAAGTTTCAACAACAAAAATGAGGGGAATAGAAAACACCCCTAATTTGTGTATTGTCTATGGGTGGTGGCACATATCGTTCTCCATTCCTTTTCTCTAGTTCAAACACCTATGAAAGAAGAAACGAAACAAATTAAGTAAAGGAAAAACAATCAACTAAAACGAAAATCAAACAAAACACTTTGGATTGCCTTTAAAAGTGCAATTTTCTAACGTCATTATGCTTAACAAGAACTTCATCTCCAACATCTATTATCTGAAGGTCTGCCAGCATTGACCATCCACTTCCAAGATTTTCATCTTTGCCAACACATCCTGAAAATTAATTACATATATCGGGCAAAGAACATTCACATCATTAGGAGCTCTCATAGTATCAATATTAAGTTTAGTCACTTTCCCCTCGAATACCACAAAAAGAGTACCCTCATCCAAATCGATTTTAGTTTTGGTCATAAATGATCTTCCTAACAAAATCGATGCTAATTTAGGTGAAGAATTATTGCCTATCAAGAATATAAAAGTCAACCGGAAAGATCAATTCATTTGCATGTAATAATACATTTTCAATAACTACTAAGTAATGCATGTAAGAACGATCAACTAATTGTATTAGTACATTAGTTTCATGCAAGTTATTTAATTTTAGTTCTTGGTAAACAGAAAAATGCATCACATTAATGAAATCACCTAAATCTAACATAACATGCTCAATTTTCTTACTACCAATCAAGTAAGGTAGATAAACACATACATGGATTCTTGCATTCTTATGATATGTTCTTTGTGACAGAATATTAGACATTTTCACTCCTCGCTATTTTTCATTTTTCTTTTATTTTTCCTTTCATCGAACATTACTTATTCAGAAACTTTGAAAAGTCTGGAGGCAATGAGTTGTTTTTTTATTATCATTATTATTTTATCTTAACAAAGGTAGAAATAGATTATTGAACTTTCAACCTTATAAAAAGGTAAAACGTAGATTTAAAAAAATAAAAATAAAAAATAGATGTCTTATTATTGGTGGATTTTTAAACAATTTTCGGTTTTTTTCAACACTATTTGTAAAACTACAAATTTAAATCTACTATATTCATTGGAATCATTATTTATAAATTCATAATATTAGAAAAAAATTAATTCATTATTAAAAGTAGCCATTATAGACAGAACCCATGGAAAATTAAGAATAAAATCTTTTTTATGAAAGATTTTCCCAACACGTTTTTTGAGAATTTTTTATTTATAAAAAAAAGTTAATTTGAAAATTTTTCTAAATAACCCCTAAATTTTAAATTAATTCATGAAAACGTGGACGAAAAATGAAAACATGACATTTAAATCCATGTTATATGTATCAGTTCAGTAGATATTACCTTTTGTCGATGTGTCGTCAACTAAAATTGGAAAAACTGGATTAGCTTTTAAGAAAGCAGTTGTCGCTGTCGGTATATGCTATTGCTAATAACCTTTTATTTTTTATTATTAAATTTACTACAAAAGTTCAAGCATACGATTAACTCTACTTTTCAGCTCCAAAAAAAAAAAAAAAAAAAACTCTACCTTTCATTATCAGTTATTTTATTTTATTTGGAGAATAGATTAGACAAAAGTATTTTTGTGATTCAACAGTACAATGTTTATGATTTTTTTCACGGAAAAAATTGTTTTTCTTGATATATTTTATTTGGGTTTGGATTTTTTACTATTTAATCTATTGGAAATATGAGATAAATAGTCTTTTCTTTACCTAGATTTTAAAAATATGACCATTTTTTATTATTTGTCATTTTAGTTCTATGCAGTTGGTCAAAATTGATTATATCCAATTATTGATTGTCTAATATTTTCAATGTCCAACTAGATATCACCAATTGATTTATTAGTACATCCAATATCTATTAAATTTCAATTTAGTTAGTTTTGTAATTTTGTAGTTGAGTGAATCTACCATTTTCTTAATCTCACCCTTTAAAAAAGCCATTCTTTTAATTGGTTGTTGTTTAGACGTAGTTGCATACGGATGCTTTTAGGCTTAATGGTCGATATTTATGTGGTTGATTTTGAATTTGTTGAGTAAGTGGGAAAAAATAAAATAAAATTTTTATTTCAAAGTTTGTTCTACTAAAAGTACAAAAAGAAGATATCTTTTTGAATTGAATGAAAGCAAAGTAGGGAGATTACAATCAAGGGAGATTGTAAAGAAAGATATTCATGTGGATGATACTTAAAGTGAGATTTATAAGATCTTTGGTGATAGTTTTACTTTATATTATAATTCAATTTGGTACTTTTATGTACTATTCTAAAATTTTACTATAAAGTTCATGCAAAAATTTTAAATAAATGCGTGTAGCTGTTTTGTTAATATAAATAAATATATATATTTACAATTTAGCATAACTACATTTGACACTTTGTGGGCAGTTCCATTCCAATGGTGTTAAATTTCTATCGACATGTCGATATTTCTATCAACATTTTTGCATGTCCATAGGTTCGACATCGACATGAGGGAGAAAACAACATTTCACCACTATACTATACAAAATTGATGAAATATTAAAAAAAAAATGTAGTTCAATGCATATATAATATTGTAACAAATATTTTAACTTATTTAGAAAGTGTATAAATGTTTCTTTATTAATTTAAATAATTTTTTTTTAATATTTTGTTTTAAAATTTTTTTCAGAAATATCTATCGACATCAACATTTTAGCGATATTTCTACCAACATTTCTATTAAATTGAGACTTCAACATTTTGATCGACATCGGCATTTTAACATTTTAAAATTAACAAAATATAACTAAAACATAATAAAATATTTCTAATGTAAACTTAATATTAATAGTTAGAAATTTATACTTATTAAAAAAATTGTAAAATGCCTATTTATTAATTTAAATATTTTTTTTGTTAATTTTGATAATTATATTTTTTTTCAAAATAACCACAAAAAAATTTTCCATTGAAACTTCCATAAGCTTGAGTCCTTCCGAGCTCGTTTGATAACTATCCCATTTTCTGTTTCTTATTTCAGTTTCTCATTTTTTTAAAAAAACAAACTTGTTTCATAATTCATCCCCTTTTTTGTTCCCCAAATTTGAAAAACGTTTCTAAAATTAGAGCTACATTTGAGGAACTACAAATAGTAGTTTCTCCTGGTTTCATTTCTATTGATATTCAAAACATTTCTCAAATTTACCAAAAAAAGTCCACTGGTTTGTTGGCAAAATGCATGTCCAAAAAACTTCCTTGTTTTCCAAGTCTAGAGTTTGATCTCACGTAGTACAAATTATGTTTTTTTTTTTAATTTCCAATTTTTGCAAATATTGCCTTTCGAATTTTTTTAATTCCATGTATATATATATATATTAACTTGAATAAATAAAATATATAAATTTATATTTTTTTATTATTATTATATAAATTTATATTTATATTGTATTTCTTAATTTTACCATTTGTATATTTATATTATTTTAATTTGAAATTTAAAATTTTCAATATATATGTATTATTATTATTTAAATTTTGAGTTTTAATTTTATAATCTTTATATTTATATATTATTGTAATTTTAAATATTGGATTTTTAATGTGTATTTATATATTATTTTAATTTTTAATTTTGATTTTTGTAATATATATTATTTCAATTTTTAGTACATTAAGAACTCGTTAGAATTTTGTAATAAATAAATTTTGCTCACTTAAACATGCATTTAGCCTCATTTTAATATTTTACAACCATAACATTTAGCAATACAATTGTGTTTGATCTGAGTCGACATCATTTAAGACGAATGACTCGAGAACAAATTTGGACAACATAATTTGAAGAATAAAATTATTTTATTTATTTTATTTTTAGTACATAAACAATTTATTATTGTTGTTAATTTTGCATCAAGACTTGTTGGTATTAGATAATGTAAGTTTTTTTTTTATAATTGTAACTTTATATATTTTAATGCATGTAAGGGGCGAGCTTCGATCGGTCGGGCTCGATTTTTGACCCCAACTGACGCTAAACCAACAATATGGTCTGTTCGGTCACTCGATAATTTTTTTTTGTTCCTGGCTTAACTCGACCGAACGATGGTCGGTTCGGTTAGTTAGTTTAGGAATTTTAAGTTTTTTTTTAATTTTTTTATTTATTTATTTAACATAATTCATTTATTATTTATAAGATATAATTGTTTTTTTAATATTCGGAGCCCAAACTGACCGATGGACGAGTCGATTTTGCGAAGGAAAAAACTGACTCTGACCAACCATCGGTTTTCAATCTTTTTTGCCCACCCCTATGCATGTTATCTATTTTATATTATATAATTAAGTTCTTTTTAAACTATAAAAAATGAGAAAAAAAAATCAGAAGACAAAAAACATTAAAGAACAAGAAACAAGAAATAGTTATCAAACAAGTTTTTGTTTCTATTTCTTGTTTTTAAGAATCAAGAAATAGAAATAGTTATCAAACACATTCTTGTAATTATTCTTAAGAAATGAGAAACAAGAAACGAGAAACGAGAAATAAGAAGCAAGAAATAGGAAACGAAAATGGAAACGTTATCAAACGGGCCCTCATATTTCCATCAAATCAATTAAGTTATCGTTTGTATCTATTTTTATATGCTGATTCATTTTGAAAAATATATATTTTTCTTTTTTTTTTCTTTTTATTAAATATAATAAAAAAAATCACCAAAAGATCAATTTGAAAATATATTATGTTGACCTAAAAATTATCGAAAATAAGAATAAGTAGGTGTACCAAAGACTTCTTAATTAGGTTTGAATATCTTTAATATCTTATCAAATAAAAAAAAAAAGTTGAATTACGAGTTAGTCCAAAATTATTTTTAAGAATAGTTTCTATATATATTTTTTAATCAAAAAAATAATAACCATTTATAAACTTAGATATAAAAGAAAATGCATATCTAAAAAAAGAAAAAGCAAAGCAATGTATAAAAAGGGAAAAAAAAATCATATTAATTAATAAAAATAGTAATCTTTAATGTACTATACTATAATATTAGCATATATTTTTATTTTCAAAGAAACAACCATCATATACTAAAAAGTACTAAATTCAAAATTGTTTAGGGTCATTATGTAGATTTGTCCATGCCAATGCCTGTGAGAAGTTTTCACATCTAAAAGAGGAGGAGGAGTTGAGGGAGGGGAAGAAAGAAGAAAGAAGTCACACAATAAAATAAAAATATACAAAATTAATATGTATTCTTTGCCAACTCAATTAGAAATACTATGGTAGTCCACCAATTAATTGCTTCATAAATTTTCTATTAGGTCAACTAATGGCCAATTGAGTCAAGAAACAATTCAGACTCGTTTGATAACGTTTCTGTTTTCTGTTTCTTGTTTCTTATTTTTTAAAAATAAGAAACAAGTATATGTTTGATAACTATTTTTGTTTGTTGTTTCTTTGAAAACAATAAATAGAAACATAAACTTGTTTGATAACCCTTTCTTGTTTGTTGTATATATAAATATACAATTAATTATAACAAATTTATATTATCAAATACGAACAAATCTCGATGCAAAATTAACTAATAATAAAAGTAAATAAATAAAATTATTTAAATTGATAAAAAAAAAAATAATAAATTCTTTGGACTCACCATGGATCGAACTTGAGACCTGTAAGAGAAGGGAAAAAAATTAGGCACATATTGAACCAATAAGCTGAAGAGTTAGATTTTTAAAAATGGGAACATTTAAAAGAAAAAGAAACAGAACAAAAATAAATTACTTTATGTAGTTTCTAAAATTTGGACCAAATTTTAGAAACGTTTCTCAAATTTTAAGAACAAGATACAGGATGAATTATTAAAAAAGTCTGTTTCTTAAAAAATGAGAAACAAAAACAAAAAACGGGAAACGAAAACGTTATCAAATGGGCCATTCATAACTGTTTTTCATGAGCTAAATGTTATCTTTTAAATTTTAGGATCAAATAAAAACTACTTTAACTTTAATAAGAAAACATGTACTTTTACCTTAGACTCATGCTTTATTGCAAGTTTGATGCTTTTATTGATAATTAGATAAAATAAAAGCTATTAATTCTTTATAATAAAATTATTGAAAATAATTCATTCAATTTTTTTTGTCTAAAGAAAAACTATTAAAAAAACTATTATTTGATTTAATTTTTATATTATTTTGATATTTCCAAAGATAACATTTCTCAACTAGCATGATAAATGTATTAACGATCATGAGGTTTTTGGTTCGAATCATTTCCAACTCTAATTGTACTAAAAAAAATTAAATAATATTAGTAAAGAACAACTAATTGCAATTAAATAGTTAACAAATTGAATAGAAAATTGCAATAATTTCTATAAAAAAATAACATTAACTGAAAAATAGTTTTGAATTTACTATTCTATTTAAAAACACATATTCCCTCCATAGGGAGGTTACGCCAAGGATCCCTTACGACCAAGCCACGTACATATCATCCATACCATCCTTGAGACGCTTGTGAGAGTGAAGACTTTATCCACAAACAAACACGAGTCCTTTCAGCATGTTTTGTCCTCACTCACATGCTCCATAAAAAAATTTCCAGGAGATCACCCAACATAGAATTGCCCCAAGCCAAGCATGCTCAACTTTAGAGTTCTTATGATTAAGCCACCGAAAAGGAAGATGCACTTTGTTGGTGTAGGTAGTAGCTATCAATTCTTTTAAGTCTTTCTCAACCATACTTTCATCTTTCTCAACCATACTTTCATATCCTCATGATCCCTCTCATTCAGATGTGGTCTCGGTTCATTCATATACCCCTATTTATTTCGGGTGCAATGCCCACTAGCTTCAGCTTTGGTTCGTCCCTGAACCACATCTTAGTAGAAGAGGTTCCGCTTTGATATCAACTGTAATGCCCCTGGTTTTTCGGACCAACTTAAGCTAGGGACACCAGTAGGCAGTACCTTCTACGCTAAAATTTCGGCAACATAATGACGTTTCGGACAAAACTATAATTTTACTTAATCTAATTTAAGCACAAAAGCACTTCAAAAGGGTTCCACAACGCCTAGCCTCCACCAAACTACGATTAAACATTAGGTTGGGCTCTAATGGAACACAAACAACATAAGCGAAAACATTCATAACTAAATTCGAAAGCATTCAAAGTTTAACTCAAACCTACAAGCATTCTAGCCAAGATCCAAGGGGAGGGTGAAGGGAATCGAAGTCCCCGCAGCGGAAGCGATTGCGAATCGCGCGCTCTTGATTTAGTTACAATGGAAAATTCAAGAACGTAAAACATAGATTAAGCATAAAATACAGAAATGGACAACAAGTATATTACCTTTGAAGAACCTTTCTTCAAGTGATCCTCTCTCCACGGTCACAATCTCAGCAACAAGAACTCGTACGAACACCGACACCACCACCGGATCTTCTCCGTTGTTCTCTAGGTGAGGGAGGAAGGTGGGTTCCCTTTAGGAATGGTGAGGTATTTTGTGAGAGAGATTTTGTGTTTTGGAACACTTCCAACAACAACAAGGAGGCTAGGAATACTATTTTTCAAGTCTTGACCTAGTTGTATCTCATGCAACTATATATAGGGGAATGGTATGGAAATGACCATTCTACCCCTCCTTTAACCTCTCTTTAGTATATAGTTTATATATGAATCTAATTCACATTAAAACTATATATTATATCAATTACATCATATATAATTGATATAACTCCTCATGTATGAAATTGAACACTTCAATTTCACTCCTAACTTTATACCCTCAATATTACCATGTTGAGCCAACGGAGGATCTAATGGACCTACAGATCATGAGCTCCAATGATGTGAGATTAAGTGATCAAACTCTTTGATCCAGTTAATCAATATTCATTAACTACAAGGCACTCCACTATAGACTTGTAGCTGCACTCTCCTCACTGTAGATATTATTGTGTCCACTGATATAGTCATTACCCATAAGTCGACCCTTTACAGGTTGTTCGTAATCACAACTGGGTCAAATTACCGTTTTACCCCTATGATTACCTCTTTGCTCCTTAAGCACCACTGATCCTCTAATGAACAACAAGTCTAAGGTCTCACCTTAGACTCATACCTCATAAAGGCGGGGCCCCGTTGTTCAAGACACAGAGTCGATTCTTAAGGAACAACTATATAATTCCTCGAAGAGAGGAATGAGTGAATTCCATCTTGCAGTTAAGTTCCCAGCTACCTACAAGGTTCTGTCCCTGAAAAGGTAGGCTTATTGAGTCGGCTACATGCCACTCTCACCCATACTAGTCTAAGGACAAACCCCTATAAGCAGGAGTTCTTAACTTGCTCAGGATTTAGGTCGAGTCACTAATGACCATCTATAAATTACTAGTCTGATCCAACTGTGTTACACTTTGGTTAGACTAATAATTTCATGGACCGGTCTTGTAAGAACTCTTCATACAGGATGCCCCCACTCGCATGTCAACTACATGAATGAGTTGGATTACCTCATTTGTATTAATTACAAAGTGGGCCGCATCCATGGTGTTACTAGAATGAGGTTTCCAACCTTATTCTTATACCATAGGCTATTTAGGTTATAATCTTGAAGTCAACCCAAATAGTGTCCACTACACTGATTTCAAGATAAACGTTATAACCTTGGAGCTTAGTTTATTGGATTTATAAAAGCAAGACTGTAATCTTATCAAAACAAATAACACTTTATTTAATTGATCAAAATTACACAAGTTTAGGGCATAAATCCCAACAGAGGGAACATGCGTACAACAAATTCAAAGTAGGTTCATTTAACCAATCATTACACAAAAGCTATACAACATAGAAGGACTAGACTTAAAGCAGGAAATAAAAGTCCTAAGCACAGGATAAGATCCTCTAGTCCATAAAGGGGTTCCTATAGCCTTTCCATGTCGTCACTGTCACCTTCCAACTCACTGTTTATCCTTACCTGCAACCAAAACAATAAAGTAGAAGGGTGAGTAATAAAATACTCAATAACTAGCCCACTCATGTCTAAGTTACTATTGCACAAGAAAAACAAGCTGTGCTCACAACCAACGCATCCTAGGACTCTTCACACACCTAGGCAAATATAATTTGTATATCATATAGTTGTGGTAAAATGGTGATTTAGTGGAGATATTAACTCCAAATCTCACCATTATTTAAACGCTTGGTGAGAAGCCTTTGTGAAAGATTTTGCCATTTTTTGGATTTTGATCCAAAGAGAGCAAGTGAATTCTCTCTCAAATCCTCTCTCAATTCTCTCAATCTCTCCTCATCCAAAACGAAAGGGAGTCCCACCTACTCTCCCTCAACCTCCCGAGAACAACCGAGAAGACCCTTTGGAGGTGTCTTGTTGTTCGGATCGAGGATTGTGTTCGAGGAGATCATTCATTCGAGAGGGATCGAGATCGTGACTGGAAGATGAAAGCGTTGAAGAAGAGTTCTTCAACAAGTAAGTAACTTGTCTCTCTTACTGTTTTCTCTTCTTTTTTGCATGTTTAACCTACAATTAAAGGAGTTTGTTCGATTTTAAGATAAGAATTACACAACGAACTAACGACGTTTCACAACGTCTTCTGCTGCGAAAATTTCAAATCCCTTCGATTGGTATCAGAACAAATTGTTGCTCTTTGTTTTGTATTCTGTGAATTCTTTTAATTAGGTGGGTAGCATTAATCTTCATGAGATGAATGTTAATGGTTTGCATTTTCGATGTTTACGGTTTTTGGCACTAAATTAGATTTACATTCAAAGTTGATGAGATCAATTTAAAAGCCCGGTGTTTTGGGAATATTTTGATGTAAATCGAGTCTGTAAGTTCGTGTCGTTCGTGGCATGAGATGCTGTGAAGAAATTGGAGCGAAAACGGGCGAAAAACGACGAAGAACAGCAAACGAGTTTATTGTTTTGTCTACGGCGTTGAAACATTGTTCATCGACGTTTCAACGCTGTCCATGCTGATCAAGGCGTTGTTGCAGGTCAGCGTTGCGCACGCGAGGTGCAACGCTGAACGCTGCAGCGTTACAACGCTGGCCACGACATTGCAACGCTGCCGCGTAGTGGGCAATTTCCAACAGTTGCGCGAGACGTGCGTAGAAGTGGCAAATGGGACATGGAGTGCGACGGTTCGAACCCCAGTAGTTGCATGTGTTTTGTTTTAATTTTATTTTCTTTGTAAAATTGTTTTATAAATGTATTTTATTAATTATTTAATTTATATTAATATAAATGTTATATTAATGTTAATTAATTTAATTTTATGTCCGTAGGGTGCCGAAAATCGGTCCAATAATGTTATTTACTTATTTTATGCATGAGAAGTATGAAATATTTTTCTATTTGCATAATGTATGTCATATAGATTTAAAATACCACCTTAGGTTAAATATTTCATGCATCATATTTATATTATAAGAGTTATAATTTATAGTATGCATGATAGTTTTATATTATAAGAGTTATAATATAAAGTATGCATGTTTTAATTTATTTAAATATAAGTGTTATATTTTTAGATTAAAAGCATGCTCATGCATTAAATTCATGTGATGAATGTATATGTTATAGTTTTATTATTCATGTGATGAATGATCAAGCACTATAACATAGAAATGCATGTAACCTAAGTTAATTATTAGTTTTAAAATGTTTAGAACTTGAATAATTAGACTTAGGTTTTCTAGTTCTAATAAGATTAGAATTAGGAAATCAAATATAACCTTTAAATGGAGACTGATAAGTAACTCTGTCTAAGGAAGGTTCTGTCTAAGGCTGGGGTATTTAAGTTGACTGTTTGCGGAACACCCCTACCTGGAAACTGACCTGGGAGTGAATTCGGTCCGGAGCTTCTTAGGTTATATTCTCGTGAGTGCCGTTAATTAAGAGTTAATTAATTTACTGACATAGACCTAAGTTAATAATGTGATTATAGACTTAAGCTAATCCAATATAAGTATTATATTGGTAGACTTAGGTAAATTTTAGCCGGCTTATCTAGGTCAATCTCGAATATTTTAAAGTGCTGAATGGGAGGAAATAAAGTGTATGAGATACATTTAATTTTCCATCCACAAATCTCCGTTAAGTTCGCACCGTGAGATCCATGCTCGACCTCGTGGTGCAAATGGGAGCGTCCCCCTACGGGTGGCATTTGTATGAGTCAATATCAACGTGAATGGAGAGAGTACTTATAGTGAGTGGGAGCGGGACCGGTGAAAACGGGATTTACGGTCTCTTCTTTCGATTCACACCGTGAGACGCCTATGATCCGCCTGCTAGTTTGGCCTAGACCAGACAATCACTATCGAAGGCCTTGATCATGGGAGTTGAAACACCGTGAATTCCCGAAAGGGATACGATTTCCTTATTGGTTTTCCTTCTTAGTCCTCCTTACGGCGGCTATTGTTTAGATGGATACTTGGAAACTTAAAGATTGAGGGTGACACTCACAGGATTCATTAAGAGTTAATGCATTCAGACCGAAAAATGGTAGCTGGATGCCTAATAGAATAAGAGTTATTCTGGTATTAGGGTCTGGTCGAGAAATTCTCGTCTTAGAGGAGGAGTGGCTTTGTCTACCCTACGGTGGCGGTCATTCTAAATCTTTAGGGTATCATTGCATTTTTTTAATGACCTAGGAATCATAAGATTAAAATTTGCTAAAACCTGATTGGATTTTCAAAGTTTTTGCGAGACTAATACAAAGTTTTTTCCATTTTTCAGCAACAAAATGTCAAATGCTTTTAACGCTCTTTTAGCTTTCGATAAGTTAGTCGGCGATAATTTTTCGTAGAAAAATAATATTGACACGATTTTGGTAAATGACGACCTAGAGTTCGCGCTCACTAAGGAGGGTCATCAGGTGCCCGATCCAACAGACGTATTCAACAATCTACAAACCTTCTAGTCTTTGGTGCAAATCAAGGGACAGGAAGCTGAGACAAATTTTGCCTTTAAACCTTTTCACAGGGGTTCGATCTCTGGGACAAAGTTTGTAGATTCTTCATGCCCGAAAGGGAAGAAGGAGAAGTTGAAGGAGGTTAAGGTTGACCGCGCTGCCGCCCTAAAGGGCAATGAGATCAGAAAGTTGCGAGAAAGTGTTTCTACTGCAACTGAGACAATCACCTGAAAAGGAGTTGTCTCAAGTTCCTTGATGAAAAGAAGATGACAGGTAAATGTGATTTACTAGTCACAGAAACTTGCTTAGGGGAGAGTAATGACTCTATCTGGATATTGGATTCAGGCGCCACTAATCACGTTTGCTCTTCTTTCCAAGGATTAAGTTCCTGGCAGCGACTGCAAGAGGGTGAGATAACACTCAGGATTGGATCCGGAGAAGTTGTCTCAGCTGCAGCAATAGGCACGGTGAAGTTGTTCTTTGGCGGAAAGTACTTATTATTGGATAATTTGTACATAGTTCCTAGGTTTACTAGAAACCTAGTTTCTATTTCCTGCCTATTAGAACAAAATAACTCCGTTTCATTCAAGAGTAATAAAGCATTTATTTCTCGAAATGGAAATTTGATTTGTTCTGCTTCGCTTGTGAGTAATTTATATGTTTTGAACCCTAATTCGGTCAAAAGTGTTTTGAACACTGAATTGTTTAAAGCAACAGAAACGCGAACTAAGAGATTGAAAGTTTCTCCTAAAGAAAGTACCCATCTTTGGCATCTAAGGTTAGGCCACATAAATCTTAATAGGATTGAGAGACTAGTGAAGAGTGGACTTCTAAGCGAGTTGGAAGAAAACTCTTTATCGGTTTGTGAGTCATGCCTTGAAGGCAAAATGACCAAACACCCTTTTAGTGGAAAAGGACATAGAGCCAAGGAGCCCCTTGAGCTTATACATTCTGACCTCTGTGGTTCGATGAATGTTAAAGCACAAGGAGGTTATGAATACTTCGTATCTATCATAACTGACTATTCAAGATATTGGTACATTTACCTAATGCATAGGAAGTCTGAAACACTTGAAAAGTTCAAGGAGTTGAAGACTGAGGTTGAGAACTTGTTAGGTAAAACAATTAAAACACTTCGATCGGATCGACGTGGAGAGTATATGGACACTAAATTTCAGGACTATATGATAGAACATGGAATTACGTCCCAACTCTCGGCACCTTGTATGCCACAGCAGAATGGTGTATCAGAGAGGAGAAACACAACCTTGTTGGACATGGTTCGATCGATGATGAGCTATATTCGTCTCCCTGATTCTTTTTGGGGTTATGCAATGGAGACTGCGGTTTACATTTTGAACACAGTTTTGTCGAAGAGTGTTTGTGAAACACCTTTCGAACTCTGGCATGGTCGTAAAACCAGTTTACGTCATTGCAGAATTCGGGGATGCCCGACCCATGTGTTGGTGTCAAACCCGAACAAGTTGGAACCCCGTTCAAAGTTGTGCCTCTTTGTAGGTTACCCAAAAGAGACTAGGGGTGGTCTATTTTACGATCCTAAGGATAATAGGGTGCTTGTGTCGACAAACGTCACTTTTCTTGAGGAAGACCACATCAGGGATCACTTACCAAGGAGTAAGATTGTGTAAAACAAAATGGACAGTACATCAGCAAGAGTTGCTGATGGTGCTAGTACGTCAACAAGTGTTGTTGATCCTAGCACGTCTAGTCAACTCCGTTCTCAAGAGTTAGGAATGCCTCAACGTAGTGGGAGGGCTGTGAGACAACCTGAACGTTACATGGATTTGGTTGAAACCCAAGTCGTCACCCCTGATGATGACTGTGATGATCCATTAACCTATGATCAGGCAATGGTTGACGTTGACAAATACGAATGGATTGAAGCTATGGACCAGAAAATGGAGTCGACGTACTTCAATTCCGTCTGGGAGCTTGTGGACCAAACGGATGGGGTTAAACCTATTGGTTGCAAGTGGATCTACAAGCGTAAACGTGGCGTAGATGGGAAGGTGCAGACCTTCAAACCACGACTAGTGGCAAAGGATTTTATCCTGGTGGAAGGGGTTAACTATGAGGAAACCTTTTCACCTGTTGCCATGGTAAAGTCGATTAGAATCCTTCTGGCCATTACCGCATATTATGACTATGAGATATGGCAGATGGATGTCAAGACCGCCTTTTTGAATGGCAACCTTGACGAGACCATCTACATGGACCAACCCAAAGGGTTCATTGCCCAAGGCCAAGAGCAAAAGGTTTGCCGGCTTCAAAGGTCTATTTATGGACTGAAACAAGCCTCGAGGTCTTGGAATATATGGTTTGATGAGGCGATCAAATCTTATGGCTTTAATCAAAATGTTGACGAGCCTTGTGTCTATAAAAACATCGTCAACAGTATTGTCTCATTTCTAATATTGTATGTGGATGATATCCTTCTCATTTGGAATGAGGTAGGATTTCTTATTGACATTAAGGAATGACTTGCTTCGCAATTCCAAATGAAAGATTTGGGAGAGGCACAGTATTTTCTAGGTATCTGGATAGTCCAGAACCGGAAGAACAGAACGCTAGCCATGCCTTAGGCATCTTACATTGACAAGATGTTGTCTAAGTATAAGATGCAGAACTTCAAGAAGGGTTTGCTGCCTTTAAAGCATGAGGTTCACTTGTCTAAGGATCAATGTCCTAAGACTCCTCAAGAGGTTGAGGATATGAAACGTATTCCCTATGCTTCATCTGCAGGGAGCCTGATATATGTTATGCTGTGTACTAGGCCCGACATTTGTTATGCAGTTAAGATTGTCAGTAGGTATCAATCCAATCCAGGATTAGATAACTGGACAACCGTAAAGGTAATCCTCAAGTATCTTAGGAGAACGAGGAACTACAACCTTGCTTCCAGGATACACAGATTCTGACTTTCAAACCGATAAGGATTTTAGGAAATCCACTTCGGGATTAGCCTTCATTCTGAATTGAGGAGTTATAGTGTGGCGAAGCATCAAGCAGGGATGCATCGCTGATTCCACGATGGAAGCCAAGTATGTTGCGGCTTGTAAAGCTGCAAAGGAAGTTGTTTGGCTTAAGAAGTTCATGGCGGATTTGGAAGTTGTTCCAAATATGAAATTGTCGATCACGTTGTTTTGTGAACAGTGGCGCAGTAGCCAACTCTAGAGAACCTCGGAGTCATAAAATGGGCAAGCACATTGAGGGTCACGTAGAGAGTCTAGGTCTTCGAGTGCTTCCTGACTAGGGCAAGCGGGAGTATTGTAAAGACGTATTCAATGCCCTAGTTTATTGTATTACTTTTATTGTATTACTGTACATTTGAGAAATGTATTATGTACTCTATTAGCTTAGTCCAAGTGGGAGTTTGTTGGGATGTATGTCCTCATCTCGTGTAGTTTGTAATATTCCTTGTTGTGAATAAATAAGAGTTATTTATTTGAACTTTGTGTCTCTCATTTTTCATAAACTTAATCCAATAAACTAAGCTTTAGGGTCATTGTAATATGAGAGAACTAAGAACTTGAACGGTGTGTAGTAGACACATAGGGAGGATCACGTTCGAGTTAATGACCCGAATGGTCTACAGTATACGGATAGGGTTGGAGACCTAATCTTGGATACACTTTGGATGCGACTCACTTTGTATTAGATACAAACGAGGTGATCCAGCTCGTTCATGTGGTTGACATGCGAGTGTGGGAATCCTGTGCAATGAGATTGTACAAGACCGAACCGTAAATTATTTGACTTACAGGTGTAACACTGTTAACAGTATAGAGCTAATAAATTCGTAGATGACCATTAGTGACTCGACCTTAATCCTGAGCGTGTTACGGACTCATGTCTGCGGGGGTCTGTCGTTTGACTAGTACGGGTGAGGGTGGTCACAGTTACTCACCCAATATGCCTATCTTCTTAGGGACAGGACCACGTGGGGAGTTGGGAACTTGACTACGCAAGAAGGAATTCACTCGTTCCTGACTTAGGGAAACTAGAGGGGTTGTTCCCTTAAGTGTTGTCTCCAGGGTTTAAACAACAGGGCCCCACCCTCTCACTAACCGAGAGTGTTGTTGTTTATGGTTGAACCATACAACGTTGTTGTTCATTAGATGAGCAGTGGGGACTTAAGGAGAAAGAGGTAGACATAGGGGTAAAACGGTAATTTGACCTAGGTATGACTACGAGTGATAACACACAAAATGTGCTATCTTTAGGCTTAATTATTGCTAGTTTTATGATGATTTCAGGGCTTTTACGTGTTTAAATAACTCAATTTCAGGATAAGAGCTTAAACATGATATTTGGAGACATTTTGGATCACCCGGGATCGAAACGAGGCTATTTGGAGCTAAAAATAACATCATTCAGAAGAAGAAAGATCAATCCAAGCTTGAAGACCCGAGGTGATGGCGTTGCAACTCCATGCAGAGCGTTGCAACGACATGCTTACTGTTTAGAAGCATTGAAGGCTCCAGGCGATAGCGTTGCAACACTGCCTTAGGGCGTTCCAACGCTATCTCGAAAAGAAGATGCGCATGAAGACCGTGCAGGTAGCGTTGCAACGCTGCCTTGAAGCGTCGCAACGCTACTTCGATAGAGGAACGTGCGCGCTAGGGTAGCGGCATTGCAACGCTGTCGACTGTTTCCTTATTTACCACGCGTTTAGGGTACAACGTTGCAACGCTGTCCCTAGCATTGCAAAGCTGTACCGATTGAGCCTATATATAGAACCTTATGTTTTATTACAAGGGAGCCGAAATTGGTAGATTTTCCACCCTAATTTTGAAATACACTTTGTAGAAGAGAGAAAATAGCATTTTTGGGAGCCAAAGCATCTGTGGAGGTTCGAGATCGAAGACGGGAGCTCGGAGACGAAGGACCGATTGTAATAACGTTCTAAGACGTTTTCTACATGTTTAGCTTGATTTTCATGTGATTTAGAGTTGCTAAATGTTGTAGTTAGGATTTGATTTACTTGTTAAGACTTTCTTGCTATGTATTGAAGCATGTTTTGTTCTTATTTTTGGAAATTCGTTCTTAACTCTTAATTTTTTGATTTAAGTGGACTCGAGAGATAAAACTTGAATCAGAGCAAAGTTGTCAAAACCCTGAGAATTCTGGCATGAAAATGACCTAGAAATCCTAGGGAAACACATAAAAAAGTTGCTTAATGTCGTGCATGTCGTAGGTTCATATGGAGACTATGGAGTTTATTGCATGTGCGAGGCTCACTAAGAATCGAGAGATTTTCTTGAGTATTTTGCTTCTTGTTTATAAATTCATCTCATTGGTTCTGTTAGTTAAGTCTTTAACTTGTAAAATCACTTTCCTCAAATCTATCAATTCGTGTCTCCACATGTTAGGCTGTTGTTTGTTGTTACTTTCACCATCTATCCATGTTTTGTTGCTTTAGCTAAAATTGAAAATTAGTATCTTAGTAATTAATTAATCTAGAAACCCATTCCCGAGTACAATACTTGGACTCTTAAATCACTATACTAAAACTTGACCCGTACACTGGGGTATAACATTACCATAAATTTTGCATCAATATAATTATGCATCAACAAGTTTTTGGCGCCGTTGCTGGGGAATAGCGATATTTAGATTAATTAATATTAGGAGAAAATTTGAAATTTTAGACTAAAGTTTGTTTGTTTGTCTTTCCTTATTTGTTTTATTTTAGTTTTGTGTGTTTTTGAGTATTTGTCCCCTATTTTTGGTTGTGTTACTATTGTGTAGAAGTCTTGATCTGAATTATTAATTTTTCAAGCATGACTTTGCATGATTTTGATTCTCCATCTTTCTATTGTCCCTCCCAGGACCCTAGGTATGTGCATCATGATTTTTCTGATTACCATATGTCTAATTTTTACCATTCTGTACCTGAAAAATTGATAAAAATTCTTATGATGGTAGTTATTTAGACACTTGGGATCATAATTTGTTGTACCTTGACCAACCCATAGAAAAATCTTCTCTTATGGACCAATTGGCGGAATATACCTTAGAATTGAAAATTAAAAATTTGGTTCATAGTAAATTAGAGAGGTTGGATAGGTTAGAAACTAAGGTGGTAGGACTTTGGGAAATAGTACAGGATAGAGCTCAATATCTTAACCAGCTAGTAATTTCCTTTAAGGCCTTACAGGAACAATTTCTTATCCTTACCACTCAGGATGTGCCACCTAGGAGGATTTGTTCATATGTTAGTGAGGATAGTTTGGGGGAGACTGAGGCACACCATGATTCGGTTAGTGAGGAAGACATTGGTGATACAATTAGTCTCATAGGGAAGATCCAGGTGATAAAGTTAGAGGCTGAGAAGTCTTCTTTCCTTTTATCCCTAGAAATTTTCTTTATTTTTGATAACTATTTATCCTATACTCACGAGTCTTGTTTTAATTTTAGTTCTTTCATTTCATTAAACAAAAATACCAAAAATAATTCTATCTCTGGTGCCCAGGAAAAGCAGGATAGCCTTTTAGACTTAGAAAGCTATATCGATTGGAGCAAAAAGGCCCGAAGAAATATGAGCAATTTTATGTGCCCTGATAAGTCACTGTCTAGCTAAAAACGTTAAAGAAAACGCTTTTTGGGAGGCAACCCAAGGTTTATGTTTCATATCTTTCTTTTTTGTATTTTTCTTTCTTTTATGTTTTATTTTCTAGTTCTTTTTTTTTTTGTGATTTTGTCTAATTTCTTTCTTTTTGTACCTCTAGGTGTATGCCCAAGGGGAGAGTTGCAGACTTGCACCCTTTTGATCCTGAGATCGAGAGGACCTGTAGGAGACTCCTAAGGGAAGGAAAAGCAGAAACTCATACTATGGCTGATCAGGAGCTCATTAATAACCCTAAACCTATCAGGGAGTATTTCCAACCTGTGTTTAATTCTGAGCATGCTGGAATAGTCCATGCCCCTATAAATGCTAATAATTTTGAACTTAAGACACGACTGATACAAATGGTTAGTGAAGGTGCTTTTAGAGGCTTAGCCACAAAAGATCTTAACTCACACCTTCAAAATTTCTTAGAAATCTGTGGTACATTTAAAATGAATGGTATCTCTGCTGATAATATTCGCTTACGTCTCTCTCCTTTTTCTTTGCACGGGAGAGCAAAAGAATGGCTAGGGTCCCTTCCCTCAGGTAGTATCACTTCCTAGGAGGAGTTGACCCAAGCCTTCATGACCAAATTCTTTCCACCTGTGAAAGCTGCAAAGTTAAGAACAGAGATAGGAACATTCAGGCAGTAGGAGGGAGAACAGTTATTCGAAGCATGAGAAATGTACAAGGACATGCTCAGGAGGTGCACACAGCATGGCTACCTAGATTGGCTCTAGGTATAGCTGTTTTATAATGGACTGGAAGGTAAAACCAGGACCATTCTAGATGCCACTGCTGGAGGGGCTTTCATGGCGAAAACTGTGCCAGAAGCACGTACCCTCCTAGAGGAAGTGTCAATTGCCAGCTACTAGTGGCCTACGGACAATGGCAGATCTAAGCTAGTAGTTGGATTGTATCAACTGGATGAGGTAACCTCTCTTAGATCTCATATGGCATCTCTCACTCATGCTCTGAATTATTTTGCAGGATCACCACAAAACGGGATGTCCTCTCAATGCTCCCAGCCTAATGGAGAATCCACTATGGAGCAATTGCACTACCTAAACAACAGAATCAACAACTATGGAGGGAATCAGACTCAGAATAACCTCCCAACACATTATAATCCAGGTTTGAGTTATCATGAAAATTTATCTTATGCTAACAACAAAAATGTGTTGAATCCTCCTACAAAGCATGCTTTTACATCAGAGAGGAAACAATCTCTGGAAGACACATTGCACTCCTTCATGGTTGAATCCAAAAGTAGGTTCAACCAGCTGGAGAATGCAGTCACCAGTTTATCTGGTATACTGATCAGTCATGGAGCTGCAATAAAGAATATAGAGTGTAGGGAATCGAATCCCGCAGTGGAAGCGATTGGGAATCGCGCGTTCTCAATTTAGTTACAACGATTTCATTTAAGAACTTAAAAAACTAGATTAAGCATAAAATAGAATATGGACAGCAAGAAATATTACCTTTGAAGAACCTTTCTTCAAGTGCTCCTCCTCTCTCACGATCAAGATCTCAGCAACACGAACCACGAACGGACTAAGACACAACTACTGGATCTTCTCCGTTGTTCTCTAGGTGAGGGAGGAATGTGGGTTCCCTTTAGGTAACATAAGATATTGTGAGAGAGATGTTTGTGGTTTGAAACCTTTCCAACAACACAACAAAGCCTTAGGTTACCTTCACCTAGTTGCATCTTATGCAACTATATATACAAGGAGATAGGGATGGAAATTACCATCCTATCCCTCTTTCATTCTCTCTATAGTTAATATGTGAATCAAATTCACATTAAAACTATATATTATATCAATTATATCACATATAATTGATATGACATCTCATATATGAAATTGAATACTTCAATTTCATTCCTAACTTTATACCCTCAATATTACCATGTGGAGCCAACGGAGGGACCTAATGGACCTACAAATCATGAGCTCCAATGATGTGAGATTAACTGATCAAACTCTTTGATCCAATTAATCAATATTCATTAACTACAAGTCACTCCACTTTAAATTTGTAGCTGCACTCTCCTCACTGTAGATAATATTGTGTCCACTGATATAGTCATTACCCATGAGTCGACCCTTCACAGGTTGTTCGTAATCACAGCTGGGTCAAATTATCGTTTTACCCCTGTGATTACATCTTTGTTCCTTAAGCACCACTGATCCTCTAATGAACAACAAGTCTAAGGTCCTACCATAGACTCATACCCTCATAGAGGGCGAGACCCCGTTGTTCAAGACCAGAGAGTTTTTAAAGGAACAACCTATCTAATTTCTTAGTGTAGGAATGAGTGAATTCCATCTTGTGCAGTTAAGTTCAGCACTACCTACGAGGTTACGTCACACGAGAAGGTAGGCTTATTGAGTCGGCTCTGTGCCACTCTCACCCATACTAGTCTAAGGACAAACCCCTATAAGCGGGAGTTCTTAACTTGCTCAGATTGAGTCGAGTCACTAATGACCATCTATAAATTACTAGTCCGATCCACATTAATGGTGTTACTTTGGTTAGACTAATAATTTCATGGACCGGTCTTGTAAGAACTCTTCATACAGGATGCCCCCACTTGCATGTCAACTACATGAATGAGTTGGATTACCTCATTTGTACTAATTACAAAATGGGTCGCATCGATGTTGTTTCCAGAATGAGGTTTCCAACCTTATTCTTATACCATAGACCATTTAGGTTATATTCTTGAACACAATCCAAATAGTGTCCACTACACTGATGTTCAAGATATATGTTATAACCTTGGAGCTTAGTTTATTGGATTTATAAAGCAAGACTGTAATCTTATCAAAACAAATAACCCTTTATTTAATTGATCAAAATTACACAAGTTTAGGGCATAAATCCCAACAATCTCCCACTTTACCTAAAGCTTGTGGAGTACTAAAACATTACAGTAATGTACATACAATAAACTATGGCATTTAAACCTTTTTGTACAAAATACTCCCACTTGCCCTAGTTGGGGAAGACTTGTAAACCTAGACCCTCTAGGTGACTCTAAAAAACTTTAGCGGTGAGAGCGTTTGTAAAAGGATCAACAAAGTTGTGCTCTGAGGCTATCTTCGTGACAATCACGTCTCCTCTATGCACGATCTCCCAGATGAGATGATATTTCCGCTCAATGTGTTTTTCCCTCTTGTGACTTCGGGGTTCCCTCGATTTTGCCACTGCACCATTGTTATCGCAATACAGCGTGATGGGGAAATTCATATTTGGAACAACTTCCAAATTTACCATGAATTTCCTTAACCAAATGCCCTCTTTAGCTGCTTCACAAGCTGCTACATATTCGGCCTCCATGGTGGAATCAGCGATGCATCCTTGCTTGACGCTTCGCCATACTACAGTTCCTCTATTAAGAGTGAATACTGACCCTGATGTAGATTTCTGAGAATTTATAAGTCTGAAAGTCAGAATCCGTGTATCCTGTAAGGATCAGATCCTTAGCCCCATACACAAGCATGTAGTTCCATGTTCTCCGAAGATACTTAAAGATTATTTTAACCGTTGTCCAGTGTTCAAGTCCTGGATTGGATTGATACCTACTGACCATCCCAACTGCAAACACAGATGTCAGGCCTAGTACACAACATGACGTACATCAAGCTCCCAACAACCGATGCATAAAGAATCCGTCTCATATCCTCGACTCCTTGAGGTGTCTTAGGACACTGTTACTTAGACAAATGGATTCCATGTCTAAAAGGCAACAAACCCTTTTTGGAATCTTGCATCTTAAACCTTGACAATACTTTGTCTATGTAAGATGTTTGAGACAAGGCTAGTGTTTTATTCTTGCGGTTCCGGACAATCTGGATCCCAAGAACAAACTGTGCATCACCCAAATCTTTCATTTGGAACTGCGTAGCTAGCCATTCCTTGATGTCAGTAAGATAACCTACATCATTCCCAATGAGTAGGATATCATCCACATAGAGAATTAAGAATGCGACAGAACTATTGATGATTTTCTTGTAGACACAAGGTTCATCATCATTCTGGTCAAAACCATAAGATTTGATTGGCTCATCAAATCTTATATTCCAGGACCTAGAGGCTTGTTTCAATCCATAAATTGACCTTTTAAGCCTGCAAACCTTTTGCTCTTGTCTTGGTTCAATGAACCCTTTGGGTTGGTCCATGTAGATGTTTTCCTCAAGATTGCCATTCAAAAAGACTGTCTTGACATCCATTTTCCATACCTCATAGTCATAATATGCGACAATGGCAAGCAGGATACGGATAGACTTTACCATAGCAACAGGTGAAAAGGTCTCCTCATAGTCAACCCCTTCAACCTGGGTATAACCCTTTGCTACTAGTCTAGCTTTAAAGGTTTGTACCTTCCCATCTACATCACGCTTTCTCTTGTAGATCCACTTACAACCTATAGGTTTTACCCCATCAGGCTTATCTACAAGATCCCAAACAGAATTGAAGTACATAGACTCCATTTCTTGGTCCATGGCTATGACCCATTTGTCTTTATCTTTGTCAACCATTGCTTGATAGCTAAACCCATGTAACGGTCAGGCTGTGTTACAACCCTCCCACTACGTCGAGGCATACTCAACTCTAGAGATGGACTCTCTTGACTAGACAAACTAGTATCAACAACCCTTGTTGACGTACTAGTGTTATTAGCAACCTTTGCTATTGTTCCGTCTAACTCACTCAACACAACTTTACTTTTTAGTTTGTTGTCCCTTATGTGGTCCCCCTCTAAAAAAATGACATTTGTCGACACAAAAACCTTATCTTCCTTAGGATCATAGAATAAACCACCTCTTGTTTCTTTTGGGTAGCCTACGGATATGCACAATTTTGAACGTGAATCCAACTTTTTTGGATTTGTCACAAGCACATGTGCTGGACAACCCCAAATTCTGAAATGACATAAACTACCTTTACGTCCTTTCTAGAGTTCATAAGGTGTTTCAAAAATACTTTTTGATGGCACACTATTCAAAATGTATACTGCAGTCTCCACTGCGTAACTCCAAAAGGAACTAGGGAGATGAGCATAACTCATCATTGATCGAACCATGCCCAACAAGGTTCTATTTGTCCTATTCGATACACCGTTTTGCTGTGGTGTGCCGGGAGCTGAGAGTTGTGATGTAATTCCATGTTCTATCATATAGTTCTGGAATTTTAAATCCATGTACTCTCCACCTCGATCCGATCGAAGTGTTTTAATAGTAATACCTAATTGATTTTCAACCTCAGTCTTGAATTCCTTGAACTTTTCAAGTGCTTCAGACTTGTGGTGCATTAGGTAAATATGCTCAAATCTAGAATAATCATCTATAAAAGAGAATAAATATTCATATCCTCCCCTGGCTTTAACATTCATCGGACCACAAAGGTCTGAATGTATAAACTCTAGAGGGTCTTTGGCTCTATAACCTTTTCTACTAAAAGTTTTTTTAGTCATTTTACCTTCTAGGCAGGATTCACATACCGACAAAGAATTTTCATCTAACTCGTTTAGAAGTTCGTTCTTTACCAATCTCTCAATCCTATTGAGATTAATGTGACCCAATCTAAGATGCCAAAGGTGAGCATTTTCTTTAGGAGAAATTTTACGTTTCTTAGTTTGTGCGTTTGTAGTTTTAAATAACTCAGTGTTTAAAACCATTTTGACTGAATTAGGCCTTAAAATATACAATCCATTTTCTAATGAAGCTGAACATATTTCTATGCCTTTCTTCAAAATAAACACTTTATTCATTGAGAAAGAAACAGAAATACACTGTTCTATGAGGCAAGAAATGGAAATAAGGTTTCTAGTAAATCCTGGTATCACTAATATATTGTCCAACAATACATATTTCTTGCCAAAATAAAGCTTCACCGTGCCTACTGCTACAGCTGAGACGACTTCTCCATTTCCAACTCGGAGTGTTATCTCACCTTTTTGTGGTTGCTGCCAGTAATCAATTCCCTGAAAAGAAGAGCAAACATGATTAGTGGCGCCTGAATCAAGTATCCAAGCAGTTTTATCATTATCCACTAAACAAGCTTCTAGGCAAAGTAAATCATATTTACATTCCTTCTTTTTTTCTGCAATGTACTTCGGACAATTCCGTTTTCAATGCCCGTCTTCGTTGCAGTGGAAACACTTTTCTTTGTCAGTAACCTCTTTGACTTTCTTGCCCTTCTGGGCGGCAGGTTTGTCAGCTCGTTTCCCTTTACCAACCTTTTTCATGTTCTTCTTCGTCCCTTTCAAGTTAGAAAAATATGAAGTCATTGTTTTTGTCCCAGAGGTCGAACCTCTATGATAACTCCTACTGGCAACATTTGCCTCACCTTTCGATCCCTGAATTTTCATCAAAGATTAAAAGGTCTGGAGTTCATTCAGAAGGGATGTAAGGTTAAAAGTAAGCTTGTTCATAACAGCATTACTTCTAAACTGTAGGAAACTATCTGGAAGGGTTTCCAGAATGAAGCTAACCTGGCTCAACTCATCGATGGAAGCACCATTCGACTCTGCGATGTTGAAGTGCACCATCATATCCAGGACATGATCCCGAACAGATGTACCCTCTTGCATCCTTGAGTTGAATATGTACTTTAGGGCATTATGTCGGGTCTGTGTGGACTGTTGTCCAAACATACTCTGCACAGAATCCATGATTTCCTTCGCGGTTATCATGCCCTCATGCTTCTTGGCTAATATGTCAGACATACTTGCCAGCATGTAGACCTTGGCCTTATCATTGGCCTTGATCCATCGATCATATGCATCACGAACATTTCGTGATGCATTCGAGCCTGGCACCTGAGGACACTCCTCAGTTAGCACAAACTTCAGATCATCCACTACCAATATCGTGTTGAGTTTGTTTTTCTATGTCATCATATTCTCTCCGATTAACTTTTCTGCACCCAATAAGGAAATTATAGAGCTAGACATTTTTGCTGAAAATTTACAAACAAACTTGTATGAGTTTCTTGCTATAACTCTAATCCAATCATGTTTTAGCTAATTATCAAATGATTCTTAGGCCATTTATAATTTGCAATGATACTCCAAAGGTTTAGAATGTATGACACCAAAGGGTAATAAAAAACACTCCTCTGGATCAAGACACTCTTGACCAAAACCTAATGCCAGAATAACTCTTATTCTTATAGGTTTTAGTTACCATTTTTCGGTCAGGATACATACACAACTTATGTACCCGTGAGTATAACCCTCTGTCTTTAGATCCCAGAGTCTCCTTCTAATAAAATCCGCCGAATGGAGGACTAGATTGAAAAATAGTCTAAGAAATCTTTATCCCTTCCAGGTGTCTACTGTGTTCGATCCGCTATGATCAAGCCCTCCGAAGGGATTGTCTGGTCCAGGCCAAACTAGCAGGCTGACCATAGTGGTTTAACGGTGTAAACCGACAAAAAAGACCGTAGGTTTTGTTTTCACTAAACCTGCTCACACTCACTATAAGTACCCTCTCCATTCACCTTGATATTGACTCATACAAATACCATCCGAAGGGGGACGCTTCCGTTTGCACCACGAGGCCAAGTATGAGTCTCACGGTGTGAATTTCCCAGAGATAACGTAGGTGGAAAAATATGTATCTCATACACTTTTCCTCTCACTAAATACTTTAAAGTTATAGGAATCTTACTTAGGCTAAAACCCGACTAATGGTTTTACCTAACTCTATCAATATAACACTTATATCGATAATCAATATAACTCTTATATTGATTTTATCCTAAGTTTGTTAATATAACTCTTTATATTAAACCTAAGATTTCTAGTTTATTAACCCCTTATTAAACTCGCTGACGCTACTGTGATTTATAAACTCTCTGATTAAATTTCACTCCCAGGTCAGTTCCCAGGTAGGGGTGTTCCGTTTTCGTCAGCTTAAATACCCCAGCCTAGACAGAACCTTCCTTAGACAGAGTTCCTCTTTTAATCATAGCTTATAAATCACTTGGTTTCTAATTCTAATCTAATTAAAACTAGATAACCTAAGGTCTATTATTTCCAAGTTCTAAACATTTTAAAACTAATAATTAACCTTAGGTGACATGCATACTATGTTATAGTGCTTGATCATTCATCACATGAATAATAAGACATTCATAGCATAATCATCTTATGATATATAATGCATATCAATGTTGTCCATAAATTAATATAATAACTTTATATTAATTAATCATGCAAACTATATAATATAACTCTTTATATTATAATGATGCATGAAAATGCTTAACCTAAGGTGAGATTTCTAAAATAAAAGCATACATTATGCATGACAATAATTACACAATAATTGCATAATTTAAATAGCAAAATTAGATCAATTTTAGCACCCTAAATTTAATTTTAATTAATATAATCTAATTATATTAATTAACATTAATTAATTAAATATAAATTAAATATAAAACGTTTTTATATTTACTATATAATAAAAAAATCTGTTTCTTCCCATTGCTGCTTTGCGTGAAACGTCTCTGGCGTTGCAACGCTGATAGCAGCGTTGAAACGCTGCTCTTTGTCTTCTTCTGCCAGTTGAAACGCGCCTCAACAGCAGCGTTGCACAACGCCTCGCCGTTGCGTTGCAATCTTTGTCGTCTCTTTGCGCGTGCATACGCAAGTAACGGCGTTGAGCGCCAATGAGCGGCGCAACGCGCTACACTGAGACAACAAAGTGAAATCTCCATTTCTTGCTCGTTTTCGCTCCGATCTTCTCAGCAACCACTTTGCCTCGATCGACACAGACTTACAGACTCGATTTACAATTAAAATTGCCCAAAACACCGGGCCCTTACATTGAACGATTCAATGGAAATTGTAAATCTAAATGCCAAAATCGAAACCATCTAATTTGCAAAACCGTTTATACATCTCATGCAAAACAGTAAATCCGAACTCGTTCTTGAAAAATCTAGAACATAAATCAAGAACGAAATTGGGCTCTGATACCAATTGTTGGGAATCGAATCCCGTAGTGGAAGCGATTGTGAATCGCGCGTTCTCAATTTAGTTACAACGATTTCATTCAAGAACATAAACAACTAGATTAAGCATAAAATAGAATATGGACAACAAGAAAGATTAACTTTGAAGAACCTTTCTTCAAGTGCTCGTTCTCTCTCACGATCAAGATCTCAGCAACACGAACAACAAACGGACTAAGACACGACCACTGGATCTTCTCCGTTGTTATCTAGGTGAGGGAGGAATGTGGGTTCCCTTTAAGTAAGATGAGATGTTGTGAGAGAGAAGTTTGTGTTTTGGAACCTTTCCAACAACACAACAAAGCCTTAGGTTAACTTTACCTAGTTGCATCTTATGCAACTATATATATAAGGAGATAGGGATGGAAATTACCATCCTATCCCTCTTTCATTCTCTCTATAGTTAATATGTGAATCCAATTCACATTAAAACTATATATTATATCAATTATATCACATATAATTGATATGACATCTCATATATGAAATTGAACACTTCAATATCATTCCTAATTTTATACCCTCAATATTACCATGTTGAGCCAACGGAGGGACCTAATGGACCTAGTTCATGAGCTCCAATGATATGAGATTAACTTATCAAACTCTTTGATCCAGTTAATCAATATTCATTAACTACAAGTCACTTCACTATAGACTTGTAGCTGCACTCTCCTCACTGTAGATTATATTGTGTCTACTAATATAATCATTACCCATGAGTCGACCCTTCACAGGTTGTTCGTAATCACAGCTGGGTCAAATTACTGTTTTACCCCTATGATTACCTCTTTGTTCCTTAAGCACCACTGATCCTCTAATGAACAACAAGTCTAAGGTCATACCATATACTCATACCCTCATAGAGGGCGGGGCCCCATTGTTCAAGACTTGGAGTCAGTTCTTAAGGGAACAACCTATCTAATTCCTTAGTGTAGGAATGAGTGAATTTCATCTTGCACAGTTAAGTTCTCAGCTACCTACGAGGTTCTGTCCCTTAAAAGGTAGGCTTATTGAGAGTGGCCTGAGGCCACTCTCACCCATACTAGTCTAAGGACAAACCCCTATAAGCAGGAGTACTTAACTTGCTCAGGATTCAGGTCGAGTCTCTAATGACCATCTATAAATTACTAGTCTTATCCTGTTAACGGTGTTACATGGTTAGACTAATAATTTGCGGTCCGGTCTTGTACGAACTCTTCATATAGGATGCCCCCACTCGCATGTCAACTACATGAATGAGTTGGATTAGCTCATTTGTACTAATTACAAAATGGGTCGCATCCATGGTGTTTCTAGAATGAGGTTTCCAACCTTATTCTTATACCATAGACCATTTAGCTTATATTCTTGAACACAATCCAAATAGTGTCCACTATACTGATGTTCAAGATATATATATATATTATCAAGATATATGTTATAACCTTGGAGCTTAATTTATTGGATTTATAAAGCAAGACTGTAATTTTATCAAAACAAATAATCCTTTATTTAATTGATCAAAATTACACAAGTTTAAGGCATAAATTCCAACATAGAGTCCTAGATTGGCCAAATGAACAAATCACTCCAGACACTGCAAGCAAGGAAGGAAACACCTTGAGGGAGTACAGTCTAGCTAAAGACGTTAAACAAAGCGTTTCTTGGGAGGCAAACTAAGTTTTACTTACTTCTGTTTTTCTGTCTTTAGCTTGCTTTAGTTTGTTTTTAGTTGTTTTTCAATTCTTAGTTTATTTACTAGTGGTTGTTTTGCTTTGTAGGTTGTGACGACACCCTTCTTCGTTGAAATTCATGCTTCCATTCTGAGTAACTCCAACACACATGCTTTGGCTATCTAAGGAACTTAGAAAAATCTCCATCACCCAGGACAGTATTAATCACTCTTACCCTTATACTTAATTTACACTTAGTTCTGCAAACATTGGGGACAATGTTTAGTTTAAGTTTGGGGGTGGGATGTTGTTGTGACTGTCCTGAGTATGTGCTGAATTGTTGATTGATCTTTTACATAAGTATGATCATGATAGCCTATGATGAGATTTAATTGGAAATCTTTGCGATTCTGCTGAAACTTGAGAGCATGACATGAATTCGAGTTAATTTAAAAATTTTCTTGAGTTTTTCCTGCACTATTATGCACATAGTATGTGTTCCTATAGTTTTGAAATACTTAGAACAAAGTTATTAGGTTTCGAAGTTTGATGCCACCTCGATAGGTCTAAGAACTGATTTGAGAGTTAAACTGCCGGATAGGGTGAATAACAATATGAAGTGCATGACTTGTATAGTATGTCAATTAGTTGGTGTTTGTTGTTTGATTGCCAAAGAAAAAAATTCGTGAGGGCAAAAAGATCTACCTTCATTGTGATCAATTAGGCCATTCATTAAACGAATGCTCTGGGTAAGGGTTCCTGCAGTGAATGTGTGAAAGCTAGTGTCCTTGCACAAAAAGAAAAAGAAGAAAATAGAAAAATTGATAAAAAGTAAGTAAGCGTTGAGTAGAGTTATTTGATTCTTGAATGAGAGGAGGCTCAAAGATTAGTAATTAAGACCAGTGTAGGGGGAAGTTGAATGGAGAGCGTAATAAAGTTGATCCGAGCTTAGTAAAAATGAAGGGAACGTAAGCTAATCACACACACACGTAGGAACACTTAGGAAAAGTTTTAAATTGCTTGCTGAAGTGTTATGTTTGAGTGTTTCCTGTGGTTACTAGATTCTCCCTTAAATTTTTGAGGCTTGAATCAAATGTATGTTTAAGAACAATCTAATGTTTAACTCTGTTTTTACTCGGGACTATCAAAAGTTTAAGTTTGGGGGTGTTTGATAGCACACAAAATGTGCTATCCTTAGGCTTAATTATTGCTAGTTTTATGATGATTTCAGGGCTTTTACGTGTTTAAATCACTCATTTTCAGGATAAGAGCTTAAACAGGACATTTGAAGATATTTTGGATAACTCGGGATCGAAACAGGACTATTTGGAGCTAAAAATAACATCATTTAGAAGAAGAAAGATCAATTCAAGCTTGAAGACCCGAGGTGATGGCGTTGCAACGTCATGTAGAACGTTGAAACACCATGCTTGCTGTTTAGAAGCATTGAAGACTCCAGGCGATAGCGTTGCAACACTGCCTTAGAGCGTTGCAACGCTATCTCGATAAGAGGATGCGCATGAAGGCAGTGAAGGTAGCGTTGCAACATCGCCTCGCCGCTGTTGCGCCGCCATCAATTATTTCCTTATTTACCACGCGTTTAGGGTACAACGTTGCAACGCTGTACCGATTGAGCTTATATATTGAACCTTATGTTTTCATTACAAGGGAGCCGAAATTGGTAGATTTTCCACCCTAATTTCGAAATACACTTTGTAAGAAGAGAGAAAAAATCGTTTTTGGGAGCCAAAGCATCTGTGGAGGTTCGAGATCGAAGACGGGAGCTAGGAGACGAAGGACTAGCATCGACATATAAGTTTAATTTCCTTTTCTTTCAGATTGTAATAGCGTTCTAAGACGTTTTCTACATGTTTAGCTTGATTTTCATGTGATTTAGAGTAGCTAAATGTTGTAGTTGGGATTTGATTTACTTGTTAAGACTTTCTTGCTATGTATTGAAGCATGTTTTGTTCTTATTTTTGACAATTCGTTCTTAACTCTTAATTTTTTTTGTTTAAGTGGACTCGAGAGATAAAACTTGAATTAGAGAAAAGTTGTCAAAATCCTGAGAATTCTGGCATGAGAATGACCTAGAAATGCTAGGGAAACACATAAAGAAGTTACTTAATGTCGTGCATGTCGTAGGTTCATATGGAGACTATGGAGTTTATTGCATGTGCGAGGCTCACTAAGAATCGAGAGATTTTCTTGAGTATTTTACTTCTTGTTTATAAATTCATCTAATTGGTTCATTGCATGTGTTAGTTAAGTCTTTAACTTGTAAAATCACTTTCCTCAAATCTATCAATTCGTGTCTCCACATGTTAGTCTATTGTTTGTTTTTACTTTCATCATCTATCCATGTTTTGTTGCTTTTGCTAAAATTGAGAATTAGTATCTTAGTAATTAATTAATCTAGAAACCCATTCCAGAGGACGATACTTAGACTCTTAAATCACTATACTAAAACTTGACCCGTACACTGTGGTATTGTATTACCATAAATTTTGCATCAACAAGTTTTTTCAACCTGTGAAGGGTCGACTCATGGGTATTGGTTAAATCGATGGATACAACTTGTCCTACAGTGATGAGAGTGCAACTACGGGCTTTTGTAGAGTGTTACCGTAGCTAATAAATGTTGAATAACTCAGTCAAAGAGTTTCATAGGTTATTCTCGGATCATTGGAGCTCGCCATTTGTAAGTCAATTAGGTCTCTCGGTTGGCTCAAATTGGACAAATTGAGGGTTTACAGTTTGGTGTGAATTTTAAATTTGAAGTGTTCAAATTCATTATTTGGGTATTTATGTCATTTATATGAGATATAGATGACATAATATATAGTTTGATGTGAATAAGATTCATAATAAACTATAGAATAGCCTAATTAATTAATTTGTGCTAAATGGAGAAATTGAATTGAGAAAAATTAAATTGAGTGTGATTCAATTTAAAAATCCACAATTATCCAAATGAGATTTGTATAATAAGGTATGAGATACCTTATAATATGTGATATGCAAATATAATTTGTATATCATATAGTTGTGGTAAAATGGTGATTTAGTGGAGATATTAACTCCACATCTCACCATTATTTAAACGCTTGGTGAGAAGCCTTTGTGAATGATTTTGCCATTTTTTGGATTTTGATCCAAAGAGAGCAAGTGAATTCTCTCTTAATTCTCTCAATCTCTCCTCACCCAAAACCAAACGGAGTCCCACCTACTCTCCATCAACCTCCCGAGAACAACCGAGAAGACTCTTTGGAGGTGTCTTGCTGTTCGGATCGAGGATTGTGTTCGAGGAGATCATTCGTTCGAGAGGGATCGAGATCGTGACTGGAAGAGGAAAGCGTTGAAGAAGAGTTCTTCAACAAGTAAGTAACTTGTCTCTCTTACTGTTTTCTCTTCTTCTTTGCATGTTTAACCAAGAATTAAAGTAGTTTAGTTCGATTTTAAGATAAGCATTACACACCGAATCAACGACGTTTCACAACGTGTTTCGCTGAGGGAATTCCAAATTCCTTAAGAGAATAGTGCAACTGTGTGTCTTTATGGAGTGTACCCGCAGTTAACGAATGTTGATTAAGCGATTAATGAGATTAATCAATTAGTCTTGTATTGTTGAAGCTTCTGATTTATAGGTCCATTAGGTCCATGATAGCACAAAAAGTGTGTTATCCTTAGGCTTAATTATTGCAAGTTTTATGATAATTTCAGGGCTTTTATGTGTGTTAATCATTGAATTTCAGGTTAAGAGCTTAAACAGGATTATTAGAGACATTTTGGATCACTCGAGATCAAGACGAGGCTTTTTGGAGCTAAAAATATTATTAATTGGAAGTAGAAGGACCAACCCAAGCTAGTAGACCTGAAGTGATGGCGTTGCAACACCCAGCTTGCTGTTTTGAAGCATAGAAGAGCCATGACGATAACGTTGCAACGCTGCTTTGCAGCGTCGCAATGCTATCTCAATAAAAAGACTAGCGTGAACAGTCGTGGTGAGGGCGTTGCAACGCCAGATCGATAAGGACGCGCGCGTTAAGGTAGCAGTGTTGCAACATTGTCTACAATTTTCATATATAATACGCGCCTAGGGCACAACATTGCAACGCTGTCCCTAGCGTTGCAACGCTGTGCCAAAAACCCTTATAAATAGAACATTGTGTCTTCTTGGAAAAGGAGCCGAATTTGATAGTCATTGCATCCTAATTTCGAAATAGACTCTGTAAGAAGGGAAAAGTGAGCATTCCTTTAGAGCAAAGCATTCGTGGAGGTTCGAGATTGTGACGGAAGCTCGGGGACGAGGGACCGACATTGACACATAAGTTTATTTCTTCTTTCTTTCAGATTGTAACACCGTTCTAATACGTTTTCTACACTTTTAGTTTGGTTTTATTGTGATTTAGATTGAGTAAAAGTTGTAGCTAGGGTTTGATTTGCATGTTAAGACTTATTTACTTTTGTATTGAATTATGTTTTGACATTTATTTTTGGCAATTTGTTCTTCAATTCTCTGATTTTGTTGGTTTAAGTGGACTCGGGAGAAAAAGCTTAGATTAGAGCAAAGTTGTCAAAACACTTAGAAGTCTGGCATGAGAATGACCTAAAAGTCTAAGGGAAACACATAAAGAAGTTGTTTAATGTCGTGCATACTTTAGATACATAAGGAGACTTAGAATTTATTGTGTGTGCGAGACTCACTAAGAATCGAGAGATTTTCTTGAGTATCTTACTTCTTGTTTATAGATTCATCATGTTAGTTCATTGCATGTGTTAAATAAGTTATTAACCTGTGAAGTCATTCTCCTTCAAATCTATCATATTTGTGTCTCCAATTGTGTGCTTATCTTTTATCTTTGTTTTCATCATCTATCCATGTTATGTTACTTTAGCTAAAATTGAGAATTAGAATCTTGGTAATTAATTAATCTAGAAACCCATTCCTGAGAACGATACTTGGAACTCTAAAATCACTATACTAAAACTTGACCCGTAGACTTGCGGTATTGCAATATTAAATTATACGCAACAAGTTTTTGGCGTCGTTGCCGGGGAATAATGATTATTTAGATTAACTAATTTTAGGAGAAATTTTGAGATTTTAGACTAAAGTTTTTTTGTTTTCTTTCCTTATTTCTTTTCTTTGTGTGTTTGTTGTTTGTTTCCTTGTTTGTCTTAAGTGTGTCTTGTTTGGGTTTCGAGTATTTGTCTTCTGTTTTGGGTGTGTTGATTTTTGTGTAAAAGTCTTGATTTGAATTATTGAAATTTAAAGTATGACTTTTCATGATTTCGATTCTCCACCTATGTACTGTCCTTCCCAGGATCCTAGGCATGTGCATCATGATTTTTCTTGATACCATTTGTCTAATCTTTATTTTGATGGTAATTATATAGGCACTTGGGACCAAAATTTCTCGTGCCCTGACCAATTTATAGAAAACTCTTCTCTTCTGGACCTATTAATTGAATATATGTTAGAAATGAAAATTAAAAATTTGGTCCATGATGAATTAGAAGGTTGGATAGGTTAGAGGCTAAAGTGGTAGAGCTTTGGGAAATAATACATGAAAGAACTCATTATCTCAATCAACTGGTAATTTTCCTTAAGGTTTTACAGGAATAGTTTCTTATTCTTACCACTGAGGAAGCGCCACCTAGGAGGAGTTATTCATACGATAGTAAGGATGGGTTGAAGGAGACTGAAACACACCAGAAATAGGTTTGTGAGGTAGACAATGGTAATACAATCACTTTCACGGAGGAAAGTCAGGTGATAGAGTTCGAGGCTGAAAAGTCCTTTTCCCCTTTATCCTCAGAAATTTCCTTTAATCTTGATAACCATTTGTCCTATACTCATGAGTCTTGTTTTGATTTTTGTTCTTTTATTTCAATACATAAAAATACCAAAAATAATCTTCTTTCAGGTGCCCAGGAAAAACAAGATAGCCTTTTAGACTTAGAAGGCTATATCGATTCAAGCAAAAAGGGCCCGAAGAAATATGAGCAGTTTTACGTGCCTTGATGTCAATCATAAGTCACCGTCTAGCTAAAGACGTTAAACAAACCGCTTTTTGGGAGGCAACCCAAACTTTACATTTTTGTTATTTCTGTTTTTTTTTTCAGTTCTTAGTTTACTTATTAGTTTGTTTGTTTTTTGTTAGGTTGTGATGATGTCTTCCCTCGTTAAAACCCATGCTCTCGTTTAGTGGAACTTCAACTCACATGTCTTGGTATCCAAGGAACTTAGAAACTGAAGATCTCCATAACTCAGGACAGTATTGTTCACTCTTACCCTTCCTGCTATTTGAGCTTATTTTGCAAACATTGGGTACAATGTTTAATTTAAGTTTGGGGGTGGGATGTTATTAATATGTTGTGACTGTCCTGAGTATATGCCGAATTGCTGATTGATCTTTTGCATAAGTATGATCATGATAGCCTAGGATGAGAATTAATATTATCAATTGTTTAATATTTTGCATAAGTATGATCGAAACGAGATTTTTTGGAGCTAAAAATATTATCAATTGGAAGTAGAAGGACCAATCCAAGCTAGTAGCCCCGAAGTGATGGCATTGCAACGCCATGCAGAGCGTTGCAACGCCATGCAGAGCGTTGCAACGCCCAGCTTGCTATTTTAAAGCATAAAAGAGTCATGACGATAGCGTTGCAACGCTGCTTTGAAGGGTCGCAACGCTATCTCGATAAGAAGACTAGCGTGAAGAGTCGTGGCGAGGGCGTTGCAACTCTGCTTACTAGCATTGCAACGCCAATGCCAGACCGATAAGGACGTGCACGTTAAGGTAGCAGCGTTGCAATGTTGTCCCTAGCGTTGCAACGCTGTGCCGAAAATCTTTATAAATAGAACATTGTGTCTTCTTGCAAAGGGAGCCAAATTTGATAGTCTTTACATCCTAATTTGGAAATACACTCTGTAAGAAGAGAAAAGTGAGCATTCCTTGAGAGCTAAAGCATTCCTGGAGGTTCGAGATCGTGACGGGAGCTCGGGGACGAAGGATCCACATCGATATGCTGTGAAAGTTGAGAGCATGGTATGAATTTGAGTTGATTTAAAAATTCTCTTGAGTTTTTCCTGCACTATTATGCACATAGCCTGTATTACTGTAGTTTTGAAATGCTTAGAACAAAGTTATTAAGCTTTGGAGTTTAATGTCACCTTGATAGGTCTAAGAGCTAATTTGAGAGTTAAACTGCAGGATAGGGTGAATGACAATATGAAGTGCGTAATCCTTATAATCTGTGCATTATGTAAAAGAGTAGTAGTTTATTTTTGTTGTTTGTTTGTTAAAGAAAAAAAATTCATGAGGGCAAAAAGAGCTACCTTCATTGTGATCAGTTTGGCCACCCATTGTGCGAGTGCTCTAGGTAAGGGTCCCTGCAGTGGATGTGTGAAATCTAGTGTCCTTGCACAAAAAAAAAAGAAAATAAAAAAATGATAAAAAGTGATTAAGTGGTGAGTAAAGTTGTTTATTTCTTGAATGTGGGGAGGCTCAAGGATTAGTAATTATACTAGTGTAGGGGAAGTTGAATGGAGAGCCTAATAAAGTTGATCCAAGCATAGTAAAAATGAAGGGAACATCACATAGGAACACTTAGGAAACGTTCTAAATTGCTCATTGAAGTATTATGTTTGAGTGTTTCCTGTGATTGCAAAAATTTTCTCTTAAATCTTTGAGACTTGAGTAAGATGTATGTGTAAGAACAACCCTATGTTTAATTATGTTTTTGCTCGGGACTAGAAAAGTTTAAGTTTGGGGGTGTTTGATAGCACACAAAATGTGTTATCCTTAGGCTTAATTATTGCTAGTTTTATGATAATTTCATGGCTTTTATGTGTGTTAATCCTTGAATTTCAGGTTAAGAGCTTAAACAGGATAATTGGAGACATTTTGGATCACGCAGGATCGAAACAAGGCTTTTTGGAGCTAAAAATATTATCAATTGGAAGTAGAAGGACCAACCCATGCTAGTAGACCCGAAGTGATGGCGTTGCAACGCCATGCAGAGCGTTACAATGCCCAACTTGTTGTTTTAAAGCATAGAAGAGTCATGACGATAGCGTTGCAACGCTATCTCGATAAGAATACTAGAGTTAAGAGTCGTGGCGAGGGCGTTGCAACGCCAAATCGATTAGGACGCGAGCGTTAAGGTAACAGCATTGCAACGCTGTCCCTAGCGTTGCAATGTTGTCGATAATTTTAATATATAATACGCGCCTAGGGCACAACGTTGCAACGTTGTGCCGAAAACACTTATAAATAGAACATTGTGTCTTCTTGAAAAGGGAGTCGAATTTGATAGTCATTGCACCCTAATTTCGAAATGCACTCTATAAGAAGAGAAAAGTGAGCATTCCTTGAGAGTTAAAGTATTCGTGGAGGTTCGAGATCGTGACGGTCATCGGGGACGAGGGATCGACATCGACACATAAGTTTATTTTCTCTTTCTTTAAGATTGTAACACCGTTCTAATACGTTTTCTACACTTTTAGTTTGGTTTTATTGTGATTTAGAGTGGCTAAAAGTTGTAGCTAGGGTTTGATTTGAATGTTAAGACTTATTTACTTTTGTATTGAATTATGTTTTGACATTTATTTTTGGCAATTCGCTCTTCAATTTCTGATTTTGTTGGTTTAAGTGGACTCGAGAGAAAAAACGTAGATTAAAGCAAAGTTGTCAAAAGTTTTAGAAGTCTGACATGAGAATGACCTAAAAATCTAAGGGAAACACATAAACAAGTTGCTTAATGTCGTGTATGCTTTAGATACGTAAGGAGACTTAGAATTTATTGTGTGTGCGAGACTCACTAAGAATCGAGAGATTTTCTTGAGTGTCTGACTTCTTGTTTATAGATTCATAATGTTAGTTCATTGCATGTGTTAAATAAGTTTTTAACTTGTGAAGTCATTCTCATTCAAATCTATCATATTCGTGTCTCCAATTGTGTGTTTATCTTTTATCTTTGTTTTCATCATCTATGCATGTTATGTTACTTTAGCTAAAATTGAGAATTAGTATCTTAGTAATTAATTAATCTAGAAACCCATTCTCGAGGACAATACTTGAAACTCTAAAATCACTATGCTAAAACTTGACTCGTCTACTTGCGGTATTGCAATATTAAATTATACGCAACAGTCCACTTCCTAGCTCGTAAAGGATTCTGAGATTGCTAGATCTTAATTAGAATTTGAAATGTTCAAATTCACTTTAAGAATTAATTTAATGTATGAAGATACATTATAATATAAAGTTTTATGTTGATTAAAACTTCATTATATAAATTTATTTTAGATTTGATTCAAAAATAAAGTATAGAGAATTAAATATTTGAAAGAGTTCAAATATTGTTTTAATGTGAATATGATTCATATCAAAAACTATAGATTAAATTTTAATGCACATAAGATGTACATTAAAACTATACGTTAAGGGAAAATGATTAAATGTGATTTAATCATAATAACCTAAAATTAAACATATGATATTTGATTTATGAATGAATGAATTAAAGAATTAATTAGTTTGTAAGTTTAATTAAGATAATTAAATTTTGTTTAATTAAGTTAATAACACTATAGGTTATGAGATATGGGCATTAAAAATATGATTTAAATGTAAATTAGTTTAATTAATTGTTAATTTAATAGATTAAATTAATTATTTAATTATTTAATATTATTTTTCTTTAATTTCGATTAATTAAATAATGGAGAACGTGTGTTAAGCACGTTCCTCCATATTCTCTCCCTCACTCCCTCTTTCTTCAACCTCCTCTATCGATAAAACAAATGAGGTTGAAGGATTCACAATGAATGTTGTTTTTCCTCTTGGAGATAGGGATATCATCTTTTTTCTCTAAGATTCATAAATAGAATTTAGAAAAGTTTCCCACAAAACTTCATTCTCAGAGATTCAAAGGATAGGAGGTTTTCTTGTTGGTGGTGTCCTGCAGTTTTTCCAAAAAGAGTTTTGGAGTTGTAGTTCTTGTTATCACAGTAGTGCAATTGTTGTGTAGATTTCTAGAACCCGAAAGGTAAAAATTCTTATGCCTTTTAAATTCAGAATGAATTCTAGAATGGTTATGCTCATATATCCATGCAATTACTGCTTATCTATGAATAAATTTCAATAAAATATACATTCAATTTACAAAACCACGAGTTTAGGACATAAAATCCAACAAACTCCCACTTGGACTAAATCGTCTGTGGGGTAAAACATGCTGAGTAAGGAAAAACTGCCTTACTGTACAACCCGTAGTCCTAGACTCTCTAGGTGTCCCTCAAACACTTTAGCCGCGAGGGGCTTTGTAAACGGATCAACAATGTTGTGCTCCGAAGCAATCTGCTTGACGATCACGTCTGCTCGTTGCACAATCTCCATGATGAGATGAAATTTGCGCTCTATGTGCTTTCCGCGCTTATGGCTTCTAGGTTCTTTGGAATTTGCCACTGCACCACTATTAACACAATAAAAGGTTGATAGGCAAATTCATATTTGAAACAACTTCCAAATCAGTTAAGAACTTCCTAAGCCATACAGTTTCTTCGTTGCTTCGCAAGCTGCGACATACTCAACCTCCATGGTGGAGTCAGCAATACAACCTTGCTTTATACTCTTCCATACTATAGTTCCTCCGTTAGAGTGAACACTGATCCTGATGTGGATTTCTTCGAATCTACATCAGTCTGAAAATCAGAGTCAGTGTATCCTGAAAGGATCAAATCCTATGCACCATACACAAGCATATAGTCCCTCGTTCTCCTAAGATATATGAGGATGTTCTTAACGACAGTCCAGTGATCATATCACGGATTACGCGATATCTCACGACTATTCCCCATTGCATAACATATGTGTGGTCGAGTACATAGCATGACATACATCAGACTACCGACAACAGATGCATAGGGAATGCGTCTCATATCCTCAACTTCTTGAGGTGTCTTAGGACAGTGTTCCTTACACAAATGAATTCCATGCCTAAAAAGTAATGAACCCTTCTTGGAATTCTGCATCTTATATCTAACCAACATCTTGTCAATATAAGATGCCTGAGACAGTGCTAGCGTTTTGTTCTTGCGATTCCGAACGATTTGGATTCCAAGAACAAACATAGCCTCTCCCAAATCTTTCATTTGGAATTGGGTTGCTAGCCATTGCTTAACGCCAGTCAGGAACCCTGCATCATTCCCAATGAGCAAGATATCATCTACATATAGAACTAAGAAAGCTACAGTGGTATTGACTATCTTCTTGTAAACACAAGGCTCGTCAATATTCTGTTCAAAGCCATAAGATTTGATCGCAATATCAAATCTTATATTCCAAGATCTACAAGCTTGTTTCAATCCACAGATGGATCGTTTAACCTTGCAAACCTTTTGCTCTTGACCCCGAACTATGAACCCCTCTGGTTGATCCATATAGATACTCTCTTCAAGATTGCCATTCAGAAAGGTTGTCTTGACATCCATTTGCCAAATTTCATAGTCATAAAACGTGGCAATGGACAACAGTATTCTAATGGACTTGAGCATGGCAACAGGGGAGAAGGTTTCTTCATAGTCCACCCCTTCCCTTTGAGTATAACCCTTTGCCACAAGTCGAGCCTTAAAGGTTTTCACCTTACCGGCTTGATCTCGTTTCCTCTTGTAGATCCACTTTCAACCGATAGATCTTTCACCATTTGGTTGATCTATAAGTTTCTAGACTGAATTGAAGTACATTGACTCCATTTCAAGGTCCATGGCTTTAATCTACTGGTCCCTATCTATATCATTCATTGCCTGTTTACAGGTCAATGGATCCTCAACGCCATCATCAGGTATGACGACTTGGGTTTCAGTAAAACCCATGTAACGGTCAGATTGTCTAACATCCCTCCCACTACGTCGAGGCATTCTCAACACTTGAGAAGGACCAGTTTGATCAACAACTTTTGTTGATTTATCTGTAGCTTCCCTGGAAATTTCACTTAAGACAACCCTGCTACGAGGCTGATGATCTCTCATGTGGTCTTCCTCTAAGAACGTGGCATTTGTCGACACAAGCAGCTTGTCCTCTTGAGGATCATAAAACAGACCACCTTTCGTTTCTTTGGAGTATCCTACGAATAGGCATAATTTTGAACGATGTTCCAATTTCTTTGGATTTGACGCCAACACATGTGTCGGACATCCCCAAATCCTGAAGTGACGTAAACTCCCTTTACGCCCTTTCCATAACTCATAGGGTGTTTCTTAAACACTGTTAGAGGGAACCATGTTCAAAATATATACAACAACTTCTACTGGATATCCCCAAAACGAACTAGGCAGCTGAGCGTAGCTCATCATGGATCGAACCATGTCTAACAGAGTTCTATTTCTCCTCTCAGATACACCATTTTTTGAGGTGTGCTGGGGCGGAGAGTTGGGATACGATTCCATGTTCTATCATCTAGTCTTGGAATCTCAAATCCATGTACTCTCCATCTCGATCTGATTGAAGTGTTTTAATCATTTTACCTAATGTGTTCTCAACCTCTGCCTTATACTCCTTGAACTTTTCAAGGGTTTCAGACTTATGATGCATTAGGTATAGATAACCATACCTAGAATAATCATCAATAAAACTGATGAAATACATACCCTCCTCGTGCCTTGACATTCATAGGACCACAGAGATCCGAATGCACGAGTTCTAAGGGCTATTTGGCTCTATAACCTTTTTTAGAAAAAGGTCTTTTAGTCATTTTTCCCTTAAGTCAGGACTCACATGGTGGTAAAGAGTTGTTCTCTAACTGACTTAGGAGACCACTCTTGACCAATCTCCCAATCCTATTGAGATTAATGTGGCCTAATCTCAAGTGCCAAAGAAAGGTACTAGTAGAAAGTTTCTGCCTTTTATTTTGAGTATCAGCTATTTTAAACATCTCGGTATTCAAAATAGCTTTTACTTCAGTTGGTCTTAACACGTATAAGTTGTTTTCAAGTTTAGCAGAACATATTCGTACATCTTTTTTGTAAATGAACGCTTCATTATGATCAAAAGATACTTTATACATATGTTCAAGCAAAGAAGAGATAGATACAAGATTTCTTTTGATTCCAGGAACCAAAAGTACATTTTCTAATAAAACAAATCTATCTCTAAACAACAGCTTCATTGCTCCCACTGCTTTGGTTGAGACAACCTCTCCCGTTCCAACCTTAAGAGTTATCTCCCCATCTGCAAGCTGCTGCCAGAAACTAGTTTCCTGAAAAGAAGAACAAACATGGTTAGTGGCTCCTGAATCTAATATCCAGGCGGAATCATCATGTTCCACTAAACATGTTTCAACAACAAGTAAATCATATTTACCTTGTTTTTCCTTCTCAGCTTTCTTTTCTGCAAAGTATTTCGGGAAATTCCTCTTTCAGTGCCCGTCACCACCACAATGGAAACACTTTCCTGTGGCCTTAGCCTTGCGTGTGGGAGCTTGTCCCTTCCCTTTGTCCTTCTTCTTGTTCTAAATACCCTTATTCTTGGTAAAAGAAGGACCAGACTTGGTCCCTGAGGACGATCCTTTTAGGAACTTCTTCAAAGCGACAACATTTGCCTCCTTCTCTTTTTCGTTTGATTTCATCAGGGATTCAAAAGTCTGAAACTCGTTGAGGACAATAGTCAGTTTATACTCTATCTTATTCATCACCGCATTGGTGCAGAATGGCAGGAAACTCTTCGAAAGAGATTCCATAATAAAGGTTGCCTGACTTTTCTCATCTATGACAACCCCATTTACCTCTGCCACGTTGAAGTGGACCATCATGTCAAGGACATGTTCCCTAACAGAGGCTCCCTCCTTCATACGTGAGTTGTAAACGTATTTGAGAGCATCATAATGGACCGATGAGGATGGTTGTCTGAACATCGCCTGTAATGATCCCATGATCTCCTTAGCGGTGACCATGCTCTCATGTTTCTTAGACAACACATCAGATATGCTGGCTAAGATATAGACTCGAACCTTCTCCTTAGCCCTAATCCATCTGTCATAAGCATCCCGAACAATTCGATTTGCTGTCGAGCTGGGAGGGGAAGAACATTCCTCCGTTAAGACGAACCTCAGATAATCAAGAACAAGAATCGTATTCAAGTTTGATTTCCAGGTTCCATAATTGTCACCGCTAAGTTTATTGAAGGCGAGTAACTGAATAAAAGAGTTCGACATGCTGAAAAAGAATGAATTCTATTAGTGAATTGTTTGTAACCTATCCAATTTAAGAATTTAGCAAAAGTAATAATGTACCCATAAACTCATTATTATTTTTGCAACGATACTTCAGTGAGTCAGAGCAACCGCTACCGAGGGGCAGTCAATCACTCCTTCACTGAACCAAGACATTCTTGACTAAATGTTAATACCGGAATAACTCTTATTCCTATAACATTCTAGTTATCGCTACTTAGGTCAAGAATTTACTAACACTTAGCAATTCTTGTAAGTGTGACCCGCCATTTTCAGACCTCAGAGAACGACCCTAATAATGCTACCGAACTGGAGAGACAAAGATGGGAATGGATCTAAGAGACCCTATCCATTTTTGGAGTTTGAGAATGGATGGTGCTACTTCGGGCAACCTGCAGGCGCAACATGGGAATCTCACGGTCCAACCTAATGGAGGAGACCGTAGGATGTGTTGACACACTTCATTCTCCCACTTACTATAAATACTTTCTTCATTCACCTTGCTCTTGATTTATGCAAACACCATCCGAATAAGGATGCCCTATTGACATCACGAGGCCGAGCATAAATCTCACTATGTGAACTTCGCAGAGAGCGTAAGAGCAAATTGATATATCATATATACCTTTTCACTCCCACTAAGTATTTTAAACAGTTTGGGTATACTTTTACTTAGGCATATTCCGGCTAAAACAATATGACCTAAGTCTACCAATATAACAATTATACTGAAATTACCTAAGTCTATTAACCATTTAATAAACCTAGGTCTATGAGTTCAATTTATTAACATTTAATAAACGCTACTCACGAAAGATAATTTATAAACCTATGGATTAAATTCACTCACAGGTCAGTTCCCAGGGAAGGGTGTTCCGTTTCCGTCAGCTTAAGTACCCCAACCTAGCCAGAACCTTCCTTAGTCAGAGTCCCTCTTTAATCAAAGTTTACAAATTATTGGTTTCCTAATTCTAATCTTATTAGAACTAGATAACCTAAGGTCTAATTAATTCCAGTTCTAAAACCATTTTAAAACTAATTAATTAACCTTAGGTTACATGCATTTCTATGTTATAAATTGTTCATCATTCATCAGATGAATAAACATACATTTATAACAAAATCATCATATGAATAAATGCATAGCAATTATATGTTTAATGTTTAATTAATATAACCCTTATATTAATTATAATTAAACATATAATATTTGTTTCATAAATTAATATAACTCTTATATTAATTCTTATGAAACCCAATTAACATGCATACAATATATTATAACACTTATAACATACTTTTAATGCATGGCATATGCTTCCTATGCTGGGATTTTAAAATCTATATGGCATACTTTATGCACATATAATCAGAGATTTTAATTAAAACATACATTCACAATTCATAATTAATTAAACACACTAAAGTGGACTGGTTTTGGCATCTAATCAAGCAAACTACTAAATTATTACATTAATAATCTAGGATTAATATCGAACCACTTCGAACACTTGAATTTGGGTGAGCCGACTTACAAATGTGTGAACAGGACCTTCAAAAGGTTGAATCAGGTCAAAAAGGTGAACCGGGCCTCCAATTGGTGAAACGGACCTCTAAAATGGAAAACCCGGTCTCGAAATAGTCAGAACCGGTCTAAAATAATCCGAACCGGCCCAAAAACCATTGAACCGGTCAAAGTCAAAAGTCAAACGGTCAACTCTTTCTTCAACCTTTAATTGGAAATCACGGGCTGGACATAAATGCAGAAAAAAAAAATTGCTCTATTTTTCGAATTTCGGGACCTCTGAGGCTTCTTTCATCAAATTGAAAGCCTTCCCGAACTCCAATCGACCCAAAACTTTTACAGATTATTCTTCACACATCAATGCTCAAACACACTTGAGAAATTTGAAAATAAAGCACGAATTGCTGCTCAATTTAAATGCCAAATCCAGAAGAACACTTTAAACGCCCAGAAAAATTGTATTTTAAAAAACACCCACCACAGAACAAAATAGATCAAATTGAGTGCTCAAAATTGCTTTGATACCAATTGAAGAGTCTAGATTAAGAAACCGGAAGCAATTTCGGATCTTGAACACTCTATGTTGATCAATTTTGTAAAATAAAATGCATGCTCAAAGCTGGAAAAATAGAGGGATAGAAAACTCAACTTTGAAGATCAAATTCTCTTCACCCGGTGGATGGTTTTCAACACAAACACTTTGTGGACAACTGTTAGAGTCTTCCCCACTATCCTCGGGCCTTAGAACGGATTGTGGGATCCTAGGTTGAGAAAATTTAAAAGAAAAGTCCTCAAAGGTCACTAATTCGGGAATTTAGATTTTTTTGTAAAATTCTCTCAACATCCCTCAAATCACCATTATATAAGGCTTCAATAAGCTTCAATAGAGTGACAACTCAAGGGTGATGAGGATGCTTTGAGATGGAGGTGGCCAAATTTGGTGAATTTGAAGATGAGAGGGATTGGGCAAGTTGCAATTTGGATTTTATGAAAATTCATGAAAATCCACTAATTTTACCATTAATTTTAATTCTAAAATCAATATTAAATTGATTTTTAATTAAAATTAATATAATTAATAAAATAATTCAAAAATAATTTAATTAATTAATTTTTAATTTAATTTAATATCAAATATTAAATTAAATAAATTGCCTGATCCCGATCGATTTTCCAAACATGAATCATTATTCATGCTATAAACCGATTCAATATTTAAATCATATTTAAATATATCCACCTCCTATTAATCATAGTTTAATTCATAATTAAGCTATGATTCGTTAAATATATCACATATAATTAACGCTTTCTTCCAAACTCGAATTTGAACAATTCAAATTCTTTTCTCTCAAAATGTTACAAGGCTAAGTCCGAGCTAGTAAGGGGGACCTAATGGACCTACAGATCATGAGCTCCAACGATACGAGATTAACCGGCTAAACTCTTTAGCGTAGCTAATCAACATTCGTTAGCCACCGGGACACTCCACTAAAGCCCAGTGGTTGCACTCTCCTCACTGTAGATATATTTCTGTCCACTCGATATAACCATGATTAGTAAGTCGATCCTTCACAGGTCGTTCGTGATTACAACAGGGTCAAAAATACCGTTTTACCCCTGTAATTACCTCTTGTTCCTTAAGTCCCACTGATCCTCTAATGAGCAATTGGTTTGTGGTCGAACCAGCAAACCGAATCCCTCTCGGGCCAATGAGAGGGGTCGGCCCTTTGTTCAAGACCTGGAGTCAACACTTAAGGGAACAACCTCTCTACATATCCCTAAAGCGGGTAGGAGTGAATTTCATCTTGCAGAACTATGTTCCCAGCTATCTACCCATACTTATCCCTGAAATGGGAGGCTTATTGAGTCGGCAGTCTCGAGCCACTCTCACCCATGCAAATCTAAGGATAATCCGAATAAACAGGAGTCCATAGAACGCTCAGGATTGAGATCAAGTTACCTAGGTCATCGTATGAATATAGTCAGTTAAGATAGTAAACAGAGTTATAAAGTCTAAGTGACTATTTCGCGGTCCAGTTTTATGCAAACTCATTGCATAGGGCACCCCCACTCACATGTCTCCACATGAACGATTTAGGATCACATCGTTTGTACTCTACAAAGTGGGCCGAGTCCATAGTGTCCACAGGATAAGGTACACAACCCTATCCTTATACTATAGATTGTTCTGGCTATAACTTGAACTTGATCCACTTTTATGTCACACATAAAGTTCAAGTATTCATCCTATAGCCAAGGGTTTTTTATTGGATTAAGGTTACACAATACAAAATATTCAATAACACCTTTACTGAATAAATTTCAATAACAACTTTATTGTGAAAGAGAATATACATTCAGTTTACTAAACCACGAGTTTTAGGACATAAAACCCAACAATCCAAACATAACATGTAGTTCAATATGAATCATATTCATATTAAACTATATATTATATCTATTATATCACATATTATCGATATAACTCCCATTTACGATTTCGAAAATTTAAAATTCTCTCTAAAACTTTATATCCTTGATATATCATTGTTGATCCAACAGAGGGAACTAATGTACTTACAACTTATGAGCTTCAATGATACGAGGTTAACCGATCAAACTCTTTAATCCAGTTATCCAACATTTATTAACTACGAGTCACTCTACTATAGAATTGTAGCTGCACTCTCTTCACATTAGAACAAGTTGTGTCCATCCATTTAACCAATACTCGTGAGTGGACCCTTCACAGGTTGTTCGTAACCACAACTGGGTAAAAATTACCATTTTACCCCTGTGATTATTTGTCCCTTAAGTACCACTGATCCTCTAATGAACAACTTGTTTATGGTCTTACTATAAATAAAGTCTCTCTCGGGCTAGTGAGAGGGTTGGGTCCCGTTGTTCAAGACCGGAATTCAACCCTTAAGAGAACAACCTATCTAAATTCTCTATCTCGGGAACGAATGAATTCCATTTCGTAGAGTTAAGTTTCCATCTCCCCACAAGGTTTTGTCTCTTAGAAAGTAGGTATATTGAGTCAGCTACTCTTGACACTCTCACCCATACTAGTCAAAGAACAAATCCCCGGAGATAGGAGTTCGTAACCCGCTCAGGATTCAGGTCGAGTCACTAAAGGTCATTTATAAATTATTAGACCGAATTTGTTAACGGTGTTACATCAGTAAACTAATAATCCACGGTCCGATTTTGTACGATCTCATCGCACAAGATGTCCCCACTCGCATGTCAACTACATGAACGAGTTGGATCGCCTCATTTGTATCAACTATAAAGTGGGTCGCATCTAGTGTTACCAAGATGAGGTACCCAACCTTATCCATGTACTATAGACCATTTGGGTTATATACTCGAACATGATCTTACCTATGTATCCACTACACACCGTTCAAGATCTCATATTCATAACCCTAGAGCTTAGTTTATTGGATTTAAGTTTTAAATGCGTGTACATAAGAAATGATGAACTAAATTCATTGAGCATTTACAAACAACACGAGTTTAGGACAATAATTGTAGGGATAAAACAGACTTCCGACTCAGCTGTAATTACGAATAACTCGTGAAGGATCGACTTAGATGTAATGGTTATATCCATGGACACAACTTGTCTAAAGTGCATAAGAGTGCAACTCTAGGTTATGGTAAAGTGACCCAAAAGTTAATGAATGAAAATTGGTTACTTAAAGAATTTAATTAATTAATTTTGTACCATTGGAGCCTATAATCTATAGGTCCATAAGGCCCCCTTACTAGCTCATATGAACAAATACAGAACAATTTAGTTGAAAGAAAAATTGAAATGTTCAAATTAATATTTAATATATTAGATTTATTCGAGGAAAATATATTTATGGTACAATTGGGCATATAGCAAAATGAGGGTAAAAAATAACACATATAGAAAAGTGTAAAAAACAATATTGCAAATATAGCAAAATTGGTTGCTCAATCCATTTAAATTACAAAAAAGCCCACAACCCATATCAATTATAAAAGTCTATTACTGATAGAAGTCTATCGAAGTCTATCACTGATAGACTTCTTGGTTAGATTGTTTATCTATTTTGATTGAAACCTATCAATGCTAGAAGTTTATTACTATCATTATCACTATCACTGATAGACTTCTTGTTTGGGATTTTTTATCTGTTCAGATTGAAGTCTATCGGTGATAGAAATTTATCACTATCACTGATAGACTTTTTCATTGGGATTTTGATCTTTTCTGATTGAAATCTATCAATAATAGAAGTCTATCACTATCACTAATAGACTTATTGTTTGAGATTTTTATCTATTCTGATTGAAGTCTATCAATGATAGAAATCTATCACTATCACCGATAGATTTCTATTTGTGTTGTTTTATCTCTTCTGATTGGAGTTTATCAATAATAAAAGTTTATCACTATCACCAATAGAGTTATATATGTGTTGTTTTATCTGTTATAATTGGAATCGATCAGTGATAGAAATCTATCACTATCATCGATAGACTTTTATTTGTGTTGTTTTTATCTCTTCTAATTAAAGTCTATTAATGATAGGAGTATATCACTATCACTAATAGACTTATAAGTTATATGCGTGTTGTTTATCTATTTTGATTGGAGTTTATCAGTGATAGAAGTATATCACTATCACCGATAGACTTTAATTTATATTATTTATTTTTTCAGATCGAAGTTTATCTGTGATAAAAGTCTATCACTATCGCTATTAGACTTCATGTTTGGTATTGTTTATCTGTCTTGATTGAAGTCTATCAGTGATAAAAGTTTATCACTATCACTGATAGACTTCTTAATCGGTATTGTCTATTTATGTTGATTGAAGTCTATCTCTCTCACTAATAGACTTCTTGTTTGGTGACTGATAGACTTCTTACTTGGTGTTGTTTATCAATGTTCAATGTTGATTGAAGTCTATCAATGATAGACACCTATGATATAAACATATCACTATCACTGTTAGACTTCTTGTTTGATATTGCTTATTTGTGTTGATTGAAATCTATCCATGATAGATTTCGTGTTTGGTATTGCTTGTTTGTGTTGATTGAAATCTAGCAATGATAGAAGAATCTCACTATCACTATCACTGATAAGCTTCTTGTCTGTTGTTGTGTATCTGTGTTTATTAAAGTCTATAAGTGATAGAAGTCTATTACTTTAACCGATAGACTTCTTGTTTGGTATTGTTTATCTGTGATGATTGAAGTTTATCAATGATAGAAGACTATCACTATAACTGATAAACTTCTTGTTTGGTATTTTTTATCAGTGTTGATTGAAGTCTATCACTAACACTGATAGACCTCTTGTTTGTTCTTTGTTTATTGATATTTATTGAACTCTATCCTTATCACTAATAGACTTCTTGCTTGGTGTATTTTATCAGTATAGATTGAAGTTTATCAGTGATAAAAGTCTATCATTATCTTTGATAGACTTCTAGTTTGTTGTTGTTTATTTGTGTTTATTAAAGCCTATCATTATCATTGATAGACTTCTTGTGTAACACCCCACGTTTTCAGATTCGACTAATTTCTTCTTTTGGAGTGTTTTTAGAATTAAATGACTAAATTGAGATATATGAATTTTTGGATTATCGGACGAAACTTATTTCAAAGTCTCAAATTCAATAATAGAAACTTGGCAAGTGTTAAATTTAAAATTTAAAGATTAAACCCAAAAGGTTTTCATTAAAGATTAATCATTTATATAGAATTTTGTTCAAATGTAAACATGTTTTTTAATGACACATTCTATCAAATTATATTTTTCAGTTAATATCTCATCCTTTTTATTTTGTTTCTTTCTCTATCGCCATTTGATGATTTTTTTATTAATATATCAACGACAAAATTGTTATAGGTTTTAATCTCTCGCGGCCCATAACATCTATTACAGTAATATTTTTTTTTTTAATTGCAATTTTCAAGAAGATTTAAGTAATGTTATGATCATAAAATTTCTAAACTGCATAAAAGTTAGAATGGAAAAATATATGTATGAAGGAAATGCAGAAGGGCATATATGTAAAGAGGATGAGGAGATGAAGGAGGCAAAGAAAATAAAAAGAAAAAAAAATGTAAAAAAAAAAATTCTCACGCGAGAGTTTTTGGAGACATTAAAAAAATCATATTATTTTGGTGATCATTTTTTCACTCTCATATGCAACTATAAGGGTAAAAAGGGAACGACAAAATATTTTTTTTAAAAGATTTGCTATATTTGAATCTTTTTAAGAGTTGTTATATTTGCAAATAATTTACTCTAATTTGCTACCCAATACAATTACCCTATATTTATTGTATTTGATACATTAAATATTAAAATTATTAATGTAGTAAGATACATTAAATTAAAGATATTAATTAAATTTGAATTTTAGATTCAAATTAAAAAATAAATATCGTAGGAGAATTTGGATTGAATTCATTAATGTATTTGGATACATTTGATAAAAGATTTATTAAAATTGAATTAGATTCAAATTAGGAAATAAATGTCATAGGAGAATTAGGAAAGATTGAATATGATTAAATTGGTTTGGATAAATATATTTAAATATATTAGATATTAAGATATATTATTTAATTATTCTTCCTAGATCACTATAAATAGGACGCTAAGGGCGAGCTATTGAGAGCTTTTTGACTCACTATCTAAACCATCTCATTATTAGAGAATTGGAGAATTCTTTAGACTTATTCCTCTTCAATCCCTTTAGGAATTTTCTTTCAAGAGATTCCCACAAGCATTGATCCTGTGTTCGAATTATAGCAAGCAAGACTTTGTGGGTGTCTTGGAACTCGACGAGATAAAGACCCGCCATAATATTCTACATATTTATTCCAAAGTAAGTTTGCTTAACCTTATTAATTTTGTTTTTAATTCTAAATAAATCAAAGACGATTCAATGCTTCCATTGCGGGATGGAGTGTTCATTCATTTAATCCCATGATTCTCGAAGATTCGATTGAGAATAATTGCGGGATGGAGTGTTCATTCATCTGATCTGCAAATCTTTCAAATCTAGAAAAAATTGCCGAAAAGGTCCAGATGCAGTCGTATAGTGAGCGCAATTGTGTTGTTGTCGAAATGGCCTAAATGCGGCCACCACATAATTGGGCGCATTTTAAGTTCTTTCTGTAACAGTCGAAGTTTGGCTTCTACTTTTGATTGTTGGTGCATCTTGGTCCCATATTTCTTAGGCCTTTATCTTGTGCATCAGTTGCGAGCGGGTGTGAGCGAATTTGGGTCCTTTTTCTGCTCTACACAAAAATAACAAAAAATAACACTTTCTTAATAAAAATAACTCTATTTACACCTACAGACTTATATTTACCAAATCAAAACTTCAAACACATGCAAAACTTATTTTTACTTAAATTCGCCATAAATGTCATAAATTACAACATTGAACATTCACTTTCTAAGTAAATAGCTTAGTCTTTAAATCTAAATAACACTCATAAATGAGTGTTATCACTCATATTCTATTATGACAACCTAATTTTCATTATTTTTTCGTTGCTTTATTGCTAGAACTATCCAAAATTTGTTGACGCGTCCGTCTATTTTCACTATATTTCACCTTACTCATTCCCTATATATCGTAATCGTATGTACAGATGATGTGTAACTATATTTTACATATTCACTACAAGAAAAACTACATTTCTTGACGCTTGCAACTTTTAATTACTTCACGTTTTTATGAAAAAATGTCAAGTAAAATGAATTTTAAACAAAAAAGGTCAAGAAAATGAAAAAAAGGCGGAGGTTGATGGACTTTTTCGGATTTTTTCACGCTACGATAAAAGTTGACACTTTAAAAATGTCAAATAAAAAAAACACGGAGGTTGACAAAGGTTTCAAATTTTTTTCTCACTACGATAAAACTTGACACTTTAAAAACGTCAAGTGTAAATTTAATTTTCTTGCCCTATTTTAGTGCCTTTTTTCTAAACTATTCTAAAACTAAACAATGAAACCCTTGCGCCACAAACGAAACTCTCTCGTTCGTCTTCTCCAAGCCGCCCCTCCCTTCATCGTTTTCTTCTTCACTTCAGCCACCACCACAATTCCAACCTTTCCCTCTCGATTATTTCTCCTACTTCTTCAACCTTGTTCACGCAGCCGGATCCACCCACGCAAAATTTATCGTTTTCTTCTTCTCTTGGACCTTCAATTTCAGGGCCTCCCTCTTCATTCACCACCCTCTTTACCACTTTATCTTGCTTCGCTTTCTCACTCTCGCACCTTTCACTTCTTCTCCTTTTCCCTTTTCTTGTGATTCTCGATTCATCATGCCTTACAATCAGGTACCCATATTTTTGTTTGATCAATTTTGTTCATCAATGTTGCTTTCCGGGTTGTGATTTTATGTTACAGTGAAGAGATGTCGTGATTTCTGTATCTGAGTTTCTCAATTTCTGATCATTAATGCTTTTTGATGTTTGTAGTTGTCTCGTTTTGAATGCAGCAATCTGTTTCGTTGTTATTTAGAATTACATTTTATGCTCTTTTTTATGTTTGATGATTTACGTGGATATAGATGATAACTAATGTTATTACGATGCTAGCATGGAAAAGGATTCAACTATGGTAGTTGGTGGTTTTTTTTATATGCTTTACCATATATGAAACACTTTAATCGTATTACTTTTTTCTCAAGGCATCTGTAAAGTGTAATTAGAATTTTATCTTTAGGATTATCCATGTGCGAATGTTCAACTTGTTGAGTTTGATCTTGATTTTCAGTGAAGGGGTGGTCGTAGAGAACAAAAATTGAAAGAAAAGAAAGGCATAATCTGTCGTATCTTGTTTTGCATGTTTCATGCTTTGTCCTTACGACATAATCTGTCGTATCTGGACTAGGCTCCAGATTTTGGCTCTAATTCTGATGATCGATCTTGTCTTCCTCATTTTTTCTTGTGATTGAATGCTGGAAAAAATTCAACTATAACCACGAGAGTATGTTCTAATGACAGTGGTTAGCCTCGACCAGGGTGGTCAGTCTCGGCCAAGGTGATTGGCCTCAACTTAAGAGGTGGTCGTCCTCGGCCAATGGTGGTCGACCTCGACCATATAAGGTCAGCCTCGACCAAGGTGGTCGACCTCAACTAAAGAGGTGGTCGGCCTCGACCACATGAGTTCGACCTTGATCATGTGGGTAGACTCCCTTTTCCAACCCCCTATCTCATTTGTTTTTTCTAGCTCATGATTATGTTGCTTCTATTCTCCAGATATCTAGTATGGTTGGTTTCGGCCTATGGTGGTTGGCCTTGGTCTCTCCTTGTTGACTTCGACTCTTCTAGAATTGATCTTTTAGGTTTGTAATGCATGTCTTCCATTTTTTGTTCGATAGAGATGTACATCTCCTATGTAGCTTTTGCGTTTTGTTCAACAGAGAGGCATATCTCCTATGTAGCTTCTGTTTTTTGTTTAACAGAAAATCATATCTCCTATGTAGCTTCTGATTTTTGTTCAACAGAGAGGCATATCTCCTATGTAGCTTCTGCCTTTTGTTTGATAGAAATACATATCTCTTATGTAGCCCTATACTCAAGTGAGAGTTTTTGTTGAACTCATGCTTCAGTGACACCACTTGTAGCTTGAAAAAGATAAGTCTTTTTTTGCATGCAGATAAGTGTATTCCCTCAAGAAACCATTTTGGATTAAAGCCTCAATTTCGTCCTTCAGTTGGAAACAGTCTTGAGTCATATGACCATGTCTTCATGGTAAAGACAATATTTTTGTTCATCCCTCTTGTTTGATCCTGTTTTCATCTTTTCAGGTTGATTTAATAAGTTTGAATGGCGTACCTCCATTAAAATATGTTCAAGGGGAACTGATGTTGGGGTGTACTTTTCAAACTTTCTAGACGGGTAACCAAATCGAAGTGGTCTCTGGTTGTTTATCCTCTGTCTCTTAGCTTCTTGATGTAATATTTCACTTGATCTTTTTTCAAGCAAATCAGTTTTCTTTTTCATATGGAGTAATTCTTTTGCACGCACGTACTTTTGAGCTTGAGTGATGAGCTCTACATACGATGCAAGTTTTCTTTTTCCCAAGATCGTATGAGTCTTCGATTTCTTAGTCCATTAACTATGGCCATTAATGCTGCTCCATCAGTGCAATCTTTAACACCTAAGACTTCACTATTGAACCGAGCAATATATTCTCACAGAGTTTCTTTGGATCGTTGCTTGATGGAGAGTAGATGAGTTGTTGGCTTGCGTTGATTTTTTCCTCCTAAGAACTGTGTCACGAATACTCGAGTCAATTCCTTGAACGAACCTATAGATCCTCTTTTTATGTTGCAAAACCAATCTCTTGTTGGTCCTTCTAGAGTGAATGAGAAGGCTCTGCATCTGATTGCGTCGTCCACTCCATGAAACTCCATCCATGATCTATACATATCTAGATGCACCATAGGGTCTTTGTTTCCATCATAGGGTTTGATTTTTGGAACTTTGAATGTGGGAGGTAGTTTGACATTCATGATTTCATCAGTAAAAGGTAGATTTACTTGCCCTATTAAAGTTTCAATGTCAAACCCTATGTTACTCACCTGGTGTAAATTACCTCGTACGTGGTCTAATTCTCTTTGAATCTTTAATAGTTCTATCTTCCATGGTGTATTGTTTGATTCACCTTTGACTCTAGAGCTAGCCTCGGCTTCAACATTAGTCTCGACCTCAACTTCAAGATTGGCCTCGGCCTTAAGGTCGGCCTCAGCCTCTGCCTCAAGGTCGGCCTCGACCTCGGCCTCAATGTCGGCTTTGGCCTCGACCTCAAGGTTTGCCTCTGTCTCGGCTTCACGCTCGACCCAAGCCGACCCTCTGTTGCTTTTTCCACTCGATGACGCTTCTTAGATCTGTCACTTCGATACTTGGAGAATTGCTCGCCTTGGCTTCATCCAAGGTTCTCTGTCGCTTCTTATCCTCGATTACGCTTCTTAAATATGTTCCTTCTTCGTATTGATCAAAGGTTAGGGTTTTATTTTTGCCTTGGCCTTGGCCTCGGCTCTGTCCCCTACCTTGACTTTTCGATCTCGTGCACATGACGAATTTCGACCCCGTTTTTGCTTTAACATGCAAGTCGACCTCGGCCACGTACTGCTCGACCTTGGCCTCAATCTGGTCGGCCTCAACCTCGATATGAGGCCGATGAGGCTTGTCTTTCTGCGATCGTCGCAAACGACGGATTGATCAAAATTGCATTTCTTATCGTTCCAGTGTTTGTTTCCCAAAATTCTGCTCATCTTTCGTAGGATAGACCTAAACACAAGGGTTTCCAAGCAAGCGTTGTCGTTCCCCACAGACTGCGCCAACTGTTGTTGCCAAATTTTGGACAGGAGAATGCACCTGACCTCTACGCGACAACAACGGTAAATTTGTAATTTTTTAGGGAAGAACGCAGCCTGCAAGACAAGAAAAACCTTGACACCGGTGTGGTGTAGGCCACACCGACTCCGATGCTTAAGTCAGAGAGAGTTTAAAGATAATTTTAAAGTTGTAGGGAGTTTTGATGGCTGGAATCAACATACCTTGCTCTCCCCTCTTCAGAGAGCTTAAATAACTGCTCCCTAGGATTTTTCGTGGGTTTTCGTTGCTTAATGGGAAAAGGAAAGATCGAAAGTGGGCTGAAACCGGACCTACAAATCAAATGGGACGATGCAAGGGCCTGAAGTGGGCCTTGCATCTGGTCGGCCTCGGCCTCGACTGAGGCCGACCACGGGCTTGGGCCAAGCCCCAAGCCTGGGTTTCCCTTTTGGCTATTGGGCCAAGGTAGAGCCCAATTTGGAACCCTACGAAGCCCAAGCACGCACTCTCGTCCTTTTTCGCCTCGGGTCAGTCCCTGTTTGATTTCGGTCCATTTGGACTTCGTATTGGATTTCTTTTCTCGTTCGACCTTTCATTGTAGCCCTTTAACCAGCTCGTTTATTGTTGATCCAATTTCAATTATAAAAAGTAAACAAAGTTTCTATTGCCAAAAAGTTTTTTATTACTGTTTTTCATTATTATTTCACATCCAACAACTGAGAAAAATGAATTAGTTATAGATTTTGTATTCAAGCTTCTACGATAATGAAAATATATTTCATTCTCCATTCATCAAAATTAACCATATTCGTTACTAAAAAATAGTGTATCAATAGAAATAGGGCAAAACTAATACACAGTCCAAGAATTAGTAATTAAATTAATAAGGGATGAAGATAATGTTAGTGGTATAATCGATATATCAAAGGTTTTTGGTTTTTTTCTTCCTTTCGTGTTGCTTTTTCTTCTTCCGTTGAGGGTTTTAGACAATATGTTTTTTTTTTTTTTTGCTTTTGTCGAGGGCTACGGGAGAGAAAAATAGAAAGTGTTGTTTATGTGCACTAAGACCATGTAAGAATTCAATTTTATCCTGATAGGAGAATACTAGTTTGTAATTTTTAAAATGTTAAATGGAAATTGTGTTTGCATCCCTTAAATAGATTTTAATTTTTTTATTTTATTTATAAGAGCGCTAAATGGGTAAATGGATCACGACTTTTGTGTAAAACTCATACTCGTTGACTAGAAATATAATATATAGTAGATGTTAGGAGCGAAATTGGACCATAAGGATAAATTTGGAATACAGAGGAAACAGAAGAGCAAAAATATAAAAAAAAATGACCCAAAACATGCAAAAGCGGACCAAACTGGGCTAAAAGGCAGAAGAGGTTGGGCCTCCAGATTGCGCAAGAGGTGAGGATCGGGCCCGAAAGCCCGACCCTTGGTCGGCCTCAGCCTGGTCGAGGCTGAGGCCGACCTCACCCTAGTAGCTGGTCGACCTCAACCTAGGTCGAGGTCGACCTCTCCCCGGAGTCGGTCTGTCTTTTTTCTCTTCTGGGCCCTCATCCGAATCCAAAGATGGCCTTCTCCTTTTTATACTTCATGATAGATTAGGGTTGACACCCTAGAAAAACGCTCTAAATATTTCTCTTATCAAAGGAAAGATACCTTTCTCATTATTCTAGAAACCCTAACTAAACTCATCTAAACACTCTCTAACTTAAGCATTGGAGCTTGTGTGGCAAGCACCACACCAATGTTTAGATCTTTCTTATTTTTCAAGTCACATTCTTTCTCTCTTCAAACAAATTCACAATAGTTGTCATGTGAATGTTAGGTGAGTTATCATGTCTGAATTTTGAAAACAATAGTAAACTTTGGCCAAGCATAGAATTTGAGCCCCATTTATAGATTGTTTGTGTAGTTATCCCGCAGATATACAATATACAATACCCTAAACTTAAAACTTGACTTAATTCATTTTCCAACCAAAATGACCCTAAGGGTCACCACATTTTAACTACAAAATATCACTTATATATGTTAATCTTTAAATTCTTGTACTAAAAAAAATCAATTCTAAAAATTGAGAGGGGAAATTTAGATATATAAGTTTAAAATCTTAAAATGTGGAGACCCTTAGGGTCAATTAAAGACTAATATACTAGGGTAATTGTTCCTTCGTCCTACTTTATTCCATCCAGACTATATATACATAAATAATTCATTGGCATTACCGAATTAGATTCTTTTCAATTAATAACTATAACTCTCTTTCTATATATATACAACGTCTAATTACCATCTTTAATAATAATAAAAAAAAAAAAAGGAGGCACTGGTGAAAAGTAAAGAAAATCAAATTAAAGGTTTGACATAAAAACTTAGAAAGGTAATTTTACCTTAATTAATAGTAATCTCATCAAACCTTAGCATGCATGCAATCTCAAACCCAAAACCATATCCTATACACACAGCATTAGTAAACATATGTATTAAAAGGATTGAATAACAAGAGCCAAACTAAAACAAAAGCTATAAAACACAGGATAATCCTATATTAAAGTAGAATTTAGTTTTAAAATAATTTTAAATGGATAATGGTATGAAAGAGGATAAGGATGGAATCATATATTTTGATGAGTTTTGTTGTTGGGAATTGGCTTGTGTTACTTTTAGTGGGTTGGATTATTTCACATTGGAATATATTATTCTTTTCCTTTCTTTGGGACCACACATTAAGATTTATCCTTTCATTATTCCTTTTTCATAATTAAGATATGGGTTTATAACAAAAAAAAAAAAAAAAATCTACATGTATGGCAACTATTTTCATAATTAAAAAAAATAACTTAATTTATTTTAATAATTTCTTCTCAGTAATATGATTCGAAGATTAATGACTTTAATAATGATAAATAGAGTCAATAATTTTGTTGAAGTAAATTAATTAGCAATACATTTCAAAAGAACGTATTTAATTCGATTGGGATAAATATCATGTTTTTTTAACTCGAGCTCGACAAGGAGGGTCAATTTTGAATTGAACTTTCATTTTTATTAAATTGGACCTAAACTCCGATGGATGTGATATTTAAATTTAAATAACTGCATAATTTTACTTTAATTCATCAATGAAAGTATTTGTATTTACATTTTATGAATGTAAAAGTATATGTTTTGTACAAAATTAATAAACCTCGACAAAAAGTAATAACAGAGCTAGGATTTTTTTTTTCCAAATTAGTAAGCTATGAAAAATTCTCAATTGTTGTTAAAATTTTGTGAGTTTTGAAATATTTTTACTTTAATTATTTTTTGTAAAATTAGTGGGTGAATAAATTTTAAAAAAATAAAGAAATAATAAATATTACCACACATATTTAAGTTTAATGTTGAATTTAATGAAATTAAAAATTTGGAATAAAAATGAATACACTTACCAAATTTGGAAGGAACTTTTTCTCCCGTTTGATAGTTTGTGGTTATTAAAATTTAAATAGTAAATTCCATTCCTTAAACACAACATATTTATATTATATTTTATCTATTGAACAACATTTTCAATTATTTAAGATTAAATTAAAATTTTGGTCATTCTCATTTTAGTGTAATTTCAATTTTGTACTTATATATATAGTTCAATTTTCAATTTAATTCTTATAATTTGAAATTAGCTCTAAGGATTCAAGCATAAAATTAGTTTCAATTTGGTTTCTATAATTTGAATAAACATCATAAATGGTTGCTACCATTACAATACAAGTTATGGATTACCATATTGAATACGTGTCACTTTTTTTATTCATATATTTTTCATCATTTGAGTTTAATTTCAATTTCGTATGTACATGGTTTTAAACTTTTTAATTTAGTTCCTATAGTTTAAAATTAATTAGTTTCAATTAATTTTGATGATTCGTACAAACATCACGAGTTGTTCCTACCATTACAAGATATAATTACCCTATTGAGTATGTGAACGCTTTTTTATTCATATGAAAATGAACTAATGTGTTTTCTGTTAAGATTTACAAATTTGTAAGGTTTAACTAATTTGTGGAGGCCAAATTAAAACTTTCAAACCACATGGATTAAATTAAAATTTATCAACCACTAGGACTAAATTGATAATTTAAAATCATATGGACTAGCAGGGAGTTAAAGCTCAAACCATATAAAGAAAGAGTTCAACCAAAAAGTCGAGAATTGTCCTGATTTGATCTTAGAAGTATATATTGATTTCTCTCCAATGAATACTGCATATTTGATTTCATCTATAAATTTTCATTGGGACTAAATTTATAATTTAATTATTTTTACATTGTCGAATACTTTATTCGGCATGCTTAATCCAAGAGTGTTTTATTAGTAGTAAAACATAAAGTTAAGTTATAAACTTTGAAGTTTTAAGATTATGTTTATTTCATTCCTATACTTGGTTTCTAATAAATTTTGACTTTGTAAGTTGTATTTATATAGTGTTTCTCTACTTAAAAAAGTTTTCAATATGTTTTGACGTTTTAATTTTATATCTAATAAATCAAACTTGTTAACTCCATCAATTTATACCAACTACATGATAAATTAACATATTATTTAAGAATTATGTGACATGTTGATTTTCATACACATTAGGCATTTAGTGGCATTAGTGTTAAATGGGTGGCGTTAAAATACATACCTTCTAGACACAATAAAATATATACTTTCTAGACACAATTGAAAATTTATCTAGTCAATTTTGAATAAGAAATTTCGGTCAGTGACAATTTATAAAATCATTATTTATAAATTAATAACAAAATTATATTTTATTAAATTTGGCACTAAATATAAGTTGACAAGTGTTCCAAATTTAATTTGAAAACAAAAATTAACAAATCCTACAAGAAGAATGTCTAAATCTAAAAGTCTTGAGATGATTTTTTTTAGTACAACAACATTTAAGGGTGGGGGGTTCGAACCTATGCACTCTTGGTTATAAGTCTTACGTAATGCAATTGAGTCGTGCTCTTGTTGGCGGATTTATCATATATATTGAGCATACATCTATATTGATTTAATGAAATAAAAATGTGTAATTACCCATTAAACGTGCAAAAATTAAACTTAATATAAAAATCGATAATTCATACATGTAGTTAACCGAGGTAAAAATGTCATCATTAACAACTTGTCATAATTAATATTCCACCTAAAATCCCCCATGTCTATAGCTTCTTTTTGGACCATTAGGTATTTTCTTTTATTTACTAGTTTCTCTTGACGACCCATGGTATACACAATGGTTTCTCTTGTTGGTATTTTGACCACGACATACACAAGGATCTCTCTTATTGGTTTTGATAAGCACACTTTGTGAGCTTATTCTATATTCAAATATTGCAAGTTTGAGAATTTAAATGGTTAATTGTGTGCATATTTCCATACAATTTGTAGGGCATGAGCATTCGAAGGTAAACCGAGTCAATTAACTAAAAGGAGGTGAAAAAAGGGCAAGAACAAGGCAAGGATTGGAAAAAGAAACAATTGAGAGAAGAAAAAGGAGTAGAAGAGTCGAGGGACCAGCGTTGAGACGTTGCTCAACGACAACGCAACGCTGGTACACATAAAGCCAAGCAATTTGAAAGCATGGTGTTGCAACGCTGTGCATAGCGTCGCAATGCCATGAAGAAGACGTGTGCGCTGTATAACGTTGTGACGTTGCGATGCTGGACACTAGCGTTGTGACGTTGCAACGTTGGACACTAGTGTTGCAACGCCACTCACTTTTCCTTTTATAAAATGTACGATTAGGGCACAACGTTACAACACTGTGCCCAGGGTTGCAACGCCATGCCGATTGATTTAAAAAAGGAATTTTTCCTCAATTGAAGGAACTTTTGGAGAGAGTCAATACCATTGTCGAAAATTGAGTGTGAGGTACTATATGGAGGCAACTTGGGAGTTCAAGGAAGAGATTTCTGAACCTCGGGGTTCGTGATAGGTGTCGGGATCGAACCCTTTCACGCCACAATAGTTCTTTCTTCATCGTTTTCTACTTTGTTTTGTTGAACTATGGTTTTGTATTCAAGTTTATTTGTTTTTATAGTGAAAATGAGTAGCTAAACGTGTTATCTTAGGGATAGATGTAGCCTTTCGATTAGACTATTTTATTGATTCGACTGCTTTGGATTATTGTTTTTATTCATGTAATTTCATGTGACGCCCGAGGAAGAGGGGTACATGAATGAACCGAGTCCACATCTGAATGAGAGGGATCCTGAGGATATGGAAGCATGGTGCCCGAGGAAAAGGGGTACATGCGAGTGACCATGAGGATATGAAAGTACTGATTGAGAAAGGCTTAAAAAGAATTGATAGCTACTACCTATACCAACAAGGTGCACCTTCCTTTTCCGGTGGCTCAATCATAGGAACTCCACGATTAAAGCGTGCTTAGCTTGGAGCAATTCTATGTTGGGTGACCTCCAGGAATTTTCTGGTTAGCTCTGTGATTGGGACAAAGATTGGTTGTGGGATGTGTGATTGGGTGGTTAGGCCGTTGGTTAGGAGCTCGGTTTCGGGGATGACCTTGAGCGGTTTAGGGAAGCCTAGGAGAAAGCGTTAGAGCTTGACCTCCTAGGCTAGCGTTACCAAACCATTTGAGTGACCCCCGAGCGAGACAAAACCTTTAGGTGGCATCTCTGTGTGGGCATTAGGGTCGAGTGCGCCTTTTTGCGAGCCGTGTGTGGGCATTAGGGTCGAGTGCGCCCTTTGCGATTTGTGTGGACATGGGGTCGAGCACCCTATGTGATCTCTGTGTGGGCACCTGGGTGGACCGCCCTCGTGCGATCTGTGTGGGCTTTAGAGTCGAGGCTCTATTGCGTTCTGTGTGGGTGTTAGAGTGATTACTCTTTGTGGCTGGGCGCGCCCCGTCTTTGGCCGCCTAGGTTTTCGGATCGTCGGTGGGTCGGGGTGAGGTAGATACGTGAGCGCCTAGCCTTGAGTCCCTAAGATACTTTGGTTACGATTCTGTTTTTACCTCTGTGTGTGCACATGTGAATGTTAGTAGCTTGGACGTGAGTGCGCTACTTACTGAGTATTCTTATACTCACCCGTCTACTTTATTGTCATGTGACGCCCGAAGAAGAGGGGTACATGAATGAACCGAGTCCACATCTGAATGAGAGGGATCTTGAGGATATGAAAGCATGGTGCCCGAGGAAAAGGGGTACATGCGAGGATGTGAAAGTATAATTGAGAAAGGCTTAAAAGAATTGATAGCTACTACCTATACCAACAAGGTGCACCTTCCTTTTTGGTGGCTCAATCATAGGAACTCCACGATTAAGCGTACTTGGGTTGGAGCAATTCTATGTTGGGTGACCCCACAAATTATCCTAGGGAGCATGTGAGTGAGGACAAAGCATGCTGAAAGGACCTCGTGTTGGTTTGTGGGAATAGTGTCTTCACTCTTACAAGCAGTCATGGATGATATAGTGACGCAGTCAGGTCGCAGGAGATCCTGGGCCTGGGGCATTGTTAATGGTATCAGAGCGAAACCTCTCCTAGTAAGATGTGGTTCGGGGACGAACCAAGGCGGAAGCTGGTGGGCATGTGACGCCCGAAGAAGAGGGGTACATGAATGAACCGAGTCCACATCTGAATGAGAGGGATCTTGAGGATATGAAAGCATGGTGCCCGAGGAAAAGGGGTACATGCGAGGATGTGAAAGTATAATTGAGAAAGGCTTAAAAGAATTGATAGCTACTACCTATACCAACAAGGTGCACCTTCCTTTTCGGTGGCTCAATCATAGGAACTCCACAGTTAAGCGTACTTGGGTTGGAGCAATTCTATGTTGGGTGACCCCCTGGAAATTATCCTAGGGAGCATGTGAGTGAGGACAAAGCATGCTGAAAGGACCTCGTGTTGGTTTGTGGGAATAGTGTCTTCACTCTTACAAGCAGTCATGGATGATATAGTGGCCTTGATCAGTCGCAGGAGATCACGGGCACTGGGCATTACAGATCTAAATTTATTCTTGAGAAAGATAGTTTAGATTTGATCTCGATTGCATGACTGATAGTTACTTTGACATGAGAATGATTAGGGTGCTATTAGAAATCATAAAAGAACTGAATTTAATGTCATGCTTGCTTGTTAAAAGCTAGACAGAGATGTTGGTTTTATTTTCATGCATGAGATTCACTTTCCTCGAGAGAGTCATTTGTTAGGTTAGTTTCTTGGTTTATAAAAACAGTGCAATTATCCATTAGCATGACCTCAATGAAATAGTTGGTTGATTGGTGAAATATAGTCCCAAAGATACTTTTCTCTCCTAATTGTTTTCTAAATTTTCACTCTTTGTTATTCTGTGTCCTTCACTCAAAGTTTGATTTTTCTAGATAAAATTGAGTTGTGATATTTATGAGAATTAATTGAATTAAATAACTCAATCCTGTGGACGATACTTGCACTCAATCTCACTATATTAAAACTTGACCCGTACACTTGCGGTATTGCAAAATTTACGCAACAAGTTTTTGGTGTCGTTGTCAGGGATTGGTGTTTATTTAATTCTTTTAATACTGTAAAGAAGTCACTTGGTCTTAATCTAGAGTGTATATTTTTTTGTTTTGTTGACATTTTTTTCTTTATTTTCATTATTTTATTTTATTTTCTTTATTTTATTTTTTTTTGTTCTAATCTTTTGTTTTTGTTGTTTGGTGCATGCGAAGCAATCCAGAGGCTGATCTAGTTTCTTTTGATCCTGAGGTTGACAGAACATTCAGAAGGAAGCTTAAGGAGACAAAGGATTGAAGGGAATGAGAATCCTCGCGCAGCGGAAGATGATCGAATCGTCATTGTGATGTTGTGTAACTTAATTAAGTTAAAATTAACTATCACATAGTTATAGATTAAACATGCAATCTAAGGAAGAAATACAGTAAGTTAAAGACGATACTTACTTGTTGAAGACTTTCTTCGAGATTCCTTCCGTTCACGAACTCTTTGTGCTTTCTTCGATCTCTACGATCTCGATCTCCTCACACGAACAACGATCGGACAATCCACTTGGTTACAAGGTTGTTCTACCTTAGGAAGAAAGCGGATGGTGGGATCCTTATTTTGGTTAGGGAGGAAAAGTTTTGAGAGAGAATTTGAGAGAGAAAAGAACTCTTCTCTTGGTGAAAATTCCAAAAAATGAGAGTAAGATCTTACAACCCTTCTTGCAAAAGGAGTTTATCTAATGGAGATAGGTGGAGTTGAAATCTCCACCTATTTACCATTTTGCCACAATCATAGGTTATGCAAATCATATTTGCATAACCACATATTATAAGATATCTCATATCTCATTTTACAAATCACATTTGCAATATTGTGAATTTTTAAATTGAATCACATCCAATTTAATATCTCTCAACCTAATTTCTCCAAATTAGCCCTATTCAACAATTAGGCTAACCTATAGTTTATTATGAATCTCATTCACATTAAACTATATATTATATCATTCATATCTCATATAAATGACATAAATACCCTATAGTGAACTTGAACACTTCAATTCACACCAAAATTGTAAACCTTCTTTTAATCCAGTTTGAGCCAACCGAGGGACCTTATGGACCTACAATGACGAGCTCCAATGATTCGAGATTAACCTATCAAACTCTTGGACCCGATTAATCATCATTCATTAGCTACGGTAACACTCCACTAAAGCCCGTAGCTACATTTCCGTCAGTGTCAGATAATATGTGTCCACTGATATAACCAATACCCATGAGTCGATCCTTCACAGGTTGTTCGTAGACACTGCTGGGTCAAATTACCGTTTTACCCCTATGTCTACTTCTTGCTCCTGAAGTCCCCACTGCTCCTCTAATGAACAACAACGTTGTAATGGTCCAACAATACACAACAACCCTCTCGTGCCAGTGAGAGGGTGGGCACCCGTTGTCCAAGCCCTGGAGACAACACTTAAGGGAACAACCCCTCTAGTTTCCCAAAAGGCGGGAATGAGTGAACTCCATCTCGCGTAGTTAAGTTCCCAGCTCCCTACTTGGTCCAGTCCCTGAGAAGATAGGCATGTTGGGCGAGTAACTGTGACCACTCTCACCCGTACTAGTCAAAGGATAGACCCCCCGCAGACATGAGTCCGTAACACGCTCAGGATTCAGGTCGAGTCACTAATGGTCATCTACGAAGTTATTAGTCCATATTGTTAACGGTGTTACATCAGTAGGTCTAATAATTCACGGTCCGGTCTTGTACAATCTCATTGTACAGGATGCCCCCACTCGCATGTCAACCACATGAACGAGTCAGATCACCTCGTTTGTATCTTAATACAAAGCCGACCGCATTCACAGCGTATCCAGGATTAGGTCTCCAACCCCATCCATATACTGTAGACCGTTCGGGTCATTTACTCGAACGTGATCCTCCCTATGTGTCCACTACACACCGTTCAAGTTCTAGTTCTCTCATATATTCAATGACCCTGGAGCTTAGTTTATTGGACAAAGTTTGTAATAAATGCGAGACACAAAATGATGAAATAAATAACCTTTATTAATTTCAAAAGTAAATTTACAAACTAAACGAGATTAAGACAAACATCCCAACAAACTCCCACTTGGACTAAGCTAGTGGAGCAAATACATTTCTGAAATGTACATAAATTACAATGAAGTAATACAATAAACTAGGGCATTGAATACTCCCACTTGCCCTAGTCAGGAAGTACTCGAAGACCTAGTCTCTCTGCGTGACTGTCACGTGGCCATGGGAGGCTTTGTAAATGGATCAGCTACGTTGTGCTCCAATGCTATCTGCGTGACTGTCACGTGGCCGCAATGCACAATCTCCCGTATCAGGTGATACTTCCACTCAATGTGTTTGCCTCTCTTATGGCTCCGAGACTCTCTGGAGTTGGCTACTGTACCACTGTTATCACAAAACAGTGTGATCGGCAAGTTCATATTTGGAACAACTTCTAAATCTGTCATGAACTTCCTAAGCCAAATAGCTTCCTTTGAACCTTCACAAGCCGCAACGTACTCCGCTTCCATAGTGGAATCAGCGATGCATCCCTGCTTGATGCTTCGACATACTACAACTCCTCCATTCAGAATAAAGGCTGACCCAGAAGTGGATTTTCTAGAATCCTTATCGGTCTGAAAGTCAGAATCTATGTATCCCGTAAGGATCAAATCACCACTGCCATACATTAAATTGTAGTTCCTCGTTCTCCTAAGATACTCGAAGATTGCCTTTACGGTTGTCTAGTGATCTAATCCTTGATTGGATTGATACCTACTGACTATCCCTACTGCATAAAAAATTTCGGGCCTAGTACATAGCATGACATACATTAGGCTCCCTACAACTTAAGCATAGGGGATTCGTCTCATATCCTCAACCTCTTAAGGAGTCTTAGGACTCTGATCCTTAGACAAGTGAACCCCGTGCCTGAAAGACAGTAAGCCCTTCTTGGAGTTCTGCATCTTATATCTAGACAACATCTTGTCTATATAAGACGCTTGAGACATGGCTAGCGTCCTGTTCTTCCGGTTCCGGACAATCTGGATACCTAGAACATACTGAGCTTCTCCTAAATCTTTCATTTGGAATTGTGAAGCTAGCCATTTCTTTACGCCAATAAGAAATCCTACTGATGGAGATCGGATCTCCTTGAGCAGCAGAAACGTATTTGGGATCGTAATTTGCTTGATTTTTTCATTTGAAACAAAAACCAGTACATTGACAAAATACAGAACAAGCATACATCATTTAATCTAATTAAAGCATGGAGTAGTACATGCAAGCATGATAGAAGTTTAACAATTAAACTAATTAAAGAGAAGAATAAATTACCTTTGTAGATTTTCTCCAGCAACTTGTTGCTCCAAAGGTTGTACAACAAATCAATTGTACAGGGACTTCTCTGTTTTCTTCCAGCAAGAACACAACCACTAGAGATCACCTCCTATATCTCTGAGTACTTAGATCTTTTTTGGTGGGAAGGATTCCAACTTTTAGATAGATTGGAAATGGGAGAGTCAGAGAGAGTTTTCACAACAATTCTCCAATTGCTTGTACAATTCAGTTGATCGATCAATCAATTCAACAATCCTCTTCTCCCTGTTAAACTGTCGATAGGGAGAAGAAGGAGGGGTAGTGGGAACGTGTCTGGATAACACGTTCCCTTATTTTATTATTAAAATAATAATAATAAGTAAATAATAATTAAATAAAATTTAATTATTAATTTAAATAATACAAATTAAATATCATATATTTAATTTGGATTAAATCTCATTTAATCATATCACCCCTTTAACCTATAGTTTTAATGTACATCCAGTGCACATTAAATTTTAACCTATAGTTTTCAAATGTGAATCACATTCACATTTAATATAATATTTGAACTCTTTCAAATATTCAATTCTCTCATATAATTTAATATGAATCATATTCATATTAAAGTTATAACATATAGTTCCAAAACTATATATTATATCGTATCTAAATACATTAAATATATTCCCTTATGAATTTGAACATTTCAAATTCAAATGATCTAAGAACCCTTTACGAGCTAGAAGGTGGACCTAATGGACCTACATATCAGAACCTCCAACGATACGAGATTGCTCGATTAATCTCATTAACCTCCCAATCAACATTCGTTAACTGCGGGAACACTCCACTAAAGTCCCACAGCTACACTCTTCCACTGCAGATATATTTTTGTGTCCATGGATATTGACCAATAACAGCAAGTCAATCCTTCACGAATGTTCGTAACACCAGTTGGGTCAAATTACCGTTTTACCCCTGAGTTACATCTTGTACCTTAAGTACCAGTGCTCCTCTAATGAACAATTTGTTTGTAGTCCTACCAACAAACAGAGTCCCTCTCGGGCCAATGAGAGGGTCGGGCCCTTTGTTCAAGTCCCGGAGACACCACTTAAGGGAACATTCCTCTACTTACCCTAGTAGGCGGGAAGGAGTGAATTCCATCTTGCTAAGTTAAGTTTCCAGCCGCTCACTCGGTCTTGTCCCCAAGAAGGTAGACATATTGAGTCGGAATCGCCACTCTCACCCATACTAGTCAAAGGACAATCCCGCATGAGCAGAGTTTGTAACTTGCTCAAAATTGAGATCAAGTTGCCTAGGTCATCCTAGTAAAATAGAAACCTAACTAGTCAACGGAGTTACAGCTAGAGTTTACCATTTCGTGGTCCGGTCTTATGTAATCTCATTACATAGGATATCCCCACTCACATGTCATCTACACGAACACGTTAGGATCACTGTGTTTGCATCAAATACAAAGTGGGCCACATCCATAGTTTAACTAGGGTAAGGTACCAAAACCTTATCTCCTAACTATAGACCATTTAGGCTGTATCTCGAACCGAGATCCTTTTTATGTACATGACATTCAGTTAGAGATTCATTTAACAGCCTTGGATGTTTAGTTTATTGGATTTAGGGTTTAAATAAAGGCAAACTCGTAGATAACGAACAATAACACTTTATTACATTAATTAGAACATAATTACAAACTACGAGTTTTAGGGCACAAATCCCAACAAACTCCCACTTGAACTAAAACTCTAGTGGGGTACAATATAATCTAAAACAGTAGTTATAGAGATACAAATACAATAAACTAGGGCATCCATATACCCCATTACATATCTCCCACTTGCCCTAGATTAGCCTATGTACATATCTCGTAGACCCAGACTTTCCAGATGACCCTCGAACACTTTAGCCGTGAGAGTCTTTATAAATGGATCAGTAATATTGTGCTCCGAAGCGATCTTCGTGACTGTCACATCTCCTTGTTGCACTATTTCTCGTATCAGGTGATACTTTCTCTCGATGTGCTTACCTCGCTTATGGCTACGAGGTTCCTTCGAATTGGCTACTGCACCACTGTTGTCACAGTATAAGGTGATGGGAGATTCCATATTTGGAACAACTTCAAAATCAGTAAGGAATTTCCTTAGCCAAACAGCCTTTTTAGCTACTTCACAAGCAAAGAACATACCGCCTCCATCACGAGTCGGTCGATGCATCCTTGCTTGATGCTTCACCATACTATAGCTCCCCCGTTAAAGGTGAAAACTGATCCCGATGTGGATTTTCGAGAATCCTTACCGGTCTGAAAATCAGAATCAGTGTATCGAGTAAAGATCAAATCCTTAGATCCATACACAAGCGTATAGTCCCTCGTTCTCCTTAGATACTTGAGGATATTTTTAAGCTGTTGTCCGGTTGTCTAACCTTGGATTGGGTGGTACTACCGACTATTCCCCCTTTGCATAACAAATGTCAGGCCTCGTGCACAACATAGCATACATTAAGCTACCTCTTTGTAGAAGCATGGAATATGTCTCATATCCTCAACTTCTTGAGGTGTCTTGGGACACTGTTCCTGAGACAGATGAACTCCATGCACGAAGGGTAATAAACCCCTCTTGGAATTCTCGTGATCGAATATCTTGACAACATTTTGTCGATATAAAGACGCTTGAGGCGATGCTAGCGTTGTTTCGTTTTGCGATTCACGAAGATCTGAATCCCAAGAACATATTGCGCCTCTCCCAAATCTTTCATTTGGAATTGGGTCGCCAACCAATTCTTTATGTCAGTAAGGTATCCTACATCATTCCCAATGAGTATGATATCATCCACATAAAGTACTAACAAAGCTATTTTGTCGTTGATGATCCTCTTGTAAACACAAGGCTCATCAACATTTTGGTCAAAGCCGTAAGACTTGATCGCAGTATCAAATCTTATATTCCAAGATCTTGACGCTTGTTTCTGAAGGAAATGAGAATCCCTGCGCAGCGGAAGACGATTGAATCGTCGAGGTATCATTATGCAACTTGTGTTTATTAAAATTGATCTAACACTTAGATCTAGGCTAAACATGCTTAAAGAAGAAGAAATTTACAGCAAGTAGAGATTTTACTTACTTGTTGTAGACAAACACAACAATTTCTTCCTCGGATCATGAACTCTTCGTGCTACTCGATCTCGAAGGATTCTTCCCACAAAACGATTTCGAACACCACCAAATGATCTTCTCGGTTGTTCTCTTTTGGAGAAGGGAAGTTGGTGGGAACTTGTTTGTGTTTCGGAGAGAGAGGAGAAATGAGAGAGTAGAGAGAATTCTCTATTCTTCTCTTTGGTGAAAAACAAAAAAATGAGAAGAGAGCTCACCAAACCCTTCTTGCAAAGGGTTTAAATGGTGGAATGAGGGAGTTAACATCTCCTCATTATTACCACTTTACCACAACCATAGGTTATGCAAATCTCATTTGCATAACCACATAATATAAGATATCTCATATCTCATATTGCAAATCTCATTTGCAATAATTGTGGATTAATTAAATTGAATCACATCCAATTTAATTTCTCCAATTAGCCCTAATTCAACAATTAGGCTAACCTATAGTTTATTATGAATCTCATTAACATTAAACTATATATTATATCATTCATATCTCATATAAATGACATAAATGCCCTTAAAGTGAAATTGAACACTTCAATTTCATACCAAAACATTAACCCTTCTTTTAACCCAGGTGGAGCCAATCGAGGGACCTAATGGACCTACAGTGACGGGCTCCAATGATCCGAGATTAACCTACCAAACTCTTTGACCCGGTTAACCAACATTCATTAGCTACGGTAACATTCCACTATAGCCCGTAGCTGCACTCCCGTTAGTGCAGAATATTACGTGTCCACTGATATAACCAATTCCCGAGTCGACCCTTCACAGTTGTTCGTGAGACACGATCGGGTCAAATTATCGCTTTTTACCCACGTGTCTACTTCTTGTTCCTTAAGTCCCCACTGCTCCTCTAATGAACAACATATTGTGATGGTCCAACCATACACAACACCCTTCTCGGGCCAGTGAGAAGGTGGGCACCCGTTGTCCAAGCCCTGGAGACAACACTTAAGGGAACAACCTCTCTAGTTTCCCTAAAGACGGGAACGAGTGAATTCCATCTCGCGTAGTTAAGTTCCGACTCCCTACTTGGTCCTCGCCCCACGAGAAGATAGGCATATTGGGCGAGTAAGCGTGACCACCCTCACCCGTACTAGTCAAAGGACAGATCCCCGCAGACAGGAGTCCGTAGCACGCTCAGGATTCAGGTCAAGTCACTAGTGGTCATCTACGAAGTTATTAGTCCTTACTGCCAACGGTGTTACATCAGTAGGTCTAATAATTCACGATCCGGTCTTGTACAATCTCATTACATAGGATACCCCACTCGCATGTCAACCACATGAACGAGTCAGATCACCTCGTTTGTATCTAATACAAAGCGGGTCGCATCCACAGTGTATCCAGGATTAGGTCTCCAACCTTATCCATATACTGTAGACCGTTCGAGTCATTAACTCGAACGTTATCTTCCCTGTGTGTCCACTACACACCGTTCAAGTTCTAGTTCTCTCATAAATTCAATGACCCTGGAGCTTAGTTTATTGGAAAAGTTTATAAATATTGCGAGACACAAAGTGATGAAATGAATAACTCTTATTAATTTCAAACAATATATTACAAACACGAGATTAGGACAAAAATCCCAATAGTTTCAACCCATAAATGGATCAATAGAGCTTGCAAACTTTTTGCTCCTGACCTTGGGCTACGAACCCTTCAGGCTGAGACATATAGATGCTCTCGTCAAGATTACCATTCAAAAAGGCAGTCTTGACGTCCATTTGCCAAATTTCATAATCATAAAATGCGGCTATGGATAAGAGTATCCTTATAGACTTCAGCATAACAACAAGGGAAAAAGTTTCTTTATAGTCAACTCCTTCCCTTTGGGTAAAACCCTTTGCTACAAGTCTAGCCTAAAGGTCTGTACCTTTCCGGCTGCAACTCTCTTTCTCTTATAGATCCATTTACACCCTATGGGTCTAACCCCTTCAGGTTGGTCTACAAGTTCCGATACTGAATTGAAGTCCATTGACTCCATTTCAAGGTCTATGGCTTTGATCCATTGGTCCTTGTCTACGTCATTCATTGCCTGTTTGTAAGACAATGGATCTTCTACGCCGTCATCAGGTATGACAACTTAAGTTTCAGCTAAACCCAAGTAGCGGTCAGGTTGGGAAACAACCCTCCCACTGCGTCGAGGCATTCCCAAGGATTGAGAAGGACGAGACTGACTTGAGGTGCTGACTCTTCCATCAACTCTTGATGAAGGTCCAACTTGATCAACAACTCTTGTTGGTTCATGTGTAGCTTCATTTAGTACTAATTTACTACGCGGTTTGTGGTTCCTCATGTGATCTTCATCCAAGAACGTGGCGTTTGTTGATACAAACACCTTATTTTCTTGTGGGTCGTAGAAAAGACCACCTCTCGTTTCTTTGGGATAGCCAACAAATTGGCACAATTTTGAACGAGGTTCCAACTTCTTTGGGTTTATCACGAGCATGTGTGTTGGACAACCCCAGATCCTGAAGTGTTGTAAACTAGGTTTACGCCCCTTCCATAGTTCAAAATGTGTTTCTGAAATACTTTTTGATGGAACACTGTTCAAGATTTGAACTGCAGTCTCTACTGTGTATCCCCAAAACAAGGCAGGCAAATGAGCATAGCTCATCATAGAACGAACCATGTCTAACAAGGTTCTATTTCTCCTTTATGACACACCATTTTGCTGTGGTGTATTAGGTGTAGTGAGTTGAGACTTAATTCCATGTTCTATCAAATAGTCCTGGAATCTCAAATCCATATACTCACCACCTCGATCGGATCGAAGTGTTTTAATAGTTTTTCCTAATGCATTCTCTACTTCAGCCTTATACTTTTTGAACTTTTCAAGAGCTTCAGACTTGTGATGCATTAGATATAGATAACCATACCTCGAATAATCATCTATGAAAGAGATGAAATATTCGTATCCTCCTCGAGCTTTGACATTCACTGGACCACAAAAATCCGAATGCACAAGTTCTAGGGGCTCTCTACTACTCTGTAACCTTTCCAAAGAAAAGGTCGCTTGGTCATTTTACCTTCCAAGCAAGACTCGCAAGGCGGTAAAGAATCATCTTCTAACTTGTTTAGAAGTCCATTCTTAGAGAGTCTCTCAATCCGATTGAGATTAATATGACCAAGTCTAAGATGCCATAGATAGGTATTATTATTTGGAGAAAGTTTTTGCCTTTTATTTTGAGTACTAGCATTTTTAAACATCTCATGATTTAAAATTGCTTTGGTTTTATTCGGTTTCAGTACGTACAAGCCATTTTTCAATTTAGCAGAACAAATATTGACACCTTCTTTCAAAATGAACGCTTCATTAATTGAAAAAGAAATACAATATCCAAGTTCTATTAAACAAGAGATAGAAATTAAGTTCCTTTTAAGCTTAGGAACTATATATAGATTTTTTAATAAAAGAAATCTGTCTCCGAAAAACAACTTTGCATCTCCCACTGCACGAGCTGAGACGACGTCTCCCGTTTCAATCCTGAGCGTCATCTCACCCTCTTCGAGCTCTTTGAAGGAACTAGTTTCCTGAAATGAAGAGCAAACATGATTAGTGGCTCCTGAATCAAGTATCCAGGTCAAACCATCATTTTCCACTAAACAAGTTTCAAGAATAAGTAAATCTAATTTACCTTTCTTCTCTTTGAGCTCAGCAAGGTATTTTGGGCAGTGCCCATCCACGTTGAAGTGGAAACATTTTCCTTTATCTGCAACCTTGGCTTTTCCCTTGCCTTTGTCAGCAGCAGGTGCCTTCCCTTTCCCTCCTATTTTCTTCTTTTGGGTCTTCTTAAGCCCAGAAGATGAGGTACAAGACTTAGTCCCAGAGGATGAACCCTTCTAGAACCTTCTGGAATGGGCAAACAGATTTGCCTCTCCATCAGCCTGTCCCTTATTCTTCATAAGAGACTGGAAAGTTTGTAGTTCATTAAGGAGAGTAGTCAGGTTATACTCTATCTTGTTCATCACCTTGCATTCTGCATGAATTGCAGAAACTCTTGGAAGAGATTCGGAATGAACGATACCTGACTTTGCTCGTCAATATCCGCTCCGTTCATCTCAGCCACGTTGAAGTGGACCATCAGATCAAGAACGTGTTCTCTCACCGATGACCCCTCCTTCATACGGGAGTTATAAACATATTTGAGGGATTCGTGCTGAATCTGTCCAGACGGTTGTCCAAACATTTCTTGCAACGAATTCATGATCTCACGAGCTGAGACCATGCCCTCGCGTACTTTTTGGCGTAACTTCGAAACACTAGCCAAAATGTAGACCTTGGCCTTATCATTGGCCTTGATCCGGCGATCGCACGCCTCCTTAATGAGTGAGGAGGCGTTAGCGAGCGAGGACCGAGGACATTCCTCGATAAAGATACAAACCGTAGGTCGTGAACAACGAGAATCGTATTCAAGTTGGACTTCCACGTAGTAAAATTTTCACCAGTTAAACGATCGCTTTTAAGTAAGGCTATTATTGAGGACGACATGTTGAAAATCCAAAATAGTTCTAATTAGTTATGCCTTTTAACCCATTGTAAAAACCAATCAAATTTAGCAAAATTATTAAAGAACCCTAGTGTATAAACTAAACCACTGTTTAAATTAAACCTTTAACTTTACAATGATACTTCAAGGGTTTAGAACAAAAGCCTCCGTCGGGCGGTCAGTCATTCCTCCTTTGAATTGAAATTTTCTCAGCCAATTCTTACTACCAGAACATCTCATGTCCCAATGGTCCTTAGCTACCGTTTGCTTTGTCAAGGACTTGTTAACTAGCTTAACTCATCCCGTAAATGTGACCCTACCATTTTCAGATCCAATAGGCCCGAGCCAACATGCTACTATTAAGAAAGACAACTGTTGGAAAATAACCTAAGAGACCCTATCCATTTCTAGAGTTCGCGATGTTCTGATCCCTATAGCCAGGCCCTCCGTAGGGTTTGGCTGTTCCAGGACAACCTAGCAGGCGGACTATAGAAATCTCACGGTGCGACCTAATGGAGGAGACCGTAGGATACGTTGACACACGTCCTGCTCCCATTTACTATGGATACTTCCCTCATTCACCTTGGTATTGAAGCATGCAAACACATACCGTAGGGGGACGCCCTATTGACGCCACGTAACCGAGCATGGAACTCACGGTGTGAACTCTTGAGGACGTGAGAGTAAGCACGATGCGAACATCTCGTTTTCTCCCACTGAAGCTCCTAAGATTAGGGTGTAGGTATAACTTAGTCGGATTCTGGCTAAAAGAATTTATCTAAGTCTATGCCTATTATAACTATTATAACTAGGTCTTAAAACCTTATGTCTAGGTGAATAAACATTTTAATTACCTAGAGATAAAAAATAGAACTAAGGTTAATTCAACTCAAGTTCCAAGTCAGTTCCCAAGTAGGAGGTGTTCCGCTAACCGTCAGCTTAAGTACCCCCAGCCTTAGACAGAACTTCACTGGTAGAGTTCCCTTATAACTAAAGTTCTAATGTCCTACTAGATTTTGAACTATTTAAAATACTACATAAGACTAACTTCTAATCCTATTAGAAATTAAAACTTAGGTCTAAATTAATTTTAAACAATTTAAAACTAATTTAAATTTTAACCCAAGTTCTTATGTTTGCATGCATTTCTTTATTATAGGTTATGGTTTCTAAAACTCATTTTATTTATAACTTTTATAAATTTAATTATTAACCTATGATAAAGAAACTATATTATAAATCCAACAATTAATTTTTCAAATTGGAATTATAAAAGGAATTCAACTAATTGAATTATAAAATTACTTAAATAAAATAACAATTACTTTAAACTAAGTAATTTCATGCTCCATGCAATTTATATTCATATAATCTAATTATAACACTTATAATTAATTACTCATGAAATATAAATTGATCAGGCATTTTCAATCATATTCATATAACATTTATACAAATAAAATGCATGAACATGCTTATCCTAAGGTGAGAATATTCTAAATGACATTCATAAAGACATAAAGCTGTAAAACCGGAATATTTTGGCCCCTAAAGTGCAAAAAAATAAAATAAAATAATAAAATTACATTAATTTTATTACATAAAATCGGTCCAAAACACCTTGAACCGCCCTTGAACCGCTCGAACCGGACCGAAATTAACGAACAAGCTGAAACGGTCTGCATCTGCTTGTAAAGCGTCATGGCGTTGCAACGCTGATGCTAGCGTTGCAACGCCCGCTTCATCCTCGTGCGCGCCTGCTATCGGGGTGGCATTGCAACGCCGCTGACCCCTTGAACGCCCGCGTCGATAGGGAGCGCTGGCGTTGTGATGCCGTTCTATAGCGTTGCAATCTTGATGAAGCGGTGTTTAACGCTTACGGGTGCGTTGGTAACGCTCGCTAACGCGGCGATGGCGAAATCCACGAACACAACAGCTTCCAATTGCAATTTATCCTTACAATCTTCACCGAATTGCTTGAAACTGGTCCCAAACGACTCGTAACTCAAATATAGACTCAATTATGCACTTTATTTGCCCAAAAATGAAGGGACCTTTACAATAATTTGATCAAATCAAAAGTAAACTATGGCAAAAAAACTCCTAAACAGTTTTACAACAAACCAATGCAAATCCCACAAAAATCAATGCAATTTTGTTTCATCAACAACAAATCAAGCATTGCTCTGATACCAATTGATGGAGATCGGATCTCCTTGAGCAGCGGAAACGTGTTTGGGATCGTAATTTGCTTGATTGTTTCATTTGAAACAAAAACCAGTACATTGACAAAATACTGAACAAGCATACATCAATTAATCTAATTAAAGCACGGAGTAGTACATGCAAGCATGATAGAAGTTTAACAATTAAACTAATTAAAGAGAGGAATAAATTACCTTTGTAGATTTTCTCCAGCAACTTGTTGCTCCAAAGGTTGTACAACAAATCAATTGTACAGGGACTTCTCTGTTTTCTTCCAGCAAGAACACAACCACCAGAGATCACCTCCTATATCTCTGAGTATCTTTCCTTGGTGGGAAGGATTCCAACTTTTGGATAGATTGGGAATGGGAGAGTCAGAGAGAGTTTTCACAGCAATTCTCCAATTGCTTGAACAATTCAGTTGATCGATCAATCAATTCAACAATCCTCTTCTCCCTATTAAACTGTCGATAGGGAGAAGAAGGAGGGGTAGTAGGAACGTGCCTGGATGACACGTTCCCTTATTTTATTATTAAAATAATAATAATAATAATAATTAAATAATAATTAAATCAAATTTAATTATTAATTTAAATAATACAAATTAAATATCATATATTTAATTTGGATTAAATCTCATTTAATCATATCACCCCTTTAACCTATAGTTTTAATGTACATCCAGTGCACATTAAATTTTAACCTATAGTTTTCAAATGTGAATCACATTCACATTTAATATAATATTTGAACTCTTTCAAATATTCAATTCTCTCATATAATTTAATATGAATCATATTAATATTAAAGTTATAATATATAGTTCCAAAACTATATATTATATCGTATCTAAATACATTAAATATAGTCCCTTATGAATTTGAACATTTCAAATTCAAATGATCTAAGAACTCTTTACGAGCTAGAAGGTGGACCTAATGGACCTACAGATCAGAAGCTCCAACGATACGAGATTGCTCGGTTAATCTCATTGACCTCTTAATCAACATTCGTTAACTGCGGGAACACTCCACTAAAGTCCCACACCTGCACTCTTCTCACTGCAGATATATTTTTGTGTCCATGGATATTGACCAATAACAGCAAGTCAATCCTTCACGAATGTTCGTAACACCAGCTGGGTCAAATTACCGTTTTACCCCTGGGTTACATCTTGTACCTTAAGTACCAGTGCTCCTCTAATGAACAATTTGTTTGTGGTCCTACCAACAAACAGAGTCCCTCTCGGGCCAATGAGAGGGTCGGGCCCTTTGTTCAAGTCACGGAGACACCACTTAAGGGAACATTCCTCTACTTACCCTAGTAGGCGGGAATGAGTGAATTCCATCTTGCTAAGTTAAGTTCCCAGCCGCTCACTCGGTCTTGTCTCCAAGAAGGTAGGCATATTGAGTCGTGAATCTGCCGCCTCTCACCCATACTAGTCAAAGGACAATCCCTGCATAACAGGAGTTCGTAACTTGTTCAGGATTGAGATCAAGTTGCCTAGGTCATCCTAGTGAAATAGAAACCTAACTAGTCAACGGAGTTACAGCTAGAGGTTACCATTTCGTGATCCAGTCTTATGTAATCTCATTACATAGGATATCCCCACTCACATGTCATCTACACGAACACGTTAGGATCACTGTGTTTGCATCAAATACAAAGTGGGTCACATCCATAGTTTAACTAGGGTAAGGTACCCAAACCTTATCCCCTAATTATAGACCCTTTAGGCTGTATCTCGAACCGAGATCCTTTTTATGTACATTACATTCAGTTAGAGATTCATTTAACAGTCTTGGATGTTTAGTTTATTGGATTTAGGGTTTAAATAAAGGCAAACTCGTAGATAACGAACAATAACACTTTATTGAAATAATAACACTTTATTACATTAATTAGAACATAATTACAAACTACGAGTTTTAGGGCACAAATCCTAACACGTACCTCATTCCCAATGAGAAGGATATCATCCATGTATAATATCATAAATGCGATAGTTTTGTCGACGATTTTCTTGCAGACACAAGGCTCGTCAACATTCTGATCAAAGCCATAAGATTTGATTGCCTCATCAAACCTTATAATCCTAGACCTCGAGGCTTGTTTCAGTCCATAAATAGACCTATGAAGCCGGTAAACTTTTTTGCTCTTGGCCTTGGGTTATGAACCCTTTGGGCTGGTCCATGTAGATGGTTTCGTCAAGGTTGCCATTCAGAAAGGCGGTCTTGATATCCATCTGCCATACCTCGTAGTCATAATACGCGACAATGGCCAGAAGGATCTTGATCGACTTTACCATGGCAACAGGTGAAAAGGGTTCCTCATAGTCAACCCCTTCGACCTGGGTAAAACCCTTTGCCACTAGTCGTGCTTTGAAGGTTTGTACCTTCCCATCTACGCCACGTTTACGCTTGTAGATCCATTTACAACCTATAGGTTTTACCCCATCCGGTTGATCCACAAGCTCCCAGACATAATTGAAGTACATCGACTCCATTTCCTGGTCCATAGCTTTAATCCATTCGTCCATGTCAACATCTGCCATTGCCTGATCATAGGTCAATGGATCCTCGTTGTCATCATTAGGAGTGACGACTTGGGTTTCAGCTAAACCCATGTAAAGTTCAAGCTGTCTAACCAACCTCCCACTATGTCGAGGCATTCCCAACTCTTGGGAACAGATTTGACTTGACATGCTAGGATCAACAACACTTGTTGACGTACTAGCCTCATCAGCAACTCTTGCTGATGTACTGTCCATGTCATTCAACACGATTTTTCTTCTAGGCAAATGATCCCTAATGTGGTCTTTCTCAAGGAAAGTGGCATTTGTCGACACAAGTAGCCTATTTTCCTTAGGATCGAAAAATAGACCACCCCTAGTCTCTTTTGAGTAACCTACGAATAGGCACAATTTTGGATGGGGTTCCAATTTCTTCGGGTTTGACACCAACACGTGGTTCGAGCATCCCCAAATTTTGAAATGGTATAAACTACCTTTACGTCCATTCCAGAGTTCGAAAGATGTTTCACAAACACTCTTTGACAGAACGTTGTTCAAAATATACACCGCAGTCTCCACTGCGTAACCCACAAAAAGAATCAGGGAGACGAGCATAGCCTATCATCGACCGAACCATGTCCAACAGGGTTCTGTTTCTCCTTTCCGATACACCATTCTGCTGTGGCATACCAGGTGCTGAGAGTTGGGACATAATTCCATGTTCTATCATATAGTCCTGGAATTCAGTGTCCATATACTCTCCACCTCGATCCGATCGAAGTGTTTTTATGATCTTACCGAACAGGTTCTCAACCTCAGTCTTATACTCCTTGAACTTTTCAAGAGTTTCAGACTTCCTATGCATTAGGTAAATATACCCATACCTCGAATAGTCATCTATAAAAGATACGAAGTATTCGTAACCTCCCTGTGTTTTAACATTCATCGGACTACAGAGGTTAGAATGTATAAGCTCAAAGGGCTCCTTGGCTCTATATCCTTTTCCACTAAAAGAACGTTTGGTCATTTTGCCTTCGAGGCATGACTAACACACCGATAAAGAGTTTTCTTCCAACTGACTTAGAAGTCGACTCTTCACTAGTCTCTCAATCCTATTGAGATTAATGTGGCCTAACCTTAGATGCCAAAGATGGGCATTTTCTTTTGGAGAAATTTTAACTCTTTTAGTTCACGTTTCTGTAGTTTTAAATAATTCAATATTCAAAACGCTTTTGACCGAATTAGGCTTTAAAACATACAAATTTGACTTAAGTGAAGCAGAACAAATAAGATTACCATTTTTGGAAATAAACGCTTTATTACCATGAAAAGAAACAGAAATACATTGTTCTAAAAAACAGGAAATAGAAACGAGGTGTCTAGTAAACCCTGGAACTATATACATGTTGTCTAACAAAATGTAATTCCTGCCAAAGAAAAGGTTTACTTTGCCGATAGCTGCAGCAGAGACTATCTCCCCGGATCCAACCCGTAGAGTCACCTCACCCTCTCGCAGCTGCTGTCAGAAATCAATTCCTTGAAAAGAAGAACAAACGTGGTTAGTGGCGCCCGAATCCAATATCTATGCAGAGTCACTACTCTCCACTAAACAAGTTTCAGTCACTAGTAAATCATATTTACCTTGATTCTTCCTCTCGGCAAGGAACTTGGGACAGTTTCTCTTCCAGTGGTCGTCCCCATTGCAGTGGAAACACTTTCCTTTCTCTGCAACTTCCTTGACCTTTTTTCCCTTTTGGGCGGCAGCTCGGTCAGCTTTTCCCTTCTTCATCTTCTTAGCTTCTTCCCTTTCGGGAGAGAAGGAGTAACAGATTTGGTCCCAGAGGTCGAACCCATGTGATATGATCTGTAGGCAATATTTGCCTCAGCTTTCGGTGTCCTGATCCTCATCAAGGACTGCAAGTTCTGTAGCTCATTAAGGAGGGTAGTTAGAGTGTAGCTAATTTTGCTTATAACAGCATTGCTACGAAACAGAAGGAAACTCTTCGGAAGAGTCTCCATAATAAAGCTGACCTAGCTCGACTCATCGATCGAAGTTTCGTTCATCTCCGCCAAATTAAAGTGGGTCATCATGTCCAAAACATGTTCACGAGCAGACGTCCTTTCTTTCATTCGGACGTTGAAGACGTGTTTGAGCGAATCGTGTCTGGCCTAAAAGGACTGTTGTCCAAACATGTCCTGCAACGACTCCATGATCTTGTTACCGGTGATCATCAACTTGTGCTTCTTTGCCAGATAAGCTGGAAATGATATAGACCTTGGCGTTTTCATTGGCCTTGATCCATCGATCATATGCATAACGAACACTTCGTGATGCAGTCGAGGTCGGCAACTGAGGACACTCCTCAGTAAGCACGAACTTCAGATCGTCGGTTACAAGAATCATGTTTATATTATTCTTCCATGTTTGGAAGTTATCTTCCACTAACTTATCGTAGGCGAGTAAAGCGATAATTGAGCTAGACATTTTAGCTAAAAAAATCAAATAAAATTTTGTGTCAGTCTCGCATAAACTTTTGAAAACAAATCAAGTTTTAGAAAAATTTAATCCTATGATTCCTAGGTCATTTAAAAATTGCAATGATATCCTAAAGGTTTAGAATATCCGCCACCGAAGGATGAACATAAACACTCCTCCTCTAGGACGAGACTTTCTCGACCAAACCCTAATTTCATGATAACTCTTATTCCATTAGGCGTCGAGTTACCATTATTTGGTCGAATTCATTAACACTTAACGAATCCCGTGAGTGTCACCCTCAATCTTTAAGTTTCCAAGTATCCGTACAAACAATAGCCACCGAAGGGTGAACCACGAAGGAAAACCAACAAGGAAGTTGTATCCCTTTCGGGAATTCACAGTGTTCCGACTCCCATGATCAAAGTCCTCCGAAAGGATTGTCTGGTCCAGGCCAAACAAGCCAGCGGATAATAGGGGTCTCACGGTGTGAATCGAAAGAAGAGACTGTGGGTCCCGTTTTCACAGGTCCCGCTCCCACTCACTATAAGTACTATTTCCATCCACTTTGATATTGACCCATACAAATACCATCCGAAGGGGGACGCTCCCATTTGCGCCACGAGGCCGAGTATGGATCTCACGGTGCGGACTTAACGGAGATATGTGGTCGAAAAATTAAATGTATCTTATACACTTTATTTCCTCCCACTCAGCACTTTATGTTTTTCAGGATTGACCTAGATAAACCGGCTAAAATTTACCTAAGTCTACCAATATAACTCTTATATGGTATTTAGCCTAAGTTTATAATCACATTATTACTTAGGTCTATGTGAGTATATTAATCAACTTTTAATTAACGGCACTCACGAAAAATATAACCTAAGAATCTCCGGACTGAATTCACTCCCAGGTCGGTTTTCAGGTAGGGGTGTTCTGCAAGCGTCAACTTAAATACCCGAGCCTTAGACAAAGCCTTCCTTAGACAGAGTTACTTATCAATCACCATTCAAAAATTATATTTTGATTTCCTAATTCTAATCTTATTAGAACTAGAAAACCTAAGTCTAATTATTCAAGTTCTAAACACTTTAAACTAATAATTAACTTAGGTTACATGCATTTCTATGTTATAGTGCTTGATCATTCATCACATGAATAACTATACCATAACATAAATATTCATCACATGAAATTAAATACATGAGCATACTTTAATCTAAAAAATATAACACTTATATTAAATTAAATTAAAACATGCATTTAATTATATTATAACCCTTATAATATAACTTATCATACAAACTATATATTATAACACTTATAATATAAATAATGCATGAAATGCTTAACCTAAGGTGAGATTTTAAATCTATATGCAATACATTATGCACATAGAATTTAATTAAATCATACATCACATGCATAAAATAATTAAATAGCAAAAATGGACCGGTTTTGGCACTTAGGGGCATTTATTTAATTAAATAACATTAATATAACATTTATATTAATATTATTTAATAAAATAAATAATAAATAATACATTTTGTAAAATAAAATTAAATAAAAATGTGAGAAAACCACCAACTAATGCATCTGCCCCACGAACTTCGCAAACAGGCGCTGGAACTGCCCTCAACGCACGTAGCGTTGTAACGTCGTGGGTAGCGTTCTCAGCGTTGTGCCCCGCGCGCTCCACGCCTCGGTGTTGCAACGCTACTCTGCAGCGTTGAGACGCCGATGAACAACGTCTCAATGCTGTCGACAGAACAACAAGCACCTCTTGCTGTTTTTCGTCGTTTCTCGCTCGATTTTGCTCTGATTTCGTCACAGCATCTCATGCCACGAACGACACGGACTTACAGACTCGATTTACATTAAAATTGCCTAAACACAACGAGCCTTTACATTGATCAAATCAACATAAAATGTAAATCTAAAATAGGGCCAAAACCGAAAGCACCCATTTACAAAACCACAATTTATCTCATAAATTATAGCAAATACCCACCTAATTTTAACAAAATTAAGTGCAACAACAAGAACCAACGATTGGCTCTGATACCAATTGAAGGGAATGAGAATCCCTGCACAGCTGAAGACGATCGAATCGTCATGGTGATGTTGTGCAACTTAATTACGTTAAAATTAACTATCACATAGTTATAGATTAAACATGCAATCTAAGGAAGAAATACAATAAGTTAAAGACGATACTTACTTGTTGAAGACTTTCTTCAAGATTCCTTCCGTTCACGAACTCTTCGTGCTTTCCTCGATCACTACGATCTCGATCTCCTCACACGAACAACGATCGGACAACTCCACTTGGTTACAAGGTTGATCTACCTTAGGAAGAAGGAGGATGGTGGAATCCTTATTTTGGTTAGGGAGGAGAAGCTTTGAGAGAAATTTGAGAGAGAAAATAACTCTTCTTTTGGTGAAAATTCCAAAAAATGAGAGTAAGATCTTACAACCCTTCTTGCAAAAGGGGTTTATATAAGGGAGATAGGTAGAGTTGAAATCTCCACCTATTTACCATTTTACCACAACCATAGGTTATGCAAATCATATTTGCATAACCACATATTATAAGATATCTCATATCTCATTTTACAAATCACATTTGCAATATTGTGGATTTTTAAATTGAATCACATCCAATTTAATATCTCTCAACCTAATTTCTCCAAATTAGCCCTAATTCAACAATTAGGCTAACCTATAGTTTAATATGAATCTCACTCACATTAAACTATATATTATATCATTCATATCTCACATAAATGACATAAATACCCTATAGTGAACTTGAACACTTCAATTCTCACCAAAATAGTAAACCTTCTTTTAATCTAGTTTGAGCCAACCGAGGGACCTTATGGCCTACAGTGACGAGCTCCAATGATTCGAGATTAACCTATCAAACTCTTTGACCCGGTTAATAACCATTCATTAGCTACGGTAACACTCCACTAAAGTCCGTAGCTGCACTCCCGTAAGTGTAAGATAATATGTGTCTACTGATATAACCAATACCCATGAGTCGACCCTTCACAGGTTGTTCGTAGACACTACTGGGTCAAAATACCGTTTTACCCCTGTGTCTACTTCCTGCTCTTTAAGTCCCCACTGCTCCTCTAATGAACAACAACGTTGTAATGGTCCAACCATACACAACAACCCTCTCGTGCCATTGATAGTGTGGGAGCCCGTTGTCCAAGCCCTGAAGACAACACTTAAGGGAACAACCCCTCTAGTTTCCCAATAGGCGAGAACGAGTGAACTCCATCTCGCGTAGTTAAGTTCAGCTCCTACTTGGTCTGTCTCACGAGAAGATAGGCATGTTGGGCGAGTAATCGTGACCACCCTCACCCATACTAGTAAAAGGATCGACTTGCAAAAGCGAGAGTCCGTTACACACTAAGGATTCAGGTCGAGTCACTAATTGTCATCTCGAAGTTATTAGTCAATCTTCGCATTAGCATGTTACATCGAGGTCTAATAATTCACGGTCCGATCTTGTACAATCTCATTGTACAGGATCCCCTCACTCGCATGTCAACCACATGAACGAGTCAGATCATCTCGTTTGTATCATATACAAACCGGGTCACATATTTCACAGCGTATCCAGGATTAGGTATCCAACTCCATCCATATACTGTAGACCGTTCAGGTCATTTACTCGAACGTGATCCTCGCTGTGTGTCCACTACACACCATTCAAGTTCTAGTTCTCTCATATATTCAATGACCCTGTAGCTTAGTTTATTAGACAAAGTTTGTAATAAATGCGAGACACAAAATGATGAAATAAATAACCTTTATTAATTTCAAAAGTAAATTTACAAACTAAACAATATTAGGACAAACATCCCAACAAGGACAAGGTTAGAATTATGGAGGATCAACATGAGGAGTACAAGCCCATTGTTGGGATTTTTGTCCTAACGTGTTTGTAAATTACTGTTTGAAATTAATAAAGTGTTATTCATTTCATTACTTTGTGTCTCACAAATTTTACAAAGTTTTTCAATAAACTAAGCTCCAAGGTCATTGAATTTATGAGAGAACTAGAACTTGAACGGTGTGTAGTGGACACACAGGAGGATCACGCTCGAGTTAATGACCGAATGGTCTACAAAGATATGGATAGGGTTGGAGACCTAATCTCGATACGCTGTGGATGCGACCCGCTTTGTATTAAGATACAACGAGGTGATCTCGACTCGTTCATGTGGTTGACATGCGCGAGTGGGGCATCCTGAGCAATGAGATTGTACAACGCCGACCGCGTGAATTATTAGACCCATCGATGTAACACCGTTGTGATGAGGACTAATAACTTCGTGAGATTACCATTAGTGACTCGATCCAATCTCGAGCGTGTTACGGACTCCGCCTGCGAGAAGTGCGTCTTTGACTAGTACGGTGAGGGTGGTCACGATTACTCGCCCAATATGCCTATCTTCTCGGGACGTAACCAAGCAGAGGAGTTGGGAACTTAACTACGCGAGATGGAATTCACTCGTTCGCCTTTAGGAAACTAGAGGGGTTGTTCCTTAAGTGTTGTCTCCGAGGCTTGTACAACCGCGCCCACCTTCTCACCGCCCGAGAAGGGTGTTGTGTATGGTCAGCCATCACAATATGTTGTTCATTAGAGGAGCAGTGGGGACTTAAGGAACAAGAAGTAGACACAGGGGTAAAACGCTAATTTGATCCAGCCGTGTCTACGAACAACCTGTGAAGGGTCGACTCATGGTTATTGGTTATATCGGTGGACACGTAATATTCGCTGGCGGCGGGAGTGCAGCTACGGGCTTTAGCGGAGTGTTACCGTAGCTAATGAAGGTTGATTAACCGGGTCAAAGAGTTTGATAGGTTAATCACGAATCATTGGAGCTCGTCACTGTAGGTCCATTAGGTCCTCGGTTGGCTCAATCTGGGTTAAAAGAAGGGTTAATGTTTTGGTGTGAAGTGAAGTGTTCAATTCCAGTTAAAGGGTATTTATGTCATTTATATGAGATATGAATGATATAATATATAGTTTAATGTGAATGAGATTCATAATAAACTATAAGTTAGCCTAATTGTTGAATTAGGGCTAATTGGAGAAATTAATTGAGAGATATTAAATTGGATGTGATTCAATTTAATTAATCCACATTATTGCAAATGTGATTTGTAATATGAGATATGACATATCTTATAATATATGGTTATGCAAATATGATTTGCATAACCTATAGTTGTGGTAAAGTGGTAATAATGTGGAAATCTTAACTCCATCAATTTTCACTATTTAAACCCTATGCAAGAAGGGTTTCCAAGCTCAATCTCTCATTTTTTGGATCTCACCAAAAAGAAGAGAAGCATTTTCTCTTAACTCTCTCAACTCTCCTCCCCTCTCCAAAACACAAAGTCCCACCACTTTCCTTCTTCCAAAAGAAGAACAACCGAGAAGACTTTGGTGGTGTTCTTGTTCGTGTGAAGTGTTCGGATTCGAAGAGATCGAGATTGTACGAAGAGTTCGTGATACACGGGAAAGGTTCTTGAAGAAAGTCTTCAACAAGTAAGTAACAATAACTTGTTGTAATTTCATTCCTATTTTGTATGTTTAGCCTTAACTATTACATAGTTAATTTTAGTGAAATTCAAGTAGCATAACGATACCACGAAGATTCGATCATCTTTCGCTGCACGGGGATTCTCATTCCCTTCACCCATTAGGGAGCACTTCCAACCCACTATAATTGGGAACCAGTCTGGGATTGTCTATTCCCCAATTAATGCAAATAATTTTTAGATTAAGACTGGTCTCATTCAGATGGTTCGAGAGAATGCCGTCAGAGGACATGCCACTAAGGATCCAAATTTGCATATGAGATCCTTTACTGAAATTTGTGGCACGGTAAAAATTACTAGTGTATCTTTTGATGCTATTCGCTTACCACTTTTCCCTTTCTCTCTGTAGGATAAAGCCAAATTTTGGTTGGAGTCTTTGCCCACAGGTAGTATTAGTACTTAGGAGTTGGCTTAGGCATTTTTAGCCAAATATTTTCCACCTGCCAAAACTACGAGGCTACGAACTGAGATTGACACTTTTAGATAGCAGGATGGAGAATAGATGTTCGAAGCATGGGAACAATATAAATATATGTTGATAAAATGCCCACAGCATGGTTATCCAAACTGGTTGCAAATCCAACTGTTTTATAATAGGTTATTTGGTAATAATAAAACTCTTTTGGATGCAGCTGCTGGGGGTTCTATATTTTCTAAATCTGCAGAGGATGCTCGTACTTTGCTCGAGGAGATGGTTGCCACAAGTTACAATTGGAATTCTGAACGATCAAGTTCCAAACCTGTGGCAGGGATGTACGAGATTGATGATGTAAGCTCTATAAAGTTTCATATGGCTTCTCTGACTAGTGCTCTTAATAAGCTTACAGGTACAGGAAATAGTGAATTCATAGCTACAGTTGCAGCTGCCAATAAATCTGCAGGTGGTGAGGATCAGGAACTTGAGCAAGCTCAATATGTGAACAACAGGGGCTATGGTTATCATGGAAATCAAAACCAGAGTCAATTGCCCAACCACTATCATCAAGGTTTGCGTAATCATGAAAACTTTTCTTATGCTAACAAGAAAAATGTGTTCCAACCTCCTTCAGGTTATGCATCTACATCTGAGGGTAAACCATCTCTAAAAGATGTGGTGGGGTCATTTGTCAATGAATATAGGAATCGAGCCAACCAGTTGGAGAATGTATTGATGAGCTTGAGTAGCACGGTGAACACCCAGGGAGCCGCCATCAAGAATATTGAGGTACAGAACAGTCAAATGGAAAATACTCTGAACACATGGCAGAAAAGTAAGTTTCCCAATGACAGTGGGGTGAATCCTAGGGAACAGTGCAAGGTTGTGACATTGAGGAGTGGTAAGAAGCTTGTTTAATCTAAAAAAGTAAATCTTGAAAATCAGCTCAATACAGATGCCAAGGAGGACATAGAGGAATTGGTTGAGGAAGCCACCACATCAAAATTGACAGAGAAACCTTCTGATTTCTCTATTCCTATTGTTCACAACTTTATTTCTTATCCTCAACGTTTTCAAAAGAAAAAGGTTGATTTTGAATTTTCTAAATTTCTTGAGATATTTAAGAAACTGAACATTAATATTCCTTTTCCAAATGCTCTGGAACAAATGCCCAAATATGTGAAGTTCATGAAGGAGATTCTTTCGAAGAAGAAAAGGTTTGTTAAGTATGAAACAATCAACCTCACTAAGGAGTGTAATGCAGTACTTCAAAAATTAAAAGATCCAGGGAGTTTTACTATTCTTTGCAATATTGTTAGCATTTCTGTTGAGAGAGTTTTATGTGATCTAGGGGCCAGTATTAATTTGATGCCTCTTTCTGTTTACAAGAACTTGGGTCTTGGGGAGGTATAATCTACAAGAATTTTACTATAGTTAGCTGATCGTTCTATTAAATATCTTAGAGGTATTGTAGAGGATGTGTTAGTTAAGGTTGAAAAGTTTATCTTCCTTGCAGATTTTGTTGTCCTGGATATGGGGAGGATTCTAAGGTCCCAATTATCTTGGGAATACCTTTCCTGGCCACTGGACAGGCTTTGATAGATGTTCAGGATGGTAAGTTAACTCTAAGGGTTGATGAAATATCCAAATGAGGTATTGTAGAGGTATTGTAGAGGATGTGGTAGTATTCGACATATTTCGATCCATGAAATATCCCAAATGACATAAGTACTTGTCACATGATTGATATTGTCGATGATATTGTTGATTCATTTAGGGAGTTAATTCTATCTGTTGATCCCTTGAAAACTTGCATGATGAATTTGATGTTTGATCAGTTAGGGTCATTAGAGCATGAAGTTGTTTGTTGTGTTTGACGCATTGAATCAATTGCCTGTAAAAATTCTGGACCTGGGAGGACATTACCTTTACGTGTGAATGAAGTGGAAGAAACAAAACCTCCTGCCTTATAACTGAAACAATTACCTGCACACCTTCGTTATGCTTTCTTAGGAGATTATTCTACTGATCCTGTGATTATTTTTGCTGATTTGAATAAAGTAGATGAAGAAAAATTGTTGAGAATCTTAATAACTCATAAATCTGCCTTAGGTTGGTCAATTGGTGACATTAAAGGTATCAACCCATCTATTGTCATGCATAAAATCCTTATGGAAGATACCTTTAATCCATCAATTTAGCACCAAAGGAGACTTAATCCAGCAATGAAGGAAGTGGTAAAAGCTAAAGTTCTCAAACTTTTAAATGCAGGAATCATATATGTTATATCTGATAGTTCTTGGGTGGGTCCTGTGCAGGTTGTTCCAAGAAAGGGGGAAATGACTCTCATTAAAAATGAAAAGAATGAGTTTATATTTACAAGGGCAGTCACTGGATGGTGTGTTTGTATCGATTACAGGAAGTTGAATAAAGCTACACGAAAAGATCATTTTCCTCTTCCTTTTATTGATCGGATGCTTGATAGACTTGTTGGTTATCCTTACTATTGTTTCCTTGATGGTTATTCACGTTATAACCAGATTTCTATGGCCCCTGAGGACATGGAGAATACTACATTCACGTGCCCGTATGGAACCGATGCCTTTAGGAGGATACCATTTGGATTGTGCAATGCACCTGCCACTTTCCAACGCTGCATGATGGCCACATTTCATGATATGATTGAGGAGATTATGGAGATTTTTATAGATGATTTTTTGTCTTTGGTTCTTCATTTGATTGTAGTTTGTGTAATCTTGTTCGTGTCTTGCAGAGGTACCAGGAAACTAACCTTGTTTTAAATTGGGGAAAATGCCATTTTATGGTCAAGGAAGGTATAGTTTTAGGGCACAAAGTTTCTGAAAAAGGGCTTGAAGTGGATCAAGCCAAGATCTCAACCATCGAACAACTATCACCTCTAGTGAATGTGAAGTGAGTTCGCAGTTTTTTAGGACATGTAGGGTTTTACAGACGTTTTATAAAAGATTTTTCAAAAATTGTGAAACCCCTGTGTAACTTACTGGAAAAAGATTATTCCTTTGTGTTTTCTAATGATTGTTTAGTAACTTTTAATCTCTTGAAGGAAAAGTTAACTTCTGCTCCTATTATTGTTGTACCAAATTGGAGTCAACCATTTGAGATCATGTGTGATGCCAGTGATTATGCTAGGCCAACGTCGGGACAAAATGTTTACGGTCATTTACTATGCAAGCAGGACTTTAGATAGTGCACAACAAAATTACACCACCACGGAAAAAGAAATGCTTGTTGCTATATTTTCATTTGATAAATTTAGGCCTTATTTATTAGGGACTAGAGTCATTATGCACACTGATCATGCAACTCTGAGATATTTATTTGATAAGAAAGATGCTAAACCTCGTCTGATCAGATGGATTCTTCTGTTACAAGATTTCAATTTTCATATCAAGGTCAGGAAGAGATGTGAAAATGTAGTAGTTGATCACTTATCTAGGATCGGGGAAAAAGATACTTCACACACCCTTCCCATCACAAAAGACTTTCCTGATGAAAGGCTTTATCAGGTGCAGGCTGCCTTACCATGGTTTGCTGATTATGTGAATTTTCTTGCAAGAGGAGTTATGCCACCAGATTTGAACTCTCAGCAAAGGAAGAAATTCCTCCATGATGTGAAGTCTTATCTTTGGGATGATCCACTGGGATTTAAAGTCTGTGCAGACCAACTCATATGAAGATGTGTACCTCGAGAGGAAGTGGGTAGAATAATACATGACCGTCATGCCTCCCTTTATGGAGGGCATTTATGGCCCACTCGAACAGTTGCCAGGGTATTGCAATCAGGTTTTTATTGGCCTACACTTTTTAAAGATTGTTACACTTTTCTAGGGACATATGATTGATGCTAACGTACGGGTAAAACATCTCGCGTCGCCATGAACTTCCTCTAACTCCAATTTTGGAAGTTGAATTATTTGATGTTTGGGAGATTGATTTTATGGGGGTGTTTCCTTCTTCACATGATTATCTTTTTATCTTGGTTGCAGTAGATTATGTATCTAAGTGGGTAGAGGTCATTGCCACTAAGAAAAATGATGTTCATGTTGTGGTCAAGTTTTTACACAGGAATATTTTCATGAGATTTGACACCCCTCGAGCTATCATTAGTGATGAGGGCACCCACTTTTGCAATAAGTTGTTTGATTCTATGTTAGCCAAGTATGGAGTTAAGCATAAGGTCTCGTGGGCATATCATCCTCAAACAAATGGCCAGACAGAAATCTCAAATAGGGAGATCAAATTAATCCTGGAGAAATCGGTAAAGATTAACAGGAAGGATTGGGCACTAAAACTAGATGAAGCACTATGGGCATATCACACAACCCTTAAAACACCGATAGGCACGTCACCGTACCGATTGGTGTTTGGTAAGACGTGTCATTTGCCTGTGGAGTTGGAGCATAAAGCCTATTGGACCATCAAAACACTCAAACTTTGAACTTCAAAAGGAAGGCAATCAAAGATTACTGCAACTCAATGAATTGGAGGAATTTAGTCATCAAGCCTATGAGAATGCCAAACTATATAAAGAAAGAACAACTCGATGACATGATCAACAAATCAAAAATCAAACATTTTCGCCTGGTCAACAAGTTCTCCTTTTTAACTCTCGCTTACGTTTGTTTCCAAGTAAATTAAAGTCAAGATGGGTGGAACCATTCATTGTTAAGGAGGTCTTCCCATACGGAGCAATCGAGCTGCAGGGCAAAGATGGGAAACTGTTCAAGGTCAATGAACAACGAGTGAAACATTACTATGGTGATGAGGAACGACATTTGGAGAATGTCACCCTCCCTAACAACAAAGTTCCTCGATCCAACACTGATTGGTCTAGTTAAAGACGTTAAAGAAAGCATTGAATGGGAGGCAACTCATTGGTTTGTAAAAAACAAAGGTTTTAAACGTGGCGTTGCAACGCGAGGGCTTGCATTGCAACCCAGAGGCTCGGGTTGCAACGTTGGGCGTGGCGTTGCAACGCCACGAAGTCCTGCAGCGTGAAAAGCTAAGAGAACAACGTTGCAACGTTTTCACAAAATTTGGAACTTTAAGTTCCAGATTTCGCCCGAAACTCTTATTTTTTTTCACCCAAAATTTTCTTTCTCCTTCTCTTCTCTCTTCCCCCATCAACCTCTTTCAATTTTTGGACGAGATTTTTCCAATTTCTTCATACACACTCACTTTTCCCCTCATTTTCTTGCTTCTTCAGTCGTCATATCTGACACGTGCAACGTGGCACGACCACTGGGGGGTTGGGCCATCCTTCTTTGATCATTTCCCTATGTCAACTGGCTGGGATCACGTGGACATCTGATGAGGAGTTGATCCATCCCAAGGGAGTGATGGACAAGAACTACATCATAGGCCTTAGAGAGCATGACCACGAGGGGGTTGCAGGTGTGCATCCTGACGACCCAAATGATTTCCTTAATGTTGTTGATGTCGAGATGCCTGAGGAGGAGAGACAGGATCGTCCACATCCATTTTCCCCTCCTGATTATCAGAGTCTGGCTAGTGTCGTAGCCAGCTTGGAGGAGCGCTTTAGTCAGCACGAGATATAGAGTCGTCGGCAGGAGCACTAGATCATGAGCCATTTGTGTTACATAAGGCATCCACTCGACATCTGTATGACTGCCTCAGACACCTTGCTGGCTCTGATCCTACTTTTCACAACCCTATGCCTCCACACACTCCATCTGATGAGGAGTGAAACCTTTATTTAAGTTCAGGGCAGTACTGTTCTTTTTCTTCCCTCGCATTTATTGTTCATTTGTTATATTTGTATTTATTTACACATTGAGGATAATGTTTATTTTAAAGTTTGGGTGATTGTGTGAACTCTATCGTGTGTTTTCATTTGATTCTATTATGAATTCTGTTGTTTGCTTTGATTCTCGAGATGGTATTTGAATGATTTCAGGGGTATGAAAGTTGATTGCGTATTGTAAGTTCTCTGTTGTTACTTTGACCATGATAATCCTTGATGATATTTAATTCTGAATTGTGGATAATTTTCATCTTCTGAGAAACCTTGATTAAATTCTAGTTTTAAGATGATTAGAATTGATTAAAGAATTCCTTGAAATCTGAATGCACTTGGCCAATTTCTTGGGTGGTCCTGAATGCTTGGGGTAGGTTTATTTTGTCCAGAAGATCGTTGTCACCTCGATAAGAATAGGAGCTGATCAGAAAGTAAGTTTGCACAATTGAAACTTTTACCCTTTTAAGTTTTTTTCCACCCATTAAAAAAAATATTATTTCATAAAGGGGAGGGTACTCTAACATCTAAAGTGTTTTAATCAACTATAAATCTCTACAAATTAATCACTTAGGATGTGAGTAGTCTATGACAATCTGTATGGTGATTTATCCTCGTAGTCACCTATTTTCACTACAAAGTGTTATTATGTTAGAGCGAAGGCATAGAATGACTTAAAGATTCCCACCATCCAATGCAATTTTGTTTCAACAAAAACAAAAACAAGCATTGCTCTAATACCATTTGAAGGAAATCGAATTCTCTTGAGTAGCGGAAACGTGTAATTGGGATCGTAATTGCAAGTTTTTTTTTGGTTTACTTCAAAAACCAATACATTGGTAAAAACAGAGATAAGCTAATTAAAAGCATGGATGACAAAAATAAACATGTTGTACAAGCCTAAACTAAAAGGAAAAGAGTATTACCTTTGTAGTTTCACGATAGACAGCAACTCCTTGCTTCAAGATTTGCACAACACAACAACAACAACTATCTTCTCTTCCTGTGTAGAAACAGGACAACACCACGAGGAGAACTTCCTATCCTCTGAATTCTCTAGATCCAACCTTGGTGGGAAAGTTCCAACAAATTGGTATTGAGATTTTTTTAGAGAGAGAGAGAGAAATTTTCTCCAAGTTTTACAACTTGAAAAACTGATGATCGATCCCTTGATCTCAACTCAACTTGGAAAACTGATGATCGATCCCTTGATCTCAACTGTCCCTCTACCTGTATATCGATCGATAGTAGAGGAAGATGGAAGTGAGGGGAATGTGTTGATGACACATTCCCCTTTTTTATATTTATTTATTTAATTTAAATCAATGAAATCAATTTAATTATATTAATATATATATATATAACTATATTTAATTAAATCAACTAATTAATTCTTAATTAATTAATCAAATATCTCATATTTGTATTATATATATATATGGTTAAATCATATTTAATCAACTTCCCTTTTAACCTATAGTTTTAATGTACATCTTATGCACATTAAATGTTTACCTATAGTTTAAATATGAATCTCATTCACATTTCAATAATATTTGAACTCTTTCAAATATTTAATTCTCTTAATTAATTTAATATGAATCACTCCTTTCCCTAATAGGAGTGAATTCCTTCTTGCTAGGTTAAGTCCCGGAGACACCACTTAAGGGAACATTCATCTACTTCCCCTAATAGGTGGAAATGAGTGAATTCCTTCTTGCTAGGTTAAGTCCCCAGCCGTCTGCTCGGTCTTGTCCCCAAGAAGGTATGCATATTGAGTCGGCGTCTCGGGCCACTCTCACCCATACTAATCAAAGGATAGTCCCTCGCAAACAGGATTTAGATCAAGTTGCCTAGGTCATCATGTTGAAATAAAAACCTAACTAGTCAACGAAGTTACATCTAGTGATTATTATTTCGTTGTCCGGTCTTATGCGATCTCATCACATAGGATATCCTCACTCACATGTCACCTACACGAACACGTTAGGATCACTATGTTTGTATAAAATACAAAGTGGGTCATATCCATAGTATTATTAGGATGAGGTACCCAACCTTATCCCCTTTACTATAGACCCTTTAGGTTGTATCTCGAACTGAGATCCCTATATGTCCACTACATTCAGTTCAAGAGACATGTAACAACCTTGGATGTTAGTTTATTGGATTTAGGGTTAACTTAAGGCAATGTAGAAAATAATGATAAACAATAACTCTTTCTTGATAACAATAATGCTTTATTGATTTAATTATAACATTATTTATAAACTACGAGTTTTAGGGCATAAAACCCAACAACTTGGGTGTTCAAGGAAGAAATTTCTAAAGCTCGAGTTCGTGATAGGTGACGGGATCGAAGCCTTTCACGCCACGATAGTTCTTTCTTCATCCTTTTCTACTTTGTTTTGTTGAACTATGGTTTGTATTCAAGTTTAGTTGTTTTTATTGTGGACATGAGTAGCTAAACGTGTAACGCCCCTACTTTTCTATAACTAAAACTCTTAGGGACATTACTACACATGCATGCATTCTTAGGCCAAAAGATGTAAAACGATCTTAAAATCTCCATACAAAACAAATTATCTTTAGGGATCCCATTAAAACATTCAAAACATGTAAAAGAAGCAGTTTAAACATGGCCTACTTAAAAATCCGGAAATTTAAACTTAACTTCAAAACCATAAAACGACAACATCAGTTATTAAAGAAAATATGCGGAAAACATGACATTTCCCATGGTTCTGACAACGCGCCTCCAAACACTGCGCCCGCACGTCCTTGGCCTTACCTGAAAAACATTTTGAAAAGAAAGGGTGAGTATTGCAAAACAATACCCAGTAAGTGACCTCGCTACCGAGGTTTGGGATATGCAAACACATACAATCATGACTTTTAAACCTGTTCGAAATGCACATATGTGGGACCTAAAACTTTCTCATATCATCATGACTATAGTCCGTGGCTTCCTTTTTCTTTAAGTGGTCAATTGGTCATCCTGAGTCATTTCATTTTGAGTCCTCATGGACCCCTGTAATTATTTGAGTCCTCTCATGACTCCCTGTATGGTTTGAGTCCCTCATGCACCCTGTATAGATTGAGTCCCTCACAAACCCCTGTAAACTTGACCCATAGGGTCTCTAATGCATGTTTGACCATGCATACAATGCACTCGGAGACCAATTTCCACATTTTACATCAAATCATTTTATGGCATACATAACATGCATGAGGTCCCATCATTCAACATAACTATAGTGTACATGCCACAAACATTATCATTGATATGCAAATCATGACTTTTCACAATAATTTAGAAATAACATTCTTGCATGCAATCATGAAATATTCTCATATAAAGTACTGCAATAACTCCACCTGATATCTTTGGAATATACTTACTTAAAATACAAAGATATTCTCACATAAAATACTAGATTATACTCACATAAAATATTGAGATATCTTCAGATAGAATATTAAAATATTCTTACATAAAATACTGAATTATTCTCGCGTAAAATCATTAAATCTTTTTAAGTAAAATGACGAACTAATTTCACATAAAATAATGAAATTCGTTTCTTTAATCCCTTTTAAAAGGATTCGGCACAAGATCCCTTACCTCGAGCTTTGATCTCACACTTTCCTCCTAATTCTCGGTTAACGTCCCTTCCAAATAACCTGTAAACCAAGAATTCTTCTCTTTCGTCATCCTACTATACAATTCATCCAATATACAGAGTCTAAGTACCTAAGTGTCCATGATTCTGACTTTATTCTAATTACGGACTCAGGAGAGAATAAGCTGAATGTTGATTTATTTGCTCCAAAAATACTTGGAAGTCTTGATCCCGAAATTCAGCTCGTTCCTACAATATTTTCATGCGAATCAGATCTAAATAATACTATACTCCAAAATCGAAGAGGGTTTCGTGTGGCTCACCTAATCCACAACCTTGACCTCGAATACTTCCGGATTGCAGCGTAACAACGAACCAAGGGCGCTGGTCGGATGGTGGGGCGGCGATGGCGACGGCGACGGCGACGGCGAGCTCACGGCGATCGGCAGAAGACAATCCACCCCAGCGTGGCGGGCTGGAAGAGGAGCTCACGATCGGCTTGCTTGCGGCGATGGTACTTGGTGGTGCTCACCGGTGTGGCTGCATTGCGCGCAATCGACCGGAGGCGGTCGTGGATCGTGTTCGTGGATCGGCGTTCGTGGATCGGCCTGCAGGTGTTCGTGGCGGGTTACTCGACGGCGTCAACTTCGTGTGTGGTCTTCCGACTTGACGGTGGATGAACGTGGCTGCGAACGGAAGCTTGCGAATGGCTGGACGAGATCGAACTCACAAGCGGCGGCGGTGCCAGACTCGCGGGGCTTCAACCGGCGCAAGTGACTTGCGGTTTGGGATGGCGGCGTGCAGCTCCGAGCGTGTTCGACCGTGGGTTTTGCCGGCGCGGCGATTGAAGAAATCTTCGAACGTAGCTTGCCGGCGGCGACCTCTTAAACCGGTCGGTGAGAGCTGCAGCAACTATGGATGTTCTTGGCTAGGGTAAGGAGAAGGAGAAGATGGTGATGGAATTAGGGTTAGTGTTTCCTTTGGATTTGCAATAATAAGGAGATTAAATACCAACAATTAGGTCAAATTCCAAGTGTCAATTTACACCCTCAATTAGGCATTATTAACTAAAGTGCCATTGCCACTTCTTTTTCCTTTAATTTGATAAATAATTCCATCTTAAAGAGAAGCAATTCACTTAAACCCATACGAAAATAAGGGTTCACTCTCAACGAGCCTGATAACTTCACTAATCCGACCTGACACAACGACTGTTAGAACAAAAACTAAAATAACCAGTCAGTACCTGTGGCTGTGGTCGTCATAAAACGTGTTATCTAAGGAATAGATGTCGCCTTTCGATTAGACTATTTTATTGATTTGGCTGCTTTGGAATAATGTATTGCTTGTATTCATGTAATTCCATCCTTAATGCTTATAGACTCTTGATCACGGTTTATTTGTTCTTAGATCTAAATTTATGCTTGAGAAAGACAGTTTGATCAAATAATGTAAGGGCCCCTGTGTTTTTGGGAAATAATTGTGCAAGTCGAGTCTGTAAATTAGTTTATGAGTCGTTCGTGACCTTTTGGGAGCATATCAGATGTTTTTTGGTGCCAAATTGTTGTTGATTGATGCTGGTTTTCTATAAGAACAACTACTGCCAAACCACCAGCATTGCAACGCCGTTCTTCGACGTTGCAACGCTGAAGGATGGTGTTGCAACGTCGTGGTTCCTATCGATAAGGAATCTAGAGGGCTTCTGCGTTGTAACGCCACTGCGATACTGGACGCAAGCGCGAGGGGTTACGGCGTTGCAACATCGTGCCATTGACAGATGCAAGGTGGCCAGTTCAGTGATGGTTCAAGCAGTTCGGCTCCGGTTCAAGGCATTTTGGACCGGTTTAGATATAGAATTAGTGTAATTTTATATTTTTTGCACAATTAGGGGCCGAAAATTCTGGTTTAATAGCTATTTATTCTTTATGAATGTCTTAGATGTATTCCCACCATAGGATAAACATGTTCATGCATTTTATTTATATGAGTGTTATATGAGTATGATGAAAATGCATGAATTTTTCATGAGTAATTAGTTATAAGTGATATAATTTAATTATATGAAAAGTGAAGAGTATGGAGCATGAAATTACTTAGTATAATATAATGTGTTATATTGTTTAAGTAATGTGTTTGATTCAAATAGTTGAATGACAATTATTTTCCAATTTGAATGTGATTGTTGGAAATGCATTATAGTTCCATGTCATAGGTCAATTATTAAAATTTATAAAAGTTACAAACGGTTTTAGAAACCTTAACCTATAAAAAAAAGTTGCATGCAAACATAGAAACTTGAGAATGGTGGAATTAATTTTAAAATGTTTAAAATTAATTAGACCTAAGTTTAATTTCTAATAGGATTAGAAATTAGTCTCACATAGTATTTTAAATGGTTTAAAGTATAGTAGGACTAAATAGGACTTTGGTTATAAGGGAACTCTAATGGTGATGTTTTGTCTAATGTTGAGGGTACTTAAGCTGACGGTTAACGGAACACCTCCTACCTGGAAACTGACACGGAACTTGAGTTGAATTAACCATAGTCTTGTTAGCATGCAATATACCTAGGTTATTAAAGTGTTAATTCACCTAGACATAAGCTAAAAGACCTAGTTATAATAGGCATAGACTTAGATAGATTCTTTTAGTCAGAATCCAACTAAGTTAAATCTAAACCCTAACTTTTAGGAACTTTAGTGGAAGAAAATGAGATGTTCTCATCGAGATTACTCTCACATCCTCAAGAGTTCACACCATGAGTTCCATGCTCGGCCTCGTGGCGTCAATAGGGTGTCCCCCTACAGATGGTGTTTGCATGGTTCAATACCAAGGTCAATGAGGAAAGTCTCCTAGGTAATTTGCCAAGGTCAATCAGAACACTGCAAACTCCAGAAATGGATAGGGTCTCCTAGGTAATTTGCCAACAGTTGTCTTTCTTAATAGTAGCCTGGTTGCTCCGACCTATTGGATCTGAAAATGGTAGGGTCACATTTACGGGATAAGTTAAACTTGTTAACGAGTCCTTGACCAAATAAACGATAACTAAAAATCATAGAGAGATGAGATGTTCTGGTAGTGATAGTTAGATGGGATAGTTCAATTCAGGGGTGGAGTGACTGACCACCCGACGGTGGCTTTTATTCTAAACCTTTCAAGTATCGTTGCAAAATTAAAAAGTTTAAGTTTAAACACGAGGGTTCTTAATAATTTTGCTAAATTGGATTGGTTTAGTAATGGGTTAATGGCATAACTAATTAGAACTATTTTTCCAATTTCAGCATGTCGTCCTCAATAATAGCCTTATTAAAAAGCGAAAGACTAAATGGAGAAAATTACACTACGTGGAAGTCCAACCTGAATACGATTCTAGTTGTGGATGACCTTGGTTCAGATCGACCGAGGAATGTCCTCGTGTCCCCGCCAAACGCCTCAATCAGTAAGGACGCGTATGACCGTTGAACCAAGGCCAATGACAAGGCCAAGGTCTACATTTTGGATAGTGTTTCCGAAGTTCTGGCAAAAAATCACGAGGGCATGGTCTCAGCTCGTGAGATCATGAGTTCGTTGCAAAATATGCTCAGACAACCGTTTGGGTAACTTCGTCACGAATCCCTCAAATACGTTTATAACTTCCGTATGAAGGACGAAACTTCAGTGGGAGAACATGTTCTCGATCTGATGGTCCACTTCAATGTGGCAGAAATGAACGGAGCGGTCATTGACGAGCAAAGTCAGGTATCGTTCATCCTGAAATCTCTTCCGAAAAGCTTCTTGCAATTCCGCAACAATGCGGTGATGAACAAAATAGAGTACAACCTGACTACTCTCCTGAATGAACTGCAGACTTACCAGTCTCTTATGAAGAATAAGGACAAGTTGATGGAGAGGCAAATATGTTTGCCCATTCCAGAAAATTTCATAAGGGTTCATCCTCTAGAACCAAGTCTTGCAGTCCCTTTTCTGGGCTTAAAAAGACCCAAAAGAAGAAGAAAAGAAAGAAAGGGAAAGCACCTGCCGCTGTTGACAAAGGCAAAGGAAAGGCCAAGGTTGTAGATAAAGGAAAGTGTTTCCACTGCAACATGGACGGACACTGGAAGCGAAACTGCCCGAAAGATCTTGCTGAGATCAAGGAGAAGAAAGGTAAATGTGATTTACTTATTCTAGAAACATGTTTAGTGGAAAGTGATGACTTAACCTAGATACTTGATTCAGGAGCCACTAACCACGTTTGTTCTTCTTTTTAGGAAACTAGTTCCTTTAGGGAGCTCGATGAGGGTGAGATGACGCTCAGGATCGGAACGGGAGACGTCATCTCAGCTCATACAGTGGGAGATGCGAAGCTATTTTTTAGACATAGGTTCTTGTTTTTAGAAAACTTGTACATAGTTCCTAGAATTAAAAGGAACTTAATATCTATCTCTTGTTTGCTTAAACATCAATATTGTATATCTTTTAATGTCAATGAAGCGTTCATTTCCAAAAAGGGTGTCAATATTTGTTCTGCTAAACTAGAAAACAATTTGTACGTATTAAGACAGAACGAAACTAAAATAATTTTAAATCTTGAGATATTTAAAACTGTTAATACTCAAAGTCAAACGCAATATATTTCTCCAAATAAAAATACCTTTCTTTAAATAATGGATTTGTCCGTGAAACTCGTTTAGGCGCAATAAGGGAATTCATTCTTCCAGGCGTAAGCCCATTCCTTGCGAGAAAGTCACCAATAAATTAAGATTTCCAAGATCTTCAAAGATGGATCTGAAAGAGGTTCCAGTAAAGGAAATTTCTTATTGACTAACCTTTAAGAGATAGAGGGACCCAATTCGACGATGAAGGATAATGTGACTGAGGAAACCACTATTGTTGCTTTCAATGAGGCCATTCGGGATGACCGTCGAAATAGAAGTACTTAGAGCTGAGTCGCACACTTTGGATCAAGCCATTGTTACTGCCCATAAATAGGCAAATCTTAATGTTAAGCTTGGACTGAAGACTTCTAAGGGTTGTAAACTCCCAAACCCTAGCCAGAACACTACTTCCAAAAATCTTGTGAATCTTGTTAACCTAACCATGGCTACTGTTAACACCTAAAGAGAACTTAAGAGACCTAATCCTCAAAATGTGCAAAACCCACCTCATAATGACAAAGGTAATAAGGGGGTAGAGGCCACTGTGAATCTGTACACACACTGCCACCTTAGCACTCTTTAGTCGTAGATTAAGGATCATGCAGAGACCCCAACTCAAACCTATAGTTAGACATCCACTTTATAGGTTCCATGTGTGACCAAACCTAGCCCAACCTACTTAAACACGACTTGATGATTTGCAAAGTACGAAAGACTTATACATAAATTATAGGGAACCTTATGTAAATGGTGAGATGTACCAATCACACAATCAAAATCTTTGGTGCCTCATCCACCTAATTAAGGGACATGACTTGGACTGTTGCAAAATATGAACAGAAAAATAGTTGGCTGAAGATGACACCTCTCCCTAGTTGCCTATTCACTCAGACAACCAACACTTAGGCATTTACAGGGAACCTTTCCCTAACCATAGTCGTGATAACCCACGAATAAACTCAAACCTTTCGACCAACTATGCCCAAGCTAAGTCAGTTGAGAGATCAAGATCCAATAGCCTCAACTCAGGCCCAAACCCCTTAGAGAATGCCATGTAGAGAACCATCGACCACATAAACTTATACCGGGTGTTTGGCCCATTGGTTTGGGTTAGGCTAGTGTTGGGTTTCAAAACAAACACCATGTTTGGTACAAAGGGTTTCAAAACAAGGGTTTTGAAAACACAACCCGATGGGTTTTGAAACACATCCCCATGGGTTTTGTACCATGTTTTCCACTTCTATTTGTCGTTTTTCATTTTCGATGACCACTTCAACAACAATTCCAATGACAACTTCGACAACAATTTCGACGACTACACCGGTGACCCGACCAACTCCGATGACAACTCAAACGACTACCAACAACGACAACTCCGACGATTACACTGGCAACTCAACCAACTCCGATGAAAACTTCGATAATCACACTGACGACTCGACCAACTCTGATGAAAATTCTGACGACCACACCGACGATTCGACCAACTCCAATGACAATTTCGATGACCACACTTGCGATCCCGACCAACTCCTATCACAATTCCGACGACAACACCGGCGACCCCGACCAACTCCGATGACAATTCCGACAACCACACCGGCGACCCGTACAAACTCTGATGACAATTTTGACGACCATACCGGCGACCCCGACCAACTCCGATGACAATTCCGACGACCACACCGGCGACTGACTAACTTTAATGGAAAATTCGATGACTGTCTGATCACTACCGGTAACGAAAACTTCAACAACCACACCAGCGACCTGACCATCATGACGATTACCTCCATCGATAACTACAATGAAAACTCTATAGATTAATTTAACGATCGCCCATGCAACTCGACCACCCAAACAACTTGATTTTTTGATGCCCCAACCACTACCAATCCGAAAGAGTTATTCAACATGAGACATTCGTCCGCTCAAAATGTCATTGAGAGAGCATTCGGTATGTTGAAGGGTCAATGGGCGTTACTAAGAGGAAAGTCTTTTTACCCAGTAGAAGTCTATTGCAGGACTATAACTGCATGTTGTTTGTTACACAACTTAATTATACAAAAGATGGACCCAGATTCCACATTCGAGGAGGCACACACAAGTGACCCCGATTCAACTGGGATGAACACAAACAACGTTGGATTTGTAGAGACAACAGATGTCTGGACTGAATGGAGGGAACATCTCGCAAACCATATATGGATGAATTGGAATGGGAATTGGCGATTGTTGAATTAAACATATATAGATATATATATATTGATTAGATTTTGTATATATGCACTACATACATTGTGGTGGATAGTATTTTTGTGTGTAAATATTATTAATATAATATTAGTAGCTGGAGTGAACGAGCTATATGCAAAATTGAAGGCAATCCCAGGGATGACAAGGTAGGATTGCATGGTTGTTGCAAAAACGTTTCTCTCGAATACTATGATGTTGAACTCTTTCTTTGCATGAACCACCCCAAATTGGAAGTATGATTACTCTGTGGAAGTTCTGGGGAAAGCACCGGGAACCTGATTCTATTTCCATTTACCACTCTCTATGACTTTTTTAGAATTTTATGTTTAGCTGAACTTTGTTGGACAACTATCTCTACTTTTTTTTATTATTTATTTCAGTCAGCGTCACATGTTATCTTTAACCAACATATTTCTATGCATTGATTGTTTTACTTTATCATTGGCGCCACAGTTCTTACATTACAAATTACAACATATAGTTAGTTGTTTTACTTTATGTCATCATGAGTGAAGTGCATTATAAATATAATATATACTCCTACACAGTATTATAAACTCAAATTAAATACATTAGATAAAATTTGTTGATAGGTAATTATGTAGTTATGAAGTTAAAAAATAAAGTAAGAAGACAAAATTACTATATTTAAAAAATATTAAGTATTTATTTTAGAAAAAACAGACTGCACACACCTAACCCAACACAACACTGCACCCCAAACACTGTTTTATGCAACCCATTCCAGTAAAACACTGCACCCCAAACACTGTTTTCTGCAACACAGCCTAACACAACCCTGCGCTCCAAACAATGTTTTCTGCAAGTCAAGTGTTTCTGGTTCCAACTAAGAAACCTCAGGGTTTCTGATTCCAGCACAGCGCGCCAAACAACCCCATATATTCCACCCAATTCGCCCCATGTTGTCACTCGAAACCAAGCTGCTCAAACTAATGCTAGCTAGGTTGTGAACTTTTAAGAGGTAGATAGCAATCCAAGCCAACTACCCTCACCTCAACCAATGGAAATGCTGCGAATAACTTGAGAAGTGCCTTGAGAGTTCCAACGAAAAGAGACTACATCATCATCGATAAGCTGAGCTCCACCCGCATAAGCATTTCCATGTTAGAACTGCTTAAAACTTTGCTTGTGTGTAGGGATTGCTTTTGTGAGAGAAGTGCTACGACCTCCTCTCAATTGATACCATGTTGGTTTGGATCAAAAGAATATACTGCTGATCCTAGTGACTTACTACTTTATGCAACTACTCGCTAGCTAGCCTTAAAGCTAGCTCTTACTAACAAAGCCAGTGAAATCTCCATCAGCTTTGTGTTTCAGGGTATACCCCCGCCTTTGTAAGGTGCCATTACTTGCCCTTTTCGTCGGTTGTCTTAAACTTGTCTTATTGTTGCTTTGTCTTAGTGCTTTACTTGACTTCAACATTGTCTCTGAATAACAAAAAAGGAAAGAAGAAGCTGCTAGTACCAACAATTCTTCAATCTTTGTTTCAATTCGAATGCAAGTATCCGTTGTCAATGGTAGAATGTCAGTTAAATGCCATAAGGGTAAATACCAGTCTTAGCTGTTTGAAATGTTTAACATCAGCTAGTTGCTCGAGTGCCTTTTATCGAGAGTTCTTCTAGGAGCTTTAGCTCGAATACCAACATCAGCTCTCTTGCAGACCTTGCTTGAAAATCGAGAGAAAACGGATTAGTTAGAGCTAGCAGAGGCTAGAGCAACATATGATCCATCGATTTGCAGAGCGGATGCGATGAGTTCCTATGGTTTACCCCGAACAAGTCGTTTCAAAGAATTGATGAGACCCAACATTTAGAGAGTGATACCACCCCGCAAAGGAAGGGGAAAGCTATAGGCATCAAGCAAAAAAGGCAAGCAAAGGCGTAGGTAGCAGATCTACCAGTATCACTATCGGTCAACTTCAAGTTCTTAATTAACTACTCCATCAACGAAGCAGTAGGCGGCGCAGCAGAGAAGGTATGTTGTTTACTTAGATGCTACTGGTGGATCATATGTTCTCACCTATGTCTCTAGTGATGCTTCAACCTTCGTTTCTGCTGCTCCCACTTGGTATAGAACTTAGAAGGGTACTGATCCTAGATCTACTACTCGGCTTCCTCGCATTGTTTATGCTCCTGTGGGGACTGGCTTTCGAACTGACTCGACATCTGCTGAATAAATTCCTCCCCAGATGAATCCGAATACCAAACAAGTATATCCCTGACTAATGGGAAGACCCCCTCTATGATCCGGAGAACCGGCACACTGACCCTATATCAATCACCGCTCGCGTTATCAATGGAATGATTAGTTAACCTTCAATGGTCTGTGAAGTCTTTACCCCCGACTCTTCAATCCTAGTATACGAAAGGTCATGTCCATGAGAGGGACGAGCCAATGAGAGGGTCAGGCCCTTTATTTAAGTCCCAGAGACACCACTTAAGGGAACACTCATCTACTTACCCCAAATTCGGGAAGGAGTGAATTTTATCTTGCTAGGTTAAGTCCCCAGCTGCCTGCTTGGTCCCCAAGAAGGTAGGCATTTTGAGTCGGCATCTCGGACCACTCTCACCATACTAGTCAAAGGACAATCCCTCACAAACAAGAGTTCATAACCTGTTCAGGATTGAGATCAAGTTGCCTAGGTCATCATATTGAAATAGAAACCTAACTAGTCAGTAGAGTTACATCTATTGATTACTATTTCGTAGTCTGGTCTTATGTGATCTCATCACATAGGATATCCTAACTCAAATGTCGTCTACACGAACAAATTGGATCACTGTGTTTGTATCATATACAAAGTGGGCCATATCCATAGTATCACCAGGATGAGGTACCCAACCTTATCCCATTACTATAGACCCTTTAGACTGTTTCTTGAACTGAAATCCTTATTTGTCTTCTATATCCAGTTCAAGAGACATACAACAACCTAGGATGTTCGTTTATTGGATTTAGAGTTAATATAAGGCACTATAAAGAAATTATGAAATCAACAACACTTTATTGAATTAATTAAAACAATATTACAAACTAGGAGTTTTAGGGCATAAAACCCAGCAGTATCTACATGTCAAGTTTGAGGTATATATTTCTATCTACTGTCGTTTCTGTTTTCGAAAATTGAATGTTTTTGTTCGATTTTTTCGTTCCAGCAACTTCTTCTTTGGGTGATGACACATAGGATGTACAAAGAAATCTCTTGTTGTTATTTCCTCTTGTTTATTGGTTCCTTTAGGTTTGCCCATCCGAGGTATATATTTCTATGTATTATCAATTCTACCTTCGAAAATCAAATGTGTTCGGTCGACTCTTTCATTCTACAGCTTTTTTCTTCAATCTTTTCTGAGTTTGTTTTCCTTCCATTTACCCAAGACATCTCTTGTTGTTATTTCCTCTCGATTACCGGTTCCTTTAGGCTTATTGAAGGGATCGAATCCCGCAGCAGAAGCGATTGTGAATTGCGTGTTCTTAATTTAGTTACATGGATTACAATCGATAACAAATCTAACTAAGATTAAGCATATATTTCTACAAGATGGACAACAAGAAATTACCTTTTGAAAAACTTTTTCTTCAAGTGCTCCTTCTCCCACGTTCACGATCTCAGCAACTCGAACCCAAACGATCACGGACAATACCACCGGATCTTCTCCGTTGTTCTCTAGGTGAGTGAGGAAGGTGGGTTCCTTTAGGATGAGGTGAGATGGTTGTGAGAGAGGTTGTGTTTTTTTTTGTGGAACTTTTCCAACAAGATAAAACACTTGATAATCTAGGGTTTTCCAAGATTTTGCTTAACCTTCAAATTGCATCTCATGCAACATTTTATAAGGAAATAGGATGGAAATTATCATCCTATCCTTCCTTCATTCTCTTATTAGTATATAGTTTATATGTGAATCTTATTCACATTAAAACCATATATTATATCATATATAATTGATATAACACCTCATATGTGAAATTGAACACTTCAATTTGATTCCTAACTTTATACCCTCAATATTACCATGTTGAGCCAACGGAGGGACCTAATGGACCTACAGTTCATGAGCTCCAATGATGTGAGATTAACTGATCAAACTCTTTGATGCAGTTAATCAATATTCATTAACTACAAGTCACTCCACTATAGACTTGTAGCTGCACTCTCCCCACTGTAGATTATATTGTGTCCACTGATATAATCATTACCCATGAGTCAACCCTTCACAGGTTGTTCGTAATCACGGCTTGGTCAAATTATCATTTTATCCCTGTGATTACCTCTTTGTTCCTTAAGCACTACTAATCCTCTAATGGACAACAAGTCTATGGTCCTACCATAGACTCATACCCTCTTAGACGGCGGGGCCCCACTGTTCAAGACCTGGAGTCAGTTCTTAAGAGAACAACCTATCTAATTCCTTAGTGTAGGAATGAGTGAATTCTATCTTGCATAGTTAAGTCCCCAGCTACCTACGAGGTTCTTTCCCTGAGAAGGTAGGCTTATTGAGTCGGCTACAGGCCAATCTCACCCATACTAGTCTAAGGACAAACCCCTATAAGCAGGAGTTCTTAACTTGCTCAGGATTCAGGTCGAGTCACTAATGACCATCTATAAATTATCAGTCTTATCCTTTAACGATGTTATACTTATTAGACTTAATAATTTGCAGTCCGATCTTGTATGAACTCTTCATACAGGATGCCCCCACTCGCATGTCAACCACATGAATGAGTTGGATTACCTCATTTGTACTAATTACAAAGTGAGTCACATCCATGGTGCTACCAGAATAAGGTTTCCAACCTTATTCTTATACCATAGACCATTTAGGTTATACTCTTGAACATAATCCAAATAGTGTCTACTACACTGATGTTCAAGATACATTATAACCTTGGAGCTTAGTTTATTGGATTTATAAAGTAAGAATATAATTTTATCAAAACAAATAACTCTTTCTTTATTTGATCAAAATTACATAAGTTTAGGGCACAAATCCCAACAATCTCCCACTTGACCTAAAGCTTGTGGAGTATTAAAACATTACAGTAATGTAAATACAATAAACTAGGGCATTTCAAACCCTTTGTACAATATACTCCCACTTGCCCTAGTTGGGGAAGATTTGTAGTCCTAGACCTTCTATGTGACTCGCAAATACTTTAGGCGTGAGAGCCTTTGTAAATGGATCAGCAACGTTATGCTCTGAGGATATTTTCGTGACAATCACGTCTCCTCGATGCACGATCTCCTGGATGAGATGATATTTCCGTTCAATGTGCTTTCCTCTCTTGTGACTTCGGGGTTCCCTTGAATTTGGCACTACCCCACTGTTATCGCAATACAGCGTGATGGTCAAAGTCATATTTGGAACAACTTCCAAATTTAGCATGAATTTTCTTAACCAAACGACCTCTTTAGCTGTTACATATTCGACCTTCATGGTGGAATCAGCGATGCATCCTTGCTTGACGCTTCGTCATACTACAGCTTCTCCGTTAAGAGTAAATACTGACCCTGATGTAGATTTCTAAGAATCTTTATCAGTCTGAAAGTCAGAATCTGTGTATCCTGTAAGGATTAAACCCTTAGCCCCATACACAAGCATGTAGTTCCTTGTTCTCCGCAGATACTTATGGGCGTTTGGATTGAGGAGTTGGGGGGAGTAGGAGTTATAGGGAGTAGGAGTAAAGAAGTCTGTGGGGCCCACTAAAAGGAGTTAAAAATCTGTGGGGCCGATAAAAAAGAGTTGAAGAAAGAGTTAATAAAACTGTGGGGCCTACAAGAATGAGTTAATAACTCATTGGGCCAAACAAGGAGTTGGGGGGAGTTATTAACTACTCCCAACTCCACTTCTCCCAACTCCTCAATCCAAACGCCCCCTTAAGGATTATTTTAACCGTTGTCCTGTGTTCAGGTCCTGGCTTGGATTTATACCTACTGACCATTCCAACTGCAAAACAGATGTCTGGCCTAGTACGCAACATGGCGTACAACAGGCTCCCAACAACTAATGTATAAGGAATCTGTCTCATGTCCTCAACTCCTTGAGGTGTCTTAGGACATTGTTCCTTAGACAAATGAACTCCATATCTGAAAGGCAATAAGCCCTTTTTGGAGTCTTGCATCTTAAACCTTGACAACATTTTGTGTATGTAAGATGTTTGAGACAAGGCTAGTGTTTTATTCTTGCGGTTCCAGACAATTTTGATCCAAAGAACAAACTGTGCATCACCCAAATCTTTCATTTGGAATTGCGTAGCTAGCCAATTCTTAATGTCAGTAAGATATCTTACATCATTCCCAATGAGTAGGATATCATCCACATATAGAACTAGGAATGCGACAGAACTATTGATGATTTTCTTGTAGACACAAGGTACATCATCATTCTGGTCAAAACCAAAAGATTTGATTGTCTCATCAAATTGTTGGGATTTCTGTCCTAATCTCGTGATTGTAAAATATTGTTTTGAAATTAATAAGAGTTATTCATTTCTTCACTTTGTGTCTCGCAAATATTTTAAACCTTTCCGATAAGCCCACCTTCTCACCCAATATGCCTAGTACGGGTGAGGGTGGTCTTGGTTACTCGCCCAATATGCCATCTTCTGGGGATGAGAACCAAGCAGAGAGTGGGAACCTAATTACGCGAGATGAAATTCACTGCTCCCGCCTTTTATAGGGAATCTAGAGGGTTGTTCCTTAAGTCTTTGTCACCAGAGCTTGGACAACGGGCGCCCACCTTCTCACTGGCCCGAGAAGGGTGTTGTGTATGATTGGACCATCACAATATGTTGTTCATTAGAGGAGCAGTGTGGACTTAAGGAACAAGATGTGACACGACAGGGTAAAACGGTAATTTGACCGGTAGTGTCTCACGAACAACTGTGAAGGGCCGACTCATGAGCATTGGTTATATCAATGGACACGTAATATTCTACACTGATGGGAGTACAGCTACAAGCTTTAGTGGAGTGTTACTGTAGCTAATGAACATTGGTTGACCGGGTCAAAGAGTTTGATTTGGTTAATCTCAAATCATTGGAGCCAATCATTGAGGTCCATTAGGTCCCTTGGTTGGCTCAATCTGGGATAAAAAAAGAAGGGTTAATGTTTTGGTATGAAATTGAAGTGTTCAATTTCACCTTAAAGAGTATTTATATCATATAGATAATATAATATATAGTTTAATATGAATGAGATTCATAATAAACTATATATTAGCCTAATTGTTGAATTAAAGGCTAATTGGAGAAATTGATAGAGAGAAAATAAATTAAATGTGATTCAATTTAATTAAATCCACAATTATTCCAAATGAGATTTGTAACATAAGATATGAGATATCTTATATTATATAATTATGTAAATGAGATTTACATAACATATGGTTGTGGTAAAATGATAATAAAGTGAAGTTGTGAACTTCATCATTCCACTATTTAAACTCCTTTGCAAAAGGGTTTTGCAAACCTAAGCTAAGCTTTGGAAGCTAAGTGAAATTCTCTCTTCTCTCTCAATTTTCTCATCTCTTTCAAAAACACAAAGTTCCCACCAACTTCCCTTCTCCAAAAGAGAACAACCAAGAAGATCAATTGGTAGTGTTTGGGATCCGATAGTGGAAAGAGTTCGTGGAGATCGAATAGCGCGAAGAGTTCGTGATCTACAAGGAGAGTTTGCTGAATTGGTCTACAACAAGTAAGTTTTCCTTCTTGCTGTAAAATTTCAGCATGTTTTAGCCTAGATGTAATAGTTAGATCGATTTTAATAAGCATGTTGCATGATGATACCATGACGATTCGATCGTCTTCCGCTGCGGGGGGATTCTTATTCCCTTCAATTGGTATCAGAGCCATTTCGATGGTCATTCATCTATGCACTGTTTTATTAAGATTTAGGTGGGTATTTTACCATGTTTTCATGAGATGAATGTTTGGTTTGCAAAATGGATGTTTTCGATTTTTGGCACTAGATTAGATTTACAATTATGTTGATGAGATCAATGTAAGGGCCCGTTGTTTTGGGCAATTTTGTTGTAAATCGAGTTTGTAAGTCCGGATCGTTCGTGGCAAGAGTTGCTGTGAAGAAATCGGAGCGGAAACAGGCAAAAAATCGGGGCAAAACCAGCAAGGAGCTTGTTGTCTGTCGATGGCGTTGAGACGCTGCCCAACGGCGTCTCAACGCCGTGCCCACGGTAGAAGACTCTGCAGCAAGATGGTGTTGCAACGTTGGGCGTAGCGTTGCAACGCCGCTGGCGTTGAGGACGCGCCTCAACGCTGTAGGCGGCAGCGTTGCAATCTCGCCACTGGCGTTGCTGTAATGTCGCCACAGCGCTGCAATGTGCCGTAGACGTTATGTGATTGAATGCAAAAGCGACGTGGGACGTTTTTAAACCGTTGATATATTAATTTTTTCAGTTTTTTTAATTAAAACGTTTTGTTTTATTTATTTAAATATTTTATTAAATATTATTAATATAAATGTTATATTAATTTTATTTAATTAAATAATTTCCCCTAGGTGCCAAAAATCGGTCCAATTTGCTATTTACTTATTTCATGCATGAGATGTATATTTTAATTAATTTCTATGTGCATAATGTATGTCATATAGTTTTAAAATCCCACCTTAGGTTAAATATATTCATGCATCATGTATATTATAAGAGTTATAATATAGTTTGCATGATAGATTATATTATAAGAGTTATAATGTAATTAAATGCATATTTAATTTAATTAATATAAGTGTTATATTTTTTAGATTAAAGTATGCTCATGCATTTATATTCATGTGATGAATGATATTATGTTATAGTATATAGTTATTCATGTGATGAATGTTCAAACACTATAACATAAAAATGCATGCAACCTAAGGTAATTATTAGTTTTAAAGTGTTTAGAACTTGAATAATTAGACTTAGGTTTTCTAATTTTCTAATAAGATTAGAATTTTAGGAAATCAAATATAATCTTTGAATGGAGACTGATTAGTAACTCGTGCAAAGGTCAGTATTTAAGTTGACGTCATGAACACCCCTACACGGAAATCGACTTCCGGGAGTGAATTCGGTCCGGAGATTCTTAGGTTATATTTACGTGAGCGCTGTTAATTAAGTGTTAATTATTATTTTTCGCACATAGACCTAAGTTAATAATGTGATTATAGACTTAGGCTAAATACCATATAAGAGTTATATTGGTAGACTTAGGTAATTTTTAGCCGATTATCTAGGTCAATCCCTATTAAAATTAAAGTACTGAGTGGGAGGAAATATAGTGTATAAGATACATTTCAATTTTCAACCACAAATCTCCTTCAAGTTCGCGGATGGAGAGAGTACTTATAGTGAGTGGGAGCGGGACTTGTGAAAAATGAGACCCACGGTCTCTTCTTTCGATTCACACCGTGAGACACCTATGATCTGCCTGCTAGTTTGGCCTGGACCAGACAATCCCTTCGGAGGGCTTGATCAAGGGAATCGGAACACAGTGAATTCCCGAAAGGGATACAGTTTCCTGGTTGGTTTTCCTTCTTAGTTCACCCTTCGGTGGCTATTGTTAGGACGGATACTTGGAAACTTAAAGATTGAGGGTGACACTCACAGAATTCGTTAAGTGTTAATGAATATGACGGAACAATGGTAATTGGATGCCTAATGGAATAAGAGTTATTCTGGAATTAGGGTCTGATCGAGAAAGTCTCGTCCTAGAGGAGGAGTGTTCTGTTCACCCTTCAGTGGCAGTCATTCTAAACCTTTAGGGTATCATTGCAAAATTTTTGAATGACCTAGGGATCATGAAATATTTTTGCTAAAATTAGATTAGTTTTCAAAAGGTTTTTGCGAGACTAATACAAAGTTTTTTCTTAAATTTTCAGCTAAAAATGCCTAGCGCTATTATAGCTTTACTTGCTTCCGATAAGTTAGTGGAAGATAATTACCAGAGCTGGAAAAACAATATCAATACAATATTGGTAACTGACGACATAAAGTTCGTGTTGTCTGAGGAGTGTCCTCGAATCGGCGCGCGCAACGCGCGCGCGAGTTGTTCGCGATACGTACGATCGATGGATCAGGGCCAATGAAAAGGCCAAGGTCTACATAATTGCCAGCATGTCTGATGTCTTGGCAAAGAAGCATGAGCTGATGGTTTTCGCTAAGGAAATCATGGAGTCCTTGCAGGAAATGTTTGGACAACAGTCTTTTCAGGTCCGACATGACTCGCTCAAATACATTTTCAACGCTCGGATGAAAGAGGGGTCGTTTGTCCGTGAACATGTTCTAGACATGATGACCCGCTTTAATCTAGCCGAGATGAATGGGGCTTCGATCGACGAGTCGAGCCAGGTCAGTTTTATTATGGAGGCTCTTAGAAGAGTTTCTTTGGGCCAGAGCAATGCTGTTATGAACAAAATTAGCTACAATCTGACTACCCTCCTCAATGAGCTACAGAATTTCCAGTCCCTAAATAGGGTCAAGGAATCTGAGGCAAATATTGCCTAGAGGTCTTATCACAGGGTTCGACCTCTGGGACAAAACCTGTTGCTCTTTTACGCCCGAAAGGGAAAAAGAGAATGAAGAGGGGTAAAACTGATCGAGCTACCGCCCAGAAGGGCAAGAAGGTCAAGGAGGTTGCAGAGAAAGGAAAGTGTTTCCACTGCAATGGAAGCGGACACTGGAAGAGAAACTGTCCCAAATTCCTAGCCGAGAGGAAGAACCAAGGTAAATGTGATTTACTTGTGGTAGAAACATGTTTAGTGGAGAGTAATGACTCTTCCTGGATATTAGATTCAGGCGCCACTAACCACGTTTGTTCTTCTTTTCAGGGGATTGATTCTTGGCAGTCGCTGCGAGAGGGTGAGGTGACTCTACGGGTTGGATCTGGAGAGCTTGTCTCTGCTGCAGCAATCGACACGGTGAAGCTGAATTTTGGCGGGAAGTACTTATTGTTAGACAATTTGTACATAGTTCCAGGGTTTACTAGAAACCTTGTTTCTATTTCCTGCTTAATTGAACACTGTATTTCTGTTTCTTTTGAATTAAATAAAGCATTTATTTCTTTCAAAGGGAATGTTATTTGTTCAGCCTCACTTGAAAATAATCTGTATGTTTTAAAACCCAATTCGGTTAAAAGTGTTTTGAATACTGAATTGTTTAAAACTGCGGAAACACGAACTAAGAAAGCAAAAATTTCTCCAAAAGAAAATGCCCATCTTTGGCATCTACGGTTAGGCCACAGTAATCTCAATAGGATTGAGAAACTAGTGAAGAGTGGACTTCTAAACGAGTTGGAAGAAAACTCTTTGCCAGTATGTGAGTCATGCTTTGAAGGCAAAATGACCAAACGTCCTTTTAGTGGAAAAGGATATAGAGCCAAAGAGCCTCTTGAGTTAGTACATTCTGACCTTTGTGGTCGGATGAATGTTAAAGCTCGAGGCGGTTATGAGTACTTCGTGTCTTTCATAGACGATTACTCCAGATATGGTATATTTACCTAATGCATAAGAAGTCTGAAACTCTTGAAAAGTTCAAGGAGTATAAGACTGAGGTTGAGAACCTCTTAGGTAAACCGCTTAAAACACTTCGATCGGATCGAGGTGGAGAGTACATGGACACTGAATTCCAGGACTATATGATAGAACACGAATTACGCCCCAACTCTCAAAGACTGGTATGCCACATGAGAATGGTGTATCGAGAGGAGAAACAGAACCTTGTTGGACATGGTTCGGTCGATGATGAGCTATGCTCGTCTCTCTGATTCTTTCTGGGGGTACGCAGTAGAGACTGCGATTTACATTTTGAACAATGTTCCATCAAAGAGTGTTTGTGAAACACCCTTTGAGCTCTGGAGTGGACGTAAAGGCAGTTTACATCATTTCAGAATTTGGGGATGCCCGTCCCATGTGTTGGTGTCAAACCCAAAGAAGTTGGAACCCCGTTCGAAACTGTGCCTATTCGTAGGTTACCCTAAAGAGACTAGGGGTGGTCTGTTTTACGATCCCAAGGAAAATAGAGTGTGTGTGTCGACAAACGCTATTTTCTTAGAGGAAGACCACATCAGGGATCATTTACCAAGAAGTAAAATTGTATTGAATGAAATGGGCGAAGACATCGCAAAGTTCTTGATGGGGCTAATACGTCGTCGAAGCGTTGTTGACCATAGACGTCTAGTCAAATCCGTTCCCAAGAGTTGGGAATGCCTCGACGTAGTGGGAGGACTGTGAGACAGCCCAATCGCTATATGGGTTTAGCTGAAATCACAGTTGTCGCTCCTGACGATGACTGTGAGGATCCATTGACCTATAATCAGGCAATGGCTGATGTTGATAAAGACGAGTGGATTAAAGCTATGGACTAAGAAATGGAGTCTATGTACTTCAATTCTGTCTGAGAGCTTGTGGATCAACCGGATGGGGTAAAACCTATTGGTTGTAAATGGATCTACAAGCGTAAACGTGGCGTAGATGGGAAGGTGCAAACCTTCAAAGCCCGACTAGTGGCAAAGGGTTTTACCCAGGTTGAAGGGGTTGACTATGAGAAGACCTTTTCACCTGTTGCCATGGTAAAGTCAATCAGGATCCTTCTAGCCATCGCCGCGTATTATGACTACGAGGTATGGCAGATGGATGTCAAGACAACCTTTCTGAATGGCAAACTTGATGAGACCATCTACATGGACCAGCCCAAAGGGTTCATTGCCCAAGGCCAAGAGCAAAAGGTTTGTCGGCTTCATAGGTCCATTTATGGACTGAAACAAGCTTCGAGGTCTTGGAATATAAGGTTTGATGAAGCAATCAAATCTTATGGTTTTGATCAAAATGCCGACGAGCCTTGTATCTACAAGAAAATCGTTGACAAAACTGTCGCATTTTTGGTGTTGTATGTGGACGATATTCTTCTCATTGGGAATGAGATAGATTTTCTTACTGACGTTAAGAAGTGACTAGCTTCACAATTCCAAATGAAAGATTTGGGAGAAGCTCAGTATGTTCTAGGTATCCAGATAGTCCGGAACCGAAAGAACATAATACTAGCCTTGTCTCAGGCGTCTTATATTGACAAGATGTTGTCTAGATATAAGATGCAGAACTCCAAGAAGGGCTTACTGCCTTTCCGGCATGGGGTTCACTTGTCTAAGGATCGGTGTCCTAAGACCCTCAAGATGTTGAGGATATGAGACGCATTCCATATGCTTGTTTGTAGGGAGCCTGATGTATGCAATGTTGTGTACTAGGCCCGACATCTGTTATGCAGTAGGAATTGTCAGTAGATATCAGCCCAATCCAGGATTAGATCACTGGATAGCCGTAAAGACAATCCTCAAGTATCTTAGGAGAACGAGGAACTACAAACTTTAGTGTATGGTGGTGGGGATTTGATCCTTCACAGGATACACTGATTCGATTTTCGGACCAATAAGGATTCTAGGAAATCCACTTCTGGTCACCTTCATTTTGAATGGAGGAGTCAGAGTAGTATGGCGAAGCATCAAGTAGGGATGCATCGCTGATTCCACTATGGAAGCAGAGTATGTTGCAGCTTGTGAAGCTGCAAAGGAAGCTGTTTGGCTTAAGAAGTTCATGACGAATTTGGAAGTTGTTCCAAATATGAACTTGCCAATCACGCTGCTCGTGATAACAGATGGTGCAAAGAGCCAACTCACGTGAGCCTCGAAGCCATAAAAGAGGTAAACACATTGAGCGCAAGTATCATCGACACGGAAATTGTGCACCGCGAGAGACGTGGCGATCCACGCAGATAGCATCGGAGCACAATGTAGGTGATCCATTTACAAAGCCCCTCACGGCTAAAGTGTTTGAGGTCACCTAGAGAGTCTAGGTATACGAGAGCTTCCTGACTAGGGCAAGTGGGAGATGTGTAAACAGTATTCAATGCCCTAGTTTATTGTAATTTTTATTATAACTCAAATACATTTTGGAAATGTACCTTCTCCACTAGCTTAGTCCAAGTGGGAGTTTGTTGGGATTCTGCCCTAATCTCGTGATTGTAAAATATTGTTTTGAAATTAATAAGAGTTATTCATTTCTTCACTTTGTGTCTCGCAAATATTTTAAACCTTTCCAATAAACTAAGCTCCAGGGTTATTGAATATATGAGAGAACTAGAACTTGAACGGTGTGTAGTTGACACACAAGGAGGATCACGCTCGAGTTAATGACCCAAACGGTCTCTGATGATAAGGATGGGGTTGGAGACCTAATCCTCGGATACATCGTGGATGCGCCCGCTTTGTATTAGATACAAACGAGGTGATCTCGACTCGTTCATGTGGTTGACATGCGAGTGGGGGCATCATGTACAATGAGATTGTACAAGACCGGACCGTGAATTATTAGACTTACTGATATAACACCGTTGACAGTAAAAACTAATAAATTCGTAGATGACCATTAGTGACTCGACCTGAATCTTGAGCATATTACGGACTCACATGCGCGGGGGTGCAATCGCCTTTGACTAGTACGGGTGAGGGTGGTCTTGGTTACTCGCCCAATATGCCTATCTTCTCGGGGATGAGAACCAAGTACAGAGCTGGGAACCTAATTACGCGAGATGGAATTCACTGTTCTCCCGCCTATAGGGAATCTAGAGGGGTTGTTCCCTTAAGTGTTGTCTCCAGGGCTTGGACAACGGGCGCCCACCTTCTCACTGGCCCGAGAAAGGTGTTGTGTATGATTGGACCATCACAATATGTTGTTCATTAAAGGAGCAGTTGGGACTTAAGGAACAAGATGTAGACACAGGGGTAAAACGGTAATTTGACCCAGTCGTGTCTACGAACAACCTGTGAAGGGCCGACTCATGAGCATTGGTTATATCAGTGGACACGTAATATTCTACACTGATGGGAGTACAGCTACAGGCTTTAGTGGAGTGTTACTCTAGCTAATGAACATTGGTTGACCGGGTCAAAGAGTTTGACTGGTTAATCTCAAATCATTGGAGCCCGTCACTGTAGGTCCATTAGGTCCCTTGGTTGGCTCAATCTGGGATAAAAGAAGGGTTAATGTTTTGGTATGAAATTGAAGTGTTCAATTTCACCTTAAAGAGTATTTATATCATATAGATAATATAATATATAGTTTAATATGAATGAGATTCATAATAAACTATATATTAGCCTAATTGTTGAATTAAAGGCTAATTGGAGAAATTGATAGAGAGAAAATAAATTAAATGTGATTCAATTTAATTAAATCCACAATTATTCCAAATGAGATTTGTAACATAAGATATGAGATATCTTATATTATATAATTATGTAAATGAGATTTACATAACATATGGTTGTGGTAAAATGTTAATAAAGTGAAGTTGTGAACTTCATCATTCCACTATTTAAACTCCTTTGCAAAAGGGTTTTGCAGAGCTAACCTAAGCTAAGCTTTGGAAGCTAAGTGAAATTCTCTCTTCTCTCTCAATTTTCTCATCTCTTTCAAAAACACAAAGTTCCCACCAACTCCTTTCTCCAAAAGAGAACAACCAAGAAGATCAATTGGTAGTGTTTGGGATCCGATAGTGGGAAGAGTTCGTGGAGATCGAAAAGCGCGAAGAGGTTGTGATCTACAAGGAGAGTTTGCTAAATTGGTCTACAACAAGTAAGTTTTCCTTCTTGTTGTAAAATTTCAGCATGTTTTAGCCTAGATCTAATAGTTAGATCGATTTTAATAAGCATGTTGCATGATGATATCATGACGATTTGATCGTCTTCCGCTGCGCGGGGATTCTCATTCCCTTCATAAATCTTATATTCCAGGACCAAGAGTCTTGTTTCAGTCCATAGATGGACCTTTTAAGCATGCAAACTTTTTGCTCTTGTCCTGGTTCAATGAACCCTTTGGGTTGGTCCATGTAGATGTTCTCGTCAAGATTGTCATTCAAAAATGTTGTCTTGACATCCATTTTTCATACCTGATAGTCATAATATGCGGCAATGGCAAGTAGGATACGGATAGACTTTACCATAACAACAGGTGAAAAGGTTTCCTCATAGTCAACCCCTTCAACCTGGGTATAACCCTTTGCTACTAGTCTAGCTTTAAAGGTTTTCACCTTCCCATCTACACCACGCTTTCTCTTGTAGATCCACTTACAACCTTTAGGTTTTACCCCATCAGGTTTATCTACAAGATCCCAAATAGAATTGAAGTGCATAGACTCCATTTCTTGGTCCATGGCTATGACTCATTTGTCTTTGTCTTTGTCAACCATCGCTTGATTATAAGTCGATGAATCCTCACAGTCGTCATCTGGTATAACAACTTGGGTTTCAGATAAACCCATGTAACGGTCAGGTTGTGTTATAACCCTCCCACTACGTCGAGGCATACTCAACTCTTGAGATGGACTCTTTTGACTAGACAAGCTAGTATCAAAAACTCTTGTTGACGTACTAGTTTTATTAACAACCTTTGCTATTGTTCTGTCTAACTCACTCAACACAATTTTACTTTTTGGTTTGTGGTCACTTATGTGGTCCTCCTCTAAGAAAATGACATTCGTCGACACAGAAACCTTATCTTCCTTAGGATCATAGAATAAACCACCTCTTGTTTCTTTTGAGTAGCCTACGAATAGACACAATTTTGAACGTGAATCCAACTTCTTTGGATTTGTCACAAGCACATGTGCTGGACAACCCCAAATTCTGAAATGACATAAACTACCTTTACGTCCTTTCCAAAGTTCAAAAGGTGTTTCAGAAACACTTTTTGATGGATCATTGTTTAAAATGTATACTGCAATCTCTACTGCGTAACCCCAAAAGGAACTAGGGAGCTGAGCATAACTCATAATTGATCGAACCATGTCCACCAAGGTTCTATTTCTCCTTTCCAATACACCGTTTTGTTGTGGCGTACCAGGAGCCGAGAGTTGGGATGTAATTTCATGTTCTATCATATAGTTCTGGAATTTTAAATCCATGTACTCTCCACCTCGATCTGATCGAAGTGTTTTAATTGTTTTACCTAATTGATTTTCAACTTCAGTCTTGAATTCCTTGAACTTTTCAAGTGCTTCAGACTTATGTTGTATTAGGTAAATATGCCCAAATCTAGAATAATCATCAACGAAGAGATGAAATATTCATAACCTCCTCTGGCTTTAACATTCATCGGACCACAAAGGTCTGAATGTATAAGCTCAAGTGGTTATTTGGCTCTATAACCTTTTCCACTAAAAGGTCTTTTAGTCATTTTGCCTTCTAGGCATAATTCACATACAGGTAAAGCATTTTCTTCTAACTCATTTAGATGTCAATTCTTTACCAATCTCTCAATCCTATTGAGGTTAATGTGACTCAATCTAAGATGCCAAAGATGAGCATTTTCTTTAGGAGAAAATTAGTTCGTGTACTTTTTATTTTGAATAATTCAGTGTTTAAAACTATTTTAACTGAATTAAACCATTGCAAATAATTCTCAAGAAGAGCAACACATAGTTTAATTTTTCTAAACAAATAAACACTTTATTCAATTCAAAAAAAATTGAAGTACAATGTTCGCTAAGGAAAGAAATAGAAATAAAGTTTCTAATAAACCCTGAAACTACATACATGTTATCAAATAACAGCTTTTCTTACCAGACGATTGCTCTTTATTTGCTCCTTTTCCTTTTCTTCTGTATCTTCTTAAGTTCAGAAGTATGACTGCAGTTTTTAGTTCTAGAGGGTGAACCCTTCTTAGAACTTTTGGAATGGACAAACATATTTGGCTCTCCATTCTGCTGTCTCTTATCATCCATAAGAAACTGATAATTCTACAGCTCATTTAGCAGAGAAGTCAGATCATACTCTATGTCGTTCATCATTGCATTGCTGCGGAATTGCAGAAAGCTCTTCTGAAGAGATTCTAGGATGAACGAAACCTGACTTTTCTCATCTATGACCACTTCGTTTAATTCCGCTATGTTGGAGTGAGCAATCAGATTGAGAACATGTTCTCTCACTGATGTTCCCTCCTCTATGTGTGCGTTGTAAACGTACTTTAGGGCTTCATGCCGAATTTGTTTGGATGGTTGTCTAGACAAATTTAGCACAAAATCCACAATCTCACGAGCTAAGACCTTGCCCTCCAACCTCCTAGCTAAAACATCAGGTATGCTAGCCAGGATATAGGCTTTTTCCTTTTCATTGGCATAGATCCAGCGGTCATACGCATCCTCAACAGATTGAGGTGTGTTTTGAGCAGAGAATTGAGGACACTCGTCATTGAGAATGAACTTAAGATCATGCGCAACCAAGATTATGTTGAGTCTATTCTTCCAAGTCATTATGTTCTCTCCGGTTAATTTTTTCACACCCAATAAGGAAATAATTGAGCTAGACATTTTGCTGAAAATTTACAAAACAACTTGTATAAGTTTCTTGCTATAATTGTCTAATCCAATCATGTTTTAGCTAATTATCAAATGATTCCTAGGTCATTTAATTTGCAATGATACTCCAAAGGTTTAGAATGTATGACACCAAAGGGTAATAAAAAACACTCCTCCTCTTGATCAAGACACTCTTGACCAAAACCTAATGCCAGAATAACTCTTATTCCTATAGGCTTTAGTTACCATTATTCGGTCAGGATACATACACTTTTTATGTACCTTGTGAGTGTAACCTTCTGTCTTTAGATCCCAGAGTCCCCATCCAATAAAATCCGCCGAAGGGAGGACTAGATTGAAAAACAGACTAAGGAAATCTTTATCCCTTTCGGGTGTCTATTGTGTTCGATCCCCTATGATCAAGCCCTCCGAAGGGATTCTCTTGTCCAGGCCAAACTAGCAGGCTGACCATAGTGATCTTACGGTGTAAACCGACTGAAGAGACCATAGGTTTTGTTTTCACTAAACCTGCTCTCACTCACTATAAGTACCCTCTCCATTCACCTTGATATTGACTCATACAAACACCATCCGGAGGGGGCGCTCCCGTTTGCGCCACTAGGCCAAGTATGAGTCTCACGGTGTGAACTTCGCGGAGATACGTAGGTGGAAAAATATGTATCATATACACTTTTCCTCCCACTGGATACTTTAAATCTATAGGAATCTTACTTAGGCTAAACCCGACTAATGGTTTTACCTAAACTTATCAATATAACTCTTATATTGATTTTATCCTAAGTTTGCTAATATAACTCTTTATATTAAGCCTAGGATTTCTAGTTTATTAACCCCTTAATAAACCCGCTGACGCTACTATAATTTATAAACTCTCTGATTAAAATTCACTCCCAAGTCAGTTCCCAAGTAGGGGTGTTCCGTTTCCGTCAGCTTAAATACCCTAGCCTAGACAGAACTTTCCTTAGACAGAGTTCCTCTTTTAATCTTTGTTTATAAATTACTTGGTTCCTAATTCTAATCTACTTAGAACTAGATAACCTAAAGTCTATTAATTTCAAGTTCTAAACATTTTAAAATTAATAATTAACCTTAGGTGACATGCATACTATGTCATAGTGCTTGATCATTCATCTCATGAATAATAAAACATACATTGCATAATCATCTCATGAATTATAATGCATGTCAATGTTGTCCATAAATTAATATAACACCTTATATTAATTATTCATGCAAACTATATAATACAACACTTTATATTATAAATGATGCACGGAAATGCTTAACCTAATGTGGGATATCTAAAATTAAAAGCATACATTATGCATGGTAATAATTACACAACAATTGCATAATTTAAATAGCAAATTAGACCAATTTTGGAACCCTAAAATTAATTTTAATTAATATAATATAATTATATTAATTAAAATTAAATAAAATAAATATAATTAAATATAAAACTTTTTTATATTTAATATATATAATAAAACAAACATTTTTCGCCCGTTTGAAAACTGCTTAAACGCCTTCGGCATTGCAATGTTGTGCCTTGTTCGTTTCTGCCCGTTGAAGCGTTACTCCAGCAGGGTTGCAACGCTGAGGATTGTGTTGCAACGTTGGCCCCTTCATGTCGCGCGCCTCAGATGCTTTAGCGTTGCGACGCCTGCGCTGGCGTTGCTACGCCTTCGTCTCCACGTCCTGGCGTTGCGACGCTCAGGGGATCGTTGCAACGCCGCACCTTCTGCAGCTTGAAGACCGCCTCAATGGCGTTGCAACGCTGGAGAACAGTGTTGCAACGCTGCACCCAATGCAGCAAACAGTCTCCACTGTTTTGGCTCGTTTTGGCTCCGTTCTTCTTGGAAACCACTTTATCTCGATCGACACAGACTTACAGACTCGATTTACATAATAAAATGCCCAAAACAATAGGTCATTACATTGAACAATTCAACGAAATTATGTAAATCTAAGTGCCAAAATTTAAAACATCTAATTTGCAAATCGTTTATTCATCACATGAAAAACAGTAAATCCCACCTTTTTCTTGATAACTTCTAGAACGAAAATTAAGAACACAATTGGGCTCTGATACCAATTGAATGGATCGAATCCCGCAGCGGAAGCGATTGTGAATTGCGTGTTCTTAATTTAGTTACAGGGATTACAATCAAGAACAAATCTAACTAAAATTAAGTATATATTTCTACAAGATGGACATCAAGAAATTACCTTTTGAAGAACTCTTTCTTCAAGTGCTCCTTCTCCCACGTTCACGATCTCAACAACTCAAACCAGAACGATCACGGACAATACCACCGAATCTTCTCCGTTGTTCTCTAGGTGAGGGAGGAAGGTGGGTTCCTTTAGGATGAGGTGAGATGGTTGTGAGAAAGGTTGTGTTTTTTTTTGTGGAACTTTTCCAACAAGATAAAACATTTGATAATCTAGGGTTTTCCAAGATTTTGCTTAACCTTCAAATTGTATCTCATGCAACCTTTTATAAGGAAATAGGATGGAAATTACCATCCTATCCTTCCTTCATTCTCTTATTAGTATATAGTTTATATGTGAATCTTATTCACATTAAAACCATATATTATATCAATTATATCATATATAATTGATATAACACCTCATATGTGAAATTGAACACTTCAATTTTATTTATAACTTTATGCCCTCAATATTACAATGTTGAGCCAACGGAGGGACCTAATGGACCTACAGTTCATGAGCTCCAATGATGTGAGATTAACTGATCAAACTCTTTGATGCAGTTAATCAATATTCATTAACTACAAGTCACTCTACTATAGACTTGTAGTTGCACTCTCCTCACTGTAGATTATATTGTGTCCACTGATATAATCATTACCCATGAGTCGACCCTTCACAGGTTTTTCGTAATCACGGCTGGGTCAAATTACCGTTTTACTCTTGTGATTACCTCTTTATTTCTTAAGCACTACTGATCCTCTAATGAACAACAAGTCTATGGTCCTACCATAGACTCATACCTCTTAGAGGGCGGGGCCCCGTTGTTCAAGACCTGGAGTCAGTTCTTAAGGGAACAACCTATCTAATTCCTTAGTGTAGGAATGAGTGAATTTCATCTTGCATAGTTAAGTCCCAAGCTACCTACGAGGTTCTGTCCCTGTGAAGGTAGGTTTATTGAGTCGGATACAGGCCACTCTCACCCATACTAGTCTAAGGACAAACTCCTATAAGAAGGAGTTCTTAACTTGCTCAGGATTCAGGTCGAGTCACTAATGCCCATCTATAAATTACCAGTCTTATCATGTTAACGGTGTTATCCTGATTAGACTTAATAATTTGCAGTCCGGTCTTGTAGGAACTCTTCATACAGGATGCCCCCACTCGCATGTCAACCACATGAATGAGTTGGATTACCTCATTTGTACTAATTACAAAGTGGGTCGCATCCATGGTGTTATCAGAATAAGGTTTTCAACCTTATTCTTATACCATAGACCATTTAGGTTATACTCTTGAACATAATCCAAATAGTGTCTACTACACTGATGTTCAAGATACATTATAACATTAGAGCTTAGTTTATTGTATTTATAAAGCAAGAATATAATTTTATCAAAACAAATAGCTGTTTATTTATTTGATCAAAATTACATAAGTTTAGGGCACAAATCCCAACACTTGTACCATCCGAGGTATATATTTCTATCTATTGTCATTTCTACCTTCGAAAATCGAATGTGTTCGATCGACTCTTTCATTCTGCAACTTGTTTTCTAGATTTCGTTTCCTTCTATTTACCCAACAACAATGTTTATTTTTAGATACGACATTTCAAAAAATTAAAGAATCGACAAAAAATGTTCTTCATCTTTTCCCTCAACTATTTCATTTGATAGTCTCATATCCATTCAATTTTCTTCGATCTTCAAAATTGTTTTATTTCCCCTTAGCCTCTATAAACTATGCCAGCAATGCTTCAATATTGTTTCATCTCTCATTGGCCTATCGTAAAACTATCAATGAGAGAGAATTTACCTTCGTGCAACCTTCATGGGAGAGAACCTACAACAAAGTGAACAACACGCAAAAAAAATCAGTCGAACTACTAATTGGGGGAATCGAATATTAGGAGAAATTTATTGGAACAAATTTAGGATGAATTTTCGGTCTGAATATAAATACAATTATATACCACGGGCAAAATGGGCATATAATTTTCTTCACACTCCTCCCTGAAAAATAGGTAGACAAAATTGCAATATGAAACCTTTTTAGACATTTTTCATTATAGACTATTTATTTTAGATATTAATTACAATTTCCCAATCAACAAAATCTAAGTCCATGTGATTGGGTCCAAAAGTCATTAAAACCCCAAAACCATGGAAAAACTCTATAAATAAAAGAAATTCCCTTTCATTTGAGAATGGGAGATGAGGTCAAAACATTTAGAGAAGAAGAAGATTTCAGAGGTTAGAGACTCAGAGAAGACTTAGGCATACATTTAAAGTTTCTTGAAGATTGAAGTTTGAAGACCTGAAGATAGAGTTTAAATCTTACTAAAGACTGAACAACAAAATTAACTCTTCTTGAAGATTGAAGATTGCAATTATACCATCATGAAGATTGAAGACTGAAATTAAAATGTCTTAAACACTAAAAATTGAAGACTGAAATTAAATTACCTTAAAGATTGAAAAATGAAATTAAATCGTTTTGAAGAGTGAAAACTGAAATTGAATCTTCCTAAAGACTCAAAAGGCTGAAGAATGAAACTAACTCTTCCTAAGATTGAACTTGAATATGCTACAAGTTGAAGATTTTCAACAAGCTTCAAGCTAAAAACCTTCAATAAGCCTACAAGTCGATGACCTTTAAGAAACTACAAGCTGAAGACCTTCCACAAAGTCAAAGTTCTGACTTTCTACAAGTTCAAAGTTGATGATTTAACCTCGAGAACAAGCGTTTAAACCATAGAGTCAAGTATATATATGAGAGAAATAATCAAAGGATTATATATTAGAGATTGTGCCCCACTATACTATATAAATCAATACAAATTCAAAGTTTTGTTCCACAAATTAAATGTTTTCTAGAAATCTCGTCGAACAAAATCATAACTCAGTAAATAAGATACCAATTACCATTAAAAGTCAATGGTTCAATTTCTCACTCCTACAATTGTTGAACTCCGAGAAAACAAAAGGAAAATTTTTGCATCTATTAAAATATTTTTTTCAAAATATAGGGTCTAAATCATATAACCTTAAACATTTAAGAATGTATTATATGTTGTGAAAATAGGATGGAAACCGGGTATAATTTTACCAATATTTAAATACTAATATAATAATAATAATAATAATAATAATAATAATATAATAATAATAGGAAATTAGAATTTAATATGAATATATATATAATATTAATAATGAGATAGTGAAAAATATATATGATATAAATATGTGATAGTGAAAAATTATGACAAAAATTAAATAAATAAATAAAAGAAAGTGGGTGAGAATGAAGAGAATTTGTCTAATTTCACCAAATGGATGTGTTTTATTTTTCCACCAAAAGCCACTATTTATAGGCAATTTGGCAAGGGTGTGTTGGTACAATTGGACACCAAGCATTGGTAAGAGATGGACACATGGAGGACACTATGGCTATGGAGACTTTGTCATTTGGAATGAGTATTGAAGGGCACATTGCATGGGCATCTATTATGTGTAATATTTACAATACTCCCCCTTAGATGCCCATTTATATAAAATATGTCTCATTAAAACCTTACTAGGGAAAAACCCTGTGGGATAAAAACCCTAGTGAAGGAAAAAGAGTACATATTTTATATAATACATTTACTCCCCCTCATGACAACATGACTTGAGATCTCTGAGTGTTCGCATCCCAATACTGTGAACCAATTTCTCAAATGTTGTAGTTGGTAATGCTTTTGTAAATATGTCCGCCAAGTTATCTTTCGAATAAATCTGTTGTACTGAGATCTCGCCATTTTCTTCAAGGTCATGAGTGTAGAAAAGCTTCAGAGAGATATGCTTCGTTCTATCTCCTTTGATATATCCTCCTTTGATATATCCTCATTTGATTTGAGTTATACATGTTGTGTTGTCTTCGTATAATATTGTTGGAAGGGGTTTGCTCGAAGACAAGCCACATGTCTCACGAATGTGTTGTGTCATTGATCTCAGCCATACACATTCTCGACTTGTTTCGTGAATTGCGAGGATTTCAGCATGATTCGAAGAAGTGGTCGTGATGGTCTGTTTTACTGATCGCCATGATATAGCAGTTCCTCCACATAAATAGATAACCTGTCTGAGATCTAGCTTTGTGTGGATCAGATAGATAACCAGAATCTGCATAACCAACTAGATCAAAACTAGATTTGTTAGAATAAAATAAACCCATATCAATCGTCCCTCGAAGATACCGGAGTACATGCTTAACTCTGTTCCAATGTCTTTTTGTAGGACATGAACTATATCTAGCTAATAAATTTACTGAAAATGCGATATCTGGTCTTGTGTTATTAGTTAGATACATAAGTGCTCTAATTGCACTAAGATATGGTACTTCAGGACCAAGTAGTTCTTCATTTTCATCTCGAGGTCGAAATATATCTTTCTTTACATCCAGTGAACGAACTTCCATTGGAATGTTCAATGGATGTGCTTTATCCATATAGAATCTTTTTAAGATTTTCTGTGTATAAGTTGATTGATGAACAAATATCTCATCTGCTAAATGTTCAATTTGCAAATCAAGGCAAAATTTTGTTTTTCCAAGATCTTTCATTTCGAATTCTTTCTTAAGATATTCTATCGCCTTGGATAACTCTTCAGGAGTTCCAATTATATTTAAGTCATCAACATAAACAGTTATAATAGCAAATCCTGACTGAGATTTCTTTATAAAAACACACGGACATATTGGATTATTTCGATATCCTTCTTTCAACAGATATTCACTCAGGCGATTATACCACATTCGTCCTGATTGTTTTAATCCATATAATGATCTCTGTAACTTTATTGAATATAATTCTCGAGAACTTGATTCATATATTTCTGGTTTTTTAAATCCTATCCGGGATTTTCATATAAATGTCATTATCCAGAGATCCATATAAATACGCCGTGACTACATCCATTAGATGCATATCAAGTTTTTCATATACAGTCAGGCCAATCAAATATCTTAACGTTATTGCAAACACCACAGGAGAATATGTCTCCTCATAATCTATACCAGGCCTTTGCGAGAATCCTTGTGCAACAAGTCTCGCTTTATATCTTGTGATTTTATTCTTTTCATTTCTTTTCCTTACAAATACCCATTTGTATCCCATGTGTTTAACACCTTCCGGTGTTAGGACTCATGGTCCAAAACCTCACGTTTTAAAAGTGAGTTCAACTCTGCTTGGATTGCTTCTTTCCACTTCATCCAATCCTTTCTACGTTTACATTCATCGATAGATTTTGGATCAAAATCGTCACTTTCATGAATAATATCGTAAGCAACATTATAAGCAAAAATGTTGTCAACAATAATATCATTTCGGTTCCATCTCTTTCCTGTTGTAACATAGTTTATAGAAATTTCATTATTATCCTCAAGCGCTTGATTTTCATAAATACTCTTTTGAGTAGTTGTATTCGGATTTCTTCCGGAACATCCATACCTTTCATTGAATCATTTTGATTCTCAACTACTTTTCTTTTCGAGGATTTTTATCTTTGGAACCCATTGGTCTACCACGCTCGGCGTGCTCCGCACTCATTATTGACAACTTGTTCCCGTGGAATATCAATTTTTGATGGAGCATTTCTTTCTTTGGTATATATGATTTAGTCACCCTTTTAGCATCTCGTGAATGCATCCGTAATTGATTTGTTATATTTTGCAAATGAATTATCTTTTGAACTTCAAGTTCACATTGATCTCTTCGAGGATCTAAATGAGATAATAATGATGCATTCCACGTAATTTCTTTTTCCAACTTCTTAATTCCTCCCTTAATGTTGGAAAATTTGTCTCATTAAAATGACAATCAAGCAAATCGTGCAGTAAATACATCACCCGTCGTGGGTTCAAGATATTTAATAATTGATGGGAATCATATCCAACATATATTCCTAACCTCCTTTGAGGACCCATCTTAGTACGTTGTGGTGGAGCAATTGGAACATATATCGCACATCCAAAAATTCTCAGATGGGATACATTTGGCTGTTGGCCATAAGCTAATTGCATGGAGGAATATTTATTATAGGCTACTAGCCTAATATGTAATAATGATGCAGCGTGTAAAACGGCATGACCCCAGACCGATGTAGGGAGTTTAGCTCTCATAAGTAATGGTCTTGCAATTAATTGCAAACGTTTTATAAATGATTCTGCTAGACCATTTTGTGTATGAACATGAGCTATAGGATGTTCAACATTTATCCCAATTGACATACAATAATTATTAAAAGTTTGGGATGTAAATTCACCACCATTATCAAGTCGAATTGTCTTAATTGTATAATCAGAAAATTGTGCTCTTAACTTAATTATTTGAGCAAGTAATCTTGCAAATGCAAGATTTCGACTTGATAATAAGCATACATGTGACCATCTGCTGGATGCGTCAATTAATACCATAAAATATCTAAATCGACTACTTGATGGGTTAATAGGTCCACAAATATCACCTTGAATTCGCTCTAAAAATGCAGATGATTCAATGCCCACTTTAGCTGGTGATGGTCTAATAATTAATTTCCCTTGAGAGCAAGCATCACATGAAAACTCATTGGATTGAAGAATCTTCTGGTTCTTTAAAGGATGTCCATGTGAATTCTCAATAATTTTCCTCATCATTATCGATCCTGGATGACCCCGTCGATCAGGCCAAACACTGAATATTTCTGGATTCATGAACTTCTGGTTCATTGTTGCATAACTTTCGATTACTCGTATATGAGTATAATATAATCCGTAAGAAAAAATCGGCAAGTGTTTCCATATATACGTTTTCATGTGAAACAATAGATGTGATATAGAGATACTCTATATTATTTTTACGATCGGGTTTCAACATGATAACCATTATTACGTATATCTTTGAAACTCAATAGATTTCTTTTGATTTGCTAGAGAACAAAGCATTATTAATTGAAAATTTTGTTCCTTTTACGCAAGATAAAACTTGTTTTTCCAAAACCTTCAATCAGTCCGCAGAACTCGATATAGTATTGATTTTGCTTCCAAAGATTGTCAATTTAGAAAAATATTTTCTGCTTATGAGTATCGTGTGCGTAGTTGCGCAGTCTGCTAGACATAAATCCTCATTGCTCATTTTCGGATTACTCAACATATTGAAATTGTCCATATTTCTTCATTGATAAGAAAGGAGAAGCGATTACAAAAAGTTCTAAATATATATACAAAAACAAGAAAAAAAAACATACTATAATTACAAGCAGTACTTAATTATATATCTTCATACAAAGCATCCTCTACTTGTTTGATTGCATCAATTTTCTCTCTAGGAGATTCAAAATAATCAGCCACATCAAGATGCACCATATTGGAGGGATCGAACACATCATCTTCTTGAATGACAAGATTCACCTTCACATTCTTCCCTTTTCCTTTTTCCTTCAGGGAAGCTTGATAGAGATCAACAAGGTGTTTTGACATACGACAGGTACGTGACCAGTGTCCAGTCATTCCGCACCGGAAACATTTATGTTCATCACCTTTTGAACTTCTATCTTGTGGAGCTTTTCCTTTATGATCATCGATTCGTGTGAGTTTCTTAAAATTATAATGCCCACCACGAAAATAGGTATTTCTTCCTCTCTGCGGTCCGAGCCTCGACCACGATTATTGAAATTCACAAAGATTCACTTCAGTGGAATGGTGTTGCTCGATTGGTCGAGATTCATGATTTTTCATTAATAGCTCGTTATTTTGTTCAAATTACGAGAAGACATGAAATTAGTTCGAATATTTTTAAAGCCTTTCTCTCGATATTGCTTCACGTTGAGGAGCATATTCGAGACATGAAAAGTGGAGAATGTCTTCTCTAACATATCAACATCGTGCAATTTTTTCCGCATAATTTTAGTTTTGAACTAATTTCAAGAGTGCGGAATTATATTCACTTTATCGATTTGAAGTCCCGCAAGCTCAGTGCATCCAATCATAAGGAGCTTTTGGAAGAATAACTGTTTTTTGATGATCGTACCTTTCTTTCAAACCTTGTCATAGAATGTAGGGATCTTTAATTGTAAGATACTCCATTTTCAATCCCTCATGAAGATGATGGCGAAGGAAGATCATGGTTTTCGCTTTCTCTTGATTTGATGCATCATTTCCTTCTTTAATTGTTTCTCCAAGATTCATGGAATCCAAATGGATCTCAAAGATCAAGAACCCATGACAAGTAGTTATTTCCATTAATATCCAGGACCGCAAATTCTAATTTTGCAAGATTTGCCATAGTAATACTATATAAAAAGAAATTTCATTTACATTAAGAAATCAATTAAACATGCAAAATAACATTTTATTATTTAAAAGAAATGACTTACCCAGAGGACCTACCTTCAGTGGAAAAATCGGCAGAGTTTCGTGCTGATAACGTGTTGTGAAAATAGGATGGAAACCGGGTATAATTTTACCAATATTTAAATACTAATATAATAATAATAATAATAATAATATAATAATAATAATAATAATAGGAAATTAGAATTTAATATGAATATATATATAATATTAATAATGAGATAGTGGAAAATATATATGATATAAATATGTGATAGTGAAAAATTATGACAAAAAAAAATAAATAAATAAAAGAAAGTGGGTGAGAATGAAGAGAATTTGTCTAATTTTAACAAATGGATGTGTTTTATTTTTCCACCAAAAGCCACTATTTATAGGCAATTTGGCAAGGGTGTGTTGGTACAATTGGACACCAAGCATTGGTAAGAGATGGACATATGGAGGACAGTATGGCTATGGAGGCTTTGCTATTTGGAATGTGTATTGAAGGACACATTGCATGGGTATCTATTATGTGTAATATTTACAATATTAGAAACTTAGTTATCATATATATATATGAGTTGTTAGAAAATTTCTGAATAATTTCTTGGCCATGGATAATTAATATACAATAGCTTTTGAAGAAAACCACGGTGAAACTTATGACATAAAAATGAAATATCTAATATTTTAGAAGTTCATAAAAATTATGTCACATCAATATGATCAAAGTTCAGTCATAAAAGACATCTATTCATTATCTTTATCTTGAGATGAAAAATTCAAAGTGTTTCACTCTAATATTTGGGATACTCAAATAAGAGAAATAAAAATAATAAAATTATGTCACATCACATTAACATACAAACTTATTAAAAAGATAAAGTAAGTTATGTTGATGAGGCAATTAGCTAGTTGACAGCTTACCACATAATATATAGTATACGCACTTTAGAATATCAAACTTACCTTTTAATGAGGATAAAATTGAGTTTTTTTTTTTAATTGAAATATACCTCTTTCTTAGTATATTGCAATGAGAGATGAATTTTATTAGGTATGATAGTGTTGTGAATGATAAATGATATTCAAAGTAAGATCCGCAAGATCTTGGGTAAAATATTTCATCTTATATTATATAGTTCAATTTGGTACTTGCATGTATTAAATTAACATTTTACACCAAAAAGGAAAAATGTATTAAATTAACATTTTACACCAAAAAGGAAGAAGAAGAAGAAGAAAAAGCACATGCATCAAACTGTGGCTTACATATTCTGGGTACTAGTAAAAGTGTTGAACACTTTACAGTTCATATGCACTTTTTTTTAAAGGAATTGTTTAAAACAAGTATAAGCAATTGTTTTTTTAATTCCTCATTTTTAGGAGGGGGGAATATTAGGTATTATAATTTTTTTATTTAAATAATACCAAAATATGTTAAAGCATTCTCTAGTATTTCGATCCTTGCAATGATTTAGTCTTTTTTTTTTTTTTTCAGAATTTGCAATGATTTGCGGTTTGTTTTATTTGTTTTTTTAATGAGGAATTGTAATGGGTAGCAAAATAGTAGGATATTTGTAAATCTAGCTATAGTTTTTTAGATTTGTAAATATAGCAAAAAAAATTTAAATCTAATTTTCATTTTTTTATTATTCTAATTTTACCCTCATTAATGTATCATTAGGATATCTGATATAGTTAATATTTGGTATATCGACAGTATATCAATAGGATATCTGATATAATTAATAATTGGTGTATCAATAGTATATTTGATATACTTTATATTTGGTATATATTAATCAACTAGTATATACCTATATAATTGTAACACCCTAGGCCCAGGATTCAGATCAAGATTTGGAATCCAAATTTGGCCCTAACATGAGATTTCTCTAAGCCAAGCACATTTACCTTTATAGTTCCTATGATTGAGTCATATAAAATTAGGAAGATGAATCTTGTTGGTATACCAATTCTTGTAAGCCTTTTTCATCCATATTTTCATAACTTTGAGATCACTTTCATTCAGATGTGGTCTCGGTTCATTCATGTACTCTTCTACTTCGAACATCACAATGTTAGTCGTATATTACTGATATACTATCGATACACTTCTTTTTAGGTATCATTTAAATGATATATTTATATATATCGTAGCGTATTATGAATATTTTTCATATTTGATATATCAATGATATACTTCATTTTAAGTATATTTAGTTCATCGATATATATAATTTTGAGTATATCAATAGTATATCAATAATATATTTCATTCTAAGTATCGAGTATACTAAATATGAATTTCTCATATATTACTAGCCAAATGTATCAATTAAAAAAGTCTATTGACTAAAAACTAGTAAATACAAACCATTAATAAAATAAAGAACTAAAATAAAGTATATCAATGATATACTTAATATTAATTTATGTCTTGTATATGAGTTACTGATAGACTGTTGATAAACTTCATACAAATATCAGCAGTATATCATTGATATACTTTATATTACGTATGTCTCATTTCATTTTGATATAAGTGAAATGTATCCGTAGCAAATCACTAACATACTTCATATTAGGTATATTTGATACATTGGATATAAATCACTATTATACTCTTGATATACTTCATAGCTATTTTTGATAAAATTCAAGTTCATTGATATACTTAAGTAAAGTGTATCAGTAGTATATCACTGATATAGGTCATATTAGGTATATCGTGGGTATATCAACAATATATCATCGATAGACGATTGATATACGTCATATTACAATCACGCAAGATTACACAAGACAGGTATTTTGGACATTTCGCTAACTCCAATTGGGTTGGACCATTTTTTTTTTTGCTATATTTGCAATAGAAACAAATGGTAGACATGCTTGCAAATGAACATTTATTTTTTTCCATTTGTGCACCTGCCCATTTTTAATTTAGTTTTTATACTTTTATAAATATTACAATATTAAGTTAAAGAATATTCTTGAATGAAAATCAAATGGTTAGCATTGAATTATTCTTAACTTAATCTTTTACTTCTATATATTATATATGTAGTCTTTGTGTTTCTGGAGAACATTTAGACGGTTGACTTCTTATATTGAGTTTCTTGAATTTCTATGCAACGAGAGAGAAAATATTGGAGTTATAAAGCACTAAAATATCAAAATTAGTGATTTAGTAGTGCAAGGTAAAACAAAATGAATACCTCATTAACTTGGGTTGTTGTAAACATTATCATGTAAATGTCCATTTCTACATGCCTCTTTGATACGGATACCCATATTATGTGGCGAATTATCCATAGCCAAAGTGTCTCACATGTGTTCAACAAAGACCGTAGATTGGTGTCCAAATGGACCACATCAAGCTTGCCTTTTTGCCTATAAATAGTGTCATTTGGTGGATAAATAATACATACAATTGGATGTGAAATGCTCCAATCCTTTCTTTCTTCCTCCACTCTCTCTCTAATTTTATCATTTATTTAATATTACCATATATTTCCACTATCTTTTCTTAATATTATATATATTTATATTCCATTTCCTTATATTAATGTAGGATTAGGGTAAACTTAAGTAAATTCTCTAGGTTAATCTTTTCTACCCTCATTTGTATTTTAATCCCTTATAAATAGAGAATCCCTCCCATGTATTCTACACAACTTTCATTCTAATAAAGATCCTTGATTGATTCTTGGAGAATTATCTCCTGTAGTCTCATTTAGGCTACATCAATTTGGTATCAGAGCAATCGCCTGGGCCAACGTTGACTGCCGCCGGTGGAAGACCCGAAAACTCTTGGTGACGCCGATCGCAAGAGGGAGCTTGTGAGTTGTGCTCGTCGCCAAACAACACACCTTTATTTAGTGGGAACCCTATAGATTCAAGAAACTTGAAGAATTTTTCAAGAATTTGCAAGAATGAATAATTACCGTTCAAAGAAGATGATCAAGAAAAAATACAGCAGTTGGTATGGGCAAGAAAGTAAAAAATACTCTCAAAATCATTGCTGGAATTTTGATTCAAGTGATTCGGAAGAGGAATTTCAACATCACAACGTTGCTCATGCTCGATTTTATCAAAGAATCAATCAAGATCCGCATTGGAATTTTGATTCTAGTGATTCTAGCGATTCCGACAAAGATTGCAATATAGTTTGGGACAAACTAACGAACCGACATTATCAAGAAATAGCTCTACTATCTAATCAAATAAGTTTTTCAAGAAATCGATGTGAGAATTTGGACTTGGATGATTTAGAGAGTGATTCAGAGGCTGAAACATTTTCAAGAAAACATCAATATTCGGATCAAACCATGCATTGGGAGGAATTTCAAAAGGGAATGGATAAAATCCGACGTCATTTGGAAAAAATTCAAGGAAGACAAGTTCAACGTAAAGAAGAATTCACGGATCATATGATAAAGATTCAAGAAAATATAGCGGGAAGACCTCTTGAACATCAATTTTCAAGATTCATGAATCAAGTTGATGAATGTTCGAAAAGAGAAGATTTCTACCATGGAAATATATACCAAAATCGTGGAGATGATCAAGAAAAAATGTTGCAAAAACAGAAAGCCCACCTTCCAAGATTTATTAGAAACCCTTTTCATCCTGATAAACTCCAAGAATGCCAAAATGAAGGTTTCTTGGTTCCAAATTCTAAATTTTCCAGCAACGAAGAAGAATATTTTCATGGATTTGATGTTAACAATTTTGATTTTTCCGACAAAGAAGAGGAATGTTTTCTAAAATTTAAAAATTATTTTGATGAGGAAGATGAAGTTGAAAAAGAATTGATAGAGGCAATTGATGACTCTTCTTTTTATTTGGCTCAATTGTTCTTTGAAGTTGAAGAGCAAGACTCTAGTGGGCATAGTTCTGTAATCTTTCAAGAATATGTACAAACAGAACAAGAAATTGAGAAGGAAAATGAGAAGGAAGCCAAACCAATTTCTCACAACAATCAGATGAGTTCAAATGAAATAGATGATGAATTTCTTTGGAATTTCATTGAATATTTTGACGGTGAGGATGAAATTTTATTTTGTTTGGATAAACTTTTTACTGTCATGCAAGACACCTTAGAGGTGGAGAACTATGAAATCAAAACCCATGAAGTTGAATTTGAGGAGAATTGTGTCGAAACCCGTGAGGTCAACGTTGGAAGGATTACAAATAAAGTCAGCATGGTTGAATTGGAAACTTCAAAAGGGTTTACAAGAAAATTCTCTCAAACATTCAATGTTGGCTTATTACATGAGAAAATTTTGCTTGAGTTGCAATTATTGAATTGGGAACCTCAAATTCTCGAAAGTTATTTTGGAAAAAGTTCTATCACTGGAGAGGAAGTTAAAGGACCAAGATTTTCTTCTTTGGTTTGGCCGACAAATCGAGAGAGTTTAAAGAAAACCTTCCACAAATTTCACATGTCTGTTCTTTTGCAAATTGTGAACAAGTTCGTCTATTTGGAGGAATTTTGGCAGTACCACAAGCAGTTGACTCAAGAACTTGCATTTCAAGAATTATTTTTCAGAATGATAAGCAATGACCAACTCGGTTGGCAAGTTGATGAATTCAGAAAGCAATTTTCAGTTGGAGTATTTGGCAACCATCAAATGATGCTTGTTTCTATTTTGTTTGTTTTCTTTTGTTTTCATTTTCTTTTTAAAACTCGAGGACGAGTTTTTTTTTTTTTTAGGGATAGAATGATGAAGGTAGGATTAGGGTAAATTTAAGTAAATTCTCTAGGTTAATCTTTTTTACTCTCATTTGTATTTTAATCCCTTATAAATAGAGAATCTCTCCCATGTATTCTAACAACTTTCATTCTAATAAAGATCCTTGATTGATTCTTGGAGAATTATCTCCTTTAGTCTCATTTAGGCTACATCAATTATTATTATTATTATTATTATTATTATTAGTATTAGTATTAGTATTAGTATTTAAATATTGGTAAAATTATACTTAGTTTCCATTCTTTTTTTTTACAACACGTTATCAGCACGAAACTCTGTCGATTTTTCTACTGAAGGTAAGTCCTCCGGGTAAGTCATTTTTTTAATGTTATTTTGCATTTTTAGTTTATATTATTTTTCTAATATAAATATAATATCTTTTGATAGCGTTACTATGACAAATCTTGCAAAATTAGAATTCACGACCCTTGACATTAATGGTAATAATTATTTGTCATGGGTGTTTGATGCTAAGACACATTTGGATGTTATGAACCTTGGAGAGACCATTAAAGAAGGGAATACGACATCCAGTCAAGAAAAGGCTAAAACCATGATCTTCATCCGTCATCATCTCCACAAGGGATTGAAAATGAAATATTTAACGATAGAAAATCCCTATGTCATGTGGAAGAGCTTAAAAGAAAGATATGATCATAAAAAAAAAATTGTTATTCTTCCAAAAGCTCGTTATGATTGGATGCACCTGAGGTTGCAAGATTTTAAATCAGTGAGTACAACTCCGCATTATTCAAAATTAGTTCAAAATTGAAATTATGTGGAGAAAACATTACTGATGTAGATATGTTAGGAAGACATTTTTTACCTTTCATGTCTCGAATATGCTCCTACAGCAGCAATATCGAGAGAAAGACTTTAAAAAATATTCATAACTCATTTAATGTCTTCTCGTGGCTGAACAAAACAACAAGCTATTAATGAAAATCTATGAATCTCGACCAACTGGAGTAACACCATTCCTTGAAGTGAATGTTATGAATTTTAACAATCGAGGTTGAGGTCATGACCGCGGTAGGAAAGAAATGATTATTTTCGTGGTGAGCATTATAATTATCTAAATTTCAAGAAACTCACACGAAATGATGATCATAAAGGAAAGACTCCACAAAATAAGAATTCCAGAGATGATGAAAATAAATGTTTACGATGTGGAATGACTGGACACTGGTCATGTGTTTGTCATACATCCAAACACTTAGTTTATCTTTATCAAGCTTACCTGAAGGAAAAAGGAAAAAATATAGAAGCAAATCTTGCTTATCAAGATAATGATATATTTGACCCATCCAATATGACAAATTTGGATGTGGCAGACTTCTTTGCATCTTCTGAAGAGAAGATTGAAGCAATTGATGGATTAGCAGTGCTTCTTTTGATTTTGAGAATGTTTAGTACTAATGTTCAGTTTTATGTTTTTTTAGCTTTAAACTTTTTGTATTATATATCTCTTATTGTAATTATGTTTGTTTAATAAAGAAATATGAATAGTTTTCATATGTTGAATGACTAAAAAATGAGCAATGAAGATCAATATCTAGCAGACTGCGCAACTACACACACAATACTTATAAATAGAAAATATTTTTCTAAATTAGCAATGCTGAAAATAAAAATCAATACTATATTCTGCAAATTTGATTGAAGGTTTTGGAAAACAAGTTTTATCTTGCCGAAGGGAACAAAATTCACAATTAATAATGCTTTATTTTCTAGCAAGTCGAAAAGAATATATTGAGCTTCAAAGACATATGTAACAATGGTTATCATGTTGAAACTGATCGTAAAAATAATATAGAGTGTCTCTATATCATATCTATTGTTTCACACGAAAAATGTATATTAGAAACAATGTTTGCTTTTTCTTCTTGATTATATTATACTCATATACAAGTAATTGAAAGCTATGCAACAATGAACCAAAAGTTCATGAATCCAGAAATATTCAGTGTTTGACATGATCGACTGGGCCATCGAGGATCGATAATGATGAGAAAAATTCTTGAGAATTCACATGGACATCCTTTAAAGAACTAGAAGATTCTTCAATCCAATGAGTTGTCATGTGATGCTTGCTCTCAAAGGAAATAAATTATTAGACCATCACCAGCTAAAGTGGGGATTGAATCACCTGCATTTTTGGAGCGAATTCAAGGTGATATTTATGGACCTATTAACCCACCAAGTGTTCCATTTAGATATTTTATGGTATTAGTTGACGCATCTAGCAGATGGCCACATGTATGCTTATTATCAAGTCGAAATCTTGCATTTGCAAGATTACTTGCTCAAATAATTAAGTTAAGAGCACAATTTCCTGATTATACAATTAAGACCATTCAACTTGATAATGCTGGTGAATTTACATCCCAAACTTTTAATAATTATTGTATGTCAATTGAAATAAGTGTTGAACATCCTATAGCTCATGTACATACACAAAAGGGTCTAGCATAATCATTTATAAAACGTATGCATCTAATTGCAAGACCATTGCTTATGAGAGCTAAACTTCCTACATCGATCTGGGGACATGCTATTTTGCACGCTGCATCATTATTACGTATTAGGTCAGTGACCTATAATAAATATTCTCCTATGCAATTAGCTTATGGCCAACAACCAAATATATCCCATCTGAGAATTTTTGGATGTGCAGTATACGTTCCAATTGCTCCACCACAATGTACTAAGATGGGTTCTTAAAGGAGGTTAGGAATATATGTTGGATATGATTCTCCATCAATTATTAAATATCTTCAACCCTTGATGGGGATGTATTTACTGCACGCTGATTGTCATTTTAATGAAACAAATTTCCAACATTAGGAGGAGGAATTAAGAAGTTGGAAAAATAAATTACATGGAATGCATCATTATTATCTCATTTAGATCCTCAGAGAGATCAATGTGAACTTGAAGTTCAAAAGATAATTTATTTGCAAAATATAGCAAATCAATTACCAGATGCATTCACAGATGCTAAAAGAATGACTAAATCATATATACCAGCTGCAAATGCTCCATCCAAAATTGATATCTCAAAGAAACAAGTTGTCAATAGTGAGTCTGGAGCACGCTAGAAGCGTGGTAGACCAATGGGTTCCAAAGTTAAAAATCCTCGAAAAAGAAAGGTAGTTGAGAATTAAATTGATTCAATAATAGGTATGGGTGTTCCAAAACAAATCCATAATACAACTACTGAAAAGAGCATTGATGAAAATCAAATGCTTGGGGATAATAATGAAATTTCTATAAACTATATTACAACGGGAAAGAGATTGAACTGAAATGATATCATTGTTGACAATATTTTTGCTTATAATGTTGCTCTCATGATATTATTCGTGAAAGTGACGATTTTGATCCAAAATCTATCGAAGAATGTCAACGTAGAAAGGATTGGCCAAAGTGAAAAGAAGCAATCCAAGCAGAGTTGAACTCACTTTAAAACATAAGGTTTTTGGACCAGTAGTCCTAACACCAGAAGGTGTCAAACCTCTGGGATATAAATGGGTATTTGTAAGGAAAAAAATGAAAAGAATGAAATCATAAGATATAAAGTGAGACTTGTTGCACAAGGATTCTTGCAAATACCAGATATTAATTATGAGGAGACATATTCTCCTCTGGTGGATGCAATAACGTTAAGATATTTGATTGGTCTGATTGTATATGAAAAACTTGATATGCATCTAATGGATGTAGTCATGGTGTATTTATATAGATCGCTAGATAATGACATTTATATGAAAATCTCGGAAGAATTTAAAATACCAGAAACATATGAATCAAGTTCTCGGGAATTGTATTTAATAAAGTTACAGAGATGATTATATTGAGTAAAACAATCAGGACGAATGTGGTATAATCGCCTGAGTGAATATCTGTTGAAAGAAAGATATCAAAATAATTCAATATGTTCGTGCGTTTTTATAAAAAAATCTCAATTAGGATTTGTTATTATAACTGTATATGTTGATGACTTAAATATAATTGGAACTCCTGAAGAGTTATTCAAGGCGATAGAATATCTTAAGAAAAAATTTGAGATGAAAGATCTTGAGAAACAAAATTTTGCCTTGGTTTGCAAATTGAACATTTAACATATGAGATATTTGTTCATCAATCAACTTATACAGAGAAAATCTTAAAAAGATTCTATATGGATAAAACGCATGGAAGTTCGTTCACTAGATGTAAAGAAAGATATATTTCGACTTCGAGATGACAATGATGAACTACTTGGTCCTAAAGAACCATATTTTAGTGCAATTGGTGCACTTATGTATATGACTAATAACACAAGATCAGATATTGCATTTTAAGTAAATTTATTAGCTAGATATAGTTCATGTCCTACAAAAAGACATTAGAACGGAGTTAAGCATGTACTCCGATATCTTCGAGGGACGATTGATATGGGGTTTATTTTATTCTAACAAAACCAGTTTTGATCTAGTTGGTTATGCAGATTCTGGATATTTATCTGGTCCACACAAAACTAGATCTCAAACATGTTATCTATTCACATGTGGAGGTACTGTTATATCATGGCAATCATTGAAACAAACCATCACGACCATTTCTTCGAATCATGCTTAAATCCTCGTAATTCAATAGGCAAGTCGAGAATGTGTATGGCTAAGATCGATGACACAACACATTCGTGATACATGTGGCTTGTCTTCGAGTAAACTTCTTCCAACAATATTATACGAAGACAACTAGCATACATAGCTCAAATCAAAAGAGAACCACATCAAAGTTTTTCTACACTCATGACCTTGAAGAAAATGGTGACATCTCAATACAACAGATTAGTTCGAAGGATAACTTGGCAGACATATTTACAAAAGCATTACCAACTACAACATTTGAGAAATTAGTTCACAATGTTGGGATGCGACGACATAGAGATCTCAAGTGATGTTTCCATGAGGGAAGGTAAATATAATGTATTTTTTATATAAAATATGTACTCTTTTTCCTTGACTAGGATTTTTTCCTAGTAAGGGTTTAACGAGGCATATTTTATAAATGGGCATTTAAGGGGGAGTATTGTAAACATTATCATGTAAATGCCCATTTTCACATGCCCCTTTGATACTCATGTCATGTGAAAAATTATCCATAGCCAAAGTGTCTCCCATGTGTCCAACAAAGGTCATAGATTGGTTTCGAAATGGACCACATCAAACTTGCCATTTTATCTATAAATAGTGACATTTGATGGATAAATAATACACACAATTGGATGTAAAATTCTCCAATCCTTTCTTTCTTCCTCCACTTTCTCTCTAATTTTATCATTTATTTAATATTGTCATATATTTCCACTATCTTTTCTTAATATTATGTATACTTATATTCCACTCTCTTATATTATTATTATTATTATTATTAGTATTATATTAGTATTTAAATATTAGTAAAATTATACCCGGTTTCCATCCTTTTTTTTTACAACAGGGGTAAATAACTTGTGGGTAAAGTAGGATTATTTGGTTGACTTATGAATTTGAATTAAAGTTTCGCATTACATTTCCTAGGTTTAAGCTAGGGTGGGATATAACTTACGAATTCATGACTTGGAGTGTGTGGAAGTTGTAGGATGTGGAACCATCCATTCTTAACTTCCTTTAATGAAAGATATATAGAAGGTTGTGGACGTTTTTTTTTTCCTTGAGTTCAACAACATTATTGAAGTGATGAATTTGAACTTTTAACTTCTTAGTTGAGAGGAGTTACCTATGAGTTATACTCACTTTGGTAGATTGGAGATTAATTGGTAGTTGGAATTAAGTACTCAAAACTTGCATAGTTGATTAATGACTAGCTTGATCAAAAAAAATGTTGAGATGAAGAGGTTCATAGAGCTTACTGTCACACATGTGCATGTCATTTCTGTTGGGATGTATGTCCTAATCTCGTTTTGTTTGTAATATTACCATTTGAAATTAATAAGAGTTATTTCTTTCATCACTTTGTGTCTCACAATTATACAAACTTTGTCCAATAAACTAAGCTCCAGGGTCATTGAATACATGAGAGAACTAGAACTTGAACGGTGTGTAGTGGACACACAGGGAGGATCACGTTCGAGTTAGTGACCCGAACGATCTACAGTATACGGATAGGGTTGGAGACCTAATCCTGGATACACTGTGGATGCGACCCGCTTTGTATTAGATACAATTGAGGTGATCTGACTCATTCATGTGGTTGACATGCGAGTGGGGCATCATGTGCAATGAGATTGTACAAGACCGGACCGTAAATTATTAGACCTGTTGATGTAACACCGTTAATAGTATGGGACTAATAACTTCGTAGATGACCATTAGTGGCTCGACCTGAATCCTGAGCGTGTTACGGACTCCTGTCTGCGCGGGTCTATCCTTTGACTAGCAGGGGTGAGGGTGGTCACAGTTACTCGCTCAATATGCCTATCTTCTTAGGGACAGGACCATGTGGGGAGCTGGTAACTTAACTACGCGAGATGAAATTCACTCGTTCCCGCCTTTAGGGAAACTAGAGTGGTTGTTCCCTTAAGTGTTGTCTTTAGGGCTTGGACAACAGGCGCCCACTCTCTCACTAGCCCGAGAAGGGTGTTGTGTATGGTTGGACCATTACAACGTTGTTGTTCATTAGAGGAGCAGTGGAGACTTAAGGAGCAAGAAGTAGACACAGGGGTAAAATGATTATTTGACCCAGCAGTGTCTACGAACAACCTGTGAAGGGTCGACTCATGGGCATTGGTTATATCAGTGGACACAACTTGTTTTACACTGACGGGAGTGAAGTTACAGGCTTTGGTGGAGTGTTACTGTAGCTAATGAATGTTGATTAACCGGGTCAAAGAGTTTGACAGGTTAGTCTCGGATAATTGGAGCTCGTCACGTGTAGGTCCATTAGGTCACTCGGTTGGCTCAAACTAGATTAATAGAGGGTTTACAGTTTTGGTATGAATTTGAAGTGTTCAAGTTCACCAAAGGGTAATTATGTCATTTATATGAGTAATGAATGACATATTATATAGTTTAATCTGAATGAGATTCATAATAAACTATAGGTTAGCCTAATTATCTAATTAGGGCTAATTTGGAGAAATTGGATTGAGAGAAATTAGAATGTGATTCAATTTAAAAATCCACAATTATACAAATGTGATTTGTATAATGAGATATGAGATATCTTATTATATGTGGTTATGTAAATATTATTTGCATAACCTATGATTGTGATTAAATGGTAAATAGGTGGAGATTTCAACTCCACCTATCACCATTATTTAACCTCTTTGCAAGAAGGATTCCATATGCATTTGGCTCATTTTTTGGAAATCTCACCAAAGAGCTCTTGTAATTCTCTCTCAACTTCTGTCTCAATCTCTTCTCCCTTTTCACCAAAAAACAGTCCCACCACTCTCCTTCTACCAAAGGAAGAACAACCGATAAAACCTTTTGGAACGTGTCCGGCTCATTTGTTCATTTGAGGAGATCGAGTACGTTGAGATCGTGATCACGAAGGGTTCGTGACCGGAGGAGGAATATGTGAAGAAAGGTTCTTCAACAAGTAAGTGTACTTGCTGTTTTTCTTCCTAAATTGTTTGTTTAGCCTAGTTTTTATGTGATAGAAACTGTTTTAAGAAAACATATTTCACAAGGATACCACGACGATTCGATCATCCTTCCGCTACGTGAGATTTCATTCCCTTCAATTTCGCCGTGCATAATAAGAACATGCAAGCTTATAATATTTGAATTAATTTAATAATCAATTCATATGGATAACAAAGTAGATGTGAATTATATTTAGGTTATTTAATGGATATATTGTGTAGTCTTGATTACAGGCCCAAGACTTTCTATATAATTGTGTGTTTTGTTGAGTAAGAACTAACCTATTGATCTTGGGATATTATGGAAATCCTATAATGAACTTATAAATAACATAGTTATGGTTTTCAATACACTATACCTCTTTAGCCTTTTATTTCTCATATGATTAGAGAGGCCTTATGTCTAAGTTACATAGTTAAGAAAGATCACAAACTACAAATTCTTTTGTGTTCAACATGATGGTTACAACTAATTCTAATCTCTTTTAGTTTTAGTTTTCTTCCTGATAAATTTTGTTAGGATTATTTTTAGAATTGAATAAGTACGATAAGTATGGTTAATAAATTCCAAATATATAATACATGGTCTTGAATTCGTTAGAGAAAAAAAATTAAGAGTACTCAGGAGCCTTATCATTATGAGGAGCAAGAATCTCACATGTATCAAAGGATTTTAGCCCATCAAGATAATAAAGATAATAGAGGCATCCATCAAAAGAGAGAAAATTGCATGTGAGACTTCTTTTCACACGCATTAATGTGATTTGACCCATGTTTTGAAATTAATGACATATGACCTTTTTTATACTGTGCATTCCGTCCAAATTATCATAAGGGCATCGTACTCTGACTCTAGCTCTCTCGCTCAAGTCTTGTTCTCTCTAAAGTTTCACTCTCACTCATGATAGTAATGAAGTTGTCGAAATTTTGGAAAAAAGAAACAAACAACAAAAATCGCACTATAGTTCTCGCTTTCGCTCTCGTTGTCTCGCTCTCGCTCTACCATTGTTGCTCTAACTCTTCTCTGACTTTTTTCTTGTCCTTTTTTCTCTACATTTTCGGGCACTCATTTGAGCGAGGTGAGAGCGAGACAACAAGAGCGAGAGTGTTTCCCCATACGAGAGCATAAACAAGAAAGACTGTTTCATATTACCGTTATAAGTAATTTTGGGCACAATGCAACGTCAGAATGAGTCATATTTCATTATTTTCATAATGCAGGTGATCAGTCATTAAAGCGCGTGCAAATAGGTTATCCGTACGAAAAGTCCATCAAAAGAGTAGAGTATTGGATAATTCTCTACTTTTAATGTACAGGTCTTAATTGTTACCCTTCTAAAAATACAGAGGCTAAATGTTTTTTTTAATAAAAAATATAAATACCAAATCATTTTTAATGTTTGTTTCTAAAATGTTTTAAAATGTTGAAGTAAATAGACATATACATATTTTTTAAAAAACTTATTTCAAAACTAAGACATTTTTAGAAAAAATTAAAAAAAAAAAAGATATTTGACAATAATAAACACTTTTGTTAATTTGAATTTGATTGTTAGCAATGATTTTTTTTTTCAGTACATCAACAATTGGGGGTGGGGGATTTGAAATCATGACCTCTTGGTCATAAGTCTTACTTGATACCAGTTAAGTATGCTCTTGTTGGCATTGGTAATGATCATTCTTATGGACACATTAAGAAAATGTTAAATTACAAGTTTAATTTTTCAACTTCGAGATTTATTTTTATTTGGTTTATGTTGTTGTCAAATTTTGGACAGAAGAACACACCTGACCTCCACGTGACAACGACGGTAAATTTATATCTCTAGGGGGGAAGAACGTGACCTACAAGACAAGAAAAAACCTGGGCAGTCACATCGGCTTAGATGCTTAAGTCAGAGAAGGAAGAAAAGTGTAACAAACTATAATTCAGTGAATAAGGGTTAAGTTGAGCTCCCTGTCTTTGAGTCATAATCTATTTATAGGATTTTTTATTTTCTTATTTCTTTTCAAATAAGGATTTAAATAGATTTTCCTTTCTATCTACGAATAAGATTTAAAAAGGTTAATCTTACCTGATTCCTCTATCTTACCTGATTCCTCTTATAATTCGGATTTATCTTCTTGGTCCAATTTCACCCACAACATTAGCCCCCCACTCCCTAATTAGGATTCATGGTTTGGCTTTGTTGTCATGGGCTATTGACATGGAGATTTATTTGGGAGTAATCTATCAAATTTTTGGAGTCATTCTTTACACTTCAAGGTTTGCCTCGAATTCTCTCTAGTTATTATTGTCCATCCTTATGAGGATATTCAGTCTCCTAGAGTGTCAATTTCTCTATTTTTTTTTATTAATTACACTTTGTAAGTTTGATGTCGCTTCAATGCTTTTCGCGATCATCTTTTCAACAAAACATGGTCGGCTTCGAGTATCAACATTGCAATATAACCTGCACAATAAATTTAAGTTACCTACTTTACTCACCTTATTTTTTACCGATGAATGGCGTGACTTGTTGTTTCCTCCAAGGATTATCTTATTGTTGGCTTTTGGGTATGAGATTTTGATTATCTCATCATCTCAACCACATTCGCTTTTTTCCTCTTCTTGGATCTTGTATGAGAGATGGTTCTTCTTCACATCGTTATTCTCTCTGAAGTCTTGTTGGTCGAGTTTTTCGAGGATTTTCAATAGGTACTTGTCCATGTTTTCAGATTTACTCAAGCACAAGGTTTTCCAAGCAACCGTTGTCGTCCCCACAGACGACACCAAGTGTTGTTGTCAAATTTTAGACAGGAGAACACACCTAACCTCCATGTGACAACGACGGTAAATTTATATCTCTAGGGGGATGAACGCGACGTGCAAGACAAGGAAAAACCTGGGTAGCCACACGGGCTCCAATGCTTAAATTAGAGAAGGAAGAAAAGTGTCACAAACTATAATTTAGTGAATGAAGGTTAAGTTGAGCTCCCTGCTGCACCGAAACAGATCACCTTAAAAACTCCAAGGCACAACTTTCACTATAACCATTATTTCTGATCTTCTTGGAAAAATCCAATGCTTAAAATTACCCAAAAAAACAACAAAACTAAAAAAAAAACAGACAACTATTAGAAAATATCTATAGTGAATCTGTGTGCGTCCTAAGGTACGAGCTCACTACAAGGATCTATCTTCCAGACGAAAAAATAGGCACGTACTCCCACTTGAACACGTGGTAACAACTAATATCTTCTTTAACCCTGAATCGTTATTCCTAAAAAAGATACACTTTTAAGAATGACTTAAATCCTCTATTCAAACATTTTTCCAAACTAGAGACCTTATTTTTTACCTTGATGACTGCTCTGATCTTCCATTTTTATGCATCCATTCACCTAGGCAATTTCTTCAATTCAATTATGTGTCTGGCTATTAAAGGTTCATGATAGTTATCAACTTTCTCTCCTAGAATTTCCAATTATTTCTAAATTGAATGATCCTTATCTGACTGATCAAACTTAGCTAATATTGTGTTGGTTCAATTGTACCTCTAGTACGACTATCTACAGCTTTAATTGACATCCACTATCTCTTCAAACCTTTGGCAACATCAAACCAACATTTGTACAGTGTAGATTTTTTGTGACCAACTGCCACTACTTGGGATCCTAACTTGAGTTTAAACTGGTGTCAGTCAAACTCACACATATAGTCCTCATTGGCTAACTTGTCAATGGAGATGAGATTCATCTTAACACTTGGCACAAACCTAGCTTTTTGCAGTATCAATTTATTCCCACATTTTGTCTTCAGACTGACGTCTCTAACTCTACTAGTTGTGGAAGTTTTACTATTCTCCATCTGCATTAGGTCATGATAACTCTCTGTGGAGATTAGGAACAAACTTTTATCTGAAGCTATGTGAACAGTAATTGCACTATCTAAAATCTAGTTAGATGAATTACTACAATTCTCTATGTTATTTCCAACACAGACTAAGGTACCATACACTGCATTTGCTTCATCCTTTCATTTCTTTATTGATCTTCTTTGAGTTTTTTACACTGACATTGTTCGGTTTTATGCCCTAAACATGTGGCTTTGTAATCAATTTTATTTATTTAATAAAATAAATAATTATTTTATCAGTTTTCTAGGTTCGCTTTAACTCAAGTCTAATAAACAAACGTCCAAGGTTATTTATGTAAGTTGAACAGTATGTAGTGGACATACAGTTGGATCATGTTCAAGTAATAACCTAAAGGGTCTATAATACATAGATGAGGTTGGGTACCTTATCCTTGTAACACTATAAATACGACCCACTTTGTATTAGATACAAATCAATTGATCCAATTTGTTCATGAGGAGACATGCGAGTAGGGGTATCCTATGCAATGAGTTTGTATAAGACTGGACCACAAAATAATTAATCACTCTTTGTAACCCCGTTAAATGAAGAGATTATTATTTCACTTAGATGACCATCAGTAAACTCGACCTCAATCCTAAGTTGGTTATGGACTCCTGCTTTCGAGGGATTGTCCTTTGATTTGTATGCGTGAAAGTGGTCTGAGTTGTCGATCCAATAAGCTTATAATTTTTTAGAAAAGACGGAGTGGAGAGCTGGAAGCGTAGCTTCACAAGATGAAATTCACTCTTTCCCATCTTTAGGGAAAGTAGAGGAGTTGTTCCCTTAAGTGTTGACTCCAGGTCTTGAACAACGGGACCCCACCCTCTCACTGACCTAAGAGGAACTTTGTTTATGGTCGGACCATAAACAGGTTGTTCATTAGAGGATTAGTGGTACTTAAGGAGTAAGAGGTAATTACAAGGGTAAAATGATAATTTAACCCATGTAATTATGAACGACTCGTGAAGGGTTGACTTACTAGTAATGGTTATATCGATGGATACAACTTGTTCTACAATGCTAAGAGTGCAATTATGGATCTTTAGTGGAATGACCCATAGTTAATGAATGTTTATTAATTTAATTAAAGAATTTAATTGTTGAATCTTGGATAATTGGAGCTTATAATTTGTAGGTCCATTAGGTCTTCCTGCTAGCTCGCCACGGGTTAAACAAAGATTATTTGATTTGGAAAAAATTTGAAATGTTCAAAATAATTAAGGAAATGTATATTAATTATATGATAGAATTGATATAATATAAAGTTAATTTTGAATAAGATTCAAAATTGAACTATATAATATATTTGAATTAGATTCAAATATTAATTAATGTGAATTGGGTTCATACTAAAACTACATGACAAAATTGATTGAATAAAATTTAAATTATGGGTTATATGAGAGATGTGCATTTGAATATGATTTAATAAGGTTTAATTAAGTACATGCAAAATGCAAATAAGTTTACATTTTGCAAAAATGGTTGAATGAGTGGGTGAGTGGATCGAGAAAGCTAACTCCATCCACACTCATTTTAAATAAATGCAAAGTGTTTCATTTTGGTGGCTTAAGGACTTTCATAAAGTTTTTTTTTTTGTCACATTTTTCCATAACATCTCGAATTCTCTCTAATCTTCTTAAATTCTTTTTTCTCTCTAAACTCTTTCAAAAGGTGTAAGGTTCTCTGTAACGACCCTAAAGTTTGAGGCGAACCTAGTTAGGGAAGTCACTCCGCCACGCCGTATGCGCTGAAATTTTGACAACATAACGGTGCAACTAGGAGGAAAAAAAATTCCTAGAGTCTAAACAATAAAATATACACTTCATAATCCTCAAAGAAATGTCCAACCTCTACCAAACTTCATATAATGAATAGGTTGGGCTCCAAACCTGAGTTCCAACAGACAGAAATAACACAAGCAGGCAAACAACCGAGAATAACCTGAATAAAACCTATGTGCTAAAGGCAAACACAGAATAATACAACCAACGAACCAAGGATAACTTAGAGAATAACATTTAACACCCATGCAACCAACACATGTAAGAACTGAGTCAAAGTCAAAAAGCATTCAAGGGACAACGACAATTACAATGCTTCCCAAGAAAAGAACACTAGGCCTAAGGATCGGGAAGAGCTCCACAGCCTCGCCAGGTCGGCGTTGTCGTTAGCCACCTCATGGTTTCTTACCTGTAACCGAAAACATCAAAGTATATAAGTGAGTATAAACATACTCAGTAAGCATCCCACTCACGTTCAAACAGCTAACAAGCACCAAAACAACTACGGTTTCACCTAGGATACAACTCAAGAAAGTCAAGACACCGTGCCTGAACCCGACACTCCTAATTTTGATCTCTAGTCTCGTAACTATGGTCGACGAATGGAAGTGAGAGTAGGTGACTCGCTCTCACGCCCTAACAATGGGGATTCATCCTCTCATGTCAAGTATACTAGATGGAGGGGGTGTGTCCATTCACCCTGGAGCTGATCGGGAATCACCCCTTAGCTACTCATCAGTCTAAGGATCGCGCCACCCCTCCTGCTCATCAAGACAACACCCCAAAGCCAACACGTCGAATGGAGGGTCTCTCTCCCAACCACCTGTCTCGTAATCTCGTTGCATGAAGGGTATCTCTTCCAATCACCCGTCTCGTAATCCCGTCAAATGGAGGGTCTATTTCCCAATCATCTGTCTTGTCGCAAACCCAAAGCCTGAGACTAACTTAGAAGGTTTGGAAGTAAGGGGTTCAAGTCCTATAGCACGATTCTAAAGTAACCTAGGCTTCACAACCTCTTGGGTTTTACTTATATCCTAGACATTTTCCTCATCGTCTACCCAACCAAACCTCTCACGCCTCACACTCTTGAATCAATCAACCCCTCGACACAATAAGCACAAGTCAAGAATAAAAGACCATATCGTTCAATAGCTCGAAGAATAGGTAAATAATAGAGTTCCATGACAAGATAAGTAACATCATTCAAGTTAACTACAAGTCAAGAATTCCAACTGCCAGATACATCAAACAACTATCACACTCAACCAAGATTAAACCACAACAAGACTTTCACAAAACAAAAACTCGTTTTTACAGGCACATATGCTACTAGGTTCGACAAGCAACACAACATTAAATGACCACTAGCCACGCAAGTCCCCTCGCTTACGGGCCTACGTGCGACTCCAAATGGCTACTTACCTTTAGGTGAGACCACGAGTCCTCTACTCCTCTCCAAGATTCGCTCCCACTTTGCCCCCACACACGTACCATCAACCGTGAACCAAAGTCCCGAATGTCGAACGAACCAACAGACCTAACGAGCTTTCAAAAACTACAACCTCTTCCTAGCGATGTCGACTGCCCGTCACAAACACACCAAACAACCTGAGTTTCATGAGTCACCAAAAGTTCAGGGTGATGAATTCAAAGGTCATAACTGACCTCAACCTAAAGCAATTCATAAAGTGGACGCAATTGTGAGCCTAAGTACACAAATGGAAACAATGAACAATATGTTGAGAAACATGGCTTTGAAGAATCATGCCCCAATTGCAACTGCAAACCATACTCCTAATCATATATGTGCTTATTGTAATGAGAACCACATCTATGATAATTGTCCTCATAACCTCGCATCTGTGTATTATGCAGGACATTCAAGACCGAATTTGTACTCAAATACCTACAATCTGGGATAGCAGCAACACCCCAATTTTTTGTGGAGTGGACAAAACGCAGGAAATTCGAGCCAAAATCAGTATGTAAAACAAGGAGTGCCTCCAGGGTTCAATAACATGCCACAACAACAATATACACAAAAAAATGCAATTCCAAAGATAAATCAACATAATCCCATGTGTGAGTCTTGTCTAAAGCATGAAGTTCTTCATTCATTGCTTTCTGCCAGAGAGGGTCAGTGCTTGCCTCTTTATAGAAGGTAGGTTCAATTGAGGGAGCAATAGTGGAAAAACAATGATAATCTTTGGAGATGATGAGGAGTTTCTCTTACCCGAGTGGAGCGACGAACATATGGTGTTGGATCAGGTTCAGATTCAACAATCACGACAGATGTTGGTTTTGGGGTAATCGAAACTTGTACAGATTGGTCAAGCATACGTACAAAATTAGACTCAGAAGATGGAAAAAGTTTATTAGAGATATCAGTGAAAAATGGACGGAGACTTAAGAGAGAAGTGTGAAAGGATGAAAGACTAGAAAACATGGTATGTTCCCAAAAAAGTAACATGACGAGATATGTGTAATTTATTATAAATGAGATCCCAACATCGAAATCCCTTATGTTTTGTTCCATAGCCTAGAAAACAACACAGACGTGCACGCGGTTCTAATTTTGTATGTTCATAAGGATGAAGAAGAACAAAACATGCACACCCAAAGACTTTAAAATGAGAATAGGAAGGAGGGATACCATATAATCGTTTAAAAGGTGTCATGTGTTGAAGAACTAATGAAGGGAGTCGATTGATGGAATAAATAGATGTAAGTGTTGTCTCACCCCAAAACCTTTCAAGACAGGAATCAGAGAGAAGTTGAGCTCGAATAGAGTCTAGGATGTGGTGATGTTTGTGTTTTGCTCGACCATTTTGTTGAGAGGTATGAAGACACGATCTTTGAATGAGTGTGCCCTGTTGGGTGAGAAAGGAAAGAAGACTGGAATTCTTATACTTCATTGCATTATCTGTGTGAAGTATTTTAATGGTTTAGGAGTATTGGGTGTGAACCATGTTAGCAAAATCAATGTAAATTTGAGATAAAGCAAACCGATTCTTCAGAAAATATATCCAAGTGAACCGAGAGTAATCATCAATAAACAGAACAAAATAACGATAACCATTGACAGTACTATTAGGGGCAGGCTCCCAAATATCAGAGTGATTTAAGCCAAGTGGAGTATCACACAAAGATGATGATGTAGAAATTGATAAAGCTGGTTGTTTTGCAAGTTTACTGTTCAAACATTCAAACAGACTAAACTTGGTGACATTATTTAAATTACTGACAAAAATTAAATGACGTAGTTTTTCAAAGGAAGCATGACTAAGACGGAGATGCCACTGATATATTGTTGAATCACTGACAAGTGTAGAAATGATGGATGGTGTGGTAGTTGAAGAGACATGAGCTCAAATAATCTTCCCACTTTGCGACCTGTGTCGATCATTGATAACTCTCACATATCAGAGTTATTTGGCCCATTGTTGATAACTTATTATTGGAAACTGAATAGTAATTAGGCAAAAGTATGAGACGTTTTTACAGGAATTATGACATTTCCTAAAAGCAAAAAGGGAGAGCTTATGTGTTATGATCTGACTACAAGGACGACAATGACGCAATTGCCAAAACAAAGGATGCAAACTAACGCAATTGCCTAGACGATGTAAGATCGGCCGCAGAAATTGTGGAAAAATTGAGTTGCAGAAATCAAGTCGAGAATGAAGGACGACAAAGTGAGCCTGTCGAATGAAAACCCTAGGGGCATGCAACTCTATAAATAGACGAGTAAGCGACCAAGAAGAGACACGGTGGAGAAGAGGAACACTGCATTTTTCAGCTTACTGTCGTCACTTTTCTCATTCTTCTTTATCGCTTTGTCAAGTAGTAGACTTGATGTACTAGTAGCAAACTTCTAGTTTTGAACATCTTCATTTTTGTTTTGTTACTTTAGATTCATATTCAACATTTCTACATTTCTTCCATTCTGTAACCCTTATTTGCAAACTTCCAGTTTCGACATTCTCCATGTTTGTTTTGTTATTTTAGATTCAGATTCAGAATTTCAGTATTTTCTTCAATCTATATCCCTTATCTTGCAAACAGTTGCTTGTCATTTTCAATAAAAGTTAGTTGTTCTTTCGATTCTCCAGTATTCTTTGTTCTATAGTACTTTCTTTATTTTAACAGTCTAAGTGGTTTTCTCGGTGTATGCTTAATTGTGGTAGATCGAGAGATAGAGCTTATGATTATGTTTTCGCAAGTTATGTTTAATTTTACTTTTGTCGTTTTATCCATGAGTAGTTAACTTTCCTTAGGGATTCAAAATGTGAATGCCCTAAGGAAAGACAACAAAACTCCAAAGTAAGAACAATTTGACTAAACCTCCAAGGAAGTCTACTTTTAGTGATCTGTTTATGGGAAGCCTTAGTTGGCCACTTAAGGTTACCTACCAAGCTTTAGTTCGGCACCAAAAGGGTTGAGTTGAAGTTGATCTCTCAAAAGTAATTGAGTAAAAAGGGCTTAGACATAAGACCTTAACTTGACCCTAGGCATAGGGCAAGGCTCCAAAACCTTAGAGTCATGTGCACAAGCATCTGGGATAGATTAACCATAGACATATAGGTTTAATCCCTCAGTCTTCTAAAGATACTTCAAAGAAGGTCGAATAGGAGTAGGGCTCGGTTTACTTCGTTTGGAAGGTTTGGTTGAATCACATCACTTAACAGTCGATTGTTGACGCAGTGTCAGGCAATTGCGTCGCAGCAATAAATATACGCAACTACGGGCAAGGCAGCGCAACGCAATTGCACTGTTTTGCCTTCTCACGTAATTGCAACCTATTGTCGCGCTATTATCGCGCTGCACTGCAAGACGTAACTGCAAAGCGAGGCAATTGCTTCAGAGTTATGTTGTCTTCCCGATTAGCGGACTTAGTATTTTGAATCCTTTCTTTCTCATTATTGTTATTTATTTGGAAGCAGGTTGTCAAAACTCTCGATTGATTTTATTACTTCGTTCCCTTGGGCTCGATACTCTGGAATACTTCCAATTTCATATTACTTCAATCGCGTGCGCTTGCACGTTTTCGCCCATCAATCATTTGCCCCGTTTTCGGATCCTGAACCTGACAACCATTAGGAGAGAAACAAACGGTTAGACCAAGATCACATTGATGGAGATCAGCTCCCCTTAAGCAGCAGAAACGTGTTTGGGAATCGTAATTGCAGGTTTCTTTTGGTTGAAAACAAAAATCAGTACTTTGGGAAAAAAACACAGTACAAACATACATTTCCTAATCAATCAGGCATGGAACTAATCATGCAAACATGCTTTAGAAAATTAACTGAACTAAAAGGGAATTCGTAATTACCTTTGTAGTTTTTCAAACAGCAACTCCTTGCTCCTTTTGCACAGCAACTCAGCAACGTTCTTCTCCTCTATTCTTTCTTCTCCACAGGGACAACACCACGAGGAAAACCTCCTATACTCTGAGTTCTACTTAGATCTTCCTTGGTGGGAAGGATCCAACAATTAGAATGTGAGAGAGAGGGAATTGAGAGAGAGAGAGAGTTTTTTCAGTGAGAGCAATTCTCCAATTGCACTGTGAATGATCGATCATCCATCAACTGTCACCCTTCTCCCTGTTAATCTATCGAGGGAGAAGGAGGGGCTAGTGGGAACATGTCTGGATGACACGTTCCCTCAATTTAATTAAAATAATAATTAAATCATATTCAATTATATAATTATGAATTTAAATAATATTCAATTAAATCAAATTAAATATCATATATTTAATTTGGATTAAATCACATTTAATCAATTTTTCCCTCTTACCTATAGTTTTAATGCACATCTCATGCACATTAAATTTTAACCTATAGTTTTCAAATATGAATCACATTCACATTTGAATTTAATATTTGAACTCTTTCAAATATTTAATTCTCTCATACAATTTAATATGAATCATATTCACATTAAATTTATAATATATAGTTCCAAATCTATATATTATATCGTATCTATATACATTTAATTTACACCCTAATAAATTTGAACATTTCAAATTCAAACGATCTAAGAACTCTTTACGAGCTAGAAGGTGGACCTAATGGACCTACAGATCAGAAGCTCCAACGATATGAGATTACTCGGTTAATCTCATTAACCTCCTAATCAACATTCGTTAACTGCGGGAACACTCCACTAAAGTCCCGCAACTGCACTCTTCTCACTGCATATATGTTTTTGTGTCCATAGATATTGACCAATAACAACAAGTCAATCCTTCACGAATGTTCGTAACACAAGCTGGGTCAAATAACCGTTTTACCCCTGGGTTACATCTTGTACCTTAAGTATCAGTGTTTCTCTAATGAACAATTTGTTTGTGGTCCTACCAACAAACAGAAGTCGCTCTCGGGCCAATGAGAGGGTCAGGCCCTTTGTTCAAGTCCCAGAGACACCACTTAAGGGAACATTCATCTACTTACCCTAATAGGCGGGAAGGAGTGAATTCCATCTTGCTAGGCTAAGTCCCCAGCTGCTCACTCAGTCTTGTCCCCAAGAAGGTAGGCATATTAAGTCGGCAAATCTGGTCACTCTCACCCATACTAGTCAAAGGACAATCTCTCGCAAACGGGAGTTCGTAACTTGCTCAGGATTGAGATCAAGCTGCCTAGGTCATCCTAGTGAAATAGAAACCTAACTAGTCAACGGAGTTACATCTAGTGGTTACTATTTCGTGGTCCGGTCTTATGTAATCTCATTACATAGGATATCCCCACTCACATGTCATCTACACGAACACGTTAGGATCACAGTGTTTGTATCATCTACAAAGTGGGCCACATCCATAGTTTTACCAGGGTAAGGTACCCAAACCTTATCTCCTTACTATAAACCCTTTAGGTTGTATCTCGAACCAAGATACTTTATATGTATACTACATTCAGTTAAAGATACATTTTACAGCCTTGGATTTTTAGTTTATTGGATTTAGGGTTAAAACAATGGCAATATCGAACAATAACTCTTTATTGAAATAATAACACTTTGTTATAAAAATTACAAAAAAATTACAAAAAAATTACAAACTACGAGTTTTAGGGCACAAACCCCAACAAACTCCCAGTTGAACTAAAACTCTAGTGGGGGACCTAGACTTTCCAGATGAACCGCGAACACTTTAGCCGTGAGAGTCTTTGTAAACGGGTCAGCAATGTTGTGCTTCGAAGCGATCTTCGCCATTTAGCTCCCCCGTTAAGGGTGAAAACTAATCCCAATGTGGATTTCCTAGAATCCTTAACGGTCTGAAAATCAGAATCAGTGTATCTAGTAAGCATCAAATCCTTAGTCCCATACACAAGTGTATAGTCCCTCGTTCTCCTAAGATAGTTAAGGATACTCTCGTCAAGATTACCATTCAAAAAGGCAGTCTTGCCGTCCATTTGCCAAATCTCATAATATTAAAATGTGGCTATGGACAAGAGTATCCTAATAGACTTCAGCATAGCAACAGGGGAAAAAGTTTTCTCATAGTCAACTCCTTCCCTTTGGGTAAAACTCTTTGCTAAAAGTCTAGCCTTAAAGGTTTGTACCTTTTCGGCTGCATCTCTCTTTCTCTTGTAGATCCATTTACACCCTATGGGTGTTGGGATGCATGTCCTCATCTCGTGTAGTTTGTAATATTCCAATTTGTAAATGAATAAGAGTTATTTATTTCAACATTGTGTAATAAATAAGAGTTATTTATTTAAACTTTGTGTCTCGCATTTTTCATAAACTTAATCCAATAAACTAAGCTCCAGGGTCATTGCATTATGAGAGAACTAAGAACTTGAGCGGTGTGTAGTGGACACGGGGGAGGATCACGTTCGAGTTAATGACCCGAACGGTCTCTGATATATGGATAGGGTTGGAGACCTAATCCTCGGATACACCGTGGATGCGCCCGCTTTGTATTAGATACAAACGAGGTGATCGACTCGTTCATGTGGTTGACATGCGAGTGGGGGCATCCGCGCAATGAGATTGTACAAGCCGGACCGTGAATTATTAGACTTACCGATGTAACGCGTTAATGAGATAGAGCTAATAAATTCGTAGATGACCATGAGTGACTCGACCTTAATCCTGAGTGTGTCACGGACTCCTATCTGCGGGGGTCTGTCCTTTCACTAGTACGGGTGAGGGTGGCCACTGTTGCTCGCCCAATATGCCTATCTTCTCAGGGGAAGGACCACGTGGGGAGCTAGGAACTTAACTACGTAAGAAGGAATTCACTCGTTCCCAACTTAGGGAAACTAGAGGGGTTGTTCCCTTAAGTGCTGTCTCCAGGGCTTCAACAACGGGGCCGCACTCTCTCATTGGCCTGAAAGGGTTGTTGTTTATGGTTGGACCATGCAACGTAGTTGTTCATTAGAGGAGCAGTGGGACTTAAGGAGCAAGAGGTAGACACAGGGGTAAAACGGTAATTTGACCCAGCTGTGACTACGAACAACCTTTGAAGGGTCGACTCATGGGTATTGGTTATATCGATGGACACAACTTGTCCTATAGTGATGAGAGTGCAACTACGAGCTTTAGTGGAGTGTTACCGTAGCTAATGAATGTTGAATAACCGGGCCAAAGAGTTTGACAGGTTAGTCTCGAATCATTGGAGCTCGTCACGTGTAGGTCCATTAGGTCTCTCGGTTGGCTCAAATTGGACAAATTGAGGGTTTACAGTTTGGTGTGAATTTGAAGTGTTCAAATTCATTATTTGGGTATTTATGTCGTTTATATGAGATATAGATGACATAATATATAGTTTGATGTGAATGAGATTCATAATAAACTATAGTATAGCTTAATTGATTAATTAGTGCTATTTGGAGAAATTGAATTGAGAGAAATTAAATTGAATGTGATTCAATTTATAATTCCACATTTATGCAAATGAGATTTGTATAATAAGGTATGAGATACCTTATATTATATAATATGCAAATGTGATTTGTATATTATATGGTTGTGGTAAAATTGTGATTTGGTGGAGGTTTTAACTCCATCACATAATAGTATTTAAAGGCTTTGCAAGAAGCCTTTGATATGCCATTTGCCATTTTTTGGATTTCCATCCAAAGAGAGCAAAGCAATTCTCTCTAGAATTCTCTCATCTCTCTAACATTTCTCCTCACCCAAAACCAAAGGGAGTCCCACTCACTCTCCCTCAACCTCCCGAGAACAACCGAGAACACCCTTTGGAGGTGTCTCCCTGTTCGGATCGAGGATCGAGTTCGAGGAGTTCGTTGGTACGAGAGAGATCATGATCGGAGAAGGATAAAACGTTGAAGAAGTGTTCTTCAAGAGGTTAGTATCCATTATACTTACTGTTTTCTCTATTATTTTGCATGTTTAGCCTAGGATCTATGAGATAGATTTAATTTTAAGATAAGAATTACACAACGGATCAACGATGTTTCACAACGTCTTCCGCTGCGGGAATTCAAAATCCCTTCAGGTCTCACCCCTTTAGGTTGGTCTACAAGTTCCCATACTGAATTGAAGTACATTGACTCCATTTCAAGGTCCATGGCTTTGATCCATTGGTCATTGTCTACGTCATTCATTGCCTGTCTATAAGACAATGGATCTTCTACGTCGTCATCAGGTATGACGACTTGAGTTTCAGCTAAACCCAAGTAGCGGTCAGGTTGGGAAACAACCCTTTCACTGCGTCGAGGCATTCCCAACGATTGAGAAGGACGAGACTGACTTGATGTGTTGGCTTTCTTCATTAGCTCTTGATGAAGGTCCAACTTGATCAACAACTCTTGTTGGTTCATCTGTAGCTTCATTTAGTACTAGTTTACAACATGGTTTATGGTTCCTCATGTGATCTTCCTCCAAGAAAGTGGCGTTTATCGATACAATCACCTTTTTTTCTTGTGGGTCATAGAAAAGACCACCTCTCGTTTCTTTGGGATAGCCAACAAATTGGCATAATCTTGAACGATGTTCCAGTTTCTTTGGGTTTGTCACTAACACTGTGCCAGACAACCCCAAATCTTGAAGTGTTGTAAACTAGGTTTATGCCCGTTCCACAATTCAAAAGGTATTTCTGAAACACTCTTTGATGGAATAGTGTTCAAGATTTGAACTGCAGTCTCTACTGTATATCCCCAAAACGAGGCTGGCAATTGAGCATAGCTCATAATAGATCGAACCATGTCCAACAAGGTTCTAGTTCTCCTTTCTGACACACCATTTTGTTGTGGTGTATTAGGTGTTGAGAGTTGAGATTTAATTTCATGTTCTATCAAATAGTCCTGGAATCTCAAATCCATATACTCCCCACCTCGATCGGATCGAAGTGTTTTAATGGTTTTCTCTAATGCATTCTCTACTTTAGCCTTATACTCTTTGAACTTTTCAAGGGCCTCAGACTTATGATGCATTAGCTATAGATAACCATATCTCGAATAATCATCTATGAAAGAGATGAAATATTTGTACCCTCCTCGAGTTTTAACATTCACCGGACCACAAAGATCCGAATGTATAAGTTCTAAGGGTTTTGTGGCTCTATAACATTTTCCAGTAAAAGGTCGCTTACTCATTCTACCTTCCAAGCAGGATTCGCAAGGAGGTAAGGAATCGTCTTCTAACTTGTTTAGAAGTCCATTGTTAGATAGTCTCTCAATCCAGTTGAGATTTATATGACCAAGTCTAAGATGCCATAGATAGGTATTATTATGAGAAATTCTTTGCCTTTTACTTTGAGTATTAGCAGTTTTAAACATCTCATGATTCAAAATTGCTTTAGTTCGATTTGGTTTAAGTACTTATAAGCCATTTTCTAACTTAGCAGAACAAATATTGACACACTTTTTCGAAATGAACGCTTCATTGATAGAAAAAGAAATACAATATCCAAGTTCAATTAAACAAGAGATAGAAATTAAGTTCCTCTTAATCTTGGGAACTATATACAGATTTTCTAAAAAGATAAATATATCCCTAAAAAATAGCTTGGCATCTCCCACTGTACGAGCTGAGACGACGTCTCCTGTTCCGAGCCAAAGCGTCATCTCACCCTCTTCGAGCTCCTTGAAGGAACTAGTTTCCTGAAAATAAGAGCAAACGTGATTAGTGGCTCATAAATCAAGTATCCAGGTAAAATCATTATTTTCCACTAAACAAATTACAAGAATAAGTAAATCGGATTTACCTTTCTTCTCTTTGAGCTCAGCAAGGTATTTTCGGCAGTTTCGTTTCCAGTGCCCGTCCATGTTGCAGTGGAAACACTTTCTTTTGTCTTCAACCTTGGCTTTTCCGTTGCCTTTATCAGCAGCAGGTGCCTTCCTTTTCCCTCCTATCTTCTTCTTTTGGGTCTTCTAAAGCCCAGAAGATGAACTACTGGACTTAGTCCTAGAGAATGAACCCTTCTGGAACCTTCTAGAATGGGCACACATATTTGTTTCTCCATCAGCCTTTCCCTTATTCATCATAAGAGACTGGAAAGTTTGTAGTTCATTAAGGAGAGTAGTCAGGTTATACTCTATCTTGTTCATCACCGCATTGCTGCGGAATTGCAGGAAACTCTTCGAAAGAGATTCCAGGATGAATGAGACCTGACTTTACTCGTCTATGACCGCGCGCGTTCATTTCAGCCAGGTTGAAGTGGACCATCAGATCGAGAACGTGTTCTCTCATCGACGACCCCTCCTTCATACGGGAGTTATAAACGTACTTCAGAGATTCGTGTCGAAGTTGTCCAGACGGTTGTCCAAACATATTCTGCAACGAACTCATGATCTCATGAGCTGAGACCATGTCCTGGTGCTTTTTGGCTAGAATTTTTGAAACACTAGCCAAAATGTAGACCTTGGCCTTATCATTGGCCTTGATCCAGCGGTCATACGCATCCTTAACAGATTGAGGAACGTTTCGAGCAGGGACCTGAGGACATTTCTCACTCAGTACAAATCGAAGGTCGTCAACAACAAGAATCGTATTCAGGTTGGACCTCCACGTAGGATAGTTTTGCACTAGTTAAACGTTCTCTTTTCAGTATGCTATGATTTAGGACGACATGCTGAAATTCCAAAAGTAGTTCTAATTAGTTATGTCTTTAACACATTATAAACCAATCAAATTTGAGCAAAATTATTAAAGAACCCTAGTGTTCAAAATAAACCTTTAATTTTGCAACGATACTTCAAGGGTTTAGAACAAAAGCCACCGTCGGGTGGTCAGTCACTCCTCCCCTGAATTGAGACTATCTTAGCCAATTCTCACTACCAGAACATCTGATGTCCCAATGATCCTTAGCTACCGTTTGTTTGGTCAAGGACTTGTTAACTATCTTAACTTATCCCGTAAATGTGACCGTACCATTTTCAGATCCAATAGGTCCGAGCCAACAGGCTACTATTAAGAAAGACAACTATTGGCAAATTACCTAAGAGACCCTATCCATTTCTGGAGTTCGCGGTGTTCAGATCCCTATAGTCAGGCCCTCCGTAGGGTTTGGCTGTTCCAGGACAACTTAGCAAGCGGACTAGAGAAATCTCACGGTGCGACCTAATGGAGGAGGTCGTAGGATACGTTGACACGCATCCTGCTCTCATTTACTATGGATACTTCCCTCATTCACCTTGGTATTAAACCATGCAAACACTTACCATAGGGGGGACACCCTATTGACGCCACATAGTCGAGCATGGAACTCACGGTGTGAACTCTTGAGGACGTGAGAGTAAACTTGATGCGAACATCTCGTTTTCTCCCACTGAAGCTCCTAAGGTTAGGGTGTAGGTTTAACTTAGTCGGATTCTGGCTAAAAGAATCTATCTAAGTTTATGCCTATTATAACTATTATAACTAGGTCTTTTAACCTTATGTCTAAGTGAATAAACATTTTAGTTACCTAGATATATGGCTATGGTTAATTCAACTCAAGCTCTGGGTCAGTTCCCATGTAGAAGGTGTTCTGTTAACCGTCAGCTTAAGTACCCCCAACCTTAGACATAACTTGACCAGTAGGGTTCCCTTATAACCATAGTTCTATTGTCCTACTATATTTTAAACTATTTAAAATACTATGTAAGACAAACTTCTAATCGTATTAGAAAATAAAAACTTAGGCTAAAATAATTTAAAATTAATTTAATTTTAACCCAAGTTTCTATGTTTGCATGCAATTCTTTGTAATAGGTTATGGTTTCTAAAATCCCTTTAATTTTATAACTCTTATAAATTTTAATAATTAACCTATGATAAGGAACTATATTTTAAAACCAAATTGGAATTATAAAATTATTCAACTAATTGAATAATTAAATTACTTATAAAAAATAACAATTATTTTAAACTAAGTAATTTCATGCTCCATGCAATTTATTTTCCATACTATCTAATTATAACAATTATAAATAAATACTTATGAAAAATAAATTAGATCATGCTTTTTTACCATATTTATATAACAATTATACAAATAAAATGCATGAACATGCTTATCCTAAGGTGGAAAAAATTCTAAATGACATTCATAAAGAAAAATAACTGTAAAACTGGAATAATTTGGCCCCTAAAGTGCAAAATAATAAAATTACACTAATCTTATTACAAAACCGGTCCAACACTCCTTGAACCGGGTTCAAACCGCTGGAACCGGACTAAAAACCAACCGAACCGCCCAGACCGGTCTGCAACTTCAGTTTTTGCATCACGGGCGTTGCAACGCTGATGGGAGCGTTGCAACGCCAGCTTCATCTGCGTGCGCGCCTAGCATTTGGGTAGCTTTGCAACGCTGAGGGGTAGCGTTACAACGCTTCTGACCCCTGAAGATTCTGCATCGATAGGGAGCCTCGGTGTCGACGTCGTTACTCAGTGTTGCAACGCTGATGAACGACGTTGCAACGCTGCTTGTAGCGTTGCAACGTTGGTTCTTTGGCAGCAACAAATTCCTTCGAACATAGCAGCTTCAATCCCCAAATTCTCCCTCGATACTCATCCGAATTGCATGAAACTTGTCCCGAACGACTCTTAACTCGATTACAGACTCGATTATGCACTTAATTGCCCAAAAACACAGGGGCCTTTACATTTAATTTGATCAAATCAAAAGAAACTAAGGCCAAAATATTCCTAAACAGTTTTACAGCAAACCAAAATAAATTTCCACCTGGCCAATGCAAATTTGTTTCAACCAAAACAAAACAAGCATTGCTCTGATACCAATTGATGGAGATCGGATCCCCTTGAGCAGCGGAAACGTGTTTTTGAATCGTAATTGCAGGTTTATTTTGGTTGAAAACAAAAACTAATACATTGGGAAAAAACACAGAACAAGCATACATTTCCTAATCTAATTAGGCATGGAACTAATCATGCAAACATGCTTTAGAAAATTAACTAAACTAAAAGGGAATTCGTAATTACCTTTGTAGTTTTTCCAACAGCAACTCCTTACTCCTTTTGCACAACAACTCAACAACGTTCTTCTCCTCTGTTCTTTCTTCTCCACAGGGACAACACCACGAGAAAAACCTCCTATCCTGTGAGTTCAACTTAGATCTTCCTTGGTGGGAAGTATCCAACGATTGGAATGTGAGAGAGAGGAAATTGATAGAGAGAGAGAGTTTTTTCAGTGAGAGCAAGTCTCCAATTGCACTGTGAATGATCGATCATCCATCAACTGTCACCCTTCTCCCTGTTAATCTATCGATAAGGAGAAGGAGAAGGATAGTGGGAACGTGTCTGGATGACACGTTCTCTCAATTTAATTAAAATAATAATTAAATCATATTTAATTATATAATTCTAAATTTAAATCACATTTAATTAAATCAAATTAAATATCATATATTTAATTTGGATTAAATCACATTTAATCAATTTTTCCCTCTTACCTTTAGTTTTAATGCACATCTCATGCACATTAAATTTTAACCTATAGTTTTCAAATATGAATCACATTGACATTTGAATTAAATATTTGAACACTTTCAAATATTTAATTCTCTCATACAATTTAATATGAATTATATTCATATTAAATTTATAATATATAGTTCCAAAACTATATATTATATTGTATCTATATACATTAAATTTATTCCCTAATAAATTTGAACATTTCAAATTCAAACTGATGGAGATCGAATCCTCTTGAGCAGCAGAAACGAATTTGGAGTCGTAATATGCAAGATTGTTTTGCTTGAAATGCAAAAACCCATACATTTATAAAACAAAACAAACATGGAATTCTAATCTAATTAGACATCGAATATTGCATACAAACATACTAAGTTTAACAATTAAACTAAAAGAAGAAGAAGTGTTACCTTTGTAGATTCGCAGCAACTCCTTGCTCCAAGCTTTTTCAGCAACACAGCTACCCAGAAAACTTTGTTTTTCTCCAACAGGACAACACCACTTGGAAAACCTTCTATCCTCTGAGTTCTACTTAGACCTTTACCTTTGGTGGGAAGAAATTCCAACAATTGGAAGGTTTTTGGGAAAAATAGAGAGATGAGAGAATTCTAGCTACTATGTGTTTGCAATTCGCCAATTGCAAAATCAACCAACGGTTGATCATCAACCCCATTCTCCCTGTTAAGCTATCGATTAGGGAGAAGGAGAGGGGTAGTGGGAACGTGTCTGGATGACACGTTCCCTCATTTTATTATTAAAATAATAAAATAATAATAATTAAATCATATTTAATAAATAAATTAAATATCATATATTTAATTTGGATTAAATCACATTTAATCAATATGTCCCTCTAACCTATAGTTTTAATGCACATCTAATGCACATTAAATTTAACCTATAGTTTACAAATATGAATCACATTCACATTTGAATTTAATATTTGAACTATTTCAAATATTTAATTCTCTCACATAATTTTAATATGAATCATATCCACATTAATTTTATAATATATAGTTCCAAAACTATATATTATATCGTATCAATATACATTAAGTTTATTCCCTTATGAATTTGAACATTTCAAATTCAAACGATCTAAGAACCCTTTACGAGCTAGAAGGTGGACCTAATGGACCTACAGATCACAAGCTCCAACGATATGAGATTGTTCGGTTAATCTCATTAACCTCCCAATCAACATTCTATGGGAGAACACTCCACTAAAGTCCAGCAGCTCCACTCTTCTCACTGTAGATATATTTCTGTGTCCACGGTTATTGACCAATAACAGCAAGTCAATCCTTCACGAATGTTCGTAACACCAGCTAGATCAAATTACCGTTTTACCCCTGGGTTACATCTTGTACCTTAAGTACCAGTGCTTCTCTAATGAACAATATGTTTGTGGTCCTACCAACAAACAGAATCCCTCTCGAGCCAATGAGAGGGTCGGGCCCTTTGTTCAAGTCCCGGAGACATCACTTAAGGGAACATTCCTCTACTTACCCTAGTAGGTGGAAAGGAGTGAATTCCATCGTGATAAGTTAACTTCTCAGTCGCTCACTCGGTCTTGTCCCCAAGAAGATAGGCATATTGAGTCGGCGAATATGACCACTCTCACCCATACTAGTCAAAGGACAATCCCTCGCGAACAGGAGTTCGTAACCTTCTAAGGATTGAGATCAAGTTGCCTAGGTCATCCTAGTGAAATAGAAACCTAACTAATCAACGGAGTTACACAGCTAGAGGTTGTTATTTCGTGGTTCGGTCTTATGTAATCTAATTACATAGGATATCCCCACTCACATGTCATCTGCACGAACATGTTAGGATCACAGTGTTTGTATCAAATACAAAGTGGGGCACATCCATAGTTTTACTAGGGTAAGGTACTCTAACCTTATCCCCTAACTATAGACCCTTTAGGTTGTATCTCGAACCGAGATCATTTTTATGTACACTATATTCAGTTAAAGATTCATTTAACTGCCTTGGATGTTTAGTTTATTGGATTCAAGGTTTAAATTAAGACAATGTCATAGACAACGAACAATAACTCTTTATTGCAATAATAACACTTTATTACATTAATTAGAACATAATTACAAACTACGAGTTTTAGGGCACAAACCCCAACACAAATGATCTAAGAACCCTTTACGAGCTAGAAGGTGGACCGAATAGACCTACAAATTATAAGATCCAACGATACGAGATTATTCGGTTAATCTCTTTAACCTCCTAATCAACATTCGATAACTACGAAAACACTCCACTAAAGTCCCGCAGCTGCACTCTTCTCACTGCAGATATATTTCTTTGTCCACGGATATTGACCAATAACAGCAAGTTAATCCTTCACGAATGTTCGTAACACCAGCTGGGTCAAATTATCGTTTTACCCCTGGGTTACATCTTATACCTTAAGTACTAGTGCTCCTCTAATGAACAATTTGTTTGTGGTCCTACCAACAAATAGAATCCCTCTCGGGCCAATGAGAGGGTCGGGCCCTTTGTTCAAGTCTCGGAGACACCACTTAAGGGAACATTACTCTACTTACCCTAGTAGGCGGGAATGAGTGAATTCCATCTTGCTATGTTAAGTTCCTAGTCACTCACTTGGTCTTGCCCGCAAGAAGGTATGCATATTGAGTCGGCAAATTTGGCCACTCTCACCCATACTAGTAAAAGGACAATCCCTCGCGAATAGGAGTTCGTAACCTTCTTAGGATTGAGATCAAGTTGCCTAGGTCATCCTAGTGAAATAGAAACCTAACTAGTCAACGGAGTTACAGCCAGAGGTTTCTATTTCGTGGTCCGGTCTTATGTAATCTCATTACATAGGATATCCCCACTCACATGTCATTTACACGAACACGTTAGGATCACAGTGTTTGTATCAAATACAAAGTGGGTCACATCCATAGTTTTACCAGGGTAAGGTACCCTAACCTTATCCCCTAACTATAGACCATTTAGGTTGTATCTCGAACCGAGATACTTTATATGTACACTACATTCAGTTAAAGATTCATTTAACAGCCTTGGATGTTTAGTTTATTGGATTCAAGGTTTAAATTAAGGCAATGTCATAGACAACGAACAATAACTCTTCATTGCAATAATAACACTTAATTACATTAATTAGAACATAATTACAAACTACGAGTTTTAGGGCACAAACCCCAACAAACTCCCACTTGAACTAAAACTCTAGTGGGGTACATCATAATCTAAAACAGTGGTTACAAGTGATAACAATACAATAAACTAGGGCATCCATATACCCCATTACATATCTCCCACTTGCTCTAGATTAGCCTATGTACATATCTCGTAGACCCAGACTTTCCAGATGACCCTCGAACACTTTAGTCGTGAGAGTCTTTGTAAATGGATCAGCAATATTGTGGTCCGAAGTGATCTTTGTGACTGTCACATCTTCTTGTTGCACTATTTCTCGTATCAGGTGATACTTCCTCTCGATATGTTTGCCTCGCTTATAGATGCGAGGTTCCTTCGAATTGGCTACCACACCACTGTTGTCACAGTATAAGGTGATGGGAAATTCCATATTTGGAACGACTTCCAAATCAGTAAGGAATTTCCTTAGCCAAACAACCTCCTTAGTTGCTTCATAAGCAGCGACATACTAAGCCTCCATCGTGGAGTCAGCGATGTATCCTTGCTTGATGCTTCGCCATACTATAGCTCCCCCGTTAAGGGTGAAAATTGATCCCGATGTGGATTTCTGAGAATCCTTATCAGTCTGAAAATCAGAATCAGTGTATCCAGTAAGGATCAAATCCTTAGTCCCATGCACAAGCGAATAGTCCCTCGTTCTCCTAAGATACTTGAGGATATTTTTAACTGTTGTCCAGTGGTCTAACCCTGGATTGGACTGGTACCTACTGACTATTCTCACTGCATAACAAATGTCTGGCCTCGTGCATAGCATAGCATACATTAAGCTACCTACTGCAGAGGCATAGGGAATGCGTCTCATATCCTCAACTTCTTGAGGTGTCTTAGGACACTATTCCTTAAACAGATGAACTTCATGCCTGAAGGGTAATAAGCCCCTCTTGGAATTCTGCATCGAATATCGGGACAACATTTTGTCGATATAAGACACTTGAGACAGAGCTAGCGTTCTGTTCTTGCGATTCCTGAAGATCTGAATCCCAAGAACATATTGCGCCTCTCCCAAATCTTTCATTTGGAATTGGGTCGCCATCCAATTCTTTATGTCAGTAAGGTATCCTACATCATTCCCAATGAGTAGGATATCATCCACATAAAGTACTAATAAAGCTACTTTTTCGTTGATGATCCTCTTGTAAACACAAGGCTCATCAACGTTTTGGTCAAAGCCATAAGACTTGATCGCAGTATCAAATCGTATATTCCAAGATCTGGATGCTTGTTTCAACTCATAAATGGATCGATTGAGCTTGCAAACTTTTTGCTCCTGACCTTGGGTTATGAATCCTTCGGGCTGAGACATATAGATGCTCTCGTCAAGATTACCATTCAAAAAGGCAGTCTTGACGTCCATTTGCCGAATTTCATAATCATAAAACGCGGCTATGGACAAGATTATCCTTATAGACTTCAGCATAGCAACAGGGGAAAAAGTTTCTTCATAATCAACTTCTTCCCATTGGGTAAAATCGTTTGCTACAAGTCTAGCATAAAAGTTTGTACCTTTCCGGTTGCATCTCTCTTTCTCTTATAGATCCATTTACACCCTATGGGTCTAACCCCTTCAAGTTGGTCTATAAGTTCCCATACTGAATTGAAGTCCATTGACTCCATTTCAAGGTCCATGTCTTTGATCCATTGGTCCTTGTCTACGTCATTCATTGCCTGTTTATAAGACAATGGATCTTCTACGCCGTCATCAGGTATGACGACTTGAATTTCAGCTAAACCCAAGTAGCGGTCAGGTTGGGAGATAACCCTCCCACTACGTCGAGGCATTCCCAACGATTGAGAAGGACGAGACTGACTTGAGGTGTTGGCTCGTCCATCAACTCTTGATGAAGGTCAAGCTTGATCAATAACTCTTGTTGGTTCATCTGTAGAATCATCTGTAGCTTCATCTAGCACAAATTTACTACGCGGTTTGGGGTTCCTCATGTGATCTTCCTCCAAGAATGTGGCGTTTGTCGATACAATCACCTTGTTTTCTTGTGGGTCGTAGAAAAGACCACCTCTTGTTTCTTTGGGATAGCCAACAAATTGACACAATCTTGAACGAGGTTCCAGTTTCTTTGGGTTTGTCACTAGCACGTGTGTCGGACAATCCCAAATCCTAAAGTGTTGTTAACTAGGTTTACGCCCCTTCCACAATTCAAAAGGTGTTTCTAAAACACTCTTTGATGGATCAGTGTTCAAGATTTGAACTGCAGTCTCTACTGCATATCCCCAAAACGAGGCAGGCAATTGAGCATAGCTCATCATAGAACGAACCATGTCCAACAAGGTTCTATATCTCCTTTCTGACACACCATTTTGATGTGGTGTATTAGGTGCTGAGAGTTGAGATTTAATTTCAGGTTCTATTATATACTCCTGGAATCTCAAATCCATATACTCTCCACATCGATCGGATCAAAGTGTTTTAATGGTTTTCCTTAAAGCATTCTCCACTTCAGCCTTATACTCTTTGAACTTTTAAAGAGCCTCAGACTTATGATGCATTAAGTATAAATAACCATACTTTGAATAATCATCTATGAAAGAGATGAAATATTCATACCCTCCTCATGCTTTAACATTCATCGGACCACAAAGATCCGAATGTACAAGTTCTAAGGGCTCTATGGCTCTGCAACCTTTTCCAGTAAAAGGTCGCATGGTCATTTTACCTTCCAAGCAAGATTCACAAGGAGGTAAAGAATCATCTTCTAACTTATTTAGAAGTCCATTCTTATATAGTCTCTCAATCCGGTTGAGATTAATGTGACCAAGTCTAAGATGTCATAGATAGGTATTATTATTTGGAGAAATTCTTTGCCTTTTATTTTGAGTATTAGCATTTTTAAACATCTCATGATTCAAAATTGTTTTAGTTCTATTCGGTTTAAGTACATACAATTCGTTTTTCAATTTAGCAGAACAAATATTGACAACCTCTTTTAAAATGAACGCTTCATTTAATAAAAAGGAAATACAATATCCAAGTTCTATTAAATAAGAGATAGAAATTAAGTTGCTCTTAATCTTAGGAACTATATACAGATTTTTTAATAAAATAAATCTATCTCCGAAAAATAGCTTGGCATCTCCCACTGCACGAGCTGAGACGACGTCTCCCGTTCCGACCCTGAGCGTCATCCCACTCTCTTAGAGCTCCTTGAAGGAACTAGTTTCCTGAAACGAAGAGCAAACGTGATTAGTGGCTCCTGAATCAAGTATCCAGGTAAAATCATCATTTTCCACTAAACAAGTTTCAAGAACAAATAAATCTAATTTACCTTTCTTCTCTTTGAGCTCAAGATCTGCAGTGGCATAAGCTTTCCCTTTTCCTCATTTCCTCTTCTTCCGAGTCTTCTTAATCCCAGAAGAAGAACCACAGGACTTGGTTCCAGAGGATGAACCCATCTGGAATCTTTTGGAATGGGCAAACTGATTTGCCTCTCCATCTACCTGTCCCTTATTTTCCATAAGAGACTGGTAAGTCTGCAGTTCATTTAGGAGGGAAGTCAGGTTATACTCTTTTTTGTTCATCTCTGCACTGCCACGGAATGGCAGGAAACTCTTCGGAAGAGATTTCAGGATGAAGAATACCTAACTTTGCTCATCCAAGACCGCTCCGTTCATTTCGGGCACGTTGAAGTGAATTATAAGATCAAGAACATGTTCTCTCACTGAAGTTCCATCCTTCATGTGCGCGTTATAAACGTACTTGAGGGATTCGTGTCGAATTTGTTCAGACGGTTGTCCAGACAAATTCTGCAGATAACCCATGATCTCACAAGCTGAGACCATACCCTCCAATTTCCTGACTAAAGCATTAGATATCCCAGCCAGGATATAGGCCTTGGCCTTTTCATTGGCCTTGACCCAGCGTCAAACGCATCCTTAACTGATTGAGGTGCGTCTTGAGCAGGGATCTGAGGACATTCCTCAGTCAGTACGAACCGAAGGTCGTCAACAACAAGGATCGCATCCAGGTTGGACTTCCACGTAGTGAAGTTTTCACCAGTTAAACGTTCCTTTTTGAGTAAGGCTATATATGAGGACGACATGCTGAAAATAAAAAATAGTTCTAATTAGTTATGCCTTTTAACCCATTATAAAACCAATCATATTTAGCAAAATTATTAAAGAACCCTAGTGTTTAAATTAAACCCAGTGTTTAAATTAAACCTTTAATTTTGCAATGATATTTCAGGGTTTAGAACAAAAGCCTCCGTCGGGTAGTCAGTCATTCCTCCCTTAAATTGAGACTTTCTCAGCCAATTCTCATGTCCCAATGGTCCTTAGCTACCGTTTGTTTGGTCAAGGACTTGTTAACTAGCTTAACTCATCCCGTAAATGTGACCCTACCATTTTCAGATCCAATAGGTCCGAGCCAACAGGCTACTATTAAGAAAGACAACTGTTGGCAAATTACCTAAGAGACCCTATCCATTTCTGAAGTTCGCGGTGTTCTGATCCCTATAGTCAGGCCCTCCGTAGGATTTGGCTGTTCCAGGACAACCTAGCAGGCGGACTACAGAAACCTCGCGGTGCGACCTAATGGAGGAGACCGTAGGATACGTTGTCACGCATCCTGCTCCCATTTACTATAGATACTTCTCTCATTCACCTTGGTATTGAACCATGCAAACACACACCATAGGGGGACGCCCTATTGACGCCACGTAGCCGAGCATGGAACTCACGGTGTGAACTCTTGAGGACGTGAGAGTAAACTCGATGCGAACATCTCGTTTTCTCCCACTGAAGCTCCTAAGATTAGGGTATAAGTTTAACTTAGTCTGATTCTGGCTAAAAGAATCTATCTAAGTCTATGCCTATTATAACTATTAAAACTTGGTCTTTTAATCTTATGTCTAGGTGAATAAACATTTTAATTACTTAGAGATAAAATAGGACTAAGGTTAATTCAACTCAAGTTTTGGATCAGTTTCCAGGTAGGAGGTGTTCCGTTAACCTTTAGCTTAAGTACCCCCAACCTTACACAGAACTTCACTAGTAGAGTTCGCTTATAACCAAAGTCCTAATATCCTACTATATTTTAAACTATTTAAAATACTATGTAAGACAAAATTTCTAATCCTATTAGAAATTAAAACTTACGTCTAAATTAATTTTAAACAATTTAAAACTAATTTAAATTTTAACCCAAGTTCCTATGTTTGCATGCATTTCTTTATTATAGGTTATGGTTTCTAAAACCCCTTTAATTTATAACTTTTATAAATATAATAATTAACCTATGATAAAGAAACTATATTATAAAACCACTGATGGAATTATAAAAAAAATCAACTAATTGAATAATTAAATTACTTAAAATAAAATAACATTTATTTTAAACTAAGTAATTTCATGCTCATGAAAAATAAATTGATCATGCATCTTAACCATATTCATATAACAATTATACAAATAAAATGCATGAACATGCTTATCCTAAGGTGAGAATAATCTAAATGACATTCATAAAGACATAAACCTGTAAAACCGGAATAATTTGGCCCCTAAAGTGCAAAATAATAAAATTACATTAATTTTATTACATAAAACTGGTCCAAAACACCTTGAATCGGGCTTGAACCGCCCGAACCAGACCAAAATTGAACCAAAACCGAACCGGTCTGCAGCTGCTGGAAAATCGTCATGGCGTTGTAACGCCGATGCAAGCGCTGTAACGCCTCTTCGTCGCGTGCGCGCGCTTTCTATCGGGGTGGCGTTGTAACGGCGAGGGGACGGCGTTAACGCCGCTAACCCCTGGAGCCCTCGCGTCGATAGGGATGAAGGTGTTGCAACGCCGTTCATTAGCGTTGGTAACGCCGATGAACGGCGTTACGCAGCAACGCCGGCTGTGTGTGTTGCAACGCTGAGGCTTCGGCAGTGGCTCTCTTCTTCGAACACAGCAGCATCAACAAACAAAATCTCCTTCAATTCTCAACCGAATTGCATGAAACTGGTCCCGAACGACTCAAAACTCAAATACAGACTCGATTAAGCACTTAATTGCCCAAACACACAGGGGCTTTACATACAAAATGATCAAATCAAAGTAAACTAAGGCTAAAAAATTCCTAAACTAGTTTTACAGCAAACCAAATGCAAATTCCCACCAAATCAATGCAATTTTGCTTCAAACAAAACAATACAAACATGGCTCCGATACCAATTGATGGAGATTGGACCCCCTTGAGCAGCGGAAACGAATTTGGAGTCGTAATATGCAAGATTGTTTTACTTTAAATGCAAAAACCCATACATTGATAAAACAGAACAAACATGGAATTCTAATCTAATTAGACATGGAATATTGCAGACAAACATACTAAGTTTAACAATAAAAGTAAAAGAAGAAGAAGTGTTACCTTTGTAGATTCGCAGCAACTCCTTGTTCCAAGCTTTTTCAGCAACACAGCTACCCAGAAAACTCTGTTTTTCTCCAACAGGACAACACCACTTGGAAAACCCTCTATCCTCTGAGTTCTACTTAGACTTTTTCCTTTGGTGGGAAGGACTTCCAACAATTGGAAGGTTTTTGAGAAAAAGAGAGAGATGAAAGAATTCTAGCTTCTGTGTGTTTGCAATTCGCCAATTGCAAAATCAACGAACGATTGATCATCAACCCCCTTCTCCCTGTTAAGCTATCGATAGAGAGAAGGAGAGGGGTAGTGGGAACGTGTCTGGATGACACGTTCCCTCATTTTATTATTAAAATAATAAAATAATAATAATTAAATCATATTAATTTATCATATTTAAATAAAACAAATTAAATATCATATATTTAATTTGGATTAAATCACATTTAATCAATATGTCCCTCTAACCTATAGTTTTAATGCACATCTAATGCACATTAAATTTAGCCTATAGTTTACAAATATGAATCAGATTCACATTTGAATTTAATATTTGAACTCTTTCAAGTATTTCATTCTCTCACATAATTTTAATATGAATCATATCCACATTAATTTTATAATATATAGTTCCAAAACTATATATTATATCGTATCAATATATATTAAGTTTATTCCTTTATGAATTTGAACATTTCAAATTCAAACGATCTAAGAACCCTTTACGAGCTAGAAGGTGGACCTAATGTACCTCAGATCAGAAACTCCAACGATACGAGATTGTTCGGTTAATCTCATTAACCTCCAAAAAACATTCGTTAACTGCAGGAACACTCCACTAAAGTCCCGCAGCTGCACTCTTCTCACTGCAGATATATTTCTGTGTCTACGGATATTGACCAATAACAGCAAGTCAATCCTTCACGAATGTTCGTAACACCAGCTGGGTCAAATTACCGTTTTACTCTTGGGTTACATCTTGTACCTTAAGTACTAGTGCTTCTCTAATGAACAATTTGTTTGTGGTCCTACCAACAAACAGAATCTCTCTCGGGCCAATGAGAGGGTCGGGCCATTTGTTCAAGTCCCAGAGACACCATTTAAGGGAACATTCCTCTACTTACCCTAGTAGGCGGGAAGGAGTGAATTTCATCTTGCTAAGTTAAGTTCCCAACCGCTCACTCGGTCTTGTCCCCAAGAAGGTAGGCATATTGAGTCGGCGAATCTGGCCACTCTCACCCATACTAGTCAAAGGACAATCCCTCACGAACAAGAGTTCGTAACCTTCTCAGGATTGAAATCAAATTGCCTAGGTCATCCTAGTGAAATAGAAACCTAACTAGTCAACGGAGTTACAGCTAGAGGTTGTTATTTCGTCGTTCTTATGTAATCTAATTACATAGGATATCCCCACTCATATGTCATATGCACGAACACGTTAGGATCATAGTGTTTGTATCAAATACAAAGTGGGCCACATCCATAGTTTTACTAGGGTAAGGTACTCTAACCTTATCCCCTAACTATAGACCCTTTAGGTTGTATCTTGAACCGAGATCCTTTATATGTACACTACATTCAGTTAAAGATTCATTTAACAGCCTTGGATGTTTAGTTTATTGGATTCAAGGTTTAAATTAAGGCAATGTCATAGACAGCGAATAATAACTCTTTATTGCAATAATAACACTTTATTACATTAATTAAAACATAATTACAAACTACGAGTTTTAGGGCACAAACCCCAACACTAACGATCTAAGAACCCTTTACGAGCTAGAAGGTGGACCGAATGGACCTACAAATTATAAGCTCCAATGATACGAGATTATTCGATTAATCTCATTAACCTCCTAATCAACATTCGTTAACTGCGAGAACACTCCACTAAAGTCCCGCAACTGTACTCTTCTCACTGCAGATATATTTCTGTTTCCACGGATATTGACCAATAACAGCAAGTCAATCCTTCACGAATGTTCTTAACACCAGCTAGGTCAAATTATCGTTTTACCCCTGGGTTACATCTTGTACCTTAAGTACCAGTGCTCCTCTAATGAACAATTTGTTTGTGGTGCTACCAACAAAAAGAAGTCCCTCTTGGGCCAATGAGAGGGTCAGGCCCTTTGTTCAAGTCCCAGAGACACCACTTAAGCGAACATTTATCTACTTACCCTAATAGGCGGGAAGGAGTGAAATCCATCTTGCTAGGCTAAGTCCCCAGCTGCTCACTCGGTCTTATTCCCAAAAAGGTAGACATATTGAGTCAGCGAATCTGGCCACTCTCATCCATACTAGTCAAAGGACAATTCCTCGCAAACAGGAGTTCGTAACCTGCTCAGGATTGAGATCAAGTTGCCTAGGTCATCCTAGTGAAATAGAAACCTAACTAGTCAACGGAGTTACATCTAGTGGTTACTATTTCGTGATCCGGTCTTATGTAATCTCATTACATAGGATATCCCCACTCACATGTCATCTACACGAACACGTTAGAATCACATATACAAAGTGGGCCACATCCATAGTTTTCCCAGGGTAAGGTACCAAAACCTTATCCCCTTACTATAGACCCTTTAGGTTGTATCTCGAACCGAGATCCTTTATATGTACACTACATTAAGTTAAAGATACATTTTACAGACTTGGATGTTTAGTTTATTGGATTAAGGGTTAAAGCAATGGCAATATCGAACAATAACTCTTTATTGAAATAATAACACTTTATTACAAAGAACAAAATTACAAACTACGAGTTTTAGAGCACAAACCCCCAACACACATAACTGTCCCACGAATATAAGGTTAAAGGTAAGTTTCGGAACACAATATATATTGGGAAAGCAGAAGTTTGAGGTGTTCACTTTCCCAACATGGGAGATCATCATAAAATTACCACCAACAACATGGATAGAAGGGGGAGATTTGACTGATGTAAGTGAAGTCATAAGCGTAACATCATGAATCATATGATTACAACAGGTTGAGTTAATAAGCCATGATTTACCTAATGTGGCATCAAGAGTAAACGAATTGGTTGAGATCACCTGTTTTAATAACTCATGGCAATCACTGATTTGAAAGCTGGGTGAAGTATCATCATTCATTGGGGTGACAACAACAACCGATGGAGAACAAGGTTTAGAGGAGTTGTTGGACTTTGCAGAATATCCTGAAGGCTGTGGTGGTCGAGTGGGGCAGTTGCCTAGAATGTGACCACGTTTGTGACAGTATCTGCACTTAATTTTGGGGCAGTCAACAAACTTGTGACCATGACACTTATAGTACTTGCAGAAGAGAGATCCAGAATCTTTGGATGGATGAGTGGGTGCAAGAGCAACTTCAACTTGTGGTGATGAAACTATGCCCAACCGTTTGTCTTCAAAATTTCCTAAATTGCTACATCTAATGTATAGAGGATTTTCATGTAGTAATGCAACACGTATAGACTCATATTCTGACCGAAGACCCATAAGTACTTTAATAAGACAAAGATGGTTCTAGCTAATTTTAGCCTCATCTAGTTGGGTCCAAATGTGTTGCTAGATATTCATTAACTGATTGACCAACATCCTAGCTTAGATTAGTAAGACTATTGTGCAATTGATAATAATGAGCAAGTCCAATAGATTGAAAACGAGTAGCCAAGAATTCCCGCAGATCTTTATCATTATCAAAGACATCAAATTTTACGTGAATAGCTGGAATAGAAGTATTACCTATCCACGTCATAATTTGATGATTTGTTGTCCCAGTCCTCTAAAGTTCATTAAATTTGGCTTCTTCTTTGATTGAATCTCTAATCCTCAAAGGTTTAGACACATCACCTATAATAATTCGCCATAACTTTCTATAATTAAGAAGCACTTCATTTGATGTGCCCAAGTGATGTAGTTGGTTCCATCGAGAGTAGTCCTAATAGGACGATACATATCAATTTTCTCCATGTTAGGGACTAAATGGTCAGGAAAAAAAAAAGGATAACCAAAGAGATAAACACTGATTTGGCGAAGCTCAAGGTGGAGATAGAACTTGTGAAATTGTCAATTCTCTGTTCAGTTGCAGTCTGAAAAAAAGGAAAAAAATAAATCAGATATGGGCAAGTCGATTAGACACGGATGGCGGATGGTAGTGGACGACGACGAATGGACACAGACGGTGAGTCGAATCAGACGAACGGTGGGTCGAATTAGACGAGGTATGAGCAGTGAATCGAGACACAAACTGTTTATGATACGCACTGTTCAGATCTGGGCAAGTCGAGATCTGAACGACGGTGAATGGCAGTGATCTAATCGAGAAACAGAGGCATTCGAGGTGGCGAGGATCAACACGGAAGGCTAATCGGAGTGACCCACTTATTCAGATCTGTTTAATCAGAGCACGAACGGTGGCAAGCATCACGAACGGTGGTTGGATCTGTTGCTGGGTGACAAGGGTCACGAACGGTGGTCGGAAAAGTGTTGGGTGTTCAGATATGGTTGAATCAGAACCGGATGATCAAAATTAGAGTGTTGATGATTAACGAAGGCGGTCCGATGATGAACTGCTGGGTGTTCGAGAGTGACAGGAGCAACAAAGGTTTTGGGAGGTGGCGGCGGCCTGATGATGAACGGATGGTGACTGTGGGGAAACCCTAACCTTGGTCTGATACCATGTGAATATTTAATATTTGATACATATTTTCTTGTATGTACAGAAATAAATACAAAACCCAATTACAAGGAAAAGGAAAGCTTACAAAAGGAGAGTGTAACACAATACTAAAAATATTCTTAATTTCTAATTATATTTACAACCAAAATGAATTTAATGTAAAGAACTTGATGAAGAATTTGTCATTGAAAAAAAGCGTATGGAGATACAAATTAATTTGTAAAATAAAAATGAGAATATTGTAAATAAACGTATAAATAAGGATACAAAAGTAGTGTACTCAAATAAAAAGAAGTGTTTGATTAACATCAAAATCATCATTACAGCAATTTGCTCTTTTTGTCGTTGGGCTATTGTTAATATGATTGCCTCTTTTAGGCCAACAATCAAATTTATCCTTTTGCCCTTTAGTTCAAATACTCATCCGATAAAATTGCCCACGTGGGTGTCTCTCTAAGAATGCTAGATGTTTCTTTTGTCATTATTTAATATTTTTTGTTAAGTTAAATATATATTTCAATTCTTAATAGTCGACAGTTTTTTCAATATAATAAAAAAAAAAAATTTAATTTCGGCTTTTACATAACCATTTGATTTTAAATTTTTTGATTTTGAAAATTAAACCTATAAATACTACTTTCACCTATAATTTTTCATGTTTTATTTTCTAGTTTTTAGCTGTATTTTCAAAAACCAAGCTAAAATTTGAAAAAAGTAATTTCCAAAAACTTGTTTTCTTAAAAAAAAAAAAATCTAACTAATAATTCAAGTATTTTCTTAAGAAATGTGGGAATTATTGTAGAAAAGATGAAGACCATTATTGAAAAATAGTGAGAAAACAAGTATAATTTTCAAAAACCAAAAATCAAATTGTTATCAAACAGGCCTTAGCTATTATTTTTTTAATGTTTTTTTAATTATACTCTCAGAGTTGATTATTGATTAAGCTGGCTAAAAATAAACTTATCTCATATATAGAGCATATTTGGGAGTGATTTTGAAATGATCAAACCTACTTTTGTCCTGCTTAACATTACTCTGAACACATGTCCTTAATAATTCAAAATTAATTTAGTGTTTGATTTTACACATGTAAATGTAATTTTTATTCCATAAATTTTGAATAATTAAAAACATATCTCAACGTGATTTTGAATACGACAAAATGATTTTAATTATTTCAAAATTACTTCAAAAATATACATTATGTTTAATGAGATGGCATAAATTATAAGTGAAATTAAGGCACCTAGGAAAACTAAAGTTTCTAATAAATTTCCCAAATTTCTACGTAGTTGGCGAAAATTTCTATTCTTTTCTCCCAAATAACCTAATTGGTCCTCTAAATTTCTACTAACTCAATAAATATATTGTCAATATCATATAAGTTTATGATTAGTCAAATTTTACATCCACCCATTGTGAGAATATAATTTAAAAATATTAAAATGCAATGCAATTAATTGAACTATTTTAAATAATAGAGACTACATTTGAAAAATCAAAATATAAAGAGTAAAACATATGTATTTAAACAAAGAAGACGTAGACCTCTCTAACATGTGTTCTGTCGTCAACGGAACCCGAATATTGGCCCAAGCAGTGGGGCGTCATCTGCTCTAGTAATACCAACAAATTTGCTCATGTCGTTCCACGTTGGAGAATTAAACATATATATTTAACTTTAAAAATTAAAACAAAATAACATCACTTTATTAATTATCCATAGTAAAACAAATAATATTTTCCATTTTTTTAAAAAACAAATCTTAAATTTTCGTTGACAGAATCGATTTATTTATTTTATTGGCATTATATTTGATTTAATATAGATCAAAAAATATAATTGAATGAAGTTCCCCACAAAAAATATTTTAATTCATTCTTTTATATTTCTAAAGTGACCTTTCCTGTGCTCTTACTATTCATCATTGACTTTTTTTTCCCTATTTCTCACACGATAGGAGTAAGAGATGTTCTCTTGCTTTATGTAAAAGAGAGTTTCTCCTTTGTATATTTATAAAAGAAAAAAAAAGACAAATTAAATCAAAAGAATACTAAAAAGCAAACCAAAATAAAACATAACTCATCGGTAATTGACATGTATCATCGACAAGAGATTAGATGTTTGAATTTTCTTTCACAAAATGTTGTTGATCTAAAAATAAAGTAAAAAGAAAAGTAAAAAGTAGATTAAAATATAGTTTGAAAATTTACCGAACGCCATGTCTATAAAGGTATATCAAAATGAAATAAAAATAAACTTTTCTTTAGATTAAAATTATTGAAAATGACAAATACAATATATTAAAAACTAGCAAATACATTGTAGTAAAAAACTCATGGGTGTATTTATAGCTTTTTTTTTTAGAAAAAGCAAAAATGGGGAAAAAATGTTTACTCCCCAATTCATAGGAATTAATTATCATTCTCTCAATTATGATGTCTACAAATGTTAATAATAAAGTAGTGGAAATAAAGTTTAAAAAAAAAAGACATACAAGTATAAAAGATGAATTTTTGAGTTCACAATGGATTAGATATCAATCTTTGCATATGGAAAATCTATGATTTATATGAGTGGAAAATCAAAGTGGATTTTGGAGTGGGGTTTCCAAAAAGTAGGAAAAGATTCCATTTTCTTAATGAAATTAAAAGATGGTTTGATAAGGATCAAAAGCTAGCTCTCATTTTTCCACCCACTAATTCCAACATATCATATCCTATGCTCATAAAGATACTAACTAAATCACATGTTATGTATCTAAATATCCCCTCCTCCCAATCACTTTCTTAAGGAATTTTAATATCCATTTTAACTTAATAATATACCTATCTCTAAGCTATTTTTCTTTAAAATTTGAGTTTCGCTTTCATTCATGTCAATGTCATATTAAAATGATAAAATGAATAAACAAAAAGTAATATCTATTATTTTCAATATAACTCAATCGATTCTTTTTCCTCTTCGATATATAATAGATGATATATAATAGATGTATAAAACATTGTGACTCAAAATTTTAAATAGTTAAAAGATACCTTCATAAACTAACCAAATTGTTTTTCAATTTTTTATGATGATTGGCTATATGGTAGAAAGTGTTTTTGAGAATCTTTAAAGCACTTTAATGTATATTTTGAAGTGTTCTCGAGAAAGTGTTTTATTATTGTTAATTCCAAAACTATTTCTTCAAAATGAAGTGTTTACCCAAAAAAATATTTCACTTAACCACACTAGTTTAGTTAAGATAAGAATAGCTCAGTGGTGAAGATATTTCTATCGCTTCTAAAACTGTATGTTCAAATTTTCATCCAGTATTCGTGATGTTATATTTTTTATTAAAAAATAACTTTAAAATTCATTCTGAATTCATTTTATCATATAGATGAAAGCCAATAACAAATAACACAAGTAGTACGAGAAAAACAATATGAAGAGTTATAAACTTTTAAAAAGTTGTATATAAAGAATAGAAAAGGTAAGGGAAATAATAAAGAAAACAAAAGATGTATATTAAAGAAATAAAAAGGGATTGAAGGATATCTCTTGTGACAGGGCTACATGATTTTAATTTGATACATTGTTCTAGGGATTGGAGTGATTTTTCGTGTTTACTTGGACCGATGAAATTAATAACACCTAGCGATTTGTATCTTTAAGTTTTTTTTTTTTTTGGAGAACAATACAATAACAAAATTATAACAACAAATCCACAATAGCTTGACATTCTAATCCTGACCACGAATGTGAAGACCTCGACAAATGTGTCATATTTGCCAAACTATGGGCAGAATTATTGGTATCCTGATGATTGTAAGCAAAATGCATTTGAGTCCAATTCCGAGCCAAAGCCTTGAACATCATTGACACAATCTATTGTTTCTGTGATATCCTGACGAGCGTTATTTAACAAAGTAATTGCATTGAGGGAATCCGATTCGACCACTAGCGGGACAGTAAAATCCGTAATAGATGACAAACCCATATAAATCGCCTCTATCTCATAACTTAAAATTGACCATGCTACCTCATAAAACTTATAACTCGCACTAATGATGCAACCATTACAATCTCGAAAAATCCAGCCCACCCATCCTTTTGCCTCTCTACCATCCCACGCGACATCTGTGTTTAATTTCCACCAACCTTGTTGAGGTCTCTGCCACTGTCTCACAACATGTTATGGGCACCTCGATAGACTTTGCCTATCATAACTTTTGGCTTGGTCGAACTCCGCCAAATATACCTCCGTAGAAAGCCTAATCTTTTCCCACGAAGTGTTGCTCACGTCCTTAGCACCATGCACCACCTCATTCCGATACGACCAAATCTTCCAGAGAAGAAAAATCACCTTGCCCATCAGGTCCACATCATCCCTTCCTCGTATCTAGTCGAAGTAATTTATGACTGATCATTTCTTCCTGTTCAAGTAAAACAAACCAACATAAGATGGTAAAAAATAATCCCAGACTTTAAGAGATACTTGGCAACCCCCAAGGGTATGAATATCGTATTCGGACACATTTGACATAGAGAGCACATGGAAGGGAAATTAAGTCCCTTTTGAAGCAAGGCACATCTTGTTGGTAAGATATTATGTATAGCTCGCCAATTGCAAATTTTCATTTTTGTTGGGATCTGAGGTAGCCAAAACTGCTTCCAAAAATGCTCCAGGACCTCTGAATTAGAACCAGATGGACGTTCCACATCTCTTAGACCAATTCCTAACTTATAAGCACTACTAATGTAAAAATGACCATTAGGTGTCAATCTCCAAACAATCTCATCATTGGATCTAAGCCTAGCCTGTGGGATCTATCTAAGACGATCTATCTATCTAATACGATCTATCTAAATGATAGAAAGTTATCATTTAGAATCTCCATATTCCAAGTCCTGTCTTCAGTAATCAAATCGTTCACCTTCTTGTCAACACACTCGAACCCTACCTATAAAGGCTTATCTCTATCCTTATAGGCAAGCCATGAATTATTTTTAATAGAGATTTGAAGCCCACAACCTACCTTCAAACGATACCCTTTCACAAATAATTGACGCCCCTTAGAGGATGCTCTTCCACGTATAGGAGGAATTGTACTCAGCCGTAGCAGCAAGAAAATTTTCATTTTTGAAATACCAACCTCTCAGGACACGAAACAACAAGCTATCTTGATTCTGTAATAAAAGCCAACTCTGTTTAGCCAACATTGCTTGATTAAATAATGAGATATCTGGGAAACCCAAACTGCTTTAAGTTTCCCTTTACAAAGGTTTCCCCAGCTCCTCCAATTGATTTTTCGCACACTATCTGTGGACCCCCACCAAAACCTGGCACACATAGCATTGATTTCATTGCACAACTTCTTAGAAAACTGAAAACAACCCATGGTATAGATAGGAATAGCTTGTGCAACAGTTTTAATAAGAACTTCTTTCTCACCTGATGAAAAGAGTTTTGATTGCCACCCTTGTAGGGACTTCCAGACTCTTTCCTTGATAGACCTGAAAATCGAAGATTTATTTCTTCCATTTTGAGACGTAGCAGCCTATCCGTAAAATACTCCCAATATCATCTCGCAAAACCTAGGAAGTATTATTACTGACCATAAACCTCTACTTCTCATAATTAACCCTGAAGCAACCTTGTAGTTATTAAGAACCCGTCTAACTGATGTACTATCCTTCCTAGTAGGCTGAAAAAATAACAAACTATCATCTGCATAAAAGAGGTGGTTTATCCTAGGGCAGAATCTATTGATCTTCAAACCCTGAAAGCTTTTAAGTCGCTCTTCTTTCTCCAGAAAAGTAGAAAGTCCTTCCGCACAGATAAGAAAGAGGTACGGGGAGAGAGGATCTCCTTGTTTCAAACCTCTGGAAGGTTTAAAGATTGACTGAGAGACCCCGTTTAACAAGACAGAAAAACTCACCGTCTCAACACACTTCATAACCAATCTAACCTAAGAATCCTCAAAACTCATACCTTATAAAACTTTTCGAAGATACGCCCACTCCATCCTATCATAAGCCTTACTCATATCTAATTTCTAAGTTGCAACCCCTATCTTACCTGATCTTTTTTAGTGTAAGGCATGAATACATTCAAAGCCGAGCAGAACATTATCTGAGATTGAATGCTCCGAAATAAAAGCTAACGGGGTCGGGGAAATAATCTTGTGAAGAACTCTTTTTAGTCTATTTGCAAGTATTTTTTAAACTGATTTATAAATCACATTACAAAGACTAATAGGTCTAAAATTCGTCATCTTCCTTGGACTTGTTACCTTTGGGATAAGAGTAATAAGAGTGTTGTTTAAGCACTCAAGATTATCGTTATTGTTGAGATAGTCTAGACAAACATTCATCGTGTCATCCCCCACAACCTCCCAGAAAGCTTGATAAAAGGCTACATGAATTTCATCAGACCCTGGTGCTTTATTAGGGTGCATCTCTTTTAAGGTCGATTCTACTTCTTCTCTAGTGAAAGGGCGAAACAAAACTCTATTGTCTTCAGTCGACAACCTATTACTGATACAAGAGGTAAGAACTTCAATCTTTTCCATAGGAGGATGAGAGGATTGAAAGAGATTTTGGAAAAAGGATGTGGTTATTAAACTAATCTCACTCTCCTTATCTCTCCACAAACTCGAGTCATCCTCAATACTTATAATCCTTTTCATTCGTCGCTTCCTAGACGCCTGTATGTGAAACCACTTAGTATTTGAATCACCCTATTTAAGCCAATCCGCTCTCGACCTTTGTTTCCAGTAACATTCATCTTTTTCCATATACCTAACCAAAACTATCTTTTTTTCCTTCCACCGTTCTAAATTATGAGGACTCAAATCCTCTTCTAAATCTTTAATCTCCTTTTTCGTCCGAGCTATTGGGGCTCAACGAGCCACCAGACTTTCAAAAATTCCAGCGCTTTAACTCTTTTAGACACATAGTCAGCTAGCCTGTAGAGTTTCTATTCCGTCTCCAAGAATTTTCAACTACCACTCTACACTCTGCGTCTTTCACCCAACTAGGTTCAAAACGTGAATAACTTAAAACCTGTCGGGCTCTACTCCTCAGAGGTTCCTTCCATTTACCAGTAATCACCCTGTGATCAGATATATAGAAGCCTAAATGATTAGTCTGAAAGTCTACATTTTCTGATAAAAATTCCTGATTGACTAAGAAACGATCGAGTTGTTCTCAAGTCGAACTACCATCACTAAAATGTCTGGCCCAAGTATATCCATGACCATTATAGTCGAGATCCACTAGAAAGCATTTATCAAGAGCACGTCTAAAATCCTCCATTTGGGCCTCTTTCCATTCTGAACCTCCTTGCTTTTCAGAATAAAAAAGAATCTCATTGAAATCACCCCCGATTATCCAAGGGTCGTTAAACTGGGAATGGAGCTTCTCCATCAAGGACCATGAATGTTTTCGCTTATCGGTTATAGGATTTCCATAGAATCCCGTAAAATGCCATAAACTATCATTTTCTCTTATAAAAGTATCAATATGACCTGGCGAAAAAGAATGAATCGATAGATTAAGATCCTTATTCCACAATAAAAGCAAACCACCACTCCTACCTCTACTTGGAACATTAAAACAATAATCAAAATGCAAGCGCTGTTTTATTTTATTCAAGGAAAGTAAACTTGACTTTAATTTAGAAAGAAAAACGATAGAGGAGTTTTCTTTTTGCACTACATGGCATAATGCACGGAAAGTGTGTGGATTCCCCAAAGCATGCACATTCCAATATAAGATTATCATGGCAATCGGCGGGGTTGCAAAACAACCTCCGCCGCTAGACTATTAACTTCTTCACTTGAAGTGGCCCCATTAACTCCTTTCTGTCGCTTTGGCAACACTTCCAAAATATCGTTATGGAGAGAATGTTTTTTCCCACTCAGAGACCTAGATGAATGAGGACTCTTTTTTTCTTTAGTATTAGCCCTTAAAACAACCGATCCTAGATTGCATTTTTTATATTTCTGCCCACCACCAGCTGAGAAAGTGCTAGTAGAACCAAATCCAAACCAGAAGCCCAAACTAATCTGCTTATGTTGGTCCAATATATTTGGCACTAAAGGGTCCTCACTATTTGACCCATCACGTGAATTTCGAACTAAACAAACCTCCCCAGACCCATTAAAAACCGAAGTCAACACTCCAAGCCCACTATCAATAGCCTCTTCAGTCAACTGCTTCGTTCCCAAAACATTCAAGCACTTCGAATTCTCCAAGCAGGGCTTCGTCGAAAACTAATCGACAACTCCGTTACCTCCATTCAATTGAGGCGTGAACTCAGGGATCTCAGTGTTGGTTAGAATTGAAAGCTCCAGTTCGTCCAACAAGGTCAGTTTTTTCGAAACCCCTTGCGTAATTTCTAGAGAGATTTCCTTTTTTCTTCTTCATTAAATCAGATGATTTTTTCGCTATCTATAACGTTCTCCAACGTATCAAAAAAATTGATTTGCCCGTTACTATCATTACTAACCTTTGAAACCTTCGAAAATGGATCTCCGACTTTGGCCTTCGGGGTCACCGGTGTCTCTGTTTTTTTCAAAATCGACACCAGACTTAGGGATAAATCCGACGAGTCGTTATCGTCAACCACCTTCACGGAGACATATCCTAAGTCGTCTACCCTCCTCGAGTTGCCCCTCTTCCCCCTAACAATGAAACCCTTCCTCGGTTGGATGTAATGTGAAAGCCTCCAATCGACGAAGAATTGAAGGTTGATATTGAGTGTCGCAAACCACATCAAAATTGAATTTGACCCTGCTCCTCATCTGCCACAAAAGAACAGTCTCGATCTAGATGGCCTATTCGACCGCACTTATAACAAAACTCAGGCAATTTTTCATAAGTCAAAGAACACCAATAGTCTTCCACGAGATCTCCAAATTTCACCTTTATCCCTCGTTTTAGAGGTTCCAAAATATTAGTTAGTTTTGTGTTATTGATACTCACGTGTATAAATATTTCACTAACTACCAATCATTCTGTTACTCCCCCTCAAAATGAAAAATAAAAAATCATCTTGATAAAAAAGAACATTAGTTTGTTGGATTATACAGATCAAATATTCTCATTCTGGACAATAAAGAAAACAAAGGAGCAGAGGGCAAGGGTTTTGTAAAGGCATCAGCAAGTTGAAGCCGGGACCAAATAGGGAGGAGCTTCAGTACTCCAGCTTGTATTCTATCATGAACAAAATGGCAATCCAATTCGATTTGTTTTGTTCATTCGTGGAAAATGAGATTAGAAGTGATATGAACTGCTGCCTGGTTATCACAGAAGAGTAAAGCCTGTGATGTTGGTAATTGCAAGTCAGTAAGTAAAGAAGACATCCATATCAGTTCACAAGAAGTCAAAGCCAAAGATCTATATTATGCCTCGGCAGAGGATCGGGAAATTGTAGTCTGCTTTTTGATTTCCATGATACCACCGAATCACCAAGGAAAATGCAGTAACCGGTTGTTGACTTGCGTGTATCAGGGCAAGACGCCCAATCAGAGTCAGAAAAGGCCCGTAATTGAAAAGAAGATGAGGCTTGAAGAAAAATACCCTGTCCTGGGGCAACCTTTAGATATCGCAGAAGATGGTATACAACAGACAAGTGAGCTTGACAAGGTTTGGAGACGAACTGACTTAACTTGTTCACAGTAAAAGTAATATCGGGTCGAGAGATGGTTAAGTATAAAAGTCGGTCAATAAGTCGTCTGTATACCAAGGGATCTGGCAAAGGATTAGCCTCATTTTGCCGTAACTTCAAAAGACGATGCATATGAGAATGTTCTGGTTTGGAGCCAAGAAGTCCTGTTTCCTCAAGAAGTTGTAGGGTGTAATGTCGTTGGGATAAATATATACCTTGTGAAGAACGAGCAAGTTCAAGACTAAGAAAATATTTCAAATCCCCTAAATCTTTCAACTTGAAACTATTGTGAAGTAAAAGTTTCAATGAATCAATGAGAGATAAATCTGCCCCTGTAATAATAATATCGTCAACATATACTAATAGGGCTAAAAAAGTAGAACCAGAACCTTTAGTAAACAGAGAATAATTAGCTTTAGATTGGTGAAAACAAACAGAAATGAGAGTATCCGAAAATTTGGCAAACCTCTGACGAGAGGCTTGTTTAAGCCCATATATGGATTTGTGTAATTTACAAACCAATCGCTCCCCCTGACACGAAACATTGGTATATGGTTTGTATCCCAAAGGTTCCATGTATACTTCTTCAAACAAATCTCCATGAAGGAAGGCATTGTTAACGTCTAACTGGACAAGAGGCCATTGTGAAGAGACAACCATAGTAAGGAGGACCCGGACTGTAACAAGTTTAGCGACAAGAGAAAAAGTCTCTATGAAATCAAGGCCCTCTTGTTGAGTATAGCCTTTTGCCACCAACCTTGCCTTATACTTTTCAATGGAACCATCAGCCTTATGCTTGATTTTATAAACCCATCGACAACCTATGGAATGTTTGCCTGGAGGAAGGGGAACAACACTCCACGTGTTATTGTCCTCCATGGCTTGCAATTCATCAGACATATCAACCTTCAGTGATCCATTGGAACTCCTTGGTGATAGAAACGAGGTTCATATTGGGCTGAAATATTTAGTGTAAAGGCTCGGTAATTTGAAGAAAGGTTGTCATAGGTGACATGGTGTTGTATGGGATATCCGGTGGTTAAGGTCTGAGGATTTGTGTTGGTTAAGAGACTACAATGGTAGTTTTGAAGATAAGATGGTGGTCTTGTGGCTCGAGATGATCAACACAAGCTGGGGGGCAAGGCAATATCAAGTGAAAAGTCAGATGGTTGGTTGAGAACTGGAAGTTCTGAGGACGCAGAAGGCATATCAACTTCTGGAATAACAAAATCATCAACACTAGGAGATTTAGGCAGCACCAAATTTGGGAAAAAAATCAGGCTGATCAGAAGGCAAAGTCACTTTATGAAAGGGAAAAATGGTTTCATGGAAAATGACATCTCGTGATATAAAGAACTTACGATTCTGAATGTCAAACAGCCTATAGGCTTTCATTACAGGGGGATAATCGAGAAAGACAGCTGGAATGGCGCGTGGGGCAAATTTGGAACGACTTGCTGGTAAGGTTGAAGCAAAACAGAGACAGCCAAATACTTTCATGACAGAAAAATCAGGCAAGTCAATAGTCAACACTTCATATGGAGTTTTCCCATTCAAAACATGAGAAGGAGTTCGATTAATCAAGTAAACAGCAGTAAGTATGCATTCACTCCAGAAATGTAAAGGAACACGTGATTGAAAAAATAAAGCTCTGGCAACATTTAAGATATGCTGATGTTTTCTTTCAACCACTAAATTTTGTTGAGGCCTATCCACACAAGAATATTGATGTGTAACACCTTTTTGTAAGAAAAACTCCTTAAAGGACAGTTCAGGAGCATTATCAGACCGAAAACACTTAATATTTTTGTCATACTGAGTAAGAATGAACTGAAAAAAAGATGGGATAGTAGCCAAAACATCTGATTTCTTTCGCAACATATACACCCAGACAAATCTTGTACAATCATCTACTAAAGTGAGAAAGTATCGATAGCCAGAATAAGAAAGAGTCTGAAAAGGACCCCAGACGTCAGCATGGATCAGATCAAAAGGATGGGGTGACAAATTATTATGTGAAACAAATGATAATCGTCGTTGCTTAACTAATGGGCATATATCACATGGTAAAACATGCTTTTCTAGGCTAGCATCAATATGCAGTAAATCTTTCAACACATTTAAACGAGAGAAAGAAGGATGACCAAGCCTGGAGTGCCATAATGCAGTTGAGACTTTCTTCACATATGCAACGGTAACAGGAACAACTGTATCATTCAACAGATAGAGACCATTTTGCAATCTACCCCTACCAATCATCTTCAAAGTGGACTTGTCCTGGATATAACAGGAATCAGTGGAAAAGCGAACCAACAAAGAACTATCGGTTGTTAAGGCACTGATTGAAAGCAAATTATACTTAAATTGTGGCACATAAAGTACTCTTTGAAGATAAATAGAACCGAGCAAAGAGACAGTCCCAACATATTGTACAAAAATACGAGTATTATTCGACAAAATGACAGAAGTATGCACAGGAGTCAATGAAGAAAAAGCCTCGCGATTGAAACATATATGTGTAGATGCACCCGAATCAATGATCCAACTAGAGGAAGATAAAGAAGTAGTCATGGTAGGACATGTACCTACTATATGAGAAATAGTGGCATCAGAATCCGTCTTGATGGCAGCCAATTTGGATTGTAACATAGTAAGTATATTATGGCATTGGGTTAGTGTCACAGAAGTCTGATCAGCATAAAAAATACAACTCGAATCAGAAGCCTTGACAGCTTCATCAGTGACTATTGAGACAAGCTGAGTAGCAGAACTGGTATTCTGTTGGCGTGATCCTCCTTTGGCCCGATATCCAGGTGGGTAACCATGGATTTTATAACAACGATCCACAGTATGACCTTGGAAGCCCCAGTGCATGCAAATGAGCTTTTCTTTTCGAGTTCTTGAATTGGTTTGTGAACCACGATTGATCGGCTGGGCTGTCTGGTGTAGAGGACAAAACAGGAACAACACGTTGTTGTTCTTCATGAGCGATAAGAGAAAAAGCCTTATTAATTGGTGTTGGAGGATCCATCAACAGTATCTGAGATCGAGCATGGCCAAAAGATCCATTGAGTCCCATCAGAAAGTTGATCAAATACTCGTACTAGAAGAACGCTTTAATAGCCTGATGACCACCGCACGAGCAGAGACCACAAGTGCATTTGGGGTGATACATAACATATTCATCCCAAATACTCTTCAATCTTGAGAAGTACATGGTCACTGACTGCTGGTCTTGGGTCAAGGTAGTAAGGTCTCTCTTGAGTTGAAAGATGCGCGGGTCGCTCTTGCACTGAAAACGATCCTTGGGATCAAGCCAGATCGCTCTTGCAGAGTCAGAGAACAAGATTCTCGACGAAATGCCTTTAGACACTAAATTCAAGATCCAGACTATGACAATGTTGTTGTTGCGAGTTGTTGTTGTTGCGAGTCCAAGCCAAAAGCATCGCTCCAGTGGGTTTTGTGATGGTACTTCAACGAAACCAAGTTTGTTTCGAATTGAAAGAGCGAAAACCATTGATTTGCTCCAAATGACGTAACTGTCGTCGTTAAGTAGTTTTGTGACAAGAACAAGGTTTGAAGCATCATGGTGACTCAAAAGATAGGGATTCTGAGAATTTTCAGAAAAATTCGAAGAAGAGAGATGATGGGTATTTTCGGCATCCATGGTAGAGAGAAGGAAAAGACGGAGAGAAAAGTAATTTCTTAAAAGGAAGAGAGAGAAGAAGATTATAGCAGAAGAAACATTTATTGCTCTGATACCATATTACAGGTGTAAATGAGGGAAAAAGACACACCTCTTTATTATCCCCTTAGTGAAATATTTATACACGTGAGTATCAATAACAACTCAAACTAATAAACAAAACTAACTACCAATCATTCTGTTACTTAAATCCATAGCCAACTTTTTGGTCTGCCCTACCAGTGGTAAGTTATGAACATGGACCGAAAAAGTAGCATACCAAAATTCTAAGTCTGCAAACCGAAAATTGCCCTGAGGTTCATCAAGTAATAATATTGCTCTATCAAGAAACCAAGGTTGATTATCCACTACTCTCGTTTTCTCACTACAACTATGAAAAACACATAGGAAAACATTCCTCCCCACTATTCGAATGTTCAAATCTATAGAAATGTTCTAAATTTTCGGGATGGCCTGTTTGAACACATCAACACTTATTGGCTTAGTTGATAGACTCTTACAGACCAACCCCCACTGTAGGAACAACTCACAACCATCCATTTCTTCCTTTGACACAATTAACGGTCGTTGTTCATCCTCTGATAATCGCAACCTTCTCAACCAGTAAACCAAGTTGTGAAGCAGACATTGGGGACAAAGCAAAGAACCACAAAAATTGTTGAACCCTCACAAGAATGAATAGAAAAACACACACAACAGAACAAGATCCACGACTAAAACAAGCAAAAAGCATAAAATATATAGCAGAAAACAATAAAATCGCAAAAGGATCTTCCTTGAAATTTTCAAGATCTCCCTGTGATTGAAGGATATTCTCCCTTGAAAACTGCATATCGAACAGGATCCTCCATCGCAAGAAATCTTCCCATAAACGCTGAAGATCAATCAGGATCCTCCATCGCACAATTGGCGCCCATAATCTCACTCTCAAAAAGGAGAGAATCCCCTTTTCGAGAAGAGCCTCCATTCTTACTAACATTGCAAAATCATTATTTCGTTCCAAGTTTTTTTTTTGTTTTCTTATTGTTCTTGCTATTACCATCCTAGAGTTCTTTTTTGTGTTTTTTTCTGGAAAATTAAAAAAAAAAGTTACATTTGGGGTTTGAACTTTAAAATTTAGTTGTTGGTTTCTGACCCTACAATTCAAGAATATTGTCCTATTTCAAAATTTTAATTTTTGCTCTTTTGGACATTCCTAAAATTCAACTAGAGATCTTTTAATTTCAAGACTCCGTCACAACTAGTATTCTAATCCTTAAGACCACCATGTAATCTTTGCTAAAACTAGGTTCTAAAGAGCCACTTATTTATTTTTCTCTCTATATATAAATACAATTTTTTTAACAAAGAGAACTACTACTCTCCTAGAGAATCTTTAAAGTCATAATCAAATTTTTTGGAATGACAACATTTTATGATGTCGTACACCGTAGCTTTTATGTTCATCACCTCAAAGGATTAACACTCATTCTTCCATTTAACCCAAGATTGACCTTCTTGTAACCTTCTTCTTGTTTCTCAGCATGACGACATTTTTTATGAAGCTCACCTAAGCTCTAAGAAGGTTGTGACTGCCCGAAAAACACTCCTCCCTTATTCAACTTGAACTCTTATATATATATATATATATATATAATTATTTATATAAAGAGATTCTCACAGTTACTTTCACCTTTGTTCTTAAATACTAACACATGTGGTGAAAACATCTAACACTATAGGAAAGCAAGGTTTACAATAGCTTCGAAAAATACTGTAATAACCTTTTATAGCATTTTTCACAAAGTCCTGAACACATATGTTATTAAAAGTCCGAGACTTTTATAAAAACTATGAAAGGTTAGATTTGCAATTATTGTATCTTTTATAGCTTTTCAAATTTATTCATAATGATAATACTCATGTTTTCTGCCTTATTTGAAATTAGAAGTAAAATAATAAATAAATGATCTACAAGAATAGATATACAATTAAAATGTGTCTTTATCTAAGCAATCATTCATTCAAGATTTACATTGCCCCACTTAAAGTTGATACAAAACATAAACTTTACCAATCTTTTTTTTTTTTTTGATAAAGACCAATCTATTGTTTATAAAAATATATATAGTAATAAATATTATCAACTTGAAGATGACACAAAATATTAACTTTGCCAATCACTATTCATTAGATTACAAAATGTTTCCCTATTCAAAATAAAAAAAATATATATAACTCAAGCTAGTTGTGTTTGTGGCCAAGAACTTCCAACAATATTCTTTCATCAACCTACAAAAAGTCATCAAGAAATATAAAAAAGATCATTTACTCAAATAAAATAGTTATTAAAAAATCAATAATTTTAATTAATAATACATAAATGCACGTACTGATTAAAACTTTGTCAAAAGGTCATGCAACTATACTACCAATAACATCTTCAATGTATGTCATTTCTGCTTTGGGTCTCCATAAAAATGCACCCAGTTCCATTAGCAAGTCTACCCAAATTCTAACAGCTTGTGGACCGAGGGGAACATGATGAACCAATAACTTTTGGGTCATTTGATGACCATCGATCTTCAACAACTACCTTCCTTCCACCCCACTACTAAAATTTAAAGCCTCTTTAATTTGACCATACAAAATTATGCTCCTCCAAATCAAACTTAAGCAAGTTAATAGCTAGATAATGACGTTTTACCTATTTAGAATATTCAAATATTCCAGAAAAAGAAGAACGAGAACTAACAACATAATTAAGCACCGGAATTTCAAACATTCTCATATTGATAGCTACCCTCACACCCCCACAACTTGAAATCACCATACTGGGCTCTGATAGAACTCCTGATCATGTCTTGTAGTTGCTGGACGAATAAAGAAGCAACTGAAGTTGGTTGCGGCGGTTGTTGCTCCTGTATGATTGTTTTCTTCTTATCATTATTTCTTACTGCAAGGGTTTGGCTAGATTCAACCGTTTCTTTGTTTTGAACCTGATTCTTGAGATAGACAATTTCAAGATCTCTTTCTTCTACCGCCTTCATCAGGAGGTTGATCTTTCTTTCCACCTCTGCCGTCATTTTGTCAGGGTCCACATCAGCCATCATGACTGACATTACATCTTGATTTGTTGTCTCCCTCAGTTGATTAGGAGCAGGAGTTGATTGATCAAACAACATGGTATCTTTGACAATAACCTTGCCTTTGGAAGCTTCATCAAGTAGTTTGATGATATTGTTTGCCATTGCATTAGGAGTTCGATATCACTTGTCTCAACCCCTTTGGAACGATTGCGAGTTATCGTACCCATGTAGGTATTGCTTGCAACGGTGTTTGACGCAACTTTCTTTGATGTCATGACTTGATCTGATTTGATTTGAAGGAGAAAGATATGAGAGATAGAGTTGTCCCACTGGGCGTGTCAATCTGTTCACCCGAGATTTCAACCAACGAATGGAAAATGAGACACGTGTAAATGAATTTTGTGTTGTATTGATTTTAGTATTTTGTGAGTATAATCTCTAATACTTATGTTCGCACTCGACGGATACAAAGTTTGTTCTCGAGATCGATGCTGCAATGGATTCTTCAGATTCAAAGAAGTGTTCTTGATCTTTGAAGAAGTGTTCTTCATTTAGGAAATGTTTGATCTTTAAGAATGCAAAGTATCTCCTGATTTGTGAATTATCTCTAGAGTTTCCAACTTCTGAACCTTGAAAATGAGGAGGAAGGTCTCTATTTATAGAGTTCCTCTAGACCTCCAGGTGGGCTTGGGCCCATTGGACCTGACCAGGTTGGTGTTGGGCCAATCTTTTGGGGTTTGACCCTGTTGACCTTGGACCAGCTCTTTTGGACTGAGTCTGTTTGACTTTGGGTCAGTCTTCTGGACTAGGCCTGAACTTTGGGCCAAGAACCAAATATGGACCTGGATTTTCCATAATTTAATTTAGGGATCCTTACAAATTTAATTAATCCTTAATTAAATATGATTTCGACATCAATTTGGTGATGACGTGACAATTTTGGATTTGTCAAAATCTTTATTCCAACAATAAGATGCTTGATCCATCAAATACCTCAAAAATTTATGATTAAAAAATCTAAATCACCTAGACTTGATCCTTGGACCATGAATTTAAAGAGAGCATTCCTTCACCAATAAGTCAAAATCAGATTGCATGATTTTGGAATGTTTAATATTATTATAAAACAACAGCAAATATGTTTGTCTTCAATTTTTTGTGGTTTTTTCTTCCAATTTTTTTATTCACATTTTCTTCGATGACTTCTTCAACGTAGGTGGTCGAAATTTCTAGCAATTGAAGTAAAATACATGAAATCCTTACCCTTATGGGTTTTACAATGATCTAATCAAAGCAATAAATCTAATTCCACACCAATATGCCTAAACATTCAATTTTGCAAACCATCTCGTAACCACATTTATGAGAAATTAAATACTCACCATCATAAAACTATAATTCTAAATAAAAGTCAGAGAGTAAGGGCTCCTCTCGAGAAGGAGATTCTCTCCTTCCTGAGAGTGAGAGTAAGGGTGCCTTTTGTGCAGTGGAAGATCTTGAGTGATCTTAAGAGTTTATGGGGAGAATCCTTGCGATGGAGGTTCCTAATTGATTTTCAAAATTTATAGGGAGTTTTCCTGAAATGGATAATCCTAGAAATCAAGGGAGAATATCCATCAATTACAAGAAGATCTCGAAAAATTCAGGAAAGTTCCTTTTGTGATTCCTTTGTTTATTGCTATTTATTTCATGGCTTTTGGGTGGTTTAGTCGTAGATCTTGTTTTGCTGTGTGTGTATTTTCATTCTTGTGAATACCCAACAAATTTTGTAGTTCTTTGCTTTGTTTCCTATGTCTGCTTCACAGCTTTGATTACTGGTTGAGAAGTTAAGGCTGTCGGAGGATGAACAACGTCTGATCATTGTGTCGAAGGAAGAAATGGAGAGTTGTGATTTGTTTCTTAAACAGGGGTTGGTCTGGAAGAGCCTATCATATAAGACAATTAGTTTTGATGGGTTCAAACATGCCATCCCAAAAATTTGTCTGAAAGATGGGGGGAGGAATGTCTTCCTTTGTGTTTTCAGTAGTTGTCGTGAGAAAATGAGGGTGTTGGATAATCCACCCTGGTTTTTTGATAGAGCCATTTTATTACTGGATGAACCTCAGGGATAATGTCGGTTTGCAGACTTAGAATTCAGGTATGCTATGTTTTGGGTCCATGTTCATAATTTACCTCCGGCAGGGCAAACCAGGAAGGTGGCATTGGATTTGGGGAATTGAATTGGGATTTACCAAAAGGTGGATGCGGATGAAGATAACCTTTGTTAGGGGGATACTTTGCGAATCCGGATCAAAATCAATATTATAGAACCTTTAAGACGAGGAATTAAGGTGAAATTGGGAGACCTCGTGGAAGAGTATTGGTGCCCTCTGACTTAAGAAAATTTACTTGAGTTTTGTTATAAGTTGTTGGGTTTTATGCCCTAAAACTCGTAGTTTGTAATAATGTTCTAATTAAATCAATAAAGTGTTATTGTTATCAATAAAGTGTTATTGTTTAATTCATTATTTTCTATATTGCCTTAAATTAACCCTAAATCAAATAAACTAACATTTGAGGTTGTTGTATGTCTCTTGAACTGAATGTAGTGGACATATAAGGATCTCAGTTCGAGATACAACCTAAAGGGTCTATAATAAGGGGATAAGGTTGGGTATCTCATCCTGGTAATACTATGGATATGACTCACTTTGTATTTGATACAAACACAGTTGATCGTACGTATTCGTGTAGACGACATGTGAGTGAAGATATCCTATGTGATGAGATTGCATAAGACCGGACCACGAAATAGTAACCATTAGATGTAACTCTGTTGACTAGTTAGGTTTCTATTTCAATAGAATGACCTAGGCAACTTTATCTCAATCTTGAGTAGGTTACAAACTTCTATTTGCCAAGGATTGCCCTTTGACTAGTATGGGTGAGAGTGACCCCAGACGCCGACTCAATATGCCTACCTTCTTGGGGGACAAGACCGAGCAGGCGGCTAGGGACTTAACCTACCAAGATCGAATTTATTCCTTCCTGGCTTCAGGGTAAGTAGAGGAATGTTCCCTTAAGTGGTGGCTCCGGGACTTGAACAAAGGGTCTGACCCTCTCATTAGCCCGAGAGGGACTTCTGTTTATTGGTAGAACCATAAACAGGTTGTTCATTAGAGGAGCACTAGGACTTAAGGTATAAGATGTAACTCAGGGGTAAAACGGTAATTTGACCCAGGTGGTGTTACGAACATTCGTGAAGGATTTATTTGTTGTTATTGGTCGATATCCGTGGACACAGAAATATATCTGCAGTGAGAAGAGTGCAACGGCGGAACCATAGTAGAGTATTCCCGCAGTTAACGAATGTTGATTAGGAGGTTAATGAGATTAACTGAATAATCTTGTATCGTTGGAGCTTTTGATCTGTAGGTCTATTAGGTTCACTTCCTAGCTCGTAAAAGGTTCTTAGATCATTGGAATTTGAAATGTTCAAATTCAATTAGGGAATAAGCATGATGTATGAAGATACATTATAATTTAAAGTTTTTATGTGTACTAAAACTTTATATCATAAATTTAATTTGAATATGATTCAAAGTAAATTAATTGAGAGAATTAAATATTTGAAAGAGTTCAAATATTATGTATATATGAATGACATTCATATTTAAAACTATAGGTTGAAATTTAATGTGCATAAGATGTACATTAAAACTATAGGTTAGAGCAAAAATGATTAAATGTGATTTAATCATAATTGAATATATGATATTTAATTTAATTAAAATATTAATATATATAATTAAATAAGATTTAATTAATTATATTAATTAATAATAATTAAATGATTTCATTATTATTTAATTAAATTAATTAATGGAAACGTGTCATCCTGACATGTTCCCACATCTCCTTAACTCCCTATCGGGAGTGCTCTCTCTATTCCTTCTTATCGATTGAATGTGTGAAGAAGAGATTAACCTACGAATTCAAGTTGTTGAATTGGTGAAAGAATTGTTCTTTTGGAAAAACTCTCTAAAAAAGAAATTCCCTTCTCCCAATTTGTTGGTTACTGGTAGCACACACAATGTGATATCCTTAGGCTTAAATTGTGTTAGTTTTATGATAATTTCAGTGCTTTCACGTAATTAATTTGTTGAAATTCAGGTTAAAGAGAAATATGAGGATGGATGGAGAATTATGGGTGAAAAAGGAGCCAAAAATTGCCTAGGGGAGCCAAAATTGACATTAAAAGGAAGAAGTAAGGTCAAATCAAGCCATCAAATCCGTGGAGATGGCGTTGCAACGCCATTCAGAGCGTTGCAACGCTCTGTGTGCAGTCGTTCTACTATAGAAGCTCTTACCGATGGCGTTGCAACGCTCCACACACAGAAAAGACGCCATGAAGATCCGTAGCAATGGCGTTGCAATGCTACTTCAATAGCTAAAGGCGCGCGAGGGTAGCAGCGTTGCAACGCCGTCCTTAGCGTTGCAACGCTACTTCGATAAGAAAAGGCGCACGAGGGCAGCAGCGTTGCAACGTTGTCCTCAGCGTTGCAACGCCGCTAAATATTTTCCTTTTTTGATTTATTCGCTAGGGCACGACGTTGCAACGCCGTGCCATTAATATAAAAAGGAAAGGATGCTTCTTGCAAAGGGGAGAGCCTTTTTGGAGAGATTTTACACACCATTCTCTAAACACCGTTGTGAGAGGCTGTAAGAACACTTTGGGGAGATTCCAAGGAGAAGATTTTCTGGAGCTCGGGGTTCGTGATAGGTGTCGGGATCGTTGTTGTTCACACCACGAGAGTTATTTCTTCGTTCTTCTTACTTTGGTTGTTGAACTATGGTCTTGTATTTGAGTTTAGTAGGATTTATAGTGGACATGAGTAGCTAAACTTGTTATCTTAGGGATAGATGTAGCTTTTTAATTATGCTATTTTGTTGAATTGACTCCTTTTGGTTTATTGTAATGTTTTTATTCATGCAATTGCATCCTTAATGCTTATAGACTCTTGATCACAGTTTATTTGTTCTTAGATCTGACTTTATTCTTGTGAAATATATTTTAAATATGATCTCAATTGCATGACTGGTAGTTATTTTGACATGAGAATGATTGAAGTACTATTAGAAACCCATAAGAATTGAACTTAGTGCCATGTTTGATTTTTAGGTTGAACAGAGATGTTTAATTCTATATCTTGCATGAGATTCACTTGCCTCGAGAGAGGTTATTTGTTATATTAGTTTCTTGGTTTATAAAAGCAGTGCAATAACCCATTAGCATGATGTCAATAAAATAGTTAATTAATTGGTGAAATCTAGTCCCTAAGATATTCGTCTCTCCTGATTGTTCTCAATTTTCACTCTTTGATTTTGTGGTTCACCTCACTTTAAGTCTAATTTTCTAGATAAAATTGAGTGGTGTTATTGATAGGAATTAATTGAATTAAATACCCAATCCTGTAGACGATACTCATACTCAAATTCGCTATATTAAAACTTGACCCGTACACTTGCGGTCTTGCAAAATTTACGCAACAGTTACTTTCCACCAAAGCAAGATCTAAGCGTTCAGAGACATAGGAGGTGTTCTCTGTTGGTGATGTCCTGCTGAAAAAGGAAAAACACCAGAGAAGAAAGTTATTGTACTGTTGTGTTGACTCCGAGAGGTTGCAAAAAGTTGCTGCACTCAGAAACTACAAAGGTAAATACTTGATTTCCTTTAGTTTAGAAAATTTACACAACATTATTTTACAGTTTTAATTCATGCTTAAATTGTTTGTCGCTGTATGTTGCCAATGTACTGGTATTTGGTGTTAATCAAAACAAAATAAATTTAACGATCCAAACACGTTTTCAAAGCTCATGCGAATTCAGATTCCTTCAATTGGTATCAGAGCCAGGTTGTTCTTTGTTTTGGTTAAAACAAATTTGCATTGGTTGATGGGAATTTTGCATTTGGTTTACTGATTAAATTGTTTAGGAGTTTTTGGCCTTAGTTTACATTTTTTATTTTGACCAATTTATGTAAGAGCCCCTGTGTTTTTGGGTGTTTTTTGTGCAAATCGAGTTTGTATAAATGTTATGAGTCGTTCGTGTTGATTATGGAGCAATTCGAATCAACCTCGATGCAATTGGTTGTTGTTTTCTGCCAATTTTTGGGAAAACAGAGGTTGTCAGACCCAGTGGTGTTGCAACCCATCAGCGGCGTTGCAATGTTGTAGGACAGCGTTGAAACACCAGAGGTCTCTATCGAAGCAGATCGCGAGGAGCAACTGAAGGGAATGAGAATCCCCTCGCAGCGGAAGACGATCGAATCGTTGTGGTATCGTTGTGCAATTCGGTTTTGTTAAAATTAACTATCTAATAGTTATAGATTAAATATGCAATTCTAGAAAGAAAACAACAAGTTAAATGACACTTAGTTGTTGAAGACCGTCTTCAAGATTCTTTCCTCCGATGATCACGAACTCTTCGTGCTTTCCTCAACGATCTCGAACTCCTCGAACAATCCCAACGAACGGACACCTCCACTCGATTTCTCGGTTGTTCTAATTTAGGTAGAAGGAGAATGGTGGGATTCTTGTTTTGGTATAGGGAGGAGAATTTGAGAGAGATTTGAGTTTGAGAGAGAATTTTGGTAATGCTCTTGGTGAGAAATCCAAAAATGAGCATATCTTTTATCAACCCTTCTTGCAAAGGGGTTTAAATAATGGAGATAGGTGGAGTTGAAATCTCCCCCTATTTACAATTTTACCACAACCATAGGTCATGCAAATCATATTTGCATAACCATTTATAATAAGATATCTCATATCTCATTTTACAAATCACATTTGTATTATGTGGAATTTTTAAATTGAATTACATTCAATTTAATTTCTCTCATTCTAATTTCTCCAAGTTAGCCCTAATTCAACAATTAAGCTAACCTATAGTTTATTATGAATCTCATCCACATTAAACTATATAATATATCATTCATATCTCATATAAATGACATAATTGCCCTTTAGTGAACTTGAACACTTCAAATTCACACCAAAATATTAAACCTTCTATTAATCTAGTTTGAGCCAACCGAGAAACCTAATGGACCTACAGTGACGAGCTCTAATGATCTGAGATTAACCTGTCAAACTCTTTGACACGGTTAACCAACATTCATTAGCTACGGTAACACTCCACTAAAGCCCGTAGCTGCACTCCCGTCAGTGTAAGACAAATTGTGTCCACTGATATAACCAATGTCCATGAGTCGACCCTTCACAGGTTGTTCGTAGACACTGTTGAGTTATATTACCGTTTTACCCCTGTGTCTACTTCTTGTTCCTTAAGTCCTCACTGCTCCTCTCATGAACAACAACGTTGTAATGGTCCAACCATATACAACTCCCTTCTCGGGCCAGTGAGAAGGTGGGCGCCGTTTGTCCAAGCCCTGGAGACATCACTTAAGGGAACAACCCCTCTAGTTTCCCTAAAAGTGGGAACGAGTGAATTTCATCTCGCATAATTAAGTTCCCAGCTCCCTACTTGGTCCTGTCCCTGAGAAGATAGGCATATTGGGCGAGTAACTGTGACCACCCTCACCCGTACTAGTCAAAGGACAGACCCCCTGCAGACAAGAGTCCGTAACACGCTTAGGATTCAGGTCGAGTCACTAATGTCATCTATGAAGTTATTAGTCCATACTGTTAACGGTGTTACATCAATAGGTCTAATAATTCACGGTCCGGTCTTGTACAATCTCATTGTACAGGATGCCCCCACTCGCATGTCAACTACATGATCGAGTCAGATCACCTCGTTTGTATCTAATACAGAGCGGGTGGCATCCATAGCGTATCCAGGATCAGGTCTCCAACCCCATCTATATACTGTAGACCGTTCGAGTCATTAACTCGAATGTGATCCTCCCTGTGTGTCCACTACACACCGTTCAAGTTCTAGTTCTCTCATATATTCAATGACCCTAGGGCTTAGTTTATTGGACAAAGTTTGTAAAAATGCGAGACACAAAATGATGAAATAAATAACTCTTTATTAATTTCAAATAGTAATTTACAAACTACACGAGATTAGGACAAACATCCCAACAGCAACGGCGTTGCAACATTGCTTCACAACATTGCAACGCCATGTCAAGGCTGAGCGCGACCACGATTCTCACGGCGTTGCAACGTTGTCCTCGGCGTTGCAACGCCGTGTCATTGGAGGAAGAAGGTTGGCCGGTTCGATGCAATTCTGGTCTGATTCGAGCAGTTCGACTCTGGTTCAAGGCGTACTGGATCGGTTTAGATATGAAATTAATGTTTTTTTTTTTGCACATTAGAGGCCAAAAATTCCGGTTTAATAGCTATTTATGCTTTATGAATGTCATTTAGATGAATTCCCACCATAGGATAAGCATGTTCATGCATTATTATTTATATAAGTTTTATATTAGTATGATAAAAATGCATGATTTATTTTTCATGAGTAATTATATAATTGTTATAATTTAATTATATGAAAAATGAAGAGCATGGAGCATGAAATTACTTATTTTAATATAATTTTTTGTATTAATTAAGTATTTTTCATGATTCAATAGTTGAATAGTATATTTCCAATTTGAATTTGATTGTTGGAAAATACACTATAGTTCCATGTCATAGGTTAATTATTAAAATTTATAAAAGTTATAAATGGTTTTAGAAACTTTAACCTATAACAAAGAATTGCATGCAAACATAGGAACTTGGGTTGGATGGGATTAATTTTAAAATGTTTAAAATTGATTAGACCTAAGTTTTAATTTCTAATAGGATTAGAAATTGGTCTTACATAGTATTTTAAATAGTTTAAAATATAGTAGGACAAATAGGACTATGGTTATAAGGGAACTCTATCGGTGATGGTCTGTCTAAGGTTAGGGGTACTTAAGCTGACGGTTAACAGAACACCTCCTACCTGGGAACGGACCTGAAACTTGAGTTGAATTAACCATAGTCTTGTTAGCATGCAATATATCTAGGTAATTAAAATATTTATTCACCTAGACATTAAGCTAAAGACCTAGTTATAAGAGTTATAATAAGCATAGACTTGATAGATTCGTTTAGCCAGAATCCACCTAAGTTAAACCTAAACCCTAACTTTTAGGAACTTTAGTGGGAGAAAACAAGATGTTCGCATCAAGTTTACTCTCATGCCCTCAAGAGTTCACACCGTGAGTTCAAATCTCGCCCTTGTGGCGTCAATAAGGCGTCCCCCTTCGGACGGTGTTTGCATGGTTCAATACCAAGGTGAATTAGGGAAGTCTCCATAGTAAATGGGATCAGGACACGTGCCAACGTATCCTATGGTCTCCTCCATTAGGTCGCACCGTGAGAATTATATAGTCCGCCTGCAGGTTGCCCTAGGAGCGACCAACCCTACGGAGGGTCGACTATAGGGATCAGAACACCGCGAACTCGAGAAATGGATAGGGTCTTCTAGGTAATTTTCCAACAGTTGTCTTTCCTAACAGTAGCATGTTGGCTCGGACCTATTGGATCTTAAAATGGTAGGGTTATATTTACGAGATGAGTTAAGCTAGTTAACGAATCCTTGACCAAATGAACAGTAGCTAAATATCATTGGGGCATGAGATGTTCTGGTAGTGATAGTTGGCTGAGATAGTTTCAATTCAGGGGAGGAGTGACTGACCACCTGACGGTAGTTTTTATTCTAAACCCTTGAAGTATCGTTGCAAAATTAAAAGGTTTAAGTTTAAACGCTAGGGTTCTTAATAATTTTGCTAAATTAGATTTGTTTTGTAATGGGTTAAAGACATAACTAATTAGAACTACTTTTTTATTTCAGCATGTCGTCCTCTATAATAGCCTTACTTAAAAGCGAAAGATTAACTGGATAAAATTACACTACGTGGAAGTCCAACCTGAATACGATTCTGGTTGTAGACGACCTTCAGTTCGTACTGACTGAGGAATGTCCTCAGGTCCCTGCTCGTAACGCGCCTCAATCTATTAAGGGTGCATATGACTGTTGGATCAAGGCCAAGGTCTACATTTTGGCTAGCCTATCTGAGGTTTTGGCCAAAAAGCATGAGGGCATGGTCTTAGCTCGGGAGATCATGAGTTCGTTGCAGAACATGTTCGGACAGTCATTTGGACAGCTTCAACACGAATCCCTTAAGTATGTTTATATCTCCCGTATGAAGGAGGGAACTTCGGTGAGATAACACGTTCTCGATCTGATAGTCCACTTCAACGTGGCAGAAATGAACGGGGCGGTTATTGACGAGCAAAGTCAGGTATCATTCATCCTGGAATCTCTTCCAAAGAGCTTTCTGCAATTCTGCAACAATACGGTGATGAACAAGATAGAGTATAACGTGACTACTCTTCTTAACGAGCTGCAGACTTACCAGTCTCTTATGAAGAATAAGGGACAGGTTGATGGAGAGGAAAACCTGTTTGTCCATTCCAGAAAGTTCCAGAAGGGTTCATCCTCTAGGACTAAGTCCTGCTACCCTCTTCGGGCCTTAAGAAGACCAAGAAGAAAAAGAAAGGAGGGAAGAGGAAGGCACCTGCCGCTGCAGACAAAGGCAAGGGAAAGGCCAAGGTTGCAAATAAAGGAAAGTGTTTCCACTGCAACGTGGATTGGCACTGGAAGTGAAACTTCCCGAAATACCTTGCTGGGCTCAAGGAGAAGAAAGGTAAATGTGATTTACTTGTTTTAGAAACATGTTTAATGGAAAGTGATGACTTAACCTAGATACTTGATTCATGAGCCATAAACCACATTTGTTCTTTTTTTCAGGAAACTAGTTCCTTCATAGAGCTTGATGAGGGTGAGATGACGCTTAGGGTCAGAACGGTAGACGTCGTCTTAGCTTGTGCAGTAGGAGATGCAAAATTACTTTTTAGAGATAGATTTTTATTTTTAGAAAATCTGTACATAGTTCCTAAGATTAAGAGAAATTTATTATCAATCTCTTGTTTAATTGAACATAGTTATTGTATTACCTTTTCTATCAATGAAGCATTCATTTCCAAAAAGGGTTTCAATATTTGTTCAGCTAAACTGGAAAATAATTTATATGTATTAAGACCGAATGAAACTAAAGCAATTTTAAATCATGAGATGTTTAAAACTGCAAGTACTCAAAGTAAAAGGCAAAAGATCTCTCCTAACAAAAAATGCTTATCTTTGGCATCTAAGACTAGGCCACGTAAATCTCAACCGAATTGAGAGATTAGTAAAGAATAGACTTCTAAATGAGTTAGAAGATGATTCTCTACCTCCATGTGAATCCTGTCTAGAAGGAAAAATGACTAAACGACCTTTTGGTGGAAAAGATATATGGCCAAAGAGCCCTTAGAGCTTATACATTCGGATCTTTGTGGTCTAATGAATGTAAGAGCTAGAGGTGGGTACGAATATTTCATCTGTTTTATAGATGATTATTCGAGGTATGGTTATCTATACCTAATGTATCATAAGTCTGAGGCTATTGAAAAGTTCAAAGTGTTCAAAGCTGAAGTTGAAAATGCATTAGGGAAAACCATTAAAACACTTTGATTCCATCGAGGTAGAGAGTATATGAACTTGAGATTCCAGGACTATTTGATAGAACATATAATCCAGTCACAACTCTCAACATCGAATACACCACAGCAGAATTGTGTGTCAGAAAGGAAAAACAAAACCTTGTTAGACATGGTTCGATCTATGATGAGCTACGCTCAGTTGCCTGACTCGTTTTGAGGTTACGCAGTAGAGACTGCAATTCAAATCTTGAACATTGTTCCATCAAAAAGTATTTTAGAAACACCTTTTGAGTTATGGAAGGGGCGTAAACCTAGTTTGCGTCACTTCAGGATTTGGGGTTGTCCAACACACGTGCTAGTGATAAACCCGAAGAAACTGGAACCTCGTTCAAGATTATGTCTATTTGTAGGCTATCCCAAGGAAACGAGAGGTGGTCTTTTCTATGACCCATAAGAAAATAAGGTGCTTGTATCGAAAAATGCCACTTTCTTGGAGGAAGATCACATGAGGAACCACAAACCACGTAGTAAATTAGTATTAAATGAAGTTATAGAGGAGTCCACAAGAGTTGTTAACCAAGCTGGACCTTCATCAATGGTTGATGAAGAAGTCGACTCGTCTAGTCGATCTCGTCCTTCAGAATCGTTGGGAATGCCTCGACGCAGTGGGAGGGTTGTTACACAACCAAACCGCTACTTGGGTTTAACTAAAACTCAGGTTGTCATACCTGATGATGGCGTAGAGGATCCATTGGTTTATAAGCAGGCAATGAATGACGTAGATAAGGACCAATGGATCAAAGCCATGGACCTTGAATTGGAGTCAATGTATTTCAATTCAGTTTGGAAACTTGTAGAGCAACCTGAAGGGGCAAGACCCATAGGGTGCAAATGGATCTATAAGAGAAAAAGAAATGCAGTCGGAAAGTTACAGACCTTTAATGCTAGACTCATAGCAAAGGCTTTTACTCAAAGGGAAAGAGTTTATTATGAAGAAACTTTTTCTTCTGTTGCTATGCTTAAGTCCATAAGGATACACTTGTCCATAGCCTCATTTTATGAGTATGAAATCTGGCAAATGGACGTCAAGACTGCCTTTTTGAATGGTAATCTTGACGAGTGTATCTATATGTCTCAACCCGAAAGGTTCATAGCCCAAGGTCAGGAGCAAAAAGTTTGTAAGCTCAATCGATCCATTTATGGGTTGAAACAAGCATCCAGATTTTGGAACATAAGATTTGATACTGCGATCAAGTCTTATGGCTTTGACCAGAACGTTGATGAGCCTTGTGTTTACAAGAGGATCATCAACGATAAGGTAGCTTTCTTAATACTTTATGTGGATGATATACTGCTCATTGGGAATGATGTAGGATACCTAACTGACATAAAAAATTGGTTGACGACCCAATACTAAATGAAATATTTGGGAGAGGCGCAATATGTTCTTGGGATTCAAATTTTAGGGAATCGCAAGAACAAAACGCTAGCTCTGTCTCAAGCATCTTATATTGACAAAATGTTGGTAAGATATTCGATGCAGAATTCCAAAAGGAGTTTATTACCCTTTAGGCATGGAGTTCATTTGACTAAGGAACAGTGCCCTAAGACACATCAAGAAGTTGAGGATATGAGACGTATTCCCTATGCCTCGGTCGTAGGTAGCTTAATGTATTCTATGCTATGCACGAGGCCAAACATTTGTTATACTATGGGAATAGTCAGTAGGTACCAGTCCAATCCAGGGTTAGACCACTGGACCGTAGTTAAAAATATCCTCAAGTATCTAAGGAGAACGAGGGACTATACGCTAGTGTATGGGTCTAAGGATTTGATCCTTCTAGGATATACTGATTCTGAACTTTAGACTGATAAGGATTCTAGGAAATCCACATCGAGATTAGTTTTGACCCTTAACGGGGGAGCTATTGTATGGCGTAGCATTAAACAAGGATGCATCGCAGACTCCACAATGGAGGTTGAATATGTCATTTGCTTGTGAGAAGCGGCTAAGGAAATTTGTTTGGCTAAGGAAATTCTTGGTTGATTTGGAAGTCATTCCAAATGTGGAATTTTCCATCACCTTATACAGTGACAATAGTGGTGCGGTAGCCAACTCAAAGGAACCTCGTAACCACAAATGAGGGAAGCACATCGAGAGGAAATTTCACCTTATTCGGGAGATGGTGCAACGAGGAGATGTGATAGTCACGAAACTCGCTTCGGAGCACAATATTGTTGATCCATTTACAAAGACTCTCACGGCTAAAGTGTTCGAGGATCATCAAGAGAGTCTAGGTCTACGAGACATGTACATAGAGTAATCTGGGCAAGTGGGAGATATGTAATGAGTATATAGATGCCCTAGTTTATTGTATTTTTGTATCTCTGTAACCACTGCTTTAGATCGTATGTACCCACTAAACTAGAGTTTTAGTTCAAGTGGGAGTTTATTGGGTTTTATGCCCTAAAACTCGTAGTTTGTAATAATGTTCTAAATAAATCAATAAAGTGTTATTGTTTAATTCATTATTTTCTGTATGCCTTAAATTAACCCTAAATCCAATAAACTAACATCTGAGGTTGTTGTATGTCTCTTGAACTGAATGTAGTGGACATATAAGGATCTCAGTTCGAGATACGACCTAAAGGGTCTATAGTAAGGGGATAAGGTTAGGTACCTCATCCAGGTAATACAATGGATATGGCCCATGATCGCTATGCTCTAGACACGCAAGTGCACGTGATCAAAGTAATAAAAATTGGAGTATTCCAGAGTATCGAACCCATAGGGAACAGGTTTACAAGTCAAATTGAAAAACAAATGAATGCTAGTGAAATTGCAAGTAAGGCAACCAAAGATATAAAAGGTTGAATTTGGGGTTTTTAAGTTGTTGTAAGAAAAATTAATGAAATAAAATAAGTGAATTCAAGTATTTTTGCCCCTTCGGAGAAAATGCTGCCAACAATTGTGCCAACAAATCCAAATCTAAGAAAATCGGGTTCCACTCCTATTCGATTTTGCTCCCAAATCGTTTAGGAAACTAAGCAATTAAACCTACATGTCTGTGGCTAATTGAGCTTAGATGATTTCGCACACAACCCTCTCGATTTCGGAGTCTCGCCCTATGTCTAGGGTCGAAGTTTCAGATCTTATGTCTAAGTCCTTTCCTCCGTTGTTTTTAGGATATCTACTATTCCTTGACCCTTTCGGTATCAAGTTCGAGTCTTGTTGAACACGACCTCGCCATTGGCTAAGGACTGTCAATTTTATTCCCAAAAAACAAACTTTGATTGGTTTCCAACGCAACTACCTTGTTACTTTTAGTTAGACATCTCTCTTTTAGGGCATTCACACTTGAACCCCTAAAGAGGAAATTAGCTCATTATAAAGAAATAAAAGGAAACATAAATTTAGATGCTGAAAATAAAAGTAGAACCAAAACGAAAATAATGAAAAAGGGATGACGAAACCGAGAAGAAAAGAAAGAAGCAAGGCTCGGGTTCTTCCTCTTTACTCACGAAAAAGTGAGAACACCAAGCTGTTGTAGTTGATCGAATAAAAAAAAGCAAGACAGAAAAGAAAGAAACAAAGACAAAAGAAAGAAGGACAGTAAATGGAGCTCTCGGTTTCTTGTATTTTTTTCCCAAAAACGGGTTTTTTCCAACTAAGCATAAAATTACAAAGTAGAAGAAAAGAAACTGAATTTTTATTGAACTTCCAAATGCATGAACATCAAGGTAAAAAATAAATTAAAGAACAATTCTACCCCCCTTAGTTAATCGATTCTACCCACACTTGGGTTAGAATCTTAACCTTTAAGGCTTTCACAAAGAGAGGGATTAACTAGGGTTTATTACAACTAAATAAAGACAGTACAACTTGCTAAAAATAAGAAAATAAACTATTGTAAAAAGGTACAAAAACGTGCAGAAAAATAGAAGAAAAAACAATAAAAAGTTGGAGAGAATTCAAGCTTGTGGCCGTCCAATTCGCATCTCTTCAAACCCTCGATTTGTAGCCTATTTATAGATGAGGAAAGTAGGGTTTCCTTCCAAGAATTCGTCCTCAAATCGTGGGTATTGATTGGGTATAATTCTAGGTCATATTCTTTCCAAAAATGAGTGGGAATCCCCAAAATATTGAAATCCCGAGAATTGAGGCGTTTTCCCGAATCTGGAAATGCAGCTGCATTTTGTCCTGCATTTTGTCCTGCAAAGTCTACAGCATTCTCACCTGCATTTTTTTTGGCATTTTTTTCTGCTCTTCTTTTCCTACAAAAACACATCAAATTAACTTGTTTTCAATCATTATTCCCTTAATTCTTATTTTTTTTCCCCCATATTTTAGCAAACTTTAGGAATTTTACTCTCAAATGACAATTTTAGCTTGCCATAGCATGAAAATTTGAATAAATTGGACAAAAAATGACTAAATTTAGATAATTAAAATTCATTTTACAAAAGAAATAAATTAAAAATAAAAAACGATTGTCAGCAGGCCTCGAACCGCCGACCTCTGAGTCCCATATTGCCACTCCGCGTGAATTTCTCGCGCACCATGCTCCACTACGCTGCAACAACGTTGTAATGTACAGCGTCAAGCCTAGCGCTCTCAACGTCGCGGCGTTGCAACGCAACCTTGCGTTACAACACTGCACTGCAGCAGCCTCTCCAACAGCATGGCATGAACGACACGGACTTACAGACTCAATTTACATTAAAAAAATGTCCAAAACAACGAGCCCTTACATTGATCTCATTAACTTTAATGTAAACCTATCTAAGTGCCAAAAATCGAAACCATCCAAATATGCAAACCATTAACATTCATCTCATGAAAAATTATGCTACCCACCTAATTTTAAGAAATTACAGAATACACAATGAAGAGCAACGAAAGGCTCTGATACCAATTGAAGGGATTGGAATTCCCACAGCGAAAGACGTTGTGAAACGTCGTTGTTTTGTTGTGCAATTCATTTCTTAAAATTGAATTAAACTAGTTTAATTCTAGGCTAAATGTGCATAAAAGCAAGAGAAAACAGTAGGTAAAGATCTACTAACCTCTTGAAGAACTTTTCTTCAACGTTTTTTCCTTCTCGATCTCGATCCCTACGGAACCAACGATCTCTACGAACTCGATCCTTGAACCGAACAGCAAGACACTTTCAAAGGGTATTCTCGGTTGTTCTCGAAAGGTTGAGGGAGAGTTGTGGGACTCCCTTTGGTTTTGGGTGAGGAGAATTCTAGAGGAATTGAGAGAGAACTCTTAAGAGAAAAACGCACTTGCTATGGGTTAAAATCCAAAAAATGGCAAAGTGTCTCACCAAAGGCTTCTTGCAAGCCTTTTATATATTGGTGTGTGGTGGAGTTAAAACCTCCACCAAATCACCATTTTACCATAACCATATGATATGCAAATCATATTTACATATCACATAATATAAGGTATCTCATACCTTATTACACAAATCTCATTTGCATAATTGTGGAATTTTAAATTGAATCACATTCAATTTAATCTCTCTCAATTCAATTTCTCCAATTAGCACTAATTAAACAATTAGGCTATACAATAGTTTATTATGAATCTCATTCACATCAAACTATATATTATGTCATCTATATTACATGTAAATGACATAAATGCCCAAATAATGAATTTGAACACTTCAAATTCACACCAAACTGTAAACCATCAATTTGTCCAATTTGAGCCAACCAAAGGACCTAATGGACCTACAGATGACGAGCTCCAATGATCCGAGATTAACCTGTCAAACTCTTTGACCCGGTTATTCAACATTCATTAGCTATAGTAACACTCCACTAAAGCCCGTAGTTGCACTCCCATCACTGTAGGACAAGTTGTGTCCATCAATATAACCAATGCCCATGAGTCGACCCTTCACAGGTTGTTCGTAGCCACAGTTGGGTCAAATTACCATTTTACCCCTGTGTCTACCTTTTGCTGCTTAAGTCTAACTGCTCCTCTAATGAACAACTACGTTGCATGGTCTAACCATAAACAACAACCCTCTCGGGCCAGTGAGAGGATGAGGCCCCGTTGTTCAAGCCCTGGAGTCAGCACTTAAGGGAACAATCCCTCTAGTTTCCCTAATTCGGGAATAAGTAAATTCCATCTTGCGTAGTCAAGTTCACAGCTCCCCACGTGGTCCTGTCCCTGAGAAGATAGACATATTGGACAAGCAACTGTGGCCACCCTCACCCGTACTAGTCAAAGGACAGACTCCTGCAGACATGAGTCTGTAACACGCTCAAGATTAAGGTCGAGTCATTAATGGTCATCTACGAATTTATTAGTCCTATACTGTCAACGGTGTTACATCAGTAAGTCTAAAATTCACTGTCCGGTCTTGTACAATCTCATTGCACAGGATGCCCCCACTCGCATGTCAACCACATGAACGAGCTGGATCACCTCGTTTGTATCTAATACAAAACGGAACGCATCCACAACGTATCCAGGGTTAGATCTCCAACCCTATCCGTATACTGTAGACTGTTCGGGTCGTTAACTCGAACATGATTCTCCCCGTGTGTCCACTACACATTGTTCAAGTTCTAGTTCTCTCATAATACAATGAACCTGGAGCTTAGTTTATTGGATTAAGTTTATGAAATATGCGAGACACAAAGCATTGAAAAAATAACTCTTATTTATTTCAAATTGGAATATTACAAATTTACACGAGATTAGGACATACATCCCAACAAAGCCTTTCGTGGAGAATAGGTGATGAAATATTTGTGAATATTGCCAAGGATAATTGGTTGTGTAGACCCTCATCTCTTAGAATTATCCATAATCAGGGGGTTAATTAGGAGGCAAATGTGGAGTTTTTATTGAATAAAGTAGGGCATTAGAATGAGGAGGATGCAACGACTCTTTTTCATGAGGATGATACAAAACAAATTCTTAGTCTTCGAAGACCTAGAATAAAGGGAGAAGATAGATTGACTTGGCATTATGAAAAAGATGAGATATATTCTATTAAATCGAGATATCATTTGGTTTCCTCTCTCTTGAACTTCCCTAAATTTTATAGTAAAGAGGAAATGAGAGATTGGTGGAAGCTCTTATGAAATTGCACAATTCCTAACAAAATTAAGCATTTTGTTTGGAGGGCCTTTAATGCTTTCATTCCTACATTATTAAATCTAAAGAGAAGAAAAATGGAGTTGAATGTTTTGTGTACTAGATGTAATGTTGCACCTGAAACGATCTATCATGTCCTATGGGAGTGTAGAGTTACCAAGAAGAAATGGATGGATACACTTTTTTATCTGCTAAATTGGCCTTGAGAATTAACCAACTTGGTTTATCTACTCTTCTAGAACTACTTTTCTAGTTCAAAAGGGTAGTATCAAATGACAAATGAGAGGAAGGAATAAAGGAGGATGAATGATAGCACACAAAATGTGTTATCCTTAGGCTTATTTATTACTAGTTTTATGATAATTTCAGGGTTTTTATGTGTTTTAATCATTGAATTTCAGGTTAAAAGCTTAAACAGAACATTTGGAGACATTTTGGATCACTCGAGATCAAATCGGGGCTTTTGGAGCTTAAAATAACATCAAATGGAAGAAGAATGGACAAACCTAGCCAATTGACCCGAGGTGATGGCGTTGCAACGCCATCTGTGATTATATTTGCGTTGAAGACCCGTGGAGGTAGCGTTGCAATGCTGCCTTGCAGCGTCGCAACGCTACTTCGATAAGGAAGAGCGCGCGCAAGGGTAGCGGTGTTGCAATGTTGCCTTGCAGCGTCGCAACGCTACTTGGATAAGGAAGAGCGCGTGCAAGGGTAGGGGTGTTGCAACGCTGCCCTCAGCGTTGCAACGCCGTCAATATTTTCCTTATCTACTTTGGCGCCTAGGGCACAACGTTGCAACGCTGTTCCGATTAACCTTATAACTAGAACATGTTTTTTTTCTTTGTAAGGGGGTCGAATTTGATAGTTTTTGCACCCTAATTTCGAAATACATCTTCAAGAAGAGAATAAAGAGCATTCCTTGCGAGCCAAAGCATTCATGGAGGTTCGAGATCGTGATGGGAGCTCGGGGACGAGGGACCGACATCGACACATTAGTTTACTTTCTCTTTCTTTTAGATTGTAACATCGTTTAAAGACATTTTGTATAACTTTAGCTTGGTTTTATTGTGATTTAGAGTGGCTAGATGTTGTAGCTAGGATTTGATTTTCATGTTTAAAACTTGTTTGCTTATGTATTGAACTATGTTTTGTTATTTATTTTTGGCAATTCGTTCTTCAATTCCTTGCTCTTGTTAGTTTAAATGGACTCGAGAGAAACAAACTTAGATTAGAGCAAAGTTGTCAAAACTCTTAGAAATCTGGCATGAGAATGACCTAGAAGTCTAAAGGAAACACATAAAGAAGTTGCTTAATGTCGTGCATGCTTTTAAAATTCATGAGGAGACTTTAGAATTTGTCGTGTGTGCGAGACTCACTAAGAATCGAGAGATTTTCTTGAGTATTTTCACTTCTTGTTTATAAATTCATTATGTTGGTTCATTGCATGTGTTAAATAAGGTTTTAACTTGTGAAGTCAATTTCCTCCAATTCTATCATATTCGAGTCTCCAATGTTTCTTTATCTTTTTATCTTTGTTTCCTATCTATCCTTGTTTTGTTGCTTTAGCTAAAATTGAGAATAAGTATCTTGGTAATTAATTAATCTAGAAACTCATTCCTGAGAACGATACTTGGAACTCTAAAATCACTATACTAAAACTTGACCCGTACACTTGTGGTATTGTAAAATTATTTTACGCAACAAGTTTTTGGCGTCGTTGTTGGGGAATGGTGATTATTTAGATTGATTAATATTGAGAGGAAATTTGAGATTTTAGACTAAAGTTTGTTTGTGTTTTCTTTCCTTATTTGTTTTCTTTGTGTGTTTGTTTCCTTATTTGTTTTAATTTAGTTTTGTGTGTTTTCGAGTCTTTGTCTCCTGTTTTGGTTGTGTTGTTTTTTGTGTAAAAGTCTATATTTGAATTGTTGTGAGTTAAAGTATGACTTTTCATGATTTTAATTTTTCGCCAATGTACCATCCCTCCCAAGACCATAGGTATGTGAATCATAATTTTTCTGGTTATCAAATGTCTGATATTTACCATTCTGAATCTATAATTTATGAAAATTCTTTTGATGGTGATCATATAGGCATTTGGAACCAAACGTTTTCCTACCCCGACCAATCTATAGAAAATTCTTCTCTTGTTGATTTATTAGTAGAATATACTTTAGAGCTGAGAATTAAAAATTTGTTTCATGCTGAATTAGAAAGGTTGGATAGGCTAAAAGCTAAAGTGGTAGAACTTGGGGCAATAATACATGGAAGGACTCATTATCTCAATCAACTGGTAGAATCCGTTAAGGCAACAAATTCTTATTCTTGCCACTGAGGAAAAGCAGCCTAGGAGGACATATGCATATGATAGTGAGGATGAGTTGGAGGAGACTGAAACACACCAAAAATAGGTTTGTGAGGAAGACACTGGTATGCATCACGAACACTTCGTGATGCAGTCGAGCTCGGTAACTGAGGACACTCCTCAGTAAGCACGAACTTCAGGTCGTCAGTTACTAGAATCGTGTTTATGTTATTCTTCCACGTTTGAAAGTTATCTTCCACTAATTTGTCGGAAGCGAGTAAAAGCTGAAAAAATCAAATAATTTTGTGTCAGTCTCGCAAAAAAGCTTTGAAAACCAATCAAGTTTTAGCAAAATTTAATCCTATGATCCCTAGGTCATTTTAAAAATTGCAATGATATCCTAAAGGTTTAGAATGACCGCCACCGAAGGGTGAACAGAAACACTCCTCCTCTAGAACGAGACTTTCTCGACCAGACCCTAATCCCAACATAACCCTTATTCCATTAGGCGTCCAGTTAACATTATTTGGTCGAATTCATTAACACTTAACGAATCTCGTGAGTGTCACCCTCAATCTTTAAGTTTCCAAGTATCCGTTCAAACAATAGCCACCGAAGGGTGAACCACGAAGGAAAACCAACAAGGAAACTGTATCCCTTTCGAGAATTCACGGTGTTTCGACTCCCATGATCAAGGCCCTTCGAAGGAATTGTCTGGTGCAGGCCAAACTAGCAGGCGGATCATAGGGGTCTCATGGTGTGAATCGAAAGAAGAGACCGTGGGTCCCGTTTTCACAAGTCTCACTCCCACTCACTATAAGTACTCTCTCCATCCACTTTGATATTGACCCATACAAATACCATCCGAACGGGGACGCTCCCATTTGCGCCACGAGGCCGAGTATGGATCTCACGGTGCGGACTTTAAGGAGATTTGTGGTCAGAAAATTAAATGTATCTTATACACTTTATTTCCTCCCACTCAACACTTTATGTTATTCGGGATTGACCTAGATAAACCGGCTAAAATTTACCTAAGTCTACCAATATAACTCTTATATGGTATTTAGCCTAAGTTTATAATCACATTATTACTTAGGTCTATGTGAGTAAATTAATCAACTTTTAATTAACGACACTCACTAAAAAATATAATCTAAGAATATCCGCATCGAATTCACTCCCGTGTCGGTTTTCGGTGTAGGGTGTTCATAAGCGTCAACTTAAATACTGACCTTAGACAAAACCTTCCTTAGACAGAGTTACTAATCAGTCACTATTCAAAGATTATATTTTGATTTCCTAATTCTAATTAACTTAGGTTACATGCATTTCTATGTTATAGTGCTTGATCATTCATCACATGAATAACTATACTATAACATAATAATTCATCACATGAAATTAAAATGCATGAGATACTTTAATCTAAAAAATATAACACTTATATTAATTAAATTAAAACATGCATTTAATTCTATTATAATTCTTATAATATAACTTATCATGCAAACTATATATTATAACACTTATAATATAAATGATGCATGAAAATGTTTAACCTAAGGTGGGATTTTAAATCTATATGACATACATTATGCACATAGAATTTAATTAAATCATACATCACATGCATAAAATAATTAAATAGCAAGAATGGACCAGTTTTGGCACTTAGGGGCATTTATTAAATTAAATAACATTAATATAACATTTATATTAATATTATTTAATAAAATAAATTAAATAAAACAAGTATTACATTTTATAAATTAAAAAAAAACACGTTCAAAAACTGCCCACGATGCACAACCCCACTGAATTCGCGCGCGCGCCTCACCCAACTGGCCATTACACTGTAGCGTTGCAACGCTGCAACATCCAGCGTCACGCCCCGTGTGCTCCACGCCTCGGCGTTGCAACGCTGCTCTGCAGCTAGGCCTCTGACCGCATGCGCAGCGTTGAGATGCCGATGAACAACGTCTCAACGTTGTCGACAGAACAACAAGCTCCTCTTGTTGTTCATCATCGATTCTCGCCCGTTTCCGCTCTGATTTCTTCACAGAAACTCTTGCCACGAACGACTCGGACTTACAGACTCGATTTACATTAAAATATCCAAAAACACGGGTCCTTACGTTGATTTAATCAACATAAAATGTAAATCTACTAAAAGTGACAAAACTGTAAACATCCATTATGCAAACCAACAATTTATCTCATAAATTAAAGGCAATACCCACCTAATTTTAACGAAAATCAGTGCATAACAAGAACCAACAACTTAACTCTGATACCAATTGAAGGGAATGAAACTCCCCATGCAGCGGAAGACGATCGAATCGTCGCGGTGATGTTGTACAAATCAATTTCGTTAAAACTATCTAACACTTAGAATTAGGCTAAACATGCATTTTATGGAAGAAAATCAGTAAGTTAAAGGTAATACTTAGTTGTTGAAGACTTTCTTCAAGATTCCTTCCAACGATGATCACGAACTCTTCGTGTTCTCCTCGATCTCAACGAACTTGAACTCTTCTCACGAACACCGACCGAACACCACCACTTGGCTTCTCGGTCGTTCTTCTTTAGGAAGAAGGAAGATTGTGGGATCTTAGATTTTGGGTAGGGAGGAGAGTTTTGAGAGAGAGAGCTTTTAAAGAGAAATCCCTTTGTTTCTTTTGGTGAGATTTCCACAAATGAGCAATTGTGCAAAGAACCCTTCTTGCAAAGGGGTTTAAATAATGGAGATAGGTGGAGTTGAAATCTCCACCTATTTACCATTTTACCACAACTATAGGTTATGCAAATCATATTTGCATAACCATATATTATAAGATATCTCATATCTCATTTTACAAATCACATTTGCATTATTGTGGATTTATTAAATTGAATCACATCCAATTTAATATCTCTCAACCTAATTTCTTCAAATTAACCCTAATTCAACAATTAGGCTAACCTATAGTTTATTATAAATCTCATTCACATTAAACTATATATTATATCATTCATATCTCATATAAATGACATAAATGCTCTTTTAGTGAATTTGAACACTTCAGTTCACACCAAAAATGTAAACCTTCTTTTAATCCAGTTTGAGCCAACCGAGGGACATAATGGACCTACAGTGACGAGCTCCAATGATCCGAGATTAACCTATCAAACTCTTTGACCTGGTTAATCACCATTCATTAGCTACGGTAACACTCCACTAAAGCCCGCAGCTGCACTCCCGTCAGTGCAAGATATTACGTGTCCACTGATATAACCAATGCCCATGAGTCGACCCTTCACAAGTTTTTCGTAGACACTGTTGGGTCAAATCTACTTCTTCCTCCTTAAGTCCCCACTGCTCCTCTAAGGAACAAAAATGTTGCAATGGTCCAACCATACACAACAACCCTCTCGTGCCAGTGAGAGGGTGGGCGCCCGTTGTCTAAGCCCCAGAGGCGATTTAAAGGAACAACCTCTAGTTTCCCTAAAAGCGGAAGCAGTGAATTTCATCTCGCGTAGTTAAGTTCCCAGCTCACCACTACTTGGTCCTGTCGTTGAGAAGATAGGCATATTGGGCGAAGTAATCGTGACCACCCTCACCCAGTATTTAGTCAAAGGACGGACACTGCGCATGCAGCGAGTCCGTAACACGCTCGGGATTGTGTCGAGTCACTAATGCGGTCATCTCACGGTTATTAGTCCTTCATCATCAGCGGTGTTATATCGGTGAGGTCTAATAATTCACGGTCCGGTCTTGTACAATCTCATTATACGGGATGCCCCCACTCGCATGTCAACCACATGAACGAGTCAGATCACCTCGTTTGTATCTTAATACAAAGCGGGCCGCATCCACAGTGTATCCAGGATTAGGTCTCCAACTCCATCCATATATTGTAGACCGTTCGGGTCATTTACTCGAACGTGATCCTCCATGTGTGTCCACTACACACTCTTCAAGTTCTAGTTCTCTCATATATTCAATGACTCTAGAGCTTAGTTTATTGGACAAAGTTTGTAATAAATGTGAGACACAAAAGATAAAATAAATAACTCTTTATTAATTTCAAATAGTAATTTACAAACTGAACGAGATTAGGACAAAAATCCCAACAATGTCATCTATATCTCATATAAATGACATAAATACTCAAATAATGAATTTGAACACTTCAAATTCATACCAAATGCAAACCCTCAATTTGTCCAATTTGAGCCAACCGAGGGACCTAATGGACCTACACGTGATGAGCTCCAATGATCCGAGACTAGCCTATCAAACTCTTTGACCCGGTTATTCAACATTCATTAGTTACGATAACACTCCACTAAAGCCCGTAGCTGCACTCTCATCACTGTAGGACAAGTTGTGTCCATCGATGTAACCAATACCCATGAGTCGACCCTTCACAGGTTGTTCGTAGACACTGCTGGGTAAAATTACAATTTTACCCCTATGTCTACCTCTTGCTCCTTAAGTCCCACTGATTCTCTAATGAACAACTACGTTCCATGGTCCAACCATAATCAACAACCCTCTCAGGCCAGTGAGAGAGTGGGGCCCCGTTGTTCAAGCCCTGGAGACATCACTTAAGGGAACAACCCCTTTAGTTTCCCTAAGTCGGGAACGAGTGAATTCCTTCTTGCGTCGTCAAGTTCTCAGCTCCCCACGTGGTCCTGTCCCTGAGAAGATAGGAATATTGAGCGAGCAACAGTGGCCACCCTTACCCGTACTAGTCAAAGGACAGACCCCCGTAGACAGGAGTCCGTAACACGCTTAGGATTAAGGTTTTGTCATTAATGGTCATCTATGAAATTATTAGCTCTTTACTGTTAACGATGTTATATCAGTAAGTCTAATAATTCACGGTCCGGTCTTGTACAATCTCATTGCACAGGATGCCCCCACTCGCATGTCAACCACATGAACGAGTCAGATCACCTCGTTTGTATCTAATACAAAGCGGGCCGCATCCACAACATATCGAGGATTAAGTCTCCAACCCTATCCGTATGCTGTAGACCGTTTGGGTCATTAACTCGAACGTGATCCTCCCTGTGTGTCCACTACACACCATTTAAGTTCTTAGCTCTCTCATAATACAATGACCGTAGAGCTTAGTTTATTGGATTAAGTTTATGAAATATGCGAGACACAAAGTTCAAATAAATAACTCTTATTTATTTACAACTTGGAATATTACAAACTACACGAGATGGGAACATACATCCCAACAATGGGTTCCAAAGATAAAAATTCTTTTAAAAGAAAAGTAGTCAATAGTCAAAATGATTCAGTAAAGGATATGAATGTTCGAGAAGAAATCCAGAATACTACTACTGATAAAAGTATTGATGAAAATCCAATACTTGAGGATAATAATGAAATTTCCATAAACTACGTTATAACAGGAAAAAGATGGAACCAAAATGATATAGTTGTTGACAACATTTTTGCTTACAATATTGCTCATGATATTATTCATGAAGATGATGATTCTGATCCAAAATCCATTGACGAATGTCGACATAGAAATGATTGGCTTAAATAGAAAGAAGTAATCCAAACAGAATTAAACTCGCTTTCAAAACGTGAGGTTTTTGGACTAGTAGTTCTAACACCAGAAGGTGTCAAACCTGTGGGATACAAATGGGTATTTGTAAGGAAAAGAAATGAAAAGAATGAAGTCACAAGATATAAAGCGAAACTTGTTGCACAAGGATTCTCGCAAAAACCTGGTATTGATTATGAGGAGACATATTCTCCTGTGGTGGATGCAATAACATTAAGATATCTAATTGGGTTGATTGCATATGAAAAGCTTGACATGCATCTAATGGATGTAGTCACGACATATTTATATGGATCTCTGGATAATGACATTTATATGAAAATCCCAAAAGGATTTAAAATGCCAGAAACATATAAATCAAGTTCTCGAGAACTATATTCTATAAAATTACAGAGATCACTATATGGATTAAAACAATCAGGATGAATGTGGTATGATCGTCTGAGTGCATATTTGTTGAAAAAAGGATATCAAAATAATCCAATATGTCCATGTGTTTTTATTAAGAAATCACAGTCAGGATTTGCTATTATAACTGTACATGTTGATGACTTAAATATAATTGGAACTCCTGAATAGTTATTAAAGGCAATAGAATACCTTAAGAAAGAATTTAAGATGAAAGATCTTGGAAAAACAATATTTTGTCTTGGCTTACAAATTAAACACTTAGCAGATGGGATATTTGTTTATCAGTTAACTTATACAGAAAAAATCTTGAAAAAATTCTATATGGATAAAACACATCCATTGAACATTCCAATGAAAGTTCGTTCACTAGATGTAAAGAAAGATATATTTCAACATCGAGATGATATTGAAAAACTACTTGGTCTTGAAGTACCATATCTTAGTGCAATTGGTCGACTTATGTATCTTGCTAATAATACAAGACCATAAGTGCATTTTTAGTAAATTTATTAGCGAGATATAGTTCTTGTCCAATAAAAAGACACTGGAATGTAATTAAACATATACTTCGTTATCTCCAAGAAACGATTGATATGAGGTTGTTTTATTATAATAAATCCAATTTTGATCTAGTTGGTTATGTAGATTCTGGATATTTATCTGATCCACACAAAACTAGATCTCAAACAGGTTATCTATTTATGTGGAGGTACTACTATTTCATGACGATCAGTGAAACAAACCATCACAACCACTTCTTCGAATCATGCTGAAATCCTCGCAATTCACGAGGCAAGTCCAGAATGTGTATGGCTAAGATCAATGACTAACACATTCGTGAACACATGTGACATGTCTTATAGTAAACATTTTCCGACAATATTATACGAAGACAACACAACATGTATAACTCAAATCAAAGGAGGATATATCAAAAGAGATTGGACAAAGTATATCTCACCAAAACTTTTCTACACTCATGATCTTAAAGAAAATGACGACATCAGTGTACAACAAATTTGTTCAAAAGATAACCTTGCAGACTTATTTACAAAAGCATTACCAATTGCAATCTTTGAAAAATTGGTGCACAACATTGGAATGCAGCGACTTAGAAATCTCAAGTGATGTTTCAATGAGGGAAAGCAAATATATTGTATTTTTTATATAAAATATGTACTATTTTTTCTTCGCTAGGATTTTTTTTCCCATTGAGTTTTTTCCTAGTAAGGTTTTAACGAGACATATATTATATAAAATGAGTATCTAAGGGGGAGTATTATAAATGCATGAAAATATATGCCCATTTCTAATCTACCCATGTGTCAATGCCCCTTTTGGCCATGTGTCATAAGCCTAGTTATACTTGTGTCCAAAATAATTCACTTGCTTTATGATAAAAAAAAACTAATAAACAATGGTTTTTGGTAGATAATGGAAAACACCATTGAATTGATACTTCTCCAATCCATTTTCTTATTTCTCATTTTCTCTTTAATTTCATTTCTTTATTTAATTTTGTCGTATCATTCTACTTTCTTTTATTTATATTATATATATTCTATTTCCATATTATTATTATTGTTTTAGTAAAATTTCGACACCTCATTTTGCCCCTCAATTTTTATAACAATTTTAACCTTTTTGGTATAATTTCAAAGGAAATATTTTAGTAAATTACGGGAAAAAAGGGAAAATTAAAACCCTAATTTTAGTCTTCAACACGCCGCACGAAACCCCTTCACCATCTTCGATAGTTCGATCTCTTCTTCTTCACGCAGCCGGCAACTCAATCCTCACCATCTCCATTCTTCCTCTTCCGTTCTTTTTCTCTGGCGAAAGACCCTCTCTCTGACCGACGACGCAGCACGGGCGACGTAGCTTCTCCTTCAGCAATCTCACGTCTTCCTTTCTCTAGCGGCGTGAAACCAACGGCCCAGGTGTCTTTCTGGCCGGCGGCAACCCAAATCGATGGCGAGGAAGCAAGCCAACCGGCGATTTTCCTCCCTCGCGCACCGTACGATGTAGCATCCGGATTCGGTGTGAACTGACTCGGGCGGCGGTGCGTGGTGAGTTGGTTTTCATTAGACCTTTATATGCTATTGGATAAATAAACTTACCAACATTGTGGGGGGTTTTTAGTATAATTTAACATTTTTCAAATCGAAAGAAGTATGTCATTTGAAAAAAAGGGTTTAGAGAAAGCATCGTTTTGTTTAGAAGAACATAGAAGCCCCTTCGTCTAAATCGGCGGCTAAAACCCTTCGACCTGAACCTAATTTACAGTATTGCAGAGATTTTAAGTTCATGGAGCAGATGAGTGGAAGAGGAGAAGAAGGTTTGACTCTGGTCGTGAGGAAACCGTGTTTCAATTTGCCCACTGGATGCCCTGATTGCTTGCCTGTTTATATCTATCTAAAATTGGCCAATCTTCATTTTCACTTGGATTTCAATCTCATCTACCCGGAGTCTGGTAATCTCCCATGTCTATGCCTTATGTCCTTCCTTTTTCCTTTTGTTCTTGCATTTGTGTAGTTACTTGCGGTGTTGATAAAGGTTGGATTAAGTTGTGGGGAATTTGAAATCGCAGTAGGGCATTTTTACTGTTCTTTCTTTAAGGATACTTTTGGGTTTATCCGGCAGAGCTGTATTCGTGTGCTTATACTGGTTGTTTACAGTTCTTCAGTCTTATCAAACGCTCATTGATTCTGGTTCAACTAGTTGCTGTAGTTACTTGTCTGAGATTAGGGTTTAGATACATGTGTCATTTCCAGCGAATTAACAAGTATGGTATCTGTTTTTTTCTCTGGCAGATATAATTCCTTACGTTGAAACTGGTAAATATGTGGCCTACAATAACGAGAGAGGTGGGGTCATTGAGTGTTTAAGACAGGATGGTATTGTTGATCTCGATACTGAGTTTCACTCAGTTCCAGAATGGGTATCTGCAAAATCTATGGTTAATTCATGGCTTTCAGATGCAGTCATGTACGAGCTTTGGTTGGGAACTGATGGTGGTTCAGCTCAGAAGGTCTATTATTCTGACCTTCCCTGGCCGATTGGAAAGGTTTTGTACTTTAAGAAACTACACTCTGTGAAGCTCCAACTTGGGATTGACAAAGAAAATGCCGAGCGAAGAGAAGAGCAGGTCATACATCTGTTATTGCTTTTCATTTTTGTGGTTGCTTTAACTTGCACATACGCTCTCGTCAACTCTCGTCAATCGTCTTTTTCTTACTACTTGGTCATTAATTTGATTGGTAGAGAGCTCAATGTGATCGATGAAGGACTCCTTCAATTTCTCTCTTTCTTGATATCACAAATTGATTGCATTTATTGGCTGACAGATTTACAGAAATGCAAATCTTGCTTATGGAGCTTTGTCAACTAGGTTAGGAGAGCAGAATTTTTTATTTGAGAACAGGTGAATTTCTTGGGCTCTGGATATCTTGTTGTATATTATATACTTCTTTAGGCATCCTAATAATTTGATGATGCATTGCTTTGTCACATTGCAGGCCATCTAGTTTAGATGCACTTGTTCTAGGGCATCTACTTTTCACTCTTCAAGTACTACCTGTGAGTTATTTTCGGATTATTCTTTGGTTGTAGTTCTAGGAAGCTTCTTATTTATTTGAAATATTAACTGTTCAGTAATAGTAGCTCTCTTTCCATAAAAAAAAAATTGGTAGTAATACTTGCTCTATTAACTTAAGAGAAATGTGGGTTGTAAGAAAATTTATTTGCAGTTAGTCATATGGTTTTTTCCTTCTAATTTGCATCCATATCTTGTTCTTGATTTTTGACATCTTTGTATGGCTGGGTCCTTAGCATATCTGGTGATACGGTGAGTATTATTACTTTTGTGCATACATGTATGTGCAATGTAGAGGAATGTACATTGTTAGCATTTAAGAGAAATGAGCATATTAAGAAGTTATACAATGTATGATATGTTTATAAATCATAAAGTGATTTCTTATTGTTATATTGCCGAAGTTTTTCTTTCCTACTTTGAATCTTGTATTTCACCAATTATTATTTTTTTAAAGAAGTTTTTCACCAATTAATTGTCCTATTCATTGAAAAAATAATAATACATTGATTTCTTACTGCATTAGTTTCTGCTCTTATCTTATTAAAATATCCCGCTTAATGGACCTTGATCTTTTTTTAATAGACGGTATTATTCCAAACATTGTTTTCTTTCTTCTCAATTGAAATGGAGTTCTCACTTTGAACCTTGTTGATATTATCTACTTTTTAGGAAACGTCAGTGCTTCGTAGTAAACTTTTAGAGCATAGTAATCTCGTGCGATATGCTGAGAAATATATGACTGAGTTGGTGGAAGTTGGTACATCACCGTTGCCATCATCTTCTTCCACACGTTCCAGTTCAGGGGCTTCAACATCGACGCCAAGAAGGGGTCCTTATAATTGGAGTAAGAGCTTTCCACTGTCAGATATGTTTTTATATTTGTTATCAAATGTTTTTCTTTACACTTGATGAAACTAGTTTATTGGACCATGCTGTTAAATTGCTAAAGCCTTTTAAATAGTCCTTACTCCCTCATTTGTCTTTGGAGATATTCTATGGTTTTTATTTGTTAATCTGGCTTTGTAGTTGTTGTTCTTTGCCATGGGTTTCATGTGCATTAGAGTTCACTTTAGAAATATTCGGTATTACATTTGCGTTCATCATCTTCTGTTGTTGTTTCTTATATTGCCCTTCTCTTCTGTGGTGAGGGTTGTAACGTAGAATGAAGAAGATAGTTGCATATATTTTGTCTAAGATAATATTACACCAAGCGTATTAGACTCAACAATCTAAACTCACATTAGCTATAGTCCTATTGAATGGGCACTATACTCTTCTAGTCTTATTGGCACCTCAAGATGATGAGACTGATTTTATGTGCATGTTTTGCAATAGTCACACTTTGTCATAGCATTCTTTTATTCAACTTATGAAATACAGTTGTTGAAATCTTCAGTCTCGAAAGTCCTTTTACTTTTTTCCTTAGATAATGGGAAAAATACTTCTATTTCAAGTTTCTAAGCTGAGTGAGCATTAAATACCATGCCTAATTAAGTTGCGTAGACCTGTATGCTTCTTAATAAGATTGTAGAAACTACTATGTGAAATTACTTTCAACTGCCCTAAGAAAAGATCCGAAATCTATTATTTTCTCAATATATTTAATGCATCATTCATCAGGTTCGAAGCCGAAGACCAAGCCAAAGAAAGAAAAGACGAACGAGGAGAAAACGTTTAAAAGGAGAGCCAAGTATTTTGTAGGCGCACAGCTAGTGGCAGTTCTACTTTTTCTCACCCTCATGGGCAGAGGTGATGATGGTGAAGTGGAGCTGGATGATGATGAAGGCTATGATTACAGTGAATGAAATATTCTTCAATATCTACATTTTTGGAAGTGATGAGACAGCCAGTAGCTCTTTGATGAGGATGACTTTTACTTTCATTTTTTACTTTCACCTAACATTTTGGTAGTTGACACCAATATACTTTAAATGGAAGAGAAGTTAAGAGTGTCTTTCGTAAAATTTTGAAGAGCTCTTGTGATAATTTGTGGATTTCTAAAGTACTGTTTCGATTAGTTGATTCGTTTCAATAGCTCTCCCTTGCGGCTCTTCTACTCCATTTGTAATAACAGCGTTAGGTGTTTGTAATAAAATAGAGAAATTTCAATGAAACTTTGTGGAAACTGATTTATTTATAACTAAGGCTTTTGATGTTACTAAATATTTGAAGGTGGGATTTCATACTAGATTAAGAAGTTATCTAAAAGAATAGTCGTGATAAAATGAAATTCTATGAAATTGTTCGTGACAAGTTGGGAATCTAGGAGAAATTAATAACTTTTTGATTTGTGTAAACAAATATTGATGGACCAAGGTGCCCCACTTAGAGTTGATAATATTGAGTTGATCACTCGTCGAGTAGTGTGACATGCCTCCAAACACACTCGTTCGAGTTTTGGTTTTGATTATAAGCAATCCATCTTGAGTGAATAGTGGAGAATTGATGCTTATTTCTATTTTATAAATTATAATGAAGGATGGATAAACTTCATTATTATTGCTAAATGGCTTTTAACACAAATGATATGACACAAGATTAAATCAAAGTAGATTAAAGCACAGATAAAAAGTGAATTAGCTATCATGTTCAAAACTTGTCATATTGGACTTGCAAAAAAAAAAAAAACATTGTCAGGGAAAAGCTACTACATGATTTATATTTTATATGCTAGTGGATAAATAAACACAAAACAATTAATTAATAGTTTATCCAATTAAGAATGATATGAATTATATTGAAAAATAATAATGTTGACCCTAATTTATGATATTGATTCATTCGAGAAAAGAGAAATACTTATAATGAAATGATTAAATAAAAGATATATTCAACCTTCAACTTCAAAAAACAGAGTAGAAGTCAATCACCGCTAAGCTATGCTTATATTGTCAATTTTTTTTTACTTTTTCATTTATTCATATTATAATTAATAAATAAATTGTTTCTATTATATGTTTAGAAATAAACTAGTGTTTAATCTCATTCATATGGATTATTAGTATTAGTTAAAATATCTAATCTCATTTGACTTTCTAGCTTTGAGAAAAGAATGAAACCACATTCTCTTCAACCTATTGAAAAGGCATTAGGAAATTAAGAAAAAGGTAAGATCATCATTTTGTTGTTTAATAATGAGGAAAGCACTAAAAATGGCACCATAAAAAATAATGGGCAAAATACCATATAGACCAATAATATCCAATATATATAAAACAAAAGTCAACCATATTCACAAAACTTAATTAAGTCCAAATAATTTCTTTCTATTCTCACTTCAAAATAATAACAATAATTTCTTTCCGTTTTGTTTTCCTCCCCTATCCCATTTTAAAGCCAATATTATTTTGAAGAAATTTATAATTAAGTTGGCCATTGTAGTTATAATTAACATTACCAACATGACGATCATAATCTATATCGAACCATTATTATTATCACTATTAAAATAGATGGTGCTTCTTTAGTAGTTAAGAGAAGGAAATCAAGGAGTTAGAAACACATGCAAGAGGCCAAATAGATACTAGAGAGAGACAAGTAGAGAGAAATAAATCATGAATTAGAGATTCTCTTGGAGGAACACGACCAATATTAGAAACAGAGATCTCATGAAAATTGGCTTACATGGGACACCACAATACGAGATGGTTTCATTTGCAAGCACCTCAAAAGGAGAAGATGACATACAATTGTTGGCTTGATGGATATGACAGGAACCTCGATCACAACGAAGGACAAAATAAGTAGAATTGTGACAAAATATTTCAAGGACATTTTTAAGTAGAATTGTGACAAAATATTTCAAGGACATTTTTATATCTTCACGACCATAAAACGGGAGAAATTGACAAGATCTTGAGTTGCATTACCCCAATTGTATTCCCGCAAGCAATAGGAACTCACTCATATTAGATTACATGAGCTTCCATCTCAAAACCAATTAACAATAAGTGGAATAATTAGCCCATGTATCTTATTAATTGTAAGGTTTTTCTCCACGTTTTTAATGTGAGATCTTCAATATGTCCCTTCAAGATGGTACCTTTGAGTTTACTATTCTTAGATCAGATTTCAATTTTTTTGATCGAATACTCGTTTGGATTTAATGAGCTCTGATAACTAAATGTTTGATGAATTGGGAGACTTGCATCAAACACTGTCCACATTCGTAAAGTGAATGATCCTAGGTATTGCTCACATTCCTAGGTATTGGTCCAATCTATAGCAAATTGCGGCTGCATAGTTCTTTTCTCGTAAATTTTGCAGGCGCATTTTCCTTGGACACTCGACAGATTTATGTAAAATAACAAATAATGACTATTCTTAACAAGAGAATGACTCTTCTACCCTTACACTTCTTTAATTATCACCAAATGAATATAACCATATGACTCTCTCATATACATGCTTAGGACAAAATATTCACATAAATAAGTGAAATTAAGCACACTTTTCAAAGAAATAAACTAACTTTCAATGTCAAATAATCGTGATAAACACAGTTCATTATCCAGCTTCTTTTCCTATGGATTATAAATTCTAACTTTAGACATGCATTTCCAAATGCTTGTATGTCACAATTGAGTTTCTAATCATTGGTGTTTTTGAAACAACCTTAATTGGAACTTGGTTCAATATATACACACCCGTCTTAAGTGCTTCAATCCACAAGAATTAAGGAAGTTTTCAAATACTCCTCATACTTTTTGCTATGCCCATCAATGTTCGATTTTTCTTTTCTGCCACACCATTCTAGTTTGGAGAACTAGACAATGTTTTGAACAACAATCCCATGTTCTTAGAGAAACTTTGCAAATAGTCAGGTACTTGTCCAATCTTAATGTATCTACGATAATATTATCCACTTCTATCTGATCTGACTATCTTAATTTATTTACAAGATTGTTTCTCTTGAAAATTTTAAAGGCATCTAAAGCTTCATCCTTATAATGATGTAGATAGAGAAATATATCGTGAATAATCTATAAAAGCGATAAAGTATTTTGGACTACACGTTTCCATGTCAGGACAATAAGTACATGTATATATGATTTCTAACAAATCACCTACTTCTCTTTGTACCATTTTAGACTTGTTGGTTTGCTTTCCTTGATGCAGTCTACACAAATTCCAAATTAGTAGAGTCTAGAGCACTGAATACCCTTTCATTGACTAAAATTTTCAATTCTTAGATATATGACCTAGTCTCCAATGCCACAATAATGAGGATTTTCATGGGTAACACATTATTTCAACCCAGGAATAACATATAAAGAGTTATGATAGGCTTTGTTTTATAATTCAATGGAGTAAAGACCATCAGAAGAAAAATATCAAAATCAATAAATTTTGATTCATTTATTAATTCAAATCTAATATTTGAAAATTTAAACTCATAACCAAAAGGTACAAGTCTTGATATTGAAACAGAATTTCTAGTAAAGCTAGGGGCATAAAAAGTTTTATCCAAATACAAAACATAACCGCCACTGATATCACACAAAATAATTTTATCTCTTGGCTTAGTTTTTTTATGCTAGTCTTGCTATGATTATGTGTGCTTTTCTGTGTTTTTATGTATATTTCTAAAAAACCGAACCATTTGGAGCAAACAGGAGAATTGTGAGATATTTGGATAAATTTGAGCAACTTAAAACTATATTTGAGGATTCAAGTGTTGAAGAGAAAGGATAAGACAATTGGACCCAATGGTATAACTTGTAGCACTCCTTATAGCATTGCAACACCATTTGAGAAGCCTATCGACCTTGAAGACCCGAAAACGTAGTGTAGCTAAATTGATTTTTTGCTTTTTGACGAAATTCAAAGGGACAACGTTACAACGATGTCTCGACTCTATAAAAGGGAAGTTTTGCATTCATAAAGAAGGGAGTTGCTTTTTTGAAACCAAACCCCTAATCTCAATTTGTACACTGTCTAAGGGCTTGGAGGAGAGCTTTGGAGAGCCAAGGAGGAAGCTCAAAGCTCGAGATCATAGATATCACGTCAGGAACAAGTATTGGTATGCAACCTTAGTTTAATTTCTTTTTCTTTGCTTTTCTTTTAGATTTAAGAGTTTTGTTATGAACTTGTTATTTATCTTTGTATTTAGGCAAGTAATGATTGTGTATTTGAATCTTTGTTTATGTTGTGATTGAATTATGTTTTTATGTCTTTTGTGCATCTCTTTATTATTGTCTAACCGTTGGCCATGGTTTTGCATATTAGGTTAGATTTAGCTCAAGAGAGTAAATTTATCCTTAAAAAAATAAATGCATGACTAGAGTTAATTAAAAAACATGCACACAAATGAATCCACGCGTCAACCGTCTCGACGCTATCCTGCATCCGCGCATTCTGTCTTTGAACTAGCGTCTAGACGCTTCGAGCAAACATATGCTATCACCAGGAGCATTTTGGTCATTTTACTTCCATTTGTTACTCAGTTGCTTAAATGACCTATGTTCTCACTCGTTTTAACCCCAATTGGACGCATATCTTCAATTTTACCTTATTGCTCGAAATATCTACAAACTAATCAATTAAACACATAAAATCTAATAAACTAGCAAGGATTAGGCATAAAATATAGGTACATTTTGAGTCTTATCAAATAACCTCCAACTTAAATCTTGCTAGTCCTCGAGCAAGTAATTAAATAAAACAAAGATAGGATTCAATGGATGCACAACATGACTCTATTCTTAATGCTTGAGGAAACTAAATGGATGGTAAAAAGAAAAAGAAAAGCACTGAACATTGCACTGTCCACCTATAAACAAATTTTAAAAACTTTCTAAACTTCTTCTTGAGTGTGTGTAGTTAGCCTATCAAGCATGTTTTCTACAAGCGGGGGGTAGGTTTACATGATCCTCAAACCTGGCTTCCCTCTATACTAGCCTAAAAACTAGCAAATAAACATAAAATAATCAAACAAGTAATGGTTTGCTTATGTGCCTTCTTGGCTTTTGATCTCCTGAAACTTTATTTTTCTTTTATTGCCTTCAAGAGAGAGTTTTTTTAGTCGTTTATGCCTTCACTCCAACATACTAACACTTCACAATGAAAGTAGATGACTACGAGCATAGACTACCTTCAAAATTGATTTCTCGTACTCACTTCCTAGACAAGTGTTTCATACAAAAGAGATCATGAGAGCCATGACTGCTCCTGATTACTCAACTCATTGAGGAAGGAGGAGTACCTCTCTTATTTTCATTTTAAGCTCAATTTTATTTTCTCTTTTCACTAGGTTCATATTCTTTTCTTCTTCCTAGGCAACTCATTACAAATAATCATGCAAAAACCACTTGCAAACTAGCAAAAATCTATTGAGGTGACATCATACATCTAGCTTCTATAAAACTACTCTAGGTCTTGGATAAACATGCAAGAGAGACTAATGCTCAAAGTTTTCAAGAAAAGAATGAAATGTTTTTTTTAAGAAAATGATCAAATTAGAATAACTAGTTCAACTCTTCCTATAGAAAATAATTCATTTAGTTAGCTATGCAAATCATGAGATGTCATGATCATGCAACATGCTACCAAATCATCCAACAATCAAAGCTCAAAATTTTTAAAATTAACAAAAATTACATGCTTAGCACAACAACCAACCAAAAGATAAGTCCGAGCTCAGATGCTCAAAGACTTAACCAAGCATGCTAAACATTCAAACGTCAATGCTCAAAATCTAAACTAGCCACATCCCCAACCTAATTCAGGCATTGCCCTTAAAATGTCAAAATATAAAAACAAGCAAGGACAAAGACTAAGGAAACAGAAAAACTCCCCTGGAAACTTAGCATGTAGGTGGTGGTGGTAGGGCAACAAAGACCCCTTAGAATGATAAAATTATGATTATAGGTCAATTTATTCCCTACAAAACAAATCAAACAAGGCTAAACTACAAAAAAGGAAAAATGAAAAGCAGTATAAAGGAAGCAAGTAAAGAAAGCAATTTTTTTCCCACCTGTGTGCCTCTAGGAAGTGCAAATTTTTATAGTCGATTGCTCGACTTGTTGTGTGACCCGCTTTAGGCCACATAGAAGTTTGTCCATTTCTTCAACCATTTCTTCCTAGAATCTACAAAACCCGCTGCATTTAGAAGGCTTTTCAACATCTGGTTGGCTCCAAAAATGCAGGTCTTCTAATTATTTTTCTTGTTTGAACTCTAAAAAAGAAAACCAAAAAAAGTAAAAAGGGATTGACTTTGACTAGTGAGACAAAGGAGAACATTTCCAAAATAAGGAAGGACAAAAAGATAGAATAGACGCAGGTCTTTCGACCTCAAACTCTATCACCAGAACCTCCTGGCATTGATGTTCGAGCTCCTCAACCTCACATACATGTTCCTCACATGGAAAACAGATTTCATCATTAAGCTCTAAGCTAACCAAATCAGAACCTCGTACCTCATGGGTGTCATCGGATGGTTTCTCTTGAGAACTCTCCAATCTCACAACCTCATCGACGAACTGATTGACTTGGTTGAGCAACCTCTACATTATAGCTCGAGTGACCTCATCGAATTGGGAGCTCATTTTTTGATACTGAATTGTTCTATTAGAAATAAAATTAACCAAAATTTCCAACGCCATACATGAAACTGAGGTCTAATCATGGTTCGGTTGCTCCCTTTGGCATCCTTCAGTGGTGAAGAGATGTGGCATATAAACACACCTCCATTACCTAAAACCCACTTGAGAAAAGATAAATGTTAGATTAGTAAAATTAGAACTTAATTCACTAGCCTCTCGATTTCGCCAGGCAACACCTTCATCAACTCTGAATTCTTTAGACATTAAAAGAAAAACGTATAGTTTTTTTTAAAGGAAATCAAAATCAAGAAATCAATTTAATTGATGGTTTCCTGACAATGGCACCAATTTGATATAGAGCTTATCGAGGACTCTATCAAATGAAATTTACAATACCGATCTAAAATTAAATACTTGTAGTACTTAATAGTGGACTAGGTCAAACCATAGGGAACTGAACTAAAACTTAATTTCTTTTCTTTGATTTTCTTGTTGACACAGACTGACATTGAACAGGGGAGAAGATAAACATAAAATACGAGACACGAGGATATAAAATAATAAAAGATAGGGATTACGATCTCACCTCAGACATTGATTCGGGGTAAACCAAGTAACAATGTAAATTTTCGATCACAGATACAAACAAGAATTTCCAATTAGCTATTTATCACCTAATGGAACTTGCCGGAACAACCAAACAAGCCTTTAAGCAAGCGTAGACCCTCTAAAACCTAATTAACTCAACGTAGCATAAAGTTAATTAACCTAATTAACCACAATTAGCTAGACACTATAGCGTGCCATACTAGTGAAGTTAATTGCACTAAGCTTTAAGGATGATTTGGACTAATTAATTAAACTAGGCATGCATTCCTAATTTAACTAAATTAGCTATTTTGATTCTAGGTCACACCATGCAATCTACACGAGAGACTAGTCTCTACGATGCAAACATGAGTCGACCCTTTTGCTATCTTAATCTAGCGATTACAAACACATTCAATAATGATAGGTTGTTAGGATATCTACAAACATGCTCATAATATGGTATAAAACAAGAATCAAGGGATAATAAAATGCTAATGGAAATTCAAGCTATCTACGAGCATATAAAACATTAAACCAATGCAAAGATAGAGGAAGCTACAAATTTGTATAAAGAAATTAACATAAATCTCACAAAAATTACAATGTACCATAGTTACAACCCAAAAATAGCGTTGAATGCTTAGCTGAACATTGAACCGAGCCTTTCAAACACCGATGATCGATCAAAACACCTAAACTACTCTTAAAATCTAAGAATACATTAAAGAAGAGGGAAAGAGGAAGCCATGAAGGCTGGAATTCAAACTAAACCTCCATGAAATTGCTGGGTTTTTGGCAATATATTAGAAGTGAAATTGTCTCATATCGGAAAGGTGAAAAGAAGTGATGAGCTCCTGACACTATAAAAGGAGCCTAAGACACTATAAAAGGAGCCTATGACTTTGGTTTCAAATGATCCCAATTAGAAACACTTTAAGCTTGGTGTACTAGCTGTAGTTAAATTCCATTTTTGTATTCTCTTGTTTTGGAGTGAGAAAAAGGGTGTGAGTGGTATAGAGTTTTGGGAAAGTGTTTTTGTAATTGGGGTTGGGGAGAGAATTGAAGGGAATCGAAGTCCCCGCAGCGGAAGCGATTGTGAATCACACGCTCTTGATTTAGTTACATCGATAAATTCAAGAACATACAAAACTAGATTAAGCATAAAAGTAAAATGGACAACAAGAATTTACCTTTGAAGAACCTTTCTTCAAGTGCTCCACTCTCCCACGGTCACGATCTCAGCAACAGGAACTCCGACGTACGAAGACACGACCACCGGATCTTCTCCGTTGTTCTCTAGGTGAGGGAGGAACGTGGATTCCCTTTAGGAGATGTGAGGTAATTTTGAGAGAAATGCTTGTTGTCTTGGAACTTTTCCAACAACAACAAGGGAGCTTCTAAATCCTTAGAATGTCTTAACCTAGTTACATCTCATGCAACCATATATATAGGGGAATGGGATGGAAATGACCATCCTACCCTCCTTTAATCTCTCTTTAGTATATAGTTTATATATGAATCTAATTCACATTAAAACTATATATATATATATTATATCAATTACATCATATATAATTGATATAACTCCTCATGTATGAAATTGAACCCTTCAATTTCACTCCTAACTTTATACCCTCAATATTACCATATTGAGCCAACAGAGGGATCTAATGGACCTACAGATCATGAGCTCCAATGATGTGAGATTAACTGATCAAACTCTTTGATCAAGTTAATCAATATTCATTAACTACAAATCACTCCACTATAGACTTGTAGCTGCACTCTCCTCACTATAGATATTATTGTGTCCACTGATATAGTCATTACCCATGAGTCGACTCTTCACAGGTTGTTCGTAATCACAGCTGGGTCAAATTACCGTTTTACCCCTATGATTACCTCTTTGCTCCTTAAGCACCACTGATCCTCTAATGAACAACAAGTCTAAGGTCCTACCTTAGACTCATACCCTCATAGAGGGCGGGGTCTCGTTGTTCAAGACACGAGTCGCTTTTTAAGGAAACAACCTATCTAATTCCTCAGTAGAGGAATGAGTGAATTCCATCTTGCACAGTTAAGTTCCCACTACCTACGAGGTTACGTCACGAGAAGGTAGGCTTATTGAATCGACTATGTGCCACTCTCACCCATACTAGTCTAAGGACAAACCCTATAAGCGGGAGTTCTTAACTTGCTCAGATTGAGTCGAGTCACTAATGACCATCTATAAATTACTAGTCTTATCCACATTAGCGATTGTTATCTTTGGTTAGACTAATAATTTGTGATCCGATCTTGTATGAACTCTTCATACAGGATGCCCCCACTCGCATGTCAACTACATGAATGAGTTGGATTACCTCATTTGTACTAATTACAAAGTGGGTCGTATCCATGGTGTTACCAGAATGAGGTTTCCAACCTTATTCTTATACCATAGACTATTTAGGTTATAATCTTGAACTAAACCCAAATAGTGTCCACTACACTGATTTCAAGATAAATGTTATAACCTTGGAGCTTAGTTTATTGGATTTATAAAAGCAAGACTGTAATCTTATCAAAACAAATAACACTTTATTTAATTGATCAAAATTACACAAGTTTAGGGCATAAATCTCAATAAGAATTTTGTGGGATTGTAACAATTTTTCACATGGTGGATTTTTTTTCCGTTCGTGGTTTTTTTTCTCCAGGTTTGGAGTTTTTCCACGTAAATTTTTTTGTTTCTAATTTTGTTGCTTTCTTTTAATTTCGCAGTTATTTCTGCTTATTCCTGTGGAGTAGTAGGAGGTTTTTTCCCAACAAGTGGTATCAGAGCTTTAGGTTTGTAGTTTCTTGAGTTTTTGAGTATGCTCTATGGTTGCAACATTGTCTGAGCTTCCATATCAGAAAAGATTTCTTGAAATGAGGTATAACCGGTATTGCGAATAGTGTAGTTATTCACTATTTGCAGATTTTCTAGGAGTGATACAAATATGTCAAGCTTTATGAGTCCAGTAAAGATTGACGTGGAGAAATTTGACGGAAGGATGAACTTTAGTCTGTGGCAAGTGCAAGTCAAAGATGTGTTGATACAATCTGGGTTACACAAGGCTTTGAAGGGAAGATCGAGTGATGGTGTTCCTGAAAAGTTAAGCAGTGATGGTGGTCCAACAGAGTCCAGTGGTAGTTCTAACATAAGTTTTAAGAAGTCTAGCATGACAATCTGAAATTGGAAGAAGAATAAGAAGAAAGACTTCGTGCAAAACAAAAGTTGTTGGGAATGTGGACAACCTGGACACATGAAAAAAAGTTGTCCTAACAGAGCAAGTTCGTCAAAAGGCTCTGGGTCGGATGCTAACGCAGTCTCTCTCGTTAGCGGAGATGGTGACATCTTATGAAAAAAGACAGAATTCATTCTCATGATATGTCCGCTTTGCCATGGTAGAGGATGTGATGTTAGCGGTTCCACAAGTTTGCACATAGGCATTGACTTGACGGTTATACAAGGTGTGTGGTGGAAGTTATGTCGATGGCTGAAGAACTTCCAGGTGAGCCAAGTAGGTGGAAGTTGCACCATAAATTTCTGCAGGGTTTATAAACATGTGACAAAAAAGAAAAGTCTTGGAAAGTGACATTCCATGTGGTCTATTTTTATGGTGGAATAGGTTATAGTTGTTCTTTGAGTTGAGGATTATGATTGTTGGTAAATACAATGATGCAACAAGAGTTGTGGATTCTTCAAATATCTTGTCAAGATGGAATTTGTTGGGTTTTTGGCAATATATTAGAAGTGAAATTGTCCCACATCGGAAAGGTGCAAAAAAGTGATGGGCTCCTGACACTATAAAAACAGCCTAAGACACTATAAAAGGATGACTTTGGTTTCAAAGTATCCCAGTTAGAAACACTTTAAGCTTTGTGTACTAGCTCTAGTTAAATTCCATTTTTGTATTCTCTTGTTTGAGATTGAGAAAAAGAGTGTGAGTGGTATAAACCTTTGGGAGAGTGTTTTTTTGTAATTGGGGTCGAGGAGAGAATTCTGTGTGATTGTAACAATTTTTCACATAGTGGAATTTCTTTCTGTTCGTGGTTTTTTTCTCCGAGTTTGAAGTTTTTTCACGTAAATTCTTGTGTTTCTTATTTTGTTGCTTTCTTTTAATTTCTCATTTATTTTTGCTTATTCCTGCGGTAGTAGTGTGAGGTTTTTTCCCAACAAAAATGTCCTAAATAACATCATTTTCTTTTTATACAAATCGTAGCATCGGTGAGACGCTACAGGCAGCTTCGAGATGCTGCCCTAATTATCCCAGCGTCACGAAGCCTCCTCGCAGGATCCTAGAACGCTCTTCATTACAACTTCGAGACGTGTCTTGCATCTATACGTTCTGTCTTCGAACCAGCATCTAGACGCTATCACCAGGGACATTTTGACCATTTCACAACTATTTGTTGCTTGGTTGCTCAAATGACCTCCGTTTTTGCTCGTTATAACCCCAATTAGATGGCCTTTCTTCAATTTGACCTTCTTGCTCGAAATATGTTGCGTAAAATAATATTGTAATACCGCAGTGTACGAGTCAAGTTTTAGTATAGTGATTTATGAGTCCAAGTATCATCCTCGGGAATGGGTTTCTAGATTAATTAATTACTAAGATACTAATTCTCAATTATAGCTAAAGAAACATAACATGGATAGTTGGCTGAAAGTAAATACAAACAAACAAACAAACATGTGGAGACACGAATTGATAGAATTGTGGGAAGTGATTTTACAAGTTAATGACTCAATTAACACGTGCAATGAACCAATGAGATGAATTTATAAACAAGAAGTAAAATACTCAAGAAAACCTCTCGATTCTTAGTGAGCCTCACACATGCAATAAACTCCATAGTCTCCATATGAACCTATGACATGCATGGCATTAAGCAACTTCTTTACATGTTTCCCTAAGATATCTAAGTCATTCTCATGCCAGATTTCTAAGGGTTTTGACGATTTTGCTCTAATTCAAGCTTTATCTCTCGAGTCCACTTGAATTAACAAATTAAAAAGTAAAGAACGAATTGGCAAAAATAAAGACAAAACATGTTTCATTACATAGTAAGAAAGTCATAACAAGTAAATCAAATTCTAGCTACAATGATTAGCTACTCTAAATCACATGAAAATCAAGCTAAACAAGTAGAGAACGTCTTAGAACGCTATTACAAATTGAAAGAAAAGGAAATTAAACTTATGTGTCGATGTCGGTCATTTGTCTCCGAGCTCCCGTCTTCGATCTCGAACCTCCACGAATGCTTTGGCTCCCCAAAACGCTCTTTTCTCTCTTCTTACAAAGTGTATTTCAAAAATAGGGCTAAAAACTATCAATTTCGGCTCTCCTTTACACAAATGCATAATGTTCTATTTATAGTTGAAGTTGGTGCAGTGTTGCAACGCTAGGGACAACGTTGCAACGTTCTACCCTAAACGCGTGATAAATAAGGAAACAATCGATGGTGTTGCAACGCAGAGGGCAGCGTTGCAACGCCGCTACCCTAAAAACGCATTCCTTATCGAAATAGCGTTGCGACGCTGCAAGGCAGCGTTGCAACGCCCGTTGTGCGGTCTTTCATGTGCGCCTTCTTTATCGAGATAGCGTTGCGACGCTGCTAGGCAGCGTTGCAACGCTATCGCCTGGAATCTTCAACGTGTCTTGGTTGCACGTTCGACGTTGCAATGCTCTACATGGCGTTGCAACGCCATCACCTCGGGTCATCATGCTTGGATTGATCCTTTCACTTCCAATTGATGTCATTTTGAGCTCCAAATAGCCTCGTTTCGATCCCGAGTGATCTAAAATAACTCCAAATGTTCTGTTTACGCTCTTAACTTGAAATTAAATGATTTAAACACGTAAAAGCCCTGAAATCATCATAAACCTAGCAATAATTAAGCCTAAGGATAACACATTTTGTGTGCTATCAAAATACCTACAAAATAATCAATTAAACACATAAAATCTAATAAACTAGCAAGGATTAGACATAACTTTCATCATACTTGGTGGAATGAAAATAAATCTTATACTGTTGGAAAGATAATTCAATAATCCTTAATTTGATATTAAATTTGAATATAATTTCATCTCAAAAGGTCATGATATGATTGGCCACATTTGATATAAAAATTTAGTTGCTCAAATCACCTTTAATTTGGTCCGAGTTAACTTCGAAATGTTGCAAATTCTTCAAAACACATGAATTGCTCAAATCCCTTCAAATAGGAATAGAACACATAAAATTCTTCTAATTAACACGAAATACATGTAATTAAATAGGACTTATAGGTCCTATCACAACTCCCAACCTAAACCTTACTAGTCCTCAAACAAGGTAGAACTAATCAATCCTATGACTTATCAGTTGCATATCAATGACTCTATTCTCAATGCTTTAGACAACAATAATATTGCAATGGAAGAAAACAATTGAGCACAATCGATCAATGAGAATTTTAAAACTAATCCTTTCATCTCTTATGGTGTGCGTATACCTCTATTTATCAAGTCTTTATAAGCCCAATAAGGTTTTATTTGATCCTCAACTCGTTTCTCCCTACTTATGACTTTAAGACCAATTCTCAACTTTCCCTACACTCAAAAGGATACTAGGGAACTAAGGTGCCCTAGGGTAGCCCATCTCCAAACTTTGATTTTTTGTTTATTTTTTATAAGTGTTAGCTTTCACACATTCACTATAGGGATCTAGAACACTTGCTTGATGGATAACCTGACTGATCACAGTAGAGGTAGCTCTTTTGCCCTTAAACTTTAAAAACATGCAATCATTTTTTTTATTCTTGTTTTCATTTTATTATCACAGTGAATAAGGCAAATTAAACATGCAATCCATCATCGATTTCATATTACACAATCATCATGCAAGTAGAATCTCAAACTAGTTCCTAAAATCTTTTAGGGGTGACAACAAAAATCCAGACTAAATAACCCAATCCTAAGCCTTTAAAACCATAGACAAGAGGGCTAAGCAATAAAAAAGGTATAGGAGAACGAAAAGAAATATTTTAAAATAGGCTCAAATCAAGCATGCTTCTTCAGATTTCAAAAATTTCAATGGAATTGCCTAAAGCACCCCATATATTGTCATAATTACGTAATATGCAACTAACTCGTCATGCAATTTAAGCTAAGTTTTTTTTTTTTTTTAAATTTACATTCACTACTCAACATGCTTATGCTTAATCTCAATCATGCAAATCTAACAATCTCCATCCTAACCTTAATTGATACATTATCCCAATGTATCACTAAACATAGTTGCACAAATAAAAAGTAAGAGAAATAGAAAAACTCCCAAGTTTTTGGATGTCTTGTGGGTGTCGGTGCATCTTTATCCTTAATTTCTCCTCTTAAGTGTTACACATACAAAAGAAGAACAAAACAAAGAAAAGAAAAGAAAAGAAATAACTAAGAAGAACAACAAACCAAATGCTGAAATTTGGATTGCCTCCAAAAAGCACAATTTTTTAATGTCGTTATGCTCAACGAGACTCTTGTGCATCTCAAGGTATATAACATTCTTTTATTTTCATTGGTCTCTTCTTACTTGAACCAATGTAGCCTTCCAAGTCTTAAAAGTCCACCTGCTTCTCTAAGGTACCAGACGAATCATTATTTTTGGATTTTTTTTTATATAAAGAATGAAAGATATAAAATAATACTCAACTGACTTAAAAGAAATAAAAGACTGTACAAACTCGTGAGGATAAAGAAAAAGCAATTAAAAATCAAGAAAAGTGCAAGGGAATAGAACAGACGAACGCTTTTCAGCCTCAAACTTTGTCACCTGAATCTCATTTTTCTGGTAAAAAGCTCATATTCTTTCATTCTCTAAGAAACTTAGACCTCGTATGGCACAAAATTTTCAAGCTCATCATTATTATCATCTACGTGCATCATGACTTCAGTTTCAATAGTCTTAATTAATTGTTGCTCTTGTTGACTCTCAAATCTCCTCACTGAATCAGACAATTGGCTGATTTGGGCACCCAGAATTTGCATTCCAGCTCGAGTCTCCTCTTTAAATTGGAGATTTTTCTTGCTGAAACTAGAGAGTATTGTTGCGTAAAATTAATATTGCAATACCGCAAGTGTACGAGGCAAGTTTTAATATAGTGATTTTGAGTTCAGAGTATCGTCTTCAGGAATGGTTTTCTAGATTGGTTAATTACCAAGATACTAATTCTAAATTTTATCTAAGGCAACATAAATTGGAAATAAGGTGAAAATAAAGATAAAAAGATAGATATACAAGTGGAGACACGAATATAATAGAATTGTTAGGAGGGTTGATTTCACAAGTTAATTCCTTAATTAGCACATGCAAATGACTATGGTTGTGAGATTATAAACAAGAAGTAGAGATATTCAAAAGACTCTCTCGAGAATTAATGGTTCTCATGCATAGCAATAAATCCTAAAGTTACCTTATAAATTTTAAAAGCATGCATGACATTAAGCAATTTCTTAAAACGTTTCCCAAAGAACCCGAGTCACTTTTATGTCCAGATTTACTAAGGGTTTTGACAACTTTTCTCTAATCTAAGTCTATTCTATCGAATCAACTTAAACCAACAAATCATGCTAAACTTGGCCAAATAAAAACAAGTAATCATTTATGAAAGAGATGAAATATTCGTACCCTCATCGAGTTTTAACATTCACCGGACCACAAAGATCTGATGTATAAGCTCCAAGGGTTCTTTGGTTCTATAACCTTTTCCAGAAAAAGGTCGCTTAGTCATTTTACCTTCCAAGCATGATTTACAAGGAGGTAGAGAATCATTTTCTAACTTATTTAGAAGTCCATTCTTTGATAGTCTCTCAATTCGATTGAGATTTATATGACCAAGTCTAAGATGCCAAAGATAGGTATTATTATTTGGAGAAATTCTTTGCCTTTTACTTTGAGTATTTGCAGTTTTAAACATCCCATGATTTAAAATTGCCTTAGTTTGATTCGGTTTAAGTACATACAAGCCGTTTTCTAACTTAGCAGAACAAATATTGACACCTTTTTTTGAAATGAACGCTTCATTACTAGAAAAGGAAATACAATAATGATGTTCAATTAGACAAGAGATAGATATCAAGTTCCTCTTAATCTTGGGAACTATGTACAGATTTTCTAAAAATATAAATCTATCTCTAAAAAATAGCTTGGTATCTCCCACTGCACGAGTTGAGACGACGTCTCCCGTTTCGCCCTGAACGTCATCTCACCCTCTTCGAGCTCTTTGAAGGAACTAGTTTCCTGTAACGAAGAGGAAACATGGTTAGTGGCTCCTGAATCAAGTATCCAAGTAAAATCATCATTTTCCACTAAGCAAGTTTCAAGAACAAGTAAATCGAATTTACCTTTCTTCTCTTTGAGCTCAACGTCTTCAGTAGCAGAAGCTTTCCCTTTTCCTCCTTTCCTTTTCTTCCGAGTCCTCTTAATCCCAGAAGAAGAACCGCAGGGCTTAGTTCCAGAGGATGAACCCATCTGGACCCTTTTGGAATGGGCAAATTGATTTGCCTCTCCATCAACCTGTCTCTTATTATCCATAAGAGACTAGTAAGTCTGCAATTCATTTAGGAGGGAAGTCAGGTTATATTCCCTTTTGTTCATCTCCTCATTGTTGTGGAATAGCAGGAAACTCTTCGGAAGAGATTCCAGGATAAACAATACCTGACTTTGCTCATCCAAGACCGCTCCATTCATTTCGGCCACGTTGAAGTGAATTATCAGATCGAGAACATGTTCTCTCACTGAAGTTCCCTCCTTCATGCGCGCGTTATAAACGTACTTGAGGGATTCGTGTCGAATTTGTTCAGACGGTTGTCCAGACAAACTCTACAGATAACCCATGATCTCACGAGCTGAGACCATTCCCTCCAACTTTCTGGCCAAAACATCAGATATGCTAGCCAGGATATAGGCCTTGGCCTTTTCATTGGCCTTGGACCAGCGGTCAAACACATCCTTAACTAATTGAGGTGCGTTTTGAGCAGGGATCTGAGGACATTCATCAGTTATTACAAACCGAAGGTCATCCATAACCAGAATCGCATCCAGGTTGGACTTCCACGTAGTATAATTTTTGTCAGTTAAACGTTCGTTTTTGAGCAAGGTTATTATAGAGGACGACATGCTGAAATTTAAAAGGTAGTTCTAATTATTAGTTATGCTTTTAACCCATCACAAACCAATCAATTTTAGCAAAATTATTAAAGAACCCTAGTGTTTAAATTAAACGTTTAATTTTGCAACGATACTTCAAGGGTTTAGAACAAAAGCCACCGTCGAGTGGTCAGTCACTCCTCCCTTGAATTGAGACTATCTCAGCTAATTCTCACTACCAGAACATCTCATGTCCCAATGATTCTTAGCTTCCATTTGTTTGGTCAAGGACTTGTTAACTAGCTTAACTTATCCCGTAAATGTGACCCTACCATTTTCAGATTCAATAGGTCCGAGCCAACAGGCTACTATTAAGAAAGACAACTGTTGGCAATTTACCTAAGAGACCATATCCATTTCTGGAGTTCGTGGTATTCCGACCCCCCTATAATCAAGCCCTCCGTAGGGATTGGTTGTTCCAGAACAATCTAGCAGGCGGACTATAGAAATCTCACAGTGCAACCTAATGGAAGAGACTGTAGGATACGTTGACACGCGCCCTGCTCCCATTTACTATGGATACTTCGCTCATTCACCTTGGTATTGAACCATGCAAACACTTACCGTAGGGGGACGCCCTATTGACACCACGTAGCCGAGCATGGAACTCACAGTGTGAACTCTTGAGGACGTGAGAGTAAACTCGATGCGAACACCTTGTTTTCTCCCACTGAAGCTCCTAAGGTTAGGGTATAGGTTTAACTTAGTCGGATTCTGGCTAATAGAATCTAAGTTTATGCCTATTATAACTTTTATAACTAGGTCTTTTAACCTTATGTCTAGGTGAATAAACATTTTAATTACCTAGATATAACATAAGACTATGGTTAATTCAACTCAAGTTCAGTCGGTTCTCCGGTGGGAGGTGTTAGTTGAAGTCGACTTAAGTACCCCCAACCTTAGACAGAACATCACCGATAGAGTTCCCTTATAACCAATGTCCTATTGTCCTACTATATTTTAAACTATTTAAAATACTATGTAAGACTAACTTCTAATCCTATAGAATTTAAACTTAGGTCTAAATTAATTTTAAACAATTTTAAACTAATTTAATTTTACCCAAGTTCCTATGTTTGCATGCAATTCTTTGTTATAGGTTATGGTTTCTAAAACCCCTTTATTTATAACTTTTATAAATTTTAATAATAAACCTATGACAAGGAACTATATTATAAAACCAACAAACGATTTCAAATTGGAATTATAAAAAACATTCAACTAATTGAATAAAGCAAATTACTTAAATAAAATAACATTTATTTTAAACTAAGTAATTTCATGCTTCATGCTCTTTATTTTCCATATAATCTAATTATAACAATTATAATTAATTACTCATGAAAAATAAATTAAATCATGCATTTCTACCATATTTATATAACACTTATACAAATAAAAAAATGCATGAACATGCTTATCCTAAGGTGTGAAATATTCTAAATGACATTCATAAAGAAAATAGTCGTAAAACCGGAAAAATTTGGCCCCTAAAGTACAAAAATAATGAAATTACATTAATTTTAGGGTTTTCTACCCAAATAGCCTATTTTGAAGGCTCAATTTACACAAAAATCCAATAGTTACCATTTTTTACATAACTGTACAATTGAATCCATTTTTTACATAAAAGTTTGTGGCTTCTTACTTTAAAACCCCTACAACAACTTTTTTAAAAATAAATAATAAATAAGGAAATAATTGTTTTATAAGATTTTTTTAGGAAGATACAACAATTTTTGTAAAAAAATAAATAATAAATAAGGAAAGAATTGTTTTATAAGATTTTTTAGGAAGATCTTCAAAATAGGAAAAAACGGAAATATGGAGGGTAATTGTTGGTTGAGGAAATTGACCAAAATCGATAACTCTCTCCTCTGCATTTGGAGAAAGAGGTGATTGTGAACAAAAGAGAAACAGTGAGAACGTCAGTTCGAAGATACGGAGAAGAAAGACGATCTTATACGTCGGGTATGTAATTTTGTCCATCGTTTTTTATTCTTTCGATTGGGAAGAAAAATGAAGGGTTATACAATAGAAACACATTTAGGATTTGGGTATATGTGATATGTTATTTAGGGTTTAGTTTTTTTTGCGATTTATGGTATATATTTTTATGTCTATCGTCTTTCATTCTTTCGATTGTGAACAAAAAAATAAAGTTTTATACAACAGAAGCACGTTTAGGGTTTGGGTATATGTGATATGTTATCTAGGGTTTAGTTTTTTTTGCGATTTATGGTATATGCAGTTATGTACAATATGATGAATATTTAAAAATTATGGAAGAAATAAACTTCTTTTTGCATGTGCTATCTGTTGGTTTGATGTTTAAAATAAACTGATGTTCATAATGATTTTGATGTTGTGTAATGAATTTACAACGAATCTTTATATCAAATACTAGTAATATATTGCAAAGAAAAATTGTTGAGTTGAAGTTACGAGGGTTGATATAATTTAAAATACATCGTGGTATATACTATATTATTGTTTTGTTGTGAGATATATTGTATGATAATGAGAATATATAACAATGTTCATACCATGGAATATGTGAATTTTTCTCTACAATATGTCAATATTTATTAACTATAGTATATTTATATACATATGATATATTTATATAGTTATGTAGTTGAATGTTTGTTATATATATTTGCATATATGATATATATTAGGTAATGGTTAGAGTTAGATTTACGGGAAATAGTGAGAATAAAATGAGGAGTTGAAAGATAATTAATTGGGTAGTTCTAGTAGAATAACACCAAAAAAGGAAACGAAAATGAGGTTATCCAGATAACCTCATAGAATATGAGGTATGTAATGAAAATATATGGGAAATTTATTTCTCTTGTATATATGTTTATCTATGATGATATATATGTGATTGCAGGACGAGAGGACACACATCGAACGATTAGATCGAACAATATTGGAATACCAACAATTAGGACCCAATCTTCATCCATACCATATGTTATTAATGTTCAATAACCATTCAATATGAGTATCTGTATTCACTTATGCATTCTTTTTAATGAAAGAACCTATGCAAATATATATATCTGGTGAGTCAATATGGCATACATTGTCTAACTTATTCACGATACATTGTTGTAACTCAGTGAATGTCATTCCATCATGCAAAGAAATATCAGATACTTGGTAATCAACATAATTTAACTGACTCGTTCAAAAATCCACCACATAACATGGGTAAAACACAACTATTTATAAAATTATATTATAATATATCTGATTGTATATATGTTATGTATAAAAGAATATGTAATATAAAATATTTGGCTATTAAGAATAGAGTATAATATATTGTAATCTTATACTAATTAGATTCATTCTAATATACACCATATAACATAATTAGGCAAGAATTATAGAACTATTTTGAGTCATATCAATATAATATATAAAAAACCATATATATCCTATAATACATGGTATAATTGTGAATAATGTATTGTGAAAAAACATAACTAATATATTAATATTTTATATCATAAAAATCTAATATTTTATAACGTAAATCTATATATGTCCAATAATATATGATATATTTGAAGTTGGTGATTACTATATAATGAAAACACATTGATTTTTGTACCATATAAATACCAATATATCATGCACTTTATTCATTAGTCAAAATAAAGTACCAATTGCTTGGTTAAAAAATAGTGAAAAATGATTGCAGTAACATGGTTATTTGAATTGGAATAATAATATGAAATAATATATATTATATATAATAACATATAACAGTATATAATATATGAATATATATATGTAAAAAAAGTGTTATATAATACAACTTACTATAATTATCACTCATGTTCTAAAATCGATTCATAGATAATTACTTGGTATATTTTGATATCAATATATATGGTTATTTTTCAAGAATTATGAAATGATCATGTTTAAAACATGTGATCTCGGAATGAAAACATAACAATAAAAAACAAAGATGATATATAAATAAACTCATTATTTGGTATTATAGACTAATGAAAAACAGTAGTTGAATATCAAGAGTATTATACTAAAAAATAGGTGTTGACAAACGAAACCCAATGGAAAATGGGTGATGAAATTCGAAAACCAGTAAACATAAAATATGAAAATGGAAATAATTTTTGAGATAAAACAAGAAATGGAAGGTAGGCTTTCTACAAAATGTGTGGCTGAATTGACTAATTAAAATGCTAAAATCATGGGAAAAAGTTGTTAAACGAAAAAATATGTAAATTAGGAAACTTAATAGCTAAAATTGTGGGGTTTGGAATCAAATATTAAATAGATATTAGATAATATTAAAAATAAATATTTATACTTATTAAGGAATGAGAAATTTCAAAAGGGTATGTTGGTCCAAAATTACACCAAAAATTCTATGTTTGAAAATGTTTAAATATTTTGTACATTTATGTAAATATGTATGAGAAATATTGACATCCTTGTAAAAATTCCTTAATTTTATTACAAAAATCGGTCCAAAACTCATTGAACCAGGCTCAGACCGTTCGAACCGGACCAAAATCGACCTGAACCGCTTCTGAACCGGTCTGCACCTTCAGGTTGTCGTCACGGCGTTGCAATGCCGACTCATCTCGCACACGCGCCTGGCATCGGGGTAGTGTTGCAACGTTGAAGGGAGCGTTGCAACGTTGCTGACCCCTCGCAATTCAGTATCGATAGGGGCTTCCGCGTTGCAACGTCGTTTCTCAGCGTTGCAACGTTGATGAACGACGTTGCAACGCTGTTGCTTTTGCAGCAGCTTCTTCCTTCGAAAACAACAACTTTAAATGCCAAATTCTCACCCGAATCTCATCCGATTTGCACGAAATTTGTCACGAACGACTCATAACTTAATTTCTAACTCGATTATGCACTTAATCCGCCGAAGGGAGGACTAGGTTGGAAAATAAACTAAGCTAATCTTTATCCTTTTCAGGTGTTCACTGTGTTCCGATCCCTATGATTAAAGCCCTCCGAAGGGATTGTCTGGTCCAGGCCAAACTAGCAGGCTGATCATAGTAATCTCACGGTGTGAACCGATAAAAGAGACCATGAGTTTTGTTTTCACCGTTCCCGCTCCCACACACTATAACTACTCTCTCCATTCACCTTGATATTGATCCATACAAACACCATCCGAAGGGGGACGCTCCCATTTGCGCCACGAGGCCAAGTATGGACCTCATAGTGTGAATTTCCCAGAGATATGTAGGTGGAAAACTTGATGTATCATATACATCTATTTCCTCCCACTAAGTACTTTAAGTATTTTAGGAATTTTACCTAGGTTAAATCCAACTAATGATTTTACCTAAGTCTATCAATATAACCCTTTATATTGAATTTTACCTAAGTCTACAAACCTAGGGTTTCTAGTTTATTAACCCTTAATAAAGTTTGCTGACATTTTAATAATTTATAGACTCTAAGATTAATTCACTCTCAGGTCAGTTCCCAGGTAGGGGTGTTCCGTTTCCATCAGCTTAAATACCCCAACCTAAACATAACCTTTCTTAGACAGAGTTCCTCTTAATCATAGTCTATAAATTATTCGGTCCCTAATTCTAATCTAATTAGAACTAGATAACCTAAGGTCTATTAATTCCAAGTTCTAAACATTTTAAAACTAATAATTAACCTTAGGTGACATGCATACTATGTTATATTTGCTTGGTCATCTATCATATGTGTCACACCCCCTCCCGAACTTCCTGTTAATTCAGCCCGAAAGGCGGCGTGAAGCCAACAGACATTGTTTATCTCTTAACAATACCTGTTGACCCTGGTTCACCTGATAAACATACTATGTTCGAAAATGGAACACTTAAACATGACATAGCGGAAACTGGACAACTATTATACATATACAAGGAGAAACCCTTCACAAGTCTCTCATGGAAACTAAAAGTCTAGCGCATCAGAAGCAACACAAGACAACCAGTGTTTATACAACCTCTAATGTACAAACAACTATAACACCAAAGTCCTCTCAAAATAATCATAGAGACTTGCTAGACAAAACCAGCCACGTACAAAGTATTTAACTTATGAAGCTTCAGCAGACTATGGCGAGAACTTTCAGGTGCAGGGAGCTCGATCTCTACGAAAAGTTTGAAAACATAGAAAGAATGAGCTATGAAGCTCAAAGTGAGTGATCGTGTTTAATATCTATAACTTGTAAAACATGTGACCTGAAAACTATGAGCATATGCATTTGTATTCAAGCATTGAAAGTAAATGTAGAATCATAATAGACTTTCAGAAAACCAACAAGTATATCATCAAAGTCTCGTAAGGCATGTAAATGAGATAAACTCTTTTAAAAACATGTCACAATCCACGTTGTGTAGAGGCACGCCAAAGACAACCAACGTTTACTCTCACGATGTAGTGGGCCCGCCCAAAGACTCCCATCGTCTTTGTCGTAGTGGGGCCCGCCAAAGACTCACAGCAGTGGCCGTTGTCACGAGTACACTCAACGCGTCGACAACAGAATAAGACCTGTGTGCACACGGTACCATAAAGCCTCGGGCTCAATGTCTCAGAAAATCACGTGAAAACACTTGAACATGCCTGCTTATCTTTTCTTTCATAAAACTCAAGCTTACTCAGCTTGTTCATAAAACTGGAAATCTTTAAAACATACTTGCTAGTACATGCTTGCTTGAAATCATAATATTATCATAAATTTTGGCAACCATTGAACATATGCTCACGTATAAACTTTATAAAGACTTTTAGGGTCACAATGAACACATGAAACATTTTGAGACCAGGAGGACTCCTTAACCCACTGCCAGTGCCGGAGTGGAAGTGGGAGCATATCACTATGGATTTTCTGTTTGGATTACCACGTACTTCAAGTGGGCATGATGGTATTTGGGTAATAGTGGATAGACTCACTAAAACAAAGACGGTTTGTATCGATTAAAGCGGCGCTCACGCTGATGATCACTAGCTAAGCTATCGTCGCCTGAATTGTGAGTCAATACGGAGTGCCAGTGTCTATCGTTTCAGATAGAGATCCAACATTTACTTCTAAGTTTTGGCCTAGTTTACAGTAAAGCTATGGGAACAAAGTCAAGTTTAGTCTGACATTCCATCCTCAGACGGATGGACGTGATCGAGAGGACCATCCGGACCTTAGAGGACATGTTGAGAGCATGTGTCCTTCAATTTAAAGGGAGTTGGGATACACACCTATCGCTTATGGAATTTGCTTACAATAACAGCTACCAGTCGAGTATTGGTATGGCACCATTTGAGGCTCTGTATGGAAGACCATGTAGAACGCCGATATGTTGGAACGGTAGTAGAGAGCGGAAGCTTATCATTACCTGAGTTGGTACAAGTTACTACTGAGACAATGTTAAGGTAATCGAGAGAAAATTTGAAGGTAGCACAAGACCGTCAGAAGAATTATGCTGATAAGCGACGAAAGGACTTAGAATTTCAGGTTGGAGATCAAGTTTTCTTGAAGTTATCTCCATGGAGAGGTATCCTTCGTTTTGGTAAGAAGGGTAAACTAAGCCCTAGATATATTGGTCCTTATCTAGTAACGGGACGAGTTGGGCCAGCAGCCTACAGACTAGAGTTGCCAGCAGAACTATCTCGAGTACATGATGTTTTTCATGTGTCCATGTTGAGGAAGTATATTCAAGATCCGACACATGTGTTGCAAGCACAACCCGTTGAGCTAAAAGAAGACATGAGTTACGTAGAGGATGCAGTTCAAATCCTCGACAGGAAAGAACAAGTTTTGAGGAACAAGACGATCTCACTCGTGAAGGTTCGTTGGAGACATCACGGAGTGGAGGAGGCAACCTGGGAGTTAGAGGATCTAATGAGGAGGAAGTACCCGATGATTTTCACTTAAAGACTACTCAATTTCGAGGATGAAATTTCTCAAGGAGGTAAGTTGTAAACAGAGATCTTTCTTTGAAACTTCCTTTTTATCAAACAACAAAAGAAAGAAGAAATGAATGTTTAAAACTTGGTTTCCCATGTTTAAAAAGAAAAGAAAGAAATGAAGTGAAAGACAAAAGGAAAACAAGGAAAGAAAGTTTAGACCATTTTGGTTTGTTTTGCTTTTAAAGACAAAAGAAAAGAAAGAAATGAAACAAATGTTTTATATTAAGTTATTTTGGTTTTGTTAAGAAAAGAAAAGAAAAGAAAAGAAAGAAATGGAAGAAAGGGATAAAGGAAAAGAAAAAGAAAGGAAAAAAAAAAAGAAAAAGCAAAAAGAAAAGGGGGAAAAAGACAAAACAATATCTCTTCCACCGATTGTTTGTTTTTAAAAGGGTTTTCTCTTCATTTTCTTCTCTTTCATCACAAACTAAGGCTGAAGCTTCGTGGTTGAAGGAGAAAGGAAGAAGAAGGAGGCCATTTTTGGTGATTTTGAGCTGGAGTTGCAGAAGAAAGAGAAAACTCAAGGAGATTCTTTATTGCGCAAGGAAATCAACTCGAGACAAGCTCTGATTTTCTATTCATCTCGAGCTCCACAAGAAGAGGTAAGAGTTGAGCTTTTGTTTCATGAACGTTAACTCATATTGGAACAAAATTCGTGAAGGAAGCTCGAGCCAATTCTGATGTTAAGTTGCTGTTTTGTTAAGAGGAAGACAGAAGACAGAAATTTGCTGTCAAATCCGAGAGGTCTCTGACTTTTTGGTTGTTCTGATCTGTATACTTAGAGTTAGAAGCTCTAATTGGTACGGTTCGAAAGCTTATTCAATTTCCTACAAGTTTCGTGAAGGAATCATGAGAATAAAATGATTGGATGATGTTGTAATCATCAGGTTAAGTTTCGGGTTGCAGCAGGAAGTGAGATCTGGAACAGCAGAAGGATCAATTTAGGGGTTAAGCTACTGAGGTAATTTCTAACCAATACGTTAGGAATCTCATTTTCATGTCTTCATAAGAGTTTTAGAGGGTTCAAAAAGGAAGAGTTTGGTATAAAGTACATTCTTTTTGGATAAGTAATGAAGAAGTTATGGCTGTCTGAAAACAGGGCAGAAAATCTGTAAATGCTGGAATTTTTGAAAGTGTGTTTTCTTGTAGTTTTAGGGTTAAAAACCATGAGCTCGAGGTTCTAATACATGAATTTGGTTTGTTTGACAGGCCAAGAGCAAATAGGTCGAGTGTACGGGCTAAGATTCTAGTTCAAACATTGTGAGTGATAAAACGAACATCAAAAGTGTATATATGCTTGAATTATGTTCAAGAAATGCAAGTTTTGCTAGAATAAAGTTTTCAATGCATTATGCTTTCTTTTAAAAACATGTCACAATCCATTGAAAACTTTATTCTAGCAAAACTTGCATTTCTTGAACATAATTCAAGCATATATACACTTTTGATGTTCGTTTTATCACTCACAATGTTTGAACAAGAATCTTAGCCCGTACACTCGACCTATTTGCTCTTGGCCTGTCAAACAAACCAAATTCATGTATTAGAACCTCGAGCTCATGGTTTTTAACCCTAAAACTACAAGAAAACACACTTTCAAAAATTCCAGCATTTACAGATTTTCTACCCTGTTTTCAGACAGCCATAACTTCTTCATTACTTATCCAAAAAGAATGTACTTTATACCAAACTCTTCCTTTTTGAACCCTCTAAAACTCTTATGAAGACATGAAAATGAGATTCCTAACGTATTGGTTAGAAATTACTTCAGTAGCTTAACCCCTAAATTGATCCTTCTGCTGTTCCAGATTTCACTTCCTGCTGCAACCCGAAACTTAACCTGATGATTACAACATCTTCCAATCATTTTCGTCTCATGATTCCTTCACGAAACTTGTAGGAAATTGAATAAGCTTTCGAACCGTACTAATTAGAGCTTCTAACTCTAAGTATACAGATCAGAACAACCAAAAAGTCAGAGACCTCTCGGATTTGACAGCAAATTTCTGTCTTCTGCCTTCCTCTTAACAAAACAGCAACTTAACATCAGAATTGGCTCGAGCTTCCTTCACGAATTTTGTTCCAATATGAGTTAACTTTCATGAAACAAAAGCTCAACTCTTACCTCTTCTTGTGGAGCTCGAGATGAACAGAAAATCAGAGCTTGTCTGAGTTGATTTCCTTGCTGCAATAAAGAATCTCCTTGAGTTTTCCTCTTTTCTTCTGCAACTCCAGCTCAAAATCACCAAAAATGGCCTCCTTCTTCTTCCTTTCTCCTTCAACCACGAAGCTTCAGCCTTAGTTTGTGATGAAAGAGAAGAAAATGAAGAGAAAACCCTTTTAAAAACAAACAATCGGTGGAAGAGATATTGTTTTGTCTTTTTCCCCTTTTCTCTTTTTGCTTTTTCTTTTTCTTTTTCCTTTTCTTTTTCTTTCCTTTATCCCTTTCTTCCATTTCTTTTCTTTTCTTTTCTTTTCTTTTCTTAACAAAACCAAAATAACTTAATATAAAACATTTGTTTCATTTCCTTTTCTTCTTTTGTCTTTAAAAGCAAAACAAACCAAAATGGTCTAAACTTTCTTTCCTTGTTTTCCTTTTGTCTTTCACTTCATTTCTTTTCTTTTTAAAACATGGGAAACCAAGTTTTAAACATTCATTTCTTCTTTCTTTTTGTTGTTTGATAAAAAGGAAGTTTCAAAGAAAGATCTCGGGTTTACAACATGAATAATAAACATACATAACATATTCATCTCATGAATCATAACGCATGTCAATGCTATCCAAAAATTAATATAACATCTTATATTAATAATTCATGCAAACTATATAATATAACACTTTACATTATAAATGATGCATGAAAATGTGTTAACCTAAGGTGAGATTTTCTAAATAGCATATATTATGCATGGATATAATTATACAACAATTGCATAAAAATAAATAGCAAAATTAGACCATTTTTGGCACCCTAGAAATAATTTTAATTAATATAATCTAATTATATTAATTAAAATAAATAAAATAAATATTAATTAATATAAAAACGTTTTATATATTAAATAATATTAAATAAAATATTTTTTTGCCCGTTGCTGCTCTCCGTGAAACGCCTGCAGCGTTGCAACACTGATTCTTGGCAAAACGCTTTTGTGACGTCCGAGGAAGAGGGGTACATGAATGAACCAAGCCCACATCTGAATGAGAGGGATCCTGAGGATATGAAAGTATGGTGCCCGAGGAGAATGGGTACATGAGGATGTGAAAGTATAGTTGAGAAAGGCTTAAAAGAATTGATAGCTACTTCCTATGCCAATAAGGTGCACTTTCCTTTTCGGTGGCTCAATCATAGGAACTCCACAGTTAAGCGTGCTTGGCTTGGAGCAATCATATGTTGGGTGACCTCTTGGGAATTTTCCTAGGGCGCATGTGAGTGAGGACAAACATGCTAAAAGGATCCGTGTTGGTTTGTGGGGAAAGTCGTCACTCTTACAAGCAGTCATGGATGATATAGTGACGCAGCCAGATCGCAGGAGATCCTGGGCTTGGGGCGTTACAGTTTTTTGCTCCAGCGTTGTGACACCCGTGATAGCGTTGCAACGCTGTATGCAGAACAACAAATTCGTTTTGTTGTTTTTACTCGTTTTTGTTTCGTTCTTCTCAGCAACCACTTTGCCTCGATCGACACAGACTTACAGACTCGATTTACGATTAAAATTGCCCAAAACACCAGGCCTTTATATTGAACGATTCAATGAAAAATTGTAAATCTAAGTGCCAAAAATGTAAACAACTAATTTGCAAACCTTCATTTATCTCATGAACAAAATATAATCTCACCTATGTTTTTGACAGATCTAGAACAAAAACAAGAACACAATTGGCTCTGATACCAATTGATGAGATCGAATCCCGTAGTGGAAGCGATTTGAATCGCGTGTTCTTGTAATGTGTTACGTAGATCAAATCAAAAGCATACATTTATTAAGCATGTAAATCAGATATATGAACAACAAGTGTATTACCTTTGAAGGCAAAAACAACACGTGCTCCTTTTGATCCTCTCGTTCTCACGATCTCAACGATCTCGCGTGCTCCACAAACTACGAAGTATTTTTTTATTCGCCCGCTAGATCTTCTCCGTTGTATCTCTAGGAGAGAGAAGGTGGTGGAACCGCTTTTGGAGTTGGGAGGGATTTTGAGGAAGACAAGTGTTTTTGGAACTCTTCCAACAAAACACTTGTCAAAAGAGCACTAGGATTGCGTTTTTGAATTAGATTAACAAATGTGCATCTCATGCACATATTTATAGAGAAATAAGGTGGAAATGACCATCCTACCCCTATAGTGCTTTTATGATATATTTCTCATGGATTGAACCATATGTTATATCAATTATATCATATATAATTGATATATCCCTTTAAACATGAAATTGAACATTTTAATTTCACTCCAAACTATAAACCCTCCTTATTTCTATGTTGAGCCAACGGAGGGACCTAATGGATCTACAGATCATGAGCTCCAATGATACAAGATTAATCGATCAAACTCTTTGATTCAATTAACTAACATTCATTAACTATGAGGCATTCCACTATAGACTCGTAGTTGCACTCTGCTCACTGTGGACTATGTTGTATCCACTGATATAATCAATATTTGTGAGTCGACCCTTCACACGTTGTTTGTAATCACAACTAGGTCAAATTACCGTTTTACCCATATGAATACATCTTGTTCCTTAAGCTCCACTGATCCTCTAATGAACAATCAGTCTATGTCCTACCATAAACTTGATCCTTCTTAGGCCAGTAAGAAGACGGGGCCCCATTGTTCAAGACTCGGATTCAGTTCTTAAGAGAACTACCTATCTGATTCCCTAATCCAGGAATGAGTGAATTCCATCTTTCATAGTTAAGTTCCCAACTACTTACAAAATTATGTCCCTGAGAAGGTAGGCTTATTGAGTCGGCTACAGGCCACTCTCACTCATACTAGTCTAAGGACAAACCTCACAAGCAAGAGTCCGTAGCATGCTAAGGATTCAGGTCAAGTCACTAATGATCATCTATGAATTATTATACCTATCTTGAGCTAGCAGGACAAGAGGCAGAATGACTAAGAAGCTTGCTGGAAGATGTACCATTGTGGGGGCCATCTGTGCCAGTCTCTCTACATTGTGATTCACAAGCTGCCATAGGTATTGCCAAGAATAGTGTGTATAATGGCAAAAGAAGGCATATATGGCTTAGACATGAAGCTGTGAAACAGTTGCTAAAGAGTGAGATTATCTCCTTGGAATATGTGAGGTCTGAAAGGAATTTGGCAGATCCTCTCACTAAGGGCCTGACAAGGAGAGTAATTCTTGAGTCTTCAACAAGTGTGGGACTCAAACCCTTATAGTGGTTCCATAGCCCTCATTTGGGTGGTCCAAATATGGACTTGATGGACAATTGAGAAGTTTTCCATAGCCCAACTATTTGGGTGGTCTTAATATAGACTTGATGGATAACTCTAAAGTCTTCATAGCTCAGATTTGAGTGGTTTGTCTTCGACAGACTTGATGAAGCAAGGAACGTGAGTGTGAAGGTGTGTCGCCTTCTATGAAAGAGTTTAAAGGGTCAGAGCTCTCACGATGACCCAAGGTTTTATGTGCATGGCCATCAATAACACTTGAGTTTCACTTATCGCGGAATCAACAACAAAATAAGGACTGAAACGTGTTGTAGGAGTCTCAACTATAACTATTGAAAGTTCAAGAGGTAACTCTCTTTCTCTAATTAGGTTGTTGCCTTGCTTCACTATGTATCAATTCAAATCGTAAGATATTGATGCTTAAGTTTATTCTCCTTTCTTTGCTCAGAATCTGTTTTTTATTTCTTCTTTCCTTTTCCTTCATCTTGATAGTCATTCGTGGGGGACTGTTGGGAATGACTATGGGCCATTGGCCCATTACAACCCTAAGAGAAAATGCACAAGCATTTGTCCCACATGGATGGTTTTTGTAGTGGGAAGTGGGTTTATATGTGTAACGCCCCTACTTTTCCTTAACTATAACTCCTAGGGACATTACTACTCATGCATGCATTCTTAGGCCAAAGGATTTAAAAACAATCTTTAAATCACCACTGCTATTAAATCATTTTTAGGGATCCCAAAACAAAACGTGCAAAACGTGCAAAAGAAACAGTTTAAACATGGCCTTCTTAAAAATCCGGAACTTAAACTTAACTTCAAAAAAACATAAAACGACAACATCAGTTACTAAAGAAAATATGCGGAAGACATGACATTTCCCATGGTCCTGACAACGCGCCTCCGTCACTCGCCCTGCACGTCCTTGGCCTTACCTGAAAAACATTTTGAAAAGAAAGGGTGAGTATTGCAAAACAATACCAATAAGTGACCTCGGCACCCGAGGTTTGGGATATGCAAACACATACAATCATGACTTTTAAAAACTGTTCGAAATGTACCTATCACGGGACCTAAAACTTTCTCATATCATCATGACTATAGTCCGTGACTTTCTTTTTCTTTAAGTGGTCAATTGGTCATCCCGAGTCATTTCTTTTGAGTCCTCATGCACCCCCTGTAATTATTTGAGTCCCCTCATGGACCCCCTGTATGGTTTGAGTCCCTCACAGACCCCTGTATAGATTGAGTCCCTCACAGACCCCTGTAACTCGACCCATAGGGTCTCTAATGCATGTTTGACCATGCACACAATGCACTCAGGAGACCAATTTCCACATTTTACATCAAATCATTTTATGGCATACATAACATGCATGAGGTCCCATCATTCAACATAACTATAGTGTACATGCCACAAACATTATCATTGATATGCAAATCATGACTTTTCACAACAACTTAAGGAAAATACTCTTAAGCATGATAAATTTCGTACCTTCAATAACAGAGGAATCTCACATGAAACGATGAAATATTTTCACATAAAATAATAGCTATTTTCGCATAAACTGAAGAAATACACTAACATAAAATAATGAAGTATTCTCACATAAAATAATAGCTATTTTTGTATAAACTGAAGAAATACTCTCACATAAAATAATGAAGTATTTTTCGTATAAAATCATAACCATTTTCACATAGGATGATAAAATCCGTTTTCTTTAATCCCATTTAAAAGGTTCGGCACAAGATCCCTTACCTTAGTTCGGATTCTATTCCAAAACCTAACCCGAGCTCCTTGAGTAATCTTTTTTTTTGTAGAACCTGATTCACACAACAATCCGAAATTAAACTCCGAGTATACTCCAGATTCAAAACGCGAGGTACTCACTTTAAGTTCTTGAGGCTTCATGCCCCGCTTACCTCAATCTCAACGTATAGGCCTAGTGTCTCTTAGATCGCTTGGATGTTGGCCTTCAACTCCGCTCTAATTTTAGTTCCTAAAAGTCATGTTCGAACAACAATTTAAGTTCTTACGTAAATGCTTTATTAACCAAAAATCGTTGTATAACTCTCTAATCGAAAGGTGTAACGGGTTGCTCACGTTTTTGTATTCTCCGTGGTCGTGAAAGCTTGATCTTTGGCGCCGCCGTGGTCGAGGGCGGCGGGCGTCGGCGGCTGCTGCGATCCACAGCGGCTACGAAGAATCCTGCCGCTTGGAGAGAGAGGTTCACGATCGGCGGCGGCTCACGTGTGAAGACTCGACGGCGGCAGGTGTTCGTGGATCGGCGGTGGCTCTCGGCTGGATCGTGTTCGTCCGAGGGCCTGCAGGTGTTCGTGGCGGTCTCTGCTCGTGAGTTTCGCCGGCGCGAGTGGCTGCAATAATCTTCGCGGCCGCGACGCGTGGTTTTGATCGGCGGCGGCGATCCTACGAGCAGCAGTAGCGCGCGCCTCCCACGAGCTAATGACGGCGTGAACTTCGTGCGATCTCCGGCGCAAGCTCAGACATAAACTTTAAATGCGTGGATGCGCAGTAGGCGCGGTCGAAGAAGCCTCGCTCGTGGATTCACCGGCGTGAGCAATGAGTGTACGTGAGCGGTGAGTCTCCGATCACGCTTGCTGGCGGCAAAAACAACAACACAAAGAAGGGAAATTTGGCTAGTGGCTAGGGGAGGAGAAGAAGAAAGAGATGAATATCCTTGAGGGCTAGGGTTTTCATATGATTGTAATATTAAGGATCTTAAATATTAGGAATTAGGTCAAAATCCAATGTCAAATATAACCCTCATTAGGCATTATTAACCAAAGTGCCATCGATACTTCCTCTTCTTTTAATTTTACAAATAATTTTCATCTCAAGGAGAAACAATTTACTTAACTCACACGAAACTAAGTTTTCAATCACACAAGAGCACGATAGAATTTACTAAACCGACTTGACATAAAGATCTGCAGAGCAATAACTAAGATAACCGGCCAAGACTGTCAGGTGTGGTCGTCACAATCTTCCCTCCTTAAGAACTTTCGTCCTCGAAAGTTCCTATTCTTGGAATAGTTCTGGGTATATAGCTCGTACTTCCTCTTCTCGCTCCCTGTAGCTTCTTCCGTGCGGTGGTTTTGCCATAACACTTTAACCAAGCCGATTTCACGATTCACGGAGGGTCCTTTGATCTCTTGCAATAATGCACAGTCGCCGCCATAACTCAAATCTTACGCTAGTAGAAGCGGTTCAAAGTCTACGACATGAGTCGAGGTGCGGAACGTATTTTCTTAACATGGAGACATGGAATACGTTATGAACACGACGACGAGGAAAGCGGCGATGCGATCTGTCAGAGCCACCACACCGACCCTTTCTAAGATCTCAAATGGCCCTATAAAGCGCGGACTCAACTTCCCTTTTCGACCAAACCTTAGAATCCCTTTCATTGGGGCCACCTTAAGGAATACGTGGTCCCCAACTTCGAATTCTAGGTCCCTTCGTCTCGAATCGGCATAACTCTTTTGTCTGCTTTGGGCGGTCTGCATTCGCACCCTAATCTTCTGTATCGCACTATTAGTGATCTGTACTAATTCTGGACCCAAGAGCTGGCGTTCACCAACCTCCTCCCAGAAAACGGGAGTTCTGCAGCGCTTTCCATAAAGGGCTTCAAATGGAGCCATTCCGATGGTCGACTGATAACTGTTATTGTACGCAAACTCCATCAAATGCAAATGAGTGTCCCAACTACCTGGAAAGTCTAAGGTGCAAGCTCGCAACATGTCCTCCAAGATCTGGTTCAAACGCTCCGTCTGTCCATCCGTCTGTGGGTGAAAAGCTGTACTGAAGTTCAACTGTGAACCCAACGCTTTCTGTAAACTCCTCCAAAAGTTGGAGGTGAAACGTGGATCCCTGTCTGAAATAATCTTGGTTGGAATCCCATGTAGACGGACTATCTCTTCCAGTGCAATTTGCACCCACTTATCCAGTAGAGTAGGTGGGTTTCCGGTATGAAATGTGCCGACTTTGTTAACTCGCCCACGATGACCCAAATCACCGAGTAACCTCGTAAGGTCTCGGGCATCCGACTATGAAGTCCATAGAGATCTCCTCCCATTTCCTTTGGGGTACATGTAAAGGCTGCGCAGAGTCCGCGGGCCTCTGTGCAGGTGCCTTCACCGTTGACAAGTCATACACACTGCTAACAAATTCACGCCACGCCGCGCTTCATGTTACACCACCGAATGATCGTTTTGAGATCTCGGTATCTTGGTGCTACCAGGATGTATAGAAAAAGGGTGAGTTATGGGCTTCGCTCAAGATTTCGATTTCGATTTGCCGTAAATCGCACACATAATCGCCCCGAAATAGTAATCCTCCATCGTGGATAGCGAAAACCCCGCTAATTCACCGTAGCTACCGCACTAAGCTTTCTGCGCTCGCGAGGTCCCCGCCGAGACTCAACGATGCGTTGCCTCAATGTTGGTTGTATGATTAATCGAGCTAAGCGAGCGAGCCGTGCTCTTCCCTACTAGTCTCGCAATTTGGCTCGTGCAAACTCGCTCAGTAACTTCTGCTCGTCGCAGATCTTCGTCTTTGAAGTATGAACGCTTTTCATCGAGGGCATCGGCCACGACATTAGCCTTACCGGGGTGGTATTGAATGTCTATGTCGTAGTCCTTCACTAATTCCAACCATCTGCGTTGCCTCATGTTCAATTCCTTCTGGGTGAACAAGTACTTCAAACTTTTATGATCTGTAAAAATCTGAATTTTCTCACCATACAGGTAATGTCTCCAGATCTTTAGTGCAAAGACCACTGCCGCTAGCTCTAAGTCATGGGTTGGATAATTCCTCTCGTGCGTCTTTAATTGTCGGGATGCATAGGCTATTACTTTACCGTGTTGCATTAGCACACAGCCCAAACCTTTCTTAGAAGCATCACTGTAAACCACCAAGCTCCCTGTTCCCTCGGGGACTGTAAGAACCGGAGCTGACACCAACCTACCCTTGAGTTCCTGGAAACTCGCCTCACATTCATCATCCCACACAAATGTATTACCTTTGCGCGTCAGCTGGGTCATGGGCATGGCTATCTTGGCGAAGTCCTGCATGAAACGTCTATAGTAACCTGCAAGACCCAGAAAACTACGCGTACCTCCATAGCGGTGGTGGTCGGGACGAGGCCAGCTGCGTGGATTCCGGCTTTCCACTTTCGCTGGGTCAACAGAGACTCCCGGACACTACATGCCCTAAGAAAGATACCTGCCTGAGCCAAAATTCGCACTTGGAGAATTTTGCATACAACCTATTCTCCCTCAGCGTGATTAAAACTTTTCTCAGGTGCCTTTCATGATCTTCATCACACTTGGAGTATATCAGTATATCGTCAATAAATACAATCACGAACGTATCTAGAAACTCTTTGAATAAACGGTTCATTAAGTCCATGAAAGCGGCAGGGGCGTTGGTTAAACCAAACGGCATCACTGTGAACTCGTAATGCCCATAACGTGATCTGAATGTTGTCTTAGGAATATCCTCTTCGCTGATTCTCAACTGATGGTAGCCTGATCTCAGATCAATCTTGGAAAACACTGTTGCTCCCTGCAACTGATCGAACAAATCATCTATTCTAGGAAGGGGGTATTTATTCTTGATCGTAACCTTATTCAACTCTCTGTAATCTATACACAGGCGCATGGACCCGTCTTTCTTTTTCACAAACAACACCAGGGCTCCCAAGGCGAAACGCTAGGCGTATAAATCCCTTATCTAGTAAGTCCTGAATCGTAGTTTCGCTTCTTTCATTCTGCCGGTGGTGCCATTCTCATGCGGTGCCTTGGATATCGGAGTCGTCCCTGACTCCAATCCTATGTTAAAATCCACCTCTCTGACCGGAGGTACTCCGGGGAGGTCCTCGGGAAAGACGTCTGGAAATTCATTCACCACTGGTACCGATGACACGGAAATCTCCATACACCGTGCATCTAGTATGCAAGCTAAGACGCCCCAAGCTCCCCGATGTAATAATTTCCTGGCCTTAAGGGCAGTAATCACCTTAGGACTACTTCCCGCTAGGGTGCCTCTCGAACTCAGAACTGGGTTGGCTAGGGGGAGTGAACACTACCTCCTTCCTGAAACAATCAATGCAAGCATGGTTCTGCGCTAACCAGTCCATACCCAATATCACATCAAAGTCAATCATGTCTAGGACTACTAGGTTTACTTCTAACTCATGATCCGTGATAGTCACACTACCATCCTTGACTTTCATAGTGGCTAATAAGTTTATCCTCAGAGAGTGGAGACAGAGACAAAGCATCATCAGAATCGTTTCTAATTCTAACTCACTTGACTTACGATGGATGCGAAATAAAAGAGTGTGTAGAACCGTAATCAAATAATACAAAGGCAAGGTGCCCAAGTAATGGAAGTTTACAGTAACCACTGAGTCTGTGCCATGAATGCTCTTACTTGTACTCGCATAAGCTCTTCCTTGGTGTATTACGGGCTTGAGCTGGCCCCACTATTGATAACTTCGAGGTTGGCTAGCAGCCGGCTTGACTCGGACGGCTATTAGCTCTGTGCCCTTCTTTCCCACATCCGAAGCACACTCGGGATGGGCCAAACACTTACCCAGTGTGATGCTTACCACGTCTTTGCATTGTGGCTTATCTCCACCGTTAGTTCCATCCTGTTGACTCGTGGTTTCGACTGACCAACACGCACGCGAAAGTTTCACGGTCTATGCGGTGTCTGCTGGGGACGCTGCGAGCTTGAATTTGGTGATCCCATTTCCTCTTATGATTTTGCCATGTTTGCGCCAGGTTAACCATTTACGATGTGCGCTGCGCGTCTGCACCCAAATCAATTCCGCCACTCTCTCGCTGCGGAGGCATAATCCGGAGAGGTGCTAGTGCTGGATGAAGCCTCGAACATTTTCATCCAGTCCCATGACGAAACGCCTGTTTTCTTCGCCTCTGTGTCTCTACTAGCTCGGGGGCAAAGCGTGACAAGCGGGTGAATTCTCTCTCATATACCTCCACCGCCTCTCCGCGCTCGCTAAGTCTGAAGAATTTCGCCGCTTCCTATATCGAGTCGCTGTGAGGTAAAATTTCCGCTGAATGCTTCCTTAAACATGATTCGTGTAATCGTTTCTCATTGGCGACTATGGTTCCCTGGGCGGACTCCACCATAAATAAGCGTCGTCTCTCGGCATGAAGGTAGCACAGGACACCTCTCGGTCCTCGGGACAATTCATCGACCGAAAATGGTCTCAATGGAGGACAACCATAATTCGACCACGGTGGGGTCACTAGAAGACCCATCAAAAGATCTGGGATCATATTTCCTGAAGTCCTTCAGATATCGAGACTCCAAAGTTGCATCATTCCGCCCCTGACTTGCTTGGGCCAACTGTGTGGCTACAGTGGCTCGTCAAGAGTCTCGCATAGCCTCTACCATCATAGTCATGACATTAGGGTTTCCTTGATCTCGCCATCGGAGCGATGCAGTGCATCCTCCCGGCGATCCGGTTGGTCCTAGGGAAGATGCAGCACGGGTGGAGTAATCTCTTCCTGTTCCAGCTGTAATTCTAGTTGGGTGTTAACGTTTTCTCTTGTCCTCCGACCCCTACCACGTCCTCTACCTCTCCCTCGACCTCTAGGTGGCATTTTTGTCAGTACTACAATGCAGAGAATTTCTAACTTAGTTCTCATCACTTTCTAATCGTAAGATAGGATCACCCTTAGGGTTTAAATTCATTTACATTCACAATAATGTAATTACATCATAACCATTTGCTTAGTTTATAAATTACAGTAACGTGCACTGGCGGTGGACCGGAATGCGTTGCTCAACCATGGGAACTACTCTGTGCTTACTCGTAAGCAAGTCTCTGAGAACCCCAAACCTAGGGCTCGATACCAAAGCTATAACGCCCTACTTTTCCTTAACTATAACTCCTAGGGACATTACTACTCATGCATGCATTCTTAGGCCAAAGGATTTAAAACAATCTTTAAATCACCATCGCTATTAAATCATTTTTAGGGATCCCAAAACAAAACGTGCAAAGCGTGTAAAAAAGCAGTTTAAACATGGCCTTCTTAAAAATCGGAACTTAAACTTAACTTCAAAAAAACATAAAACGACAACATCGGTTACTAAAGAAAATATGCGGAAGACATGACATTTCCCATGGTCACGACAACGCGCCTCAAATCACTCGCCACTCGCACGTCCTTGGCCTTACTCGAAAAACATTTTGAAAAGAAAGGGTGAGTATTGCAAAACAATACCAGTAAGTTACCTCGCTCACCGAGGTTTGGGATATCAAACACATACAATCATGACTTTTAAACTGTTCGAAATGTACCTATGCGGGACTTAAAACTTTCTCATATCATCATGACTATAGTCCGTGACTTTCTTTTTCTTTAAGTGGTCAATTGGTCATCCTGAGTCATTTCTTTTTGAGTCCCTCATGCACCCTGTAATTATTTGAGTCCCTCACGGACACTGTATGGTTTGAGTCCCTCACTGCACCCTGTATAGATTGAGTCCTCACGGACCCACTGTAACTTTCGACCCATAGGGTCTCTAATGCATGTTTGACCATGCACACAATGCACTCGGGAGACCAATTCCACATTTTACATCAAATCATTTTATGGCATACATAACATGCATGAGGTCCCATCATTCAACATAACTATAGTGTACATGCCACAAACATTATCATTGATATGCAAATCATGACTTTTCACAACAACTTAAGGAAAATACTCTTAAGCATGATAAATTTTCAGTACCTCAATAATGAGAGGAATCTCACATGAAACGATGAAATATTTTCACATAAAATAATAGCTATTTTCGCATAAACTGAAGAAATACACTAACATAAAATAATGAAGTATTCTCACATAAAATAATAGTTATTTTTGTATAAACTGAAGAAATACTCTCACATAAAATAATGAAGTATTTTTCGTATAAAATCATAACCATTTTCACATAGGATGATAAAATCCGTTTTCTTTAATCCCATTTAAAAGGTTCGGCACAAGATCCCTTACCTTAGTTCGGATTCTATTCCAAAACCTAACCCGAGCTCCTTGAGTAATCTTTTTTTTTGTAGAACCTGATTCACACAACAATCCGAAATTAAACTCCGAGTATACTCCAGATTCAAAATGCGAGGTACTCACTTTAAGTTCTTGAGGCTTCATGCCCCGCTTACCTCAATCTCAACGTATAGGCCTAGTGTCTCTTAGATCGCTTGGATGTTGGCCTTCAACTCCGCTCTAATTTTATTTCCTAAAAGTCATGTTCGAACAACAATTTAAGTTATTACGTAAATGCTTTATTAACCAAAAATCGTTGTATAACTCTCTAATCGAAAGGTGTAACGGGTTGCTCAGAAATTTGTATTCTCGTGGTGGTGAAAGCTTGATCTTTGGCGCCACGTGGTCGGAGGCGGCTAAGCCGGCGTCGACGGCTGCTGCAGTCACGAGCGGCTACGAAGAATCCTGCCGCTTGGAGAGAGAGGTTCACGATCGGCGGCGGCTCACGCGTGAAGACTCGACGGCGGCAGGTGTTCGTGGATCGGCGGTGGCTCTCGGTTGGATCGTGTTCGTCCGAGGGCCTGCAGGTGTTCATGGCGGTCTCTGCTCGTGAGTTTCGCCGGCGCGAGTGGCTGCAATAATCTTCGCGCTTCGACGTGGTTACGACGGCGGCGGCGCGATCTACGAGCAAGAATGCGACGCCCCACGAGCTAATGACGGCGTGAACTTCGTGCGATCTCCGGCGCAAGCTCAGACATAAACTTTCGTCTGTGGATCTGCAGGTAGGCGCGGTCGAAGAAGCCTCTGCTCGTGGATTCACCGGCGTGAGCAACAGAAGTGTACGTGAGCAGCTGGAGTCTCCGATCACGGCTTGCCGGCGGCAACAACAACACAAAGAAGGGGCTGGTCGGCTAGGGCAAGGAGAAGAAGAAAGAGATGAATATCCTTGAGGGGCTAGGGTTTTTCATATGATTGTAATATTAAGGATCTTAAATATTAGGAATTAGGTCAAAATCCAATGTCAAATATAACCCTCATTAGGCATTATTAACCAAAGTGCCATCGATACTTCCTCTTCTTTTAATTTTACAAATAATTTTCATCTCAAGGAGAAACAATTTACTTAACTCACACGAAACTAAGTTTTCAATCACACCGAGCCTGATAGAATTTACTAAACCGACTTGACTTAAAGACTGCTAGAGCAATAACTAAGATAACCAGTCAGTACCTGTGGCTGTGGTCGTCACAATATGTGTAAGCACATTTAGAGGCTTACAAAGAATGCATAGAGTGGCAATAAGATCTCTCCTCACACGCGCGCCGCCGCCGCCGCCGTCCGGTCGGACGGGTCCGGGTTCAGAAATGCGCTTGCGCGAAAAAAAGGAATTTTTTATTACTCTACAATTTATTATTTTATCATTAAGGTAATTATTCCCTCATTAATTTTCAAAACATTTTATAGATCTGGAAAAATAAAAACGTTTTGCAAATCCAAAAAATGAATATATCTGTATTCGAACAGAACTGTGAAAGACACAATTTCTGGGTATTCGTTTCGTTTTCCTTCCGATCTTCTGATTCTGAGCAAAGTTTATTTTCTGTTGATTCCAAATCGTCCTCTAACGAGTGCACGTTCGAGGTCGGTGTTGTGTTAACCTTGGGTAGCAACTGGCAAACACGATTCGCACCTAGGTCTTGTTGAATTTTACTTTCAAGGCAGTGGCTTCACGACACAACAATTACATTCCAGATTTTCTGACAACAATTTGAAAGCAAAATTTTTCTTCGATGTCGATCAAATCTGGGAAGGTTCTTCCAGATCTGTCCAAATTGGAGCCCTCGATGGAGCAAATTACCGTCGTTGGTCCCAGAAGCTGCTGATATTCTTCGAGCAATTAGAGGTGGACTATGTTCTTACCGCAGACCATTCGGACCAGGACCGATCCAACGTTACAGCTCCTGTTCATCCGGTCGCATCTACTGATACACAATTCGTCCCTGCTCTTACTGATCCAGAAAAGTATGAGAAAGATAACAAGACAGTACGGGGCCATCTACTCAACCACATGACAGATTCCCTGTTCGATCTGTTCGTCGTTCAGAAATCTGCAAAGTTCATATGGAGTACTCTCGAATCCAGATATGGTGGTGATGATGTTGGCAGGAGAAAATACCTTATCGGTAAGTGATTGCAGTTTCAGATGATGGATGACAAACCAGTGATGGACCAGGTTCATGAGTATGAGATCTGGTGGCCAATGTACTGTCAGAAGGGATGAAGATGTGCGAAATCCTTCAGGCAAATATTTTGCTTGAAAAATTTCCACCCTCCTGGAGTGATTATCGTAATCACCTGAAACACAAGAAGAAAGATTTGACTCTACAAGAATTAATCAGTCACATCCGTACTGAAGAAGCCAATAGACAGAAAGATAAAACTTGAATTTGGATTTTTAAATTCTGTTAATGCTAACTTGGTTGAATCTTCTATTGCATCAAAAGACGAGTTCAAATACTGAGGAAAGCAGGTTGCAAAAGAAAAAACATTGCGAGAAAAAGACATCATTTTAAGGTCTTTGGTGGATTTAATTGAGAAAGTCAAAGCGATATGCTACGTTTGTGGGAAACCAGGCACAAATCATATCGGTGTATCCAGAGGAAAGGGAAACCGGATCAAAATCCTCGAACTCATCGGACCTGCTCCACAAGCCAACATTGTGGAAGATGAAATTATTGTTGTTGTGGTCGTGGAAGCAAATCTAGTGGAGAACAAGTCCGACTGGATTCTTGATACTGGAGCTTCGAGGCATTTCTGCTCAAACCGAGACCTGTTTCATGACTTCCAAGACAATATCGATGGTGAATGTGTGTTCATGGGCAACTCAGCCACTGTTGGAGTTCTTGGAAAAGGGAAGATTCTACTAAAACTTACCTCTGGAAAACCTTTATCTCTCAGTGATGTATTGTATGTTCCTTCATTGCGTAGGAATTTGGTGTCTGGGAGTTTGTTGAACAATGCTGGACTTAGGATTGTGTTTGAGGCTGACAAGGTTATTATCACCAAAAATGGTGACTTTGTGGGTAAGGGATATTTAGTTGATGGTCTTTTCGTTTTGAATACTGCTTTTGTTCCTCCTGAAATGAATGAAAGTTCCTCTCGTTTTGCTTATATTGTTGAAACTATTGATGTATGGCATAGTAGACTAGGACATGTAAATATTCCGTCCATTAAAAGGCTAAAAAACTTGCATCTAATTAATGTATCAAAATCACATGAAAATAATATATGCTCAGCATGTGTAGAAGCAAAGTTTGCTAAAAAGCCTTTTAAGTCAATTGTAGCAAGAAGTACTGAATTACTTGAATTAATTCACTCAGACTTAGCTGATTTTAGATACATTCCAAGTAGGGGTGGTAAAAAGTATTATATATCTTTTGTTGATGACTATTCTAGATATACGAAAATTTACCTTATAAAATCAAAAGATGAAGCTAGTGGTGCTTTCATAAAATTCAAAACAGAAGTAGAGAATCAATTGGATAGAAAAATAAAAAGGTTAAGATCTGATAGAGGTGGTGAATATAATGATAATTCTCTCAAGGAATTTTGTGAGGTGAATGACATAATTCATGAAAAGACTGCACCATATTCTCTTCAACAAAATGGCATAGCTGAACGTAAAAATAGAACATTAAAAGAAATGATGAATGTTATGTTGTTAAGTTCTGAACTTTCTGATAATATGTGGGGAGAAGCGGTACTTTCTACTTGTTTTATTCTGAATAGGGTTCCCCATAAAAAACTGGATAAATCCCAATATGAGATGTGGAAAGGTTATTCTCCTAAACTAAGCTATCTAAGAGTGTGGGGGTGTTTAGCCAAAGTAGAGTATCTAGTTTTCAAGAAATCTACTGTTGGATCTAAAACATTTGATTGTGTCTTTATTGGTTATGCAAATAATAGTGTTGCTTATAGATTTATGTTTAAGTGATAATTGGATTTGTGAGTATAGAGATACTATATTTTTTTAACACATTTTAACCTTGGTAAAATCTGTTAATGAACAAGTAGACACTTCACATAATAATCAATTAACTGTACACAATGACCTACCTGTATGTGCACCATCCATTTCTGATAGCATGCATGAATCTGAACCTAAAAGAAGTAAGAGACAAAAAATTAATAAGGATTTTGGACCCGATTTTCTTACTGTTTTTCTAGTTGAAAATTCAGACAAAATAGATGATCAATTTGCTTGCATGTATCTGAAAGATGAGGATCCCAAAACATATCAAGAGACTTTAAGTTCAATAGACTCTAGCTTCTGGAAGGAAGCAATTAAGAGTGAGCTAGATTCCTTAATCATGAATCAAACATGGGACTTAATGGATCTTCCTAAAGGAAATAAGCCCATTAGGTGTAAATGGATTTTCAAAAGGAAAACTAAACCTAATGGCTCAATTGAAAAATTTAAGGCTAGATTAGTGGTCGTGGGGTATACACAAAAACATGGCATTTATTATTTCGATACATACTCCCCTGTAACTAAAATAACTACTATTCGTGTGTTAATAGCTTATGCAACAATGCGTGGTCTGTTAATACATTAAATGGATGTAAAAACAGTATTTCTCAATGGAGATTTAGAGGAGGAAATATATATGATACAACTTGAAGAATTTATAGTTACTGGACAAGAGGACAAGGTATGTAAACTTAAAAAATCTCTTGATGGCCTTAAACAAGCTCCAAAACAATGGTACGAAAAAATTAATAGTACTTTGATAAGCAATAATTTTAAAGTAAGCTATTCTGATACATGTGTTTACTAAAAAATGTTTGGAGCTGATTGTGTGATTATTTGTTTGTATGCGATGATATGCTTATTTTTGGTACAAACATAGAAGTGATTAATGATACTAAGTTATTTCTGTCCTCACACTTTGAAATGAAAGATTTAGGTGAGGCTGATGTAATACTTAGTGTTAAAATAAGAAAGACAGAAAACGGTTTCTCATTATGTCAATCACACTACATTGAAAAATTGCTAAAGAGATTTGATTGTTCTGATGATATTCCTGCAAGAACACCTTATGATGCCAGTATGAATCTTAAAAAGAATAAGGGAGATAGTGTTTCTCAATCAGAATATGCAAAAATAATAGGTAGTGTCATGTTTTTGATGAACTATACTAGATCTGATATTGCATATGCTGTAAGTAATTGAGTAGATACACATATAATCCTGACAAATATCACTGGATTGCTATTCGTCGATTATTAAGGTATCTTAAAGGTACTATGAATTACTGTTTGCATTTTAATAGATTTCATGCTGTGTTACAAGGATATTGTGATGCAAACTGGGTAACAGATAATGACGAAGTGAGCTCCACTAGTGGATATGTATTCATACTAGGTGGATGAGCTATTTCCTGGAAATCAGCAAAGCAAACGTGCATTGCACGTTCCACCATGGAGTCTGAGTTTATAGCTCTCGAGCTAGCAGGACAAGAGGCAGAATGGCTAAGAAGCTTGATGGGAGATGTACCATTGTGGGCGCCATCTGTGTCAGTCTCTCTACATTGTGATTCACAAGCTGCCATAGGTATTGCCAAGAATAATGTGTATAATGGCAAAAGAAGACATATATGCCTTAGACATGGAGTTGTGAAACAGTTGCTGAAGAGTGGGATTATCTCCTTGGAATATGTGAGGTCTGAAAGGAATTTGGCAGATCCTCTCACTAAGGGCCTGATAAGGAGAGTAATTCTAGAGTCTTCAACAAGTGACCCTTATAGTGGTTCCATAGCCCTCATTTGGGTGGTCCAAATATGGACTTGATGGACAATTGAGAAGTTTTCCATAGCCCAACTATTTGGGTGGTCTTAATATAGACTTGATGGATAACTCTAAAGTCTTCATAGCTCAGATTTGAGTGGTTTGTCTTCGACAGACTTGATGAAGCAAGGAACGTGAGTGTGAAGGTGTGGGCGCCTTCTATGAAAGAGTTTAAAGGGTCTCTTTCTAGAGCTCTCACGATGACCCAAGGTTTTATGTGCATGGTCATCAATAGCACTTAAGTTTCACTTATCGCGGAATCAACAACAAAATAAGGACTGAAACGTGTTGTAGGAGCCTCAACTATAACTATTGAAAGTTCAAGAGGTAACTCACTTTCTCTAATTAGGTTGTTGCCTTGCTTCACTATGTATCAATTCAAATCGTAAAATATTGATACTTAAGTTTATTCTCCTTTCTTTGTTCAGAATCTGTTTTTTATTTCTTCTTTCCTTTTCCTTCATCTTGATAGTCATTCGTGGGGGACTGTTGGGAATGACTATGGGCCATTGGCCCATTACAACCTTAACAGAAAATGCACAAACATTTGTCCCACATGGATGGTTTTTGTAGTGGGAAGTGGGTTTATATGTGTAAGCACATTTAGAGGCTTACAAATAATGCATAGAGTGGTAATAAGATCTCTCCCCACATGTGTTGCCGTTCGTCCGATCGGACGGCGGGTTTGGGAAATGCGCTAGCACGAAGAAAAGGAATTTCAGAACTGTGAAATTTTCAAAACGTTTTATAAAAACGAATATATCTGTATTCGAACAGAACTGTGAAAGACACAATTTTTGAGTATTCGTTTCGTTTTCCTTTTGCGTTCGAGGTTGGTGTTGTGTTTGAGGAGCAACCGGCAAACATGATTCGCACCTAGGTCGTGCCGAATTTTGCAATTTTCTGACAACAAAGTTTTCGAAATTGTGTGGAGAGCAGATTTAAGCTCATGGATATGAGAACATGAAAGAGAGGAGAAACGTTTCTCAAGAACTGGCCATACCTCTCTTGCATTCTTGCAGCTGACGACAAAGGAAAACGTAGCTTTCGACAACGTCGCATTGATGACAGTAATCAGGGTGCGATCAAGCGCAATCCATTGGGAGTACATTGGATCGTCAACGTTTGAGAGGGAACCATCTTCATTCCAGAGGAATCATCGTTCAAGACAAGGCTTCGATCCATCAAGAAAGCCAAAAAGAGAGTGTGCGGTTAGGGAAATTCAATTTGAAATCGCTAAAAGAGGTAATTGGTGGAATCCAAGCAGATTGGTACCAAATTACATATATTTGAAAGGAGAAAAATTGGAAAGGCAGGATTGTTCGCAAAATTTGTGCCAACGAGGCTGCTAGAAGCATTTGTCGAAGAAGAGGAAGCCATGGATTCTCCTGAAGCTTTGATACCATGAAAAATCTAATTAAAGACTTAAGAAGAGGTTGACTGCAAGTATTAGCCCTGTGCATTCAATGAATCAATTCTGATACAAACAATGGGCTTATTTAAGCTTTTCTTACACGTGCCATCTTAACTTCTCCTAATTAATACTTAACCGAATATTACTAATAAGTTACAACTCATTTCTCCTATAATAAACTTTATCATAATCCATCCACTTAAGTTTTTGGGGTTGATTGGTGATTTAACAAGGTCAACCAAAGTGAACATAGTTCAATAGTAATTCATTTATATATTTTTTCTTGAACTTGGATATTCAAATCTCCATACCCTTTCTCTCATTTGTTGTACTCAACCAAAAAAGTGCTAAATTATTTTTTTAAAAAAAAAACCTCAATTGTGTTTGCTACTTCAAAAATATCTCTATTTTTTCAAAACTTACAATAATATCATAAATGTTTCAAAACTAACTTAGAGTAAAAAAAATTGTCAAAATATTGGATGAAAACTTCAATTTCAAATTTAATCTAGATAACTGTCACGTCAGTTTAAGTCATGGACGCATTGATTTTTTTTGGGTTCATTATTCGATCGGAATTCTATAGAAATAATTTTAAAACACTCATGAAATTCCAAACTGTTGTGAAAATAGAATGAAAATCGGGTATAATTTTACCAATATTTAAATACTAATATAATATATTTATAATAATAATAATAATAATAATAATAATATGAAATTGGAATTTAATATAAATACATATATAATAATAATAATAATGAGATAGTGGAAAATATATATAATATAAATATGTGATAGTGGAAAATGATGACAAAAATTAAATAAATAAAAGAAAGTGGGAGAGGAGAAAGGAAATTGGTCTAAACTTCACCAAATGGATGTGTTTTATTTTTCCACCAAAGGCCACTATTTATAGGCAATTTGGCAAGGGATGAGTTGATACATTTGGACACTAAGCATTGGTAAAAATTTGACACATGGAGGACACTATGGCTATGGGAATTTTGCCACTTGGCATAGGTAATATATGGCATGTGGATGGGCATTTATACTACACATTTTACAATACTCCCCCTTAAATGCCCATTTATATAATATATGCCTCGTTAAAACCTTACTAGGGAAAAACCCTATGGGATAAAAACCCTAGTGAAGGAAAAAGAGTACATATTTTACATAATACATTTACTCCCCCTCATGACGATATCAGTTGAGATCTCTGAGTCGTCGCATCCCAAAACTTTGAACCAATTTCTCAAATGTTGTAGTTGGTAATGCCTTTGTAAATATGTCTGCCAAGTTATCCTTTGAACAAATCTGTTGTACTGAGATGTCGCCATTTTCTTCAAGATCATGAGTGTAGAAAAGCTTTGGAGAGATATGCTTCGTTCTATCTCCTTTGATATATCCTCCTTTGACTTGAGTTATACACGCTGTGTTGTCTTCGTATAATATTGTTGGAAGGGGTTTACTCGAAGACAAGCCACATGTCTCACGAATGTGTTGTGTCATTGATCTTAGCCATACACATTCTCGACTTGCCTCATGAATTGCAAGGATTTCAGCATGATTTGAGGAAGTCGCTGTAATGGTTTGTTTCACTGATCGCCATGATATAGCAGTTCCTCCACATGTAAATAGATAACCTGTCTGAGATCTAGCTTTGTGTGGATCAGATAGATAACCAGAATCTGCATAACCAACTAGATCAAAACTGGATTTGTTAGAATAAAATAGACCCATATCAATCGTCCCTCGAAGATATCGGAGTATATGCTTAACTCCGTTCCAATGTCTTTTTGTAGGACATGAACTATATCTAGCTAATAAATTTACTGAAAATGCAATATCTGGTCTTGTGTTATTAGCTAGATACATAAGTGCACCAATTGCACTAAGATATGGTACTTCAGGACCAAGTAGTTCTTCATTATCATCTCGAGATCGAAATATATCTTTCTTTACATCCAATGCACGAACCTCCATTGGAATGTTCAATGGATGTGTTTTATCCATATAGAATCTTTTTAGGATTTTCTCTGTATAAGTTGATTGATGAACAAATATCTCATCTGCTAAATGTTCAATTTGCAAACCAAGGCAAAATTTTGTTTTTCCAAGATCTTTCATCTCGAATTCTTTCTTAAGATATTTTATTGCCTTAGATAACTCTTCAGGAGTTCCAATTATATTTAAGTCATCAACATATACTGATTATAATAGCAAATCTCGATCGAGATTTCTTTATAAAAACACACGGACATATTGGATTATTTTGATATCCTTCTTTCAATGAGATATTCACTCAAAGCGATTATACCACATTCGTTACGATTGTTTTAATCCATATAATGATCTCTGTAACTTTATTGAATACAATTCGAGAACTTGATTCATATGTTTCGGTATTTTAAATCCTTAGGGATTTTCATATAAATGTCATTATCCGAGAGATCCATATAAACACGTCGTGACTACATCCATTAGATGTCTATCAAGTTTTTCATATCTGATCAAAGCCAATCAAATATCTTAACGTTATTGCATCCACCACGGAGAATATGTCTCCTCATAATCTATACTGCATTTGCGAGAATCCTTGTGCAACAAGTCTCGCTTTATATCTTGTGACTTCATTCTTTTCATTTCTTTTCCTTACAAATACCCATTTGTATCCCACTGAGTTTGACACCTTACGGTGTTAGGACTCATCGGTCCCAAAAAACCTTACGTTTTGAAAGTGAGTTCAACTCTGCTTGGATTGCTTCTTTCCACTTTGGTCAAACCTTTCTACGTTGACATTCTTCGATAGATTTTGGATCAAAATTGTCACTTTCATGAAAAATATCGTGAGCAACATTATAAGCAAAAATGTTGTCAACAATGATATCATTTCGGTTCCATCTCTTTCCTGTTGTAACATAGTTTATAGAAATTTCATTATTATCCTCAAGCGTTTGATTTTCATCAATACTCTTTTGAGTAGTTGTATCTTGGATTTCTTCTGGAACATCCATACCTTTTATCGAATCATTTTGATTCTCAACTACTTTTCTTTTTCGAGAATTTTTATCTTTGGAACCCATAGGTCTACCACGCTTCTGACGTGCTCCATACTCATTATTGACAACTTGTTCCTTTAGGATATCAATTTTTGATGGATCATTTGCTGCTGGTATATATGATTTAGTCACCCTTTTAGCATCTGTGAATGCATCTGGTAATTGATTTGCTATATTTTGAAAATGAATTATCTTTTGAACTTCAAGTTCACACTGATCTCTACGAGGATCTAAATGAGATAATAATGATGCATTCCATGTAATTTTTTTTTCCAACTTCCTAATTTCTCCTCCTTATGTTGGAAAATTTGTTTCATTAAAATGACAATCAGCAAATCGTGCAGTAAATACATCACCCGTCAGGGGTTCATGATATTTAATAGTTGATGGGGAATCATATCCAACATATATTCCTAACCTCCTTTGAGGACCCATCTTAGTACGTTGTGGTGGAGCAATTGGAACATATACTACACATCCAAAAATTCTCGGATGGGATACATTTTTGGTCGCCGCCATAAGCTAATTGCATGGGGGAATATTTATTATAGGCTACTGGCCTAATACGTAATAATGATGCAGCGTGCAAAATAGCATGACCCCAAACCGATGTAGGAAGTTTAGCTCTCATAAGCAATGGTCTTGCAATTAATTGCGGACGTTTTATAAATGATTCTGCTAGACCATTTTGTGTATGAACATGAGCTACAGGATGTTCAACACTTATCCAATGGACATACAATAATTATTAAAAGTTTGGGATGTAAATTCACCAGCATTATCAAGTCGAATTGTCTTAATTGTATACTCAGGAAATTGTGCTCTTAACTTAATTATTTGAGCAAGTAATCTTGCAAATGCAAGATTTCGACTTGATAATAAGCATACATGTGACCATCTACTCGATGCGTCAATTAATACCATAAAATATCTAAATGGACCACTTGGTGGGTTAATAAGTCCACAAACATCACCTTGAATTCGCTCTAAAAATGCAGGTGATTCAATGGCCACTTTAGTTGGTAATGGTCTAATAATTAATTTCCCTTGAGAGCAAGCATCACATGACAACTCATTGGATTGAAGAATCTTCTGGTTCTTTAAGGAATGTCCATGTGAATTCTCAATAATTTTCCTCATTATTATCGATCCTGGATGACCCAGTCGATCATGCCAAACACTGAATATTTCTAGATTCATGAACTTACGGTTCATTGTTGCATAACTTTCGATTACTCGTATATGAGTATAATATAATCCGGAAAGAAAAGTGGCGGTGTTTCCAATATATCGTTTTCATGTGAAACAATAGATGTGATATAGAGATACTCTATATTATTTTTTACGATCGGTTTCAACATGATAACCATTATTACGTATATCTTTGAAACTCAATAGATTTCTTTTTGATTTGCTAGGAAACAAAGAATTATTGATTGAAAATTTTGTTCCTCTAGGCAAGATAAAACTTGTTTTTCCAAAACCTTCAATCAGTCTGCAGAACTCGATATAATATTGATTTTTGCTTCCAACATTGTCAATTTAGAAAAATATTTTTACATTTATGAGTATCGTAATGCGTAGTTCGCGATCCGCAGACATAAATCCTCATTGCTCATTTTGGGTTACTCAACATATTGAAATTGTCCATATTTCTTCATTGATAAGAAAGGAAAAACGATTACAAAAAGTTCTAAATATATATACAAAAACAAGAAAAACATAATAATTACAAACAGTACTTAATTATACATTTTCATACAAAACATCCTCTACTTGTTTGATTGTATCAATTTTCTCTCCAGGAGATTTAAAATAATCAACCACATCAAGATGCACCATATTGGAGGGATCAAACACATCATCTTCTTGAATGGCAAGATTCACCTCCACATTCTTCCCTTTTCACTTTTCCTTCAGGGAAGCTTGATAGAGATCAACAAGGTGTTTTGACGCACGTCTGGCAGTGACGTGACGGTGCCAGTCATTCCAAGACTGGAAACATTTATGTTCATCACCTTTGAACTTCTATCTTGTGGAGCTTTTCCTTTATGATCATCGATTCGTGTGAGTTTCTTAAAATTATAATGCCCACCACGAAAATAGGTATTTCTTCCTCTACCGCGGTCCCGACCTCGACCACGACCACGACCTCGACCACGATTATTGAAATTCACAACATTCACTTCAGAGAATGGTGTCGCTCCTGTTGGTCGAGATTCATGATTTTTCATTAATAACTCGTTATTTTGTTCAACCACGAGAAGACATGAAATTAGTTATGAATATTTTTTAAAGTCTTTCTCTCGATATTCTTTGCTGCGAGAGCATATTCGAGACATGAAAAGTGGAGAATGTCTTCTCTAACATATCAACATCGTAATCCTTTCTCCGCATAATTTTAATTTTGAACTAATTACGAATAGTGCGGAATTATATTCACTTTATCGATTTAAAGTCCCGCAACCTCAAGTGCATCCAATCATAACGAGCTTTTGGGAGAATAACTGTTTTTTGATGATCATACCTTTCTTTCAAGCCTTGTCATAGAATGTAGGGATCTTTTATTGTAAGATACTCCATTTTCAATCCCTCGTGAAGATGATGGCGAAGGAAGATCATGACTTTCGCTTTTTCTTGATTTGATGCATCATTTCCTACTTTAATTGTTTCTCCAAGATTCATGGAGTCTAAATGGATCTCAAGATCGATCAGGACCATGACATGAGTAGTTATTTCCATTAATATCCAAGGCGCAAATTCTAATTTTGCAAGATTTGTCATAGTAATACTATATAGAAAATTACATTTATATTAGGAAATTAATTAAACATGCAAAATAACATTTTATTATTAAAAAAAAATGGCTTACCCGGAGGACCTACCTTCAGTGGAAAAACCGGCAGAGTTTCGTGTTGATAACGTGTTGTGAAAATAGAATGAAAATCGGGTATAATTTTACCAATATTTAAATACTAATATAATATATTTATAATAATAATAATAATAATAATATGAAATTGGAATTTAATATAAATACATATATAATATTAATAATGAGATAATGGAAAATATATATAATATAAATATGTGATAGTGGAAAATGATGACACAAATTAAATAAATAAAAGAAAGTGAGAGAGGAGAAAGGAAATTGGTCTAAACTTCACCAAATGGATGTGTTTTATTTTTCCACCAAACACCACTATTTATATTTATATTTATAGCGATTTAGCGAGGATGAGTTATACGTTTTTGACACTCAAGCGTTGGTAAAAATTTGACACATGGACAATATGACTATGGGAATTTTGCCACTTGGCATAGGTAATATATGACATGTGGATGGACATTTATACTACACATTTTACCATACAAACATAATTAAAAGTTTAGGGTTTTTTTTTTTACAATGTAGAAAAAAAAAAACACAAAGATATCCGTGGATCAAAACTGTGACCGCTCGCGAAACCCCGTTTTGATTTGGAAAATATTCAAAATTGGGAAAAGAAATGCCTCCGGTGAAGAAGGGGAAAACGAAAGCTCCGAAAGCTACTGAATCAATCCAATCCTCCGTCAAAACCAACAATTTCCCTTCTTGTCTTCGCTCTGTTTCTCCTTCTTCCGTCGCCATCACCATCCACGCAAAGCCTGGTTCCAAGATCGCCTCTATCACAGGTCTTTCTCTCTTTTTCGCTCCAAATACTTTCCGTCTATGGAATTAGAGTCGTAAGTTTCTCGAAATCCTAGCAGACTTTGGCGATGATGCGTTGGGAGTGCAAATCGACGCACCGCCCAAAGATGGAGAAGCCAATGCTGCACTTCTTGATTACATGAGCACTGTATGTTTGCCATTCTTTGCTGCTTATTATTTGAATTTGAAAGACTTTTTCATTCGTAGTACTTGAATTTTCACTACCAATTTAACCAATTTTCCTATAACTGAAATTGATTGTACTTGTTATTTGGGATTTTTTGTGAAGATTCGAAAAATTGGAATTGATTTGAGCTAATTGGTGTGTCAAATGGATTATATTCCTGCTTTTAGTTTGTTGAAAATCCGGTGCTTGGTCACCCATTTGTATTTCAGGGTTGTTATTCCCGTTGCATGTAATGTAGGAGTTTAAGTCTTCTGTCTACTTACGGTGTAGTATAAAACTTCATTGCATGTTGACAGTAGCTATACTATACAATTCCCAGATTAGAACAGTTGAACGAAATTCAAATATAGCTTTCAGTTTCCCGGCATTCTTTACGAGCTTCCTACTTCATTTCTCCATTCTAACTACCCTTAACTTGTTTAATTGAAATGAATTCATGTTTATAAACCACTTGGTTTAGTTTATATTTCAAGGGAAGCTTTTTGATCTCTTGTTAAAGCACCTGCGCGTTTCTTTACACTTACTATCAGCCCCCAGATACCTGATATTCTATACTCTAGCAGCTTCCGCATTCAAAGATCTCTCATTTGTCCTCTTCAGCTCGTAACTGTTTAATTTTGTTGCTTGTATTGCTTGTATTGCTTGATTGTAACTTGGATCTTCTATTTACACATTCTTTAATTTCTCTCTCCACAGTGAAGTTAGCTACGAGACAGGGAATGGATTCTTCCTTTTTTGGGAAAAATGATACGAGATCAAAGGCAAAAAGGAAGTTATTATACCAAATGAAACACTCAACTCTACCATTAGTGGCTTAGGGAAACCTGGTTAGAACACACACCTCCTAAGCACCCACGATAACAGTTGGTGCATACATGAGGAATCATCCCAGTGAAAGAAGAAAGGAACTAACCTTGATAGTCAAGACTTTAAATAGAGGGAACTTGTTCTCAATCCAAAACTGAAACACTTCACAAGTTTGATGATCAATCAAACTCGAATTGAATGTGTTTAGGAACGTGCAACCTAAGCTAGAATGCAACATGTGCTTAGTTTGGAGCAAAAAGAGGAAACTCTTATTTATTTCATTAAAATGTCGAACCTCTCCAAATTTACAAATGAAGACTTTAAATAGTATCATGTGGTTGGCCAACTAAAGAACTAAAAACAATAATTAAGCCCTAATACTAACCTAATTTGAATAGTGTTTGGTTATAAGTAATATGGGAGTTTCTCATATGGGCCAACTAAACACACTTGACTATTGGGCCAAAGAACTATTAAATAAATTACACATGAATTTCAAAAGATGATTGCATGAAAAGTATGGGGAAAACACTTCTTTAAGGATCATAAACGCTAACCCATAAATTGGAGCTCACGAGTTTGGTATCTACATGTTGTTTTGAAGCTCCTTTCTCCACATATTCTCCTTCCTCATAAAACGTGATACTCTAAATGTGAAGTGAAAATCTCTTTCTTTGCTTGAAGCATATGAGCATTGCTCCCTTAAGTCTCCTTATAATTTATCTCGCAGGTTCTAGGTGTCAAAAAAAGACAAGTATCATTAGGTTCTGGCTCTAAATCAAGAGACAAGGTTGTGATCGTGGAGGAGGTAAGTATGCAAAGTGTTTTTGATGCTTTGAATAAAGCTTTAACATGCGAGTGATTCTATGGGATCTTGTGTAGACCCATTAACGAAATATCTGCATACTGTAATAAGTACAGGTGGATTAACTACTATTTTGCTCCTGAAACATTTTTAGTCGTGTCACTGGAAAGTTATTCAGCTAGATGTAACACTTATATGTTTATATTTGATTTCATCCTAAACAATATTTTATTTGTTGTATATTTGTAGAGATTTTCAACTTATGTTACTGAACTGAAATAACTTAACCTGACTGCTAGCCTTATATGCTTCTGCAAAGATGATATTTCAGTGAAATTGAAATGGCCATCTCAACATAAAGGTGATTAATCTTGATCATGATTCTTATGCCATTTAAAAGGTTCAATTTTCATCCTCTCTCACTGTTCCACTGTTATAAAAATCAAAGAGAAAGAAAAAAAAAAGGTTTCGTAAAGCAATCAATAAAAAAAATAAATGATTGATACATTTTGAATCTTCAATTAGTAGTACTTTTATAGTCCACTTCTTCCCATAAGAGTTTAAGAGAAAAGATAAAGATTCACCCTTAAAGCAGCCCAAGTGAGACTTGTCATGAGAATTATTTTCCCTATCTCAATGAAAATGGCTAATCTTGTTCATGTACTTGATTCTTATGCCATTTCAAATTTTCAATTTTCATCTTCACTCAGAGTTCATAACACTCTGAGATTAGATTGTACCCTTTGCAATATTCAAAATCTTGCCTAACTTATGACCCAATTAACTGATAACTAGATGTCTAGAGGGAATAACACTGAATCTCCTAGCATGAAAAGAGATCACCAAAAACCTTCAGCTACAGAATTATTTAGCATTCTGGATACCTGCTATGGCTCTAACATGACATCCTTAAGTGCTTCAGGATTATTAAGGAAGTAAGTATGTTGTGCCATTTTTTCGGTATGGAAATTCAGAGAAGAATGTGAAATTTAGGAGTTTCCTTAATATAAATATAACTCAACCAGTTAAGACATTATAACATTGACCAACAAGTTAGATGTTTGGATCCTCACCCCCACATATTGTTGAACTATAAAAGGTTTCGTTTGATTATTTACTTTCAGATTTAATTATTGGAATCAATATGAGTTGTGAAATGTAGAAGTAGAAGTGGGACACTGTGTCTACGTTAAATTAACATTAAGTACATGCAATAAATATATATCTATACATGAATATATAGATACATGTTGTAGACTGGTGTATTGAACCTGTATCATTATGACAGTATATGATCAAACTTCCACAGAAAATTTTATTTCTTTCTTCTGTATTTTGGGTAAGAAACAAAAGAATAGTTCATAATAGAATATAGATCTGTTTTTTGGGTAAGAAACAAAGACAACCAGAGATGGAGTAAGTTAGGATGGATGCTTTAAGCTATGACCTATTCCATAAGCAGTTTAACCCATAAAAAGGAAAAGAGATGAAAAGATTAATTTCTAAAACAAAAATTTTAAAAATAAATAATTAAATTGTGTGTGCAAGGTGATTCATTTTAGATATTTGGTCCTTTGACATGTACTCCTGTCATTTTGCTTTTGGCTTCTTATCTTTGGTTTCTACTGTCTACAATTATTCTGCTCTCTTTGTTTGATACAGAATCTCCTTGTTTTATGGTTTTTAGTTTTCATTCTGAGATTGCTGTGTTGACTTCTTGTACTGATTAGATCACAGTCTAATCAGATTTTTGAGTAATTTTGAAGAACTCCCTAATATTATTATCCATTTTGTGTATGCGCGTGTTTTGGTAATCAGATAAAGATATCCTTGTTTCTGGTCCATTAAAAATTTTCATGTGCCATAAATATTTACCTCTCCATTCTCCTTCAGAGCTCGCCAATGATTTTAGGTTTAGTTACAAGTTTATTCCCTCAACGGTTAAGTTTGTATTTATTTGGTCCATAAACTTTAAGAGTATCTTATAGGTTCCTGAAGTTTTAATTTTGTGTTCAATGGGTTCTTGAATTTTTGATTTTGCGTCTAATAGATCTCTGTCGATAGTTTTTTAAAATTTACGAATCTACTAGACACAAAATTGAAAGGTGAAGGTTTTATTGGATGCAAAATTTTAATTTTTTTTTATGTAATAGATGAATTAATTTTTAAAAAATTGAGTTTTTTAGCGATGTATTAGATGCAAAATTGAAGGTTGAGAAATCAATGAGATGTTTTTAAGTACAAGGATCTATCTATTATACATAAATTCAAAGTTCAACAATCTTTTTTGACACAAATTGCAAAGTTGAGGGGCTAAACTTGTACTTTAACCATGATTTTAATATCGAAGAGTAAACTCAAGATTTGAGAGAATTTGAAACCATTGTGGAGTTCTATATGTTTGGGAACTTCACTTTTTGTCCTCAAACAAGGAATGTAATTAGGTCAATAATGAATAGTCCCTTGATCATTTTGATATAAATGTCTTTGTATTCTTTATAAATAGATCATGGATGTGCAATTTAGTTGGGTTCTTTATATGAAAAGTGGATAATTTGCAATTGAACATGTAAAAATATTTGATTAAGGCTAAGATTATGATTCACTTTTAGTCTCTTAGACTTCTCATCCATTCTATTTAGGTCATGTTATGATAATCATTTCAGTTTTTGCTTTGTTGGTTTGTTTTCTAGCTTTTTTTTTTTCCACATCTATGGAATAAAATTATATTATAATTTATAAGAGAAATATTAAAATAATAATTTGAAAGTCTTGAAAATAAGTTTTTTTTTTTTTAAAAAAAAACAGTGCATTAAAAATGAATGTTAAATCTCCTAAATGTTCAGTTTCGTATCTGGCAGAAGGAACCTTAATCTTTAATGCTTCTAAATTTTAAATTTTGTTTCTAATAGATTGCTGAACATTAAAAGTATCTATAAATTCTTAAATTTTCAATTTTGTATCTAATAAGCTCCTAACACATTAGACATTTTTTTTTTAAATTATTGGATCTATTTGATAAAAAATTGAATTAGTTTTTTAATGGAATCCTAAAATTTCGATATTATATACTATAAATTTCTGAATTTTAAAAGATCTTGAATGTTTAAGGACCCATCAAACACAAAATTAAATTGAGGACTTAGTAGATACTAAATTAAAAGTTTAAAAACCTATTAAACATTAAAAAGCGGAAAGATTTATTAAACCCAAGCTTAAAACTTCAAAAACTAACCTTGTAATTTAATAAAAAGATAAATTAAAATAGGCAAGATACGTATATAAGTATGCTCAATAGGATTTGAAAAAAATGTCGAAACTCGTTTTCTGAAAAATAAAAATTGCTTTTAAAATTTTTTTCTTAAAAACAATTATTGATTTTTTTTAATAAAAAAACTATTTGATCAACAAATTAACCAATTGATTATCTGGCCAGGACCTTTTCTTCTTCTTCTCTTTTCAAAAGAATTCTATTTGGTTTACATCTCCTTCTGAATGTAATTAAGTATTAACTTTAAAAATTGTTTTTCCTTTCCTAGTTTTTTAAGTAGTTGCCTTGTTAAACAGTTTGTTAGAAATTAGAATGATTTTTCTTTTTTTCTTTTTTTTTTTTTATAAAAAGAGAAAGTATCATGAATTAATACCATACTATTTCATTTCATATTTAACTATATCAAACTCATTTTTTTCCTCTTACACTTTTCTTTTAATTGAACAAGGATGAAGTGGGGATCGAACAACAAACCTTTAGGATGATAATTGATTCCTTATTTACTAAGTTATGCTTAAAATGATATTCCATATCACTTTATCTCCCAATGAAAAATCTATCATCAATTTTTTTTTATTAAGAGACAGCGTGGTAGGACATTGTTTCGTCCCATTCTTCAAATCTTTTTAAAAAATTTCTTTAAAGTGGAATTTTCTTTTCTTTTAAAAGATGGGGGAAAAAAAACTCTCTTGCAAGGAAGAATCCCACCAACAAGGAAACTAAAGGTTGAGGGAAAATAGATTTGGATAAGATATGGAAATCTTTTTCAAACTTTTGCAAATTTGGCTTGAATTGAAACCTGACTAATATGATGTTCAAAGTAGATTCTAGAGAACCTCAAAATAATAATAATAATAATAAATAAAAAAAATAAAAAGGGAAAATAATCTAGAGATGATGAGTTGTTGTATTTATCCTACTTACACAATAACTTTAGTTATTTAGAGAAGAGAAAATATTTCTTTATCATCTGAGAGTGAATGAAGTTGGTTTGATGGGTTTCTTTTACTAAAAAGAAAAAACAATCATAAACATCAATCAATTTAATCGTAGACAGTAGTTAAATATTTGTATCTCTTTATTATAGGTCAACTTAAACATAGCTTAAGTGATTATACATTTGTATCTCTTTATTATATAGGTCAATTAAGCATAGCTTTGGTTAGAAATTTGTATCTCTTTATTATAGGGCAGTTTATGCATAGTTCATCAAATAGTTAGAGACATTTGTATCTGTTGATTATAGGTCACAAGTTAGGATCTTCAAATCTTTATTTACAATGTTATATTAAAAAATAAAAAAAGTTTGAACTATGTTATAAAATTATGATTAGGGTAGCTTTGTAAAGTTTGAAGCAATTGCCCACTTGAAACTCATTAATTTGTGATTTTCTAGTCCACCCTTCAAAAATTGGTACTTCTTTGCATTTGTGAAAACTTAAATCTTCAAAGAAGATGAGTTTAAGTTTGTGGTCCTCTTTAAGATATTGACTATAGGTAAGAGGTTAAGGTTACACCCGTATCTCTTGTTTTGGTCCTTCATGAGGGTAGGAGTGATCATCGATCAGTCGGGGTCAGTTTTCAACCCCAACCGACCTCAAACCGACCAAAGTCGGTCGGTTCGGCTGGCGGTTTTTTTTATAAATTTTTTTGCCTTAAACCGACCAACTGGTTGATTCAGTCAATCGGTTTAGTCAGTTTATATATTTTAAATATTTATTTAATTATTCATAATTATTATATAATTATTACTTAATATATTTATGAGATATAATATGAAAATCTTTAAGGGTTGTTTGGTGTATTTGTTTGGAATCGAGAAAACCACGGAGTTCGGAACCAGGGTTTTCGATTCCGATGTTTGGGATGTTGGGTTGTGTTGGGTTGGTTTGCTGAAACCTGTGTTTGGGATGCATGGTTGGGTTGGGTTGTGTTTGTTTAGTTGTATTTTTATAACAATTTTTTTAGGATATTCTTTTTCTAGATCCAATTTTTTTACTTGATAATTGTTTGTTGAAGTGCGTATCAATATTTTAACCAATTATGTGGATCATTGTTTCAATAATAATTAAATATGGATGTGTAGTTTGTATAATTAATACTCTATTTCACAAAATACTCAGAAAACTATTTTAGAAATTAAAAAATCTGAAGTCTATTTAATAAATTAGAGAATCTAAAACTCTATTTTATAAAGTATTCAAAAACCTATTTTTGAAACTCTATTTTAGAGATTAAGAAAATTAGAAGTCTATCTAAGATATTAGAGAAAACTCTATTTCACAAAGTATTCATAGACTTATTTTTGGAACTTTATTTTAAAACGTATTTCAACGATAAATGAGTTAGAAAATTTTAATTCTTCTTTCCAACATGAATTGAACTAAGCAGGATCCAATAGGATACAATTTTTAGAAATTAAAAAAATTAGAAACTATATTTTGTATAGTATTTTGAAACCTATTTCAAACATATAATTGATTAAAAAAATTTGTTAGTAACAATTTTTGTTTAATTTTTAACCTTTTAGAGTGGTTGGTTGTCGGTGGTCGCCGATGGTGATTGCACAGTTGTAAGGTCATCGTGGGTCGTTGGAGTCGTCATACCTTCGAAGTAGTCGTTTGGTGGTTATGACAGTAGTTGTCAAGTGGTCGAGTCGATGAAGTCGTTGCCAGAGTGGTAAATATGATGGTTGGGTTGTTGGGTGGTCACTAAAGTGGTCACCAAGTGGTTGTCAACAATAGTTTTGGGTGGTTGGGTACGGTTGGGGTGATCATAAAAGTAGTCATCGAGGTGATCGGGTTGTTAGGGTGGTCGAGTCATTGAAGTGGTCACTAGGTGGTCATTGGCAGTGGTTGCTAGGTGGTCAAATTTTTGGGATGGTTGTCAATTATGGTTGTCAGGTCGTCGGAGTGGTCTTCAACTATATATGATTATGTGTTGTTTAGTAGTCGAAGTGGTTGTCAGATGGTCGTTGCCGATGGTTCGGACTAGTCAGGGGGTTGCGGTGGTTGGGGCATCAAAGTATCAAGTTGTTTGGGTGGTCGAGTCGCAAGGATGATCGTTAAATTAATCTATAGAGTTTTCATCGTAGTTATCGATAGAGGTAATCGTCGCGGTGGTCGGGTCACCGGTGTGGTCGTCAAAGTTTTCGTTATCGATAGTGATCAGGCGGTCGTCGGAATTGTCCTTAGACTTAGTCGGGTCGCCGGTGTAGTCGTCGGAATTGTCATCAGAGTTGGTCGAGTCGTCGGAATTGTCACGGAGTTGGTTGGGTCGCCGGTGTGATTATCGAAGTTGTTATCGGAGTTGGTCGGGTTGCCGGTGTAATCGTTAGAGTTGTCGTTGTTGGTGGTCATCGGAGTTGGTCGGGTCACTGGAGTAGTCGTCGGAGTTGTTGTCGAAGTTGTCATCGGAGTTATTGTCGAAGTGGTCATCGAAATGGAAAAAGACAAATGGAAGTGAAAAACATGGTACAAAACCATAGGGTTGCACTGTAGTAACCCATGGGGTTGTGTTTCCCAACCCCTTGTACCAAACATGGTTTTGGGTTCGAAACTCAAAACCACCCTAACCCAAAACCATGGGCCAAACACCGCCTTATGATTTTTTTTAATTATTATTATTATTATTATATATTTAAAATTGAGCCCCAAACCGACCGACCGACCGGTCAGTTTTGTCAAGTGCAAAACCAACCGACCAACATCGGTTCGATCGGGTTTCAGTCTTTTTTTGCTCTCCCCTACATAAGAGGATGGAGCTTAACCCTCAATCGATTTGATTTGGGAGGGAATAAGATAGATTTTGGAGATTTTACACTATAATTTTGTTTAAGAACAAATAGTTGTTTTTAGTTTTCTCATACATGTCAACATTTTCCCAAAGAGTGCATTCGCATTCCCATTATATCGTAGAAAATCGACAGAATATAATTAAAACATCAACAAACAAAAAATCATTAATGTAGAATGAATATTGAGGACAACAAATCTAAACTTATTTAAAAAGAGTGAAATGTTTATTTATTAATTTAAATATGTTTATTAAGTTTTTATATTTATAATTTTTTTCAAAGATAGCTATCGAATTTAATAGTTAATTGATATTTTAATGGACGTTTTTATAAAATTGAGATCTTGCCATTGAAAACTTTTGGTGCCTACGGAAGAAGCTTAAGAAGGATGGTATAACCCCTTTAATCTAATTCTAAATGGGTATTATTTATCCTAAATATTTCTTTGTGTTGTGAAAATAGGATGAAAATCGGGTATAATTTTATCAATATTTAAATACTAATATAATATAATAATAATAATAATAATAATAATAATAATAATAATAATAATAATAATAATAATAATAATAATAATAATAATAATAATGCAAGTGTTTGGAAATGAAATATATAAAATATAAATATAAATATAGTGGAATTATATGGCAATTAAATAAGTAATAAAATAAAGAGAAAATGGAAGAGAATGAAGAGAATTGGAGAGAATTTCACCAATGGTGTATTTTATTCTTCCACCAAAAGCCACTATTTATAGACAATTTGACAAGAGATGAGTTAGTACATTTGGACACTAAGCATTGATAAGAAATGGACACATGGAGGACACTATGGCTATGGAGGAGTTGTCATGTGGCATGGGTATTAAAAGGCATGTGGAATGGGGCATTTACATTTATTTGTTTACAATACTCCCCCTTAAATGCCCATTTTATATAAAATATGCCTCGTTAAAACCTTACTAGGGAAAAACCCAATGAGATAAAAACCCTAGTGAAGGAAAAATAGTACATATTTTATATAATACATTTACTCCCCCTCGCGACAACATCACTTGAGATCTCTGAGTCGTCACATCCCAATACTATGAACTAATTTCTCAAATGTTGTAGTTGGTAATACCTTTGTAAATAAATCCGCCAAGTTATCCTTCGAACAAATCTGTTGTACTGAGATGTCGTCATTTTCTTCAAGGTCATGAGTGTAGAAAATCTTTGGAGAGATATGCTTCGTTTTATCTCCTTTAATATATCCTCCTTTGACTTGAGCTATACACGTTGTGTTGTCTTCGTATAATATTGTTGGAAGAGGTTTACTCGAAGACCAGCCACACGTCTTACGAATGTGTTGTGTCATCGATCTTAGCCATACACATTCTCGACTTGCCTCGTCAATTGCGGGGATTTCAGCATGATTCGAAGAAGTGGCCGTGATGGTCTGTTTCACTGATCGCCATGATATAGCAGTTCCTCCACATGTAAATAGATAACATGTCTGAGATCTAGCTTTGTGTGGATCAGATAGATAACCAGAATCTGCATAACCAACTAGATCAAAACTGAATTTGTTAGAATAAAATAAACTCATATCAATCGTCCCTCGAAGATATCGGAGTACATGCTTAACTCCGTTCCAATGTCTTTTTGTAGGACATGAACTATATCTAGCTAATAAATTTACTGAAAATGCAATATCTGGTCTTGTGTTATTAACCAGATACATAAGTGCACCAATTGCACTAAGATATGGTACTTCAGGACCAAGTAGTTCTTCATTATCATCTCGAGGTTGAAATATATCTTTCTTTACATCCAGTGAATGAACCTCCATTGGAATGTTCAATGGATGTGCTTTATCCATATAGAATCTTTTTAAGATTTTCTCTGCATAAGTTGATTGATGAACAAATATCTCATATGCTGAATGTTCAATTTGCAAACCAATGCAAAATTTTGTTTTTCCAAGATCTTTCATCTCGAATTCTTTCTTAAGATATTCTATTGCCTTGGATAACTCTTCAGGAGTTCCAATTATATTTAAGTCATCAACATATACAGTTATAATAACAAATCCTGATTGAGATTTCTTTATAAAAACACACGGACATATTGGATTATTTTGATATCTTTCTTTCAACAGATATTCACTCAGGTGATTATACCACATTCGTCCTGATTGTTTTAATCCATATAATGATCTCTGTAAGTTTATTGAATACAATTCCCGAGAACTTGATTCATATGTTTTTGGTATTTTAAATCCTTCTGGGATTTTCATATAAATGTCATTATCTAGAGATCCATATAAATACGCCGTGACTACATCCATTAGATGCATATCAAGTTTTTCATATACAGTCAGACCAATCAAATATCTTAACGTTATTGCATCCACCACAGGAGAATATGTCTCCTCATAATCTATACCACGCCTTTGCGAGAATCCTTGTACAACAAGTCTCGCTTTATATCTTGTGACTTCATTATTTTCATTTCTTTTCCTTACAAATACCCATTTGTATCCCACAAGTTTAACACCTTCTGGTGTTAGGACTACTGGTCCAAAAACCTCACGTTTTGAAAGTGAGTTCAACTCTGCTTGGATTGATTCTTTCCACTTCAGCCAATCCTTTCTACGTTTACATTCATTGATAGATTTTGGATCAAAATCGTCACTTTCATGAATAATATCATTACCAACATTATAAGAAAAAATGTTGTCAACAATGATATCATTTCGGTTCCATCTCTTTCCTGTTGTAACATAGTTTATAGAAATTTCATTATTATCCTCAAGTGTTTGATTTTCATCAATACTCTTTTGAGTAGTTATATTCTGGATTTCTTCTGGAACATCCATACCTTTCATTGAATCATTTTGATTCTCAACTACTTTTCTTTTTCGATGATTTTTATCTTTGGAACCTATTGGTCTATTACGCTTCTGGCGTGCTCCAGACTCATTATTGACAACTTGTTCCTGTGGAATATCAATTTTTTATTGAGCATTTGCTGCTGGTATATATGATTTAGTCACTCTTTTAGTATCTGTGAATGCATCTGGTAATTGATTTGCTATATTTTGCAAATGAATTATCTTTTGAACTTCAAGTTCACATTGATATCTACGAGGATCTAAATGAGATAATAATGATGCATTCCATGTGATTTCTTTTTCCAACTTCTTAATTCCTCCCCCTAACGTTGGAAAATTTGTTTCATTAAAATGACAATCAACAAATCGTGCAGTAAATACATCACCTGTCAGGGGTTTAAGATATTTAATAATTGATGGGGAATCATATCCAACATATATTCCTAACCTCCTTTGAGGACCCATCTTAGTACGTTGTGGTGGAGCAATTGGAACATATACTGCACATCTAAAAATTCTCAGATGGGATACATTTGGCTGCTGGCCATAAGCTAATTGCATGGGGGAATATTTATTATAGGCAACTGGCCTAATACGTAATAATGATGCAGCGTATAAAATAGCATGATCCCAGACCGATGTAGGGAGTTTAGCTCTCATAAGCAATGGTCTTGCAATTAATTGCAGACGTTTTATAAATGATTCTGTTAGACCATTTTGTGTATGAACATGAGCTACAAGATGTTCAACACTTATCCCAATTGACATACAATAATTATTAAAAGTTTGGGACGTAAATTCACCAGCATTATCAAGTCGAATAGTCTTAATTGTATAATCAGGAAATTGTGCTCTTAACTTAATTATTTGAGCAAGTAATCTTGCAAATGAAAGATTTCGACTTGATAATAAGCATACATGTGACCATCTGTTGGATGCGTCAATTAATACCATAAAATATCTAAATGGACCACTTGGTGGGTTAATGGGTCCACAAATATCACCTTGAATTCACTCTAAAAATGCAGGCTATTCAATCCCCACTTTTGCTGGTGATGGTCTAATAATTAATTTCCCTTGAGAGCAAGCATCACATGACAACTCATTTGATTGAAGAATCTTCTGGTTCTTTAAAGGATGTCCATGTGAATTCTCAATAATTTTCCTCATCATTAGCGATCCTGGATGACCCAGTCGATCATGCCAAACACTGAATATTTCTGGATTCATGAACTTCTGGTTCATTGTTGCATAACTTTCGATTACTCATATATGAGTATAATATAATCCAGAAGAAAAAGCTGGCAGTGTTTCCAATATACGTTTTTCATGTGAAACAATAGATGTGATATCGAGATACTCTATATTATTTTTACGATCAGTTTCAACATGATAACCATTATTACGTATATCTTTGAAACTCAATAGATTTCTCTTTGATTTGCTAGAGAACAAAGCATTATTAATTGAAAATTTTGTTCCTCTAGGCAAGATAAAACTTGATTTTCCAAAACCTTCAATCAGGTCTGCAGAACTTGATATAGTATTGATTTTTGCTTCCAACATTGTCAATTTAGAAAAATATTTTCTGTTTATGAGTATCATTAATGTGCGTAGTTCTTGCGATCTGCTAGACATAAATCCTCATTGCTCATTTTCGGGTTACTCAACATATTGAAATTGTCCATATTTCTTCATTGATAAGAAAAGAAAAGCGATTACAAAAAGTCCTAAATATATTCACAAAAACAACAAAAATATACAATAATTACAAGTAGTACCTAATTATATATCTTCATACAAAACATCCTCTACTTGTTTGATTGCATCAATTTTCTCTCCAGGAGATTCAAAATAATCAGCCATATCAAGATGCACCATATTAGTGGGGTCAAACACATCATCTTCTTGAATGACAAGATTCACCTCCACATTCTTCCCTTTTCCTTTTTCCTTCAGGGAAGCTTGATAGAGATCAACAAGGTGTTTTGACGTACGACAGGTACGTGACCAGTGTCCAGTCATTCCACACCGAAAACATTTATGTTCATCACCTTTTGAACTCCTATCTTGTGGAGTCTTGCCTTTATGATCATCAGTTCGTGTGGGTTTCTTAAAATTATAATGCCCACCACGAAAATAGGTATTTCTTCCTCTACCGCGGTCCCGACCTCGACCACGACCACGACCTCGACCATGATTATTGAAATTTACAGCATTCACTTCAGGAAATGGTGTTGCTCCAGTTGGTCGAGATTCGTGATTTTTCATTAATAGCTCGTTATTTTGTTCAACCACGAGAAGACATGAAATCAGTTCTTAATATTTTTTAAAGTCTTTCTCTCGATATTGCTGCTGTAGAAGCATATTCGAGACATGAAAAGTGGAAAATGTCTTCTCTAACATATCAATATCAGTAATCATTTCTCCGCATAATTTTAATTTTGAACTAATTCTAAAGAGTGCGGAATTATATTCACTTATTGATTTGAAGTCCTGCAACCTCAGGTGCATCAAATCATAACGAGCTTTTGGAAGAATAACTGTTTTTTGATGATCGTACCTTTCTTTCAAACCTTGCCATAGAATGTAGGGATCTTTTATTGTAAGATACTCAATTTTCAATCCCTCGTGAAGATGATGGCGAAGGAAGATCATGGCTTTGGCTTTTTCTTGATTTGATGCATCATTTCCTTCTTTAATTGTTTATCCAAGATTCATGGAGTCTAAATGGATCTCAACATCAAGGACCCATGACAAGTAGTTATTTCCATTAATATCCAAGGCCGCAAATTCTAATTTTGCAAGATTTGTCATAGTAATACTATATAGAAAGAAATTGCATTTATATTAGGAAATTAATTAAACATGCAAAATAACATTTTATTATTAAAAAAATGGCTTACCCGGAGGACCTACCTTCAGTGGAAAAGCTGACAGAGCTTCGTGCTGATAACGTGTTGTGAAAATAGGATGAAAACCGGGTATAATTTTACCAATATAATAATAATAATAATAATAATAATAATAATAATAATAATAATAATTGTTGGAATAGAAATTTTGACAAATTCAAATTTGTCACGTCATCACCCAACATTGATGACGATGTTATGTTTGATTAGGGATTAATTAAATTTGTAAGAATCCCTAAATTAAATTATGAAAAATCCAGGTACATATTTGGGCTTTTTAACATTTGGAATGATAAAATCCAAATTGAAGGCCCAAATTAGCCAAGCCTAACCCAAGAAAGTTGGCCCAAAATCAATCAAGCCCGGTCTAGAACAGAAGACCCAAATCAGCCAAGCCCAAAAAGGTTGGCGCAACCCAAAATGGTTGGCCCAACCCAAAGGAGTTGACCCAATAAAGAGCAGGCCCAGTCCAACGGGCCCAAGCCCATCTGGAGGCCCTGAGGAACTCTATAAATAGAGACATACCTCCTTCATTCTCAAGGTTCAGAAATTTGAGACTCCAAAGAGAATTCAGAAACAAAGCTGTGAAATCTCCAGAAGCTCCTGAAGGTCAAACACCATCTGAACGAAGGACGCTTCAAGGGAATCGTCAAGAACACACCACGAATCCATTGGAGTTTTCAACATCGAGAACAAGTCGTTTCAAATTTCTCGAGAAAGCTACAGTCAAGATCTTCAACAAGCTGCAAGCAGAAGACCTTCAACAAGCTACAAGCCGAAGACCTTCAACAAGCTACAAGCCGAAGACCTTCAACACGCTACAAGCCAAAGACCTTCAACAAGCTGCAAGCCGAAGTCCTTCAACACGCAACAAGCCGAAGACCTTCACAAGCTGCAAGTCGAAGACCTTGACAAGTCTACACTTGAGAACAAGCTGAAAAACCCTCAAGACAAATCTACATTCGAGAACAAGTTGTTTCAACCCTCGATTCAAGCACATAAGTAGGAGAGAGAATCAGAGGATTAAATAGTAGAGATTGTACTCACAATTACCTGAAATCAATACAACACAAATTCTTTTACACGTGTCTCATTTCCATTCGCTGTTTGAAATCTCGTGTGAACAAATTGGCACGCCCGGTGGGACAACTCTACCTCTCATCTCTTTCTCCTTCAAATCAAAGAAAGTTGCGTCAACTGCTGCTGCTATAGGCAACTCCTACATGGGACCAATAACTCGCAGTCGTTCTAGAGGGGCTGAGACAAGTGATGATCGAACCCCTGATGCAATGGCAAGCAACATCATCAAACTACTAGATGAAGCTTCCAAAGACAAGGTTGTCGTCAAAGATAACCCCCTGTTTGACCAATCAACTCTTGCTCCTAATCAACTGAGGGAGACAATAAATTAGGATGTAATGTCGGTCATGATGGCTGATGTGGACCCTGACGAAAGGATGACAGAGATGGAAAGAAAAATCAATCTCCTGATGAAGGAGGTAGAAGAAAGAGATCTTGAAATCGCCTACCTCAAAAGTCAAGTCCAAAACAAAGAAACGGCTTCTTTAATTTGTCATAAAACTCCTATTTCTTTTATTTATAATATATATACTCCTTTTATATTCCAACACTTGTATTATTATTAGTATTACTACTATACTACTACTGCTGCTACTACTACTGCTACTACTGCTACTACTGTTGTTGCTGCTACTACTACTACTATTATTATATATTGGTAAAATTATACCCAGTTTCCATTTTTTTTTGTTTTTGCCCCTCAATTTCATAACACTTTATCAACACGAAGCTCTGTCGGTTTTTCCACTAAAACTAAGTCCTCCGGGTAAGCCATTTTTTTTAATAATAAAATGTTATTTTGCATGTTTCATTAATTTCCTAATGTAAATGCAATTTCTTTTATATAGTATTACTATGACAAATCTTGCAAAATTAGAATTCGCATCTCCTGACATTAATGGAAAAAATTATTGGTTATGTCTCGAATATGCTCATGCAGTAGCAATATCGAAAGAGATGGTTTATAAATATCTTTTCATAAATCTTGGCAAACTAGAGCAACGTTATTCCCTAAAGTGAATGCTATGAATTTTAACAATCGTGGTGGTCATTATAATTATTGAAATGTCAAGAGAACCACATGAAATGATAATTATAAAGGAAAAACTCTACAAAATAAGAGTTCAAGAGATGATCAATATAAATGTTTCCATAGTGTTGTACGTCCAAACACTTTGTTGATCTCTATTAAACTTCCCTGAAGGAACAAGGAAAAATGTAAAAGTAAATCTTGTTCATCAAGATAATGATCTATTCAACTCATCCAGTATGAAAATTGAGATGTGGCAGACTCATTTGTATCTTCTGAAGAGATCACCATAATTGATGGAATAACAAATGCTTCTTTTGTTTTTGAGAATATATAACTAATGTATTTTTTTTCTATTTTTCTGTTCTTTTAACTTTGAATTTTTATATTATGAGTTATGTTTCTCTTATTATAATTATTTTCGTTTAATGAAGAGATATGAACAATTTCCATATGTTGAGTGACTCAAAGATGAATCATGAAGATTTATATTTAGCAGATAGTGAAACGACGCACACCATACTCAAAAAATAGAAAATACTTTTCCAAATTGATAATGCTTGAAGCAAATGTCAATACTATATCAGGTTCTGCAAACATGATTGAAGGTTTTGGAAAAGTAAATTTTATCTTGCCTAGAGGAAAAAATTTACAATTAATAATGTTTTGTTCTCTAGCAAGTCAAAAAGAGAAATTTATTGAGTTTCAAAGAAATACGAAACAATGGTTATCATGTTGAAACTAATAGTAAAAATAATATAGAGTGTCTTTATATCACATCTATTGTTTTACATGAAAAACGTATATTAGAAACACTGTCTGCTTTTTCTTCTGAATTATATTATACTCATATACGAGTAATTGAAATCTATGTAACAATGAACCAGAAGTTCATGAATCAAGAAGTATTCAGTATTTGACATGACCGATTGGGTCATCCAGGGTCAATAATGATGAGAAAAATTATTGAAAATTCACATGGACATTCATTAAAGAACCAAAAGATTTTTCAATCTAATGAATTGTCTTGTGATGCTTGCTCTCAAGGAAAATTAATCATTAGACCATCACGAGCTAAAATGGGAATTGAATCACCTGCATTTTTAGAACGAATTCATGGTGATATATGTGAACCTATTAACCCACCAAGTGGACCATTTAGATATTTGATGGTACTGATTGACACATCCAAGAGATGGTCACATATATGTTTATTATCAAGTCGAAATCTTGCATTTGCAAAACTATTTGCTCAAATAATTAAGTTAAGAGCACAATTTCCTGATTATACAATTAAGACCATTCGTCTTGATAATGTTGGTGAATTTACTTCTCAGGCATTCAATAATTATTTTATGGCCATTGAAATAAATGTTGAACATCCTGTAGCACATGCTCATACACAAAATGGTTTAGCAGAATCATTTATAAAACGCTTGCAATTAATTGTTAGGTCTGCTAATGAGAGCGAAGCTACCAATATCTATATGGGGCCATGTCATTTTGCATGTTGCATCATTGACACGTATTAGGTCAGTAGCTTATAATAAGTACTCCCCAATACAATTAGCTTATGACCAACAACCAAATGTATCCCATATGAGAATTTTTGGATGTGCAGTATATGTTCCAATTGCTCCACCACAACGTACTAAGATGGGTCCTCAAAAGAGGTTAGGAATATATGTTGGATTCGATTCCCCATCAATTATTAAAAATATTGAACCCCTGACGGGTGATGTATGTACTGCACGATTTGTTGATTGTCATTTTAATGAAATAAATTTTCCAACATTAGGGGTAGGGATTAAGAAGTTGGAAAAAGAAATTACATGGAATGCATCATTGTTATCTCATTTAGATTCTCGTAGAGATCAATGTGAACTTGAAGTTCAAAAGATAATTCATTTGCAAAATATAACAAAACAATTACCAGATGCATTCACAGATGCTAAAAGAGTGACTAAATCATATATACCAGCTGCAAATACTCCATAAAAAATTGATATCCCAAAGGAACAAGTTGTCAATAATGAGCCTGGAGCACGTCAGAAGCGTGGTAGACCTATGAGTTCCAAAGATAAAAATCCTCGAAAAAAAAAAAGTAGTTGACAATCAAAATGATTCAATAAAGGGTATGGATGTTCCAAAAGAAATCCAGAATACAACTACTCAAAAGAGTATTGATGAAAATCAAACGCTTGAGGATAATAATGAAATTTCTATAAACTATGTCACAATAGGAAAAAGATGGAACCGAAATGATATCATTGTTGACAACATTTTTGCTTATAATGTTGCTCACGATATTATTCATGAAAGTGACGATTTTGATCCAAAATCTAGAATGTCAACGTAGAAAGGATTGGCCAAAGTGGAAAGAAACGCCAAGTAGAGTTAAACTCATTTTCAAAACGTGAGGTTTTTTGGACTAGTAGTCCTAACACCAGAAGGTGTCAAACCTATGGGATACAAATGAGTATTTGTAAGGAAAATAAATGAAAAGAATGAAGTCACAAGATATAAAGCGAGACTTGTTGCACAAGGATCTCGCAAAGGCCTGGTATTGATTATAAAGAGACATATTCTCCTGTGGTGGATGCAATAACGCTAAGATATTTGATTGGCCTGACTGTATATGAAAAACTTGATATGCATCTAATGGATGTAGTCACGACATATTTATATGGATCTCTAGATAATGACATTTATATGAAAATCCCAGAAGGATTTAAAATACCCGAAACATATGAATCAAGTTCTTGGGAATTGTATTCAATAAAGTTACAGAGATCATTATATGGATTAAAACAATCAGGACGAATGTGATATATTCGCCTGAGTGAATATTTGTTGAAAGAAGGATATCAAAATAATTCAATATGTCCGTGCATTTTTATAAAGAAATCTCAGTCAGGATTTGCTATTATAACTGTATATGTTGATGACTTAAATATAATTGGAACTTCTGAAGAGTTATCCAAGGTGATAGAATATCTTAAGAAAGAATTTGAGATGAAAGATCTTGGAAAACAAAATTTTTCCTTGGTTTGCAAATTGAACATTTAACAGATGAGATATTTGTTCATCAATCAACTTAGACAGAGAAAATCTTAAAAAGATTATATATGGATAAAGCACATCCATTGAACATTCCAATGGAAGTTCGTTCACTGGATGTAAAGAAAGATATATTTCGACCTCGAGATGACAATGAAGAACTACTTGGTCCTGAAGTACCATATCTTAGTGCAATTGGTGCACTTATGTATTTGGCTAATAACACAAGACCAGATATTGCATTTTCAATAAATTTATTAGCTAGATATAGTTCATGTCCTTCAAAAATATATTGAAACAAAGTTAAGCATGTACTCCGATATCTTTGAGGGACAATTGATATGGGGTTATTTTATTCTAACAAATCAAATTATAATCTAGTTGGTTATGCAGATTCTGGTTATCTATTTGATCCACACAAAACTAGATCTCAGACATGTTATCTATTTACATGTGGAGGATCTGCTATATCATGGCGATCAGTGAAACAGACCATCACGACCATTTCTTCGAATCATGCTGAAATCCTCGCTATTCACTAGGCAAGTCGAGAATGTGTATGGCTAAGATCGATGACACAACACATTCGTGAGACATGTGACTTGTCTTCGGGTAAACCTCTTCCAACAATATTATATGAAGACAACACAACATGTATAGCTCAAATCAAAGGAGGATATATTAAAGGAGATAGAACGAAACATATCTCTCCAAAGGTTTTCTACACTCATGAGTGAAGGGATCGAATCCCGCAGCGGAAGCGATTGTAAATCGCGTTTTCTTAATTTTGTTACACAAATTTCTATCAAGAACAATACATATACGATTAAGCATGCTATATAACAAGGACAACAAGAAAATTACCTTTGAAGAACGCTTTCTTCTTGAGCTCCTTCTCCCACGGTCACGATCTCAGCAACTCGAATCCGAACGTATGAAGATACCACCACTAGATCTTCTCCGTTGTTCTCTAGGTGAGGGAGGAAGGTGGGTTCCTTTAGGGTGAGATGTGGAGGTTATGAGAGAAGATGTGTTTTGGAACTTTTCCAACAACACACTAGTATGGTATTCTAAGGTTACCAAAGATCAATCTCAAAGTTGCATCTCAAGCAACTATTTATTGGGAAATAGGATGGAAATTACCATCCTATCCCTCTTTCGTTCTCTCATTAGTATATAGTTAATATGTGAATCTAATTCACATTAAAACTATACATTATATCAATTATATCACATATAATTGATATAACACCTCATATATGAAATTGAACACTTCAATTTCATTCCTAATTTTATACCCTCAATTTTACCATGTTGAGCCAACGGATGGACCTAATGGACCTACAGTTCATGAGCTCCAATGATGTGAGATTAACTGATTAAACTCTTTGATCCTAGTTAATCAATATTCATTAACTACAAGTCACTCCACTATAGACTTGTAGTTGCACTCTCCTCATTTGTAGATTATATTGTGTCCATTGATATAATCATTACCCATGAGTCGACCCTTCATTAAAGTTGTTCAGTAATCACAAATTTGGTCAAATTCATCTTTTTTACCCCGTGATTACCTCTTTGTTCCTTAAGCACCACTGATCCTCTAATGAACAACAAGTCTATGGTCCTACCACATACTCATATCCTCTTAAGTAAGTTTAGAGGGCGGGGCCCCATTGTTCAAGACTTGGACTAAGTTCTTAAGGGAATAACCTATCTAATTCCTTAGTGTAGGAATGAGTGAATTCCATCTTGCATAGTTAAGTCCCCACTACCCACGAGGTTCGTCACGAGAAGGTAGGCTTATTGAGTCGGCCATGTGCCACTCTCACCCATACTAGTCTAAGGACAAACCCCTATAAGCAGGAGTTCTTAACTTACTCAGGATTCAGGTCGAGTCACTAATGACCATCTATAAAGTATCAGTCTTATCCTGTTAACGGTGTTATACTGGTTAGACTAATAATTTGCAGTTCGGACTTGTATGAACTCTTCATACAGGATGCGCTCACTCGCATGTCAACCACATGAATGAGTTGGATTACCTCATTTGTACTAATTACAAATTGGGTCGCATCCATTGTGTTACCAGAATAAGGTTTCCAATCTTATTCTTATATCATAGACCATTTAGGTTATACTCTTGAACACAATCCAAATAGTGTCTACTACACTGATGTTCAAGATACATTATAACCTTGGAGCTTAGTTTATTGAATTTATAAAGCAAGAATATAATTTTATCAAAACAAATAACTCTTTATTTATTTGATCAAAATTACATAAGTTTAGGGCACAAATCCCAACAATCTACCACTTGACCTAAGCTTGTGGAGTACTAAAGCATTACAATAATGTAAATACAATAAACTAGGGCATTTAAATCCTTTGTACAATATACTCCCACTTGCCCTAGTTGGGGAAGACTTGTAAACCTAGACCTTATAGGTGACTCTCAAATACTTTAGCCGTGAGAGCCTTTGTAAAAGGATCAATAATGTTGTGCTTTGAGGCTATCTTTGTGACGATCACGTCTCCTCGATGCACGATCTCCCGGATGAGATGTTATTTCCGCTCAATATGCTTTCCCCTCTTGTGACTTCGGGGTTCTTTTGAATTTGCTACGACACCACTGTTATCAAAATACAACGTGATAGACAAACTCATATTTGGAACAACTTCCAAATCTAACATGAATTTCCTTAACCAAACGACCTCTTTAGTTGCTTCACAAGCTGCTACATATTCGACTTCCATGGTGGAATCAACGATGCATCCTTGCTTGACGTTTTGCCATACTACAACTCCTCTGTTAAGAGTAAATACTGACTCTGATGTAGATTTCCGAGAATCTTTATCAGTTTGAAAGTCAGAATCCGTGTATCCTGTAAGGATCAAATCCTTAGCCCCATACACAAGTGTGTAGTTCCTTGTTCTCCGTAGATACTTAAGGATTGTTTTAACCGCCGTCCAGTGTTTAGGTCCTGGATTGGATTGATACCTACTGACCATTCCAACTGCAAAATAGATGGCTAGCCTAGTACACAACATGGTGTACATCAGGCTCTCAACAACTGATGCATAAGGAATCCGTCTCATATCCTCAACTCCTTGAGGTGTCTTAGGACATTGTTCCTTAGACAAATGAGCTCCATATCTAAAAGGCAATAAACCCTTTTTGGAGTCTTGCATCTTAAACCTCAACAACACTTTGTTGATGTAAGATGTCTGAGACAGGGCTAGTGTTTTATTCTTGCAGTTTCGGATAATCTGGATCCCAAGAATAAACTGCACTTCACCCAAATCTTTGATTTAGAATTGCGTAGCTAGCCAATTCTTAATGTAAGTAAGATATCCTACATCATTCCCAATGAGTAGGATATCATCCACATATAGAACTAGGAATGCGACAGAACTATTGATGATTTTCTTGTAGACACAAGGTTCATCATTATTCTGATCAAAGCCAAAAGATTTGATTGCCTCATCAGATCTTATATTCCAGGACCTAGAGGCTTGTTTCAGTCCATAGATTGACCTTTTAAGCTTGCAAGCCTTTTGCCTCTTGTCCTGATTCAATGAACCCTTTGGGTTGGTCCATGTAGATGTTCTCGTCAAGATTGCCATTCAAAAACGCAGTCTTGACATCCATTTGCCATACCTCATAGTCATAATATGCGACAATGGCAAGTAGGATATGGATAAACTTTACCATAGCAACAGGTGAAAAGGTTTCCTCATAGTCAACCCCTTTAACCTGGGTATAACCCTTTGCTACTAGTCTAGCTTTAAAGGTTTGCACCTTTCCATCTACACCACGCTTTCTCTTGTAGATACACTTACAACCTATAGGTTTTACCCCATCAGGTTTATCTACAAGATCCCAAACAGAATTGAAGTACATAGACTTCATTTCTTGGTCTATGGCTATGACCCATTTGTCTTTGTCTTTGTCAACCATCGCTTGATTATAAGTCGATGGATCCTCACAGTCGTCATCTGATATAACAACTTGGGTTTCAGATTAACCCATGTAACGGTCAGGTTGTGTTATAACCCTCCCACTACGTCGAGGCATACTCAACTCTTGAGATGGACTCTCTTGACTAGACAAGCTAGTATCAACAACTTTTGTAGACGTACTAGTTTTATTAGCAACCTTTGCTATTGTTCCGTCTAACTCACTTAACACAATTTTACTTCTTGGTTTGTGGTCTCTTATGTGGTCCTCCTCTAAGAAAGTGGCATTTTTCGACATAAAAACCTTATCTTCCTTAGGATCATAGAATAATCGACCTCTTGTTTCTTTTGGGTAGCCTACGAATAGGCACAATTTTGAACGTGAATCCAACTTATTTGGATTTGTCACAAGCACATGTGCTGGACAACCCCAAATTCTGAAATGACATAAACTACCTTTACGTCCTTTCCAGAGTTCAAAAGGTGTTTCAGAAACACTCTTTGATGGCAAATTGTTCAAAATGTATCCCGCAGTCTTTACTGCGTAACCCCAAAAGGAATTAGGGAGATGAGCATAACTCATCATTGATCGTGAAGGGAATGAGAATCCTCGCGCAGCGGAAGACGATCGAATCGTCATGGTATCATTACGCTACTCGATTTTGTTAAAATGATCAACTAAAAGATCTAGGCTAAACATGCTGGAAAAGGAAGAAAAAAACAGCAAGATCAAGGTACTTACTTGTTGAAGACACTCTTCAAGATTTCTTCCTCAGATCACGAACGCTTCGTGCTTCTCGATCTCAATGAACGCTTCCCACGAACGAAACCCGAACACCACCACTTGGAGTCTCGGTTGTTCTTCCTTTGGAAAGAGGGAAGTTTGTGGGAACCTTGGTGTTTTGGAGAGGGAGGAGAATTGAGAGAAAGTAGAGAGAACTTTCTTCTTCTCTTTGATGAAAATAAAAAAAATGAGAGATCAATCACATTCTTTCTTGCAAAAAGGGATTATATAGTGGAATGATGGAGTTAAAATCTCCACATTATTACCACTTTACCACAACCATAGGTTATGCAAATCTCATTTGCATAACCACATAATATAAGATATCTCATATCTCATATTGCAAATCTCATTTGCAATAATTGTGGATTAATTAAATTGAATCACATCCAATTTAATTTCTCTCAATTAAATTCTCCAATTTAGCCCTAATACAACAATTAGGCTAACCTATAGTTTATTATGAATCTCATTCACATTAAACTATATATTATATCATTCATATCTCATATAAATGACATAAATGCCCTTAAAGTGAAATTGAACACTTCAATTTCATACCAAAACATTAACCCTTCTTTTAACCTGCAGATTGAGTCAAGCGAGGGACCTAATGGACCTACAAAGGATGAGAGCTTCAATGATCCGAGATTAACTGTCAAACTTTTTGACCCGATTAACCAACATTCATTAGCTACGATAACACTCCACTATAGCCCGTAGCTGCACTCCCGTCAGTGTAGAATATTACGTGTCCACTGATATAACCAATGCCCATGAGTCGACCCTTCACAGGTTGTTCGTAGACACGACTGGGTCAAATTACCGTTTTACTCCTGTGTCTACTAGGGGTGAGCATCGGTCGGTCGGGCCGGTCGATTTGACCCAACCGACCCCCCAACCGACCAAGGGCGGTCGGTCGGATCGATCGAGTTTTTTTTAAAAAAAACCTTACTAAAATCGACCGATCGGCCGATTGATTCGATTCGATCGATTTAATTTCGGTTTATATATATATATTTAAATATTTATTTAATTAATTATTTAATATTTATAATTATTATTTGATTATTGTGAGAAATTTTTTAGTTTTTTATTTTTTTAATTATTAATATTATTATTATTATATATATATATATATATATTTTTAATTTTAAGTCGAGTTCGGTCGGTTTGGGGCTTTTGCCCAAAACCGATCGATCGAACGATCGATTTTGTGAAGGCCAAAATCGACCCCGACCGAAACCTTCACAAAAATAACCGACCGCCTCGATCGATGGATTCGATTTTTGGCCCGGTCATGTCGGTTTTCAATCTTTTTGCTCACCCTAGTGTCACCTCTTGTTCCTTAAGTCCCCTGCTCCTCTAATGAACAACATATTGTGATGGTCCAACCATACATAACACCCTTCTCGGGTCAAGAAGAAGGTGGGCACCGTTGTCCAAGCCACGGAGACAAAGACTTAAGGGAACAACCCTCTAGTTTCCTAAAGGCGGAACGCAGTGAATTCCATCTCGCGTAGTTAAGTTCGGCAGCCCCTACTTGGTCCCGTCCCCGAGAAGATAGACATATTGGGCGAGTAAGCGTGACCACCTCACCCGCATTTACTAGTCAAAGGACGGACACTCATGAGACGAGGAGTCCATAACACGCTCGGGATTCGGTCGAGTCACTAATGGTCATCACGATATTATTAGTCCTCACTTGTCAGCGGTGTTACATCGTGAGGTCTAATAATTCATGATCCGGTCTTGTACAATCTCATTGCACAGGATGCCCCCACTCGCATGTCAACCACATGAACGAGTCAAATCACCTCGTTTGTATCTAATACAAAGCGGGTCGCATTCACAGTGTATCCAGGATTAGGTCTCCAACCCTATCCATATACTGTAGACCGTTTGGGTCATTAACTCGAACGTGATCCTCCCTGTGTGTCCACTACACACCGGTCAAGTTCTAGTTCTCTCATAAATTCAATGACCCTGGAGCTTAGTTTATTGGAAAAGTTTATAAATATTGCGAGACACAAAATGATGAAATGAGTAACTCTTATTAATTTCAAACAATATATTACAAACACGAGATTAGGACAAAAATCCCAACAGATCGAACCATGTCCAACAAGATTCTATTTCTCCTTTCTGATACACCGTTTTGTTATGGCGTACCGGGAGCTGAGAGTTGGGATGTAATTCCATGTTTTATCATATAGTTCTGGAATTTTAAATCCATGTACTCTCCACCTCAATCTGATTGAAGTGTTTTAATTGTTTTACCTAATTGATTTTCAACTCCAGTCTTGAATTCCTTAAACTTTTCAAGTGCTTCAGACTTATGATGCATTAGGTAAATATGCCCAAATCTAGAATAATCATCTATAAAAGAGATGAAATATTCATAAGCTCATCTGGCTTTAACATTCATTGGACCACAAAGGTCTGAATTGATGGAGATCCGATCTCCTTGAGCAGCGAAAACGTGATGGAAATCGTAATTGCAAGTTTTGTTTTGGTTGAAAATCAAATACCCATACATTGGTAAACATACAGAACAAGCATACAAAAATCCTAATCTAATTAGTCATGGAGATATTTACATGCAAACATGCTTTAGAAAATTTAGAATAAACTAGAAAAGGGATTCAAAATACCTTTGTAGTTTCACAGAACAACAACTCCTTGCTCCAAGCTTTACAGCAACACAACAACCCAAAAATACTTCTCTGTTTTCTCCAACAGGACACAACCAATAGAGAGAACCTTCTATCCTCTGAGTGCTTAGACCAATTCCTTTGTCGGAAGGAATTCAACAATTGGAAGAATTTTTGGGAATGAAAGAATGAGAGAATTCTACTTTGTTTCAATGGATTGACCAAAAGATCGATTAATCGATTCAATAATTTCTTCTCTCCAGGAGAAGAAAACCTTACAGAGGGAAAACTTCCCCCACTCCCTATCGATGGGGAGTTGGAGGGAAGTGGGGAACGTGCCACACGTTCCCCTCATTTTATTTATTATATTATAAAACTAAATTAAATAATATAATTAATTAATCAAATCATATTTAATTAATTATAAATTAAATATCATATATTAATTTGGATTAAATCACATTTAACAATTTTCCCTCTAACCTATAGTTTTAATGCACATCTTATGCACATTAAATTTTAACCTATAGTTTTCAAATATGAATCACATTCACATTTGAATTTAATATTTGAACTCTTTCAAATACTTAATTCTCTCATATAATTTAATATGAATCATATCCATATTAAATTTATAATATATAGTTCCAAAACTATACGTTATATCGTATCTATATACATTAAGTTTATTCCCTTATGAATTTGAACATTTCAAATTCAAATGATCTAAGAACCCTTTACGAGCTAGAAGGTGGACCTAATGGACCTCTGGATCGTAAGCTCCAACGATGCGAGATTGCTCTGTTAATCTCATTAACCTCCCAATCAACATTCGTTAATCGCGGGAACACTCCACTAAAGTCCCGCAACTGCACTCTTCTCACTGAAGATATATTTCTGTGTCCACGGATATTGACCAATAACAACAAGTCAATCCTTCACGAATGTTCGTAACACTAGCTGGATCAAATTATCGTTTTACCCCTGGGTTACATCTTGTACCTTAAGTACCAGTGCTCCTCTAATGAACAATTTGTTTGTGGTCCTACCAACAAATAGAGTCCTTCTCGGGCCAATGAGAGGTTTGTTCAAGTCCTGGAGACACCACTTAAGGGAACATTCCTCTACTTACCCTAGTAGGCGGGAAGGAGTGAATTCCATCTTGCTAAGTTAAGTTCCCAGCCGCTCACTCGGTCTTGTCCCCAAGAAGGTAGGCATATTGAGTCGGCGAATCGGCGCCACTCTCACCCATACTAGTCAAAGGACAATCCCTCATAAAACAGGAGTTAAGTAACTCGCTCAGGATTAAGATCAAGTTGCCTAGGTCATACTAGTGAAATAGAAACCTAACTAGTCAACGGAGTTACATCTAGTGGTTACTATTTCGCAGTCCGGTCTTATGTAATCTCATTACATAGGATATCCCCACTCATATGTCATCTACACGAACACGTTAGGATCACAGTGTTTGTATCATATACAAAGTGGGTCACATCCATAGTTTTACCGAGGGTAAGGTACCCAAACCTTATCCCCAACTATAAACCCTTTTAGTCAGTATATCAACCGAGATCCTTTATATGTACACTACATTCAGTTAAAGATATATTTTACAGCCTTGGATGTTTAGTTTATTGGATTTAGGGTTAGAACAAAGGCAATATCGCAAATAATGAACAATAACTCTTTACTATAATAATAACACTTTATTACATTAATTAGAACATAATTACAAACTACGAGTTTTAGGGCACAAACCCAACAAACTCCCACCTAAACTAAAACTCTAGTGGGGTACATCATAATCTAAAACAGTGGTTACAGAGATAGAAAAACAATAAACTAGGGCATCCATATACCCCTTTACATATCTGCCACTTGCCCTAGATTAGCCTATGTACATATCTCGTAGACCTAGACTTTCTAGATGACCTTCGAACACTTTAGCCGTGAAAGTCTTTGTAAACGGATCAACAATGTTGTGCTCTGAAGTGATCTTCGTGGCTGTCACACCTCTTCGTTGCACTATTTCCCGTATCAGGTGATACTTCCTCTCGATGTACTTACGTCGCTTATGGCTGCGAGGTTCCTTCGAATTGGCTACCGCACTGGCACAATATAAGGTGATGGGAAATTCCATATTTGGAACAACTTCCAAATCAGTAAGGAATTTCCTTAGCCAAACAGCCTCCTTAGCTGCTTCACAAGCAGCGACATACTCAGCCTCCATCGTGGAGTCAGCGATGCATCTTTACTTGATGCTTCGCCATACTATAGCTCCCCCGTTAAGGGTGAAAACTGATCCCGATATGGATTTTTGAGAATCCTTATCGATCTGAAAATCAGAATCAGTGTATCCAGTAAGGATCAAATCCTTAGTCCCATACACAAGCGTATAGTCCCTCGTTCTCCTAAGATACTTGAGGATATTTTTAACTGCTGTCCAGTGGTCTAACCCTGCATTGGATTGCTACCTACTGACTATTCCCACCACATAACAAATGTCTGGCCTCGTGCACAACATAACATACATTAAGCTACCTACTGCAGAGGCATAGGGAATACGTCTCATATCCTCAACTTCTTGAGGTGTGTTAGGACACTGTTCCTTAGACAGACGAACTCCATGCCTGAAGGGTAATAAGCCCCTCTTGGAATTATGCATAGAATATCGAGACAACATTTTGTCGATATAAGAGGCTGGAGAAAGAGCTAGCGTTTTGTTCTAGCGATTCCTGAAGATCTGAATCCCAAAAACATATTGCGCCTCTCCCAAATCTTTCATTTGGAATTGGGTCGCCAGCCAATTCTTTATGTCAGTAAGGTATCCTACATCATTCCCAATGAGTAGGATATGATCCACATAAAGCACTAAGAAAGCTACTTTGTCGTTGATGATCCTCTTGTAAACACAAGGCTCATCAACGTTTTGGTCAAAGCCATAAGACTTGATCGCAGTATCAAATCTTATATTCCAAGATCTGGATGCTTGTTTCAACCCATAAATGGATCGATTGAGCTTGTAAACTTTTTGCTCCTGACCTTGGGTTATGAACCCTTCGGGCTGAGACATATAGATGTTCTCGTCAAGATTACCATTCAAAAAGGTAGTCTTGACGTCCATTTGCCAGATTTCATAATCATAAAACGCGGCTATGGACAAGAGTATCCTTATAGACTTCAACATAGCAATAGGGGGAAAAGTTTCTTCATAGTCAACTCATTCCCTTTGGGTAAAACCCTTTGCTACAAGTCTAGCCTTAAAGGTCTGTACCTTTCCGGCTGCATCTCTATTTCTCTTATAGATCCATTTACACCCTATGGGTCTAACCCCTTCAGGTTGGTCTACAAGTTCCCATACTGAATTGAAGTCCATTGACTTCATTTCAAGGTCCATGGCTTTGATCCATTGGTTCTTGTCTACGTCATCCATTGCCTGTTTATAAGACAATGGATCTTCTACGCCGCCATCAGGTATGACGACCTGAATTTCAGCTAAACCCAAGTAGCGGTCAGGTTGGGAAACAACCCTCCCACTGCGTCGAGGCATTCCCAACGATTAAGAAGGACGAGACTGACTTGAGGTGCTAGCTTCTCCATCAACTCTTGATGAAGGTCCAGCTTGATCAACAACTCTTGTTGGTTCATCTGTAGCTTCATTTATCACTAATTTACTACGCGATTTGTGGTACCTCATGTGATCTTCCTCCAAGAAAGTGGCGTTTGTCGATACAATCACCTTGTTTTCTTGTGGGTCGTAGAAAAGACCACCTCTCGTTTCTTTGGGATAGCCAACAAATTGGCATAATCTTGAACGAGGTTCCAATTTCTTTGGGTTTGTCACTAGCACGTGTGCCGGACAACCCCAAATTCTGAAGTGTTGTAATCTAGGTTTACGCCCCTTCCACAATTCAAAAGGTGTTCCTGAAACACTCTTTGATGGAACAGTGTTCAAGATTTGAACTGCAGTCTCTACTGTGTTTCCCCAAAACGAGACAGGCAATTGAGCATAGCTCATCATAGAACGAACCATGTCCAACAAGGTTCTATTTCTCCTTTCTAACACACCATTTTTCTGTGGTGTATTAGATGCTGAGAGTTGAGATTTAATTCCATGTTCTATCATATAGTCCTGGAATCTCAAATCCATATACTCTCTACCTCGATCGGATCGAAGTGTTTTAATGGTTTTCCTTAATGCATTCTCTACTTCAGCCTTATACTCTTTGAACTTTTCAAGAGCCTCAGACTTGTGATGCATTAGGTATAGATAATAATACCTCGAATAATCATCTATGAAGGAGATGAAATATCCGTACCCTCCTCGAGCTTTAACATTCATCGGACCACAAAGATCCGAATGTACAAGTTATAAGGGCTCTATGGCTCTGTAACCTTTTCCAGTAAAAGGTCACTTGGTCATTTTACCTTCCAAGCATGATTCGCAAGGAGGCAAAGAATCATCTTCTAACTTGTTTAGAAGTCCATTCTTAGATAATCTCTCAATCCGGTTGAGATTTATATGATCAAGTCTAAGATGCCATAGATAGGTATTATTATGAGAAACTCTTTGCCTTTTACTTTGAGTATTAGCAGTTTTAAACATCTCATGATTTAAAATTGCTTTAGTTTGATTCGGTTTAAGTACATACAAGCCGTTTTTCAATTTAGCAGAACAAACATTGACCCCTTCTTTTAAAATGAACGCTTCATTTATAGAAAAAGAAATACAATATCCAAGTTCTATTAAACAAGAGATAGAAATTAAGTTCCTCTTAATCTTAGGAACTATATACAGACTTTTTAATAAAATAAATCTATCTCTGAAAAACAACTTGACATCTCCCACTACACGAGCTGAGACGACGTCTCCTGTTCCGACTCTGAGCGTCATCTCACTCTTTTCGAGCTCTTTGAAGGAACTAGTTTCCTGAAACGAAGAGCAAACGTGATTAGTGGCTCCTGAATCAAGTATCCAGGTAAAATCATCATTTTCCACTAAGCAAGTTTCAAGAACAAGCAAATCTAATTTACCTTTCTTCTCTTTGAGCTCAGCACGGTATTTTGGGCAGTTTCGCTTCCAGTGCCCATCCACGTTGCAGTGGAAACACTTTCCTTTGTCTGTAACCTTGGCTTTTTCCCTTGCCCTTATCAGCAGCAGGTGCCTTCCCTTTCCCTCCTATCTTCTTCTTCTGAGTCTTCTTAAGCCCAGAAGATGAACCACAGGACTTAGTCCCAGAGGATGAACCCTTCTGGAACCTTCTGCAATGGGCAAACAGATTTGCCTCTCCATCAGCCTGTCCCTTTGTTGGGATGTTTGTCCTAATCTCGTTCTGTTTGTAAATATACATTTGAAATTAATAAAGAGTTATTTATTTCATCTTTTGTGTCTCGCATTTTATACAAACTTTGACCAATAAACTAAGCTCCGTGGTCATTGAATATATGAGAGAACTAAAACTTGAAGCGGTGTGTAGTGGACACACGGGGAGGATCACGTTCGAGTAAATGACCCGAGCGGTCTACGATGATATGGATGGGGTTGGAGACCTAATCCACGGATACACTTTGTGGATGCGACCGCTTTGTATTAAGATACAATCGAGGTGACCTGACTCGTTCATGTGGTTGACATGCGAGTGGGGGCATCTGTACAATGAGATTGTACAAGACGGACCGTGAATTATTAGACCTCTGCGATGTAACACCGTTGACAATAAGGACTAATAACCGTAGATGACCATTAGTGACTCGATCCCGAATCCCGAGCGTGTTACACGGACTCTGTCCCGAGGGGTCTGTCTTTTGACTAGTACGGGTGAGGGTGGTCACAGTTACTCGCCCAATATGCCATCTTCTCAGGGACAGAACCAAGTAGGGAGCTGGGAACTTAACTACGCGAGATGGAATTCACTCGTTCCCGCCTTTAGGGAAACTAGAGGAGTTGTTCCCTTAAGTGCTTTCTCCGGGCCTTGGACAACGGGCGCCTACCCTCTCACTGGCACGAGAGGGTTGTTGTGTATGGTTGGACCATTGCAACGTTGTTGTTCATTAGAGGAGCAGTGGGGACTTAAGGAACAAGAAGTAGACACAGGGGTAAAACGGTAATTTGACCTAGCAGTGTCTACGAACAACTTGTGAAGGGTCGACTCATGGGCATTGGTTATATCAATGGGCACGTAATATCTTGCACTGACGGGAGTGCAGCTACGGGCTTTAATGGAGTGTTACCGTAGCTAATGAATGTTGATTAACCGGGTCAAAGAGTTTGATATGTTAATCTCGGATCATTGGAGCTCGTCACTGTAGGTCCATTATGTCCCTCGATTGGTTCAAACTAGATTAAAAGAAGGGTTACTGTTTTGGTGTGAATTGAAGTGTTCAATTTCACTAAAGGGCATTTCTGTCATTTATATGAGATTTGAATGATATAATATATAGTTTGATTGTGAATGAGATTCATAATAAACTATAGGTAGCCTAATTGTTGAATTAGAGCTAATTGGAGAAATTAGATTGAGAGATATTAAATTGGATGTGATTCAATTTAATAAATCCACAATTATATAAATGTGATTTGTAAAACGAGATATGAGATATCTTATAATATATGGTTATGAAAATATGATTTGCATAACTTATAGCTGTGGTAAAATGGTAAATAGGTGGAGATTTCAACTCCACCCATTTCCATTATTTAAACCCCTTTGCAAGAAGGGTTGATTAAGGATTTGCTCATTTTGGGATTTCTCACCAAAAGAAGCAATCTCCTTCTCTCAATTCTCTCTCAAGAATTCTCCTCCCTTCACCAAAACAAAGAAGATCCCACCATCTTCCTTCTTCCAAAAGAAGAACAACTGAGTAGCCAATTGGTTGTGTTCATTCTTGTTCGTGAGAAGAATTCGGGATCGTAGAGATCGAGGAGCACACGAAGAGTTCGTGATTGTGAACGGAAAGGAAATTGAAGACTGTCTTCAACAAGTAAGTAACGAGATCTTGCTTTTCCTTTCCTGTTTTTTGCATGTTTAGCCTTATCTAAGAGTTAGATTGTTTTAACGAAATTTGGTTGCACAACAACACCGCGACGATTCGATCGTCTTCCGCTGCGCTGAGACTTTTATTCCCTTCAATTGGTATCAGAGACACTCGTTGGTTCGATGTTGTGCACTTTTTTTCGTTAAAATTAGGTGGGTATAGCCTTTAATTCATGAGATGAATGTTGGTTTGCAATTATGGATGTTTTCGATTTTGGCATGTTTTTAGATTTACATTTTATGTTGATTAGATCAATGTAAAGGCCCGTTGTTTTTGGGCAATTTAATGTAAATCGAGTTTGTAAGTCTGAGTCGTTCGTGGCAAGAGTTTCTGTGAAGAAATCAGAGCGGAAACGGACAAAAATTGACGAAGAACAACAAGAGGACATGCGGTCGGAAGCCTTGCTGTTCATCAATGTGTTCTGTCGACAACGTCTCAACGCTGTTCATCAACGTCTCAACGCTGCACATGCGGTCGGAAGCCTTGCTGCAGAGCAGCGTTGCAACGCTGAGGCGTGGAGCACGCGGGGCGTGACGCTGGAGGCTGCAGCGTTGCAACGCTGCCCACGGCGTTGCAACGCTACAACGTAGTGGCCAGTTGGGTGAGGCGTGAGCGAGAAATTCAAGGGGCATGCTTTAGTGGGGCGCTTTTAACGTGTTTTACTTTTTTTTTGTATTTTAATTTACAAAATGTAATTTTTATTATTTATTATTTATTTTATCAAATAATATTAATATAAATGTTATATTAATGTTATTATATTAAATAATTGCCCCTAAGTGCCAAAACCGGTCCATTTTTGCTATTAATTATTTTATGCATGTGATGTATGATTTAATTAAATTTTTATGTGCATTATGTATGTCATATAGATTTAAAATCCCACCTTAGGTTAAACATTTCATGCATCATTTATATTATAAGAGTTATAATATATAGTTTGCATGATAGGTTATATTATAAGTGTTATAATATAATTAAATGCATGTTTTAATTTAATTAATATAAGTGTTATATTTTTTTAGATTAAAGTATGCACATGCATTTTATTTCATGTGATGAATTATTTAGTTTATAATATATAGTTATTCATGTGATGAATGATCAAGCACTATAACATAGAAATGCATGTAACCTAAGTTAATTATTAGTTTTAAAGTGTTTAAAACTTGAATAATTAGACTTAGGTTTTCTAGTTATAATAAGATTAGAATTAGGAAATCAAAATGTAATCTTTGAATGGTGACTGATTAGTAACTCTGTCTAAGGAAGGTTTTGTCTAAGGCTGGGGTATTTAAGTTGACGCCTTGAAGAACACTACGGAAATCGACCTGGGAGTGAATTCGGTCCGGAGATTTTTAGATTATATTTTTCGTGAGTGTCGTTAATTAAAAGTCGATTAATTTACTCACATAGACTTAAGTAATAATGTGATTATAAACTTAGGCTAAATACCATATAAGAGTTATATTGGTAGACTTAGGTAAATTTTAACCGGTTTATCTAGGTCAATCCCGAATAACATAAAGTGCTGAGTGGGAGGAAATAAAGTGTATAAGATACATTTAATTTTCCGACCACAAATCTCCGTTAAGTCCGCACCGTGAGATCCATACTCGGCCTTGTGGCGCAAATGGGAGCGTTCCCCTTCGGATGGTATTTGTATGGATCAATATCAAAGTGGATGGAGAGAATACTTATAGTGAGTGGGAGCGGGACCTGTGAAAACGGGACCCACGATCTCTTCTTTCGATTCACACCGTGAGACCCCTATGATCCGCCTGCTAGTTTGGCCTGGACAAGACAATCCCTTCGAAGGGCCTTGATCATGGGAGTCGGAACACTGTGAATTCCCGAAAGGGATACAGTTTCCTTGTTGGTTTTCCTTCGTGGTTCACTCTTCGGTGGCTATTGTTTGGACGGATACTTGGAAACTTAAAGATTGAGGGTGACACTCACAGAATTTGTCAAGTGTTAATGAATTCGACCAAATAATGGTAACTGGACGCCTAATGGAATAAGAGTTATTCTGGAATTAGGGTCTGGTCGAGAAAGTCTCGTCCTAGAGGAGGAGTGTTTATGTTCACCCTTAGGTGGCGGTCATTCTAAACCTTTAGGATATCATTGCAATTTTTAAATGACCTAGGTATCATAAGATTAAATTTTGCTAAAACTTGATTGGTTTTTCAAAAAGTTTATGCGAGACTGACACAAAATTATTTGATTTTTTCAGCTAAAAATATGTCTAGCACAATAATTGCTTTACTTGCTTCCGACAAACTAGTGGGAGATAACATCGAAACGTGGAAGAACAACATAAACACGATTTTAGTAAGCGGCGACACGGAGTTCGTGCTTCTTCGAGGAGTGTCCTCGATTCCGAAAGCTCGATCGCATCACGAAGTGTTCGTGATGCATACGATTGATGGTTTAGGGCCAATGAAAAGGCCAAGGTCTACATCATTGCCAGCTTGTCTGAAGTATTGGCAAAGAAGCACGAGTTGATGATCACTGCCAAGGAGATCATGGAGTCGTTGCAAGACATGTTTGGACAACAATCCTTTCAGGTCAGGCACAATTCGCTCAAACACGTCTTCAATGCCCGAATGAAAGAAGGGACGTCTGTCCGAGAACACGTTCTAGACATGATGACCCACTTTAATTTTGCGGAAATGAACGGGGCTTCGATCGACGAGTCGAGCCAGGTCAGCTTTATACTGGACACTCTTCCGAAGAGTTTCCTTCAGTTTCGTAGTAACGATGTTATGAACAAGATAAGCTACACTCTGACCACCCTTCTCAATGAGCTACAGAACTTCCAGTCCTTGATGAGGATCAGGGCACCGAAAGCTGAGGCAAATGTTGCCTACAGGTCTTATCACAGGGGTTCGACCTCTGGGACTAAACCTGTTGCTCCTTCTCACCCGAAAGGGAAGAAGAAGAAAATGAAGAAGGGTAAAGTTGACCGAGGTGCCGCCCAAAAGGACAAGAAGGTCAAGGAAGTTACAGAAAAAGGAAAGTGTTTCCACTGCAATGGGGATGGTCACTGGAAGAGAAACTGTCCCAAGTTCCTTGCGGAGAGGAAGAATCAAGGTAAATGTGATTTACTGGCAACTGAAACAAATTTAGTGGAGAGTAGTGACTCTGCCTGGATTTTAAATTCGGGCACCACTAACCACGTTTGTTCTTTTTTTCAGGAAATTGATTCCTGGCAGCAGCTGCGAGAGGGTGAGGTGACTCTACGGGTTGGATCCGGGGAGATTGTCTCTGTTGCAGCGATCGACAAAGTGAATCTCTATTTTGGCAGGAGTTACATTTTGTTAGACAATATGTACATAGTTCCAGGGTTTACTAGAAACCTTGTTTCTATTTCCTATTTATTAGAACAATGTATCTTTGTTTCGTTTAATGGTAATAAAGCGTTTATTTCTAAAAATGGTAATCGTATTTGTTCTGTTTCACTTAAGTCTAACTTGTATGTTTTAAAGCCAAATTCAGTCAAAAGCATTTTGAACACTGAGTTATTTAAAATTGTAGAAACGCAAACTAAGAGAGCTAAAGTTTCTCCAAAAGAAAATGCCCGTCTTTGGCATCTACGGTTAGACCACATTAATCTCAATCGGATTGAGAGACTAGTGAAGTGTGGACTTCTAAGTCAGTTGGAAGAAAACTCTTTACCGGTGTGTGAGTCATGCCTCAAAGGCAAAATGACAAAACGTCCTTTTAGTGGAAAAGGATATAGAGCCAAGGAGCCCTTTGAGCTTATACATTCTGTCCTCTGTGGTCCGATGAGTGTTAAAGCACGAGGTGGTTACGAATACTTCGTATCTTTCATTGATGATTATTCGAGGTATGGGTATATTTACCTAATGCATAGGAAGTCTGAAACTCTTGAAAAGTTCAAGGAGTATAAGACTGAGGTTGAGAACCTGTTAGGTAAAAACATAAAAACACTTCGATCGAATCGAGGTGGAGAGTATATGGACACTGAATTCCAGGACTATATGATAGAACACGAAATTATGTCCCAACTCTCAGCACCTGGTATGCCACAGCAGAATGGCGTATCGGAGAGGAGAAAAAGAACCCTGTTGGACATGGTTCGGTCGATGATGAGTTACGCTCGTCTCCCTGATTCCTTTTGGGATTACGCAGTGGAGACTGCGGTTTATATTTTGAACAACGTTCGCCAAGAGTGTTTGTAAAACACCTTTCGCACTGGAATGGTCGTAAAGCGCGTTTACACCATTTTAATTTGAGATGCCCGACCCACGTGTTGGTGTCAAACCCAAGAAATTGGAACCCCGTTCAAAATTGTGCCTATTCGTAGGTTACCCAAAAGAGACCAGAGGTGGTCTGTTTTACGATCCTAAGGAAAATAGGGTGCTTGTGTCGACAAACGCCACTTTCCTTGAGGAAGACCACATCAGGGATCATTTGCCTAGAAGTAAAATCGTGTTGAATGAAATGGACAGTACGTCAACAAGAGTTGTTGATCGAGCTAGTACATCAACAAGTGTTGTTGATCCTAGCACGTCAAGTCAAGTCCGTTCCCAAGAGTTGGGAATGCCTCGACGTAGTGGGAGGGTTGTTAGACAACCTGAACGTTACATGGGTTTAGCTGAAACCCACGTCGTCAATCTTGATGATGACTGCGAGGATCCATTGACCTATGATCAGGCAATGACTGATGTTGACAAGGACAAATGAATTAAAGCTATGGACCAGGAAATGAAGTCGATGTACTTCAATTCTGTCTGGGAGCTTGTGGATCAACCGGATGGGGTAAAACCTATTGGTTGCAAATGGATCTACAAGCGTAAACGTGGCGTAGATGGGAAGGTGCAGACCTTCAAAGCACGACTAGTGGCAAAGGGTTTTACCCAGGTTGAAGGGGTTGACTATGAGGAAACCTTTTCACCTGTTGCCATGATAAAGTCGATTAGGATCCTTCTGGCCATTGCCGCGTATTATGACTACGAGGTATGGCAGATGGATGTCAAGACCGCCTTTCTGAATGGCAACCTTGACGAAACCATCTACATGGACTAGCCCAAAGAGTTCATAACCCAAGGCCAAGAGCAAAAGGTTTGCCGACTTCATAGGTCTATTTATGGACTGAAACAAGCCTCGAGGTCTTGGAATATAAGGTTTGATGAGGCAATCAAATCTTATAGCTTTGATCAGAATGTTGACGAGCCTTGTGTCTACAAGAAAATCGTTGACAAAACTGTCGCATTTCTGATATTATATGTGGATGATATTCTTCTCATTGGGAATGAGGTAGAATTTCTTACTGACGTAAAGAAATGGCTAGCTTTGCAATTCCAAATGAAAGATTTGGGAGAAGCTCAGTATGTTCTAGGTATCCAGATAGTCCGGAACCGAAAGAACAGAACGCTGGCCATGTCTCAAGCGTCTTATATTGATAAGATGTTGTCTAGATATAAGATGCAGAACTCCAAGAAGGGCTTGCTGCCTTTTAGGCACGGAGTTCACTTGTTTAAGGATTAGTGTCCTAAGACTCCTCAAGAGGTTGAGGATATGAGACGGATCCCATATGCTTCAGCTGTAGGGAGTCTGATGTATGTTATGTTGTGTACTAGGCCCGACATCTGTTATGCAGTAGGGATTGTCAGTAGGTATCAATCCAATCCAGGATTAGATCACTGGACAACCGTAAAGGTAATCCTCAAGTATCTTAGGAGAACGAGGAACTACAACTTAGTGTATGACGATGGGGATTTGATCCTTACGGGAACAGATTCTGACTTTCAGATCGATAAGGATAAATGTACCAAGTAGGGAGCTGGGAACTTAACTACGCGAGATGGAATTCACTCGTTCCCGCCTTTAGGGAAACTAAAGGGGTTGTTCCTGATGGGGATCCGATTTCCTTGAGCAGCGGAAACGAGTTTGGGATCGTAATTGCTTGATTGTTTTAGTTAGAAACAAAAACCAGTACATTGACAAAACAGAACAAACATGCTTGTCTAATCCTAATTAGGCATGGATAAATGTACATGCAAATATGCTGGAAATTAAAATTAAACTAAAAAGGAAATAGTATTACCTTTGTAGATTTGCAACAACTCCTTGCTCCAAGTTTTTCCAGCAACACAACAACCCAGAAAACTCTGTTTTTCTCCAGCAAGACACTACCACGAGAGAAAACCTTCTATATCTCTGAGTTCTTAGAACAAATCCTTTGGTGGGCAGGATTTCCAACAATTGGAGAATGAAAATGAGAGTGAGAGAGAGAGAGAGAATTCTTGGTTCTTTCAAATTCGATTGATCGATCAAAATTCATCCGAATCATTCTGTCCTTCTCACCAGGAGAAGGACTTCATTGGGTAACTCCCCACTCCCTATCGAGGGGGAGTTGGAGAGTAGTGGGAACGTGTCATGACACGTTCCCAATTAATATTATATTAATTAATCAAATATTAATTAATTACATTAAATCAAATTACATTTAATTCAATTATAATATTAATTAAATTGATTAAATCATATTTAATCATTTTACCCTTTAACCTATAGTTTATTGCACATCAAATGTACATTAAATTTTAACCTATAGTTTTCAAATATGAATCATATTCACGTTTGAATTTAATATTTGAACTCTTTCAAATATTTAATTCTCTCATGTAATTTTAATATGAATCATATCCACATTAAATTTATAATATATAGTTACAAAACTATATATTATATCGTATCAATATACATTAAGTTTATTCCCTTATGAATTTGAACAATTCAAATTCAAACAATCTAAGAACCCTTTACAAGCTAGAAGGTGGATGTAATGAACCTACAGATCAGAAGCTCCAACGATACGAGATTGCTTGGTTAATCTCATTAACCTCCCAATCAACATTCGTTAACTGCGGGAACACTCCATTAAAGTCCCGCAGCTGCACTCTTCTCACTGTAGATATATTTCTGTGTCCACGGATATTGACCAATAACAACAAGTCAATGAGAGGGTCGGACCCTTTGTTCAAGTCCCGGAGACACCACTTAAGGGAACATTCCTCTACTTCCCTAGTAGGCGGGAAGGAGTGAATTCCATCTTGCTAAGTTAAGTTCCCAGTCGCTCACTCGGTCTTGTCCCCAAGAAGGTAGGCATATTGAGTCGGCGAATCTGGTCACTCTCACCCATACTAGTCAAAGGACAATTCCTCGCAAACAGGAGTTCGTAACCTGCTCAGGATTGGGATCAAGTTGCCTAGGTCATCCTAGTGAAATAGAAACCTAACTAGTCAACGGAGTTACAACTAGAGGTTACTATTTCGTGGTCCGGTCTTATGTAATCTCACATGTCATCTACACGAACACGTTAGGATCACAGTGTTAGGATATCCCCACTCACATGTCATCTACACGAACACGTTATGATCACAGTGTTTGTATCAAATACAAAGTGGGCCACATCTATAGTTTTACCAGGGTAAGATACCCAAACATTATCCCCTAACTATAGACCCTTTAGGTTGTATCTCGAACCGAGATCCTTTATATGTACACTACATTCAGTTAAAGATTCATTTAACAGCCTTGGATGCTTAGTTTATTGGATTTAAGGTTTAAATAAAGGCAAACTGGTAAATAACGAGCAATAACTCTTTATTGAAATAATAACACTTTATTACATTAATTAGAATACAAATACAAACTACGAGTTTTAGGGCACAAACCCCAACAAACTCCCACTTGAACTAGAACTCTAGTGGGGTACATCATAATCTAAAACAGTGGTTACAAGAGATAGAAATACAATAAACTAGGGTATCCATATACCCCATTACATATCTCCCACTTGCCCTTGATTAGCCTATGTCCATGTCTCATAGGCCTAGACTCTCCAGATGACCCTCGAACACTTTAGCCGTGAGAGTCTTTGTAAACGGATCAACAATATTGTGCTCCGAAGCGATCTTCGTGACTGTCACATCTCCTCGTTGCACTATTTCTCGTATCAGGTGATATTTCCTCTCAATGTGCTTGCCTCACTTATGGCTGCGAGGTTCCTTCGAATTGGCTAACGCACCACTGTTGTCACAGTATAAGGTGATGGGAAATTTCATATTTGGAACGACTTCCAAATCAATAAGGAATTTCCTTAACCAAACAGCTTCCTTAGCTGCTTCACAAGCAGCGACATACTCAGCCTCCATCGTGGAGTCAGCGATGCATCCTTGCTTGATGCTTCGCCATACTACAACTCCCCCGTTAAGGGTGAAAACTGATCCCGATGTGGATTTCTGAGAATCCTTATCGGTCTGAAAATCAGAATCAGTGTATCCAGTAAGGATCAAATCTTTAGATCCATACACAAGCGTATAGTTTCTCGTTCTCCTAAGATACTTGAGGTTATTTTTAACTGCTCCCCAGTGGTCTAACCCTGGATTGGATTGGTACTTACTGACTATTCCCACTGCATAACAAATGTCTGGCCTCGTGCACAACATAACATACATTAAGCTACCTACTGCAGAGGCATAGGGAATGCGTCTCATATCCTCAACTTCTTGAGGTGTCTTAGGACACTGTTCCTTAGACAGATGAACTCCATGCCTGAAGGGCAACAAGCCCTCTATGAATTCTGCATCGATTGTCGGGACAACATTTTGCCGATATAAGACGCTTGAGACAATGCTAGTGTTCTGTTCTTACGATTCCTGAAGATCTGAATCCCAAGAACATATTGCGCCTCTCCCAAATCTTTCATTTGGAATTGGGTCGCCAACCAATTTTTTATGTCAGAAAGGTATCCTACATCATTTCCAATGAGTAGGATATCATCCACATAAAGTACTAGTAAAGATACTTTGTCGTTAATGATTCTCTTGTAAACACAAGGCTCATCAACGTTTTGGTCAAAGCCATAAGACTTGATCGCAATATTAAATCTTATATTCCAAGATCTTGATGTTTGTTTCAACCCATAAATGGATCGATTGAGCTTGCAAACTTTTTGCTCCTGACCTTGGGTTATGAACCCTTCGGGCTGAGACATATAGATGCTCTCGTCAAGATTACCATTCAAAAAGGCAGTCTTGACGTCCATTTGCCAAATTTCATAATCATAAAACGCGGCTATGGACAAGAGTATCCTTATAGACTTCAACATAGCAACAGGGGAAAAAATTTCTTCATAATCAACTCCTTCCCTTTGGGTAAAGCTCTTTGCTACAAGTCTGGCCTTAAAGGTCTGTACCTTTCCTACGCATCTCTCTTTCTCTTATAGATTCATTTACACCCTATGGGTCTAACCCCTTGAGTTGGTCTACAAGTTCCCATCTTTGAATTGAAGTCCATTGACTCCATTTCAAGGTCCATGGCTTTGATCCATTGGTCCTTGTCACGTCATTCATTGCCTGTTTATAAGACAATGGATCTTTTACGCCCTCATCCGGTATGACGACTTGAGTTTCAGCTTAACCCAAAGTAGCGGTCAGGTTGGGAAATAACCTCCCCGCTGCGTCGAGGCATTCCCAACGATTGAGAAGGGACGAGGATCGACTTGAGGTGCTTTGGCTCCTCCATCAACTCTTGATGAAGGTCCAACTTGATCAACAACTCTTGTTGGTTTATCTGTAGCTTCATCTAACACTAATTTACTACGTGGTTTATGGTTTCTCATGTGATCTTCCTCCAAGAAAGTGGTGTTTGTCGATACAATCACCTTGTTTTCTTGTGGGTTGTAGAAAAGACCACTTCTCGTTTCTTTGGGATAGCCAACAAATTGGCACAATCTTGAACGAGGTTCCAGTTTCTTTGGGTTTGTCACTAGCACGTGTACCGGACATCCCCAATATACTCTCCACCTCGATCGCATCGATGTGTTTTAATGGTTTTTCCTAATGCATTCTCTACTTCAGCCTTATACTCTTTGAACTTTTGAAGAGCCTCAGACTTGTGATGCATTAGATATAGATAACCATACCTCGAATAATCATCTATGAAAGAGATGAAATATTCGTACCCTCCTCGAGCTTTAACATTCACCGGACCACAAAGATCCGAATGTACAAGTTCTAAGGGCTCTATGGCTCTGTAATCTTTTCCAGTAAAAGGTCGCTTGGTCATTTTACCTTCCAAGCAAGATTCGCAAGGAGGTAAAGGGTTGAGATTAATATGACCAAGTCTAAGATGCCATAGATAGGTATTATTATTTGGAGAAATTCTTTGCCTTTTACTTTGAGTATTAGCATTTTTAAACATCTCATGATTTATAATTGCTTTAGTTTGATTCGGTTTAAGTTCATACAAACCGTTTTTCAATTTAGCAGAACAAATATTGACACCTTCTTTTAAAATGAACGCTTCATTCAAAGAAAAGGAAATACAATAACCAAGTTCTATTACACAAGAGATAGAAATTAAGTTCCTCTTAATTCTAGGAACTATATACAGATTTTTCTCCGAAAAATAGCTTGGCATCTCCCACTGCACGAGTTGAGACGACGTCTCCGTTCCGACCCCGGAAGCGTCATCTCACCCTCTTCGAGCTCCTTGAAGGAACTAGTTTCTGAAGCGAAGAGCAAACATGATTAGTGGCTCACGAATCAAGTATCCGAGTAAAATCATCATTTTCCACTAAACAAGTTTCAAGAATAAGTAAATCTAATTTACCTTTCTTCTCTTTGAGCTCAAAGAAGGTATTTTTTGGCGATTTCGATTCCGGTGCCCATCCACGTTGCGGTGGAAACATTTTCCTTTATCTCGCAACCTTAGCTTTTCCCTTGCCTTTGTTGTGGCAGCAGTGCCTTCCCTTTCCTCCTATCTTCTCTCTTTTGGGTCTTCTTAAGCCCGAAGTTGAACCACATGACTTAGTCCCGGAGGACGAACCCTTCTAGAACCTTTACGGAATGGGCAAAGCAGATTTGCCTCTCCATCATTTGCCGCCTTATTCTTCATAAAAAGACCGGAAAGTGTGTCGTTCATTTAGGAGAGTAGTCAGGTTATACTCTATCTTGTTCATCACCGTATTCTTGCGCAGAAGTGCAGGAAACTCTTCGGAAGAGATTCCAGGATGAACGAGACGACTTTGCTCGTCAATGACCGCTCCGTTCATCTCAAACCACGTTGAAGTGGACCATCGATCGAGCGTGTTCTCTCACTGATAACCCCTCATTCATACGGGAGTTATAAACGTATTTGAGGGATTCGTGTCGAAGCTGTCAAGACGGTTGTCCAAACATATCCTGCAACGAACTCATGATCTCGCGAGCTGAGACCATGCCCTCGTGCTTTTTGGCTAGAACTTCATAAACACTAGCCAAAATGTAGACCTTGGCCTAATCATGACCTTGATCCAGTGGTCGTACGCTACATTAACAGATTGGGGAGCGTTTCGAGCAGGGACCTGAGGACATTCCTCAGTCAGTACAAACCGTAGGTCGTCAACAAAAAGAATCGTATTCAAGTTGGACTTCCACGTAGTAAAGTTCTCACCAGTTAAACGATCGCTTTTAAGTAAGGCTATTATTGAGGACGACATGCTGAAAATCTAAAATAGTTATAATTAGTTAAGCCTTTTAACCCATTGTAAAACCAATCATAATTAGCAAAATTATCAAAGAACCCTAGTGTTTAAACTAAACCCAGTGTTTAAATTAAACCTTTAAATTTTGCAACGATACTTCAAGGGTTTAGAACAAAAGCCTCCGTCGGGCGGTCAATCATTCCTCCCCTGAATTGAGACTTTCTCAGCCAATTCTCACTATTAGAATATCTCATGTCCCAATAGTTCTTAGCTACAGTTTGTTTGGTCAAGGACTTGTTAACTAGCTTAACTCATCCCGTAAATGTGACCCTACCATTTTCAGATCCAATAGGCCCGAGCCAACAGGCTATTATTAAGAAAGTCAACTGTTGGCAAATAACCTAAGAGACCCTATCCATTTCTGGGGTTCGCGGTGTTCTGATCCCTATAGTCAGGCCCTCCGTAGGGTTTGGCTGTTCCAGGACAACCTAGCAGGCGGACTATAGAAATCTCACGGTAGGATACGTTGACACGCGTCCTGCTCCCATTTACTATGAATACTTCCCTCATTCACCTTGGTATTGAACCATGCAAACACATACCGTAAGGGGACGCCCTATTGACACCGCGTAGCCGAGCATGGAACTCACGGTGTGAACTCTTGAGGACGTGAGAGTAAACTCGATGCGAACATCTCGTTTTCTCCCACTGAAGCTCCTAAGATTAGGGTATAGGTTTAACTTAGTCGGATTCTGGCTAAAAGAATCTATCTAAGTCTATACCTATTATAACTATTATAACTAGGTCTTTTAACCTTATGTCTAGGTGAATAAACATTTTAATTACCTAGATATAAAATAGAACTAAGGTTACTTCAACTCAAGCTCTGGATCAGTTCCCAGGTAGGAGGTGTTCCATTAACCATCAGCTTAAGTACCCCCAGCCTTAGACAGAACTTCACCAGTAGAGTTCCTTTATAACCAAAGGCCTAATGTCCTACTCTATTTTAAACTATTTAAAATACTATGTAAGACAAATTTCTAATCCTATAAGAAATTAAAACTTAGGTCTAAATTAATTTTAAACAATTTAAAACTAATTCAAATTTTAACCTAAGTTCCTATGTTTGCATGCATTTCTTTATTATAGGTTATGGTTTATAAAACCCCTTTAATTCATAATATTTATAAATTTAATAATTAACCTATGATAAAGGAACTATATTATAAAACCAAAAATGGAATTATATAAAATATTCAATTAATTGAATAATAAAATTACTTAAATAAAATAACATTTATTTTAAACTAAGTAATTTCATGCTCCATGCAATTTATTTTCCATATAATCTAATTATAACAATTATAACTAATTAATCATGAAAAATAAATTAATCATGCATCTAACCATATTCATATAACATTTATACAAATAAAATAATGCATGAACATGCTTATCCTAAAGTGGGAAAAATCTAAATGACATTCACAAATACATAAAGCTGTAAAACCGAAATAATTTGGCCCCTAAAATGTAAAATAATAAAATTACATTAATTTTATTACATAAAGCCGATCCAAAAAACCTTGAACCGGACTTGAACCGCTTGAATCAGACCAAAATTGAACCAAAACCACTGAACCGGTCTGCTGCTGGTGAAATGCATCACGGCGTTGCAACGCCCGCTTTGTCTGCGTGCGCGCCTTCTATCGGGGTGGTGTTGCATTGCTGAGGGGCAGCGTTGCAACGCCGCTGACCCCTGGAGCCCCGCGTCGATAGGGATGTTGGCGTTGCGATGTCGTTCCTCAGCGTTGCAACACCGATGAACTTGCAACGCTGCTGCTTCGGCATGGTCTTCCTCTTCGAACACAACAACTTCAATCAGCAAATTCTCCTTCGATTCTCAACCAAATTGCATGAAACTGGTCCTGAACGACTCATAACTCGAATACAAACTCGATAATGCACTTTATGCCAAAAAATACAGGGGCCTTTACATACAAATTGATCAAATCAAGGTAAACTAAGGCCAAAAAATTCCTAAACTAGTTTTACAGCAAACCAAATGCATTTCCCACCAAATCAATGCAATTTTGCTTCAAAACAAAACAATACAAGCATTGCTCTGATACCAATTGATGTGGATCTGATCCCCTTGAGCAGCGAAAACGAGTTTGGGATCGTAATTGCTTAATTGTTTTAGTTAGAAACAAAAACAAGTACATTGACAAAACAGAACAAACATGCTTATCTAATCCTAATTAGACATGGAGATATACATGCAAACATGCTGGAAATTACAATTAAACTAAAAAGAAAATAGTATTACCTTTGTAGATTTGCAGCAACTCCTTGCTCCAAGCTTTTTCAACAACACAACAACCCGGTCGTACGCCTCCTTAACAGACGAGGAGCGTTTCGAGCAGGGACCTGAGGACATTCCTCAGTTAGTACAAACCGAAGGTCATCAACAACAAGAATTGTATTCAAGTTGGACTTCCACGTAGTAAAGTTCTCACCAGTTAAACGATCGTTTTTTAATAAGGCTATTATTGAGGACGACATGCTGAAAATCCAAAATAGTTCTAATTAGTTATGTCTTTTAACCCATTATAAAACCAATCAAATTTAGCAAAATTATTAAAGAACCCTAGTGTTTGAACTAAATCCAACGTTTAAATTAAACCTTTAAGTTTACAACGATATTTCAAGGGTTTAGAACAAACGCCTCCGTTGGGCGGTTAGTCATTCATCCCCTGAATTGAGTCTCAGCCAATTCTCACTACCAAAACATCTCATGTCCCAATGGTCCTTAGCTACCGTTTGTTTGGTCAAGGACTTGTTAACTAGCTTAACTCATCCCGTAAATGTGACCCTACCATTTTCAGATCCAATAGGTCCGAGCTAACAGGCTACTATTAAGAAAGACAACTGTTGGCAAATTACCTAAGAGACCCTATCCATTTCTAGAGTTCGCGGTGTTCGATCCTATAGTCAGTCCTCCGTAGGATTTGGTACATTCGGGACAACCTAGCAAAGCGGACTATAGAAATCTCACGATGCGACCTAATGGAGGAGACCGTAGGATACGTTGACACGCGTCCTGCTCCCATTTACTATGGATACTTCCCTCGTTCACCTTCGTATTGAACCATGAAAACACTTATCGTAGGGGGTCGCCCTATTGACGTCACGTAGCCGAGCATTGAACTCACTGTTGGGATTTTTGTCCTAATCTCGTGTTTGTAAATTACATTTTGAAATTAATAAGAGTTATTTATTTCATTACTTTGTGTCTTGCAATATTTACAGTATATGGATAGGTTGGAGACCTAATCTTGGATACACCGTGGATGCGACCCGCTTTGTATTAGATGCAAACGAGGTGATCTGACTCGTTCATGTGGTTGACATGCGAGTGGGGGCATCCTGTGCAATGAGATTGTACAAGACCGGACCGTGAATTATTAGACCTCTCATGATGTAACACCGCTGGGTTGTGATGGGACTAATAACCGTAGATGACCATTAGTGACTCGACACGAATCTCGAGCGTGTTACGGACTCGCTCTGCGAAGTCTCGCCTTTGACTAATACGGGTGAGGGTGGTCACGATTACTCGCCCAATATGCCTATATTCTCAGGGACCGGACCAAGTAGGGAGCTGGGAACTTAACTACACGAGATGGAATTCACTCGTTCTCACCTTTAGGGAAACTAGATGGGTTGTTCCCTTAAGTCTTTGTCTCTGTGGCTTGGACAACGGGCGCCCACCTTCTCACCGCCCGAGAAGGGTGTTGTGTATGGTTGGACCATCACAATATGTTGTTCATTAGAAGAAACAGTGGGGACTTAAGGAACAAGAGGTGAGACACAGGGGTAAAGCGGTAATTTGACCCGTAGTGTGTCACGAACAACTTGTGAAGGGTCGACTCATGGGTATTGGTTATATCGGTGGACACGTAATATTCTCGCACCGACGGGAATGCAACTACGGGCTATAGTGGAGTGTTTACCGTAGCTAATGAATGTTTATTAACCGGGTCCAAGAGTTTTGTGAGTTAATCTCGGATCATTGGAGTCAAAATCCATTGTAGGTCCATTAGGTCCTCGGTTGGCTCAATCTGGGTTAAAAGAAAGGTTAATGTTTTGGTATGAAATTGAAGTGTTCAAATTCACTTAAAGGGAATTTATGTCATTTATATGAGATATGAATGATATAATATATAGTTTAATGTGAATGAGATTCATAATAAACTATAGGTTAGCCTAATTGTTGAATTAGGGCTAATTGGAGAAATTAATTGAGAGAAATTAAATTGGATGTGATTCAATTTAATTAATCCACAATTATTGCAAATGTGATTTGCAATATGAGATATGAGATATCTTATATTATATGGTTATGCAAATGAGATTTGCATAACCTATAGTTGTGGTCAAGTGGTAATAATGTGGAGATTTGAACTCTATCAATTTCCACTATTTAAACCCTTTGCAAGAAGGGATTAGTAACTCATTCTCTCATTTTTTTGATTTTCATCAAAGAGAAGAGATTAAGAATTCTCTCAACTCTCTCAACTCTCCTCCCCTTCCAAAACTAAGATCCCACAATCTTCCTTCTTTCCAAAAGAAGAACAACCGAGTTTTCAAGTGGTTGTGACCGGATCTTGTTCGTGAGTTCGAGTTTTCGTTGAGATTGAGAAGCACGAAGAGTTCGTGACCAAGGAAGGAACTTTGAAGAACAATCTACAACAAGTAAGTAGAGTTCTTTTGCTGTAATTTCTTCCTCCTTTACATGTTTAACTTAGATTTAAGAGTTAGATCATTTTAACAAAAATCAAGTAGCGTAACGATACCTTGACAATTCGATCGTCTTCCGCTGTGCGGGGATTTTCATTCCCTTCACTCACGGTGTGAACTCTTGAGGACGTAAGAGTAAACTCGATGTGAACATCTCGTTTTCTCCCACTGAAGCTCTTAAGATTAGGGTATAGGTTTAGCTTAGTCGGATTCTGGCTAAAACAATCTATCTAAGTTTATGTCTATTATAACTGTTATAACTAGGTCTTTTAACCTTATGTCTAGGTGAATAAACATTTTAATTACCTAGATATAAAATAGAACTAAGGTTAATTCAACTCAAGCTCTAGGTCGGTTCAGTGTAAGTGGTGTTAGTTAACAAGTCACTAACTTAAGTACCCTAACTTTAAATGAGAACTTCACCGTAGAGAGTTCCTTATAACCAAAATTCTAATGTCCTACTATATTTTAAACTATTTAAAATACTATGTAAGACTAATTTCTAATCCTATTAGAAATTAAAACTTAGGTCTAAATTAATTTTAAACACTTTAAAACTAATTTTAATTTTAACCCAAGTTCCTATGTTTGCATGCAATTCTTTGTTATAGGTTATGGTTTCTAAAACCCCTCAATTTATAACTTTTATAAATTTTAATGATTAACCTATGACAAAGAACTATATTATAAAACCAACAATTATTTTTCAAATTGGAATTATAAAAAATATTCAACTTATTGAATAATAAAATTACTTAAATAAAATAAAAATTATTTTAAACTAAGTAATTTCATGCTCCATGCAATTTATTTTCCATGTAATCTAATTATAACAATTATAATTAATTATCTATGAAAAATAAATTAATCAGGCATTCGAACCATATTTATATAACATTTATACAGATAAAAAAATGCATGAACATGCTTATCCTAAGGTTGGAAAAATTCTAAATGACATTCATAAAGAAATACAGTTGTAAAACCGGAATAATTTGGCCCCTAAAGTGAAAAATAATAAAATTACTCTAATTTTATTACATAAACTGGTCCAAAACTCCTTGAACCAGCGCTTGAACCGCTCGAATCGGATCGAAAACCAACCAAAAGCTCGAACCGGTCTGCAGCTTCAGAAATGGCATCACGGCGTTGCAACGCTGGCTTTGTCCGTGTGTGCGCCTGCTATCGGGGTAGCGTTGCAACGTTGAGGGGCAACGTTGCAACGCTGCCGACTCCTGGAGCTCCCGCGTCGATAGGAAGGCATGGACGAAACTGGTCCCAAAACTAGTCCCGAACGACTCTTAACTCGATTACAGACTCGATAATGCACTCAATTGCCCAAAAAACAGGGGCCTTTACATATAATTTGATCAAATCAAAAGTAAACTATGACCAAAATATTCCTAAACTAGTTTTACAACAAACCAAATGCAAATCCCACCTAACCAATGCAAATTTGTTTCAACCAAAGCATAATAAGCATTGCTCTGATACCAATTGATGGAGATCCGATCTCCTTGAGCAGCGGAAACGTGATGAAAATCGTAATTGCAAGTTTTGTTTTGGTTGAAAATCATACCCATACATTGGTAAACATACAGAACAAGCATACAAAAATCCTAATCTAATTAGGCATGAAGATATTTACATGCAAACATGCTTTAGAGAATTTAGAATAAACTAGAAAAGGGATTCAAAATACCTTTGTAGTTCACAGAACAACAACTCCTTGCTCCAAGCTTTACAGCAACACAACAACCCAAAAATACTTCTCTGTTTTCTCCAACAGGACACAACCAGTAGAGAGAACCTTCTATCCTCTGAGTGCTTAGATCAATTCCTTTGTGGGAAGGAATCCAACAATTGGAAGAATTTTTGGGAATGAAAGAATGAGATAATTCTACTGTGTTTCAATGGACTGACCAAAAGATCGATTAATCGATTCAATAATTTCTTCTCTCCAGGAGAAGAAAACCTTACAGAGGGAAAACTTCCCCCACTCCCTATCGATGGGGAGTTGGAGGGAAGTGGAGAACGTGCCACACGTTCCCTTTTTTTTTATTTATTTATTATATTATAAAACTAAATTAAATAATATAATTAATTAATCAAATCATATTTAATTAATTATAAATTAAATATCATATATTTAATTTGGATTAAATCACATTTAATCAATTTTCCCTCAACCTATAGTTTTAATGCACATCTTATACACATTAAATTTTAACCTATAGTTTTCAAATATGAATCACATTCACATTTGAATTTAATATTTGAACTCTTTCAAATATTTAATTCTCTCATATAATTTAATATGAATCATATCCATATTAAATTTATAATATATAGTTCCAAAACTATACGTTATATCGTATCTATATACATTAAGTTTATTCCCTTATGAATTTGAACATTTCAAATTCAAATGATCTAAGAACCCTTTACGAGCTAGAAGGTGGACGTAATGAACCTACAGATCAGAAGCTCCAACGATGCAAGATTGCTCGGTTAATCTCATTAACCTCCCAATCAACATTCGCTAACTACGGGAACACTCCACTAAAGTACAGCAGCTGCACTCTTCTCACTGCAGATATATTTCTGTGTCCACGGATATTAACCAATAACAGCAAGTCAATCCTTCACGAATGTTCGTAACACCAGATGGGTCAAATTATCGTTTTACCCCTGGGTTACATCTTGTACCTTAAGTACCATTTCTCCTCTAATGAACAATTTGTTTGTGGTCCTACCAACAAACAGAGTCCCTCTCGGGCCAATGAGAGGGTTGGGCCCTTTGTTCAAGTCTCAGAGACACCACTTAAGGGAACATTCCTCTACTTATCTTAGTAGGCGGGAAGGAGTGAATTCCATCTTGCTAAGTTAATTTCCCAGCCGCTCACTCGGTCTTGTCCCCAAGAAGGTAGGCTTATTGAGTCGGCGAATCTGACCACTCTTACCCATACTAGTCAAAGGACAATCCCTCACAAACAGAAGTTCGTAACCTGCTCAGGATTAAGATCAAGTTGTCTAGGTCATCCTAGTGAAATAGAAACCTAACTAGTCAACGGAGTTACATCTAGTGGTTACTATTTCGCGGTCCGGTCTTATGTAATCTCATTACATAGGATATCCCCACTCACATGTCATCTACACGAACACGTTAGGATCACAGTGTTTGTATCATATACAAAGTGGTCCATATCCATAGTTTTACCAGGGTAAGGTACCCAAACCTTATTCCCTAACTATAGACCCTTTAGGTTGTATCTCGAACTGAGATCCTTTATATGTACTCTACATTCAGTTAAAGATACATTTTACAGTCTTGGATGTTTAATTTATTGGATGTTTAGTTTATTGGATTTAGGGTTAAAACAAGGGCAATATCGCAAATAATGAACAATAACTCTTTATTGAAATAATAACACTTTATTACATTAATTAGAACATAATTATAAACTACGAGTTTTAGGGCACAAACCCCAACATGAATGTATAAGCTCAAGAGGTTCTTTAGCTCTATAACCTTTTCCACTAAAAGGTCTTTTAGTCATTTTGCCTTCTAGGCAGAATTCACATACAGGTAAAGTATTTTATTCTAACTCATTTAGAAGTTCATTCTTTACCAATCTCTCAATCCTATTGAGGTTAATGTGACACAATCTAAGATGCCAAAGATGAGCATTTTCTTTAGGAGAAATTTTACGTTTCTTAGTTTGTGTGTTTGCAGTTTTAAATAATTCATTGTTCAAAATCATTTTGACTGAATTAGGCCTTAAAACATACAACCCTTTTTCTAATGAAGTTGAACATATTTCCACATTTTTCTTTAAAATAAACACTTTATTCAAAGAAAAAGAAACAAAAATACATTGTTCTATAAGGCAAGAAATTGAAATAAGGTTTCTAGTAAACCCTGGTATCACTAATATATTGTCTAACAATATATATTTCTTGCCAAAATTAAGTTTCATCGGGCCTATTGCTACAGCTGAGACGACTTCTTCATTTCCAACTCGAAGCGTTATCTCTCCTTTCTGTAGCTACTGCCAGGAATCAATTCCCTGAAAAGAAGAGCAAACATGATTAGTGGCGCCTGAATCAAGTATCCAAGCAGTTTTATCATTATCCACTAAACAAGCTTCTAAGCAAAGTAAATCATATTTACCTTCATTCTTCTTTTCTGCAATGTACTTCGGACAGTTCTGTTTCCAATGCCCGTCTTCATTGCAGTGGAAACACTTTCCTTTGTCTGCAACTTCTTTGACCTTCTTGTCCTTCTGGGCGGCAACTTTGTCAGCTTGTTTCCCTTTACCAACCTTCTTCATGTTCTTCTTCTTCTCTTTCAGGTTAGAAGATGAAACCACTGTTTTTGATCTAGAGGTCGAACCTCTATGATAACTCCTACTGACAACATTTGTCTCACTTTTCGATCCCTGAATTTTCATCAAAGATTGAAAGGTCTGAAGTTCATTCAGAATGGAGGTAAGATTAAAAGTAAGCTTGTTCATAACAACATTACTTCTAAACTGTAGGAAACTATCTGGAAGCGTTTCCAGAATGAAGCTGACCTGACTCGATTCATCGATGGAAGTACCATTCGACTCCGCGATGTTAAAGTGTACCATCATATCCAAGACATGATCCCAAACAGATGAACCCTCTGACATCCTCGAGTTGAATATATACTTGAGGGCATTGTGTCGGGCCTGTGTAGACTGTTGTCCAAACATACCCTTCACTGAATCCATGATTTCCTTAGCGGTCATCATGCCCTCGTGCTTCTTGGCTAATATGTCAGACATCCTTGCCAGCATATAGACTTTGATCTTATCATTGGCCTTGATCCATCAATCATATGCATCACGAACATTTCGTGTAGCATTCGAGCCTGGCACCTGAGGACACTCCTCAGTCAGCACAAACTTCAGATCATCCACTATCAATATAGTGTTGAGTTTGTTTTTCCAAGTCATTATGTTCTCTCCTGTTAATTTTTCCGCACCCAATAAGGAAATTATAGAGCTAGACATTTTGCTGAAAATTACAAAAAAAAAACTTGTATAAGTTTCTTGCTATAATTGTCTAATACAATCATGTTTTAGCTAATTATTAAATGATTCCTAGGTAATTTATAATTTGCAATGATACTCCAAAGGTTTAGAATGTATGACACCGAAGGGTAATAAAAAACACTCCTCCTCTGGATCAAGACACTCTTGACCAAAACCTAATGCCATAATAACTTTTATTCCTATAGGCTTTAGTTACCATTATTCGGTCAGGATACATACAATTCTTATGTACCTTGTGAGTGTAATCCTCTGTCTTTAGAGTCCCCATCCAATAAAATCTGCCGAAAGGGAGGACTAGATTGAAAAACAGACTAAGGAAATCTTTATCCCTTTCGGGTGTCTACTGTGTTCGATCCCCATGATCAAGCCCTCCGAAGGGATTGTGCGGTCCGAGCCAAACTAGCGGTGACCATAGTGATCTTACGGTGTAAACCGACAGAAGAGACCATAGGTTTTGTTTTCACTAAACCTGCTCCCACTCACTATAAGTACCCTCTCCATTCACCTTGATATTGACTCATACAAACATCATCCAAAGGAGGACGCTCCCGTTTGCGCCACGAGGCCAAGTATGAGTATCATGATGTGAACTTCCTGGAGATACGTAGGTAGAAAAATATGTATCATATACACTTTTCCTCCCACTGGATACTTTAACACTATAGGAAATTTACTTAGGCTAAAACCCGGCTTATGGTTTTACCTAAACTTATTAATATAACTCTTATATTGATTATCAATATAACTCTTATATTGATTTTATCCTAAGTTTGCTAATATAACTTTTTATATTAAGCCTAGGATTTCTAGTTTATTAACCCCTTAATAAACCCGTTGACGCTACTATAATTTATAAACCCTCTGATTAAAGCTCACTCCCAGGTCAGTTCCCAGGTAGGGGTGTTCCGTTTCCGTCAGCTTAAATACCCAAAGCTAGACAGAACCTTCCTTAGACAGAGTTCCTCTTTTAATCATTGTTTATAAATTACTTAGTTCCTAATTCTAATCTAATTAGAACTGTATAACCTAAGGTCTATTAATTCCAAGTTCTAAACATTTTAAAACTAATAATTAACCTTAGGTGACATGCATACTATGTTATAGTGCTTGATCATTCATCTCATGAATAATAAAACATATATAACATAATCATCTCATGAATTATCATGCATGTCAATGTTGCCCATAAATTAATATAACACCTTATATTAATTATGAAGGGAATCGAATCCCGCAGCGGAAGCGATTGTGAATCGCGCGTTCTAAATTACATTACATGAATTACATTCAAGAACAATTCTATCTAGATTAAGCATATAATAACAATACGGACAACGAGATATTACCTTTGAAGAACTCTTTCTTCAAATGCTCCTTCTCCCACGACCACGATCTCACCAACATGAACCCGCATGTTCATCGACACTATCACCGGATCTTCTCCGTTGTTCTCTAGGTGAGGGAGGAAGGTGGGTTCCCTTTAGGTGAGATGAAGTGTTTTGTGAAAAACTAGTTGGAACTCTTTCCAACACTATGTTGGAGAATTCTCTAGGGTTTATCAAAGAGATGGAATCACTTGCTTGCTTAACTTAGTTGCTTAACTGAGATCCTTTATATATATAGGGAAATAGGATGGAAATTACCATCCTATCCCTCTTATATTCTCCCACTATTATATGGTTTATATGTGAATCTAATTCCCATTAAAACCATATATTATATCGATTATATCAATATATAATTTATATAACACCTCATGTATGAAATTGAACACTTCAATTTCATTCCTAAGTTTATACCCTCAATATTACCATGTTGAGCCAACGGAGAGACCTAATGGACCTACAGTTCATGAGCTTCAATGATGTGAAATTAACTGATCAAACTCTTTGATCCAGTTAATCAATATTCATTAACTACAAGTCACTCCACTATAGACTTGTAGCTGCACTCTCCTCACTGTAGATTATATTGTGTCCACTGATATAATCATTACCCATGAGTCGACCCTTCACAGGTTGTTCGTGATCACGACTGGGTCAAATTACTGTTTTACCCCTGTGATTACCACTTTGTTCCTTAAGAACCACTGATCCTCTAATGAACAACAAGTCTAAGGTCCTACCATAGACTCATACCCTCATAGAGGGTGGTGCCCCGTTGTTCAAGACTTGGAGTCAGTTCTTAAGGGAACAACCTATCTAATTCCTTAATGTAGGAATGAGTGAATTTCATCTTGCACAGTTAAGTTCCCAGCTACCTACGAGATTCTATCCCTGAGAAGTTAGGCTTATTGAGTCGGCTATAGGCCACTCTCACCCATACTAGTCTAAGGACAAACCCCTATAAGTAGGAGTTCTTAACTTGCTCGAGATTCAGTCGAGTCACTAATGACCATCTATAAATTATCGGTCTTATCCTCATTAATGGTGTTACTTTGGTTAGACTAATAATTTCTGATCCGATCTTGTATGAACTCTTCATACAGGATGCCCTCACTCGCATGTCAACTACATGAATGAGTTGGATTACCTCATTTGTACTAATTACAAAGTGGGTCACATCCATGGTGTTACCAGAATAAGGTTTCCAACCTTATTCTTATACCATAGACCATTTAGGTTATATTTTTTTGAACATAATCCAAATAGTGTCCACTACACTGATGTTCAAGATATATTATAACCTTGGAGCTTAGTTTATTGGATTTATAAAGCAAGAATATAATTTTATCAAAACAAATAACCCTTTATTTATTTGATCAAAATTACACAAGTTTAGGGCATAAATTCCAACAAATTATACATGAAAACTAGATAATATAACACTTTATATTATAAATGATGCATGAAAATGCTTAACCTAAGGTGGGATATCTAAAATAAAAGCATACATTATGCATGACAATAATTATACAACAATTGCATAATTTAAATAGCAAAATTAGACCATTTTTGGCACCCTAAAATTAATTTTAACTAATATAATCTAATTATATTAATTAAAATTAAATAAAATAAATATAATTAAATATAAAACGTTTTTATATTTAATATATAATAAAAATACGTTTTCTGCTCGTTAAGAAATCTCCTTAAACGCCTTCGGCGTTGCAATGCTGATGGCAGCGTTGCAACATTGCACCTTGTCTGTTTCTGCCCGTTGAAGCATTACTCCAGCAGCGTTGCAACGCTGAGGATCGTGTTGCAACGCTGACTCCTTCATGTCGCGCGCCTCAGGAGCTTCAGCGTTGCGACGCCCGTGCAAGAATTGCAATGCCAAGTCTTCATCGTCCAAGCGTTGTGACGTTGGGAGGCGCGTTGCAACGTTGCACCTGTATGCAGCCTGAATACCGCCAGATTGGCGTTGCAACGCTGAAGAACAGCGTTGCAACGCTGCACACAGTACAACAAACACCTTTTGCTGTTTTGCTTTTTATCCGTTCTTTTCAGCAACCACTTTGCCTCGATCGACACGGACTTACAGACTCGATTTACAATTAAATTTATCCAAAACACCAGACCCTTACATTGAACGATTCAATGGAAAAAATTGTAAATCTATGTGCCAAAAATGAAAAACATCTAATTTCGCAAACCTTTCATTCATCACAGGAAAACAGTAAATCTCACCTTTGTTCTTGATAAATCCAGAACAAAATCAAGAACACAATTGGTCTCTGATACCAATTGAAGGGATCGAATCCCGCAGCGGAAGCGGTTGTAAATCGCGTGTTCTTAATTTTGTTACACAAATTTCAATCAAGAACAATACATACAATTAAGCATGCTATATAACAAGGACAACAAGAAAATTACCTTTGAAGAATGCTTTCTTCTTGAGCTCCTTCTCCCACGGTCACGATCTCAGCCACTCGAACCCGAACGTATGAAGATACAACCACTAGATCTTCTCCGTTGTTCTCTAGGTGAGGGAGGAAGGTGGGTTCCTTTAGGGTGAGATGTGGAGGTTATGAGAGAAGATGTGTTTTGGAACTTTTCCAACAACACACTAGTATGGTATTCTAGGGTTACCAAAGATCAATCTCAAAGTTACATCTCATGCAACTATTTATAAGGAAATAGGATAGAAATTACCATCCTATCCCTCTTTCATTCTCTCATTAGTATATAGTTAATATGTGAATCTAATTCACATTAACACTATACATTATATCAATTATATCACATATAATTAATATAACACCTCATATATGAAATTGAACACTTCAATTTCATTTCTAACTTTATACCCTCAATTTTACCATGTTGAGCCAACGGAGGAACCTAATGGACCTACAGTTCATGAGCTCCAATGATGTGAGATTAACTGATCAAACTCTTTGATCCTAGTTAATCAATATTCATTAACTACAAGTCACTCCACTATAGACTTGTAGTTGCACTCTCCTCACAGTAGATAATATTGTGTCCACTGATATAGTCATTACCCATGAGTCGACCTTGCACAGGTTGTTCGTAATCACAGTTGGGTCAAATTACCGTTTTATCCCTGTGATTACCTCTTTGTTCCTTAAGCACCACTTATCCTCTAATGAACAACAAGTCTATGGCACTACCACAGACTCATACCCTCTTAAGTCAGTTTAGAGGGCGGGGCCCCGTTATTCAAGACTTGGACTCAGTTCTTAAGGGAACAACCTATCTAATTCCTTAGTGTAGGAATGAGTGAATTCTCTCTTGCATAGTTAAGTCCCCAGCTACCTACGAGATTCTGTCCCTGAGAAGGTAGGCTTATTGAGTCGGCTACAGACCACTCTCACCCATACTAGTCTAAGGACAAACCCTATAAGCAGGAGTTCTTAACTTGCTCAGGATTCAGGTCGAGTCACTAATGACCATCTATAAATTATCAGTCTTATCCTGTTAACGACGTTATACTGGTTAGACTAATAATTTCTTGATCCCGATCTTGTATGAACTCTTCATACAGGACAAACCTTATAAGCAGGAGTTGTTATTATTATTATTATTATTATTATTATTATTATTATTATTATTATTATTATTATTACATCATCATCATCATCATCATCATCATCATCATCATCATCATCATCATCATCATCATCATCATCATCATCATCATATATTGGTAAAATTATACCCGATTTCCTTTTTTTTTTTGTTTTTGCCCCTCAATTTCATAACAATCTACAATTATTTCAATTAGATTCCCTTTGGAATGGTGATGACTTATTTAGTACGTTAAAATTGAAAGAACAAAAAAGATCAAGGCATAGCAGGGTGACCTCGAAAATAGCAAAAATAAAATTAGTATTTTCTAAGAGAAATTTGCCTTGGGTGTCTATGTTTCTAAAATATTTATAAGGTTAAATTATCAAAATATCTCTAAACAATGTAGTTTATTTTAATTGTATCCTCAACTCTGAAAAATTTTATTTTAACTCTTGAACTTTGAAGTTCGTTTCAAAATAGCCTTTGGATGTTTTTTTTTTCTTAGTTAAATTCATGGATGTTGAGGATCCCATTGGAAAAGTAGAGAGAAACTTCACAATATATAAAATATGTGGGTTCAATTGGTTTTGAGATGAAACCCTATATAATCTAATATGGCATCAGAGCCCATTAAACCCAAACGGGCATTTAATCCTAAGATTAAAATTGGGATGGTAAACCCAAAATATCTCTCCAATATTGGCGAACTACATCAAAAGCAAATCTAAAAAAATTAGATTTTTAAATTTTGGGTTTGAACAATATTTTTTATATTGTTTTATTATTCTTTTTCTCACCCTAAAAAGTAACCAATGAGTCTAAATTTGGAATTGAGTAAAATGTGAGTTGCAGGTAAAATGAAAAACAAATCTAAGGAGAAAAAAACAAAAGAGAGAAAGAGAGATTTTCATTTTCCCTGTGGCAAAGGATAAGAATTAGGGAGAAAAAAATTAAATAAATAAAGGGACAGAAATAATATATTGAGAGAGAATCAAGGGAGATAAGGATGTCATTTAAATAAAGAGAGAGAAATGTATAGTGAGGGAGAAAGAGAGATATGTGAAAAAAAAAAGAAGAAATATCATTTAAGTTGGTGAGACCCACATATCAAAACTAATTTAAAATAACAAACACATGGCATGCAGTTATAATGGAGGAGATAGGGAAATCTTTCCTAGCATTAGGGACTAGAAATTTTCCCTTGAAATTGGGACCTTTTCCATAGATCTCAAATTGTGGTAGATCTTAGTTGATAAATTAGTAAATCCATTAGATTCATCAAAATTTTAATCCCTGTTTGACCAATATGTTTGATGTCAATTAAATTTCATTAATTAATTTACTAATATATCCAAGATCTTCAATCATTCTTACAACTTCATGGTTTTGTTTCTATAGCTCTGGAATAATAGTTATTTTCCTTATACTTGAGCCCTCCAAGTCAAGAGTTTAGATAAAAGGTTGCAAGAAAATTGTATGGTTGGTAGAAAATTATTTAGGCTAAATTACAAAAACTTTGCTTGAACTTTTTGAAAATTCCCTTATTGTTTTTAAAGTTGCGATTTTATTTTTGACATTTCATAAACATTTTAAAACTATTAGTTAGACCGCTTGCTTGACTAAGGTTGAAGAAGAAGAAATGAGAAAGAAACTATCATTTTTAAAGGGGAATGAGGGAAAAATTGGACAAAATTGAGTAGACAATGGAGAAGTAAACTCTGTCGACAATACGAGAAATAGACTATTAGAAAATATTAGGACTTATTTTCACGATCCAACAACAATATTTGCGGATATTGAAACGATCAATATGAAGAGAAAAGATGATTCTCTATGTCTTCATAAAATTTTGAGTTATAGCAACAAGGTAACGATAAAATTACCAAAGCTTGATGTCAATGCTATTTGGACTTCTTCTTCCTTGTCTTCAAGTGTCACTCGTTTTAATGCTAGCTAACCCCAAATGCAAGAGGTTTGTCTTCAAGTATCGTCTTTTTCCCCTCCTTGCTCACAGTTGATTTATGTAAGGACCCCAAATTTTAACCTAACTCAGAAAACATTACTAATCTCACAACCAATATGTCTTGAAAATTTCAGTAGCATAATGATGTACTACAAGTTACCCAAAAATTACCTAACACTTGTTAAACAAGAAAACAACACTTCTACAAATCGAAGTAACTAAATACGACCTCTACACCTCTGACTATAGTTTAACACACCCAAACTTTCAGAATGGTCAAGATCACATCAACACAAAATATATTTGATTCAAATAAATTAGCAGGAAAAAAAAGAAGTTTTTAACAAGGCTTTTATTTCAAACCATAAGTTCTACCAAAAGAACCTATCCACACTTCAAAAAGAAAATGAAAGAAACAATAAAGAAGGAGAAGTAAGGCCTATACAAAGCATCTATTGAAAACAACTAGAATCTTATCTAGCAATTAAAAAAAATTCCTATTAAAAAACACATAATACTAATTGTTTCAGCTCATCATGCCTCCTCATCTGCATCACCAGGTTCGTAGAGCTCCTTGTCACCTACATAATTTGTTGGTGGAAGTGAAGTTCTCAGTAACTAGCTCACACCTAGTGAACCACCAAATACAAACAACAAACAACATATTTTTCACACGCACTCAAACATGCTTGTTCAAAGTATTATCACAAGCACATACTATGCATACATAAGCAAATAAATATGCATAAGGCTCATCCAACAAACACACCATGCTATGTAACTAACACATTAATTCTCGCGTCATACCATGCTCGCTCAATTTTATTCAAAACTCATGTTTAGCCCTCACCAAGGCTCTTCAAGACTGACCCTTCGAGAAGCATTGATCATTGACCTCTGTTCTCAGCGACTCATCACTTTTCTATGAGCTCGATGTTCGACTTTTGACCAATGTTACCAAGGCTTCGAACTGTGCATCGTCCCTTAACCATTTATATTCAAGGTGCACCGATGACTCAACAATGCATTGGTCTTTTTCCAAGTGCCCAACACATACTTTTAAACTCATCACACCGACCCTTAACCATTTGTACCTAAGGCTTAGACGTTCATCTTATTCCAATGGTGAAAATACCACCTCCTGATCATTTGTATCTGAGGTGCACTACTACTCACCCTACAATCCTTAACAAACTCACAAGGTTTGCTAACCTCCTCAAATCTCACAAAATGCATATTACCTAAGCATGCTACTAGAGCATGTTTCATGCCCGAATAATACATGCTCTTACATATGCATTAAGTTCAATAAACCAACATGCTACATAACTTTGAAAGTAAATATTCAAGCATACTCGTCAAAAAGTATAACATAGAATATATAAAATGATGGAGATCCGATCCCCTTGAGCAGCAGAAACGTGTTTTGGAATCGTAATTGCAAGTTTATTTTGGTTGAAAAATAAATACCAGTACATTTGAGAAAATACAGAGAATAAGCATATATTTCTAATCTAATTAGACATGGATATAAGTCATGCAAACATGCTATTTAGAAATTAAACTAAAAGGACAGAAATGGTTACCTTTGTAGTTTCAATTCAACAACTCCTTGCCAATCGTACAACAACACAGGAACACTGTGAAACTCCTCTATTCTTTCTTCTCCACAGGGACACTACCAACAGAAAAACCTCATATTCTCTGAGTTCTACTTAGATCACCCTAGGTGGGAAGGGATCCAACTTTTGGAGAGTAAGATAAGGGAATTAGAGAGAGAATTCTTGAGAGAGCAATTTCACCAAATGCGCTGATCGATCTACCAACTGTTCACTTTTCTCCATTGGAGAAGAAGAAGTGTAAAGGAGTAACTCCCCACTCCCTATCGAGAAAGGATTGGGGAGTGATGGGAACGTGTCATCGTGACACGTTCCCAATTAATTAATAAATAAATAAATAATTAATTGAATTAATCAAATTAATTTATTTAATTAAATCACATTTAATTAATTACCATATCATAAAATATGATTAAATCTCAATTAATCATTTTACCCCTTAATCTATAGTTTTAATGTATATCCAATGCACATTAAATTTTAACCTATAGTTTTTAAATATGAATCACATTCACATTTAAATTAATATTTGAACTCTTTCAAACATTTAATTCTCTCATATAATTTAATATGAATCATATTCATATTAAATTTATAATATATAGTTCCAAAACTTTATATCGTATCTGTATACATTAAATTTATTGCCTAATGAATTTGAACATTTCAAATTCAAACGATCTAAGAACCCTTTACAAGCTAGAAGGTGGACCTAATGGACCTACAGATCAGAAGCACCAACGATACGAGATTATTCGGTTAATCTCATTAACCTCCTAATCAACATTCGTTAACTGCGGGAACACTCCACTAAAGTCCTGCAATTGCACTCTTCTTCCCATGAGAGATATATTTACGTGTCCACGGATATTGACAAATAATGGCAAGTCAATCATTCACGAATGTTCGTAACACCAGCTGGGTCAAATTATCGTTTTACCCCTGGGTTACATCTTGTACCTTAAGTACCATGTTCCTCTAATGAACAATTTGTTTGTGGTCCTACCAACAAACAGAAGTCCCTCTCAGGCCAATGAGAGGTTCGGACCCTTTGTTCAAGTCCCGGAGACACCACTTAAGGGAACATTCATCTGCTTATCCTAGTAGGCGGGAAGGAGTGAATTCCATCTTGTTAGGCTAAGTCTCCAACTGCTCACTCGGTCTTGTCCCCAAGAAGGTAGGCATATTGAGTCGGCGAATCTGGCCACTCTCACCCATACTAGATAAAGGACAATCTCTCGCAAACAGGAGTTCGTAACTCGCTCAGGATTGAGATCAAGTTGCCTAGGTCATCCTAGTGAAATAGAAACCTAACTAGTCAACGGAGTTACATCTAGTGTTACTATTTCGCGGTCCGGTCTTATGTAATCTCGTTACATAGGATATCCCCACTCACATGTCATCTACACAAACACGTTATGATCACAGTGTTTGTATCATATACAAAGTGGGTCACATCCATAGTTTTACCAGGGTAAGGTACCCAAACGTTATCCCCTTACTATAAACCCTTTAGGTTGTATCTCGAACCGAGATCTTTTATATGTACACTACATTCAGTTAAAGACACATTTTACAACCTTGAATGTTTAGTTTATTGGATTTAGGGTTAAAACAATGGCAATATCGTAAATAACGAACAATAACTGTTTATTGAAATAATAACACTTTATTATAATAATTAGAACATAATTACAAACTACGAGTTTTAGAGCACAAACCCCAACAAACTCCCACTTGAACTAAAACTCTAGTGGAGTACATCATAATAAAAAACAGTGGTTACAGTGATACAAATACAATAAACTAGGGCATCCATATACCCATTACATATCTCCCACTTGCCCTAGATTAACCTATGTACTTGTCTCGTAGACCTAGACTTTCCAGATGACCCTCAAACACTTTAGCCGTGAGAGTCTTTGTAAACAGATCAACAATGTTGTTCTCCAAAGCGATTTTCGTGACTGTCACATCTTCTCGTTGCACTATTTCTTAATGTGAAGTGAATTGCAAAGTAATTACCTAAGGTTCTTGCTTCTCCCCAACCTGAATTAAGAATGTCCTCCCTCATCATCACAGGGTTTCTTTGATAAGAATCGAAAGCACTAGCTGGCTGTTAAACTTTTTTTCTCTACTCAAAAACTTCCTGTTACTCTGAGATGAGAGGTTGAGGGTGATGGTCGCACGATGGAAGGAGCTTGAGAGGGATAAGAGAAGAGGATGAAGACGGTGGGCTGGAGGGCGTTCGTTTGCAGCGCGAGAGTTTCGTTGTTAAGTTTTAGAATAATTTAGAAAGAAGGCACTAAAATAGGGCAAGAAAATTCGATTTACACTTGACGTTTTTAAAGTGTCAAGTTTTATCGTAGCGTGCAAAAATTAGAAAAAGTTCGTCAACCTCCGCCTTTTTTTCATTTTCTTGATGTTTTTTTGTTTAAAATCCATTTTACTTGAAGTTTTTTCATAAAAACGTCAAGTAATTAGAAGTTGCAAGCGTTAAAAAAAAAAGTAGCGTCTTTTTCGCCTTTTCCATTTTTCTACACTTGACGTTTTTTAAATGTCAAGAAACTTGAAGCGAGAAAAATCTGAAATCTTTGTCAACCTTCGTGTTTTTTTTTTAATTTTTCTTGACGTTTTTCTTTTAAAACTTCATCTTACTTGACGTTTTTTCATAAAAACGTCAAGTATTTAAAACTTCCAAGTGTCAAGAAATCTATAATTTGTAGTAGTGCTCGTATCAGGTGATACTTTCTCTCGATGTGCTTGCCTCGCTTATGGTTGTGAGGTTCCTTCGAATTGGCTACCGCACCACTGTTGTGCACAAGTATAAGGTGATTGAAAATTCCATATTTGGAACAACTTCCAAATCAGTAAGGAATTTTCTTAGCCAAACAAACACTTTAGCTGCTTCACAAGCAGCAACATACTCAACCTCCATTGTGGAGTCAGGGATGCATCCTTGTTTGATGATTCACCATACTATAGCTCACTCATTAAGGGTGAAAACTGATCCCGATGTGGATTTCCTAGAATCTTTATCAATCTGAAAATCAGAATCAGTGTATCCAGTTATGATCAAATCCTTATTCTCATACACAAGTGTATAGTCCCTCGTTCTCCTGAGATACTTGAGGATATTTTTAACTGCGGTCTAATCTTGGATTAGATTGGTACCTACTGACTATTCCCACTACATAGCAAATGTCTGGCTTCGTGCATAGCATAACATGCATTAAACTACCTACTGCAGAGGCATAGGGAATATCTCTCATATCCACAACCTCTTGAGGTGTCTTAGGACACTGTTCCTTAGACAGATGAACCCCATGCCTGAAGGGTAATAAGCCCCTCTTGGAATTCTGCATCGAATATCAGGCCAACATTTTGTCGATATAAGATGCTTGAGATAGAGCTAGCGTTCTGTTCTTGCGATTCCTGAAAATCTGAATCCCAAGAACATACTGCGCCTCTCCCAAATCTTTCATTTGGAATTGGGTCGCCAACCAATTCTTTATGTCAGTAAGGTATCCTACATCATTCCCAATGAGTAAAATATCATCCACATAAAGCACTAAGAAAGTTACTTTGTTGATGATGATCCTCTTGTAAACACAAGGTTCATCAACGTGTTGGTCAAAGCCATAAGATTTGATCGCAGTATCAAATCTTATGTTCCCAACCCATAAATTGATCGATTGAGCTTGCAAACTTTTTGCTCCTGACCTTGGGTTATGAACCCTTCGGGTTGAGACATATAGATACTCTCGTCAAGATTACCATTCAAAAAGGCAGTTAACGTCCATTTGCCAAATCTCATAATCATAAAATGCGGCTATGGACAAGAGTATCCTAATAAACTTAAGCATAGCAACAGGAGAAAAAGTTTCCTCACAGTCAACCCCTTCCCTTTGGGTAAAACTCTTTGCTACAAGTCTAGCCTTAAAGGTCTGTACTTTCTGCCTGTATCTCTCTCTCTCTTGTAGATCCATTTGCACCCTATGGGTCTTACCCCTTCAGGTTGGTCTACAAGTTCCCATACTGAATTGAAGTACATTGACTCCATTTCAAGGTCCATGGCTTTGATCCATTGGTCCTTGTCTACATCATTCATTGCCTGTCTATAAGACAATGGATCTTCTACGCCGTCATCAGGTATGGCGACTTGAGTTTCAGCTAAACCAAGTAGCAGTCAGGTTGGGAAATAACCCTCCCACTGCGTCGAGGTATTCTCAACAATTGAGAAAAACGAGACTGACTTGAGGTGTTGGCTTCTTTATCAACTCTTGATGAAGGTCCAGCTTGATCAACAACTCTTGTTGGTTCAGTTGTAGCTTCATTTATTACTAGTTTACTACGTGCTTTATGGTTCCTCATGTGATCTTCCTCCAAGAAAGTGACGTTTGTCGATACAATCACCTTGTTTTCTTGTGGGTCGTAGAAAAGACCACCTCTTGTTTCTTTGGAATAGCCAACAAATTGGCATAATCTTGAACGAGGTTCCAGTTTCTTTGAGTTTGTCACTAGCACGTGTGTCGGACAACCCCAAATCCTGAAGTGTTGTAAACTAGGCTTATGCCCCTTCCACAATTCAAAAGGTGTTTCTGAAACACTCTTTGATGGAACAATGTTCAAGATTTGAACTGCAGTCTCTACTGCGTATCCCCAAAACGAGGCGGGCAATTGAGCATAGCTCATCATAGATCGAACCATGTCCAACAAGGTTCTATTTCTCCTTTCTGACACACCATTTTGCTTTGGTGTATTAGGTGCTGAGAGTTAAGATTTAATTCCATGTTCTATCAAATAGTCCTGGAATCTCAAATCCATATACGCTCCACCTCGATCGGATCAAAGCGTTTTAATGGTTTTCCCTAATGCATTCTCTACTTCAGCCTTATACTCTTTGAACTTTTCAAGAGCCTCAGACTTATGATGCATTAGGTATAAATAATCATACCTCGAATAATCATCTATGAAAGAGATGAAATATTCGTACCCTCCTCGAGTTTTAACATTCACCGGACCACAAAGATCTGAATGTATAAGTTCTAAGGGCTCTATGACTTTATAACCTTTTCCAGTAAAAGGTCGCTTAGTCATTTTACCTTCTAAGCAAGATTCGCAAGGAGGTAAAGAATCATCTTCTAACTTGTTTAGAAGTCTATTCTTAGATAGTCTCTCAATCCAGTTGAGATTTATATGACCAAGTCTAAGATGCCAAAGATAGGTATTATTATTTGGAGAAATTCTTTGCCTTTTACTTTGAGTGTTTGCAGTTTTAAACATCTCATGATTTAAAATTGCTTTAGTTTGATTCGGTTTAAGTACATACAAGCCGTTTTCTAACTTAGCAGAACAAACATTGACACCCTTTTTCGAAATGAACACTTCATTGATAGAAAAAGAAATACAATATCCATGTTCAATTAGACAAGAGATAGAAATTAAGTTCCTCTTAATCTTAGGAACTATATACAGATTTTCTCAAAAGATAAATTTATCTCTAAAAAACAGCTTGGCATCTCCCATCGCAGTGAGGCGAGCGTCTCCGTTCCAGGCCACGAGCGTCATTTCACCCTCTTCGAGCTCCTTGAAGGAACTAGTTTCCTAAAAAGAAGAGCAAACGTGATTAGTGGCTCCTGAATCAAGTATCTAGGTAAAATCATTATTTTCCACTAAACAAGTTTCAAGAATAAGTAAATCGAATTTACCTTTCTTCTCTTCGAGCTCAATGTCTGCAGTAGCAGAAGCTTTCTCTTTTCCTTTTTTCCTCTTCTTCCGAGTCTTCTTAATCCCAGAAGAAGAACCGCAGGGCTTGGTTCCAAAGGATAAACTCATCTGGACCCTTTTGGAATGGGCAAACTGATTTGTCTCTCCATCAACCTGTCCCTTATTATCCATAAGAGACTGGTAAGTCTGCAGTTCATTTAGGAGGGAAGTCAGGTTATACTCTTTTTTGTTCATCTCCGCATTGCTACGGAATGGCAGGAAACTCTTCGGAAGAGATTCCAGGATGAAGAATACTTGACTTTGCTCATCCATGACTGCTCCGTTCATTTCGGTCACGTTGAAGTGAACTATAAAAATTATTCACTCATTAGAAGAAAAAAGGGTTTTGATGACGGGCGTGCGCCCGTCATCTATGCGAGTGTTATTGTATGTTATAATGACAGGCGATTTTTAATGACGGGCATTGCCCGTCATTAAAAAGCTTATCATTATTGTAATATATAATGACAGAACACTTTAATGACGGGCAATGCCGTCATTAAAGGTCTTTGACCGTCATTGAAAGTATACATCATTATAGCCTATAATGACAGACAGTTTTAATGACGGGCATTGCCCGTCATTGTTTTGTTCGTAATTGAAGAAAAAAAATTGTTGTTTTCCTCAATAGCTCTAACAAAAAATATTAATATTTCGCAAATTTTGTACAAAAAAATCTCAATACTAATATATTTTTACACAAGTAATCTTACCAACTTAACTTTAATTAATAAAATATAAAATATGTATTAAAAAAGGTGTATTACATATCACAAAAATATTTATACAAACTACATTTACTTTACAAAGATAAGAAAAATTGCTAAACAAAATAAAGAACTCAGCCTCTACTTCATGCTCTTCTTCCTCTTATCATCAACAGATTGATCTTCATGCCTCGAAAAGTACATCAATTTGATGAGAGATTCTGCAAATTACGAATTCAACTTACTAATGAAATCGAAACAGTAAAAAGTTATGTCCTGTATCAACCATAATAAATTATACGTTTCTACACCTTATCTTATATACCTCACAATTGATAATGAACAAGACTGATGATTAGTCAAGAAAAAAGTTACAACAAATGTTTGTCAATAGTTAGAGAATTGTTTCTACACAGTTTTGCACCTCTTGAACATTAATTAATTTCAATCTTTGAACACTAATTCACAAGTCTAATGTACATGTCTTCTAAATTTTAGATATCAACTATTATGTACACGCCTTCTAATTTGTACATATTCTTGGCTAACAATACATTCAAGACCCAACACCATAAAACAACAAAGATCGATTGACCATGTTAAACCCATAGTCAACTCATGCACTGAAAAGAACTTCAATAGATTTCCAAGAGCGATATGCCCCATTCCTTTTATTATTTTTCTACATGTCCCTAAGAGACAAACTTCTAGTTGTTGCATTATCAAACTCAATCACAACACAAAGAAAACAACACATAAATCAATAATGTCCTTTAAGCCACTGAATGACATCATGACTACAAATAAGTAATGCTCTAACTTAAGTTGGGCATTTTTGCTAGTTTTGAATAATTATACCATCTAAATTATCTTGCACTATACTCACCTGATTTGCACCAAGCTGTAACTATCACATAGGACTTGTGCATTTTATTTTCTTGATGCAACTGCAAGACAAATAAAATGATTAAGTTATTCTATGATTTTCCCATTCTATACTACAAACTAGGATCCACTTTCAATATATATAAAAAAAAACATTGGCTACCATAACTACAGGATAGCCATATTCAATCCAATAAACTTTAACATATAACCAAATATCAATACTACAAAACAATAATCAAAAAGTTTAACGTCAATTACAAACATGTTAATAAAAATCAACATCACTAATAAGTAGACATAATAGTAAAAGTTAAACAATTTTAACCCATTAGTCCAATCCAATAAAAAGCAAAGCTTTAATTTTTTTCATCAGGACCATTTAGTTCTCACTACAAAGTAGACATAACAGTAAAAATTCAAATTTAAACAAGTTGATGAAAGAGAGGCTGACAAGAAAATGAAATAAACCAATTGGTAGAGATTGATGATGACAAAAAGATGAGATATCATTACCATGAAGCAAGTATTCTCCCTTTGTAATGTCAATAATCTTGTATGCAAATTTTAGCCTATAAAAGTAACAAAAGAAACTGTTAATGAACAATACCAAGAACAAAAGAAGAATAAACTATAAAAAAAAGTATCCAACCAATATTGATTTGAAGATGATCATAAATTAAAGAAATTTACAAGAAAAATAAAGAGAAATAAAAGATCTTTCAAGTTGAGGGCAATTTGAACACGATGAGCACAAGTGTTGGTTCACGGGTAGAGCTTCAAATAGAGATCTCCTAAAAACTATACAATTTTACAAGTAGATCTAATGTTTGTTCATAATCTAACCACTTTCTCAAAATAAGCAATATATGAAATGCCAAAGTTAGCTCTACTTTTTTCTATCTCCCTTTTCTTCTTCTTATAAAGATTTATGAACTCACCTTTAATTATAGGCAACTACATTACTCACTAGTAGTTTTTGCCATTCTTGAACAACAATTGGACTTGCAAATTTCTCAAGATCCTGAAGGCACAACAAATTAACAATGCTTAGTTTCATGTTCTTTTCAATTTTGACATCAGAATCTCATGGTTGTAATCGATTTTGGTGCTTATATATTATTGTAATGAATACACATTTTTCTATGTGATTGAATAAGCATTACTTGTTTGAAAAAGAAGTTTTCACTAACAAAACTATGGAAATGGAAAAAGAAGTAAAATGAACCAACTCAATATTTGATATCGACCTTGAAAAACTCTTTGGGGCCAATAATGCATCATAAAAATTCACCTTCGGGAATGTAGACCATCCATGAATCATAATTCGCGCAAGGAAGTGGCTCAACAAATGTATCTAAAACTAAAAAAAATATAACATAAATAGTTGAAACTTAGAGGTCTAATGAATTATAGGTTAAGTTATTAGTCTTCTCAAAAAACAGGTGCATAACAAAGTCAAATGACATACAAATAATGAGTTGTTGTAACCCTAAAATAATAAAAAGAAAATGTATTATAACCCTAAAATAATAAAAAAAAAAAGGTAGCAAAAAGTCAAATGACATACAAATAATGAGTTGGGAAAACAGGGAGGGTAAAAACCACCAAGCCCAGGAAAACTTCTTAAGTCGTGCCTCTGTATCGGTATTTATATAAAACAGTGACTTTGAAGAAAGTTTTCTATCAAAGTACGTCAGAAATGGAGAGATCATACCAATCTTCTTGAAGAGATTGACCTAGTGATGGAAGCGACAACATCAACCATTGTCGAATGTATAATTTAACTAAAGTTTCTTCACACTTTGAATCCTCATTCAAAATTTCTCCATGAATGTCTTGAAATCTACGAGGCTTAGATTAGGAAAAAAATATGAGAATAAAATCTTGTTTTGCAGTGGTTGATGAGAAAAACATGTGGAGAACGATGAGAAGAGATGGAAGGGGAGGGAGGCGACCTGTGAGAGATTTTGAGATAGATTGTTAGGGTTTGTGAGAGAGTGAGGAGTGAATAAGTTTTAATTATTTTTTATTTATTTTGTTTACGTTCAATGACGGTCATTTAAAAGCGAATTGTCAAAATTATATCACCACCGCACTTTTTTTCTGGCCGTCATGGTTTGTGAGAGCATTTTTTTTTTGTCTGTCATTAAAAGGTAAATTTGTTGTAGTGGCTCATTCCCAAATTTAGGGAAAGTAGAGGAGTTGTTTCCTTAAAGTGTTGACTCTAGGTTTTGAACAACAGGGCCCCACTCTCACATTGGTCCGAGAGAGACTTTGTTTATAGTCGAACCATAAGCAAGTTGTTCATTAGAGAATCAGTGGTACTTAAGGAGTAAGAGGTAATTACAGGGGTCTAATCCCATATTAATCTAGTTTGTTTCTTGTGCAGGAAATTGAGGGAGTCTACAACACACATAATCTGGAAGTGCAAGTTCGCAAAAGAGGTTTGATCTCACTTTCTTCCTTCTCTAATGAACGGACGAAATGCAACAATAGGGTAGTTTGGGAAACTAAATACAAAAAAACAATTGGTTGCAAAACTATTTACAAAAATATAGTGGATTTTTGTCTTATTGAATGCGTCTCTTGTAGAGAGCGCATTCGACTCCAAGAATGCGTCGATCAAATTGACGCATTAGTTTGCCCAACGGTGTGTTAAAGGCTAAAGAAGAATGCGTCTGTTCAACAGACGCATTCTATACATATATATTTTAATTTTTTATTCTATATATTTTTAAAAAATATTAATTAAATCATAACTAACAATCAAATCATTTTATGATTTACTACTTATCTATTTTTAAAAATGTAGGGATTAAGAAAATTTATCAAATATTTTTTTTTTCTGGTAAACCATCCGGTTCAAAAGCAAATTTGGCCAATCCTTGCCCCTGCTTTATTATGATAATTTTCGAATTTAGAAATCCTTTTTAATTGCACAATTAAATTACCAAAAAAAGAAAAATGCAACGAAAAAAAGAATTTATTTAATCGGTGGTTCTTAAAAAAGTCGTGTTGGCCATTTTATATAAATATGTTCTATAACTTGAGGTGGGCGGTCTGTTAGATAAAATTAAGAGAAGGTGAAGAGGTGGAGCAGTGAGAAATAATGAAAAGAAGATGAAGAGAGTTGAAATTTATAGTTGAAAATAATAATGACAAAATTTTAATATTGATTCACCTCGAAAACCAACTTCTTTTGATAATTAATGGTCCTCGTAAATCAAGGCAGATGTAATTTAAGGTGGTTTGGAGAGAGTTGAATGGTTTTTTTACATTAATGGTCGTTCTCGAAAATGCATCCCACCTCAAAAACTAAATAAAAGTTTGAATGCGTTTCAGTAAAGACGCATTGGGCCATCATTCGGTTAAATAGAATCGTCACTTTAAGTGACATTAATCTTTGTTGAACGCGTATTCTCAAGTTGCGACGATTCCAATGGGCGACAAAAAAATGCGTTTTTACAAATAGTTTTGTAGAAACTTTGTTTTTTGCATAAGTTTTTAAAAAAACTCCATTTTTATAATTCACCCCTAATGAACCTCTACATTTTTTACAGATCTGATTAGGGTCGTAAGGGGGTTTGGGACTGGATGGCAACTCACCTAAAGAGGCTGGAGTTAAAGTGAGTCGTTCTTCTTATGTAGAGTTTATGGAATTTAAGAAATAACTCAACTCAAAGCAAAAATCAACCAAACAAATTGTTTTTGTTCAGAATGGTCAATGCAAATTTAAATTCTTTTGAGAAAGAAGAATGTTTAGTACTCCCGAATAGGCCAGAGAGCTCGTTGAGTCAAGAACGATGGAACCCCCCCCCCAAGTGTGCCAGCGTGGGAACTCAACACTGACGCCTCTTGGAACGAGCGGAAGGGAGTGAGCGAAGTGGGATGGATATTTCGCGACTCCATGAGATCTCTGATTTGTGATGGCTTTCGAATGATACCCAAAATTTGGAACATAAAGACTATGGAGATGTTCGCCATTTTAGTGGGTCTTTAGAAGTTGCGATCCAAGGTAGTAGACCCTCTCCCTAAGATTTTTGTAGAGTCAAATGCGACAACCATGATTTCTATGTTGCTCAAATAAGACCCAGACTTAACAAAGATAAAAAAAATCGCTGATGAAAATCGAATTGCTGGTAAAGAGGATTGGTCTCCCGATCTGGGTAATGCAAGTGCTCATAGGCTTGCTCGTTTTGCATCTTCTTCTTACCCTGTTATTTCAGACTTTTTGAATTCTTCTGTTGTTAAAGACGATTGGTTTTTTTGGGATTCTCCCTATCCCTCGTGGTTGTCGTCTAGGAACGGGGAAGAGGGTAGTTGAAGTTAATTTCAGTGGTTGGTTAATAAATACTTCTTTTTTAAAAAAAAAAAAAAAAAAAGAAGAGAGCTCTGGAACACAACAAGAAGAAACATAAACCAAGTTGTAGAAAGCCTAAATCTTCCTTTTGTTTTACTATATTTGAAATTTGTTTTGAACATAACTTTCAGTTTATTAAATGAATTTTATCTTAAAATATTTTGTTGTTACCTGATTGATTGTCGTATAAATCTTTCTATGATTTGATTTGTAACAAGTAATTCTATGTTCTCAATCAAAATTTATCATTAGTATCAATATGGTAGTATTTTATTAGTGATTTTCTTCGATGTGCACTTTATTATTTACTAATTGTGTATCCTTTGACCCAACTTTATCAAATAGTCAAGTTGAGTTTAATATTGGAAAAGTTGGAGTCAACAAAAAAATAATTGAATAACGTTAAGGAAATGAATCTTAAAAGTATGTCCATTTGAATGATCATAGGAATATGATTTTTACTTACAAAGCCTTAAAGATTTATGGTTCATCATGTTTAATATTAAATCTAGTGTAGGAAAATACAAATTTAGTAAGAAAAATAAATTCTATGGTCTGGTGAAAGTTCAAAGAGTTGGATTAAAGATATGGTTTTATCAGTTGTGACACTTGTAAAACTTATACTATAGTGCAAAGATAGGAATATATGAAATAGAGACCTTAATAAGTCAAGTCTTTCATCTAAAATAAATCTTGTTCCACATGATACATCAATCTCATTTTTAAGTGATTTATTTTGCATTCATTTTCTTTATTGTCATTTGGCATAATGAAAATATTCGTGCACGCTTACTTTTGCTATAAAATAATGGCCACTTTTCTTTAAAAATATCTCGGTTTTGTTTGAGGTAAAATCAATTAAACCATTGAGATCAAAGTTTAGAGGACGATTTCGATGCGGTTAAGGTATGGAAGTCAAACCCTGGGTGGGCAAAGGCCCTTGGCAGCTGACTCTAGGTCACCAGGCCTCACTGCCGACCCACAAGTCGGCTATGCAGTTTCGAACGACATGACTGATACATATATGTAATGACTAGATCAGAGATAATTTGTTATCCATATTTAATGTGGCGCAAGAATCATGGTGCGATTGTAGAGCGCTTATTAGGTGTAAGATATGTTGGTTAGTTTCTAGTTGTTTGATTGGTTACATTTGTTAAATCAGTTAGTTGTAGAAATCGGTTGTTTAGTAACCTTCATTAATCTATTTATACGGAAGAATGAGAGTGCATTATTGTATTGGGTTTTCATATATTCAATAAACTCATTTTCCTCTCTCCTCAAATACACGGGTTACTTGATAGCGCTCATTTGTGATAACAGTTTTATAACTATTTTATAAGTACTACGACTCAATAGTTATAGAGATATGCCACAACCCCGTCTTCTATTCTCTAAGCACTCTCCCAACTTAATATTGACTTGAGCATTAGAGTAGAGGCAACTTAAAACTACCCCATTAGTTCATCTCATTCTGTTTTGTAGACACCTTTTATTTCTACTAATACAAATTTACTGTTGATCCTCTTTACCAAATTTTGGTATAACAGGAAATATGTACCATCTTGGAAAAACACAATCATATATGTACTAATGTGGAATTTTGTGTACACTTACATTAGTTTTCTTGAGCAATCTGTTCATAAAATTACACAAATGTAAGTATACATCAAGTTTTTGTTATTTCCTTATAAACATAAGCCAATATATTTTGATCAAATATTTAATAATTAATCGTGTTCCTTAACAATTTCTTTCATTTCATATACTTTAATAATAAAATTTTCTGTACAATCAAGTTTCATTTTACGATTTATTTATATGTAAGATTCAATTAGATAATAACATCTTAGAGGACTCTAGGAGAATGAATAAAAAAAATATTTTTAAAAATAGTTCTCTAATAATTTTGATATGCAATTGGAAGCCAACTTGTTAGCTCAAGCATTTATATCTCTTAGTACATGACATTATCTCTAAAAAAGGAATCAGGTACTCTCACCTAATGATTTAAAGAATGAATTCATAGGGACCATGAAGCAACAACTTCACATGGTCTATCAAAAAAAGTATGACATTGACTTAATCTATTAACTTGATGGAAAAATACAAACAACTTTCACTTTCTCATATTTGACTGCCAACCTAATTGGCCCTTCCCTTTTGCAACCAATCAAATCCAATGTGCAATTTGCTCAATTTTTTCAAATTTTTGCTTTTTAATGTTTCTAAAACTTTATAAAGTGAAATATCATGCATGTGAGAGTTTGATTACCAATTTGACTTGTACCCAACAACCATGGACTTTTTTATATTGTAAATAAATGTGTGGTTCATAGTAGCAACATATATTAAAGGGGTTTAGATTCTATTTTAGTCTTCAATCTATTATGTTATTTCTATTTGGTTTTGATTTCTTTCCAATATTATATTTTTGTTTCTAAACTTTACATTAAAAAAAATGGCTAAATTACATATTTAGTCTCTAAACTTTTATGTTTGTGTCTATTAAAGATGTCAGATAACCTTTGAACAAACTTTATGTCTAATAGATCTTTGACATATATATTCAATATTTTTTTCAAATCAACCATTTCTATATTATAAATAAAATTGAATTGTGTGTCTAAATTGGACATTAAACCTTCAATTTTGTGTTCCATTGTTTCGTGAATTTTGAAAAAATATTGAATAGATCAAATATCTGTTAGATATAAAATTAATTACTTGGTGATTTATTAGACTTTTTTTTAAAGTATAGGGACTTTTTAGATAAGAAATTGAAATTTCAAATATTTATTTGACATTCTTTAGAGTTCAAATACCTATTTTTACGAACTTAAAAGCTCAAGAACTAATTTAAATTTAACCTTAAAAAATATTTTAGTCCACGTGTAATTGTTCTAATAAATTATTTAATAAAAACTTGATGTAATCACTTCTTTTGTTTATTAATGAATCATAGACAAGTGTTAAAATTTCTTCTTTTGTAGTAGTTTAGATTTGAGTTCCTAAATAAATTTATGATTGATTCATGAAAAACCTATATGTTAAAAATTTTAAATAGTTTATTGTGCAATTTTTTTTCCTTTTTTGAAAATTTCTTGTGCAAAATTTTGGTATTAAAACAAAAGATTTAAAAGTTGAAGAGACTAAAACTCTCCAAAAGTTAAGGACTAAAATGAAATAAATATGAAAGGTTGGAGACCAAATTATAATTTAAACCTATTTATTATATTAAAATGACAATTTTAGGGAAGCATTACCTTGATTAATTAAAACTATTATAATAGGTTATTATAATAATTGGTAAATTTTTTTAATACATCAACATTTGAGAGTGGGGGATTCGAACTCATTACCTCTTAGCCATAAGTCTTACTTGATGCCAGATGAGATAAGCTCTTGTTAGCTCAGTTGGTAAATTTAACTCAACCTAACTATTATACATTTTAAATATTATTAGACCGCTTATAATATAAAGTTAGTGAAATATCTATGTTATCAATAGAAATGTCATAATTAATTCAATCATTTCTCTATTTCTTTTAAAGAATAATTCATAAAATAATTGATTAACTCAAATAACATATATGACTTAGTGGCGAAATTTAAGGGATGCACGAAATTAATTTTAGACTTTTTTTTTTCTTAGACCAACTAAATGGGAAATTTGAGATTTGAATTTTCAACTTGAAGGGAGGGGTACATGTTAATTATAGTTGAATTATGTTCAATTTGGTTAATTTAAAACTATTTTTAAACATAGTTTTGAGTTCTTTTAGGATCAAAAACACAAATATACTCATATTAGAACTTACATCAATCATGTGCTTAATCAATATACATTTTAATTTTTCCTAAAAAATACATACTTTAATTAACAGTAGCTATAACTACTGCAATTGTCCCTCTAAGTTACTACCATTTCAAAAGTTGATAGTTCAATGTTCACGTTAAAATAAAAATATATTGGTTACCATAGTTAAAGTTAATGAATGATTAACAAGTTTTTTAGTTTGCTAATTTGAGACTAACTTGATGGTTAAGCCACATTAACATTATCCCATTTAATAATAATATAATAATAATAATTATTATTATTATTATTATTATTATAAAATGTTACATCTACCCATATATTGTAAAAAATATATGTATTATACATAATATTTTTGAAAAAAACACATTACATTTATGTAAATGAACCCATTCCCCCTTTTTTACATTGTCCATTGAAAGATTCTTTTGGGGATTAATGAATTGATTACAAAACTCCAAAATGAATTATTACATCTTTTTTTGTTATTTTTTTAAAAATATGATAGGAGAGAGATTCAAACCCAAGACTTTTTAAGAAGGTGTAGTAATATTTTTATAAATATAAACAACCACATTTTTTGCATTTGAAAACTTATATTAAAGCTCGAAGTTGTATTTTGCTCAAGCCATTATGTCATGGCCGTAGCTTTGCATAGAAAATTAAAAAAGGAAAATAAAATCACCCATAAACTTGTCAAGTTGTATCAATTTTCACTTTAAACTTTCAATTTCATCAAATTATATTACTCTTCAAACTTAGATAAGTGTGACAATCATTATCTTTTAAAAAGTGTTGCAATTTAACTATTCAACGAGTTTTTGTCTGAAAATTTGTTAAGGAAAAAAAAAATCTCATATGCATTTAATAAATTATAAAACATATGTATAGAATAAAACCGATAAGATTTTTTTTGAAACTTGTGAATTTTAATAAAAATATTCAATAGTTAATTTATACATTAATCAAATTTAAATTTGTGTCAAACTTGATATTATATATTAAAATTAGCGAGTCTATGCGAAGATTTTTACCCAACTTTTTGTTAAATTAGAGGGTGAATTACCTGAAATTTAACGAAGGTAAAAATTATCATGTAAACCCGACAAATTTAAGGGTAAAAATCGAATTTATTCCCTCAAAAAAAAAAAAGAGCAGAGAGAGAAGAGAGTAAAATGGGTGAATATTGATATTCATACCAGAAAAGCAAATGTTATAGATAAATACACTACATACCAGTTGAGGAAGTTGATAATACATACAATATTAAAAAAACAGCTTTTCTTGAACAATGGAATTCTTCTCAATAATGATCTCTCTACATATAAATCTATAAAACCAAAACAAATCTCTCTGTACACTATAAATCAAATGAAGATCGATCCCCACCATGGAATCCGATGATCATCTTCTACAAAAGGAAATTAAGTAAAAAAAAAAAGATCGAAAATGAGTGATGAATCTATTAGATTATGTGGGATTGCATCTCAAAATTAATTGGTCATGAGAGGAGTACCGCATATATCATGTATATTGTGAGGTTTCTCTCCACTTTTTTAATGTGCGATACTCAACAGAATCTCCATGGTCATGGGGACGGCCAGGTCTGAAAGCCAATATCGTTGTGTTTTCTGGAAGGGGTTGAAGAAGGGATTGGAATGAATCTTTTGGGGAAGAAGCCATAGAAATGGGGTGGTTTTGTTGCAGTTGACGCGTTGCAATAATGGGGGAAAGAAAGTAGAGAAATGAAGAAGAACACAAATAGAAACAGAAGGAGAAGAGAGAGATTTTCAGGCCTTCTAAAATGAATAACCATTTTTATGGAGGTGCGAAAGAGAAAGTTTTGAAGCAAAAGCCAAATTAATACACAAAAGAGAAAGAGAGAGAGTTGACAATCTGTCTAAAGTAAAGGATGCTACTAATTGATTGATAGACGAAAATAAGAAAGGTATTGAGAGTAGAATTAGGGAAGACCAATCCATTTTTACCCAACCTCTATCCATTTTTTATCTTTTGTATTTTTTTGTTTTTTATGTATTGATGTATGTTTTAGGACATGTTTGAGAATGATTTTAGTGTAATTGATTTGTCTATAATTGATTTATTAAAAGTGATTTCCATATAATCATTTTCATGTTTGGTTCTACACTTTTAATAGTGATTTTCATATAATCAAGTGATTTTTAAAACACATATTTGGGAAACAACTTTAATATAAAGTTTTTTAAACTAAGTGATTTGATTATAATTAATTTGTTTAAAAAGTATTTATTATAAATTATTCTAATATTTAGAGGGATAAAAATTAGAAATATGGAGAGATAAAAATTTTAAAGGAAGAGACAAAAAAAATTCAGAGAGAGAATTTTAATAAAGAGTAAAATTCAAAGATAGGGAGATAAACAAAAAAAAAAATGGGCAGGATGATCAAAATTTTAGGAATAAAAACTAAAACAAGGGGAAAAAAATTAAGAGTTAGGGACAAGTAGAAAAAGATAAAAAAAATATTAGAGAAAAAAATTTAAAAAGATACAAAAATTATAGGGATGAACAAAAAAATTAGAAATAAATTTTTTTTAAAGAGAGTTAAAACTATTAGAGAAAGGAAAGTACAAAATATGAATTAAAAAAAAAGATAATAAAGTAGATACATATTATAAAAACTTTAGAGAGAGAAAATTGTCATTTTATAAACAATGACGGATGAACTTAATTAGACGGTTTTGAGAAAATTCACTTTTTTATGGAAATTTATGAATTTTGACAAAAGATGACGATTTTTACCCGTCATTAAAAGTATACTATTTCTAAAAATAAAATAATAGTCATTTTAAATTACAATTACGTGACAAAAATCACTTGAAAATCACCTCTCAAGTAATTGAAAGAGAATCACTTCAAATGATTTTGGATTCTTCACTTGTTTAATATTGCCAAACATCACACTTTTGGTAAGAAAGTGATTTTAGACATGTCAAAAATGATTTTGGTCACTCCAAAAACACTTTAAAACATGCCCTTAACCTACGTTGAAGGATGTTTGAGGGTCAAAAATTATGTTATATAAATATAATAAAATAATTTATTATTTGGGTCAAAGGTCTAAATCCATATACACACCATACATCAAGTCGAATTAAAAAGAATGATTAATAATAATAAGTATGTGTATCAAAGACTTTCTAATTAAGTTCAATAGCCCTAATAAATGTTTAACATATTAAAGAGTTTTATACATTAATTAAGTTTTTTTAGATATAAAATTGAATTTTGTGTCTAATAATACTTTTTAAAAAATTTATAGTCTCCCAGCATAAAAAAAAATACATGAAAAAAAAAAAGAAAACAAAGAAACTTCTCTTCAGAATTCGAACACAGGTATGCGCCCACGAGTTGTCTAAGGGTATTACTGAGAAAGATTGCATTTTGGGGAATGTTGGTGAACTATTTATATAATATAAATAGCGTATATCCTTTGGTATTAATTATATTAACTGTAGAAACAGTCGAAAACTTTGGAGAGCCATGGCATTTCTAGTCTCCAAAAGAGATCCTTCCATGCATATGATATTTGGATGTTTAAAAAAAAAAATCAATTTAGTCTTTATTATTTAAAATATTTTAATTGAGTCATATTTATTTAATATTTTCTAATATACCATTTTTTCTATTAGTGAATATTAAAATTGATTGATAATAAGTTGAATGATATAATTTACTAACATGAAACTCTACAACATGCCAAAATTTTTCTAAAATGTTAGAAGTTTAAATCTCTCCTACTTTGTTGAACTCAAAGGAAAATAATTGTAAAAAATTTTGTGGAGAATTTAGGTATTTCAAAAGAGAAAAACATGAAAGATTTGCTAAATTTTTAGAAATTTGAAGGAACTATAGTTTTACCTCTTTTTTGTACGATTTTGGCAATATATTAAAAGTGAAATTGTTGCACATTGAAAAGATGTAAGGAAGTGATGGGCTTCTGACACTTATAAAAGAAGCATATGACTTTGGTTTCAAAGCATTCCAATTAGAAACTGATGGTGAACTTGTCGAGGGTTCAATCAAATACGATTTATATTTACCGATCTAAAATTAAATACTTGTAGTTCTTAATAGTGGACCAAGTCGAACCACAAGAAGTAATGAATTTCAACTTTCCAATATCAATTTCAAAATAAAACAAGAAAAGAGAGGGTTTGTGTGTTTGGTTGAATTTAAATAAAAAACAGAAATTTAAATAAAGAGAGAGAGAATTTATGAGATATCAAATCTTACCAAATTTTAGTTCATAGGCACTATTATCCCAATTGTAATATAGATCTCAGACATTCATAAATAGATTTTAACTAAATTGACAATTAACTTGGTCGGCTTAGTGGTCGCCCTAAAAAGCAATTTCCCTAAGTTCATTAACTTTACATGGCCAACATAAGTTAACCTCAATTATCTTAATTATCTAGTATTTCCGTAACTAAACAACTAAGACAAAGACATTAAGCAATGTGGAAGACCAAGACACCTTAATTAGATAAATCCAATTAATATGCTTCTTAAATTTCCTAGAGTCTAACATGTCAGCTATGAATTCAAGGTTCCCTAAAGAATCACACATAGTTATAACTCTAGTGTTACACAATTTATGTCATGATTGAGGTGTCAATTCAATCACGAATAACAGTAGACATGCATAAACAATTGAGGCATCAATTCAATCAAAGATGCATAGTCATAAGATTAAAGCAGAGAATTCAAGAATTAAATCCAATAGAGTTAAGAATTACAAACTAATCTCACTACATTACAATTAGTTTTGACCGATCTAGGAACCAGAAGAGAAGGTTTAGTCGAGCATAGTCACAAACACTTCAATGGCCTTCATGGTCTACATCGATACAACCCAAAAATTATAAAAACTATAAAAGAAACTATCCTAAACACTAAACTAAAGCTAATTTCGAAAGTGAGAAAAGTTCATACCTCATGCTCTTTAAAAATCTAGGGAAAAGTTTGTATTTATAATCGATGGGAGCGTCCAGGCGCTCCCCCATCTACTTAAGGAACAAATCTAAGAAAATATGGGTGGCATCTCAATGCTTGGAACAACGTCTCAACACTTGCAACGTTGAGCAAAGCCTCCCCGCAGCGTTGAGCGAGCCTTCATCGATTAATATGCGCCAGTGTCGAGACGCTCTGTGTACGGGTCTTCTTTCTTGAGAGTGAATAACATCTAGACGTTTCTTTGGCGTCTAGACGCTTTGCAAGCAGTCTCTTTGGCTTGTCTAGCTCTTCTCTCCTAATTTGATGCATTTCTTGGCTCAATTTCGTCTTTTTAGCCTTCTATCTTTCCTAAGTCTCCAGAATTGCCTCAAGATAAAAAATCTTCTATAAAATAAACAATTAAGCACGTGAATGTAGCAAAATACCCCCAACTTAAATCTTTGTTAGTCCTCTAGTAAAACCTAGAATGTACAACTTTGCAAACCATAATTCAATCTTCAATGGCATGTAAAAACTAAATAGATAGCATTCCAGAAAAGTAATAAATATTCATCGCCCACTAGTGAGTAAGTTACTTGCCAACTAAACATCCTTGGCCTTCCCCGAGTGAGTATGTCCGTTTTAACCTATCAGTCAGGATGCCTACTAACTCGGGGAAAGTTTACAAGGACAATTAGTTACCTTCCCTTACACTTTCCTAGCAACTAACAAACAAGCACAGGACAATCAGTAAGCAGTGGAATGCTTAGATTTCAGCAAATAGTCTTGCAGGCCTTTATTTGATCGACTCAAACAATATAAAGCAAACAAGTAGTCTCTCCAATCGCCTATACCTTCGCTCCAACTTATCTACACTTTGTGATGAAGATAGCTGACTACAAGCATAGCCCACCTTCAAGATAACAACATACTAATTTCCTACCTAGATTTTTCATGCAAAGGAAATTGTGGGTGTCACGACCACCCCTAGTTACTCAACCTATTAAAGAAAGAGGAGTACCCCAATTATGTTATAAATGATATAAATATATTTTCTTATAATTAATTAGTTTTTTTCTTCTTTTTTTTTTTTTATAACAAAAGGCTCTAGTCTTTTCATATTCTAAGCATTTTTTTTTACTTCTCACTATGTTCACATACTTGCAATTCAGTTGAAGCCTATCGAGGTGACACTAAACATCTAGTTCCTGTAAGACTGGGCTAGTTTTCAGATCATAAAAGAAAGGTTAAAATGTGCTCAGAGAGTTCGAATAAGACTAGAAGTCCATTGTCAACCAACTATACTAATCATAGGGTGACATGCTTGTCTTTAATTCAAAACTACTATTTAGCTTAAACATACATATCACAAGACATCCTAATCATGCAATTATTGTACTTTATCATGAAAAGCTTAAATATAAATATAGATAAATATCCAAGAACTCAGATGCTCAGATATCTGTCAAATGTATCAGATGTCTCTAACATTCCATGAACTTAGATGCTTCAGATGCAGATCACTTTGGAAGTTGTTTTTAAAAAATCAGATATACTACTAATCAATCATTTTTAAAAATTAGATATACTACCAAACAGGGCCAATAAATTAAGTATTAATTTATAAACATCTCATCCCAACTTAAAATTTTATATTGTCCTCAATGTATTAAAAATAGGAAGAAGTAAATACATAAAAAGAGGAAAATGTAAATAAAAAACTAAAGAGATAAAGGGGAAAAGGACTGCCCTAAAGTACAAAAAAAAAAAAATCACTCCTCGTCTAAGGAGTTGTAGGGTTGAATCAGAGGTGGAAGCAGAATTGTAGACGAAGTTGTGTCACACCCTGTTGGTAACACTAAGATCTTATGAACGAAATCTCACCACCTCACCTCTAGATGTCCGAACCCACTCCGCTCTAGGGTGACATAGAGTCTGAATCACATGTGTGTAATCAATCTGCCCAGTTGCATAGGCAGAGTAATCGTCACGATCATAGGAACGCAACTGGTAGTAGGTGTTCAGCGTGGCAATGTTGAAGTCCACAATCTTCCTCCTGACAAAGGAATGGGAGTCGTCGTCTCGGATGTTGGTGTCCAGCGTGGCAATGTTGAAGTCCACTCTAACGTTAGGATGCTGAATCAAGATGTTTCACCCTCGCGCCAAGATGACCTCATAAAGTTGGTGATGGTGGGTGTCATCTGGTACTATCCCTCTCTCGAGGACAATAGAGCGCACCACAATCTGACGTTGGTACCAGTCTGTTGCCTCTTGATCTATGAATTGGTTTGGGTCGAATCCAGACCCAGAAGAAGATGCCCCACGTGATCATTTGGAGCCATAAGAATAGTCATGAAATAAAACAAGCATCAAATCAAGTAAAAAGAGAACAAACCAATCAAGTAAGAAGTGGACCCTACACAATATGAGTCATAACCTCCAACTTAGCATGAAAACACTGTCTCCATAAATTAGAATTATGTGTATGAAACTATTGTACTGGAATGGGCTAAGGGAAACATGGGTAGAAAAGCATAAAGTGCAAAAGGACAAACTTAGAGAGAATATAAAACGGGGTCCACATGTTCCTTTACCATACAAGTTCAAATATGTAGTACTAAGGATAAATCAATGGCATTTAAGTAGATTCATATATCATGCATGCCTAAGGTGGTACCCAAGACGTAAGGATAAATTTTCAGCCCAACAAATGTAATATTTAAGCATGAACGTGCCCTAGTAAATTTCAACACAAATGCTAAAATGTGTTAAATCCAGTGTTCCTAAATGAGTACAACATTTTGATATAACAATGGTAGATGCAAGAGCATTAGTAAAATTAAAGGGCCAAAATGTCAATCATATCTAGCAGAAATTTCAAATAAGCCCAAAACGGCTATGATATTCAAACATTGCAAAAAGTGGCACAAAAAGGTTCCAAAAATGTAGAAAATGCAATTGTAGCCAAATCCAAAAAGAACATTTGAGATCTCACAAAGATTATGCCCAAAATGTCTATAATAGAAAAAAATATCTCCAATGGGTCCCAAACAACACAAATAGGTCCCGAAAGTTATGCTCTAAGTAAAAAATTACATAACCATACCAAATCAAGTATTTAAACAACAATGTACCAACTAAATCTTTGCTAAATAGTGATTTTTCTTCAAGAAATATTGCATATAATCACAGTATTTGAGCAAGTAAAGACTCAACAATGACAAGATTAAACCAAAACTCATTCATTCAAGCATAAGAAACTCATAGATCCAATCGTTGTAAGTGTAAACAAAATACAAAGGGATAAGAAATTACCTTGGAATCTTTGATGAAGAAGAAAAATTGAAGTTGGAGGTAGAGATGTTTACAGGACAGGGCGGGGTCGCGGATTTGCAATAAAATAGACAAAAGTAACCAAGTTTAGGTATAAATAATCCTCATATATGAGAACTATCAACAGGGTTACTTTAGAGAAATCATTGATTTGTGTTAATGTAATCTTTGAAGGAGGAATTGTTGCAGCATATGGACCAAAGTGATGAAGAGCTAAAAGGAATGTTGTAGCATTTGTTTCAAAGGGAAAGAAAACACCAATAGTTGGAGCATTTGTAAGGTCCCCACAATGTTCCAATTATTGGAGCAAAGAATAGCAAGGAATGTTGAAGCACTGGCTATGTCTTAAGCAACCAGTTGGAAAGTGTAAGCAATAGGAGCACGTGGAAGCCACATTAATTAATGAACCTGTCAGCTAACCCTAGTTGGACCAATTGGAGGTTGCCACGGAAAATGTTCTTGCCACTAAAGCCTTGATTCTAATTTTGGGAGGATGTATTTAAGTCCCTTTTTTCAATTTTGAGAGGGAGTTAGTTAGTGAGGGCTTTTTCAAGATAAGATTAGCTTTTGGGTACTGTAGAGAAAATAAGATGAGAAGAAGGAGAAGTTGCTGATTGAGGAGGAAGCATCTTGGAAAAGAAGATTCCTCTCAATCATTGGGAGTTGCGGACTTGTCTTTGTTGGGTTTTATGCCCTAAAACTCGTAGTTTGTAATTCTGTTGTGCTCAAATTCATTCAATAAAGTATTATTGTCATTGTTCATTCAATCGTTTTTGAATTTCATGTAGTTTGCATTAAAACAACCCTAAACCCAATAAACTAATATCCTAGGTTGTATTGTGTCTCTTGAACTGTATGTATGGGCATACGAGAATCAAGGTTCAAGAAACAGTTTAAAGGGTCGATAGTATAGGAATGGGGTTGGGTACCTTATCCTGGTGACACTATGAATACGCCCCATTTTGTATTTGATATAACACAGTGATCCAACGCGTTTGATAGGTGACATGCGAGTGGGGGTATCCTATGTGATGAGTTCACATAAGATCGGACCGCGAAATAGTAACCAATAGATGTAACGTCGTTTACTAATTAGGTTTCTATATCAATAGGATAACCTAGACAACTTGATCTTAATCCTGAACAGGTTACAAACTCCTGTTTGTGAGGGATTGTCCTTTGACTAGTATGTGTGAGAGTGGCGTAAGATGTCGACTAAATAAGCCTACCTTCTTGGGGACAAAACCACGTGGGCAGCTGGGGACTTAACCTAGCAAGATGGAATTCCCTCATTCTCAAACTTAAGGTAAGTAGATGGGTGTTCCTTAAGTAGTGTCTCTGGGACTTGAACAAATGGCCCTACCCTCTCACTGGCTCGAGAGAGATTTCTGGTTGAACCATAAACAAGTTGTTCATTAGAGGAGCATTAGTATTTAAGGCCATAAATGTAATCCAGAGGTAAAACGGTAATTTGACCCAGTTGATGTGACGGACACTCGTGAAAGATCAATTTGTTGTTATTGATCTTTATCCATGAACACGGAAAAATATCTACAGTGAGAAGAGTACAACTACAAGTCTTTAGTGGAGTGTATCCGCAGTTAACGAATGTTGATTAAGCGGTTAATGAGATTAGTCAATTATTCTTGTGTCGTTGGAACTTCTTATTTGTAGGCCCATTAGGTCCACTTCCTAACTCCTAAAGGGTTCTAAAATTGCTAGATCTTAATTAAAATTTGAAATATTCATATTCAATTTGGGAATGAATTCAATCTATGGAGATATACTATAATATAAAGTTTTATGTTGATTAAAACTTTATAATATAAATTTAATTTTGGATATGATCAAAATTAATTTATGAGAGAATTAAATATTTGAAAGAGTTCAGATATTGTTATAATGTGAATAGGATTCATATTAAACTATAGATTAAATTTTAATGCACATAAGATGTACATTGAAGCTATAGGTTAAAGGGAGGATGATTAAATATGATTTAATCATGATAACCAAAATTAAATATGTTATATTTAATTTATGAATTAATTAATTAGAGAATTAATTAATTTGTGAGTTTATTAAGTTAATTAAATTTTATTTAATTAAATTAATTAAAACTATAGGTTATATGAGATCTGCATTTAATATGATTTAAATGAAAATTAATTTAATTAAATGGTTAATTTAATTAATTAATTAATTAATATTATTTTATTTATTAATGAGGAACGTGCGTAAGCACGTTCCTCCAATCTCTCCCTCTCTCCCTCAACGCCCTTCTTCCTCTATGATAAAAATAGAGGAAGTTGAAGGGAGAAAATGATAGTTTTCAATCGAAATCTCTCTCTTTGTAACTTTACCCAAAAACAGAATCGAGAAAGGTTTCTCACAAAACCTCAATCCTAGAAACTCAGAGATTAGAAGGTTTTCCTATTGGTTGTGTCTACTGTAATTTTCCAAAAGGAAGTTTTTTTTTTTTTGGAATTGGGAGTTCTGTTCGTGCTTCAAAGTAAGGTGTCTGCTACAACAAGATTTTTCAGAAGCCAAAAAGGTAAAACTCCTACACCTTTTTAGTCTAAGAAAGTGTTTCTGTAAGTTTCTATGTGGTTTTAAATTGCTTATCTTATTTTTGCCAATGTACTGGTTTTCCTATTTTTCAAATGAAAAACGAGTTCACGATTTAATTGCGCTTCCGTTGTTCAATTGGAATTTCGATTCCATCAGTCTTATCTTTAATTCTGTGTTGTTATTTCAATTCTTTTGTTGTTTTAATTTTTCATTCAAAAACTCTTTGTCTCTCATTTAGACCTTGTAATGCTTTTTCAGTTTAATCCAAGTTTCATTTATCGTTTGTGTTTCTTTGCCATGAACTAAAAGTAGTTTCGGGTAACAATTAGGGAAGTTATTGTGGATTTGAGCTGAATGATATAGCATGGTCTGCATTATCCTCACTTATAAGCTTTGTGAGCTTAATTTAACTAGAATTTGTCTGGCCAACCAATCTCAGTTGTGTTTATTCTGAATTTGGGAAGAGGAAGGATAAATTGATTTCATTCATTAGCATTAGTTCTGATTAAGGGCAAACTCCAAAGTAATTGAGGATACTAGGGATAATAGCTCACCTAATGAATGCAAGGAGAGATACATGGGAGAGGTAATGTAATGGAAATTAGTTGCCTCTATTTAGGATCTCCGGGAAGAGTCTGTGATGAACTTGCATTAAGTGCTAAAGCAAGACCTATTGATAATTCTCATTTATGAGAATTATTTAGCCTTTAAGCTTAGTTATACTTGTATGTTTTCTTCATTTTTTTAGGTAAAAGTGGATAAAGTGGAGTCAATTGCATATAATTAAGGAAGACACAAAAATTCTTGAAGAATGAGAGAAAATAAGCAAACATGAAAGCAAAATCTCATATATTTTAGTTTTGAATGCATAATGTAAATGGAACGCAATGGTGCTACGCAATTGCATAGCGCGCAACTGTTACGCAATTGCGTAGGACACAGATCTGGAAAATGCAGAAAATCACAAGAAATTTAAGAATTCCATGATTTTGGGGAATTTTATTCCAATTTTCTCCACAAATTTAGCAAGATAAGTTGACCCACCGTGATGTAAACCCTAGCATGTAAACCCTATATATTTTGGAGGAGGGAGCCGTCAAAGAAGAGCTCGTCTTCGGGGGAGATTCCACTTTTTTCAGTTTTGGGTTTTTATTCAGTTCTATAATTTTTTTCTCTTCTTAGTTTTGTTGTAACTCATTCTACTTCTCAACTCGTTTCTCTTCTTCAATCTTATCTCAACGAAAGTTGTTGGTGGAGTTGAACTAAGAGCTCGGTTTAGAAGTTTTATTTTCGATTTCTGTCTTTTTTTCGTTTTATTACAGAGTTTAGTTTCTGTTGTAGTGGTTTTATTTCAGAGTTTAGTTTCTTCGATTTTCATTCTTGTATTCCCGTCAGTTTGATTTTCTTTCTTACAGAAATACTTTTTGTTGCGATTAATAGAAGCTTAATGTTTTTTTTTCATTTACAAAGTATTCTCCCATTGAATCTGAGTTTTCTATACTAGTTTCTTTTATAGTTTTACATTTAGCAAGCTGAAATTGCTCCCTCGGTTTTTACTAAATCGTGGTAGATCGAGGGATAAGTTTAGGATTTATGTTTTCAGTTGTACGTTTAAGATGTCATTAGTTGTTTTATCCATAAGAAGCTAACTTTCCTTAAGGATTCAAGATGCAATCAACTCCAAAACAAGAACAATTCAACTAACCTCTAATGGAGTTTACTTTTGGTGAGCTTAATGTGGGTAGCCTTAGTCGGCCATCCAGAGTTACCTATCAAGCTTTAGCTTGGTACTGAAAGGGTTGAGCTAAAGCAGATTTCCCAAAAGTAATGGAGTAAAAGGGCTTAGACATAAGACCTGAACTTTGACTCTAGGCATAGGGCAAGACTCCAAAACCTTAGAGTTGTATGCACAAACATCTGGGATAGATTAACCATAGACATATAGGATTAATCACTCAGTCTCCTAAAAATACTTCAAAGAAGGTCGAATAGAAGTAGAACTCGGTTTACATCATTGGAAGGTTAGTTCGAATCATAATGTACTTGCAGAAACATTACCTTTGTTGCACCACGCAATTGCGCTGCAGTGGTAGCGTGACACAATTGCGCTGCAATACTACACAACAGTGATGTATTAATTTAAGTGTGAATGAGATTCATATTTAAAAACTATAGGTTAAAATTTAATGTGCATTAGATGTGCATTAAAACTATAGGTTAAGGGGTAAAAATGATTAAATGAGATTTAATCATAATTAATTATATGGTATTTAATTAAATATGATTTAATTAAAATAAATATTAATATAATTAATTTGATTAATTTGATTAATTATATTAAATATTAATTAATTGGGAACGTGTCACAATGACACGTTTCCATCACTCCCCAATCCCCTCTCGATAGGGAGTGGGGAGTTACCCTTCTTTTTGTGCTTCTTCTCCTGGTGAGAGGAAGTGATTGATCGATGACAATTGATGCAATTGAGGAATTGCGTAATTATCTCTCTCGCAAAATTTCTTCTCTTCTTCCAACTGTTGGATTCCTTCCACCAAGGAATTGATCTAAGTGGAACTCAGAGGATAAAAGGTTTATCCTGTTGGTAGTGTCCTGCTTGGAAAATACAGAGGAGTTTTCTTAGTTGTTGTGTTGTTGTGCAAAAGGAGCAAGGAGGAGTTGTTGAGAAACTTCAAAGGTAATTTCGAATTCCTTTAGTTTAGTTATTTTACAGAACATGATTGCATGTTTAGTTCCATGTCTAATTAGATTAGTAATTCAAATGTTTGTCTCTGTATTTTACCAATGTACTGGTATTTCTAGTAAACAAAAACAAACAAGCAATTACGATTTTAATCACGTTTTCGCTGCTCAAGGGGATCTGATCCCCATCAATTGGTATCAAAGCAATGCTTATTTTGTTTTGGTTGAAACAAATTTGCATTGGGTAACTGGGAATTGCATTTGGTTTGCTGTAAAACTGTTTAGGAAAATTTTGACCTTAGTTTCATTTTTTTGATTTGATCAAATTAAGTGTAAAGACCCCTGCGTTTTGGACAATTAACTACATTATCGAGTCTGTAATAGTGTTATGAGTCGTTCGAGACAAATTTCATGCATTTCGGTTGAGATTCGAGGGAGAAAAGGTCATTTGAAGCTACTATTTTTCGAAGAAATTGGTTGCTGCAGAAGCAACAACGTTGCAACGCTACCAACAGCGTTGCAACGTCGTTCATCAGCGTTGCAATGCTGAGAAACGATGTCGCAACACCGAAGCCTCTATCGATCACGGAGTGCGAGGGGTCAGCGATGTTGTTGCAACCCGATGCCCGGCGCGCGCGAGATGGCGGCGTTACGTTGCACGTGGCGAGAAGCGTTAACGCCGTGACGACGACAACTGAAAAGAGCGGCCGGTTCGAAGCGATTCGGATCGATCTTGGTCCGATTCGAGCGGTCTGAGCCCGGTTCAAGAAGTTTTGGATCGGTTTTGTAATAAAATTAATGTAATTTTATTAATTTTGCACTTTAAGGGCCAAATTTTTTCGATTTTACGGCTATTTTCTTTATGAATGTCATTTAGAATATTTTCCACCTTAGGATAAGCATATTCATGCATTTTTTTATTTCTATAAGTGTTATATAAATATGGTAGAAATACATGATTTAATTTATTTTTCATGAGTAATTAATTATAATTGTTATAATTAGATTATATGGAAAATAAAGAGCATGGAGCATGAAATTACTTAGTTTAAAATAATTAAGTAATTTGGTTTATTCAATTAGTTGAATGTCTTTTATAATTCCAATTGGAAATCGTTTGTTGGTTTTATAATATAGTTCCTTTTCATAGGTTAATTATTAAAATTTATAAAAATTATAAATAAATGGGTTTTAGAAACCATTGTTGGGATTTGTGCTCTAAATTTATGTAATTTTGATCAAATAAATAAAGAGATATTTATTTTGATAAAATTATATTCTTGCTTTATAAATCCAATAAACTAAGCTTCAAGGTTATAATGTATCTTGGACATCAGTGTAGTAGACACTATTTGGATTGTGTTCAAGAATATAACCTAAATGGTCATGGTATAAGAATAAGGTTGGAAACCTTATTATGGTAACACCATGGATGCGACCAACTTTGTAATTAATACAAATGAGGTAATCCAACTCATTCATGTGGTTGACATGCGAGTGGGGGCATCCTATATGAAAAGTTCATACAAGACCAGACTGCAAATTATTAGTCTAACCAGTATAACAAGACTTATAATTTATAGATGGTCATTAGTGACTCGACCTGAATCCTGAGTAAGTTAAGAACTCTTGCTTATAGGGGTTTGTCCTTAGACTAGTATGGGTGAGAGTGGTCTGTAGCCGACTCAATAAGCCTACCTTCTCAGGGACAGAACCTCGTAGGTAGCTGGGGACTTAACTATACGAGATGAAATTCACTCATTTCTACACTTAGGAATTAGATAGGTTGTTCCCTAGAAGCCCGACTCGGTCTTGAACAAGCGGGGCCCCGCCCCTCACGAACTTATTAAGAGGGTGCGAGTCATGGTAGGACCTTAGACTTGTTGTTCATTAGAGGATCAGTGGTGCTTAAGGAACAAAGAGGTAATCACAGGGGTAAAACGGTAATTTGACCCAACTGTGATTACGAACAACCTGTGAAGGGTCGACTCATGGGTAATGATTATATCAATGGACAAAATATAATCTACAGTGAGGAGAGTGCAGCTACAAGTCTATAGTGAAGTGACTTGTAGTTAATGAATATTGATTAACTGGATCAAAGAGTTTGATCAGTTAATCTCACATCATTGGAGATCATGAACTGTAGGTTCATTAGGTATCTCCGTTGGCTCAACATGGTAATATTGAGGGTATAAAGTTAGGAATGAAATTGAAGTGCTCAATTTCACATATAAGGTGTTATATCAATTATATGTGATATAATTGATATAATATATGGTTTTAAAGTGAATTATATTCATATATAAACTATATATTAATGAGAGAAGAATAAAGGAGGGATAGGATGGTAATTTCCATCCTATTTCCCTATAAATGGTTGCATGAGATGCAATTGTAAGAACAAGAAAAATCTTGGAAAACCCTAGATTATCAAGTATCTTTGTCTTGTTGGAAAGGTTCCACAAAACAAAACACAACATCTCTCCCAACGATCTCACCTCATCCTAAAGGAACCCACCTTCCTCCCTCACCTAGAGAACAAGGGAGAAGATCCGGTGGTAGTATCCGTGATCGTTCGGGTTCGAGTTGCTGTGATCGTGATCGTGGGAGAAGGAACACTTGAAGAAAGAGTTCTTCAAAGGTATAATTTCTTGTTGTGCATCTTGTTAGTAGCATGCTTAATCTTGTTAGATTTGTTCTTGATTGTAATCCATGTAACAAAATTAAGAACACGCGATTCACAATTGCGTCCGCTGCGGGATTCGATCCCTTCAACCATAACCTATAACAAAGAATTGTATGCAAACATAGGAACTTGGGTTAAATTAAATTAGTTTTAAATTGTTTAAAATTAATTTAGACCTAAGTTTAATTTCTAATAGGATTAGAAGTTAGTCTGACATAGTATTTTAAATAGTTTAAAATATAGTTGGACAATAGGACATTGGTTATAAGGGAACTCTACCGGTGATGTTCTGTCTAATGTTGGGGGTACTTAAGCTGACGGTTAACGGAACACCTTCTACCTGGGAATTGACCTAGAACTTGAGTTGAATTAACCATAGTCATGTGTTATATCTAGGTAATTAAAATGTTTATTCACCTACACATAAGGTTAAAAGACCTAGTTATAATAGTTATAATAGACATAGACTTAGATAGATTTTATTAGCCAGAATCCGACTAAGTTAAACCTATACCCTAACCTTAGGAGCTTCAGTGGGAGAAAACAAGGTATTCGCATTGAGTTTACTCTCACGTCCTCAACAATCATGTGACACCCGAGGAACAGGGGTACATGAATGAACCGAGCCCACATCTAAATGAGAGGGATCCTGAGGATATGAAAGTATGGTGCCCGAGGAAAGAGGTACATGCGAGTAACCATGAGGATATGAAAGTATAGTTGAGAAAGGCTTAAAAGAACTTATAGCTACTACCTATACCAACAAGGTGCATTTTCCTTTTCGGTGCTCAATCTTAGGAACTCCACAGTTAAGCGTGCTTGGCTTGGAACAATCCTATGTTGGGTGACCTCCTGAAAATTTTCCTAGGGAACATGTGAGTGAGGAACAAAGCATGCTGAAAGGACTCCGTGTTGATTTGTGGGGATAGTGTCTTCAATCTTACAAGAAGTCATGGATGATATAGTGATGCAGCCAGGTCCCAGGAGATCCTGGGCCTAGGGCATTACAATTCACACCGTGAGTTCCATGTTCGGCTACGTGGCGTCAATAGAGCGTCCTCCTACGGTAAGTGTTTGCATGGTTCAATACCAAGATGAACGAGGGAAGTATCAATAGTAAATGGGAGCAAGACGCGTGTCAATGTATCCTACGGTCTCCTCCATTAGGTCGCACCGTGAGATTTCTATAGTCCACCTGCTAGGTTGTTCTGGAACGACTAATCCCTACGGAGGGTCTGACTATAGGGGTCAGAACACCGCGAACTCCAAAAATGGGTAGGGTCTCTTAGGTAATTTGTCAACAGTTGTCTTTCTTAATAGTAGCCTGTTGGCTCGGATCTATTGGATCTGAAAATGGTAGGGTCACATTTTGAATACGATTCTAGTTGTTGATGACTTACAGTTTGTACTGACTAGGGAATGTCCTCAGGTCCCTGCTCGAAACGCTCCTCAAGCTGTTAAGGATGCATATGATCGTTGGACCAAGGCCAATGACAAGGTCAAGATCTACATTATGGCTAGTGTTTCTGAAGTTCTGGCCAAAAAGCACGAGAGCATGGTCTCAGATCGTGAGATCATGAGTTCGTTGCAGAATATGTTTGGACAACCGTCTGGACAGCTTCGACACGAATCCCTCAAGAACGTTTATAACTGTCACACCCCCTCCCGAACTACTCACTACTTAGCCCAGAAGGCGACATGAAGCCAACAGACATCGTTACCTCCTAACAATACCTACTGACCCTGTTTACCTACATAAACACACTGTACTTGCATACCAAATACTTTAAACACCACATAACAGAACTCAAGAGATTATCAAACATATGCAAGGAACAATTCTATTTACTGTTCACTCGAAAACAAAATCGATAGGGAGCACCACAACCAAAAGCTTACACACCCTGAATTATACAATCGTAACCTCTAGAATGCACACGAGACTAGCTATACAATCCCTCTCTAGAAGTATCGACAAAATACACATGCACATTCTATACAACTCCACCTATGTACAAAATATCAGACTCTTGGAGCTTTCAGCAGATTATGGCAGAATGTCAGGCACCGGGAGCTTGATCTCTACCTGAAAAGTTTGAAACACTGGAAGAATAAACTATGAAGCTCAGTGAGTGACTGAGTTTAAAATCTAAAAACTCGTAAAACATATCACATGACAACGTATGAGCATTTACATATGTAATCAAGCGTTTAAAAGCAAACGTGTAATCATAATAGTTTTTCAGAAATCCAGCAAGTATTTCATTAAAAACTCGTAAGACATATCGATAATATTAAACATTTAAAACATATGGAAATCTATGTTGTTTAGGGCACACCCAGTACACCAAACGTTTACTCTACGATGTAGTAGGGTCGCGCAGCACTCGCATCGTCTTTGTCGTAGTGGGGCTCGCCCAACACTCACGACAGCATTGTTGTCATGGAGTACACTCAATATCGACAACAGAAACTGACCTGTGTGCACACGGTACTATACAACCTCGGGCTCAATATCTCAGTCATTTACTCATTTGAGTCTCAGAAAAACACATAAAAATATTTGAACATGTCTGCTTATCTTTTCTTTCGTAAACTCAAGCTTACTCAGCTTGTTCATAAAAACTGGAAATTCTTAAATCATTCCTTCTAGTACACGTTTGCTTGAAATCATAACATTTTCACTAAATTTCGGTAACCAACAAACATATGCTAACATATAAATTTCATCAGAAAATCTAAGCTCACAACGAATACTTGAAACCATTTCTAGGAAAACATGAATGCTCATAAGTATGTGTTCAAAAGAAAACATAAAACATTAAAGTCATTTCATTCTAGGGAAGTCATGTATCTCCTTAAGCACAATTCAAGCATATAAATTGTTTCCGAAGTTCGTTTTGTCACTCTCAGCGTTAGAACTAGAACCTTGGCCAGTACACTCGACCTATTTCCTCTTGGCCTGTCAATCAAACCAAAACCAAGCATGAGAACCTCGAGCTCATGACTTTCAACCTTACAATTACAAAGACATTCTATCTATTTTCTAGCACTTTACAGATTTCATACTCTAACTTCACACGATCATAACTTCTTTATTACTTAGCCAAAAAGGATGTACTTTATATCAAACTCTTCCTTTTTGAACTCTCTAAAACTTATCTAAAAAAATAAAATTGAGATTCCCAACAGATTTATTTTGAAAATACCTCGAAAGCTTCTTCTCTAAAAATAAACATTTGTTATTTCCATATTCGTTTCTCTGTTGCACCCCAAATTGACCTGAAATTTAAAATATCTTCTAGTCGTTTTCTACTCACGAGTTCTTCATGAAAGTTGTAGGAAATTGAATAAGCTTTCCAACCATACCTATTACAGCTTCTGGTTCGATTCCTCCTGATCAACATGACCCAAAACCAGAGGTTCATCAGATTTGACAGCAAATTCTCTCCTCTGCCTTTCTCTTCACAAATCAGTAACTTAGATTAAGAACTTGCTCGAACTTCCTTCACGAATTTTGTTCAAATATGAATTAAATTTCAAGAAATAAACCCTAAACTCTTACCTCTTCTTGTGGAGCTTGAAATGACTAAAATATCAGCACTGGCCAGAATTGTTCATCTTGCTGCCATGGGAGGTTGGATTGAACTTTCTCCCTTCTTCTTCAACATTAAACCAAAACCTTTTTCTTTCTTCTTCTATATAACCTTTCCCACGAAGCTCTGAGTTTAGTTTGTGAAAAATGAGAAGGAAATGAGTTTAAAATGGGTTAAAAAAAAAACAAGCGGTGGTGGAGTTCCCACCATCGATTTTCCTTTTCTTTTTTTTTTTCCTTTCTTTATTTATTTTTCCTTTTTCTTTTTTTTTTATTTAACAAAGAAAACAAAATATTTAAACATTTTCTCCAAATATTTAAACATTTTCTTTCTTTCTTTTTGTTTTGTTTTTTTTTCTAAGGAAAATTTCAAAGAAAGATCCCGAGTTTACAATAACTCTCATATGAAGGAGGGATCGTCAGTGAGAGAACATGTTCTCGATCTGATGGTCCACTTCAACGTGGCAGAAATGAACGACGCGGTCATAGACGAGCAAAGGCAGGTGTTGTTCATCCTGAAATCTCTTTCGAAGAGTTTTCTACAACTCCGCAGTAATGCAGTGATGAACAAGATAGAGTACAACTTGACTACTCTCCTCAATGAACTACAGACTTTCCAGCCTCTAATGAAGAATAAGAGGCAGGCTGATGGAGAGACAAATCTGTTTACCCATTCCAGAAGGTTCCATAAGGGTTCATCCTATGGAACTAAGTCATGTGGTCCATCTTCTGTGCTTAAGAAGACCCAAAAGAAAAAGATAGGAGGGAAAGGAAAGACACATGTTGCTGATAAAGGCAAGGGAAAGGCCAAGGTTGCAGACAAAGGAAAGTGTTTCCACTGCAACATGGACGGGCACTGGAAGCGAAATTGCCCAAAGTACCTTGTTGAGCTCAAAGAGAAGAAAGGTAAATTCGATTTACTTATTCTTGAAACTTGTTTAGTGGAAAATAATGATTTTACCTGGATACTTGATTCAGGAGCCACTAACCATGTTTGCTCTTCGTTACAGGAAACTAGTTCCTTCAAGGAGCTCGAAGAGGGTGAGATGACGCTCAGGGTTGGAACGGGAGGCGTCGTCTCGGCCGTCTGATGGGAGATGCCAAGCTATTTTTTAGAGATAGATTTTTATTTTTAGAAAATATGTACATAGTTCCCAAGATTAAGAGGAACTTGATATCTATCTCTTGTCTAATTGAACATCATTATTGTATTTCCTTTTCTAGTAATGAACGTTCATTTCAAACAAAGGTGTTAATGTTTGTTCTGCTAAATTAGAAAACGACTTATATGTACTTAAACCGAACCAAACTAAAGCAATTTTAAATCATGAGATGTTTAAAACTGCAAATACTCAAAGTAAAAGGCAAAGAATTTCTCCAAATAATAATACCTATCTTTGACATCTTAGACTTGGTCATATAAATCTCAACCGGATTGAGAGATTATCAAAGAATAGACTTCTAAATAAGTTAGAACTACCTCCTTGTGAATCATACTTGGAAGGTAAAATTACTAAGCGACCTTTTTCTGAAAAAGGTTATAGAGCCAAAGAACCACATTCGGATCTTTGTGGTCCGATGAATGTTAAAGTTCATGGAGGGTACGAATATTTCATCTCTTTCATAGATGATTATTCGAGGTATGGTTATCTATACCTAATGCATCGTAAGTCTGAGTCTATTGAAAAGTTCAAAAAGTATAAGGTTGAAGTAGAGAATGCATTAGGGAAAACCATTAAGACACTTCGATCCGATCGAGGTGGAGAGTATATATGGATCTAAGATTCCAGGACTATTTGATAGAACATGGAATCCAATCTCAACTCTCGGCACCTAATACACCTCAGCAGAATGGTGTATCTGAAAGGAGAAATAGAACCTTGTTAGACATGGTTCAATCTATGATAACTTATGCTCAATTGCCTACCTCGTATTGGGGTTACGCACTAGAGATTGCGGTTCAAATCTTGAACATGGTTCCATCAAAGAGTGTTTCAGAAACACCTTTTGAGTTATGGAAGGGGCGTAAACCTAGTTTACAACACTTCAGGAGTTGGGGTTCCGGCACACGTGCTGGTGACAAACCCAAAGAAATTGGAACCTCGTTCAAGATTATGCCAATTTGTTAGTGATAACACACAAAATGTGCTATCCTTAGGCTTAATTATTGTTAGTTTTATGATAATTTCAGGGCTTTTATGTGTGTTAATCATTGAATTTCAGGTTAAGAGCTTAAACAGGACACTTGGAGACATTGTGGATCACTCGGGATCAAATCGAGGCTTTTTGGAGCTTAAAATAACATCAATTGGAAGTATAAGGACCAATCCAAGCTAGAGGACTCTAGGTGATGGTGTTACAACACCATGCAGAGCGTTGCAACGCCGAGCTTGTTGCTTTGAGGCGTTGAAGGGCCATACTGATAGCGTCGCAACGCTATTTCAATAAGAAGACTCATATGAAGGGTTGTGGCGAGGGCGTTGCAACGCTGCCTTGCAGCGTCGCCACGTCAGATCGATAGAGAGGCGCGCACATAGGGTGGCGACGTTGCAACGCTGCCGATGCTTTCCATATATGATTGCCGCCTAGGGCACAGTGTTGCAACGATGTACTGAAAACACTTATAAATAGAACATTGCATCTTCTTGCAATGGGAGCAAAATTTGATAGTCTTTACACCCTAATTTCAAAATACACTCTGTAAGAAGAGAAAAGTGAGCATTCCTTGGAAGCCAAAGCATTCGTGGAGGTTCGAGATCGTGATGGGAGCTCGGGGATGAGGGACCGACATCGACACATAAGTTTATTTCCTCTTTCTTTCAGATTGTAACATCGTTCTAAGATATTTTTCTACACTTTTAGTTTGGTTTTATTGTGATTTAGAGTGGCTAAAAGTTGTAGTTAGGATTTGATTCACATGTTTAAGACTTGTTTGATTATGTATTGAATTATGTTTTGTTCTTTATTTTTGTCAATTCATTCTTGAATTCTTTAATTTTGTTGGTTTAAGTGGTCTTGAGAGAAAAAGATTAGATTAGAGCAAAGTTGTCAAAACTCTTAGAAGTCTGGCATGAGAATGACCTAGAAGTCTAAGGGAAACACATAAACAAGTTGTTTAATGTCGTGCATGCTTTTAGATTCATATGGAGACTATAGAATTTATTGTGTGTGTGAGGCTCTTACTTCTTGTTTATAAATTCATCACATTAGTTCATTGCATGTGTCAAATAAGTAATTAACTTGTGAAGTCAATTTCCTCTAATTCTATCATATTTGTGTCTCCACTTGTTTGTTTATCTTTTATATTTGTTTTCATCACCTATCCATGTTATGTTACTTTAGCTAAAATTGAGAATTAGTATCTTGGTAATTAATTAATCTAAAAACTCATTCCCGAGGACGATACTTGGAACCCTCAAATCACTTTACTAAAACTTGACCTGTACACTTGCGGTATTGCAATATTAATTTTATGCAACAGTTGGCTATCCCAAAGAAATGAGAGGTTGTCTTTTCTACGACCCACAAGAAAACAAGGTGATTGTATCGACAAACGCCACTTTCTTGGAGGAAGATCACATGAGGAACCATAAACCGCGTAGTAAGTTAGTATTAAATGAAGCTACAGATGAGTCAACAAGAGTTGTTGATCAAGCTGGACCTTCATCAAGAGTCGATAAAGAATTCGACACATCGAGTCAGTCTCGTCCTTCTCAATTGTTGGGAATGGCTCGACGCAGTGGGAGGGTTGTTTCCCAACCTGACCGCTACTTGGGTTTGGCTGAAACTCAAGTTGTCATACCTGATGACGGTGTAGAGGATCTATTGTCCTATAAACAGGTAATGAATGATGTAGATAAGGATCAATAGATCAAAGTCATGGACCCTGAAATGGAGTCAATGTACTTCAATTCAGTTTGGAAACTTGTAGACTAACCTGAAGGGGTAAGACCCATAGAGTGCAAATTGATCGATAAGAGAAAGAGAGATGCAACCGGAAAGGTACAAACCATTAAGGCAAGACTTGTAGCAAAGGGTTTTACCCAAAGGGAAGAAGTTGACTTTGAGGAAACTTTTTCCCATGTTGCTATGCTTAAGTTTATAAGGATACTCTTGTCCATAGCCACTTTTTAGATTATGAAATTTGGCAAATGGGCGTCAAGACTGCCTTTTTGAATGGTAATCTTGACGAGAGCATCTATATGTCTCAACCCGAAGGGTTCATAACTCAAGGTCAGGAGCAAACAGTTTGCAAACTCAATCGATCCATTTATGGGTTGAAACAAGTATCCAGATCTTGGACATAAGATTTGATATTGCGATCAAGTCTTATGGCTTTGACCAAAACGTTGATGAGCCTTGTGTTAACAAGAGGATCATCAACGGCAAAGTAGCTTTCTTAGTACTTTATGTGGATGATGTCCTACTCATTGGGAATGATGTAGGATACCTAACTGACATAAAAAAGTGGTTGGCGACCCAGTTCCAAATGAAAGATTTAGGAGAGGCGCAGTATGTTCTTGGGATTCAAATTTTCAGGGATCGCAAGAACAGAACGCTAGCTTTGTCTCAAACATCTTATATCGACAAAATGTTGACCTGATATTCGATGCAGAATTTCAAGAGGGGATTATTACCCTTCAGGCATGGAATTCATTTGTCCAAGGAATAGTGTCCTAAGACACCTCAAGAAGTTGAGAATATGAGACGTATTCCCTATGCCTCTGCAATAGGTAGCTTAATGTATGTTATGTTGTACACGAGGCCAGACATTTGTTATGTAGTGGGAATAGTCAGTAGGTACCAATTCAATCGTGGGTTAGACCATTGGACTGCAGTTAAAAATATCCTCAAGTATCTTAGGAGAACGAGGGACTATACGCTTGTGTATAGGACTAAAGATTTGATCCTTACTAGATACACTAACTCTGATTTTCTGACCGATAAGAATTCTATGAAATCCACATCGAGATCCCTTTTCACCCTTAACGGGGGAGCTATAGTATGGCGAAGCATCAAGCAAGGATGCATTGTTGACTCCACGATGGAGGTTGAGTATGTCGCTGCTTGTGAAGCAGCTAAAGAGGTTGTTTGGCTAAATAAATTTCTTACTCATTTGGAAGTTGTTCCAAATATGGAATTTCTCATCACCTTATACTGTGACAATAGTGGTGCGGTAGCCAATTCAAAGGAACCTCGCAGCCATAAGCGAGGCAAGCACATCGAGAGGAAGTATCACCTGATACGAGAAATAGTGCAACGAGGAGATGTTACAGTCACGAAGATTGCTTCGAAGCACAAAATTGTTGATCCGTTTACAAATACTCTCACGAGTAAAGTGTTCGAGGGTCATCTGGAAAGTCTAGGTCTACGAGACATGTACATAGGTTAATCTAGGGCAAGTGGGAGATATGTAATGGGTATATGGATGCCCTAGTTTATTGTATTTGTATCTTTGTAACCACTGTTTTATATTGTGATGTACCCCACTAGAGTTTTAGTTCAAGTGGGAATTTGTTGGGGTTTGTGCCCTAAAACTCGTAGTTTGTAATTTTTGTTCTAATTATTGTAATAAAGAGTTATTATTTCAATAAAGAGTTATTGTTCGTTATTTACGATATTGCCCTTGTTTTAACCCTAAATCCAATAAACTAAACATCCAAGGCTGTAAAATGTCTCTTGAAATGAATGTAATGTACATATAAAGGATCTCGGTTCGAGATACAACCTAAAGGGTCTATAGTAAGGGGATAAGGTTTGGGTACCTTACCCTGGTAATACTATGGATGTGACCCACTTTGTATATGATACAAACACTATGATCCTAACGTGTTCGTGTAGATGACATGTGAGTGGGGATATCCTATGTAATGAGATTACATAAGACCGGACCACGAAATAGTAACCACTAGATGTAACTCCGTTAACTGGCTAGGTTTCTATTTCACTAGGATGACCTAGGCAACTTGATCTCAATCCTGAGCAGGTTACGAACTCCTGTTTGCAAGGGATTGTCCTTTGACTAGTATAGGTGAGAATGGCCAGATTCGCCGACTCAATATGCCTACCTTCTTGGGGACAAGACCGAGTGAGCAGCTGGGGACTTAACTTAGCAAGATGGAATTCACTTCTTCCCGCCTACTAGGGTAAGTAGATGAATGTTCCCTTAAGTGGTGTCTCCGAGACTTGAACAAAGGGTCCGACCCTCTCATTGGCCCGAGAGTGACTTACTGTTTTGTTGGTAGGACCACAAACAAATTGTTCATTAGAGAGAGCCTTTGGTACTTAAGGTACAAGATGTAACTCGGGGTAAAGCGGTAATTTGACCTAGTGGTGGTGATACGAACATTTGTGAAGGATTGACTTGTTGTTATTGGTCAATATCCGTGGACACAGAAATATATCTGCAGTGAGAAAAGTGCAGCTGCGGAACTTTAGTAGAATGTTCCTGTAGTTAACAAATGTTGAATAGCAGGTTAATGAGATTAATCGAATAATTTCGTATTATTGGAGCTTCTGATCCGTAGGTCCATTAGGTCCACCTTTTAGCTCATAAAGGGTTCTTAGATCGTTTGGATTTGAAATGTTCAAATTCATTATGGAATAAATTTAATGTATATAGATACGTTATAATATAAAGTTTTGGAACCTTATATTATAAATTTAATGTGAACATGATTCATATTAAATTATATGAGAGAATTAAATATTTGAAAGAGTTCAAATATTAATTTAAGTGTGAATGAGATTCATATTTAAAAATTATAGGTTAAAATTTAATGTACATTAGATGTGCATTAAAACTATAGATTAAGGAGTAAAATGATTAAATGAGATTTAATCATAATTAATTATATGGTATTTAATTAAATATGATTTAATTAAAATAAATTTAATATAATTAATTTGATTAATTAATTAATTATTAATTAATTAATTGAAAACGTGTCACGATGACATGTTCCCATCACTCCCCAATCCCCTCTCGATAGGGGGAGGGGAGTTACCCTTCCTTTTGTGCTTCTTCTCCTGGTGAGATGAAGTGATTGATCGATGACAATTGATGCAATTGAGGAATTGCAGAATTCTCTCTCATACAAAATTTCCTCTCTTCTTCCAACCGTTGGATTCCTTCCACCAAGGAATTGATCTAAGTGGAACTCATAGGATAAAAGGTTTATCATGTTGGTAGTGTCCTGCTTGGAAAATACAGAGGAGTTTTCTTGGTTGCTGTGCAAAAGGAGCAAGGAGTTGTCGTTGAGAAATTTCAAAGGTAATTTCGAATTTCCTTTAGTTTAGTTATTTTACAGAACATGTTTGCATGTTTAGTTCCATGTCTAGTTAGATTAGTAATTAAAATGCTTGTCTCTGTATTTTACCAATATACTGGTATTTCTAGTAAACCAAAACAAACGAGCAATTACGATTTTAATCACGTTTCCGCTGCTTAAGGGGATCTGATTCCCATCACATGAAGGAAATCAACAATCCAATCCTGTCATAGAGGACTTCCCGAATAAAAAGTTATACCAGGTAGAAATTAATACACCATGATTTGTTGATTACGTAAACTTTCTTGTAGGAGTAATGCCACAAGAGCTGAATTCTCAGTAAAAGAAAAGATTCCTCCATGATATAAGATTTTGTCTCTGGGATGACCCTCTACTATTCAAGGTTTGTTTATACCAAATCATTCACAAGTGCATACCTCTTGAAGAAATATTTAAGATTATACACCATTGAAATTTTTTACCTTAAGGTGGACATTTTGAGCCTACTAGTACACCCACAAAGGTATTATAGATTGGTTTTTACTGGCCTACTCTATTTAAAGAATGTTATACTTTTGTGAAAACATGTGACAGATTCCCAAAGGACATGTAATATCTTAAGACACCATGAATTTTCTTTGACTCCTATTCTTAAAGTAGAGTCAATTGATATTTGGGGTATTGGTTTTATGGGTCATTTTCCTTCGTCCCACGATTATTTGTACATCTTGGTTGTCGTTGACTACGTTTCTAAGTGGGTTGAGGCAGTCTCTACTGAAGGGATCATATCACGTAGCTGAAGCATTGGAATCGTTTTTGCCCGCAATTACGTTATGGAATTTAACACAAAAAAAATAGAAAGGTTAAACATAAGAGAGAAGATGAAATTTACCTTTGAAGAAAACTCTTCTTGTAATCCTTCTCCAATTTCTCTCGATCTCAACGATCAACCCTAACACCTCCAGCAGGTCTTCTCCGTTGTTCTCTAGGAGAGAGAGAATGATGTAATTTCTTTTGGGTTTATGGGAGAGAATGGTATATAGAGAGAATTTGAGACAATTTGAGTGATTTGGAAATCCCTATTTCCAAAATTGTGACCATCAAATTGCAAAATGCATCTAAATGCATACTTATATAGGGAGTGGGGGTGGAGATAACTTCTTTCATCCATTATCCCACTAAATGCATAAATTTGCATAAGTGCATAATATAAGGTATCTCATACCTTATTACGCAAATCACATTTAAATGATTGCATTATTGAATCATATTCAATTTTGCTCTCAAATTAATTATTTCCTCTAGAATTTAATATGAAACAATTTCATACCAAAATCATATTTGGAAATTAATCCAAATATAGTATATAGTTTATTATGATTCATATTCACATTAAACTATATATTATATTGATTATATCGCATATAATCGATATAATCCCCATTTACGAAATTGAACACTTCAAATTCGCTCCAAAACTTTATACCTTCGATATTTCTATGTTGAGTCAACGAAGGGACCTAATGGACCTACAGTTCATTGAAGGGAATCGAAGTCCTCGCAGCGGAAGCGAATGTGAATCGTGCGCTCTTGATTTAGTTACAATGGAAAATTCATGAACGTAAAACATGGATTAAGCATAAAATACAGAAATGGACAGCAAGTATATTACCTTTGAAGAACCTTTCTTCAAATGATCCTCTCTCCACGGTCACGATCTCAGCAACAAGAACTCGTACGATGATGGGTTCCCTAGGTGAGGGAGGAAGGTGGGTTCCCTTTAGGAGTGGTGAGATATTTTGTGAGAGAGATTTGTGTTTTGGAACACTTCCAACAACACAACAAGGAAGCTTGTAAAAACTTTCTCAAAGTCTTGACCTAGTTGCATCTCATGCAACTATATATATAGGGGAATGGGATGGAAATAACCATCCTACCCCTCCTTTAATCTCTCTTTAGTATATAGTTTATATATGAATCTAATTCACATTAAAACTATATATTATATCAATTATATCATATATAATTGATATAACTCCTCATGTATGAAATTGAACACTTCAATTTCACTCCTAACTTTATACCCTCAATATTACCATGTTGAGCCAGCGAGAGGATCTAATGGACCTACGGATCATGAGCTTGATGATGTAAGATTAAGCGATCAAACTCTTTGATCCAGCTTAATCAATATTCATTAACTACAAGTCACTCAACTATAGACTTGTAGTTGCACTCTCCTCACTATAGATATTATTGTATCCACCGATATAGTCATTACCCATGAGTCGACCCTTCACGGGTTGTTCAGTAATCACGGTGGGTCAAATTACCGTTTACCCCCGTGATTACCTCTTTGCTCCTAAGCAAGCACCACCGATCCTCTAATGAACAACAAGTCTAAGGTCCTACCTTAGACTCATACCCTCATCATAGAGGTGAGGCCCCGTTGTTCAAGACACGGAGTCGATTCTAAGGGAACAACCTATCGATTCCTCGGTAGAGGAATGAGTGAATTCCATCTTGCAGTTAAGTTCCCGACTACCTACGAGGTTACGTCCACGAGAAGGTAGGCTTATTGAGCCTGGCTCTGAGCCACTCTCACCCATACTAGTCTAAGGACCAACCACTATAAGCGGGGAGTTCTTAACTTGCTCGGGATTGAAGTCAAGTCACTAATGACCATCTATAAATTGCTAGTCTTATCCTGTTAATGGTGTTATACTGGTTAGACTAATAATTTGCGATCCAGTCTTGTATGAACTCTTTATACAGGATGCCCCCACTCGCATGTCAACTGCATGAATGAGTTGGATTACCTCATTTGTACTAATTACAAAGTGGGTTGCATCCATGGTGTTACCAGAATGAGGTTTCCAACCTTATTCTTATACCATAGACTATTTAGGTTATAATCTTGAAGTCAACCCAAATAGTGTCCACTACACTGATTTCAAGATAAACGTTATAACATTGGAGCTTAGTTTATTGGATTTATAAAAGCAAGACTGTAATCTTATCAAAACAAATAACACTTTATTTAATTGATCAAAATTACACAAGTTTAGGGCATAAATCCCAACATTCATGAGCTTCAATGATACGAGGTGAATTGATCAAACTTTTTGACCTAGTTGACCAACATTCATTAACTACGAGTCACTCCACTATAGACTCATAGTTGCACTCTTCTCGCTGCAGGACAAGTTGTGTCCATTGATTTAACCAATGCTCATGAGTTGACCCTTCACAGGTTGTTCGTAGTCACAACTGGGTCAAATTATCGTTTTAACCCTGTGATTACCTCTTACTCCTTATGTATCACTGATCCTCTAATGAACAACTAGTTTATATGGTCCTACCATAAACAATGTCCCTCTTGGGCCAATAAGAGGGTGAGACCCCATTATTCAAGACTGGATTCAACCCTTAAGAGAATAACCGATCTATTTTCCCTAGCTCGGGAATGAGTGAATTCCATCTAGCGGAGTTAAGTTTCCAGCTCCCTACAAGGTTTCGTTTCTTAGAAGGTAAGCAAATTGAGTTGGCAACCCTAACCAGTCTCACCCATATTAGTCTAATAAAAAATATAATTTAAAATCTCAATTTTAGCATGTGGAAACAAATCTATATTATTGTTGAAAAATTATATGTACAAAAAAATAACTATTTGCACTTAAAATTCTGCACCCAGACTTTTTATATCCAGACAAAACAACTTTGCATCCCAAACACAGACATCCTAACTCCAGACAAAATAACTATGCACTCCAAATACAGACTTCCTAACTCACAAATTAACTCCTCAGACGAAACAAGTCCAGAGATCTTACTCCCTGTGGCGCCAAACAACCCCATAGAGACTAGGGGTGTGCACGGTTTGGTTCGATTTGATTTTTTATAAAACCATGGACCGAACCAAACATGTCGATTTTGCAGAGTAACGAACCAAAAAATCAAACTTCTAACGATTTCAGTTTTTGAACCGAACCGTCGTGCATCGGTTCGGGTCGATTCGATTCTTGGTTCTTTTTTTTTTTTTTGCAACCCAACCCAAATTGTTTTGTCTGTTATTATTAAACTATTAGCAAGCTGTTGATAATGCTTCAATAAAAGTTGTTAATTAATGCTTCAACAATAATTTCTTAAAAATCTAAACACAATTAAATACAAATACATCTAAAGTCCAAACATATAAAATCTACAATGAAAATAAAATACACCAAAAGTTCGAATACAACAGAAAAAAATAAGTTAACCTAATATGAACAACATAGTTCGCAATACAACATAATCAACCACTTTTTCATCTGTTCCCTAAGTATCTAAAAACAAACAAGTTTAACAAAGGAATGAGATGTGGTATATACTTCAATCCTTTAGTTAACCAGCAGTTAGTAACAACTCTAACCCCCTAAACCAAATCAGAAATACATTCCATGGTAACAAACTCAAATTCCAAATTCATCAGAAACTATCCACTTAACCACATACACACACGAACACACAACACAAAGAAAGAAAGAGAGAGAAATTACAGGAACTTGGCTATGGATTGGTCTTCTTGAGGAGGTTGAGGTTGAGATTGTTGCTGAATCCTCCCTTCCTCATTGAAAAAAAAAAGACACCCAAAGTTTGAATACAATAAAAAAGAAACTAGACTACATCTACATAAACAATAAAGTCCTCATCAAAGATTGTCAAATTTCAAACACAATCCAATTTAAATTACAAACACAACATCAAATAATTTTTAAACTACATAAACAACAACGTCCTTAAAGTTCATCAAAGATAAAAAAAAACAAACAAACAATTTTACTCCAACGTCATTCTTCAATCGTCCAAAGTAGTTATGGTTGATACTTCATCTCCACTCATAATTTCTACAAAAGAAAAAAGATGTGCACGTAAAAGATTAATGATAAAATATAAATACTAAAGATGTATTAAAAATTGATGCTTAAAAAGAAACAATTACCTGTCTCAATCTCTTGAAAATGATTTGTTGTTGTCTCAATTACTTGAAGAGTGTGTGCAATTGGTGTAGAACATATCCAATTTTGTGTACAAACTAGAGCTTGAACTGTTCTTGGAGATAATGTACTACGATATACATCCAATACTCAACCCCCTGTGCTAAAAGCTGACTCTGAAGCAACTGTTGAGATATGAATCGAAAAAACGTCCCTGGCCATTTTTGCTAGAATCTTCTACTTCGTAGAATTTACTTTCCACCATGCTAAGATGTCAAAATTATTGTCTATGTCGATATCATCAATTACTAGTTCACAAAGCTCAGACATATACTTATCAAACTCAGTCTTACTCTCTTGGTTATCTTTCTAACTCAAGTGTTGAGCAAATTTTCGATAATTACGATGAGGTCTAGGCTCACCACCAACATCAGTGACAACCTTTTTCTTCTCTTCCAAAAATTGAAGACTTTTCTTTTTCGCTCTATCTTCCTCATCATCCGTTGCATTTTTATACTCACCATACATTTTTCTAACCAAACATTCAACTTTCTTCCCAATTTCATTTGCAGTTCTTTCATCATATAAATTCGTAAGCATAAACACCACAAATTCAAGCTTATAACGAGGGTCTAGCACAACAACAACATACAAGAGCAAATTTGTTCTATCATTGTCTTTCTAATATTTGTTAAATTTTGTCCATTCTTTTTGTCATGGCACACAACAGAGAATTATCACAGGTTGAATACTCTGCAATTTGATGTTCCATTAAAAGAGAATGAGAGAAAGCCTATCAACTATCTTATCCAATTCAAAAGCCTTTTTTTAATTTTTTTGGTGAAAAATTATCCTCCAAACATCTTTCAATAATAATAATACTCAAAGCATTTTTAAAGACTTTGATTTTTCAGCCATTCTAGATTCTTAAATGTCAAATAACTTAATAATCACTTCTCCAAACAGTCTACAATATGCATTTTTTTGTCATCACTTTTCTATCAAAGAAATAGTTTGAATCAGAAAAATAGTCATCATCTTTTGAGGGGAAAAAAAACTCTTTTACAAAAGAAAGAAAAGTGTATTTAATATGACATTTTAACTCTTTTGAAGAATTGGTTCTCACTAGTCACTACCCCTTCATTGAAAAAATGAAGAGATAAATTAAATGATAATAAAAGAGTTGGGACAAAACAACCCCCCCTCCCCCCCGAAAAGTCTCAATTATGCAAAAAAGAACCTAGTAGTCAACTATGAAAAAAAACAGTTTCAAAAAGTAACAAACATGGTAGACATTTTTTTTTTATGAAAAACCGAACTTTCATTGACATAAAAATGAAAGAATACAGGGCATGCAAAAAGAGAAGCCCACAAAAAAGAGGGGAGCCAACTAAAAAAAGGGGCTCCAATCAAGCAAAATAAAACTAAGAGAATAATTACATAACAACCCTGACACAGATACCCAAAGAGAAACATAGAATCTAAGTAGGGTCCAAACTTCCAAATAAGAAAACTCTTTTCCCCTAAACATTCTATTATTTCTCTCGCATCACAAAATAGCACAAACTCCACCCTGCCACAAAAACAACCATTTCTCATGGAAAGACGAATTAAGAAGTAGTTCCATGAAAGTCTCTCTGCTATCAAAATGACCAACAAAATAGAAGTTGAATTGCTTAAAGAAACAATTACAAATAACTTGGGCAAAATCACATCTCCAAAGAATATGGTCCAGATCCTTGTTTGCCCTCCTACAAAGAATACAACAGAAAGGCCCAATCAAGGGAGATCCCCTGGCAATTAAGCGATCCAAAGTGTTCACCCTTCCGTGCCAAACCTGCCAAACAAAGAACTTTACCTTCTTTGGAACCTTCACCTTCCATACAGAAGAGAAAGAAGAATCACTCAACGTGATAGGTTTGGCACGGTTCCGTGCCAAACATGGCAGACATTATAAACTATAAAGGGCACCCTTAAAAACTAAGGACCCCCACCCCCACAAAACCAACTGACTTGACCTTCACCTTTTCACTGCCCTTTCCTTTCTTGAGTCAGAAAATCAAATGGATCGAAGATAAAGAACAACTTCAGTTATAACATAAATTTTCTTTAAACATGAAATCAGTACCAAACCTGATTCAAGTTTGAATGTTGAAACATGTAACTTAAAAGAACCCACAAAAATGAAAAACAACCATTGATGAAGCAATGAAAACACTTCCATTGATTAACTGACCCTTCAATTAAATGAAATCAAGCTTAATGAATTTTAAATGAAACCAAGCTTAATGATGGTTTTAGTTGGGCCTAATAATAGAAACAATAGCAACAACAAGCTTAATGAATGTTGCCCCTTAATCTTTAAATGAAACTAAAAACAACCTCCCATCAATTTATGCACTGTACTAACAATTCTAACAGAGAAAAAAAAAAGTATATTTGAAGGAAAAAGAAACAGTGAAATTTTTTATTTCATGGCGTCTTTAGTCTAACAATTCTAATCGAGAAAAAAAAAATCTCTCTCTCATTCTCTCTCTGTCTTTCATGGCATCTTTAGTTTTTTGATTTGCTACAGCCGCACACAAAGAAAGAAATTTGCTAAGAACTCAGAAGACACACACAAAGAGAAATAGATTAAAAAAATTCAGATCTGAACAAAAATCGAAGAACGGATGAAGAATAAGAAGAAAAATAACAAAAAAAAATACCTTGTGTTGAAAGGAAACAATCGATGAGAAGATAGAAGAAGAAAACGAAGAGTTGAGTCGATGAAACTTGGAAGAAAAGTCATGGTTTTCTTTAGCAATTGGAAAACACTAACCCAACAAAAAGAAGATGGCTATCGTGATTCGTGAGATGAGAAGAGAGAGAGTAGCTGGGCTGGGCTGTAAATTGTTTGGGGTTGGCTGAAAGTGAAACTAAAAAATAAAAGTGTTGGGTTCAAATTATATTAAAAGGGTTGGGCTATTTTTTTAAGTAAAATAATAATATTGGATCGGTTTCAGTTTTTTTATGGTTTTTAAAGTGAATGAACTGAAAATCGAACCGAACCATCCGGTTTTTGCTGCAGTAGAATCGAAAAACCGAGGACAGTATAAAAAACCGAACCAACATAGCCGGTTCGGTCCAATTTGCCGGTTGCACACCAGAGACTAAAAAGGTATTTTTTTAAAAAAAAATAATAATAATAAATAACTTTTGACTTTAAATTAAATCTAGAAATTCCACGTGGAATGCTTTGAAAACGATTCGAAATTGATTCGGCTATCCAAAAAAAACTGTGCGATTTCCGGTTTAGATGGAAAAAAAAAAACCGATCTAACATTCACAGGTTCAGTCTCCTAAGTTCCACCTCGTCCCTCATTCTGGCGAGCAGCGGCAGGGAAAGGCAACAAAAACCCCTCAGCAAAACCCTCTCCGGCCGTCGTATCTCCCTTTGCTTCCTTCTCAATTTCACATCTGTTTTGAGGTAATATTCTCTAAAATTTATTTCCCTTTCATTTCTCCATTCCAATTTGTATGATGGGTTTTTTTTTTCTTCTTCCTCGATTTTCGCCTTTTGCTTTCGTATAATCTCTACTCGTTGCAACCTTAGATTCTTTTTCTTTACAGTTCATGGCTACAATTTCAATTACCTCACATTTTGATTTTGCTTTATGAAGAAACCCAGAAAGGTCATGGCTATGAAATCCGCGGCCTCTGTGGCTCTTCGGGGCCTCAGGAGGTTCTCCTCCAAAAGTTCAATTTCAGCTTCTTCTCGGGCTTCGGTCAATCAGGACCCCACCTCCGACCTCTTAGTTTCTGGTAAGTCTCTCTTCTCCTTTATGTGACCTTCATTTCGATGACATTCTTTGTATTTTCTTCTTCCTTATCTCATTCCTTTTGATTTTGAGTTCAAAGATTTCCTTGTGGTTGGAATGTTTGTCTGTTGTGTCTGGCTATTGTGGAACGTATTTTGATTTAATTGCTTCTTTTTTGTTCTCTGGAACGCAGAAAGCAAATGTGCACTTTTGGTTTTGTTACTTTCTTCATTTGTTATTTCCTAAATGCCGAATCCGTGGTGTAACGCAAAATGTTTCTGTGTTTACATGTTCTTTTTCTTCTTTACGCATTTGTAATTTTCCTAGTCATATCTGTTTTCAAAGGGGTTCCTTGATTGATTGATTGTTTGTTTGTTTGTTTGGTTCTCGTCAATTAATGGTTTCATCTTGAAAGAATTGACATATTCTTGAGTTAAACATCAATGGAATTTTTTTTTTGAAAAGAAGCTAAGCTTTCATGGAGAAATATGAAAGAATATACCATACAGAAAACAATCCCATCAAAATAAGTCTCAATACTAATTACCTTACCAGAAAGGACCTCAATCTAAAAAATTAGATCAAGCTGGTAATTACAAAAAGTCCGATTAACGGATGCCCATCATAAAGAATTAAACCTAACCAAAATGGAAATTGAACACTTTTGTTTTGTTGTTTGGATTCAGTTGTTTTTTCCATTGGAAGAAAATGGTAAGCTTTTGGTTATACTAGGAAGGGGCTTTTACAATTTTCATGTGTTGGGGAAATCTCAATTGTACGTGGTAACTTGGCTATAAAAAGAAAAAAAAATTACTATAATTTGGAGCCTTTTTTGTTTAACTTTTTTTTTTGTGTGTGTGTGACTGTGTGTGTGTGTTTTAAAGGAAACATAAAATGTTCACTTAAAAAATGAAAATTTTAAAAGAAAGTTGTACAGGCTCCCCAAAAGGAGCTACTTATAAACCAATCTACACCCTGAAACTTACTAGAAAAATTCAAAACTCATCCTGGACCCCTATTGAGATCAATACAAACTAAAAAAGAATGACCCCGACAACTTACAAAACATCACATGAAGCTCAATGATCATACCCTTGGCACACTGAAAAAGACAACCTTCCTAAAGCTAATCTACAATATCTCTCTCCTGCACCAATGAATAATAACAAACTTCAATGTCCACAGCAACATCTTCTAACCGAACAGCAGCAAAGATTGTGACATGGCCACATCCTCGCCATCCCAAACAATAGTAAAAGCTACTAGACAAGGATAACCGTGATTTTGAAGCCAAACAGCATCATCTTCTAGCTGAACCTACTATAACTAAAGCACAGCCAAAACCTTTCTATACTTGCTTTCTTTCTTTCCCTTTTTTTTTATGAAACGAGACTCATAATCAAAGAACTACAAAAGAACTTCAAAGAACTACAAAAGAAGGGCCTTCCAATAGTTGATCTCAATAATAAGCATTGTTCTTGTTCCATGCTTGAGGAGGTACCGATGCACCCCCTTTGGATAAGGCAGGGTCATTTGGCAAGCTTGTTGCTTTGTTGTTGTTTGGGGTGTTTGGCTTTGAGAGAAATGGTAAAATCTCTGAACGGCTTGAGGGTCTTGGTTTGAGGTGTGAGATAGTGTTAGTTTTAATGGTTTCTTTACTTGTGAGTTTGGTCTAATTCTTTTAGATTGGAGCCTCTTTCTTTGAGTGGACTCCTTTTGTTGGGCCATTGTTTTTGTATTGTCCTTGTATATTCTTTCATATTTTTCAATTAAAGTGTCGTTTCTAATTAAAAAAACAAAAATAGTTAATAATAAGCACACCTTCTCGTGAATAATAACTTTTCTACACTTGCTCATTTTGGTTCTTTTTGTAATAGTGTTAAGCATACCTCCTCGTGATGGTTCTCAAACCATAGAAAATTCTAGACAGGTTTCTACACTTTCTCTTTAATCTTCAACTTCTCTTCTTATTAATCACCCGTTCAAAATCAAGGTTGGTAATAGTGTTAAGAACCTATAAAATGGACCTTTACTTTGTTGAACTCATGACTAAATCTCGGCACCTAAGCAAGACTCTTCACCCTGTCAACACACAGTATCTGCAATAGCCTTTTTCTGTTCTTGCATAAATGACAAGATAACAAAAGGTAACTTTGTGATTCCGGGTGTTTGCATATTTCTTACCACTGTGGAGACAAAATCATGTAGGGCAATCTTCTCTGGAGCTTGTCATGCCTCATGCGTAGTGATAGCCTTATGTGATAATTCTGAAACGATAAACTGGTAGTGTCCTTTCCAAAGGAGGTGTTGCTCGATTTTGTATTGAGAGGAGTGGTTTCATAGTTCACATCTATTACGTTCCTTCATAGAGTTTTTTTTTCTTAATGAGAAACATGTGATTCATTTCATTGATGGTATGAAATGTACAAAAAGGGTAAAGTATCCAATTACAAAAGACTTTCCCAAGTATGAAGAAGGGAAGTGAGACTGTAATCACTAAAATGTGAAGAGAATTTACACCAAGATAAAGCCAAGTAAAGAAGATATTCCTAAACCATGTGAGGATACCGGGCCTTATCATTGAAGAGTTTGTTGTTTCTTTCAAGCCAAATGGACCAAAAAAGTGCTTTGACAATATTGCCCTTAAGCAGGCCTTCCCCCGTGTGTATGGATGCCCCATTAATAAAACTTCGAGAATCGCAGTCATGGAGTCAGGGATAACCATTTGTAGATTTGAGGCATTTAGGATTTTACCCCATACTTGCTGTAAAAGGGCAAGTCACAAAGATATGTCTTGCGGATTAATTATCCTTTTTGCATAGAACGCTCCAATTTGGGGAAGATACGATCCAAGGAGCCTTTCTCATTAGTGTGTCTGATGTTCCTCCATAGAGTAGTTTCTTCCAATCCCTTTTGCCAAGAGGGCTTGTTTTTATCTTTGAGGCTATGTAAACCGAGCCCTCCTTTCTTAATGGAAAGAAGAGGATTTTCCTATTTGACTAGATGCAAACCTTTCTTGTCATCATTACCTTTCCAAAGAAAGTTTCTGATTAATCTTTCAATGATGGTGATCACCTTGGCAGGCATTAGGAAGATAGGCATATAGTACATCGAAAGATTTGATAATGTTGCTTGGATGAGTGAGAGTCCACCACCCTTTCATATGTGTGAGTTTCTTCCATGAAAGAAGCCTTTTTTCCACCTTTTCAATCATAGGCTCCCAAAAAACCTTAGATCTAGGTTTACCATTGAGCGGGAGACCAAGATGTGTCACTGGCCAAAAACTAACTTTGCAACCATGTTTATGAGCGAGAGATTATACTTCCTGATTTTCTAAGTTAATACACAACAATTCAATTTTTTGGTGGTTTGCATTGAGCCGTGATGCCACCACAAAGAGTCTCACACTGTGGAGCAAGTTATCAAGACCTTGGTCTTCATTAATTGAGAATAAGATTGTGTCCTCGGCAAATTGAATGTGATATAGATTCAGAGAAACCTTTTATCACATTTCGCAGCATGTGAGGCAACTAAAACAGTCCACAACCAAAATAAAGAGTAAGGGACAAAGGGAATTACCTTGCCAAAGACCTCCAGAAGCTAGAATTTTTTTTTTCAAGCGACCACCTATGATGATTGAGAAGTTTGGGGAGGAGATGCAACCCCTAATCCATTTCCTCCATGTTGGGCCAAAGCCTTAGCCATAATAATCTCTAAAAACTCCCAATCAACCTTGTATAAGGACTTTTTGATGTCTAGTTTAATTATCACCCCTTTCTTTTTTTTCCTTCTCCATTCGTCAATAAGCTCATTGGCTATAAGTGATGCATCAAGAATTTGTCTTTTGCCCAGAAAATTTTTTCTGTTCTCATGCTTCATCTTCATATGCTAGTTATTTTTTTAATTGAAAATAAGTTAGAATATGTTTCTATTTGTTTTTTGGCCTGTTCTCATGCTTCATAGTACACTATATTCTTCATATGCTTGTTATTTTTTTTAATTGAAAATAAGTTAGAACATGTTTCTATTGTTTGTACTTGGGCTTTTGTGATATTTTGGTTCTTTTACAGTTTTACTTTTTGTAATGATTTAGACCTTGTACTTTCATAATTTAATGTTGAGACACAAACACTGTCGTTAAAATAGAAGTTTGAAATAAAATTTTGAAGATAAATTCTGTAAGTACAAGATTATAAGGGGATCGCCTTGTTGATGACCTCTAGAAGCTAGGAAGAAAAGAGCCAAGGGAGAACAACAACAACAACAACCCAGCCACTATCAACATTATCGAATCTTACAAAAATAAATAAATTAAATAAAATTGATTACATTAATGGTGTAGAAAGAAAATGGACTTGACAGAGAACACAAAAAAGAAGCAGAACTCTTTGCAAAATCCCATCTAACGACTCATTGAGGCCTTTTGTTTTCAAAGATTCTTTGGTTCCTTGAGACTAAATACTCCAAAGAATAGCTTTGACCGCATTTCTTCAAAATAGTTTAGCCTTTTTCTTCGATAGCACATTAGTTGAAAGATATTCTAGAACTTTTATCACACGCCCATGCCAAAATGAAAGTCTTGAAGAGCTGTTGTCAAATCTTACTATTATAGGCACAGTGAATAGATAAAGATTAATCTTCCCCTGCTAAAGAACATTATTTGCAATATCGGGTGTTCTATTTCGAATTCTTTTTCTAATTACAACTTTGTACCTATCTTGACCAATTGGGCCTCCTTTTTGTAACCCTCTTTTGTATCTTCTTTCCGTCAATACATGATCTCTCTCATAGAAAAGAAAGGAAGAAAGAAAAAAAAATCAAAGCAAGGCACTTGAACTGAATTTTGTCCACGGTGTCAAGTTTACTCAAATGAGCCAACCAAATCAAAATATTATTTTTTGGGTTTATTTTATTTTATTTATTTATTTTTTTTTACCTTTGAACTTAGTAAGGTGCACCAATTTTCAAAACTTTTAGGGGTTGTTTGGCCCCTTGTTTTAGAATTAGAACCTTGGGAGTTTGTTTTGAGAGATTTTGAAGCCTGAAAATCAGAAAACTGTGTTTGGAGTATAGTGTTATGAAGCTGGGGAATTAGAAAACAATGTTTGGGATTTAGTGTTCTGAATCATGGGTTTGTGCAGGTTTTTTCCCTCATTTTCCTTTGGTTGTTTTGTTCTCTTATTTTCTACTTGTTTTTCATGGATGTTTTATGAATTGTAGAACCCCTTGTATAACATAACCGAGTTACAAAATTGAAACTCTATTTTAGAAATTAAAAATTGAAAGTCTATTTAAGAAATTTGGAAATTTAAAGCTCTATTTCACAAAATATTTAGGTTTTTGGAACTCTATTTTAGAAATTAAAAATTGGAAGTCTATTTAAAAAATGAGTGAGTTTAAAACTCTATTTCACAAAATATTCAAAAACCTAATTTTGTAATTTTATTTTAAAAATTAAAAAATTGGAAGTTTATTTAAGAAGTTAGGGAATTTAAAATTCTATTTCACAAAGTATTAAAAAAAAATCTATTTTTGGAACTATATTTAGAAATTAAAAATTTGGAAGCCTATTTAAGAAATTAGTGAATTTGAAACCCTATTCCACAAGGCATTCAAAAACCTATTTTTGAGACTTTGTTTTAGAAATTTAAAAATTGGAAATCTATTAAAGAAAATTAAGGAATTTAAAACTCTATTTACAAAGTATTCAAAAACTTATTTTTGGAACTCTATTTTAGAAATTAAAAATTTTGTTTAGTAGCCATTTTTTGTTTAATTTTAACCTTTTAAAAAATTAACTAGATGGTTGGGTCACTGGGTGGTCGTCATCGAGTCGTTGGTGTGGTCATTGGGGTTGTCGTTGGCAGTATTGCCTGGTGATCGACAACAATGGTTGTCAAGTGATCAAGTCACCAAGGTGATTGTCGACGATGGATGCCAAGTGGTCACTGGTCATTGGGGTGATCGCTGAAGTGATCATCAGGATAGTCCGGTCACTAGAGTGGTCACAGGTGGTCGTTAGTGGTGGTTATTGGGTCGTCGAGGTGGTCAGGTCATCAGAGTGGTTGCCAAGTGATCGTTGGTGGTGTGCCAAGTTTTTGGGGTGGTCAAGTTTCTCGAGTGGTTAGGTTGGGGTGGTCGAGTCGCAGAGGTGATCATCATACTAGTCTCTAGAGTGGTAGCCAGAGGTAGTCGTCAGTGGTGGTTAGATCAACAGTGTGGTTGTCGGAGTTGTCGCTAACGGTGGTTGTCGGGTGGTCGTTGGAGTTGTTGTTGAAGTTGTCGTCAGAAAGGGAAGATGGCAGATGGAAGAAGAAAACGTGGCATAAACCCATGAGTTCCACTGTTGTAAATCATGGAGTTGTGTTTGGTTTTGAACACATTGGACCGAACATGTTAGAATTCAAAATCATCCAAATTCAAAACAGGGGCTCGAACGACCCCTTAATTTCATCCCATTGAACTTAAACTTATACAACTTATGCTATTTTTACCTCAGGTTCAATTTTTGTTCCTTTCACCTACTATATTTAACCAAAAAAAAAAAAACAAAGTAAAAATCTCTGGAAACTTAGACAACAAAAATCTTTAAGCCTTACGCAAAATTAAGTCCAATCAGTGCACAAGATTGGCCATTGAATCAATCTCCTAGAATGCACAAATTTCAACCAAAATCCTAACTCTTGTATTTTTTTTTTTTTTGAGTTAAAAATCACTTTTGGCCTTTGAACTTTTATCAAGGTAACAAGTCCCTGAATTTTAATTTGTAATGATTTAGACCTTATACTTTTAAATTTATATCAATTTAGTCCTTTCCGTAGGTAACAATTTAGTCTTTGTACTTTGCCTTTTGTGATGAGTTTGTCTCTATCATGAAAAATATTGTTAAAATATAATGAAATTCTTGATATATGTAGATCGATAGACTGATTGGGACCAAACGTGTTTATAAATTATAAGGACTAAATCGTTGCATAATAAAAATGGACACTATAAAAATGTTCATTGTGGGATTGAGTTGATAGGACTAAATTGTTACCAATTAAAGTTTAGGAACTAAATTATTATAAATAAGAAAGTACATAGACTAAATTTTACAAATTAAAGTTCATGGACTAAATTGTTACGTTTATGAATTCAGGGACCAAAAGTATTTTTTTTTGCCATTATTTGAAGCCCCATCAATTTCATATTGTACATATGTTTTATGCACATGTTTTTCTGTTTGGGGAAGGATTAACAAAAAAAAACATTTCAGATTTTGGCTCTTATTTCACGGATATGATTGCAGTATCTGTTCTTTTGCTATCCCTCCTCTTTTGGGAACTTCAAAGAGCGACAATTATCTTTTGTTTTTTAAAGTTATTTTCATTGCTCTATCACTTGAATAATGAAGAAACCTGGACACAGAGCATAGATTACCGACTTAAGTTTTTTATATTTCATTCAACCAGCTTGCAGTCAGAAGCTCTTTTTTTTTTTTTTTTCCTTTATAGTTCAATTGGTCAAAGTATGTTCTCGTTAGCCAAGTTTGTTAGGATTTTCATACCAGTTTTATAAAAGCTATAGATGCTTTTCATATTTTTTTTTTTTTTTCATTTCTGCAATCTATCTGTTAATTTATAGTATACCTAATTGCTATATCTTATTTTTCCTAATATATTAGAATCTTTCTACTAGTGCCATTATGTTGAAGTTACTTTTACGTCATTCTTCACAGATATAGCTGGGACATATGGTCGTACATTTCGCGAGCGAATGACGAATTACATGGCTACTCTCGACATCAATTCACAAATTGGAAGCTGCATGCCACTTTCTGCAATGCGTATCGGTACAATCATCCACAACATCGAGATGAATCCGGGTCAAGGCGGGAAGCTCGTCCGATCAGCAGGAGCATGTGCAAAGATATTAAAAGAGCCAACTTCAAGATACTGTTTGGTGAAACTCCCTTCAGGTACAGAGAAGTTGATTGATTCTCGGTGCAGGGCGACGATCGGTCAGGTGTCAAACCCAAGCCATGGAACCCGGAAACTGAGAAAGGCAGGGCAGAGCCGGTGGTTGGGTCGACGACCGGTGGTTCGAGGAGTGGCGATGAACCCGGTGGATCATCCTCATGGAGGAGGTGAGGGTAGGAGTAAGAGTAGTGGGAGCTTTGGAAAGGGGTCTCGCACACCCTGGGGGAAGCCAACTAAGTGTGGTTACAAGACTGGACCTCTCAAGCGCAAAAAATAGAAGTAACAACTCTTCATCTTTTATTGATTGTTTTTTTTTTTCCTCTCTTTTTAAATCAATTTTCTTGAGGATAGTGTGAAATGTTTTCCTTTTTAGCCTTTTGATTGAGTTGAATTACACATTGACTGACCATCAAACTAATATTTGAAGGAAATTGGTGTAGAATTTCCCCTTTTTCTGCTAAATAATGAGTGGGGGAGGGTTAAATGTTGTATGTATAAACAATTGGATCTCTGATTTTCACCCATGGTGATTAGAGTTATTTTGGAGCTGCTCTTTGCACATGAAATCATTATTCATAGACTATTTTGAAAAGAAGGATGACTATGGAAATAAGAGCGACCTTTAATTATTTTAAATAACAGGTCATTCCTCCCATCTACGATTCTTAAGACATACTTAATTTAGGTAAGCATTTTAGTCACTGTAACAACGTTTTCGACTTTTCATTTAACTTTCTAACAACTTTTTGATAGTTTTAAAGCATTTATTAAAGGTATTATATAACTGTTTATTTGTTTTTGAAATAAAGGGTATAATTGTATTTTTCTTAATAATTTAGCCTATTTTTAATTTACTCTCTTATGTCAAAAAAAACCTTCTCTAGTTTATTTTGGGCATGGTTTTGATAAATTAAGGTTTGTGTTTTGTAAGAGTAACTAATAAGATTAATGAATTTTCTACATTTTCAAAATTAAGGTTCCGTTTGATGGCTATTTGGTTTTTCAAAATTAAATGTATAAATATTACTCCTACTTATGGATTTAGGTGTTTTGTTATTTATTTTTTATCTATATTTTCAAAAATTAAACCATGTTTTAAAAACTAAAAAAATAGTTTTAAAATTTTGTTTTTGTTTTTTAGAATTTGGCTAAGAATTCAAACGCTTCCTTCAAGAAAACAAGTTTAATTTTTAAAAACCAAATGGTTATCCATCGGGGCCTATTTTTTTTAAATTTTTAATTATTTTTATGGAGATTATAAATTAGAACTATGCAAGGTTTACAATGTTGTCGGTGGAAATATCAAGGTCTCAATTTCATAGAAATGTCAGATGAAAATATCGATAAAATGTTGATGGATATTTCTGAAAAAAATTTAAAAAATATTTTTAAAATAGAAAATAAACCTTCTACACTCTTTAAAGAGTTGTACTTGGGTGCAGCCTGGGTTGCACCCATTTATGGTGTGCAATCCATTTTCCAACCACAAAAAATTCTTTTATAAAAAATTTTAAAAAATAATTTATTTTTGTGGCTCTCCAGTGGGCTGCATATTAGATGGGTGCAACCCAACCTGCACCTAAGTATTTTTCATCTTTAAATGAGTTAAAATGTTGGTTATAATATTATATTCGAATTATATTACATTTTCTTTACTATTTTTTTTTAATATTTCATCAATTTTATAAGATATAAAGGAAATGTCGATTCACCCATAACGTCGATGTCGAACCCATGGACATGTGGAAATATCGATAGAAATGTCGACATAAATTTAATGCCAGGAAAAAATGTAAGCAAGTGTAAGCAAGTGTGCTGTTAGTTAGAGTGCAATCCAGCTATTAATTGTTAAGAGTATTTTTCCAACCCATTGAACTATAGGTGAGCCTTGTTCAAGATTTAAGAGCTAGAAAAATAATTGGCAACTTCCAACCATTTGGAAATGGAGATGAACACAATAAAAAAAATTGAAATAAAATAAATCACATTTTGTATTCACTTTCAAAAAAACTTTCTCAAATTTACAAATCCCTCATACCATATACACCTCCTCCTCAATTTCTCTACATGTTTATGAACAATTGAACACAATTGTTTGTTTAATTAATTATTAACGCTATAATTTACTATTTTTGTATATTTTGATTTGAATTCAAAATGGCATAATGTAAGAACTGTTAGTATCATAAATAGTCAAGCCGGAGGAGGAGGACATGGAATTAACCTTGAAGACCTTCAGAAGATCTTTCGCCATTTGCCTCACCGGCGCCGGGCAGTGGCTCTGCAGCACCACCAGTATCTTCTTAAGCCCTTTTGCCGCCGCCGCCGCCACCACCGCCCTCTCTTCCCGGAACAAATAGCATATGCACCACAGCGCCGTCACCGCCTGCTCCGTCGCCGCACTCGACACATTCATCACTTTCCTCACCATTCCGGCCACGCATTCTCCTCCGTTCTCGCACATCTCCGACCGCCCTTCCTCCACTGCCGCCGCCGCCGCCAACAGCCTCAGAACCTTCTCCGTTACTCCCACGGTGACGTTCTTCTGCAACAGCAGTCTCGTTAGGGCTTTTATTACCCCTAACTGAACCACTCTGATTTTCACGCGTTTCGGCATTGATATTGCGATTAAGCACGATAGCACCGATTCAATTAGCTTCGGATCTTTGTCCACTCCGATTAGTCCAATCAATTCGAGTAGAATCCCTTCGTTTTCGGCGATTAGGATCTTCGATTCGGCGTTAATGGCGACGCACTCGAGAAGCCTCGCCGTTCCAATTCGCGATTCTGTGCTTCCCCGCTGCAGAACGAGAATCAGAGAGCTCAAACAATCGCGATCGCTTTTCAACATCGAGTTCATCAACTCCTCCCGATCCTCGATTTCGCATCTCACCAAATCCAAAACCCTAACGACCAGTTCCAAACAACCAATATCTCGACAGCTAGAGTCTCCTCCAAGAACATCGAGAAGCAGGGGCAGAAGGCCGTGAATCCTCCCGAGAAACTGGACGTTCTGGTCGAATCGTAAAGCGAAACAGAGGAGGTTGGAGAGAGGAGCAGAAAGAGAGCAAGTCCGGTGACCGTCGTTTGCAGTTGAAGTTCCAATGGTGCGTAAATGGTGAAGGACGGTGAGAATATCATCCGATTGGAATTGGAATTGAAAGTGGAGGGAATCGGACCAAATCTGAATGAGGCGCTTGAGATTGGAATTGGGAACGAAGTTGTTGGAGGGAAGGAGTTGCATGGTGGCCGGACAGGTGTTGTTGCCGGAGTCGAGCCAGCGCTGGATGCTGGAGCGGTCGTAAGTGACGCCGGTGGTTAAACTGACCGGAGATTTCATGAGGTCGAGGGAAATTGGGCAACGGAAATGAGTGGGAATAGTGATGAAGAGATTGTTGTTGTGGTTGACCATGGTGAATGTTGAACTGAACTGAACTGAACTGAACTGTTGAGAAAGTGAAGGAGAAGTGAAAGAGGAAGAATTAGAGAGAAAGTGAAGGAGAAGGGAGATGGATGACAGCAGAGGAAGAATGCTTTAAAGCCACAAACAGAGACAGAGAGACAGAGAGTCAAAGCTATGCTCATGTCATCCAACCTTTTCTCTTTATTCACTTCTCTTTCTCTCTTTTAGGTCAACTCTGTTTTTTTTTTTTTTTTCTGTCTCTCTCAATCTAAATAAATATTTATAGCTTTAATTATTCCTCAAATTATATAAAATAAATTATCCCTCAACTTTGTCATTTATTTTAAAGTAGAAATATCATTAGAATGTTGGACGAAACGTTAATATGTCTTTAATGTTGTTCTTCCAAACCTAATCTACTCACATTGTAGTCATTGTTATATTGTTAGATTTCTACTCTAATGGTAGCTTTGAAACATTTATGAAAATTCAGCAACAGTATTGTAACTTTTGAAATAATAGAGATATTTTTGAAAGAAGAGCATAGTTTAGGAGCATTATATTTTTTATAATTCAGCCTAAATTGTATACTATATCAATACCTCTCAACTTTGGGTAAGTTTCAATTATGATTTTTAACTTTGAAAATTTTCATTTTTACTCTTGAACTTTGAAATTTGTTCAAGGATATTTTGTATAATTTAACCAGATGTTTATATAAAAAAAAATGGCATAAAGAATTACAAGTTTAGTCCTTAAACTTTGTGTCTTTTATGTCTCTAACAAATTGTAGCAAACACTTCACATTCAACTTTGCGTGGAAAATTTTTAATTTCTAACATTACAAGAGTACCATACTTCTTTTGATCTCACTATAGTTTTACCTTTATAAATAATTTTTTACCCAAATTACAAAAATCACCTTAAATTATAGTGATACACTCCTAAACTTTTAATGGTTGAACCTCAAACTTTTACAATGGTTAAAATTGGCCCTCAAGCTTACACGATTGTAGAGATTAGACTCTCAAATTTTTTTGGGATATTTGTACGGAAGACCCCTTTTTATTATCATTATTGTTGAATGACCTGGCGCTCGAAAATAATGAAAACTGACCTATTCTGACGTGGCAACACGCGCAAAATTACGCCGAAGGGTAGTAGCTCTCGCCTCGCGAGAACGCGCGCGACGCCTTCTCGAAAGGAACGCGCGCACGACACGCCTTCTCGAAGGGAGCGCGCACGCCTTACTCGTAGGAACGCTCACGGTTACTCGTAGGAACGCTTCCTAGGAACGCTCCCGCTTACTCGTAGGAACGCTCCCGCTTACTCGTAAGAACGCTCCCGCTTCAAACACTTTCATTTACTGTTTTTTACAATTAAATTCTTGAAAACAACGGTGTGATCCTATGGATGTTTCATCTTACCGATGAAACGTATAAGGGAATAAAGTATGCACCCATTAACATTGTAGCGTACCTCTTACGAGCGAGAGAGTGCACCAATTTAGGGTTTTACGAGAAGGCTTCACGACGAAGAAGAATGAGAGAAGAGTATAGAACAAGTATCTTAAGCTTAATGGGAACAATAGTAGTAATTATCGAACACACAATGGAGTTTTATGCGTATTATATTATTTTACAATTTTATTATCATCATTCCTTTGTCGAGTATTCGACTAATAAATTGGCATGTCATTTCATACACGATGTCTTATCATTACCGCGCGTATTTCTCGGCGTTTACGAAGGTAACCATGAGCGAGCAGCGTGGCGCATATGTATGTATGCATGAGCGAGTCACCATTTCGAGTAAGCGGGGCGTTCTTACGAGTAAGCGGGGCGTTCCTACGAGTAAGCGGGGCGTTCTAGGAAGCGTTCCTACGAGTAGCCGTGGCGTTCCTCACGAGTAAGGCGTGCGCGTTCCGCCGAGAAAGCGCGTGTCGCGCGCGTTCCTTTCGAGAAGGCGCGGCGCGCGTTCTGCGAGGCGAGAAGGTACCGCCGGCGTAATTTTGCGCGTGTTGCCACGTCAGAATAGGTCAATTTTCATTATTTTCGAGCGCCAGGTCATTCAACATTAATGATAATAAAAAGGGGTCTTCCGTACAAATATCCCAATTTTTTTATGGTAAAAACTAAACTCTTTAGCTTACAAATAATTAGAGATGTCCACGGGACGGGGTGACGTCGAGGAATGACTTCTTCGTCCCCTCCCCCATTTCATTCCCCATCCTGGCAAAATTCTCCATTTAATTTCACCGTGAACGGGGCGAAATTTACTGCAGAAAATTCGTAGAGATCGGTTTACCGGGAATAATTTCCTGTTTATTATTTTATTTTTCTAATTTCTTTTTTTTTTTTGAAAAATTGTATTCAAATGGTTAATTCTTCATTGGAGATTTCTAGTTAAGAGACATTTTTTCAATTTTTTTAAAAATAAAATGATATTTAATTAAAAAATTAGGATTATGATTTATTATATATATTTAGAAATAAATAAATAAATGGGGCGGAGACGGGAAAGGATGAGATCGGCGACGGGAAATGTATTCCGTGTCCTAGTCCCCGTTTAACCAACGAGGAAAAATAAGTTCCTGCTCCCGATTTGGGGCAGATAAGACGTAAAATGGACATCTCAACATATCATTGTAAATTTATATAAAATGACCCTCAAACTTTTAACTGGAAAAATCAAACCCCTTCTAACAAAGTTAAAATGGGAGTGCTTTTTGTTTAAATTGTTATTCCTTTTTCCTTAGTTTCACCACCATCTTCTCTCCCTCTCTCTTGGAGAGAAGGTCACCATTTGCACTCTCCCAAAAATGATGGAAGTATCAGTTGAAGAAGAAGAAGATTACCCAAAAAAAACACACACACACAATTACGAAACACCCCAAAGTAAACGAATCAAATTATTCCCACTCAAGAAGTAAATTAAATGGAAGAAAATAATTTTTTTAAAAAAAAAATTGATCGAAAAGAGAGAGAGAGAGAAACAAACTTGAATCAATTGCGAAGCTCGAAAGTTTTTTGGTCCTTCGTTTTGAATCAATTTTTGTGTCTCTTTAAGAAGCTAAAATCAGCTGAAGAAGATGAATCTGAGCTACTCCATGGAAACCAACAAAAGACCATCAAACAAAAAGGACAAAGAACAGACCAAAAGAAATAACAATTTTAACAATAAGAATAACACCCAAATTTTACAAATTAAAAAGAGTTTAATTTTTTAAAATTAAAAGCTTGAGGGCTGTAGCCTGTATTATAGGTAAGTTAAAAAGGGATTTAATTTTTATGATTAAAACTTCGTGATTCCAATTTCTATGTTGGTGTAAGTTTAAGAGTTCTATTTTTATAATTAAAAGTTTCTATATATATATTTTAGGAGTAGTTTTTGCAGTTTTTCCTTTTTTTAAATGTTGTGGATTTAAAAGGGTGCTGACATGACATACAATAAATCGAATGAGTATCATACCTGCGATAAGTACCTAAAATTTTTCTAATTTTGTGTTAATGAATTGGATATTTGTAAAGTTTAGAGATCTCAATAAAAATAACATTAAAATTTTGAGAATGGTTAAAGGGTAGATATAATATTGAAAGTTGAAGCATTATTAGTTAAGAACTTTGAGTGCCTAAGTCATATAGATTATTAAACCATTTAAAAAGTATTTACCAGGTTAGCTAGCTTTTTATTTTGTGTCTAATACATCTCTAATATACTTGACAATTTTTTTTACAAAAATTATTGCATCTATTAAATATAAATATAAATTTTCTTTTGTCTAATTAGACCCTAAATTTTTTAATAAGATATTTTAAATCAATTTATACACTAAACTTAGCATGATGCATAATTTTACCCTTAAACTTTCAATTTCATCAATTTGAATCCTAATTTCACACAAGTATTCTAATTTATATTATTTGTTCAATTTTTGCAAAAATCACTAATGAAAATCTTTCAAAACTCATAAATGTCAACAAACCCCAAGTATTGCAATTGAAATGAGTTTAATTATTCCACAAGATCAATAGTTGAATAAATCTACCAAAAGTCATAAATTTATATTGTTTTAATTTGAAGCCCCATCAATTTTGCACTTTCATACATGTTTTATAATTTATTAAATGCATGTAAAAGTATATTTTTTTAATGGATTACAAAAGAAAATATATTAGAAAGTAAACATTGCAACGTAACAACTTTGCTTAAAGTTGTAAATATTGCAATAATGATCAAACTTTAAGATATAATTGTTTGAAATTAAATATTTATGGCAAAAATTGAACACTTTATCATGTATAGAGAAAATTTTGAATTTTTTTTCTAAAAATGTAACATCTGCAAGTTTTTTTTAGATCTTGAAGTGATAAGAGATTGAATCTTGAAGTTATATCTACCTTAACTAGTAAGTCATGTTCAAGTTGACATACTTATAATTATTTATAGACAATTTTTAAAATTTGAGAAATATATTCAATTATATTACTTATTAAATAGAAGTTATTTGAAAGAAAACAAAAATCTAATTTTACTCTTAAAGCTTTCAATTTTATTAAGTTCAGTGGTAAAAATTCTCTTATTATTTTAACTTTTTAAGTCATATGGGAATCAACTCTAGCTAATAAGTACAAGTACAAGGATAAAGGATTAAATTTGAATATATGTATATATTTTTTAAATCTGATTTTTTTTTTTTTTTGAAACAGCATTTGAATTTTTAAAAGTAGGGTAAAATGGAATAAAACTATGATTTTGGGGATAGTTTGGGTGTAGAATGAAGTCTGGTAAGAACATAAGGATTCGCTGATCATAGCCGTTGGATCTGAATCACAGATCTTTTTGTTTGAATGGACGGCGGGGATGTGGGGATGGAGAACACGTGGGAATGGGATTTAATGGAAGAGAACCTTGGGGGCTGGTAGGAACCACGATTACCTCATGGGAATGGGTTGCGGGACCCACCTTAAGGATTCGAATAACCGATTTGAATCGTCGGATGACATCATCTGACGGTTGAGAATAACTGAGAAAAGTGGGAATTGTCTTTTTTTTCTTTTCTCCGATTACTTTTTTACCATTTTCCACCCACTTTCCCATGTTCTTACAATTTAGTAAAGAAAAAGAAAAGTTGGATTCTAAATAAGTATAAATTTTTATTTGGATGACTGGACTAGACTAGACTTACTATTTAGTTTTTCATCCATTTAAAAATTGGGATGTTGAATTAATTAAAATTTTAAATTAATAATCTCGAATTACTATCTTAAATTTATCTAGATGTATATTTTTCATTAATTTTTTTGGAAGATTGTTAGTTAAATTGGAGTACACGTGTGAAGGGAAAACAATTATTAAACGTATGTTGTTTTGGTTTATATTCATCTCTTTAGGTAGGGGTGAGCAAAAAAAGACCGAAAACCGACACGACCGACCGAAACCGACCGAACCGAGGGCGGTCGGTCGGTTTTGTGAAGAAGTCGGTTGGGGTCGATTTTGGTAATCCCAAAAAGCAAAGATCGTCGGTCGGTCGGTTTTGGGGCAAAAGCCCAAAACCGACCGAACCGACCGAAATTTAAAAAAAAAAATTATATATATATAATAATAATAATAATAATAATAATAATAATAATTAAAAAAATAAAAAACTAAAAAACTTTCTCAAAATAATTAAATAATAATTAAAAAATTATTAAAAATTATTAAATAATAATAAAATAATAATTATAAATATTTAATATTTAATTAAATAAATATTTATATATATATATATATAAACCAACCAAAACCGAGCCGACTGAACTAACCGCTAGTTGGTCGGTCGGTTTTGGTAAGGATTTTTTTTTTTTTAAAAAAAACCGATCGAACCGACCACCCTTGGTCGATTCGGGGGTCGGTTGGAGTCGAAAACCGACCCCGACCGACCGATGCTCACCCCTATCTTTAGGTTATTACATACCATCATCAAAAAATGACAAAAAAAAGTGTCAAAAAAAAAAATTGAGGACTCGAATTTTAGTTGTGAAAAAGTTATATTTTGGATATAACATTGGTAGGAATGTCCATTTTCTCTGTAGAGGGATCCGCCCCTAAGGGAGCGGAGAATCCCCGTTTAGGTGGGGAATGGAAGAGGGAGCGGAGATGATTTTTTCTCCGTTGGCTAAACGGGGACGGGGACAGGGAATACATTCTCCGTCTCCGACCCCGATTTATTATTATTATTTAAATATATATATATTTATGTATATATAATAAACTATAATTCTAAATTTTTATTAATATCATTCTACTTTTTTAAGAAAATTGAAAAAAAAAAGTCTCTTAAATAGAAATCTCTAATGAGTAATTAACCATTTAAATAAAAAACTTAAAAAAAGAAATTATGTAATAAAATATAGAAAAATAGAAATGGTGAACGGGGAATTATTCCCTGCGGTGAACTCGATCCCCGCGAATTTCCCGCGGGGAATCCTCGCCCCGTTCCCTGCGAAATTAAATGGGGAATTTCGCGGGGACGGAGAATGAAATGGGGGGCAGGGACGGGTATGAAAAGTCATTCCCCGACCCCGCCCCGTAGACATCTTTAAACACTTGTGGTGAGTTCACATATATAGCTAGATGAAGCATCGTTGGTGAGGACAACATTATTGTCGCCACAAAAATTCCTTTTCTGGCAAATATAAGAATGTAACACAATAGTTGAAAGAATGATGAGATCTCTACGTATAATTGAATTCCAACTCGCTTCCTTCATCATGAAGTTCTCAGTTAGTGAGCTCCTTCCTCTTCTTGCTTCAATTTTTTCAATGTTTACATTAACTGTCTCTTGGGTGTTAGTACGGTTGACATTCCGTTAGTATGAGGATGAAGATATTTTAGGAAAGTAGGATATTTAGAATATAGGTAGCAGTGGAAAATGAAGTGTGAAGCTATTCTTACTAATGGCCTATGTGTCGAGGAAGTTTGCTCAAGGCAATAACACATGTTATCTAGTCTATAATATTGCATTTACATGCTAACAAATTTTAGTACATAATTAATATGATAAGTGGGATTTTGTTACTGATGCTGAAGGGAATGAAAATTCCCGCGCAGCGGAAGACGATTGAATCGTCAAGGTATCGTTATGCTACTAGAATTTTATTAAAACGACCTAACACTTAAATCTAAATTAAACATACAATTCTATGGAAGAAAATCAGTAAGAAAAACCATACTTGTTGAAGACTCTCTTCAAAATTTCTTCTTTGGTCACGAACACTTCGTGCTTCTCGATCTCAACGAAAACTCGAACTAACGAACAAGATCCGGTCACAACCACTTGGAAACTCGGTTGTTCTTCTTTTAGAAAGAAGGAAGATGGTGGGATCTTGGTTTTGGAGAGAGAGGAAAGTTGAGAGAATGAATCTCTTCTCTTTGGTGAAATCCAAAAAATGAGAGATTGGCTTACAATCCTTCTTGCAAGAAGGGTTTAAATAATGGAATAATCATGGAGTAAAATCTCCACATTATTACCATTTTACCACAACCATAGGTTATGCAAATCATATTTGCATAACCATATAATATAAGATATCTCATATCTCATATTGCAAATCACATTTGCAATAATTGTAGATTAATTAAATTGAATCACGTCCAATTTAATTTCTCTCAATTAATTTCTCCTATTAGCCCTAATTCAACAATTAGGCTAACCTATAGTTTATTATGAATCTCATTCACATTAAACTATATATTATATCACTCATATCTCATATAAATGATATAAATTACTCTAAGTGAAATTGAACACTTCAATTTCATACCAAAACTCTAACCCTTCTTTTAACCCAGATGGAGCCAACCGAGGGACCTAATGGACCTACAGTGATGGGCTCTAATGATCCGAGATTAACCTATCAAACTCTTTGACCCGGTTAATCAATATTCATTAGCTACGGTAACACTCCACTATAGCCCGTAACTGCACTCCCGTCAGTGCAGAATATTACGTGTCCACTAATATAACCAATACCCATGAGTCGACCTTTCACAGGTTGTTCGTAGACACGACTGGGTCAAATTACCGTTTTACCCCTGTGTCTACTTCTTGTTCCTTAAGTCCCCATTGCTCCTCTAATGAACAACATATCGTGATGGTCCAACCATACATAACATCCTTCTCGGGCCAGTGAGAAGGTGGGCGCCCATTGTCCAGGCCCTAGAGACAACACTTAAGGGAACAACCCCTCTAGTTTTCCTAAAGGCGGGAACGAGTGAATTCCATCTCGCGTAGTTAAGTTCCCAGCTCCCTGTTTGGTCCTGCCCCTGAGAAGATAGGCTTATTGGGCGAGTAACTGTGACCACCCTCACCCGTACTAGTCAAAGGACAGACCCCCGCAAACATGAGTCCTTAACACGCTCAGGATTCAGGTCGAGTTATTAATGGTCATCTACGAAGTTATTAGTCCTTACTGTCAACGGTGTTACATCAGTAGGTCTAATAATTCACGATCCGGTCTTGTGCAATCTCATTGTACAGGATGCCCCCACTCACATGTCAACCACATGAACGAGTCAGATCACCTCGTTTGTATCTAATACAAAGCGGGCCGCATCCACAGTGTATCCAGGATTAGGTCTCCAACCCTATCCATATACTGTAGACCGTTCGGGTCATTAACTCAAACGTAATCCTCCCTGTGTGTCCACTACGCACCGTTCAAGTTCTAGTTCTCTCATAAATTCAATGACCCTAGAGCTTAGTTTATTGGAAAAATTTGTAAATATTGCGAGACACAAAGTAATGAAATAAATAACTCTTATTGATTTCAAATAGTAATTTACAAACACGAGATTAGGACAAAAATCCCAACACATGCAACGAGTACAAAAGTTGACTATTACTTTATACAATACAGAGGATAGAGATGTTCATGGAGTGAGGTAGAGATGATGATATGGTTTTTCCACCCCTTATTTTATTTAAAGTCTCTATGAAATTCTTTGTTAAATTTTACGCGATCAGGACGAAGAATCTCCATGGAAAATTGCAGGGATCAAGTTCTTCGAGAAAAACTATTGCCTGTTTGGATTTTAAAAAATAAAATTAAATGATTTTTTTTTACAATTTTTTTATTATATAGTTAATTTCCATTGAAAATTTTTCATTTGAATGGTTTTTTTTTTTTTAAAAAAAAGCTCCATTTAAAGAGAAATTTTTAAACCTTCTAATGGTAACAAAATAATATTACATTTTGAATTATCTCCAATTGTGTTCAAATATATCAAATTATTTTATGTCAGTAAATAATTTGTAATTATCAGGATATAACCCAAATCTAATTTATCTCTAATTTTAAATGTTAATTAATTTGTAGTGCCAATTGTAAGAAGGATTTTTTTTTTTAAAAAAATCCAATTGCAAGTGTGTCATTTATTCTTTCAATTTGAGATATATATATATATATAATAGACCGGTAATGCCCCTAGTTTTTCAGACCAACTTAAGTGAGGGACGCCACTAGGCATCACCCTCTGTGTCAAAATTTCAGCAGTATAACGACGCTACCCAGACAAAACCAAAATTTTACTTAACCTATTAACCACAAAAGCAGTTCAAAAGGGTTCCACAATGCCCAACCTCTACGAAACTATGATTAAACATTAGGTTGGGCTCCAATAGAACACAAACAACAGAAGCGAAAACATCTATATTCAAATACGAAAACATTCAAAGTTTAAAGTCAAGCCTACAAGCATGCTAACCATGGTCCAAGGGAAAGGAACATGCATACTAGATTTCAAGACAGATTCAACTATCCAACCATTTTACGAAACTAAACATTTCAGTAAAGCTAGCCCTAAGACAAAAAATAAAAGTCTTAGGTAAAAAAAAGATTCTCTAATCCAGAAAAGGGAGTCTCATAGCCTCGCCACGTTGCCACCGTCGCCCTTCAACTCACTGTTTATCCTTACCTGCAACCAAAATAATAAAGTAGACGCGTGAGTATTAGAATACTCAGTATGTAGCCAACTCAAGTTCAAGTTACTACTACACAAACAAAACAAGTCATGCTCTCAACCAACTCATCCTAGGAGTCTTCACGCACCTAGGTACCACGCTGCACATACCTCACATCGAGTCCTACCGGTGATCTAGGAACGCAGGTGGTCGTAACAGGGACCCACTCCAATGCAAAAGAGCAAGTGCTCTAACACCCACACAGAATGCAAGAGAGCTAATTACTCTAATACTCACACAAATCACACAAGAGCGGTAGACTTTAGTGTCCACACAGATCGCAAGAAGGCACACAACCCTAATGTCCACACAAAATCGTCATCTTAGAGGTTCAGACTCGCCCGGGGCGACTCAGAGATTGGTAATATTAACCTAGCAGGTTGGGCTCTCTCACAACTCTCGAGGCTTCTCCTAAGCCAGTCTAACCGTCTTTTTGGTGCCTGCGGTAAGAGTTCTAGTCACCTACCCAACCTAACCAACCACTCAACTCAACCGATCCACCTCGACCTAGCCAACTACACAACTCCAGCCAATCGACTTTTAGGGGAGATTAACCGCAAACCTCGCACAACCACACATAGTCTCACAACTTGGAAATCTAGACCTGTGGCAAACAAACGACCCAACACTCACACATTCCACAAACACGACATGCCAGAGGTCCATACACATGTATATCACACATACATAACATGAATAACAAATACAACATGCCAGTAAATCCAGAAATCCACACAGAGTGAAAAGATGTATTTGCAACAAGTAAATGACTTCTCACTTATGAGCTCGGTGCTTAAACCAATTGACTACTTACCTTTTTGCTAGAAGTGTGCCGGTTAACTAGCCCCTCCTAAAAGCAATGACGAGCTTGCCTCGCGTACTGAGGAAACCTACCGACCTAAACATCAACCATTCAGTCCCAACAATGCAGCCAGGCTTAGCAGTTACTAAGGACAAACCTAGCCAACCACAACCATGCATCCCAGTTTACCTAGACCCAACCAAACATGACCCACCCCCAAACTTATGCTTGGGTCGAGCCCGACAAGGAATTCATGTAGTCCAAGGGAATTGAACTTACCGGGTTACGACCAAAGCGCTTGCCCGTTCGCTAGCAACACAGATCGAGTTCCCAAGTGATTGGTTCTCAGCAATCGGTTTGCTCACTCTTCTCCCAAGCTCTCTTATCTGTTCTATCATTGAAGTGAATAAGAATCCCAGCGCAGCGGAAGACGATCGAATCGTCGTGGTATCGTTATGCTACACGATTTTGTTAAAATCAATTATCTAATAATTTAGGCTAAACATGTTTAAACGGAAAGGAAAAAACAGTAAATACAAGGTACTTACTTGTTGAAGACCCTCTTCAAAATCCTTTCCAACATCACGAACTCTTCGTGTTCTCCCAACGATCCCGAACTTCTCGAACTCTTCTCTCGATCAAAGGTCGAACACAACCAATCGGAGTCTCAGTTGTTCTTCTTTTTGGAAGAAGAAAAGTGGTGGGACTTTTGTGTTTTGGAGAAGGGAGGAGAGTAATTGAGAGAGTTGAGAGAAAACTTTCTCTTCTTTTTGGTTATAATTCCAAAAAATGAGAGAATCCGATCATTTCCTTCTTGCAAGAAGGGTTTAAATAGTAGAAATTGATGGAGTTAAAATCTCCACATTATTACCACTTTACCACAACTATAGGTTATGCAAATCATATTTGCATAACTATATATTATAAGATATCTCATATCTCATATTACAAATCACATTTGCAATAATGTGGATTTATTAGATTGAATCACATTCAATTTAATTTCTCCAATTAGCCCTAATACAACAATTAGGCTAACCTATAGTTTATTATGAATCTCATTCACATTAAACTATATATTATATCATTCATATCTCATATAAATGACATAAATGCCCTTTAAGTGAAATTGAACACTTCAATTCACATCAAAACATTAACCCTTCTTTTAACCTAGATTGAGCCAACCAAGGGACCTAATAGACCTACAGTGACGAGCTCCAATGATCCGAGATTAATCTATCAAACTCTTTGACTCGGTTAATCAACCTTCATTAGCTACAGTAACACTCCACTAAAGCCTGTAGCTGCACTCCCGTCAGTGCAGAATATTACGTGTCCACTGATATAACCAATGTCCATGAGTCAACCCTTCACAGGTTGTTCGTAGACACTGCTGGGTCAAATTATCGTTTTACCCTTGTGTCTACTTCTTGCTCTTTAAGTCCCCCCTGCTCCTCTAATGAACAATAACGTTGTGATGGTCCGACCATGCACAACAACTCTCTCGTGCCAATATGACAGTTGGCGCCCGTTGTCCAAGCCCTGGAGACAGCACTTAAGGGAACAACCCTTCTAGTTTCCCTAAAGACGGGAACGAGTGAATTCCATCTCACGTAGTTAAGTTTCCAGCTCCCTACTTGGTCCTGTCCCTGAGAAGGTAGGCATATTGGGCGAGTAACTGTGACCACCCTGACCCGTACTAGTCAAAGGACAAACCCCCGAGAACAGGAGTCCGTAACACGCTCAGGATTTAGGTCGAGTCACTAATGGTCATCTACGAAGTTATTAATCCTTACTGTCAACGGTGTTACATCAGTAGGTCTAATAATTCACGGTCCGGTCTTGTGCAATCTCATTGTACAGGATGCCCTCACTCGCATGTCAACCACATGAACGAGTCAGATCACCTCGTTTGTATCTTAATACAAAGCGGGTCGTATCCACAATGTATCCAAGATTAGATCTCCAACCCCATCCATATACTGTAGACCGTTCGGGTCATTTACTCGAACGTGATCCTCCCTGTGTGTCCACTACACATCGTTCAAGTTCTAGTTCTCTCATGTATTAAATGACCATGGAGCTTAGTTTATTGGTTAAAGTTGTATAAAAATGCGAGACACAAAATAATGAAATGAATAACTCTTTATTAATTTCAAATAGTAATTTACAAACACGAGATTAGGACAAAAATCCCAACAAACTCCCACTTGGACTAAGCTAGTGGAGGAAATACATTTATGAAATGTACATAAATTACAATGAAGTAATACAATAAACTAGGGCATTGAATACCCGTTTACATATCTCCCACTTGCCCTAGTCAGGAAGTACTCGAAGACCTAGACTCTCTAGGTGACCCTTAAATACCTTAGCCGTGAGGGGCTTTGTAAATGGATCAGCTACATTGTACTCCGACGCTATCTGCGTGACTGTCACGTCTCCGTGGTGCACAATCTTTCGTATCAGATGATACTTCCACTCAATGTGTTTCCCTCTCTTATGGCTCCGAGGCTCTCTGGAGTTGGCTACTGCACCACTGTTGTCACAAAGCAGTGTGATCGGCAAGTTCATATTTGTAACAACTGCCAAATCTGTCATGAACTTCTTAAGCCAAACAGCTTCCTTTGCAGCTTCACAAGCCGCAACGTACTCTGCTTCCATAGTGGAATCGGTGATGCATCCCTGCTTGATGCTTCGCCATACTTCAACTCCTCCATTCAGAATGAAGGCTGACCCCGAAGTGGATTTCCTAGAATCCTTATCGGTCTGAAAGTCAGGATCTGTGTATCCCGTAAGGATCAAATCCCCACCGCCATACACTAAGCTGTAGTCGTTCTCCTAAGATACTTGACGATTGCCTTTAAGGCTGTCCAGTGATCTAATCCTGGATTGATTGATACCTACTGACAATTCCTACTGCATAACAGATGTCGGGCCTAGTACACAACATAGCATACATAAGGCTCCCTACAGCTGAAGCATAGGGGATCCGTCTCATATCCTCAACCTCTTGAGGAGTCTTAGGACACTGATCCTTAGACAGGTTAACCCCGTGCCTGAAAGGCGCAAGCCCTTCTTGGAGTTCTCGTGATCTTATATCTAGACAACATCTTGTCAATATAAGACGCTTGAGACATGGCCAGCGTTCGTTTCTTTTCGGCCAGGACTATCTGGATACCTAGAACATACTGAGCTTCTCCCAAATCTTTCATTTGGAATTGCGAAGCCAACCACTTCTTTACGTCAGTAAGAAATTCTACCTCATTCTCAATGAGAAGAATATCATCCACGTACAATATCATAAATGGGACAGTTTTGTCAACGATTTTATTGTAAACACAAGACTCGTCAACATTCTGATCAAAGCCATAAGATTTGATTGCCTCATCAAACCTTATATTCCAAGACCTTGAGGCTTGTTTCAGTCCATAAATAGACCTATGAAGCCGACAAACCTTTTGCTCTTTGCCTTGGGCAATGAACCCTTTGGGCTGGTCCATGTAGATGGTTTCGTCAAGGTTGCCATTCAGAAAGGCGGTCTTGACATCCATCCGTCATACCTCGTAGTCATAATACGCGACAATGGCCAGAAGGATCCTGATCGACTTTACCATGGCAACAGGTGAAAAGGTTTCCTCATAGTCAACTCCTTCGACCAGGGTAAAACCCTTTGCCACTAGTCGTGCTTTGAAGGTCTGCACCTTCCAATCTATTCCACGTTTACGCTTGTAGATCCATTTACAACCTATAGGTTTTACCCCATCAGGTTAATCCACAAGCTCCCAGACAGAATTGAAGTACATCGACTCCATTTCCTGGTCCATAGCTTCGATCCATTCATCCTTCTCAACATCAGCCATTACCTGATCATAGGTCAATGGATCCTCGCAGTCATCATCAGGATTGACGAGTTGGGTTTCAGCTAAACCCATGTAACGTTCAAGTTGTCTCACAACCCTCCCACTACGTCGAGGCATTCCCAACTCTTGGGAACGGACTTGACTTGGCGTGCTAGGATCAACAACACTTGTTGACGTACTAGCCCCATCAACAACCCTTGCTGATGTACTGTCCATTTCGTTTAACACGACTTTGCTCCTAGGCACATGATCCCTGATATGGTCTTCCTCAAGGAAAGTGGCGTTTGTCGATGCAAGCACCCTATTATCATTAGGATCGAAAAACAGACCACCTTTGGTCTCTTTTGGGTAACCTACGAATAGGCACAATTTTGAACGGGGTTTCAATTTCTTCGGGTTTGACAACAACACATGGTCGGGCATCCCCAAATTCTGAAATGGTGTAAACTACCTTTATGGCCAGTCCTGAGTTCAAAAGGTGTTTCACAAAAACTTTTCGACGGAACATTGTTCAAAATATAAACCGCAGTCTCCACTGCGTAACCCCCAAAAGAATCAGGGAGACGAGCATAGCTCATCATCGACCAAACCATGTCCAACAGGGTTCTGTTTCTCCTCTCCGATACACCATTTTGTTGTGGCATACCAGGTGCTGAGAGTTGGGACGTAATTCCGTGTTCTATCATATAGTCCTGGATTTCAGTGTCATATACTCTCCACCTCGATCCGATCGAAGTGTTTTTATGGTTTTACCTAATAGGTTCTCAACCTTAGTCTTGTACTCCTTGAACTTTTCAAGAGTTTCAGACTTCCCATGCATTAGGTAAATATACCCATACCTCGAATAATCATCAATGAAAGAAACGAAGTATTCGTAACCACCTCGTGCTCTAACACTCATCGGACCACAGAGGTCAGAATGTATAAGCTCAAGGGGCTCCTTGGCTCTATATTCTTTTCCACTATAAGGACGTTTGGTCATTTTGCCTTCAAGGCATGACTCACACACCGGTAAAGAGTTTTCTTCTAACTGACTTAGAAGTCCACACTTCACTAGTCTCTCAATCCAATTGAGATTAATGTGGCCTAACCTTAGATGCCAAAGATGGGCATTTTCTTTCGGACAAACCTTAACTCTCTTAGTTCGCGTTTATGCAGTTTTAAACAATTCAGTATTCAAAATGCTTTTGACCGAATTAGGCTTTAAAACATACAAATTAGACTTAAGTGAAGCAGAACACAAGAAATTTCCATTTCTAGAAATAAATGCTTTATTACTAGAACAATTTACATAAATTTAATGTTCTAATAAGCAGGAAATAGAAATAAGGTTTCTAGTAAACCCTGGAACTATGTACATATTGTCCAACAATAAAAAATTCCTTCCAAAATAGAGCTTCACTTTGTCGATCGCTGTAGCAGAGACTATCTCCTCGGATCCAACTCGTAGAGTCACCTCACCCTCTCGCAGCGGCTGCCAGGAATCAATTGCCTAAAAAGAAGAACAAACGTGGTTAGTGGCGCCCGAATCTAAAATCCAGGCAGAGTCACTACTCTCCACTAAACATGTTTCAGTAACCAGTAAATCACATTTACCTTGATTTTTCATCTCGACAAGGAACTTGGGACAATTTCTCTTCCAGTGGCCGTCCCCATTGCAGTGGAAACACTTTCCTTTCTCTGTAACTTCCTTGACCTTCTTGCCCTTTTGGGCGGCAGCTCGGTCAGCTTTACCCCTCTTCATCTTCTTCTTCTTTCCTTTCGGGTGAGAAGGAGCGCGAGTTTAGTCCTGCAGGTCGAACCTCGTGATAAGACCTGTAGGCAACATTTGCCTCAGATTCCGGTGCCCTGACCTCATTAAGGACTGGAAATTCTGTAGCTCATTGAGGAGGGTAGTCAGTGTGTAGCTAATTTTGTTCATAACAGCATTGCTACGAAACTGAAGGAAACTGTGACGACCACAACCACAGGTACTAGTTATTTATTTTATTCAACGTTCTATCAACCTTTGTGTTAAGTCGGATTAGTGAATTTTCATCAGGCTCGGTGAGAGTGAGTCCTTAATCTTATTTAGTTTATAGTGAAGTGTTCTCCTTTAGATAAATTTACACTTATATTTAAAATAAAGGGAAAGGAAATGACAATGGCACTTAGTAAATAATGCCTAGGTAAGGGTTAATTGGGACTTTTAACAATGACCTAGACCTCATTGTTCAACCATATATATATAAACTTGCAAGCAAAGAAGGATGAAATCAAACCCTAACCCTAAGACCATCTACACTTTCATCTTCTCCTTCTCCTTCGTACGCATGCCCTAGCCGAAAACCTAGCTCCAACGTACTGCTGCTGCCGTCGCCGTCCAGTCAGCCGTGCAAGCCGCCCCAGCCGCCTCGTTTGCAACCCACGGACGAACACGCTCGGAGCTGCACGCCGCCACCCCAAACGAAGCCCTACTTGCTTTTTCGTTAAGGAGCCGCACGAACCGCCGGAGGAAGGACTCACACCACCCCCTCGTCCACGTACCGGAATCTCGACGCCGCTCCCATCTGCACCTCGTCCCACCCGGCGCAAAGAAAGAAGAAGAGCTCCAGCCGTCCTTCCGCGTGCAGTTTCTACAGCCGACCGCGCCTGCTGCTTCGCCGGAGTGTACGGACGAGGAGGTGACGCCGTCGATAGCTCGTGGTCGCGCCGTCGCCGCTTGTGAGCTCGATCGTCCAGCTATCCACGAGCTCCACCCCAGCCGTTCCATCGTCGGAGCCATCCAGCCGACCCCTAGTCATCAAACCCTTCAACGCCGTCGAGTGCATCCGAGCCGTCACGACGCCGGGAATCGATTCTGGTTGCCCAATCAGTTACGGCCGCATACTCCTCACCGCCACATCATCCGACCAGCAACCGTTAGCTTCACCGTTAGCTGCCATCGAAGTTGATCCGGAGTCGAAGTCGTCGATTAGGTGAGCCACACGAAACCTTTTCGATTTTGGAGCCTAGAAATTATTTAAATCGTGTTCACGTGAAAATATTTCAGGATCAAACCGGAATCTAGTACTAAGATTTCCAAAGTTTAGAGCAAACAAATTACGTTCGGTTTATTCTTCGGAGTCGAGGTAATTGGAGCAAAGTAAGAATCATAGACGCTTTTGTACTTAGACTCTTTATATTGGATGAGTTGTGTAGTGGGATGACGAAATAGAAGAATTCTTGGTTTACAGGTTATTTGGAAAGGACCGTTAACTTAAAAATTAGAAGGAAAGTGTGAGATCAAAGCTCGAGGTAAGGGATCTTGTGCCGAATCTTTTAAATGGGATTAAAGAAAACGGATTTTATTATTCTATGCGAAAATGACTATGATTTTATATGAAAATACTTCATTATTTTATGTGAGAGTATTTCTTCAGTTTATACAAAAATAGCTATTATTTTATGTGAGAATACTTCATTATTTTATGTGAGTGTATTTCTTCAGTTTATGCGAAAATAACTATTATTTTATGTGAGAATACTTCATTATTTTATGTGAGTGTATTTCTTCAGTTTATGCGAAAATAGCTATTATTTTATGTGAAAATATTTCATCATTTCATGCGAGATTCCTCTGTTATTGAGCGTACAAAATTTATCATGCTTAAGAGTATTTTCCTTAAATCGTTGTGAAAAGTCATGATTTGCATATCAATGATAATGTTTGTGGCATGTACACTACAGTTATGTTGAATGATGGGACCTCATGCATGTTATGTATGCCATAAAATGATTTGATGAAAAATTGGAAATTGGTCTCCTGAGTACATTGTATGCATGGTCAAACATGCATTAGAGACCCTATGGGTCAAGTTTACAGGGGTCTGTGAGGGACTCAACCTATACAGGGTGCTGTGAGGACTCAAACCATACAGAGGGTGCATGAGGGACTCAAATAATTACTGAGGGTCCTGTGAGGACTCAAAATGAAATGACTCTGGATGACCAATTGACCACTTAAAAAAAAAGAAAGTCACGGACTATAGTCATGATGATATGAGAAAGTTTTAGGTCCAAAGATATGTACATTTTGAACAGAGTTTAAAAGTCATGATTGTATGTGTTTGCATATCCCAAACCCTCATTATGCGAGGTCACTTCATCGGGTATTGTTTTGCAATACTCACCCTTTCTTTCAAAATGTTTTTTGGTAAGGCCAAGGACGTGCAGGGCGAGTGACGGAGGCGCGTTGTCAGGACCATGGGAAATGTCATGTTTTCCGCATATTTTCTGTAATAACTGATTTTGTCGTTTTATGGTTTTGAAGTGAAGTTTAAATTTCCGGATTTTTAAGTAGGCCATGTTTAAACTGCTTCTTTTACATGTTTGAATGTTTTCAATGGGATCCCTAAAGATGAATTGTTTTGTATGGAGATTTAAGGATCGTTTTACTCCTTTTGGCCTAAGAATGCATGCATGTGTAGTAATGTCCCTAAGAGTTTTAGTTATAGAAAAGTAGGGGCGTTACAGAAACTCTTCGGAAGAGTCTCTAGAATAAAGCTAACCTGGCTCGACTCGACGATCGAAGCCTCGTTCATCTCCGCCAAATTAAAGTGGGTCATCATGTCTAGAACATGTCCTCGGACAGATGACCCTTCTTTCATTCGGGCGTTGAAGACGTGTTTGAGTGAATCGTGCCTGACTTGAAATGACTGTTGTCCAAACATGTCTTGCAACGAATCCATGATCTCCTTAGCGGTGACCATCAACTCATGCTTCTTTTGTCGATTATGCCGCAAGTCGACAATTATATAGACCTTGGCCTTTTCATTGGCCCTGATCCATCGATCGTAAGCATCACGAACACTTCGTGATGCGGTCGAGCTCGGTAACTGAGGACATTCCTCAGTAAGCACAAACTTCAGGTCGTCAGTTACTAAGATCGTGTTGATATTATTCTTCCAAGTTTGAAAGTTATCTCCCACAAATTTGTCGGAAGCTAGTAAAGCTATAATTGAGCTAGACATGTTTTTAGCTGAAAAATCAAATAAAATTTTGTGTCAGTCTCGCATAAACTTGTTGAAAACAAATCAAGTTTTAGCAAAATTTAATCCTATGATCGCTAGGTCATATAAAAATTGCAATGATATCCTAAAGGTTTAGAATGATCGCCACCGAAGGGTGAACAGAAACACTCCTCCTCTAGGACGAGACTTTCTCGACCAGACCCTAATCCCAGGATAACTCTTATTCCATTAGGCGTCTAATTACCATTATTTGGTCGAATTCATTAACACTTAACGAATTCTGTGAGTGTCACCCTCAATCTTTAAGTTTCCAAGTATCCGTCCATACAATAGCCATCGAAGGGTGAACCACGAAGGAAAACCAACAAGGAAACTGTATCCCTTTCGGGAATTCACGGTGTTCTGACTCCCATGATCAAGGTCCTCTGAAGGGATTGTCTGGTCCAGACCAAACTAGCAGGCGGATCATAGGGGTCTCACGGTGTAAATCGAAAGAAGAGACCGTGGGTCCCGTTTTCATAGGTCCCGCTCCCACTCACTATAAGTTCTCTCTCCATCCACTTTGATATTAATCCATACAAATACCATCCGAAGGGGGGGACGCTCCCATTTGCGCCAGGATATCGAGTATGGATCTCACGATGCGGACTTAACGGAGATTTGTGGTCGGAGATTAAATGTATCTTATACACTATATTTCCTCCCACTCAGCACTTTATAAATTTCGGGATTGACCTAGATAAACCGGCTAAAATTTACCTAAGTCTACCAATATAACTCTTATATGGTATTTAGCCTAAGTTTATAATCACATTATTACTTAGGTCTATGTGAGTAAATTAAAACACTTTTAATTAACAACACTCACGATAAGTATAATCTAAGAATCTCCGGACCGAATTCACTCTCAGGTTGGTTCCAGGTAGGGGTCTTCCGCAAGCGTCAACTTAAATACCCCAGCCTTAGACAAAACCTTCCTTAGACAGGGTTACTAATCAGTCACCATTCATAGACTATACTTTGATTTCCTAATTCTAATCTTATTAGAACTAGAAAACCTAAGTCTAATTATTCAAGTTTTAAACACTTTAAAACTAATAATTAACTTAGGTTACATGCATTTCTATGTTATAGTGCTTGATCATTCATCACATGAATAACTTTATACTATAACAAAATTAATTCATCACATGAATATAAATGTATGAGCATACTTTAATCTAAAAAATATAACACTTATATTAATTAAATTAAAACATGCATTTAATTACATTATAACTCTTATAATATAACCTATCATGCAAACTATATATTATAACTCTTATAATATAAATGATGCATGAAATGTTTAACCTAAGGTGGGATTTTAAATCTATATGACATACATTATGCACATAAAAATTAATTAAATCATACATCACATGCATAAAATAATTAAATAGCAAAAATGGACCGATTTTGGCACATAGGGGCAATTTATTTAATTAAATAACATTAATATAACATTTATATTAATATTATTTAATAAAATAAATAAAATTAATAAAGAAAAAACAATTTAAAAATTTAGAAAATAAATAAAATAAAAAACTGTTGCCCCATGAAAGAAACAACTGCCGCACGCCCACAACCTCGTGAACTTGGCGCTGGAAACACCCTCAACGCACGTAGCGTTGCAACGCCGTGGGCAGCGTTGAACGCTGCCGTGCTCAGCGTTGCGCCCCGCGCGCTCCACGCCTCGGCGTTGCAATGCTGCTCTGCAGCCAAGCCCCTGCCCGCAATTGCAGCGTTGAGATACTGAAGAACAGCGTCTCAACGCTGTCGACAGAACAACAAGCTCCTCTTGCTGTTCTTCGTCGTTTCTCGTCTGTTTCCGCCGATTTCTTCACAGCAACTCTTGCCACGAACGACTCAGACTTACAGACTCGATTTACAACAAAATGCCAAAAAACAACGGGCCCTTACATTGATCAAATCAACTTGAATTATAAATCTATACTAAAGTGCCAAAACCGAAACATCCATCATGCAAACCAACAATTTATCACATAAATCAAGGCTTTACCCTCCTAATTTTAACAAAATTAAGTGCAACAACGAAGAACCAACAACCTACTCTGATACCAACTGAAGGGAATGAGAATCCCACCGAAGCGGAAGACGATCGAATCATCATGGTATCGTTATGCTACTCGATTTTGTTAAAATCAATTATCTAATAATTTAGGCTAAACATGCTTAAACGGAAAGGAAAAAACAGTAAATACAAGGTACTTACTTGTTGAAGACCCTCTTCAAAATCCTTTCCAGTGTCACGAACTCTTCGTGTTCTCCCAACGATCCGGAACTTCTCGAACTCTTCTCTCGAACAAAGGTCAAACACAACCAATCGGAGTCTCGGTTGTTCTTCTTTTTGGAAGAAGGAAAGTGGTGGGGCTTTTGTGTTTTGTAGAAGGGAGGAGAGTAATTGAGAGAGTTGAGAGAGAACTTTCTCTTCTTTTTTGTTAGAATTCCAAAAAATGAGAGAATCCGATCATTTCCTTCTTGCAAGAAGGGTTTAAATAGTGGAAATTGATGGAGTTAAAATCTCCACATTGTTACCACTTTACCACAACTATAGGTTATGCAAATCATATTTGCATAACCATATATTATAAGATATCTCATATCTCATATTACAAATCACATTTGCAATAATGTGGATTTATTAAATTGAATCACATTCAATTTAATTTCTCTCAATTAATTTCTCCAATTAGCCCTAATACAACAATTAGGCTAACCTATAGTTTATTATGAATCATATTCACATTAAACTATATATTATATCATTCATATCTCATATAAATGACATAAATGCCCTTTAAGTGAAATTGAACACTTCAATTCACACCAAAACATTAACCCTTCTTTTAACCTAGATTGAGCCAACCAAGGGACCTAATGGACCTACAGTGACGAGCTCCAATGATCCGAGATTAACCTATTAAACTCTTTGACCCGGTTAATCAACCTTCATTAGCTACGGTAACACTCCACTAAAGCCCGTAGCTGCACTCCCGTCAGTGCAGAATATTACGTGTCCACTGATATAACCAATGCCCATGAGTCGACCCTTCACAGGTTGTTCGTAGACACTGCTGGATCAAATTACCGTTTTACCCCTGTGTCTACTTCTTGCTCCTTAAGTCCCCACTACTCCTCTAATGAACAACAACGTTGTGATGGTCCGACCATGCACAACAACTCTCTCGTAGCAGTGAGAGAGTGGGCGCCCGTTGTCCAAGCCCTGGAGACAGCACTAAAGGGAACAACCCTTCTAGTTTCCCTAAAGGCGGGAACGAGTGAATTCCATCTCGCGTAGTTAAGTTCCCAGCTCCCTACTTGGTCTCGTCCCTGAGAAGGTAGACATATTGGGCGAGTAACTGTGACCACCCTCACCCGTACTAGTCAAAGGGACGGACACCCGCATGTGGAGTCCGTAACACGCTCAGGATTCAGGTCGAGTCACTAATGGGCATCTACGAAGTTATTAATCGTTACTGTCAACGGTGTTACATCAGTAGGTCTAATAATTCACGGTCCGGTCTTGTGCAATCTCATTGTACAGGATGCCCTCACTCGCATGTCAACCACATGAACGAGTCAGATCACCTCGTTTGTATCTTAATACAAAGCGGGTCGCATCCACAACGTATCTAGAATTAGGTCTCCAACCCCATCCATATACTGTAGACCGTTCGAGTCATTTACTGGAACGTGATCCTCCCTGTGTGTCCACTACACACCGTTCAAGTTCTAGTTCTCTCATGGATTCAATGACCATGAAGCTTAGTTTATTGGTTAAAGTTGTATAAAAATGCGAGACACAAAATAATGAAATGAATAACTCTTTATTAATTTCAAATAGTAATTTACAAACACGAGATTAGGACAAAAATCCCAACAAACTCCCATTTGAACTAAGCTAGTGGAGGAAATACATTTCTGAAATGTACATTAATTACAATGAAGTAATACAATAAACTAGGGCATTGAATACCCGTTTACATATCTCTCACTTGCCCTAGTCAAGAAGTACTCGAAGACCTAGACTCTCTAAGTGACCCTCAAACACCTTAGCTGTGAGGGGTTTTGTAAATGGATCAGCCACATTGTGCTCCAACGCTATCAGCGTGTCTGTCACGTCTCTGTGGTGCACAATCTCCCGTATCAGATGATACTTCCGCTCAATGTGTTTGCCTCTCTTATGGCTCCGAGGATCTCTGGACTTGGCTACTGCACCACTGTTGTCACAAAACAGTGTGATCGACAAGTTCATATTTGGAACAACTTCCAAATCTATCATGAACTTCCTAAGCCAAACAGCTTCCTTTGCAACTTCACAAGCCGCAACGTACTCTGCTTCCATAGTGGAATCGGTGGTGCATCCCTGCTTGATGCTTCGCCATACTTCAACTCCTCCATTCAGAATGAAGGCTAACCCCGAAGTGCATTTCCTAGAATCCTTATCAGTCTGAAAGTCAGGATCTGTGTATCCCGTAAGGATCAAATCCCCACCGCCATACACTAAGCTGTAGTCGTTCTCCTAAGATACTTGACGATTGCCTTTAAAGCTGTCCAATGATCTAATCCTGGATTGGATTGATACCTACTGACAATTTCTACTGCATAACAGATGTCGGGCCTAACACACAACATAACATACATAAGGCTCCCTACAGCTGAAGCATAGGGGATCCGTCTCATATCCTCAACCTCTTGAGGAGTCTTAGGACATTGATCCTTAGACAGGTTAACCCCGTGCCTGAAAGGCAGCAAGCCCTTCTTGGAGTTCTGCATCTTATATCTAGACAACATCTTGTCAATATAAGACGCCTGAGACATGGCCAACGTTCTGTTCTTTCGGTTCCGGACTATCTGGATACCTAGAACATACTGAGCTTCTCCCAAATCTTTCATTTGGAATTGCGAAGCCAACCACTTCTTTACGTCAATAAGAAATTCTACCTCATTCCCAATGAGAAGAATATCATCCACGTAGAATATCATAAATGCGACAGTTTTGTCAACGATTTTCTTGTAAACACAAGGCTTGTCAATATTCTGATCAAAGCCATAAGATTTGATTGCCTCATCAAACCTTATATTCCAAGACCTCGAGGCTTGTTTCAGTCCATAAATAGACCTATGAAGCCGACAAACCTTTTGCTTCCTCATAGTCAACCCCTTCGACCAGGGTAAAACCCTTTGCCACTAGTCGTGCTTTGAAGGTCTGCACCTTCTCATCTACTCCACGTTTACGCTTGTAGATCCATTTACAATCTATAGGTTTTACCGCATTAGGTTAATCCACAAGCTCCCAGACAGAATTGAAGTACATCGACTCCATTTCCTGGTCCATAGCTTTGATCCATTCATCATTCTCAACATCAGCCATTACCTGATCATAGGTCAATGGATCCTCGCAGTCATCATCAGGATTGACGACTTGGGTTTCAGCGAAGCTCATGTAACGTTCAGACTGTCTCACAACCCTCCCACTACGTCGAGGCATTCCCAACTCTTGGGAACGGACTTGACTTGACGTGCTAGGATCAACAACACTTGTTGACGTACTAGCTCCATCAACAACCCTTGCTGATGTACTGTCCATTTCGTTTAACACGACTTTGCTCCTAGGCACATGATCCTTAATATGGTCTTTCTCAAGGAAAGTGGCGTTTGTCGATACAAGCACCCTATTATCCTTAGGATCGAAAAACAGACCACCTCTGGTCTCTTTTGGGTAACCTACGAATAGGCACAATTTTGAACGGAGTTCCAATTTCTTCGGGTTTGACAACAACACATGGGTCGGGCATCCCCAAATTCTAAAATGGTGTAAACTACCTTTATGGCCAGTCCTGAGTTCGAAAGGTGTTTCACAAAAACTTTTCGACGGAACATTGTTCAAAATATAAACCGCAGTCTCCGCTGCGTAACCCCAAAAAGAAATAGGGAGACGAGCATAGCTCATCATCGACCGAACCATGTCCAACAGGGTTTTGTTTCTCCTCTCCAATACACCATTTTGTTGTGGCATACCAGGTGCTGAGAGTCGGGACGTAATTCCGTGTTCTATCATATAGTCCTTGAATTCAGTGTCCATATACTCTCCACCTCGATCCGATCGAAGTGTTTTTATGGTTTTACCTAATAGGTTCTCAACCTTAGTCTTGTATTACTTGAAATTTTAAAGAGTTTCAGACTTCCTATGCAGTAGGTAAATATACCCATACCTCGAATAATCATCAATGAAAGAAACGAAGTATTCGTAACTACCTCGTGCTCTAACACTCATCGGACCACAGAGGTCAGAATGTATAAGCTCAAGGGGCTCCTTGGCTCTATATCCTTTTCCACTAAAAGGACGTTTGGTCATTTTGCCTTCAAGGCATGACTCACACACCGGTAAAGAGTTTTCTTCTAACTGACTTAGAAGTCCACTCTTCACTAGTCTCTCAATCCAATTGAGATTAATGTGGCCTAACCTTAGATGCCAAAGATGGACATTTTCTTTCGGAGAAACCTTAACTCTCTTAGTTCGCGTTTATGCAGTTTTAAACAATTCAGTATTCAAAATGCTTTTGACCGAATTAGGCTTTAAAACATACAAATTAGACTTAAGTGAAGCAAAACACAAGAAATTTTCATTTCTATAAATAAATGCTTTATTACTAGAAGAATTTACAGAAATTTAATGTTCTAATAAGTAGGAAATAGAAATAAGGTTTCTAGTAAACCCTGGAACTATGTACATATTGTCCAATAATAAAAAATTCCTGCCAAAATAGAGCTTCACTTTGTCGATCGCTGCAGCAGAGACTATCTCCTCGGATCCAACCCGTAGAGTCACCTCACCCTCTCGCAGCGGCTGCCAGGAATCAATTGCCTAAAAAGAAGAACAAACGTGGTTAGTGGCACCCGAATCTAAAATCCAGGCAGAGTCACTACTCTCCACTAAACATGTTTCAGTAACCAGTAAATCACATTTACCTTGATTTTTCCTCTCGACAAGGAACTTGGGACAATTTCTCTTCCAGTGGTCGTCCCCATTGCATTGGAAACACTTTCCTTTCTCTGTAACTTTCTTGACCTTCTTGCCTTTTTGGGCGGCAGCTCGGTCAGCTTTACCCCTCTTCATCTTCTTCTTCTTTCCTTTCGGGTGAGAAGGAGCAACAGGTTTAGTCCCAGAGGTCGAACCTCTGTGATAAGACCTGTAGGCAACATTTGCCTCAGATTCCGGTGCCCTGATCCTCATCAAGGACTGGAAATTCTGTAGCTCATTGAGGAGGGTAGTCAGTGTGTAGCTAATTTTGTTCATAACAGCATTGCTACGAAACTGAAGGAAACTCTTCGGAAGAGTCTCTAGAATAAAGCTAACCTGGCTCGACTCGACGATCGAAGCCTCGTTCATCTCCGCCAAATTAAAGTGGGTCATCATGTCTAGAACATGTTCTTGGACAGACGACCCTTCTTTCAATCGAGCGTTGAAGACGTGTTTGAGCGAATCGTGCCTGACTTGAAAGGACTGTTGTCCAAACATGTCTTGCAACGAATCCATGATCTCCTTATCGGTGACCATCAACTAATGCTTCTTTGCCAGTACTTCAGACAAGCTGGCAATTATATAGACCTTGGCCTTTTCATTGGCCCTGATCCATCGATCGTAAGCATCACGAATACTTCGTGATGCGGTTGAGCTCGGCAACTTAGGACATTCCAAAGTGGCGTTTGTCGATACAAGCACCCTATTATCCTTAAGATCGAAAAACAGACCACCCTGGTCTCTTTTGGGTAACCTACGAATAGGCACAATTTTGAACGGGGTTCCAATTTCTTCGGGTTTGACAACAACACATGGGTCAGGTATCCCCAAATTCTGAAATGGTGTAAACTACCTTTATGGCTAGTCCTGAGTTAGAAAGGTGTTTCACAAACACTTTTCGACGGAACATTGTTCAAAATATAAACCGCAGTCTCCACTGCGTAACCCCAAAAAGAATCAGGGAGACGAGCATAGCTCATCATCGACCGAACCATATCCAACAGGGTTCTATTTCTCCTCTCCGATACACCATTCTGCTGTGGCATACCAGGTGCTGAGAGTTGGGACGTAATTTCGTATTCTATCATATAGTCCTAGAATTAAGTGTCCATATACTCTCCACCTCGAATTATCGTTTTACCCCTGTGTCTACTTCTTGCTCCTTAAATCTCCATTGCTCCTTTAATGAAGAACAACGTTGTGATGGTCCGACCATGCACAACAACTCTCTCGTGCCAGTGAGAGAGTGGGCGCCCGTTGTCCAAGCCCCGAGAGACAAAGACTTAAGGGAACAACCTTCTAGTTTCCCTAAAGGCGGGAGCGAGTGAATTCCATCTCGCGTAGTTAAGTTCCCAACTCCCTCCTTGGTTCTGTCCCTGAGAAGGTAGGCATATGGAGCGAGTAACTGTTACCACCCTCACCCGTAATAGCCAAAAGATGGACTCGCATGCAGAGTCCGTAATACACCTGTGATTCAGTCGAGTCACTAATGGTCATCTACGAAAGTTATTAGTCCTCATCCGGCGGTGTTACATCATTAGGTCTAATAATTCACGGTCCGGGCTTTGTACAATCTCATTGTATGGGATGCCCCCACTCGCATGTCAACCACATGAACGAAGTCGATCACCTCGTTTGTATCTTAATACAAAGCGGGTCGCATCCACATCGTATTCAGGATTAGGTCTCCAACCCCATCCATATACTGTAGACCGTTCAGGTCATTTACTCAAACGTGATCCTCCCTGTGTGTCCACTACACACTGTTCAAGTTCTAGTTCTCTCATGTATTCAATGACCCTGGAGCTTAGTTTATTGGTCAAAGTTGTATAAAAATGCGAGACACAAATAAATGAAATGAATAACTATTTATTAATTTCAAATAGTAATTTACAAACACGAGATTAGGACAAAAATCCCAACACTATCAGTCCAAACCAAGGTTTTTCCTCTCTCGGACTCACTATTCTACCAAACCCAAAACAAAAGATGAGTTAGAGCGACGGACAAGAGGGAAAGAGAGAGAGGGATAGCTTCAATTGTGGGCAACTGGCTGAAAAGAAGAGGAAACAAAGAGGGGTGATCGGAAGCGGTCTGCTCAATCACTCGATGACGCACGATTGGAGTGTCACCGACCAGAGGAGCTCGCGTGAAGGAGGAGGGTGAAGCGACAACAGTACGACGCGGAAAGCTTCGGCACGCGAGGGTTCTTCTTTGGTGGGTTCTGTTGGGATTCGTGCCCTAAAACTCGTAGTTTGTAATTATGTTCTAATTAATGTAATAAAGTGTTATTATTTCAATAAAGTGTTATTGTTCGTTATCTACGAGTTTGCCTTCAATCAAACCCTAAATCCAATAAACTAAACATCCAAGATTGTTAAATGAATCTTTAACTGAATGTAGTGTACATATAAAGGATCTCGGTTCGAGATACAGCCTAAAGGGTCTATAGTTAGGGGATAAGATTTGGGTACCTTACCCTAGTAAAACTATGGATGTGGCCCACTTTGTATTTGATACAAACACCATGATCCTAACATATTCGTGTAGATGACATGTGAGTGGGGATATCCTATGTAATGAGATTACATAAGACCGAACCACGAAATAGTAATCTTTAGTTGTAACTCCATTGACTAGTTAGGTTTCTATTTCACTAGGATGACCTAGGCAACTTGTTCTCAATCCTGAGAAGGTTACGAACTCCTGTTCGCGAGGGATTGTCCTTTGACTAGTATGGGTGAGAGTGGTCAGATTCGCCGACTCAATATGCCTACCTTCTTGGGGACAAGACCGAGTGAATGGCTGGAAATTTAACTTAGGAAGATGGAATTCACTCCTTCTCGCCTACTAGGGTAAGTAGAGGAAGGTTCCCTTAAGTGGTGTCTCCGGGACTTGAAAAAAGGGCACGACCCTCTCATTGGCCCGAGAGGGACTCTGTTTGTTGGTAGGACCACAAACAAATTGTTCATTAGAGGAGCACTGGTACTTAAGGTACAAGATGTAACCCAAGGGTAAAAGCGGTAATTTGACCCCGCTGGTGTTACGAGCATTCGTGAAGGATTGACTTGCTGTTATTGGTCAATATCCATGGACACGAGAAATATATCTGCGGTGAGAAGAGTGCGGTGTGGGACTTTAGTGGAGTGTTTCTGCGCAGTTAACGAATGTTGATTGGGAGGTTAATGAGATTAGCAAGAGCAATCTCGTATCGTTGGAGCTTTCCGATCCAGTAGGTCCATTAGGTCCACCTTCTAGCTCGTAAAGGGTTCTTAAATCATTTGAATTTGAAATGTTCAAATTCATTAGGGAATATATTTAATGTATATGGATATGATATAATATATAGTTTTGGAACTATATATTATAAATTTAATGTGAATATGATTCATATTAAATTATATGAGAGAATTGAATATTTGAAAGAGTTCAAATATTATATTAAATGTGAATGTAATTCGTATTTGAAAACTATAGATTAAAATTTAATGTGCACTGGATGTACATTAAAACTATAGGTTAAAAGGGTAATATGATTAAATGAGATTTAATCCAAATTAAATATATGATATTTAATTTTTATTATTTAAATATGATTTATATTAATAATTAAATTTGATTTAATTATTATTTTAATAATAAAATAAGGGAACGTGTCATCCAGACACGTTCCACTACCCTCCTTCTTCTCCCTATCGACAGTTTAACAGGGAGAAGAGGGGTGATGTTGAAGAGGGCTTACTGTTTTTGCAATTGGAAAATTGTTGTAAAGAAAAAACTCTCTCTCTCACTCTCTAATTCCCAATTCTTCCAATTGTTGGATCCTTCCCACCAAGGAAGATCTAAGCACTCAGAGATATAGAAGGTGTACTCTGTTGGTGGTGTCCTGCTGGAAAACAGAGAAGTTGATTTGCTGTACAACCTTTGGAGCAACCAGTTGCTGAGGAAAGTCTACAAAGGTAATAATATCATTTCTATTCTTTTTAGTTTAATTGTTAAACTAAACACGTCTGCATGTATATCTCCATGTTTCAATTAGATTAAAAGCATGCTTGTTCTGTATGTTTTTGTCAATGTATGGGTTTTTGTTTTTTAAACAAAACAATCTTGCATATTACGATTCCAAATTCGTTTCCGCTTCTCAAGGAGATCCGATCTCCATCAGGTTCGATTGCGACGGTTGGCTTCGGCGCAGAGGGAACAACGACGCGACAGACTAGGCTCGACGACGGCTGGCGACAGAGCTTTGTCAGCGCGCATGGGTGCCCCCCCGCGAAGAAGAGAACGTGGGAGGGGGTCGGCGACTCTTGCCTCATTCCTCCTTCTAAAATCTTTTTTATTTCTTTTTTTTTTGTTTATAAAATCAACCAAAATTAAACCCTAAAATGAAACAAAAAGAGAGAGAAGATTTACCTCACTTTCTGCAACTGAACGTGGTATGAACCTTAGGGGATTGTTGGCAACCTGCATTTATAGGTGAGAGTTCAATTATTTGGGTCCCTGAAAGATCTAGTAATTAACCATCTGGCCCAAAATTAATAGAAATTCAACCTCGACCCAAATTTCTTAAATAATTTTGAAATGACCAAGGAACAAATGTTTGTAATGCCCCGAAAAATCAGGTGCATTAAATTGTATTTTATTTAAATTTGAATTTTTGTATAATCAGATCAGAATTAGGAATCTAGAGATTTTTTTAGGAAATGGTCTTTCAAAATCTAAAAAGGATTAGGATTTTTATTATAAAGAGGATTAAGACTTTTGTTGCCTATTTAAATTAGAGTAATTGCAACTTAAGGGGTGCACTTCAAAACTCTCCTCTTCTTCTCTTTCTTCTTCTTTTTTTCATCTCACTCTTCATCCCGCCGAACCACCGTCGGAGAGTCGTCGGAAGGTCGATGGAAACCCGTTGGGTCGCTGCTGCCGCTCGCCAGAGTCGATCTAGCCCGATCAGTTTTGACTTCTTAATTTATTTTAGATTCCGTTGTGGTTGCTTAAGAGCACACACACTTTTTTTGATTCTTCAAACATCAGATAAAAACTAAACTGTGAATGGATGACAACGATGGCAACCTGGCGAGGCTATGAGGATGTTCTTTGGTGTCTTTTAGCTCATAGGTGATGGCGCTACACACAAGTGCACGTGATCGAAGTAATAACACTGGAATATTCCAGGGTATCGTACCCACAGGGAACAGTTTCACAAGCTTAATCGGAATAACAACAATTGTAATGAAAGATGCAAGAGAGGTAACCAGGATTGTAAAATTGTTGAAGAGGGGTTGTTTTAAATTAATAAAGACAAAGGAAACAAAATTAATGATAAAAGGAAGGGAATTCAAGTTGCGTTCGCCCCTTCGGAGAAAATGCGGTTGAAAATGCAACTGCAGTTGTGTCAGCAATCTTAAACCTTAAGTAAACCGGGTTCTTTTTCTATTCGATTTTGTTCCCAAAACCTTTAGGAGTCTAAGCAATTAAACTCATATGTCTATGGCTAATTGAGTTTAGATAGTTTTGTACACAACCCTCTTGGTTTCGGAGTCTCGTCCTATGTCTAGGGTCGAATTTTTGGAGCTTATGTCTAAGTCCTTTCCTCCGTTGATTTTTATGAGATCTGCTTTTCCTTGACCCTTTCAGTATCAAGTTCAAGCTCGTTGAACAAGTCCTAATAATCGGCTAGGGTTGCTCACATTTATTCAATAAAATCAAACTTTAGGGTTTAGTGCCGACACAACTATATTGCAACTTTAAGCTTGACATCTCTTTTCAAGGGCATTCACAACGTGAACCCCTAAAGAGAGATTTAGCTCATGGTTAAAACTAAGGAAAACATACGATTTACGTATTAAATTTTAGAAACTTGAAATCGGTAAACAGTAAAGTCCTAAAAACTCCCTTGTTGGTCTTCTATAAAACCCAAACTCGAGTTTTGAATCTTCACCTCTAATGTTGTGTAAAAGAGGGACAAACCGAGAAGTTATTACAAGCTAAACAAGAAGATAAAGTTGTTGTAAAATAGAGCTGAAACATGAAAAGAAATCCTAAAAACTACAAGAGTGCAGTCACAATAAAGAAGAAAAAAGGTGTTTTCAAAACCCATCGAGACTCCTTATAAATACCCATTCTTGAGCTAGGGTTTCCTTCCAAATCATCCCTTAATCCATGGGGAATGATTTGGATGTGATTCCCATCTAGGTCTTTCCAAAAATGGATCAAGATTCTCCTTGGATTCCAAAATCTTGAGATTTACGGCGTGTCTCTAGAAAATCTGAAATGTAGTGGCAATTTGTCCAACATTTGTCCTTACATTCTGGCTTGGTTGTCTGCTTACTTTGTTGATGCGAATGCGTCTGCAATTTCTTTAGCATTTTTCTTTGCTTCTCCTTTCCTTCACAAAAACAATCAAATTAACTTGTTTTTTCATTTTTTTTTTCAATCATTTCTTATTTTTCTCAAATTTTAGCAAGTTTTAGAAATTTTACTTCCAAATGATATTTTTAGCTTGCCACAAAATAAAAAATTGAGATAAATTAGACAAAAATGACTAAGTTTAAATATAAATAATCCTCATAAATGAGAATTATTAATACGGAACTATTCTAGTACTTTATTTTTTCCATTGTACTTTCTTAATAGATTGAGATTTTTTTTATGTTGTTAAGTTTCCTTGTTGATTGACTTGTAGGGTGTTTTAGAGTCTTGTTCTTCTTAAATGTGAAGTTAGTCTTTTATTCATTTTCTAAATTCCGTTGCACATTTGTACCTTTTAGTTATGAGTTTTGTTGGTTCATTTCCTTTCGGAGTTATTAGTTGCATATAGGTGTTAATTGTGATCATGTGGAGTTCTCTACTTTAGTTGATTACTTTCTGATATGTTGGGAACCCAACCTATCGTTGAATGTAGTTTGGAGGAGGTTGGGTATTTTGCAAACCTTTTGGAGTACTTTTATGCTTAAAACAGGTCAGGGAAAACTTCAATTTTGTCTTAGCAGTGTCGTTATGCTGTCGGAGTTTCGGTGTAGACGATGTTGCTTAGTAACTTCTCTAGGGGATTTGGGTTTGAAAACTAGAGTCGTTACACACATGCACCACGAATCTGAAAATTTACCTAATTTATCAGCGTCACAGGATCAATCCAAACGACGTAACTTGTGAAAAATCTAAAATAATTCATATACTGTAATATGCTAATCAAATACTTAAAATGAAATATATTAATGATATACTACTAATATACTTTATTTAGGTATCAATCAAATGATATTTCTAATATGAAGTATACCAACAATACATCAAAAAGACCTAATATGAAGTTGATCAAGAATATACCAGTAATTCATATTTAGTATATCAGATATACCTAGAATAAAGTATATCAGTGATATACTATTTATATGTATTTTATTTAAGTATATCAATTAAATGACATTATACTAATATGAAATACATCAACAATATATTAGTAATTCATATTCAGTGTATAACATATACTTAATATGAAGTATATAAAAAAATATTAGTAATTCATTTTCAATAGTCAAAGTGACCATAGCTCAACCGACATATTGAATGTGTTAACAACCAAGAGATTTGTGATACGAATCCCCACAACCTCCGCTCTTCTAAAAAAAATTTCAATAATTCATACTCACTAATTCATATGCCTAAAACGAAGTAAATACTGATAATTTATTTTCGATTAATGTACCTATAAGCAAGGTAAAAACAAACACATAATATAATAAGAAACACAAGTCTAAAAATTATTGTTATTGGTAAATATCCAACTCAATTCTTCTAATTCATATTTTTTGTTATCTATTATCATTCTTCTAATTTGTAATGCATGATAGGGGTGTTCAAAAAATTCGATGACCCGATGACCCAAATAACCCGATCAACCCAACTCAATTCTACGGTTTGGGTTGGGTTAAAAAAAATGAAAATTTTATGGGTTGGGTTGGTTCGTGGGTTCACCAAAAATTAGTTTGGGTTGAACTGAACCAACCCGAAATTGTAATTAGTTTAAATAAATATTTTTTTTATTTATATTACAATTATATGTACGCATATTTATTTTAATTTTATAATTATTTTTAGATTATTTATTTTTTAATAACTTTTTAAAATAAGTTTTTAAGTTTTTGGAAGGTAAAAACTCATAATATAAATTAAAATTGAGTTGCTAATCTTAATTCAATATTCAAAAATAAAATAAATATATATTTTCATATCAATACTAACTTTTTTTAAAATAAAATTTTAAGTATATAATCTGATCAACCTGAACCAACCAAACCCAAAGTTTAATGGTTGGGTTGGGTTCACCACTTAATAAAATTTGTTTGGGTTGAAGAAATTTACAACCCGAATAGTTGGGTTGGGTCTAAAAAGTATCTCAACCTAACCCAATCCAACTCACGAACACCCTTATAATTGGATATCTAAGTATCTCATCCAAAATTTTATCCAACGAGACAATATTTTATGAAACAATGCTAATGGTATAAACTAAAGATAAAAATACAAGGTAAAGTTTATGCATGCAATTTAAAATATTTTGAAACAAGTGTAGATAATAAAAAAAATGAATTTTTACTTCTAAAAATTAAATATTATTTTAAAATATGGCTTCCAAACATATAATTTAATTTTAATTTTCTATTTAAAAAAAGTTAGACAAGTCTATCAACAACTTTATTCATTTTATAATCTACTTTTTAAAAGTATTTTAAAAATCTATCTTTAATTTGCTAATGGATGTCAAAAGCATGCTTTTTTTAAAAAAACAAAAATCTAACCCCCCCCTAAAAGACAACTTTTGTTTTAAAAAATGAAGATGTTAATAAATGTAGTCTGTGTTGTGAAATTGAGAGGAAAAATAGGACACCGAAACTTTACCAAAACATATAATAATAATAATAATATAAATATAAAAGGAATATGAATATATATATATATATAATAAAAGGAAAATGGTAATAGTGATATATATAAAAAAAACAAATAAAATGAAAATTATAAAAGAGAGAAAGTGGAGAAATCCACCAAATTTTGTGTCTTTTTATTTCTCACTATAGGCCACTATTTATAGGCAAAATGACAAGCTTGATGTGGTACACTTGGACACTAATCAAAGGTAGAAAATGAACATACGGAGGCTACATGGACAATAGGGGGCTTGACACATGGTGAAGGGAGAGTTGAACATCTATTTATTATTTTGTTTATAATACTCCCCCTTAGATGCCCATTTTATATAAAATATGTCTCGTTAAAACCTTACTAAGGAAAAATCCAATGGGAAAAAAATCCTAGTGAAGGAAAAAGAGTACATATTTTATATAACTTACTATAATATATTTGCTTCCCCTCATGGAGACATCACTTAAGATCTCTAAGTCGCTACATTCCAATGCTATGAACTAATTTCTCAAAGGTTGCAGTTGGTAATGCTTTCGTAAATAAGTCGACCAGGTTATCTTTCGAACAAATTTGTTGTACAGTGATATCACAATTTTCTTCAAGATCATGAGTGTAGAAAAGCTTTGGTGAGATATGTTTCGTTTGATCTCCTTTGATATATCCTCCATTGATTTGGGCTATACAAGTTGTGTTGTCTTTGTATAATATTGTTGGAAGATGTTTTCTAGAAGACAAACCATATGTTTCACGGATATGTTGAGTCATCGATCTTAGCCATACACATTCTCGGCTTGCTTCGTGAATTGCAAGGATTTCGATATGATCAGAAGAAGTGGTTGTTATGGTTTGTTTTTCTGATCGCCATGACATGACAGTTCCTCCACATGTGAGCAGATAACCTGTTTGAGATCTAGTTTTGTGTGGATAAGATAAATATCCAGAATCTAAATAACCAACTATATCAAAATTGGATTTGTTAGAATAAAACAATCTCATATCAATTGTTCCTCAGAGATAACGAACACTACAAGAAAAACGAAAAATTAGCGACAAAAGTTTTGCGACTAAACTTTATCTCGTCGTAGGTTTGCGATGTTAAAAATATTTAGTCGCACACTACGACATTTCCACATGTTCGTCGCAGGGATATGCGACGAAACGGTATTCCGTCGCATTGTCAGCTGGCGTTGTGTGCTCGAAATTTAAAGTCTGCGACGAAATTGGATTTCGTTGCACGTCTATGCGATGTTTTGCTGTTATGTCGCATCACAAAAGAATACGCTCCAAAATTTTGTTGTGAAACGCGCCTTGGATTTCGAAACGTGCGACAAAAATTCTTGTCGTCGCAAGGGCATGCAACGAACATCTCGATTCGTCGCAACCCTCAATATGTTTAATTCCATTCCAGTGTCTTTTGGTTGGACAAGAACTATATCTCGCTAATAAATTTATTGAAAATGTAATATCTGGTCTTATATTATTAGCAAGATACATAAGTGCACCAATTGCACTAAGATATGATACTTTAGGACCAAGAATTTCTTCGTTATTATCTCGAGGTTGAAATATATCTTTCTTTACATCCAGTGAACGAACTCCCATTGGAATATTCAATGAATGTGCTTGGTCCATATAAAATCTTTTTAAAATTTTCTCTGTATAAGTTGATTGATGAACAAATATCCCATCTGCCAAATGTTCAATTTGCAAACCAAGGAAAAATTTCTTTTTCCTAAGATCTTTCATCTCGAATTCTTTCTTAAGGTATTCTATTGCCTCTAATAACTCTTCAGGGTTTCCAATTATATTTAAGTCATCAACATATACAGTTATAATCACAAATCCTGATTGAGATTTCTTTATAAAAATACACGGACATATTGGATTGTTTTGATATCCTTCTTTCAACAAATATCTACTCAGGCGATTATACCACAGTCGTCCTGATTGTTTTAATCCATATAGTGATCTCTGCAACTTTATTGAACACAATTCCCGAGAATATGTTTTTGACATTCTAAATCCTTCTGGAATTCTCATAGAGATGTCATTATCCATATATCCATATAAATATGTCGTGACTATATTCATCAGATGCATGCCAAGTTTTTCATATGCAGTCAGGTCAATTAGATATCTCAATGTTATTGCATCCACCACAGGAGAATATGTCTCCTCATAATCAATACTAGGTCTTTGCGAGAATCCTTGTGCAACAAGTCTTGCGTTATATCTTGTGACCTCATTCTTTTCATTTCTCTTCCTTACTTCTCTGGTGTCCGGACTACTAGTCCAAAAACCTCACGTTTTAAAAGTGAGTTTAATTCTACCTGTATTGCTTCTTTCCATTTAAGCCAATCCTTTCTATGTTCACATTCTTCTATGGATTTTGGATCAAAATCATCATTTTCATGAATAAGATCATGAGCAACATTGTAAGCAAAAATGTTGTCAACAATAATATCATTTCGGTTCCATCTTTTTCCTGTTATAACATAGTTTATGGAAATTTCATTATTATTGATAGCACACAAAATGTGTTATCCGTAGGCTTATTTATTATTAGTTTTATGTTAATTTCAGAGATTTGATGTGTTTAAATCACTCAATTTCAGGTAAAGAGCTTAAACAAGACATTTGGAGACATTACGAATTACTCGGGATCGAATCGAGGCTTTTTGGAGCTTAAAATAACATCTATTAGAAGTAAACGGATCATTTCAAGCTAGTAGACCCGAGATGATGGTGTTGCAACGCCGTGATTATTGTTTTGATGCGTTTAAGAGCCATGTCGATAGCGTTGCGACGCTGCAACGCTATCTCGATAAGTGTTGAGATTTGTGCCCTAAAACTCGTAGTTTGTAATTATGTTCTAATTATTGTAATAAAGTGTTATTATTTCAATAAAGTGTTATTGTTCGTTATCAACGAGTTTTCCTTTATTTAAACCCTAAATCCAATAAACTAAACATCCAAGGTTGTTAAATGAATCTCTAACTGAATGTAATGTACATAAAAAGAATCTCGATTCGAGATACAGCCTAAAGGGTCTATAGTTAGGGGATAAGGTTTGGGTACCTTACCCTGGTTAAACTATGGATGTGGCCCACTTTGTATTTGATACAAACACTTGTGATCCTAACGTGTTCGTGTAGATGACATGTGAGTGGGGATATCCTACGTAATGAGATTACATAAGACCGGACCACGAAATAGTAATCTCTAGTTGTAACTCGTTGACTAGTTAGGTTTCTATTTCACTAGGATGACCTAGGCAACTTGATCTCAATCTTGAGCGATTTACGAACTCCACATTCGCGAGGGATTGTCCTTTGACTAGTATGGGTGAGAGTGGCGATTCGCCGACTCAATATGCCTACCTTCTTGGGGACAAGACCGAGTGAGTACCGGGAACTTAACTTAGCAAGATGGAATTCACTCCTTCCCGCCTACTAGGGTAAGTAGAAAAATGTTCCCTTAAGTGGTGTCTCCGGGACTTGAACAAAGGGCCCAACCCTCTCATTTACCCGAGAGGGACTCTGTTTGTTGGTAGGACCACAAACAAATTGTTCATTAGAGGAGCACTGGTACTTAAGGCACAAGATGTAACCCAGGGGTAAAACGGTAATTTGACCCGGTGGTGTTTTACGAACATTCGTGAAGGATTGACTTGCTGTTATTGGTCAATATCCATGGACACAGAAATGTATCTGCAGTGAGAAGAGTGCAGTTGTGGGACTTTAGTGGAGTGTTCCCGCAGTTAACGAATGTTAATTGGGAGGTTAATGAGATTAACCGAACAATCTCGTATCGTTGGAGTTTCTGATCTGTAGGTCCATTAGGTCCACCTTCTAGCTCGTAAAGGGTTCTTAGATCATTAGAATTTGAAATGTTCAAATTCATTAGGGAATATATTTAATGTATTTAAATACGAAATAATATATAGTTTTGGAACTATATATTATAAATGTAATGTGAATATGATTCATATTAAATTATATGAGAGAATTGAATATTTGAAAGAGTTCAAATATTATATTAAATGTGAATGTGATTCACATTTGCAAACCATAGGATAAAATTTAATGTGCACTGGATGTACATTAAAACTATAGGTTAAAGGGGTAATATGATTAAATGAGATTAATCCAAATTAAATATATGATATTTAATTTGAATTATTTAAATATGATTTAAATTAATAATTAAATTTGATTTAATTATTATAGTAGTATTATTATTATTATTATTTTTAATAATAAATGAGGGAACGTGTCATCTAGACACGTTCTCCACTACCCCTCCCCTTCTCCCTATCGACAGTTTAACAAGGAGAAGGGGGTTGCTCATTTGGATTGATCGATCAATCAGATTGGAATTCACAGAAGGAAAAATTCTCTCTATCTCTCACTCTCATTCCCAAAACTATCCAAAAGTTGGAATCCTTCTCACAAAGGGTTTTGTTCTAAGTTGAATCTCAGAGGATATGAGGTTTTCCGAATTGGAGGTGTTCTGTTGGTGAAAAACAGAGAACTTTTGAAGTTCTTGAGTTGCTGAACATTGGAGCAAGGAGTTGCTGTTCTGCTAAACTACAAAGGTAATTCCTTCTTCCCTTTAGTTTAATTGTTAAACTTAGTTTGTTTGTATGCAATTAATCCATGTCTAATAGGATTAGAATTTCATGCTTGTTCTGTATTTATCAATGTACTGGTTTTTGTTTCAATTAAAACAATCAAGCACATTAACGATCTCAATCACGTTTCCGCTGCTCAAGGAGATCAGATCTCCATCAATAAGAAGACTAGTGTGAAGGGGGGTGGCGAGGGCGTTGCAACACTGCTTACTAGCGTTGCAACTCCAAATCAATAAGGACGCGCGCGCGCAAGGGTAGTGGCGTTGCAACGCTGTCGATGCTTTCCATATCTGCTACGCGCTTAGGGCATAACGTTGCAACGCTGTGCCTAGCATTGCAACGTTGTGCTAATTAACCTTATAAATAGAACACTTCGCCATCTTTCAAAGGGAGCCGAATTTGATAGTCTTTGCACCCTAAATTCTAAATACATTCTGTAAGAAGAGAAAAGTGAGCGTTCCTTGGGAGCCAAAACATTCGTGGAAGTTCGAGATCGTGACGGGAGCTCGGGGACGAGGGACCGACATCGACACATAAGTTTATTTTCTCTTTCTTTCAGATTGTAACACCATTTTAAGAGGTTTCTACACTTTTAGTTTGGTTTTATTATGATTTAGAGTGGTTAAAAGTTGTAGTTAGGATTTGATTTGCTTGTTTAAGACTTATTTGCTTATGTATTGAACTATGTTTTGATATTTATTTTTGGCAATTCGTTCTTCAAATCTTTAATCTTGTTGGTTTAAGTGGTCTCGAGAGAAAAAACTTAGATTAGAGCAAAGTTATTAAAACTCTTAGAAGTTTGACATCAGAATGACCTAAAAGTCTAAGGGAAACACATAAAGAAGTTGCTTAATGTCATACCTACTTTTAAATTCATACGGAGACTATATAATTTATTGTGTGTGCGAGGCTCACTAAGAATCGAGAGATTTTCTTGAGTATCTTACTTCTTGTTTATAACTGCATAATGTTAGTACATTGCATGTGTTAAATAAGTTATTAACTTGTGAAGTCAAACTCCTCTAAATCTATCATATTCGTGTCTCCATTTATTTGTTTATCTTTTATCTTTGTTTTCATTATCTATCCATGTTTTGTTACTTTAGCTATAATTGAGAATTAGTATCTTGGTAATTAATTAATCTAGAAGACCATTCCTGAGGACGATACTTGGAACTTTAAATCACTATACTAAAACTTGACTCGTACACTTGCGGTATTGCAATATCATTTTACACAACAAGTTTTTGGCGCCGTTTCCGCTGAATGATGATTATTTAGATTAATTGATATTAGGAAAAAATTCAAAATTTTAGAATAAAGTGTTTGTGTGTTTTTTTCTTTTTTTATGATTTTCCTTATTGTGTTTTCTTTCTTTTTATGTTTTCTTTCCTTTTCTATTTTTTTATCTAATTTCTGCTTTTTTGGTACCTCCAGGTGTATGCCCAAGGATAGAGCTGCAGACTTTCACCCTTTTGATCCTGAGATTAAAAGGACCTGTAGGAGATTTCTAAGGCAAGGGAGAGCAGAAATTCAAACAATGGCAGATCAGGAGCTAATCAATAACCCTAAATCCATCAGAGAGTATTTCCAACCTGTGTTTAATTCTGAGCAGAATGGAATTGTCCATGTCCCTATAAATGCTAATAATTTTGAACTGAAAACAAGGCTCATTCAGATGGTTAGGGAAGGTGCCATTAGGGGACAAGCCACAGAAGACCCTAATTCACACTTGCAAAATTTTCTAGAAACCTGTGGTATAATTAAATTGAATGGGATTTCTGCTGAAAGTATTCGCTTACGTTTCTTTCCTTTTTCTTTGTAGGGTAGAGCTAAGGAATGGCTAGGGTCCCTCCCACTAGGAAGAATCACTTCTTGGGAGGAGCTGGCCCAAGCCTTCATGACCAAATTCTTTCCACCTGTGAAAGTTGCAAAGTTAAGGATAGAGATAGGAACATTCAGGCAACATGATGGAGATCAACTATTTGAGGCTTGGGATCGTTATAAAGATATGCTCAGGAGGTGTCCACAGCATGGTTACCCAGATTGGCTCTAGGTACAATTATTCTATAATGGACTTGCAGGTCAGACCAGGACCATTCTGGATGCCACTGCTGAAGGGGCTTTCATGGCAAAGACTGTGCCAGAAGCGCGGGCCCTCCTAGAAGAAATCTCAACTGCCAGCTACCAATGGCCCGGAGACAATGACAGATCCAAACTAGTAGCTGGACTTTATCAACTGGATGAGGTAACTGCACTTAAGTCTCATATGGCATCTTTCACTCACGCCTTAAATAAATTTGCAGGAACATCCTAGGCAGTGGTACCCTCTCAATGCTCCCAGCTTGACGGAAAACCTACTATGGAGCAAGCACATTATCTGAACAACAGGGGCAACACCTATGGAGGAAATCAGACTCAGAGCACTCTTCCAACACATTATAATCCAGGTTTGAGGTATCATGAAAAATTTTCCTATGCTAACAATAAAAATATGTTGAATCCTCCTACAGGTTATGCTTCTACATCTAATAGGAAGTCATCTTTGGAAGAAACAGTGCACTCCTTTATTGTTGAATCCAGAAATAGGTCTAACCAGCTGGAAAATGCAGTCACCAGTCTAACTGGTGTTGTGAAAAGTCATGGAGCTGCCCTGAAGAATATAGAGACTCAGATCAGTCAGATGAGTGTGGAAATTCGTACATTGTAGAAAGGTAAGTTCCCTAGTGACACAGAGGTAAATCCAAGGGGAACCTGCAATGCAATCACACTGAGAAGTGGAAGGAACATCACAAGGGAAGAGGCTGAAAAGGAAAAAGGCTCTTGAGATGGTACAAGAAAAGTCACAACCTGTCAGTGACAGCAACCAGGAGAAACAGACTAAGCCTTCTAACCCTTCTCATTTTAATTTTATTCTTTATCCACAACGCTTTGCAAAGAAAAATGATGATCTGCAGTTTCAGAATTTTTTAGATGTTTTAAGAAAGCTGAATGTTAGTATTCCTTTTTCTGATGCCTTGGAACAGGTACCCAACTATGCAAAGTTCATGAAACAGATCTTATCCAAGAAGCAGAAGTTGAAGGAGTACGAAACCCTCAATCTATCTGAGGAGTGTAGTGCCATCATACATCAAAAGTTACCCTAAAAGCTTAAGGACCCAGGGAGTTTTACTGTTCCCTGCTCTATAGGCAACTTTAGTTTTAATGCTTTATCTGATTTGGGTGCTAGTATAAACTTAATGCCTTACTCTATGTTTAAAAGATTAAGTTTGGGGGAGGTAAAACCCACCACAGTATCCTTGCAGCTGGCAGATAGGTCTATCACATACCCACGGGGAATAGTGGAGGACATCCTAGTCAAGGTAGGTAAATTTGTATTCCTTGTGGTCTTCCTTGTCCTGGACATGGAAGAGGATGCAAAGATCCCCATCATCTTGGGGAGACCCTTTCTGGCTACAAGTAAGGCGGACATAAGCTTGCATGAGGGTACCCTAAAGCTGCATGTAAGGCAAGAGGAGGTTAAATTTCAAATCTTTACTCCTCAGAAAGATGAATAAAAAAATAAACTCCTGCCTAAAGATTGAATTGACTAATGCCTTACCTCTTGACTTAGGGACTGACATTCTTTTGAGTGATTCCTTAGACAAGGTAGTAAAGGAAACAGGAAATGATTTGAAGGACAACGAGCTGCATGATCTAAGGAACACACTTTGAGGGAGTACAATCTAGCTAAGACGTTAAAGAAAACGGTTCCTGGGAGGCAACCCAAGCTTTTAGCTTTAGTTTTTTGTTATTTCTTTTGAGTTTTTGTTTTAGTGTGTTGTTTTCTTAGTAGTTTGTTTTGTTTTATTAGGTTGTTGTTGATGCCACCCCTTGTTGAAACCCATGCTCCCGATCAATGGAACTTCAACTCACATGTCTTGGCTATCAAAGGAACACAGAAATTAATAAATGATTTCCATGACTCAGGATAGTATCGTTCACTCTTACCGTTATACTTGCTTTGAGCTTATTTCTACAAACATTGGGGACAATGTTTAGTTTAAGTTTGGGGGTGAGATGTTCTTTATCTGTTGTGATTGTCCTGAGTATATACTGAATTGTTGATTGATCTTATGCATAAGTATGATTATGATAGCCTAGGATGACATTTATTTGAAAATTTTTGTGATTCTGCTGAAACATGAGAGCATGATATGAATCTGAGTTAATTTAAAAATTTTCTTGAGTTTTTTCCGCACTATTATGCACATAGTCTGTGTTCCTGTAGTTTTAACATGCTTAGAACAAAGTTATTAGGCTTAGAAGTTTAATGTCACCTCGATAGGTCTGAGAAATAATTTGAGAGTTAAACTGCAGGATAGAGTGAATGACAATATGAAGTGCATGATCTGTATAATATGTGCATTATGTGAAAGAGTTGTCGTTCATTCTTGTTGTTTGTTTGTTAAAGAAAAAAAATTGTGAGGACAAAAAGAGCTACCTTCACTGTGATCAGTTAGGCGGGTCCCTGCAGTGGATGTGTGAAAGCTGGTATCCTTGCACAAAAAAAAAAAATTAGAAAAAGTGACATAAAAAAAATGACTAAGTACTGAGTAGAATTATTTATTTCTTGAATGTGGGGAGACTCAAGGATTAGTAATTATGATCAGTATAGGGGAAATTGAATGGAGAGCCTAATAAAGTTGATCCGGGGTTAGTAAAAATGAAGGGAACATAGGCTAATCACACACACACGTAGGAACACTTAGGAAGAATTTTAAATTGCTCATTAAGTATTATGTTTGAGTGTTTTCTGTGATTACCAAAATTCCATTTTAAATCTTTGAAGCTTGAATCAAATATATGTATAAGAACAATCTCATGTTTAATTCTGTTTTTGCTTGGAACTAGAAAAAGTTTAAGTTTGGGGGTATTTGATAGCACACAAAATGTGCTATTCTTAGGCTTAATTATTGTTAGTTTTATGTTAATTTCAGAGATTCGATGTGTTTAAATCACTCAATTTCAGGTAAAGAGCTTAAACAAGACATTTGGAGACATTACGAATTACTCGGGATCGAATCGAGGCTTTTTGGAGCTTAAAATAACATCCATTAGAAGTAAAAGGATCATTTAAAGCTAGTAGACCCGAGATGATGGCGTTGCAACACCGTGATTACTGTTTTGATGCGTTGAAGAGCCATGTCGATAGCGTTGCAACGCTGCCTTGCAGCGTCGCAACGGTATCTCGATAAGAAGACTAGTGTGAAGGGTCGTGGCGAGGGTGTTGCAACGCTGCTTACTAGCGTTGTAACGCTAGATCAATAAGGATGTGCGCGTGCAAGGGTAGCGACATTGCAACGCTACCGATGCTTTCCATATCAGCTACGCGCTTAGGGTACAGTGTTGCAACGTTGTCCCTAGCGTTGCAACCCTGTGCCGATTAACCTTATAAATAGAACACTTTGCTATCTTTCAAAGGGAGCCGACACTAGAAGAAAAAAGGGTTTTTAATGACGGACATTGTCCGTCATTAAAACCCGCCCTTCATTGTAACATACAATGACGGTCGAGTTTTGATGACGGGAAATGCCCGTCATTAAAAGTGTTGCCCACTTTGTAATTAGTACAAATGAGGTAATCCAACTCATTCATGTAGTTGACATGCGATTGGGGCATCCTGTATAAAGAGTTCATACAAGACCGGATCGCGAAATTATTAGTCTAACCGAGTGTAATAATCAAGTTGAGGATAAGACTAGTAATTTATAGATGGTCATTAGTGACTCGACTTTGAATCCTGAGCAAGTTAAGAACTCCCGGTTATAGGGGTTTGTCCTTAGACTAGTATGGGTGAGAGTGGCTGTAGCCGACTCAATAAGCCTACCTTCTCCGTGTGATGAGAACCTCGTAGGTAGCTGGGAACTTAAGCTGTGCAAGATGGAATTCACTCATTCCTACACTAAGGAATTAGATAGGTTGTTCCCCTAAGAACCGACTCAGTCTTGAACAACGGGGCCCGCCTCTATGAGGTATGAGTCCGAGGTAGGACCTTAGACTTGTTGTTCATTAGAGGATCGGTGGTGCTTAAGGAACAAAGAGGTAATCACATGGGTAAAGCGGTAATTTGACCCAATTGTAATTCTGAACAACCTTTGTGAAGAGTCGACTCATGGGTAATGACTATATCGGTGGACACAATATTATCTACTGAGTGAGGAGAGTGCAGCTACAAGTCTATAGTGGAGTGACTTGTAGTTAATGAATATTGATTAACTGGATCAAAGAGTTTGATCAGTTAATCTCACATCATTGGAGCTCATGAACTGTAGGTCCATTAGGTCCCTCCGTTGGCTCAACATGGTAATATTGAGGGTATAAAGTTAGGAATGAAATTGAAGTGTTCAATTTCATACATGAGGTGTTATATTAATTATATATGATATAATTAAAATAATATATAGTTTTAATGTGAATTAGATTCACATATAAACCATATACTAAAGAGAGTATAAAATAGGGGTAGGATGGTCAATTCCATCCTATTTCCCTATATATATGGTTGCATGAGATGCAACTAGGCTAAGTGATTTCAAGCTTTTGTTGTGTTGTTGGAAAGGTTCCAAGACACAAACATCTCTCTCACAAAACACCTCACCTCTCCTAAAGGGAACCCACCTTCCTCTCTCACCTAGAGAACAACGGAGAAGATTCGATGGTAGTGTCGGTATTCGTTCGAGTTTGTGTTGCTGAGATCTTGATCGTGAGAGAGGAGGAGCACTTGAAGAAAGGTTCTTCAAAGGTAATTTTCCTTGTTGTCCATTATATTTACATGCTTAATCTTGTTGTATATGTTCTTGAATAAAATCGTTGTAACTAAATCAAGAGCGCGCGATTCACAGTCGCTTCCGCTGCGGGACTCGTATTCCCTACATTTCTAATATACGTTTTTCATGTGAAACAATAGATGTGATGTAGAGACATTTTATATTATTTTTACGATCAGTTTCAACATGATAACCATTGTCACGTATATCTTTGAAACTTAGTAAGTTTCTTTTCGACTTACTAGAGAACAAAACATTATTAATTGTTAATTTTGTTCCTCTAGGCAATATAAAGTTTGCTTTTCCAAAACCTTCAATCAAGTTTGCATAACCTGATATAGTATTGACTTTTTCTTCCAACATTGCCATTTTAGAAAAATATTTTCTATTTATAAGTACTGTGTGCGTAGTTGCGCAGACTACCAGACATAGATCTTCATTGCTCATTTTTTAGTCACTTAACATATGGAAACTGTTCATATTTCTTCATTAAACAAAAATAATTACAATAAGAGATACATAACTTAAAATACAAAAATTCAAAGCAAAAAAAAACATAAAGATAGATTTTAAACAAACATTATTCTTGGATATTCTCAAAATCAAAAGAAGCACTTGCTAATCCATCAATTGCTTCAATCTTCTCTTTAAGAGATGCAAAGAAGTCTGTCACATCCAAATTTGTCAAATTGGATGGGTCGAATATATCATTATTTTGATAAGCAAGATTTGCTTCCACATTTTTTCTTTTTTCCTTCAGTGAAGCTTGATAGAGATCTACTAGATGTTTGGATGTATGACAAATACGTGACCAATGTCCAGTCATTCCACATCGAAAATATTTATTTTCATTCTTGCATTCTTATTTTGTGGAGTTTTTCCTTTGTGATCATCATTTTGTGTGGGTTTCTCGAAATTTGGATAATTATAATGTCCACCACGAAAATAATTATTTCTTCCCCTACTGCGGTCACGACCTCGACCACGGCCACAACCTCGACCTCGATTATTAAAATTCACAACATTCACTTCAGGGAATGGTGTTGCTCCAGTTGGTCGGGATTCATGATTTTCATTAATAGTTCGTTATTTTGTTCAGCCACGAGAAGACATGAAATGAGTTCTGAATACTTTTTAAAGCCTTTCTCTCGATATTGTTGCTGCAGGAGCATATTCGAGACATGAAAGGTAGAAAATGTCTTATCTAACTGTTGGGATTTATGTCCTAAACTTGTGTAATTTTGATCAAATAAATAAAGAGTTATTTGTTTTGATAAAATTATATTCTTGCTTTATAAATCCAATAAACTAAGCTCCAAGGTTATAATATATCTTGAACATCAGTGTAGTAGACACTATTTGGATTGTGTTCAAGAATATAACCTAAATGGTCTATGGTATAAGAATAAGGTTGGAAACCTCATTCTAGTAACACCATGGATATGCGACCCACTTTTTAATTAGTACAAATGAGGTAATCCAACTCATTCATGTGGTTGACATGCGAGTGGGGGCATCCTGTATGAAGAGTTCATACAAGGTCGGATTGCAAATTATTAGTCTAACCAAGGTGTGTAATCGCTATTAACGAGGATAAGACTAGTAATTTATAGATGGTCATTAGTGACTCGACTTGAATCCTGAGTAAGTTAAGAACTCTTGCTTATAGGGGTTTGTCCTTAGACTAGTATGGGTGAGAGTGGCGTGTAGCCGACTCAATAAGCATACCTTCTCAGGGACAGAACCTCGTAGGTAGCTGGGGACTTAACTATACAAGATGGAGTTCACTCATCCTACACTAAGGAATTAGATAGGTTATTCCCTTAAGAACTGACTCCAGGTCTTGAACAACGGGGCCCCGCCCTTTATGAGGGTATGAGTCTATGGTAGGATCTTAGACTTGTTGTTCATTAAAGGATCAGTGGTGCTTAAGGAACAAAGAAGTAATCACATGGGTAAAACGGTAATTTGACTCAACTGTGATTATGAACAACCTGTGAAGGGTCGACTCATGAGTAATGATTATATCAGTGGACACGATATAATCTACAGTGAGCAGAGTGCAACTACAAGTTATAGTGGAGTGACTTGTAGTTAATGAATATTGATTAACTGGATCAAAGAGTTTGATCAGTTAATCTCACATCATTGGAGTTTATGAATTGTAGATCCATTAGGTCCCTCTGTTGGCTCAACATGGTTATATTGAGGGTATAAAGTTAGGAATGAAATTGAAGTGTTCAATTTCATGCATGAGGTGTTATATCAATTATATATGATATAATTGATATAATATATGGTTTTAATGTGAATTAGATTCACATATAAACCATATAATAGTGGGAAAATATAAGAGAGATAGGATGGTAATTTCTATCCTATTTCCCTATATATATAGTTGCATGAGATGCAACTAGGTTAAGCTAATTCAAGCTTTTGTTGTGTTGTGGAAAAGTTCCAAAAACATAATCTCTCTCACAACATCTCATCTCACCTAAAGCGAACCCACATTCCTCCCTCACCTAGAGAACAACGGAGAAAATCCGGTGGTAGTGTCGGTGAATGTTCGGGTTCGTGTTGCTGAGATCGTGGTCGTGGGAGAAGGAGCATTCGAAGAAAGGTTCTTCAAAGGTAATATCTCGTTGTCCATATTGTTATTATATGCTTAATCTAGATAGTTTAGTTTTTGAATGTAATCCTTGTAATGTAATTTAGAACGCGCGATTCACAATCGCTTCCGCTGCGGGATTCGATTCCCTTCACTAACATATCCACATCAGTAATGTTTTCTCCACATAATTTCAATTTTGAACTAAATTTAAATAATGCAGAGTTGTACTCACTTACTGATTTAAAATCTTGAAACCTCAGGTGCATCCAATCATAACGAGCTTTTGGAAGAATAACATTTTTTTATGATCATACCTTTATTTCAATTTCTTCCACAGGGCATAGGGATCTTTTATCATTAGATATTCCATTTTTAATCACTCGTGGAGATGATGACGAATGAAGATCATATCCTTAGCCTTTTCTTGACTAGATGTCATATATCCTTCTTTAATGGTATCTCCAAGGTTCATAGCATCCAAATATATCTCAGCATCAAGCACCCATGACAAATAATTATTACCATTAATGTCAAGAGTCGTGAATTCTAATTTTGCAAGATTTGCCATAGTAATACTATATAAAAAGAAATTGTATTTACATTAGGAAATTAATAAAACATGCAAAATAACATTTTATTATTAAAAAAAATGGCTTACCCGGAAGACCTACCTTTAGGGGGGGAAAATGACAGAGGCTCGTGCTGATAATGTGTCGTGAAATTGAGAGAAAAAATCGAGTATCGAAACTTTACCAAAACATATAAGAAGAATAATAATAATAATAATAATAATAATAATATAAAAGGAATATGAATATATATATATATATAATAAAAGGAAAATGGTAATAGTGATATATATAAAAAAACAAATAAAAGGGAAATTATAAAAGAGAGAAAGTGGAGAAATCCACCAAATTTTGTGTCTTTTTATTTCTCACTATACCCACTATTTATAGGCAAAATGACAAGCTTGATGTAGTACACTTGGACACTAATCAAAGGTAGAAAATGGACACATGGAGGGCCACATGGACAATAGGGGCTTGACACATGGTGAAGGGAGATTTGAGCATCTATTTATTATTTTGTTTATAATAGACTGAAAAATTCAAGATAAGAGGGTCAACTAACTCCAAGGACCATTTAGAACTATTTTCTAAACCCCATGGACTAAAATGTCCATTTTAAAACTTTAGGGACCAAATAAACATCAACTTCAAACCTCAGGGACCAAAAGTGTATTTTGCCTAATTATAAATTACACTCCTGACTAATGAATCCGAATTTATTCCACAAATCAGAAAGTAATTAAAAATAAAGACTTATTTTAAAATTGAAAATGAAAAATAATCTTAAGTTGAAATTAATTATGGAAACTTTAGGAGTGACAACAGATTTAAAATAATTTAGATAAAATATTATAAGTCAAAATATCATTTTGGTCCCTATATTTTCATTTCATTCTATTTTAGTCTCTTTACTTTTAAATGTTCAATTTTAGTCTCTGTATTTTTAATAAATCTTAAAATTATTATTTACGTTTAGTTTGAAGTTAAATTTTATCGAAATTAAATAAATAATAATAACTTTTATGTAAGAAAATGGGTTTTTTTTTATTAATATTGTATTTTTTAAAACTTATTATAAAAATATTGTAATTTTAAAACTATTTATATGAATATTGTTTTTTTTATGGCAGTTGGTCAATAAAACGGAGAATGGATGTCTAAGGGTGTGTTTGGCCCATGGGTTTAGATTTGGATGGCTTTGGCATCCAAATCCAAACCCATGTTTGGAGCAAGGTGTTCCAAATCCTAGGTTTTGAAACTCATTCCCATGGGTTACAACAATACAACCCCACGGGTTACAATGATGTAATCTCATGAAATTTGTTCAATGTTTTTCTCATCCATTTGTCGACTACTTCGACAACTCTGGTAAAAACTCCGACGACCATCGACAACGACAACTCCGATAAAAACTCCGACGACCACCCAACGACCATCGACAACGATAACTCCGACGACCGCACCGACGACCACTTTGGCAACAACTCCGGTGACAACTCCGACGACCACTCAAGAACCACCGACAACGACAACTCCGACGGCCGCATGGCGACCACTTTGGCAACAACTCCGGTGACAACTCCGCGACCACCCAACACCATCGACAACGACAACTCCGACGACCACACCAAATGACTGATCACTCTGGCGGCGATTGCCTCTAAAAACACTTGATTTTCCATTTTGCTCTTTTTTTTTTTCGTTTTTCATTATCGGTGACCGCCGACAATAACTCCGATAACAACTCCAAATGACCACCCAACAACGATAACTACAACTACAACGACCACACGGGGACTCAACCACCGTTGGCGGTTACCTCTTGCGACCACTTGGTTTCTCATTTGCTCTTTCATTTGTCGTTACCATTTTTTCACCACCCGCCCGACAACACAACTTCGGTGACAACTCCGCGACCATAGACAACGACAACTCGGCGACCACATCGACGACTAGCAACCACTGATGGCTGCCTCAACGACCTTTTCAACAACAACTCCGACGACCCGATGACCACCGACAACCAAAAATCCAACGACCACCTCGACAATCACACCACCTCATCAACTTGACCACTCCAACAATTCGACAATCTAGTCAATTTTTTAAAAGGTTAAAATAAAACTAAAAAATGGCTAATAAACAATTTTTTATGCTACTCTCAGCACCTTTGAACTTTGTGAAATTTTTATTAAAAAAAAACTTGGTATTTTTTTTTAATGTACACTCAAATGGCTCAATTTTGTAATTTATTTTTTAAAAGTTAGAAAAAATGAAATAATTTTTTTTTATTTCGCACAAAGGCGTTTTATGTTCTTTTGTTTCATGTTAGTTGCAACACTTTTGGGCGATGTATCTGTATGTGTAAACTCGTCGTAGGGGTGTTCAAAACACGATGTTAGAAAAAATCAATCAACCCAACCCAATTTGTTGGGTTAAAAAATTCAATTCGTTGGGTTGAAGATATTTGCAACCCGAATAGTTGAGTTGGGTCTAAATGCTAAAAGTTGTTCTAAAGGTTTAAAACTCTTTTTTTATTCCTCAACAACTACCTAAATTGAAAGCTTCATGGAAAAGTTACTCAAAAAATTGATCCTTGTTGTCTATTAACTTCTACAATTCACATAAGATCAATTACAAAAATTTAAAAGGAACAAAATAGTTAAAAGAAAAAAAGGTGAAACAAAATCGCACTAAACCTAGAGTTTGTAAAAGCGCACTCCAAGACACGCCTATCTCGATTCTCAAAGCTTGTAACACCGCACTCCAAACACGCTTTCTAATTCCCAGACTTCAGAACACTGCACCTCAAACACGCTTTTTTCGATTCCTGTGCTCGAGAACCCCTCGTAACAAACCTCTCAGAGCTTCGATTCCCGTGATTACGATTAGAGAACTCGCGCCCAAACAAATTTCCTAAATGTTTAAAATGTGGGAGATGGTCAACCATCTCAAAAATTTTAAAACAAGTCACCTCTTACATAGTAGTTGGTTATCATTTAGACATATCCATTTTCCTGGGTTCAAGTCCAACCAAACGTAATGTATTAACATTTTTTTGACCAATTGCCACCTGTACAAAAACAACAATATTATTATATATAGTTTTAAAATTACAATAATTTTATAATAAATTTTAAAAACTACAATATTAATAAAAAAAAACTCCCTAAGAAAAGACACAAATAAACCTATTTTCAAAATTTATAGGAACAAGGTAAATATAGTTTTTTTAAAAAAAAAAAAGTTATTTTCAAAATTTATAGGAAGAAGGTTAAAAGTTTCCCTCCAAAATAATTTTTTTAGTATATAAAATAGACTCCTAACTATTGAGTCAGAATTTATTCCACAAATTAGAAAGTAATTAAAAAGAAATACTTTTATTTTTAAAATGAAAAAAAGAATTTTAATTTTTTTTAATAATTTACTACTAATAAATTTTTTGTATTTGAAAGTATTTAATATATATATATATATATATAATTCCTTATACTAATAATAATAATAAGCCACCATAAAAAATTTCTTAATTTATTTGGGGTGATGGGTCATTAGAATTCTCAAAGCAAGAAAAAGAAAAAAGGGAAATGTTGGTTTTGTTTGAGTGTGATTTTTTTTTTTTCCATTATTGATGGAAAAATGAAGTGAGTTCCATTAGCTTGGTGCCAAACAAGTGGTACTCCATTTGCTTTTAAACCAGGACGTGGGTTCTTAGAGACAGCTTTTCTTTATTTTATTTTTGAAATTTTTTTTAAAAAAATTGTTTTGGAAAAGAGAGAATAAAGAATAATTGAATTTATGAGAAAACATAGGGCATATGTGACTTTAAATATTTGCTTAATCTCTCTTTCTCTTTCTCTTTCTCTCTCTAGAATATAAAAGTTTTTAGGTTAAGAATTGAGGAATGGGTTTGAAAAAGTGTGAAAGGAAATTATACTTTGAATGATTAAAGATGAATGGTTGTTCTTGTTCCCCATTTATGTTTTCCAACAAAACTTAGTGAATACATCATTTCAATAAGGTTTAATTACAAGTTTAACGTTGTATCTATTTGGTTCATGGTTTTAAAAAGTATCTAATAAGTTTTTGAATTTTCAAATTTTTATTTATTTAGTCTCTCAACTTTAAAAAATATCTAATAGATTTTTAAATTTTTAATGTGTGTCTAATAGATCCTCATTTATTCATTTTTTTTTTTAAAAAAATTATGGATCTACCAGACAGGAAATTAAAAATATAGAGTTTCACTGACATAAAATTCAATTTTATATTTAATAGGTCATTTAATTATAATTTTTTTAATATAGTGGAGACTTAATGGACACAAAATTAATTGAAAATTTAGGGACCTTTTCGACATTTTAAAGTTTAAGAATCTATTAGACATAAAATTGAAAGTCCGAGACCTATTAAGTATTTTTCTTACAGTTTAGAGATTAAATAGACACAAACTTAAGAATTGAAGGACTAAACTTGTAATTTAATCTTTAAATAAATTGGAGACTTTTTCACTTATCTATTTTCTATAATTTAGTCTTCAGTATATTCAATTATTTTTTATAATTTTAATTTCATTTTGTATGAACTTATTTTTTTAAGAAGGAAAGATTTTTTTTTCCTGAGTCAACAACATGGTAGGATAGAGGGGGAGAGATTCATGCCTTTTACATTTTAGTTGAAGGTATATACTTTAATTGGTCAAGTTTATACTCAGGTTCACTTTTAGAATTGGTCGGTCGACCCCATAGTACCCAACGACTTTTGATTCATGTGATCCTTGTCTAGCCGACTCCGATCTTCCTTTGACCTAATTTGAACTGGAGTTAATGCGAACCTTAAAAAGGTCATATAAAAGAAGTAATGGCAATTCAGGTCTTTCTTGTTTTTTTGACGACGTTCTTCCTCTCTCAAATAAACTTTATCATCGTTGGCACGTAAAGATCAGGTACGTTATTCTGTCAAGACTTTGACAACGATAATTACTAATAATTTTAAGTAGGCAATAATATCAATTTTTATCATTGATTTCATCATAACCATTGAGAGTAGTTTCTGAAAACAAAAGTAGAATCCCTCTCCAATATACAAAGACGTTAAAAAAAAAAACTAAATGATTTTTGTTCACCTCCTTTCCTATATGTTGTGAGTCCATATTCAATTCATCTTTCTATTCTCTTTTTTAATTCAATAATTATACGATAGAGGATTGAATTATAAACTTTTAGAAGGGATAAATGTCTTATCTACTATTTTATATTTGAATTGGTATCCAATTGTGCTTTACCTAGCAGATTAAAAAAAAAAAAAAAGCTTTGAACAAAAATGAATCTGTACACTTTATTATTCAATATGGTTGATACGATATGACTTTTTTACCACGTGATATTTTAATGGATAATTAATCTCTATTTTGTGAGCTATCTATAAATGATAATACCAAGGATTTTAATTTATGATAACTCTTAAAAAATATATATTTCTAAAATTAAAATTTGTGATTTAATTATTTTTAACATCTTTTTTTATGTTATTTTAGGCCATTACTTGGAAGAAGACAATAATTTGAACCCAGTTAATCAATAATATCAATTTTTGTTAGTGAATATAATAATTGCAATAGAAAGTTACAATTTACAAAACACATTTTAAAATGAAGAAAAGTTTAATGGTTCATGGTTGTCTGCTAGTTGTTCTCAATAACTTTCAAACATGTTTTTATTGTTTTTTTTTTTTAATAAATAAAATATCATGATTATGCTATATGTGCTCGTAGTTGAGCCCCCTCTCTCCAAAGCTCTAACCTTTCGAGGACGTAAAGCCATCTCAAGATCAAATTCAAAGACAACAAAAGTTAAATTATTAATGGACACTTGATAATTATTTAGTTTTTTGTTTTTAAAAATTATACTTATTTTTTTATAATTTTTCTTCATCTTCTCTACCATAATTTCTATTTTTTTAAAGTAACATTTAAGTTTCTAGCTAAATTTCAAAAACAAAAACTACTTTTTGAAAACTACTTTTTTTAGTTTTCAAAATTTGACTTGATTTTTAAAAACATAGGCACAAAATAGATAAGAAAATATAGAAACTCATGGTAGAACTAGTATTTTTAGGCTTAATTTTTAAAAACAAAAAATCAAAAACTAAATGAGGCCCAGATTGATAACCATTTGGTTTAAGTTAATGATTTTTAAAAATTAAGCTTGTTTTCTCCTAACTTCTCTACCATGGTTCTCATCTCCCTTAAAAAAGTATTTGAATTCTGAGCTAAATTCTAAAAACAAAAACAAGTATTTGAAAACTACTTTTTTAGTTTTTAAAACATAACTTGATTTTTGAAAACATAGATAAAAAGTAGATAACAAAATAAGTAGATCCTTAAGTGAGAGTCATATTTATAGGCTTAATTTTCAAAAACCAAAAACAAAAAACCAAATGGTTATCAAACGGAGCCTAAATTATTCCTTACTAGCTTGAATATCCAAGAAAGGGTGAGCCAGAATTTTATTTAAAAACAAGAATAATTTTATATTTTAACCTTTTAATATAATCTTTTATGTTTTGTTTGGGGGACGAATTTGATAAAAAATGATTTTAGATTTCAAAATTTTGGAAGATGGAAATGATTTAAAATTTCTATTTGCATTTGGAACCAAATTGATTTGAAATCACAAAAATTAAGATAACCATTTGGTTTTTGGTTTTTAATTTTTGAAAATTGTAACACCCCGTAATTTTGAACACTTCCTACTCGAGGCATTACTCTCAAGTTGTCGCTGCACACAAAAATCCTAAGCGAAGATAACGACGCAACCTGGACAAACCAAAAATTTATAACAACCTGAACCTGAATCAAACACTTCAATAGGACTCACGAGGGCACTCAACCTCCACCAAACTACAAAGAAACGACATGATGGGCTTCAGTCCCTCGGAGTTAACAGAATTCTACAAGACAACAAAACATGCTTTGAATCTGAAAGAAACACATCAGAACATACTTTGATTCAAACGAATAAAGAACGATACATGCTAAAGTTTAAAACATAACCTAAAAGAAGAAGAGTGCAACAGAAGAAAAATGAATGAAAACAATATCTAAACAATGACCCCTAACTAAGTTCTACAAGTCTTCCATAGCTTCGCAGGGGTCTCGCCGTCGATGGTCACCTCACTTGTTTGTCTTACCTGCAACAAAAGAAGAAATAACGAGGGATGAGTATAAAAATACTCAGTAAGCAGCCCACTTCGTCCAAGAATAAAAAACATAAAAGAATCAGCCTTAGACCTAGCTAAGCACGACACCTAGCCCGCCACATTGATGGAAATCTGATCTCCTTGAGCAGCGGAAACGTGTTTGGGATCGTAATTGCTTGATTGTTTTAGTTAGAAACAAAAACAAGTACATTGATAAAACAGAACAAACATGGAAATCTAATCTAATGAGGCATGGATTAATTGCATACAAACATGCTAAAAGTTTAACCATTAAACTAAAGAGGAAAGTAGGAATACCTTTGTAGTTTTTCCACAAACCAGCAACTCCTTACTCCAATGTTCAGCAACACAGCAACACCCAAGAAACTTCTCTGTTTTCTTCAGTAGGACAGCACCACGAGGACAACCTTCTATGTCTCTGAGTGCTTAGATCTTCTTTGGTGGAAATGATTCCAACAATTGGAAGAAAGGGAATGAGAGTGTGAGAGAGACAGAAATTTCTTCTATCAGTTTGCAAAATCAATCAATTCTCAAATGATCGAGAGTTTCAAGTTCTTCTCACCAGGAGAAGAAAACTCAGTTGAGGGCATCTTCCCCTCCCTATCGAATAGGGAATTGGGAGAGAGGGGGAACGTGTCCTCGTTCCCTATTTTTATTTTTAAATAATAAATAATCGCATTATTTAATAATCAATTCAATCTTATTTAATTAATTAAAATTAAATATCTTATATTAATTTAGATTAAATCACATTTAACCAATTATCCCTCTATCCTATCGTTTTAATGCACATCTAATGCACATTAAATTTAACCTATAGTTTTCAAATATGAATCACATTCACATTTGAATTTAATATTTGAACTCTTTCAAATATTTAATTCTCTCATGTATTTTAATATGAATCATATTCATATTAAATTTATAATATATAGTTCCAAAACTATATATTATATCGTATCAATATACATTAAGTTTATTCCCTTATGAATTTGAACATTTCAAATTCCTAAGAACCCTTTACGAGCTAGAAGGTGGACCTAATGGACCTCTGGATCGTAAGCTCCAACGTCACGAGATTGCTCGGTTAATCTCATTAACCTCCCAATCAACATTCGTTAACTGCGGGAACACTCCACCAGCTGCACTCTTCTCACTGCAGATATATTTCTGTGTCCACGGATATTGACCAATAACAGCAAGTCAATCCTTCACAAATACCAGTTGGGTCAAAATACCGTTTTACCCCTGGGTTACATCTTGTGCCTTAAGTACCAGTGCTCCACTAATGAACAATTTGTTTGTGGTCCTACCAACAAACAGAATCCCTCTCGGGCCAATGAGAGGGTCGAACCCTTTTTTCAAGTCCCGGAGACACCAGTTAAGGGAACATTTCTCTACTTACCCTAGTAGGTGGGAATGAGTAAATTCCATCTTGCTAAGTTAAGTTCCCAGCCGCTCACTCGGTCTTGTCCCCAAATAGACCTTTTAGGTTGTATCTCGAACCGAGATCCTTTATATGTACACTACATTCAGTTAAACATTCATTTAACAACCTTGGATGTTTAGTTTATTGGATTTAGAGTTTAAATAAAGGCAAACTCGTAGATAACGAACAATAACTCTTTATTGAAATAATAACTCTTTATTATATTAATTAGAACATAATTACAAACTATGAGTTTTAGGGCACAAACTCCAACACACACAACCTCAACAAGCATCCTACCCCTATTTCTCACTCAGATTTCTCAGTCTTGTCCTACCCTTAGCTTTTAGACTAGGTTGGTAACAACTGACCACGAGACTCATTCCCGAGCCTGCACTAGGGCGAAGGACTTTATCCAACCCCTCTGACTCTAAGAATCACACCCCGAGTCACACAACTGGATGGGAGACAGGCCATCACATCCAAGAAAGCATCAAAGGCGGCACTACCGCGCACAATCGACCACGGGCTCATTCTCGAGCCTGTACTAGGGTGAAAGACTCTATCTAACCCCTCTGACTCTAAGGATCACACCCCGAGTCGCACAACTGGATGGAGGGCGGACCATCACATCCCATAATATTATCGTCATCTCGCTAACCTCGAGTCTCAGCCTACTAAGGGTTACACAGAGACTTGATCCTACATTAGGGCTAGTTGTGGTAACTAAAATCCTAAGGCTCAACGTCACTTCCCGAGTTACTTCAAACTAAGCACGAGACTACCAGGCTCGGGACAGACAATCATAGCACATTACACATTTAGGAAACTAGCACAAGCTTACATCGACCCTACTAGTTACAATTACGTAGGACTAACAGACAACTAGACCCTAAACTAGCACAAGCTTACATCGACCCTACTAGTTTCAGCACAGATATACATCAACACAATCAAATGAACTTGAATCAGGCACAACTATAGTTCTCACATCCTAACATGCTACTACAACCAAATCAATCAGTCTCAGCTAAATGCATGCAATGTGCCCCTAAGCCCTACACTTAGGGGTGGTATAGTCCAAATGACTACTTACAGAAATTTAACCACAACGAGCGACTAGAGTAACGCGGCGAGTTCCAAACGTGTTTCTACTTCCATGTCATCCCTAACGAAGAACACGCACAAGGTTAGTAAACCGAAACAAAAACACCCTAAAAACTTAAGCGGAGAAGAACTCACCCAACGGAGATCTGAAACGAGCTAAGGAACGGATCGAGACGACCACACGGAAGGAGGCAGTCGGCGACCCTACAGGCGGCAGCGCGTGGAGACGGCGACGGTGGCACAGGTACCAGATCTGAGCTCCTCGAGGCCCGATCTACACGGAATCGGACTCTGTTCGTCAAAAACCAGCCTAAAACGACCTGAACCAGACAGAAAAATGTGTGGGTCTCGCGGATCCCTTCAGCCGGCGGCTGGCTTCGCGACGACGTGCTGGCGGCGAAGCTTGGCTTCAGTCGGCTTTCAGAGGCGGCGACAACAACCTGAGAGGCGAGAGAGAGAGAGAGAGGCGGTAAGGGCGAGAGACGGAGAGGGAAAGAGAGACGGTGAGGGCGAGAGATAGAGAGGGAGAGAGATCGCGTGAGAGAGAGAGAGACTGAGAGGGGGTCGGGGGAGAGAGGAGAAAAAAACAAGAGGGAGAGAGAGGAGGTGGTGTCGGCTCGTTGCTCCGAATGGCGTGCGAGAGAGGGGGTGAAACGTTCGCCCCCCGACTTCTTCTTCCCCCCCCCCTTTTTTTCTTTTTTTTTCTTTTTTTTAAACAGTTTGTTACAAAAATTATCCTTATTTTTCCATAATTTTTATTCATCTCTACAATGACGACTTTCATCTTTCTTGAGGTGTGACTTAAGTTTTTAGTTAAATTTCAAAAACAAAAACAAGTTTTTAAAAACTTTTTTTTTAGTTTTTAAAACTTAGCTTGGTTTTTGAAAACATAAGTATAAAGTAGATAAGAAAACATAGAAACTTATTGGTAGAAGTAATATTTTTAGGTTTAATTTTCAAAAACTAAAAACCAAATGGTTATCAAATGGAGCCTAAGATTTCTTTTTTAGATCCTTACGAAAAATGGAAAAAAAAAAGTATGAAATCTTACCGTTATGCCCATATGATTTCGCAAGAAATTATTTTAATTAATAATAGAATATTTTTATATCAAATAACTTTCAAAGATACAGGGGCGGATTTACCATAGGCCCGTGGGGGCTCGAGCCCCCCCTCAAATTTTTACATTTAATAATATGTATAGAAAAAGTCAGATTAAATAATAAAAAAGCCTTCTGACATAGTGGTTAATAGGCTATAACCCTCCACTTAAGTCTTGGTTCAATTTCTTGTTTGTACAATTTTAAATAATTTTTTTCAATGTCATATTCAAGCTCCCCCCTCTATACAAATTTTGGATCCGTCACTGCAAAGACATATAACCATGAAAACATTAAAATAAATTAAAATTTACAAATGCCATCTTTAAAATCATAACTGATCATCTCAATCAGAGACGGATTTAACTAAGGTCAGAGGGCTCTAGCCTCCCCTCAAATTTTTCTATATAATATGTATAGAAAAAATCAAATCAAAACACAAAAAAGTCTACGGGTATAGTGATTAGTATGTGTCCAACTCTAATATGTACAACTTTAGATATTTTTTGAATTTCATATTTAAGCCCATAACAATTCTGATCTGTCAGTGATCTGAATGGAGGAGTTCCAAACATGTTAATTCTAAATATTTATGAAAATAAATTTATTAGTATATTTAAACAGTTCAAGGTCTTATCATTACGGCTACACTTTTAAACTTAGTTTCATCGAATCTTTGTTCCAAAAAAAAAAAAAAAAAAAAAAAAAACTATTTCTAGAACACTTTCAAACAAGCTAATAAAATAAAATCACTTATTATTATTTTTTAATAAAATTAATGACCACTTAACAAATATTTTCAATCCAACCATGAATATAAAATGTGTAAAAATAAAGGTAGAAATTAAATTTTGCATGAGAAAAAAATGACTTGGAGTATTAAAGGTCCATACCTAACGTAAAATAATATTAATAATAAGAATAATGATAAAAGAAAATGTGGGTAGAAAAGGGAGTCAAAATTGGAGGTAGTGACCAAAAAAAGCTTTATCCAAAGTCAAACTTTAACATTTGAAGTTTCCAAATCGAATACCAAAAGTTCAAATTTCAAACTTCTTCTTTTTTGACTTGATTGCAAATACAATATGGTATTTTTTTTTTAGAGATAAGGAATCTGTTGATAGTGCAATTTGGTTCACCAGATGAATAGTACATTGTATATTTGAAAATTATGATGTGCCTCCAAAATGAATAACAGGATGGTGAAAATCACCAATACTTCGACGATCAAATCAGTAATCAAATTTGAACGTGACTTAGCTAATAGAAAAATTGACATATTTTGATGAACCTTCAAATGTCTCTTTCCTCATTCTATAGTAGTATATTTGTAATGTATACTTGAATATCTTGACACTCTCCAGAAATCTCGTCGAACTGTCTAGTTGGTAAAATTATGAAATGATTACTCAATCTCTCTCGCTTGAGCTCAATAAGTTCCTTCGAGTACCAAAGAATTGGTTCAACATGGCCTTAGTCGAACCGACGAGACCGATGAGACAAGTGAGACCGACAAAACCAGAAATAACAACCTAGGCAAACCTGTTGAGGGGCCGACCAACAAAGCCTTTTGGTTGACACCTCAAGAGGTCGACCAACACATGGCCTTCGTTAACCCCTTGAGCGGTCGACCAAACCGGCAAGACTGGCGAGACCATTGAGACTGACCAAACCAACCTATGATGACCTCACATGGGGTTGGCCAAATCGACGAGACTGGCGAGATCGTTGAGACCAGCAAAATCAGTATAGGCTAACCCTTCCAGGGGTCGACCAAGCTAGAGAGACTGGCGAGATCATTGAAATAGGTCAAACAAGCCTAGGTTGACTCCTCAAGGTTTCGATCAAACTAGCGAGATTGACAAGATTAGCTAAACTAACCTAGGTTGATCCTTAAGGAGTCGCCCAGACTGGTGAGATCGTCAAGACTGGCCAAACCAACCTAGGTTGATCCCTCAAGAAGTCGGTCAAACTGAAGAGATCGTCGAGATTGACGAAATCGATGAAACCAACAACCTAAATTGACCTTTTAGACCTTTGCATCCTAGCAAAAAAATCCATAAGATAAATCAAATGTGGTATATAAATTCAAAACTCGCTCATCATTTTACCTTTTTTTTAAAAAAAAAACATTATAAATAGTTGGCTAGATTATAGAAAATATTGATTTTGATTATCGTTTCAATAATGCCCCGAAGTTTAAAAAGTTTCAAATGTATTCATAACATTTAAGAATGATCAAAATCTCCCTTGTCGTTAGCTGACCACACATAAAAATGACGAAGACCATCGAATGTTAACGCCTATGACGTGAAAAAAACAAAAACGAGGACGTTTGAGGTATAAAAACATTATCACTCACACTTTTTCTTCCCTCTTGCTCTCTCCTTATTTGATAATGATTTTAAAGAGTATAAATTGATTTATATCTAAAAGTTTAAGGTTTTTAATTTATGCCATTATTATTATTTTTTTAGATTTTAAGTGATATAACTTCTAAAGTTGAGTATAAATTAGTTTTTCCCTAATCTATTTCAACCTCTCTTGATAATGTTTTGAACTTTTGAGGAAAAAAAAATTATTTTTTATGAAAAAAAAGTTCATATTTTACCTCTCTTTACTTTGTTAAGTGGGTGAAATTTGACCTCAAGATTTTAGCGGTTGTTTGGATTGAGGGTAAGAAAATGAAAATAAGGGATGGAATCAACAAGGGATACAGAATACCTTGTTTGGTACAAGGTTTAAAGTCCTGACCATGAGAATACATTATTCCCATATATTTTATATACCGATGAGTGGGGTATTTGATACCCTTGCAAAATCATGAATTTTCTTTATGTCCTGCTCTTTCTCTATTTTATTTTTATTAATATTCATTTTCTTTTCCATACATTTATGTATTCTATCAAAATTAATCAAGTTTTATAATCAACTATATTATATAAAAATTATTTTATAATAATGTATTGAATTAACCTAATTAATTATTCAATTGTAATAAATTAGTCAAAACTAATTGCTTGATAAATTCACATTTACAAAAGAAAAAAAAATCAATTTTACTCCTTGTTTTTTGTTAAAAATAGTGAAAATTGAATAGAAGATAGAAATTACAACATTAAACTAAGTCTATGATCTAATTTGATGAAATTAAAAATTTAGAGTGAAAATTGATACACGATGACAAGTTTACAAGTAAAAATTGATTTCTTTTTCATTATAAAAATAAACTAAATTAATGTAATGGTTTATTTATGGAAACTATTAATAAATTAGTCATCTATTGAATACATTTAATTAATTGAGAAAATTTAGAGTAAAAATTTAACTTTTTATAATTATTTAGTCAATTAAAATATACATATATAATGATCAACTAATCTACATCTTTTTGTTGAAGATTTCATTAATTAATATATCATAATTATATAAATTTATAAAATCAAGCTCATAAAAAAGACAAAAATATCATATATTATTATAAAAACTAGCATTTCCAAGTGTACAATCAAACACAACAATCAATGATTTCCAACAATTTTATTTCTCTGTGTCTCATTCTCAAACCTACATTATTCGCAGACATATAAAATACTTTGAATCAAAGGATCTCTTAAGTCATGAAATTGAACCTTCAACAATAAATTGTCACACTAATGCCTTTTCGTAGAATTTCCATTTTTTAAAAAAGTAGTTGTGGCAAATTGTTATCCTTTGACTATAAAGATTTTTTTAAGAGTAAAATGCACTTTTAGTCTTGGGACTCGGGGTCGGGGTCGATGCCTATTTAAAAAAGACACTTTAGTCTTGAAGTTTGAAAAATGTTTTAATGGTCCTTTACCTCGGTTGGTTGTTAGTTAAGCTAAGGAAATGTTTGATGAAATGAACATTTCAGCATGGTCGGAAGACAAATTCGAGAAGGCAATAGAATGGTCGAACGATAGCATGACCATAAAAAAGAGTAGCGATGACGAGAGCAATGTCAGCTAGAGAAGGAAAATGAATAAGAGAAAAAAGAAAAAGGAGATTGTAATGTTAGTCGTCTAATAAAGCAAAATTGGAATGACGACATTCTATTAAAGTCAGGGATCTTTTAGAACCATTTTTCAAATTTTATGAATAAAAGTGTCTCATTAGAAAATTCAATCACCTAATAAACATCAACTCCAAACTTTTTTTATTTTTTATTTTTTATTTTTTAACAATGGATTCCTCTAACCGCCTCATATTTTTAAAATTGAGTTTTTTTTTTTTTTTCCTTTTCTGAAACAAAGTTGAGTTTGTTTTTTTTTTTTTCCATCTATTTAATTTCGTGGCCAGACATAGTTTTCTTTGTGACTAGATTTAGGCATATCTATTGATTGATTTTGGATTCTTTATTGGCTGAAGTTTATATGATTTATGAGTTCACCCATTTACAATTTCATAATTTGATTTTGAGGATGTATTTTCTTTCATCACTTATTAGAATTATTGAAGGTCTAATTTAATGAAATTAGAAGTTTAATATCAAAATCATCACTTTATTAATAAATTTCAAAGTCAAGTGAGACATTAAAAGACTTGAGGGGAAAAAATTAACGCATAAAGGATTAAATTTAACTTTTAAAATATTATCAAGGATGAAATTTAAAAATGGCATAAATATTAAAGATGATATTGAATATTAAAGATGGATCCTAAACTAAATGGGCCAAGGCTTGAATGAGGCCTAAACAACATAGAAGTCCAAAAACTGGGCCAACTGGCTTGTGTAAGGCCTTGGTGTTTGAATGGGCTCTGGTATACACCAAATATAAATGAAAAAGGAGAAATGGTGATAAATGAGACATTTACAAGATGTGATTACAAATTTGTCCACAATTTTTATTTTTTTATAAATAAAAAAAAAAAGAAAAAAACTGAACTCTTTTGCCCTTATTTATCGTTGGGTGATTTTTTTTTATTATTATATAATACATTTCATATATACAACTGCCCTAATATAATTACCCATACCATTAAATGTTGGTATTTATATTATTCTCTTTCCATATTAATGAGTGTCAATTATAACAAATAATCATTAAAGTATATTATATTCTCTGATTTTACTCTTATTCCATTTATGTACATACTATTCATTGCTTCAAACTTTGCCCTCATTTCTGTGATCTTTTCATGTCAATTTCTGCAAAATTTCGTACACATTTCTGAAGTTTTGACCTATTCATTCCACCGTCCAATTTATGTTTATTATTTTTATATTTTTTCAGTTTTACGTGTGGGTATACATCATTTTGTGATAGCAGGGTTTTCTGTTTTTTTAAAATTTATAATAAAGTACATTATATATTCATAATATGTATTCATAATTTGTACATTTCATATTCAAAACTTTATTTCAGCTTTATTTCTTATTATTATAACATTTGTGACTACTACTTATATATTCAATTCCATAAAAAAAATTACATCATGTCATAATACTGTTAGTCAAAATTCTGTTGTATATTATGTCATTGTAGTTAATATATACAGTATACATATTATTTTTACACATGTTCAATCGCATATCCCGTACGAATTGTACTCTATAGTGTATGGAATGAAAAAGACAATTACATTAACTTCAAGGTTTATGAGATAAAAATGGTCCTTAGAATGTCATTTCATCTATACCTAATTTATACTCACATTTTTTTTTAAAAAAATTGATTATGAAATTGAATCTAGTTTCATCGTGGTATATTATACATTCATCAATATTTATTTCAAGTATTATACAATGTTATTATTGTTGAAATATATACCATGTATTATATTCTATAAAACACATTTTTGTATAAACATATACACCATCATTATATTTGTATTTTATGGCGCACATATATTATATACTTAACCCTTCATGTAGTGTATAATATCAATATCATACAATGTATATATAGACACTACAATGCATATATTTCTATACTTAATTCTATCTTTCATTCTTCAATTATTTCTTATAAACCTAAAAATATAACATGAATATTAAAAAGGAAAAAAAAACATTATTTTTACCTTCTCATATTTTCCAATCTAGCTTCACAATTGCTACCACCCTACAGTGATGCACCACCTTTGACCAACAAACAACTCACTGACGTCGTCAATCGTCTTCGTCTTCTTCATTGGAAATGAAGATGTGTCGACAAATCTGTGAGCCACATGAATTAAAAATGAATAATATGTAATATTAAAGATTACTCATAAACGAAGTATATTCAAATTCATATCATTTGTTGAGTTTCATCCAATTCATTTCTCTTTGCTTTTAATTTCTCTATCCTCTCGGACAACATGATATCATCTTCCTGCTTAATATATAATTCACATCATGTTAGATAAATAAATAACATTACATTAAACAACAATTACTGTATATTGTCACCCGTTTCAACCTATTCTTCAACATCCTTTTATATTTATAATGCTCATTTTCATCCTTCATTATAGATCAAAATCATGGTTATATTACATATATACTTATGTATATAATCTGATTCTAACTTTATATACTACATATTTAAATTAGAATTTTACATCATATTTGACTTATTTTTTGAATCTTCACCATTTATCATATTACAAGTATATTTTATTAGTACATTGTTATACAATATCATTAAAAAGATAAAACCTTTTATAAAATTTCATCTAAGGTAAACACTGTATATATTTTACATATTGAATTAATTACATAATACGTCTCCAACTGCTATGTTTTAGTATAGTGATAGAACAATTATGTTTTTATTTGATAAATAAAATAACAATAATGTATATATTCTATAGAACTATCTAATTGATACTAATGTGGTTTACCTTACTTTTCTTAATGTAATACATAAATACAATTTCCCCACAATTTGCTTATTAGATTTTGTTTTAACCTAATAAGACTAAAGAAGTATACACTCATTTTAAATGTTGTAAATACATACTCATGGACAATGAAGTTACAGGATACACAAATATTTGCATTATATTGCATAAATACCTTGTAAATCTTCAATTCCCTTGAAAAATGACAAGTTGCCCAAGAAATCTTTCTAAAAAACAAAATCATGATGTATTTTTTTGTTTTCACTCTAAATACATCTTACTATATACTTTTTCCACCATGAACAAGAACATGCATTCCCATTTTTTTACTAAAAATCAAAGATACCCAAAACCCACAAGTGTACGAAGTTACTTACCGAAATATCAGATTATCTCTATTGTCGTTGATGGAGAAGAAGATGATTTTTGCAAAACCCTAGAGTCATTCGGACCTTGACGAAGGAAAGAGTGAAGAGGAAGAACTTTTTGTTTTTTTTTTTTTTTTTAAGAAAGGAGTGAATCTCACGATTTGTTAAGTGAATTTGCTAATTTTGGTGATTTTGATTTGCTAATTTTGGGAGTTTTTTTTAAACTACCTTAAAAACTCTTTCCTTTTATGTCTTATTTTTCATTTTTTTTTCTGGATAAACTCTAGGGTATTTTTGTAATTAGGTCTATTTATTTAAGGTGTTAATTATATTAGCTGGACATGAATGCAAATTTTAAAACTTTTGGACATACCTACAAAAATCCTATTGTAAAAAGTCTATTTATGTAGTTTACCCATGAAAAAGAGCTAACAACGTAAATAGTCGGGAAAATCTCAAGGATGACCAAAAATCATTCTTAATTTTTATTAATGGCCATCGTTTTTGGATTTTTAAGTTTTGCTTTGATTTTTTTTTTCCGTTTTTTCTTTTTACATCTCCACATGTTTAGGCAACATTATTCACTCTCCTATATTTTTTAATCTATATCTAAAAGATCTACAATGCAGTTATTTTTTAACATCTCACATTAATTCTTCAATTTGGATCTCCTATTTTTTCGCTAATCTACAAAGGATTAACCATTTCGATTATACAATTATTTTGTCTAACATCATTCTCCCTCCTGTATTTTTTAATCTATATCTAAAGATTTGCAGTTATTTTTTAAAATCTCCCATTAATTTTTGAATTCGAATCTCTAATTTTTTTTAGTAATCTAGAAAAGATTAACAATTTTATTACACAATTATTTCGTCTTTATTTTTTATTCGATTACTACTTTTTCGGTATGTTTCTAAACGGTTTGTCAAGTCGTGTTTTTTTGTTATCCTTTTGCTATTTGTTCTCCAATTCCAATTTCGGTTTATTGCTTCATATTTTCAGGTTAGTTTTTAATTTTTCATCGTGTTTCATTCAAAGTTCGTATGTTGTTCACTGGTTTTCATTTTCTTGATTGTAATTTCTTTTCTTTTAGGTTCAAAAGTCTTTCACTATTGTTGATGATCCAATTCTTCCTCCCAACGTCAAGCATCCTGTTGGTCGATCTAGAAAAAATAAGATATTATCTCGATTTGAGAAAAAAGGTAACTACGAAGTATGGTCGGTGTGGTCAACATGGACATAATTACAGAACATGCAAGTATCCAACATTGGATTGATTTTTAATCGTTTATTTCTTAAACACATTTATTTTTAATTTCTTTTTGTTGGGAGTCGAAGTTTAATGATTAAATATAATTTAACCAATTGATCTAGAATTACAGTCTATTTTTTTCAATTATTTGTAGTAAATTATCTTTAAATATAATATACTTGTTCTAACTAAAATTCTCTATTTATCGTTCCCTAATACATAACATTACTTCATGTGCTTTTCAATTCATTTCCATTACGTAGTTATCCATTTATCCATGTTCTAATTATGGTGTAGTTTATATCCATATACTTAAATTTAACATTTGTATTATGCACGTTGGAACTGATAGCCATTCAAATTAAGTGTATTTATATATATTTTTTAAATCGATTGATTTTTGTCATTGTCTATTCAATTTAGTTTCTAGTTTTACATAATACAAAACATTATTTTTATTTAATATTTGCAATCATTTCTCTTTAAGTACAATATACAAATTCCTATTAGCATTCTCTATCTATGGTCTTATTAACATTCTCTATGATCTATATTTCGCAAATATATATTATTTATTCATTCTTAGATTCTCAACCATTTTATATCTTAGTGCATGCTCTAATTATAGTGTAGTTTATGCGTTCTATTATGTCTTTTTTTTTACATAATTAAATTTAACAATAGGGTGTACGTTGGAATTGTTATCCAATTTACACATAGTGTATTGTTGTCATTGTCTATCCAATTTATTTTCTTAAGTTGTTGTAATATTTTATCTTTAATTATCAAATTCGTAAATTGTCCTTAATTTTTTGCAATTCACATAAACTGTATTTTTATTTATTTTAGTTATGAATTAATTCAACTATTTTTTACTCATATTTAAGTTACATTTTATATACGGTATATTTTGCATGGTGTACTTTCTTTATATGTTTAATTTCAAAATGTAAGGAAGTAGAGTATAATTTGTGTATACATTTTGGTAGGCGTCCTATAATCTATCATTTTTGGTTGACATATTTCACATATTTAAGGTTCATATTTGTCAAGTTAAATATGCAAAACAAATTAAATATGCACTATATAAATAGCAAAATACTAAATAGAGGTTGCATGGTTTTGTTTTTCAAATGTATGTATTATTTCAAAACACTAAATAGCAAAACAAATTAAATATGCAAAACTAATGATGTTCAAATCACTTTATAAACTAACAAAAGTAGGTTCATATGTCTATAAAGTTAACGAAACTATAACTAAAGTAATTTAGTCTAAAACAAAAGTTCATTAAATTTGTTCAGTCTAGTGAACAAAAGACTAACAAATATTTCAATTCTTTGTCTGACTGAGGTGGAGTGTAGCGACCCTAAATTTTAAAACTAAACTACTAGGGGAGTTACTAAGCAACGCCACTAATCTTTGGAAAAATTTAGCAAACATAAGCAGTATTTACTAGGCAAACTAAAATTTTTCCTAACTCGTTAAAGGCACAAAAACACTCCAATAGGTATTCGACTCACCCACCTCCACCAAACTTCATACGACGATAGGTCGGGTTCAAGCAAAGTCAGTCACATACAGGCAACCAAGGTGAGGTAAATCAGAAAACGAAGTTTTGATACTTGTAAACGCTCATATACCACATCAAAAGTTCAAACAACAATTAAAGCTTAAACAGAGTTCTTTCAAAACCAAAAGGGAAAAGAATACGCGTGAGTCTACACAAAACAAGACAATAATAATTCCTAGGAGTCGGGGACACTACAGAGAAGTCTTATAGCCTCGCCAAAGTTGCCTTCATCGCTGTTCATCCTGTTCAACTTTTACTGCGGTCAAAACATAAAAAGAAAACGAATGAGTAAAAAAACACCCGAGAAGTAGCCCACTTACGCCCAAACCTAACTCAACAAGACAACTAGAATCATCTCCCAAACTCGCTCAACCCCAACCGGCCTCTCCCCTAACTCTCTTCGTCCCGGCCCTGCGGGGTGACTACTCGAGCTCCACCTTAGGCCCTAGAACTTTGGTTGACGACGCAATGAGAGAAAGCAACCTCACGCCATACACACACCGGCATAGAAATGAAAGCAGCACGTATCCCACACGCCCCATGGGAATCGCCCCTAAGCCAAAGACGGGATCATGGAAAGCAACCACTCCCGATCTCGACGGGGACGCACCCCTGCTCTCATAACACACTAGCATGGTACGTGCGGTGCGTAACCTACACGCCCATTGGGGGAATCGCCCTAAGCTAGTCCGGGATCATGGAAAGCAACCACTCCCAGTCTCGATGGGGACGCACCCCAGCCTCACGAGCCTATCATATATCGTCAACCTAGAGGTTCTGACCCGTTCAATTGCAATCCAGTGTTCGGTGAAGACTAACTCATGGGTTCTGTTCATAAGGTAACTAGGGTCTCATCTAAACATTTCTAACATCCTCGACCTACTCCAGGGGTCCAAACTCCCAACTAGGCTCTCAAACCTATCAAACTCAACGCGTACCACACGCTCGTTTGGAATGTCAGATTTTTACCACATGTACGACCCCTTCCGCTCATAGTTTCACACAACAAAATACGTAAACAATGCAACATAGTAAAACAGGATTCAAACATACTTGCAAACCTGATGTCACAATCATGCAATCATCTCGGACTTAAAACTCATAAAACATGCTACGAGCTTCAAGATTTCTTAACTAGTTGTCCTATGGTTCAACAACAAAACTCAAAAAATCACAACAAGGCACATACACCTTGCTCCTTCGCTCGAGAGCTCGGCGTTTACTCAAGCGGCTACTTACTTCAAATGGGAGTGTCGCGGGAAGTCCTTGCTCTGCTTTGCCGCCTAGTGCACCTACAAACACCACGAAATGAAAGCACAGATCTCAGTTAGGAACCAACCTAACTCGACATTCTTTGGTAGCCCCTCAAGGGAGACACAACCAACCGAACTTTTCTAACTACTAAAACAAAACAGTGGCACAAGGTCGAGATTTACCCACGGGCGCGGGGTGGGAGACGCTCTCGCTCGGCCCTAGTCTCGGGGTTCCTTCAAACGTCATCTTTTAGCCAAAACGATTTGCTCTCGTCACAAAACCAACGTTAGTCGGTGCGAAAAGTTACCATTGATTCGGATCTACGAGAGAGACAAAGAGAGAGAGAAAATTCGGCCGGATCTCGAGAGAGGCGGCTCGTCCGGATCTGCTGCATAAGAGAGAGACTCGGCCGGATATGAGACAGAGAGACTTGGCCGGATCCAGAGAGAGGAGGAGGTTCGGTCGGCGGATCCCGAGAGGAGGAGGTTCAAATGGATTTGAGACAGAGAGAGAGAGAGAGAGAGAGAGAACGGCGAGAGAGGGAGCAAGCGGACGGCGGAGGAGCAAAAGAATGGCGGCGACGGACGTTGGAGCGGCAGTGGCGACGGCGGATTGGGGAGAAGAAAGAAGTGGCGTGCAGAAGCGGGGTTTTGCCTGCGCGCGACCTTCTCCTTTTTTTTTTTTATTTTTATTAATTTTTTTTTTTTTTAAAAAAACTAATAACAAAAAGGAGACCTTAACAATGAGAAAAAAGGGGGGTTTACCTCGATTCCTTCTCCAAACTGCTCGATAAGAGACCTAAGGGTCGTCAACCCATTTTAAAGACGAGATTTAACTATCTTGGCCCCCTGCAGGATCCACAAATTAATAAATCTAGCCCAAACCTTTTAAAAGCTATGACATGAGCCCCAAATTAACTTGGAAAGAATTTAAAACTTACTTGAAATTACCGGGCGTCACATCCTTCCCACCTTAAGAACTTTCGTCCTCGAAAGGGGCTAGTTCTCAAACAACTCCGGGTAATTTGTTCTCACCTCGCCCCTCGCGCTCCCAAGTAGCTTCTTGAGTCTTGGTTTTCGCCACAAGACCTTCACGAGGTCAATCTCTCTGATTCATGACAACACCTTCTTCTCGGGCCAGGATTTCCACGGGTCTCTCCTCGTAGCTCAAATCCCGCTCAACCTTCTAAGTGGCTCGAAATCAATCACGTGGGATGCATCTGGTACATAACCCCGCAGCATCGACACATGGAACACATCGTGCACGGCTGCCAGGGATGGTGGCAAGGCTAAGCGATGCACGCCACGGGCCAATGCGCTCTAATATCTCGAGCGGTCCAATGAACTGGGCTCGGCTTTCCCTTTCTTGCCAAATCTCAACACGCCTCTCATCGGCGCAACCTTAAGGAACACATGCTCTCCAACTGCAAACTCCAAGTCCCTGCGCCTCACATCAGCGTAACTCTTCTGTCTGCTTTGAGCTGTTAGCATCCGCGCTCATATCTTTTGTACCGCTTCATTCGTAACCTGGACCAGCTCGGGCCCTAGAAGTTTACGCTCACCAACCTTTCCCCAATACACTGGGGACCTGCACCTCTTCCCATACAAGGCCTCAAAGGCGCCATCCCAATTGTTGCTCGATAAGCTGTTGTTATAAGCAAACTCCATCAAATGAAGGTGCGATCCCAACTTCCTGCAAAATCCAAGGCACAAGCTCGGAGCATGTCTTCCAGTATCTGGTTTAACCTCTCGGTCTGACCGTCTGTCTGAGGGTGAAAGGCTGTGCTAAAACTACATTATGCTCCTAGAGCCTTCTGGAAACCCGTCCAGAAATTAGATGTGAAACGAGGGTCCCTATCAGAGACGATCTTCGTCGGGACTCCATGTAGTCTGACCACTTCCTCCATGAACAACTTTGTCCACTTCTCCACGGTATAAGTCGGTTTCCCAGGAATGAAATGTGCCGACTTAGTCAACCTATCAACAAGCACCCAAACCATCAGAATCCTTTAATCGTCCGAGGTAAACCGTAAATGAAGTCCATCGAAACTTCTTCCCATTTCCATCTGCGGTACCTCTAAGGGTTGCAACAACCCCCCCCGGCTTCGCCTCGGGGCTTTAACTGGCGACAAACTAAGCATCCGCTAACGAACGAACTCGCTATGTCCTTCTTCATTTCCTTCCACCGTAAAGTCGCTTCATGTCTCGATACATCTTAGTGCTACTGTGGTGCGGAGAAAGGAGAGTTGTGAGCCTCGAATAAGACTTCTTTCTTGAGACCATTCGCGTCCGGGACGCACAACCGTCCCTTGAACAACAAGCCCCTGTCTGACGACACTGTGAACTCACTTTCTTGGCCTGACTTAGCCTGATTCCACCAATCCTCAAGGTTGGGATTCCCCTGTTGGGAGTCTAAGATTCGCTGTCTCAATGTCGGTTGCACCGACAGCTGGTTAAATTGAGCCATGATCTGACCCACCATCACGGCTATACCAAATAGCGCTCCATATCAAAGACGCATGGTGAAACTCTTTTGTGACTGTGGTGAAGTGTGAGCTGCCTTTCGACTAAGAGCGTCGGCGACCACGTTTGCCTTACCCGGATGGTACAAGATCTCGATTTCGTAATCTTTCACCAGCTCCAACCATCTCCGTTGTCTCATATTCAACTCCTTCTGAGTAAACAAATATTTCAAACTCTTGTGGTCGGTATACATCTGGATCTTTTCTCCATACAAGTAGTGTCTCCAGATTTTCAAGGCAAAGACCACCGCGGCTAACTCCAAGTCATGAGTCGGGTAGTTTCTCTCGTAGTCCTTCAACTGCCGGGAGGCGTAGGCAATCACTTTCCCATTTTGCATTAAGACACAACCCAAACCCTTCTTGGAAGCATCATCAGAAACTACGAAATTTCCGGATCCATCGTGCATCGTTGTAAGATTTGAGTGAGATCAACCCTCGCTTCAAGTCTTGAAACTGGCCTCACACGCCTCACTCCACACGAAGGCATTTCCCTTCCGTGTTAACTGGGTGAGGGGCGTTGCAATCTTGGAGAAATCCTCCACGAACCGTCGATAATAACCGGCCAAGCCCAAGAAACTACGGACTTCCGTGGCAGTTTTGGGTCGGGGCCATTCTGAGACCGCGCCCACCTTTGCTGGGTCCACTGAGACACCCTCCTTAGACACCACGTGTCCGAGAAAGGATACCTGCGACAGCCAGAACTCACACTTGGAGAACTTGGCATATAACTGGTTCTCCCTCAAAGTAGTCAAGACTTCCCTCAAGTGGTTCTCATGCTCTTCACTCGACCTCGAGTATATCAGGATGTCATCTATGAACACGATCACAGAAGTGTCCAAGAATTTCTTGAACACCCTATTCATCAAATCCATGAATATGGCTGGGGCGTTCGTCAGTCCGAATGACATCACGGTAAACTCGTAATGCCCATATCTGGATCTCAAAGCCGTCTTCGGGATGTCTTCCTCCTTTATTCGCAGAATCGGTGATATCCGAAAGCGCAGTCAATCTTAGAGAACACAGTGGCCTCGAGGCTGGTCAAACAGTCATCAATCACGGGAGTGGATACTTATTCTTTATCGTTACCTTGTTCAACTCCCGGTAGTCAATAATGCTGCGCATCGACCCATCCTTCTTTTTCACAAAGAGCAGCGCGCACCCCAAGGTGAGACACAGGGCGGATAAAGCCCTTGTCTAGTAACTCCCCTGAATCGAGTCTTGAGTTCTTTCGGCTCCTACTGGGCCCTTCATGCGGAGCTTTCGACAGCGGTGCGGTGCTCGGTTCCAACTCAATCTGAGAAATCCACCTCTGCAGTGTCCGAGGTAATCCGGGCAAATCCTCGGGAACACATCAACGAACTCCCCGACTATTGGGGACCGACGACACATCCCCTTCCTTACTTCTCGAGTCGACACACTTGCCAAAAGGCCCAAGCCCCTTGGCTAATTAGCTTGCTTGCCTTTAGTGCCGAAATCATCCTTGGGGACGACTCCATGCTCGGTTCCTTTCACCTTGAAACTCGGTTCGATGGAGGCTTAAAGACTACCTCCCTACGATGGCAATCGATGTTGGCATGATTTGCAACTACCCAATCCATGCCAAGGATAACGTCAAAATCTCCCATTTCAAGAACGATTAGGGTCACTTCCAACGAGCGACCTTCCACTAATACGACCGGTCTTCACTTTTTCTCGTGTCATGAGTTCGCCTACGGGGTTGTAACTAATGATGAAACCTAGAGGCTCTCTACTCTAGCCCTGGCTTGCCCCACAAACAAAGCAAGAAGCAAAAAGAGTGTGTACACCGGAATCAAAAAGCACAAGAGCAAGATGACCAAGAATAGGTAGTGTACACTGCTCACTACGGCGCTGAACCTCCTGCGGACTACTGGTGGCGTGTGCGTGACTCTCGCCGCATTGGCGCCTCCCCTGAGCCCCTTGCTCCGATTTTCTAGACAAGCCGACGCCACATGACCAACTTTCTTGCAATCTGAAACAAGTTCGGGTCCGCGCTTCTTCATTGCTCGCACATCGAAGACAAATGACCTACTTTTTCCACGGTTGTAACAGTCATGGTGGTCGCAAAACACGCCCCACTATGCCGCTCGCCACAACTAGCGCAGGAATCTTCGCACTCCTGGGTCGGCCCGCCGCTTGGGATACATGTCTATTAGGTATGCTCACACTGGTTAAACTTCTTCTTCGGCCTACTTTGGACCCCTGGTTCGCCCCGAGCTTCATCGGGTTTACGTGCTTTGGGCTACACACAGATTACGCCTGCATCGACTCCTCCGGACCTCGAGGTGCGGGCATCAAGCAACGACACCGCGCGAGCAGTGCAGCATAAGTTTGTGGTTCCGGGACGACCACACCGCCATACAAGGCATCACATAGTCCGCCCACGAACTTGTCCACCTTCTCTTTTTCTCGTGTCTACCCAATCGATCGCGAAAGCGGGACAACACGGTGAAGCGCTCATAGTCCTCACTCGACCGGGTTTGGGTGTTGCGTTGCTTGCCACTCAATGAACTCGCCAACTTCCTCGTTCTCGTGGTGGTCGGGTAGTACTTTTCATGAACTCTCTCCGAACTTTGCCCACGACATTGGTCCTTCACCTACACCAACGGACCGTTCTATGGCCTCCCACCGGAGGAGAGCTCGTCCCCCGAGTGTGTAGGCGGTGACACTGGACCATTTGGTTCTCGGGCGCAGATCCGACGGAAAACCGATTCCATGGCGGCAAGCCACGCCTCGGTGGCCATGGGATCCACCTCTCCGACAACCGAAGTTAGGCGGGTCATACTTCTTGAAGTCTTTCAAATATCCGCCTCTTCCGTGGTTGATCCGGCATTCTAGTTCACCACCCCAAAGTGCAGGTGAACATTCTTCGCTTGGCTTGCTAAGGCGGCTTGAATGATTCCACGGAGGCTTTCGGGAGTCATGAGCATCTTGGTAGGTGGTGGAGCATTCTCGTTCCTCTGTTCCCCCTGGTTCTCCAGGTTTTGGCTCAACGAATCCTCAGCCGGTGGAGGGTCGGGGTGGATCTCCTCTTGATTGATGTTGATTTGTTCGTCGACTAAGGGCTCCAACACGGGCTCCCAGTTCACGAGCCTCGGCCCCTGCCTCCTCGACCTCCACGACCTCTTGGTAAGGGCCGCTCCCACCCCCTCCTACCACGCGAACGACCTCGAGCCATAATCTAAGTCATAACATAACAAAAACTTTAAATGGCGAAGAAAGTACTCAAACAAGGCCACTCACACGGCAAGGGTCACGCAATACATCTTAGTCAAAAAGAAGGATAAAAGCAAACCTGGTGACGGCGAGATGACTTCCTGCGAGAGGCTATAAGAACCAGTGCCTACGATGTAGGCGAGTCTACAAAATCTAGAACCTGGGCTCTGATACCAACTGTAACGACCCTAAATTTTAAAACTAAACTACTAGGGGAGTTACTAAGCAACGCCACTAATCTTTGGAAACATTTGGCAAAGATAACTGGTATTACTACTAGGGCAACCAGAAAATTTTTCCTAACCTGTTAAAGGCACAAAAACACTCCAATAGGTATTCCGACTCACCCAGCCTCCACCAAACTTCATGTACGATAGGCTGGGTTCAAGCAGCAGGTCACATACAGGCAACCAAGGTGAGGTAAATCAGAAAACGAAGTTTTGATACTTGTAAACGCTCATATACCACATCAAAAGTTCAAACAACAATTAAAGCTTAAACAGGAGTTCTTTCAAAACCAAAAGGGAAAAGAATACGCAGCGAGTCTACATAAAACAAGACAATAATAATTCCTAGGAGCGGGGACACTACAGAGAAGTCTTATAGCCTCGCTTGAGTTGCCTTCATCGTCGTTCATCCGGTTCAACTTTTACTGCAAGTGGTCAAAACATAAAAAGAAAACAAATGAGTAAAAACACACCCAGAAAGAGCCCACTTACGCCCAAACCTAACTCAACAAGACAACTAGAATCATCTCCTAAACTCGCTCAACCCCGAACCGGTCTCTCCCTAACTCTCTTCGTCCCCCGGCCCCCTGGGTGACTACTCGAGCTCCACCTTAGGCCCTAGAACTTTGGTTGACGCGCAATGAGAGAAAGCAACCTCACGCCATACACACACCGGCAAGAAAGAGGCGAGCAGTGCACGTATCCTACACGCCCCATGGGAATCGCCTAAGCCAAAGACGGATCATGGAAAACAACCACTCCCGATCTCGACGGGACGCACCCTGTGCTCTCATAACACACTAGCATGGTACCGCGTGCGGTGCGTAACCTACACGCCCATTGGGAATCGCCCTAAGCTAGTCGGGATCATGGAAAGCAACCACTCCCGGTCTCGATGGGGCGCACTTTGACCTCACGAGCCTATCATATATCGTCAACCTAGAGGTTCTGACCCGTTCAATTGCAATCCAGTGTTCGGTGAAGACTAACTCATGGGTTCTGTTCATAAGGTAACTAGGGTCTCATCTAAACATTTCTATCATCCTCGACCCACTCCAGGGGTCCAAACTCCCAACTAGGCTCTCAAACCTATCAAACTCAACGCGTACCACACGCTCGTTTGGAATGTCAGATTTTTACCACAGGTACGACCCTTCCGCTCATAGTTTCACACAACAAAATACGTAAACAATGCAACATAGTAAAACAGGATTCAAACATACTTGCAAACCTGATGTCACAATCATGCAATCATCTCAGACTTAAAACTCATAAAAACATGCTACGAGCTTCAAGATTTCTTAACTAGTTGTCCTATGGTTCAACAACAAAACTCAAAATCACAACAAGGCACATACACTTGCTTGCTCCTTCGCGCTCAGAGCTGGCGTTTACTCAAGCGGCTACTTACTTCAAATGGGAGTGTCATGGGAAGTCCTTGCTCTCCTGCTAGGCGCCTAGTGCACCTACAAACACCACGAGCGAAGCACGGATCTCGATTAGGAACCAACCTAACTCGACATTCTTTGGTAGCCCTCGAGGAGACACAACCAACCGAACTTTTCTAACTACTAAAACAAAACAGTGGCACAAGGTCGAGATTTACCCACGGGCGCGGGGTGGAGACGCTCTCTGCTCGGTCCTAGTCTCGGGGTTCCTTCAAACGTCTATCCTTTTAGCCAAAACGATTTGGTCTCACTACAAACCGGCGTTAGTCGATGCGAAAAGGTTACCATTGATTCGGATCTACGAGAGAGACAAAGAGAGAGAGAAAATTCGGTCGGATCTGAAAGGGCGGCTCGTCCGGATCTGCGACAAGAGAGAGAGACTCGGTCGGATCTGAGACAGAGAGACTTGGCCGGATCCGAGAGGGAGGGAGGTTCGGTCGGCCGGATCTGAGAGGGAGGGAGGTTTGGTCGGATTTGAGACAGTTTCAATTCTTCAAATGTTTGTTAAGATTTTGAAAATCTCATTAAGTACATAAATTAAATTTAGAATAGATAATCTTATCTAGTTATATTTTAATATTTCCATACCTTGTATATCTCGAGATTCTCGGATTATATAGAAAAAAAAATCTCTGTAATTACCTTAATATGCGGGTCAAACTTCCTATCTCTTTTTTCTGTAGTTGGAAGTAATCTAGAATCGATTTTCATTATATAGTTTCAATTCTTTGTCTGACTGAGGTGGAGGTTGAATATATATATAATACACTATTTACCAATGGAAGCAAGAAAAATTAGTATTTCTAACTTTTTTTTGCCAGAGTAGTTCTAATCTTTTCTGGAATTTGAAGTAACATTTTACTTTTTTCCGAAAGAGACGAAAGGCTTTTGAAGGAATCGATTGAAGAAATTTGATTGAATGCTTCTATGTGCTCAATGGGAGAATTGGGGAAGATAAGAGAGGAAGTCGATGAACCCTAACACTGTTTTCGTATAGGCAAAGTGTAAAAGTGTTTAGAATTCATTTTTTCAATTACTTTTACTTTTTTACCGGGCAGACTGTAAATTTGCATGGTATATTATTGGATAGATAATTATTTTCTTTCTTATTTTTGTCATATAAACGAGTTTAATTCATGTGTTTGTCACATTAGAAAGGTGTTGTTTTTAAAATTTTTAAAATTTGTTTGTTTGTGTTTGAAATTTGTTTTTTAGATTCTATTATATTTATTTGCTTAGATTCGGTTATGTTAATTTAAATTTTGAAATCGAATCAAATATAACTACCATATAATTAAGGAATCTTAATTGATAAAGTTGTTAGGGATAGTTTGATCTTTTAATAATTACTAATTATAATTCTACAAAATGATTTGTTCATTTTTAAAAAGATAAAATCAGTTGGTCATTTTTCTAAACGTGATCTAAAATATAGCTATTTGTGTAGTCAATCCTAAATAGTCCTATTTTATTAGGTTGACTACACAAATTGTTGATAACACCATAAAAGTGTTATTTTTATCTATTTATCTTATGCTAGTTCTGTTACTCTCATGTGCTTATTTATCTATTTTACAGGAGATTTGTATTTCGAGGTCATTCCAGAGGCTTAGGAACAACAAGGGTTAAAAGGCCAAGATTATAACAAACAATTCATCAACTCGAAGAAAGAAGAGATTGACAAGCCAAATGGGTCACTTGCAGAGCATCTAGACGATACAATTGAGCTTCTAGACGTCATCACGTATCTAGGATGCAGAGCATCTAGACGATACAATTGAGCTTCTAGACGTCATCACGTATCTAGGATGAGGACCTGCACACAGATTGTCGAGACACTTCTTCAAGAGTCTAGTGCCATCAAGCATCTGTTAGATTATTTAAATATAAATAATCATTAATGTGGCCCATTAACATTTATTTAAACTTTATGTTTTGGGCCTACTGATAAAGTAGGCCAATTAAGTAAAAGATAATTTCCTAATTTAAACACCATGATGGAAAGGTGTATATAAAGATAAAACCCTAGGGATTGGTCCTCTCTTCTGCCTAATGAAGTAGAAGTTTCTCTCCATCAAGAAACCCTATTAAGAAACCTAATCAAGCTCTAATGGAAGGCTAAGAGAGAGAAACACAATCCTTCTCTTTAAGAAGATTATCAAAGATCCAGGTATGTTACTCTAATTCATGTTATTGTGAAAATCATCTAGTTCAAAGATCTTGGTTTTATTGGATTATACAATGTTAGGTCATGTAATCTAAAGTTTACATGTGGTATTAGAGCGCCAAGTTGAGAACATGAGATTTTCCATTGATGTTTTAATATATGAATTTATGTTTCCGCTGCTAATAACTACATTTGGGTTTTCCTTGATGAATCAAGTAATCAAATTCATGAGGGTAAAGAATTGATTGTTATTGCATTCAAGAATATAATCTTGTGTTCTTGATTATTTATTTAATTTTTGCATTCAAGAATCTTGTATATCTTGATTGATTTTCATTCTTGTACAAAAATTCATTGTTATACTTATTGCATTCAAGAATTAAATTTATGCATGGATTGAAATTAATATTTAAGTTTCAATAGATCATGTGATCTATTTGAATTAAGTTCCTATTTTCAAGATTTCATTTGAGTTCTTGATTATGAAAGAATCTTCTTTTATTTATGTTTTATTTAAGTTAATGTATTCAAGAATTCGTATGAATTTCACATGTGTTCATCAATTAAGATTTTTTGATTGGATTGTGTATGAATTCTTGTATTTCAAAAAAAATTTGAATCCCAATAAGTTTCCTAATTGGATTTCGTTTGGGTTGATCATATGTTATGTATTGCAAACAAAATCAAATTATTATTGATGGGTCCTACAAATTTTTTAAACTTCACTTTGAATTTCAAAAGATTCACATTCGTGAAATTCAAATAATTTATCAAGAAAATAAGTGTTTTAAATAATGATAATAATACTTTATTTGATTTATCTAAATTTATCATTATTTTATCATGATATCTACGTTATGGATAATTTGTTAGCTACCAAAGTGGCCGAATTAGAATGTTTTGTAGATATCAAATTAAAGTTATTTCAATGACACAATTTGAAATATGAGAAGTTTTCCTAAATTTTCTATTGATAAAATTATTTGTCATATTAGTGTTTTACAAATTGTGTAATGTAATTATTTTTTATTAAATTGATCATGATATCTACGTTATGTATAATTTGTTAGCTACCAAAGTAGCCGAATTAGAATGTTAGTAGATATCAAATTAAGTTACGAAAATTACACAATTTGGAATGTATGAAATTTTTCTAAATTATCTATTGATAAAATTATTTGCAATGTTGATGTCTTGCAAATTATGTGATAAAAATTACTTGTTATTATTATGATATCTATGTTACAAATAATTTGTTAGTCACCAAAGTGGCCGAATTAGTATGTTTTATGGATATCGAATTAAAGTTAATTCAATTACTCATGTTTATGTGATGCTAATGAATGAGATGGCATTAATGATTTTATCATGAGTATATTGGCGTTCATTATTATAAAACATTTTGAATCACCCAAAGGTTGATTAGTAGTTTTATAATTTTGAACATTATTGTGGTCAATTGAGGTGTTTGATCAGATATTTTTAGTATATCCAAAGATAACTAATGTATCTAATTTGAGCATTTTAATTACCAATTATGTAAAATTAAATCTAGCATCAGTTATGTATTAATGTTGTATATTGTTGTATCTCCCAAAGGAGAACTTCAATGTATTCTTAATGTTTGTTTAATGTCTAATGAATATAAACAAGTTTCCCGACAATGGTATCTTAAGTTTAATGATACCATATCACATCTTTTGGATTTAAAGAAAATATCGTTGATCGATGTATATATCTAAATATCAGTGGGAGATCTTGTTTTTGTATGTTGATGGAATATTGTTGACTACTTATGACTTCAGTTTATTATGTCAAACTAAGAAATTTCTCTTCAATAAATCTAAAATGAAAGATATGAGTGAGACATTATCCTATGTGATTGGAATAGAAATATTCTGTAATGGAACACATAAATTGTTTGGATGGTCTCAGAAAGCATATATCAATAAAGTTATGAAGAGATTTAAGATGGATAAATGCTCTTCAAGTGTAGTTCCATTATGAAAGTAAAATTTGTAGCATGCTTTGAGGCTACAATCGATGGTTTATGGTTGCGAGAACTTTATTTGAGGACTTAGAATTGTCGACATTATTGTCAAGTCATTTGAAAATTTATTGTGATTATTACGCAACATTCAAGTATTCGAAAGGTGCTAAATATATGAAGTTTTCGAATTTTGTCATTAAAGAAGTTCAGAAACAAAGAGTGTCAATTAAATACATTAGCACTAACCTTATGATTGTAGATCCACTAACGAAGGATTGTCACCTAAGACATTCAAGAAACATGTCAAACGTAAGGGTATTAATGAATACCATTATTGAAATTATGATTATGTTTTTTGACATTCTGAGCTCAAATATTTTTAGTTTCTGATTTTATGTTATTAGTCCTATTTCTAATGATTGGTATATACATAAATGAATTATGTAATCAAATAGGACATTGTCTTTGATAAAGACACTTATGTTGGACCATTATTGAATATCTTTATTATAGATCATGTTAGGTGAAGAACGAGGTTTGTGATACATGGAAGGGATTATGTCGATGTAATGACGTATGACCGCCATGATCCTTATCAGTTTCTTGACTTGATATTGATATCATGATATGAAGATGAAAGTTATCTTCTATGCGCATTATGTTTATGACCGTATGTGGTAAATAATGTCGAATGAGCCAAGTGGGAGACTGTTAGATTATTTAAATATAAATAATCATTAATGTGGCCCATTAACATTTATTTAAACTTTATGTTTTGGGCCTACTGATAAAGTAGGCCAATTAAGTAAAAGATAATTTCCCTAATTTAAACACCATGATGGAAAGGTGTATATAAAGATAAAACCCTAAGGATTGGTCCTCTCTCTGCCTAATGAAGTAGAAGTTTCTCTTCATCAATAAACCCTATTAAGAAACCTAATCAAGCTCTAATGGAAGGCTAAGAGAGAGAAACACAATCCTTCTCTTTAAGAAGATTATCAAAGATCCAGGTATGTTACTCTAATTCATGTTATTGTGAAAATCATCTAGTTCAAAGATCTTGGTTTTATTGGATTATACAATGTTAGGTCATGTAATCTAAAGTTTACAGCATCCAGCATGAGGAACCGTACACAGAGCGTTGAGACGCTTCTTCAAGCGTCTAGATGTTGGTGCATTAAAGAAATCGAAGGCTCGCTCGACGCTGCAGGGGGGGCTTGCCAAGACGCTAGGAGCGTCAAGACACTGCAAAGATTTTCCGCCTGATTTTTCCTTATTTGAATACCATGTCTCATCGATCATATCATGATTTTATCAGATTCAAATATATTCAAATTGAAGTTTATCGAATTATCTTTCCAATGGTACAAGATTTGTTGCATTCCACCAAGTATTATGAAAGTTATGACATTTCGAATAGTCATTGATCTTGTTGGAAAATTGTTGTACCCGAGAATAAATTATTATGACTTTTGTCTCAATTATCTCGCTGATCACATTAGCAAATATAACCAAATTAGATACCATTGGAAAGCTCTTGAAAAACACTTTCCAACCATATAAAGATCATGCAATTTTGAGAGACTAGAAGAAGAAGTTATGGATAAAAGACCAAAGACTGTGCAGTCTAGAAACTTTAATTTTTTTTTGCAACCTTCTATGCTTCTCTTGGGAATATATGAGAGAATATACAAGATTTGATTATATTTTCCAGCATCTTGCAAGTTATGAAATTATTTATTTTATTTTATTTTTTCTTCAATATTATTCCCTAATTATTTTGGGGAAGTATCTTTCTAGGATCTAGGATTTAGGCTATTTAAGCCTCCTTTGGCATCTAGAAATCAAGTGGAGGAACCAAGGGAGAGCCCCCCTTAGGACAATCTCAAGGAACCTCAATAGTTAGTTTTAGTTTCTCTCTTTTACTTTACTTTTCTATATCGAACCGATGACGAATCTTGGCTATATCATCACGATGGGCGGTTAAGGTAAGTTTTCCAATTCATGGGTCGGTTGTAACTAATTGCAATGTGGTGAGGCTAATTTGTAACTTTTAACTATTCAAGCTTTTAATTGTCAATTCTATTCTTTAATCTTATGACGGTGCATCTACTTTTGAATTGACGCCTCATTGGTATTTGCATGTCTACTGTTATTTCATAATTGACCCAACCAGTAATTATGGCTTAGTATTGTAACAATAGAGTTAAAACTGTGTTTGAGTGAGTCTCGAGAATATCTTGATGCAGATTGCATGTTAGATTCTAGAGAGTTTGAGAAGCATGTTAATTGGATCTTCCTAATTAAGATGTCTTGGTCTTCCATGGTGCTTAATGTATTTATCTTAATTGTTTATATATGAAGAGTGCTAGACAATTAAGATAATTGAGATTAATTGAGACTAAAGAGGTAAAATTAATGAACTTAGGGAAGTAGCCTTTTGTTTATATAATCTATCATGAATGCCTAGAATCTATATTGCAATTAGGATAACTGCACCTATGAATTAGAAATTGGTAAGATTTAATATTTTCTAAATATTTTCTCTCTCCTATTTTATTTCCTCTTATTTATTTACTTATTTGTTTTCAAACCAAAACATATCAAACCCCCCATTTTATTTCCTAATACAAATTTACTTTGAGAAATTAGTATTTGGGTTCCCTGTGGTTCGACCGGTCCACTATTAAGTACTACAAGTATTTACTTTTAGATCGGTAAATATAAATTTTATTTGATTGAGCACTCGACAAGCTCACTATCAATAGCCATATTTTAGATGTGTTTAGAAAAATGGTCATTTGATTTTAACTTTTTAAAAATGGTCAAATCATTTTTTAAATTTATAATTAGTAAATGTGAAAAGACTAAACTAGCCCTAACAATTTATTAATTAAGATTTCTTAATTATGGGGTAGTTATATTTGATTTGATTTCAAAATTTAAATTAAAATAACCGAATCTAAGCAAATAAATATAATAGAATCTAAAAAACAAATTTAAAAAAAATTAAAATTTAAAAAACAACATCTTCCTAATGTGATAAGAAATACACAGGAATTAAACCCGATTATATGACAAAAATAAGAAAGAAAAATAATTATCTAGCCAATAATATACCATGCAAATTTATACTATACTCGATAAAAAAGTAAAAGTAATTGAAAAAAAAAAGAATTCTAAACACTTTTACCCTTTTTATCTATACGAAAACGGTGTTAGGGTTCATCAACTTCCTCCCCTCTCTCTTGATTCTCCTGTTGAGCACATAGAAAGCATCCAACTAAATGTCTTCAATCGATTCCTTTAAAAGTGTTCGTCTTTTTTGGAAAAAAGGTAAAATGTTACTTCCAACTCCAGAAAAGATTAGAACTACTCTTGCCAAAAAAAGTTAGAAATACTAATTTTTCTTGCTTCCATTGGTAAAATAGCGTATTCTAAATATATATATATATATATATATATATATATATATATAAAAGATGGAAATCGATTCTAGATCACTTCCAACAGCAAAAAAATTGCACAAAATATGAAATGAGAAAAAGGAAAAGCGATATGAAGTTTGACCCGCATATTAAAGTAATTACACTATTTAATTCGAGAATCTCGAGATATACAAGGTAGAAAAATGTTAAAATATAACTAGATAAGATTATTTACTCTCAAGTTTAATATTAAGGCATCTCATGGAAACACAACTTTTCATAAGCTTAATAATATTAAGATTTTTTTCTATATAATCCACAACTTTCCATAACCTTAATGTAGGAATCATGAAACCAAATATTAAGGCATCTCATTTTAAGTCGAAGTCGATAATGTTTTAGATGCTCTAGACTATAGAGCAATTCTCAAGATTACCAAACGAGGATTCTCACAAACACACGAAGCAATTCTTGAGGATATGCAACTCGTTCAAGTTGAATGAAATGTCAAGTGAGACATTGAGGTTGAAACTTTTTCCTTGTAGGGTAATGCGGAAGCATGACTACAATTCTTTCCCATCGAACTCAATCACTTATTGGGATGACTTGTCAGAAAAGTATCATTTGAAATATTTTTTGCCAACAAAAAATACTTAAATTTGAGGAAAATTTATCACTTTTAAACATGGCCCGAACGAAAGCATAGATACAACAGGGGAGCGCTTCAAGAAGTTAGTAAGGAGATATCCACATCATGGCTTATCAGCCTACCTTTTGATCGAGACACTACAACAAAAACTATATTTTTTTACGCTTATAAAATGTTGAATTTTGCTTTATTTAATGTTTTTCAAACCGTCAAGGAATCCACCGTCAAGAATAATATACAATACTTGACACTTATAAAGTGTTATGTATAGTCTTTTTTTATGCTTATAATGTGTATTTTTAACATGAAACATTGACACTTTTTATTCGTCAAATGTAGTTTTATCTTGACTTTGAAAAGTGTCAAATTTGTATTAATACTTGATGTTTTCTCTATGTCAAATATATGTTTATCTTGACGTTTCAAGAATGTCAAATATAAATTACTTGACGATTTAAATCTGTCAAATATAATTTTATCTTTCCGTTTCAAAAATGTCAATAGGAATTAGATCTTGACACATTATACATGAGTTAGTTTGTGTTTTTTTCAATCTATTAAATATTCTCTATTATCTTGAATTTTCTACATTGTATTCCAATAATTTGTTAGATTGAAAAATGCATAATTCCATCAACCAATCTTCCACACTTTAACAAAATTCACATCTTTAACAATATCAAATCATTAAGCTCATGAACAATTGTAAAATTACAAGAACTTATCAAACCTCATGTCAACAATTCAAAAATTACAAGAACTATTGTAACGATCCTAAGCCATAAACTCAACTAACATTCAAAGAGGTTTACAAAACAAGAGATCTTTACATTCACTGGTCTAACACACTGTAAAGGGTTTAAACATGAAATTTATTGGCAACTTTATGACCAAAACTTTGAAAACATCAACATAATTCTACAACACCTTTGTCACCCGCCAAGTAGTTAAGTATTACCAGCAAAACACAACATTAAGCAATAAGGGTGAGCATAAACATACTAAGTAAGCAACCTACCTCTAATAATTCAGAACTCTAAAACATGCAACAAGTGAATTTACTCAATCATGCCAACCCCTCTTAAAACAAACCAATCTCGAATACTGGCTACCCATCTGCCTACTCCACTCACTTCGTCACATCCCGAATAGTGAAAAAGGAAAGCAACCCTCACACTAATCCTAAGAAGCATGCTCAAAAGGAGGGAATGAGATCTAGCCTAATGTCATAAACGTCGACCAAGGAGGATTAAGACGATTAACATACTTACAATACTTACAGGGGTTCGAAAAAGATTAAAATGCACTTAGACTTACCAAAATGGCTCAAAGCCTTACTAGTTGATGCTCAGATCAACTTCCTTTTGCTAAATCGACTTCCATGGCTTATGGTTAACCAAAATGAACCTATTCGTGTTATGGCCCATAGATGAAAGTATTAAAAACTACAATTAAAAGGTATTCGAGCAATAGAACCAATATAGGATACTTTAATCTAGTTTGAATGAGCTTAAAGGGACTAACCTTGCTAAAAGAGTCAAAACGCTTTGCTGATAGTATGTTGGAGGATGCCTGAATCACACTCAAACTGAAAACTGAAGGTTCGTACTCGTTAGAACCAATGCTACACTACTGAAATTGATTTGAGAGAGATTTAAAACATGCAAAGTGTAACAACCCTAAATTCTGGGGGTAAACCTAACTTGGGTGTTACTTAAGACACGTCGTTCACTCCGAAGACTAGAGCCACTTTTGATTCTGCAATATTTTCTTCATTAATTACTCCGGATTCTTTCATTTCCATATAAAGATCATTTCCTTCACGAGTACGTTCACCTACTCCTCCAAATACGGATACACCTCCATGAGCTTTGGCAATGTTGTTGATCAATTCCATAATGAGTACTGTTTTACCCACTCCAGCCCCTCCGAATAGTCCTATTTTTCCTCCACGGCGATAAGGGGCTAAAAGATCTACTACTTTAATTCATGTTTCAAAAATAGAGAATTCTCCAAAATTTCAGCAACATAACGACGCTACTAGGACTTTTCCAAAATTTCAATAACCTACTTTAACATTAGAAACACTTCAAAAATAAACCATTCTTTCCAGCCACCCACTACTTCAAATACACAAGGGCTAAGGTTCAACAATCAGATATTTCTTATCAGAACAACACTAAATTCATAAATGCTCAAAACACGACTTATGACTTAAAACATGCCAAGAAAGTTAAGCAGAACAAGCAATCCTACAAGTGTACTTAAACTAGAAAAGTTCCAACAACTCTCAAGTGCTAAACTAGACTAAAGGGGGAAACGATCTAAAAGTACCTACGGAACATATAAAGTGGCCAAAAAGTTTATAAAATGAGTTTAAGTGTCATTTTGACTTTTAAAGAAACTAAAAAAGTGCCTAAAGTGAACCTATATCACACAACCAACCCCCCGATGCTACAAAACTGCATTAAAGGTGCTTAAGAATATTTTGAGGCTAAAAGTAACTCAAAACGATCTAATAATATCTATTTCTCTACTTGAACTTGCAAAGTAGGCAAAAAGAGGCTAGAAAGAGTTTAAGTCTTATTTTTCACGCTTAAAGAAACTTAAAAAGTTCCCGAACTGAAACTTACGCACACACCCAACCCTAAATCTTCAAAAGTGTCTTAAAGGCTCTTAACGATCTAAAAGTGCCTATGGAACCTATAAAGTGGCAAAAAGTAAAAACAACTCAAAACGATCTAAAAGTGCCTAGGTAACCTACAAAGTGGCGAAAAAGTATGGAAAATGAGTTTAAGTGTCATTTTGACTTTTAAAGAAAATAAGAAGGTTCCTAAAGTGAACCTATATCACACAACCAACCCCCCGATGCTACAAAAAACTGCATTAAAGGAGCTTAAGAATACTTCGAGGCTAAAAGTAACTCAAAACGATGTAATAATATCTATTTCTCCCCTTGGAACTTGCAAAGTCGACAAAATAGGCTAGAGAGAGTTTAAGTCTTATTTTTTACGCTTAAAGAAACTTAAAAAGTTCCTAAACTGAAACTACGAACACACCCAACCTCAAATCTACAAAAGTGTCTTAAAGGCTCTTAACGATCTAAAAGTGCCTATGGAACCTATAAAGTGGCCAAAAAGTGAAAACAACTCAAAACGATCTAAAAGTACCTATGGAACCTACAAAGTGGCGAAAAAGTGTGGAAAATGTCAAATAATTAAAAGTTGCAAGCGTCAAGTAATGTGATTTTTTTTGTAGTGAGAATTTTGATAATGGATTGTCCCAACCTCTAAGACATTGGTTAATGCATCAACAAATGGATCCCTATTAGGAAAGACAGTTAATGAAGCCAATGAAATTCTAGATGCAATCATCTACAACAACAATCAGTGGAGACACACACTCTTCTATAAATATTGCACGTGTATACGAGGTGGATGCAATAGCAGTATTGTGCACACATATCTCAGCAATGAACAACACTCTGAAAATTTCTAAAATTTATGTCTAGTTCTTAGTTTGAAAAAGTAGGAAATAGATTAATATGTATTTGGTAAAGTTCATTATTTAAGGGTGAAAATTAATTTAATATAATTATTACTTATTATAGTGAATTTTATTGTAAAATATGTAGTATAAATGCCCATCCAAATGCCATATATTACCTATACCAAGTGGCAAAATTTCCATAGCCATAGTGTCCTCCAAGTGTCAAATTTTTACCAATGCTTAGTGTTCAAATGTACCAACTCATCCCTTGCCAAATTGCCTATAAATAGTGGCTTTTGGTGGAAAAATAAAAATGCATCCATTGGTGAAATTCTCTCCAATTCTCTTCATTCTCTCCCACTTTCTCTTTTTAGTCTTTATTTAATTTTCCATAAATTTTCACTATCTCTTTATTTATATTATATATATTGCCCTCACTTTCCAAACACTTATTTTAATATTATTATTATTATTATATTATTATTATAAATATATTATTATATTAGTATTTTAATATTGGTAAAATTATACCCGATTTTCATCCTATTTTACAACACGTTATCAGCACGAATCTCTGCCGATTTTTCCACTGAAGGTAGGTCCTCGGGGTAAGCCATTTTTTTTAATAATTAAATGTTATTTTGCATGTTTAATTAATTTCCTAATGTAAATGCAATTTCTTTGTATATAGTATTACTATGGCAAATCTTGCAAAACTAGAATTTGCGGCCCTGGATATTAATGGAAATAACTACTTGTCATGGGTCCTTGATCTTTGAGATCCATTTAGACTCCATGAATCTTGGAGAAACAATTAAAGAAGGAAATGATGCATCAAATCAAGAAAAAGCCAAAGCTATGATCTTCCTTCGCCATCATCTTCACGAGGATTGAAAATGGAGTATCTTACAATAAAAGATCCCTACATTCTATGGCAAGACTTGAAAGAAAGGTATGATCATCAAAAAAGCGATTATTCTTCCAAAAGCTCGTTATGATTGGATGCACCGAGGTTGCAGGACTTCAAATCGATTAGTGAATATAATTCGCACTTTTTGTAATTAGTTCAAAACTAAAATTATGCGGAGAAAAAATTACGATGTTAATATGTTTAGAAGACATTCTCCACTTTTCATGTCTCGAATATGCTCTGCTGCAGTGACAATATCGAGAGAAAGGCTTTAAAAATATTAGAACTAATTTCATGTTTTCTCGTTTGAACAAAATAACGAGCTATTAATGAAAAATCATGAATCTCGACCAATCTGAGCAGCAACACCATTCCTCAAGTGAATCTTTGTGAATTTTAATAATCGTGGTCGAGGTCGTGGTCGTGTGGTCGAGTCGGGACCACGGTAGAGGAAGAAATACCTATTTTCGTGGTGGGCATTATAACTTTAAGAAACCCACACGAACCGATGATCATAAAGGAAAATCTCCACAAGATAGGAGTTCAAAAGGTGATGAACATAAATGTTTTTAGGTATGGAATGATCTGGCAGCGGTCACGCACTGCCGTGACGTCAAAACACCTTGTTGATCTCTATCAAGCTTCCTTGAAGGAAAAGGAAAAGGGAAGAATGTGGAGGTGAATCTTGTCATTCAAGAAGATGATGTATTCGATCCCTCCAATATGGTGCATCTTGATGTGGGTGATTATTTTGAATCTCACGGAGAGAAAATTGATGCAATCAAACAAGTAGAGGATGTTTTGTATGAAGATATATAATTAAGCATCGTTTATAATATGTTTCTTGTTTTTGTATATATATTTAGAACTTTTGTAATCGTTTTTCCTTTTCTTATCAATGAAGAAATATGGACAATTTCAATATGTTGAGTAACTAGAAAATGAGCAATGAGGATTTATGTCTAGCAGATCACGCGCAACTACGCTTTTACGATACTCATAAAGCAGAAAATATTTTTCTAAATTGACAATCTTTGGAAGCAAAAATCAATACTATATCGAGTTCTGGACTGATTGAAGGTTTTGGAAAAGCAAGTTTTATCTTGCCTAGAGGAACAAAATTTTCAATTAATAATGCTTTGTTCTCTAGCAAATCGAAGAGAAATCTATTGAGTTTTAAAGATATACGTAATAATGGTTATCATGTTGAAACTGATCGTAAAAATAATATAGAGTATCTCTATATCACATCTATTGTTTCACATGAAAAACGTATATTGGAAACATCGCCGACTTTTTCTTACGGATTATATTATACTCATATACGAGTAAGCAGAAAGTTATGCAACAATGAACCAGAAGTTCATGAATCCAGAAATATTTAGTGTTTGGCATGATCGGCTGGGTCATCTAGGATCGATAATGATGAGGAAAATTATTGAGAATTCACATGGACATCCTTTAAAGAACCAGAAGATTCTTCAATCCAATGAGTTGTCATGTGATGCTTGCTCTCAAGGGAAATTAATTATTAGACCATCACCAGCTAAAGTGGGCATTGAATCACCTACATTTTTAGAGCGAATTCAAGGTGATATTTGTGGACCTATTAACCCACCAAGTGGTCCATTTAGATATTTTATGGTATTGATTGACGCATCCAGCAGATGGTCACATGTATGCTTATTATCAAGTCGAAATCTTGCATTTGCAAGATTACTTGCTCAAATAATTAAGTTAAGAGCACAATTTTCTGATTATACAATTAAGACAATTCGACTTGATAATCTTTGGTGAATTTACATCCCAAACCTTTAATAATTATTGTATGTCAATTGGGATAAGTGTTGAACATCCGGTAGCCCATGTTCATACACAAAATGGTCTAGCAGAATCATTTATAAAACGTCTGCAATTAATTGCAAGACCATTGCTTATGAGAGCTAAACTCCCTACATCGGTCTGGGGTCATGCTATTTTACACGAGTTGCATCATTATTACGTATTAGGCCAGAGCCTATAATAAATATTCCCCCATGCAATTAGCTTATGGCCAGCAGCCAAATGTATCCCATCTAAGAATTTTTGGATGTGCAGTATATGTTCCAATTGCTCCACCACAACGTACTAAGATGGGTCCTCAAAGGAGGTTAGGAATATATGTTGGATATGATTCCCCATCAATTATTAAATATCTTGACTCCTGACGGGTGATGTATTTACTTCACGATTTGCTGATTGTCATTTTAATGAAACAAATTTTCCAACATTAGGAGGAGGAATTAAGAAGTTGGAAAAAGAAATTATGTGGAATGCATCATTATTATCTCATTTAGATCCTCGAAGAGATCGATGTGAACTTGAAGTTCAAAAGATAATTCATTTGCAAAATATAGCAAATCAATTACGGATGCATTCACAGAGATGCTAAAAAAGGGTGACTAAATCATATATATACCAAAGAACAAATGCTCCATCAAAAATTGATATTCCACAGGAACAAGTTGTCAATAATGAGTCGGAGCACGCCAAAAAAGCGTGGTAGACCAATGGGTTCCAAAGATAAAAATCCTCTAAAAAAGAAAAGTAGTTGAGAATCAAAATGATTCAATGAAAGGTATGGATGTTCGGAAGAAATCTAGAATACAACTACTCAAAAGAGTATTGATGAAAATCAAACGCTTGAGGATAATAATGAAATTTCTATAAACTATGTTACAACAAGAAAGAGATGGAACCGAAATGATATTATTGTTGACAACATTTTTGCTTATAATGTTGCCTTACGATATTATTCATGAAAGTGACGATTTTGATCCAAAATCTATCGATGAATGTAAACGTAGAAAGGATTGGTTGAAGTGGAAAGAAGCAATTCAAGCGAGTTGAACTCACTTTCAAAACGTGAGGTTTTTGGACCATGAGTCCTAACACCGGAAGGTGTTAAACACGTGGGATACAAATGGGTATTTGTAAGGAAAAGAAATGAAAAGAATGAAGTCACAAGATATAAAGCGAGACTTGTTGCACAAGGATTCTCGCAAAGGCACAGTATAGATTATGAGGAGACATATTCTCCCGTGGTGGATGCAATAACGTTAAGATATTTGATTGGCTTTGATTGTATATGAAAATCTTGATATGCATCTAATGGATGTAGTCACGACGTATTTATATGGATCTACGGATAATGACATTTATATGAAAATCCGGAAGGATTTAAAATACGTAAACATATGAATCAAGTTCTCGGAATTGTATTCAATAAAGTTACAGAGATCATTATATGGATTAAAACAATCGGGACGAATGTGGTATAATCGCTTTGAGTGAATATCTCATTGAAAGAAGGATATCAAAATAATCCAATATGTCAGTGTGTTTTTATAAAGAAATCTCATCTGTGATTTGTTATTATAAGCTGTATATGTTGATGACTTAAATATAATTGGAACTCTGAAGAGTTATCAAGACAATAGAATATCTTAAGAAAGAATTTGAGATGAAAGATCTTGGAAAAACAAAATTTTGCCTTGGTTTGCAAATTGAACATTTATGAGATGTGATATTTGTTCATCAATCAACTTATACTGAGAGAAAATCTTAAAAGATTTTATATGGATAAAGCACATCCATTGAATATTCCAATGGAAGTTCGTTCCTTTGGATGTAAAGAAAGATATATTTCGACCTCGAGATAATAATGAAAAACTACTTGGTCTGAAGTACCATATCTTAGTGCAATTGGTGCACTTATGTATCTAGCTAATAACACAAGACCGAGATATTGCATTTTGGTGAAATTTATTAGCTAGATACAGTTCATGTCCTACAAAAAGACATTGGAACGGAGTTAAGCATGTACTCCGATACCTTCGAGGGACGATTGATATGGGTTTATTTTATTCTAACAAATCTAGTTTTGATCTAGTTGGCTATGCAGATTCTCAGTTATCTATCCGATCCACACAAAGCTAGATCTCGCATGTGTTATCTATTTACATATGGAGGAACCGCTATATCATGGCGATCGGTGAAAGCAGACCATCACGGCCACTTCTTCGAATCATGCTTTGAAATTCTCGCAATTCACGAGGCAAGTCGAGAATGTGTATGGCTAAGATCGATGACACAACACATTCGTGAGACATGTGGATGGTCTTCAAGTAAACATCCTCCAACAATATTATATGAAGACAACACACAGCATGTATAGCTCAAATCAAAGGAGGATATATCAAAGGAGATAGAACGAAGCATATCTCTCAGAAGCTTTTCTACACTCATGACCTTGAAGAAAATGGTGACATCTCAAGACAACAAATTTGTTCGAAAGATAACTTGGCGGACATATTTACAAAAGCATTACCAACTACAACATTTGAGAAATTGGTTCATGATGATTGGGGATGCGAAGACTTAGAGATCTCAAGTGATGTCGTCATGAGGGGGAGTAAATGTATTATATAAAATATGTACTCTTTTTCCTTCAGGCATATATTATATAAAAAGGGGGAGTATTGTAAAATATGTAGTATAAATGCCCATCCACATGCCATATATTACCTATGCCAAGTGGCAAAATTTCCATAGTCATAGTGTCCTCCAAGTGTCCAAATGTACCAACTCATCCCTTGCCAAATTGCCTATAAATAGTGGTTTTTGGTGGAAAAATAAAAATGCATCCATTGGTGAAATTCTCTCCAATTCTCTTCATTCTCTCCCACTTTCTCTTTTTAGTCTTTATTTAATTTTCCATAAATTTCCACTATCTCTTTATTTATATTATATATATTGCCCCCACTTTCCAAACACTTATTTTAATATTATTATTATTATTATATTATTCTTATTATATTATTATTATAAATATATTATTATATTAGTATTTTAATATTGGTAAAATTATATCCGGTTTTCATCCTATTTTTAGGACAAATTTGAACTTCTAGTTGCGGATGAGAGAAAGAAATATGGTGAAAGATTGATTATGGGAGGGAGAAAGAATATTTGGTTTGATGAAATACAAGCGGTAAGATTGGAGGGAGGAAGAAAACTTTTCCAACAAGAGAAGGTAAAAAATCCTTCCTAAAAAAGGAAGATATATAACAACTTTTTAGGATTAATGTTTATATGATTTTATTGACAGTTATATCAGTAGTATAATCATTCATCAGTAACTTTAGTTTGTTGCCTTTACTATTTGTAGTTTTTATAACAAAAATATTTTAAAAAAATTACCTACTCCCCGAGATTTCATCATTTAGTGCATTTGGTCCCTGAGTTTTTAAAATAGACCTTTTTAGTCCAAATTTTTAAGAATAAGTTTAGATGGTCTCATATCGCTAACAAAACTGTAAAATCTAAATAGAAAATTGACTGTGCTTTTTTAATTGTTGGTGTGGCTGCTGATTGAGTTTAAAAAATCCAAGTGTATTATTTTTTAAAGTAATTATACATTTAAAAAATTGAAAGCCCTAAAATCTATTCTAACTTCCTTCTTTGGCGATTTGGCCATCACAAATCTCAAACTCATCTCCCATCGGCCAAATCTTCAACTTTCCGATGAAAAATCTTCATTTTTGGTGACAATTGTAAAAGTAAGTATGCAAGTTCAAGCTTTCAGAACCCATAAACAAACATAATTTAAATCAAAAGCCCTAACAGAGAAGATATATCCTAAAAATTGATTTATGTGTTTACATTATGCAGGACGTACAATTAAAGCAAGTCAATTGAGACGAATAAAGACAACAATTTCGCCACTTTCCATCACTTCATTCTCATATTCCAGTTTGCACGAAGAAGCCCCAAAGTATAAAAGCATAAACCTCAGATCGAATCTTACCTCCAGTTCACACGAAGGAAATTTCAAGCAGAAACTTGAATAGCTTTAAACGCAGTAACTTGAGCAGAAAGGAAATGAAGTTTTGAAGATTTGCAGATGGAAGATGGGTTTGTACTTAACGAGTTTTAGATTTGCGATAGCCACATCGCCGAGGAATGAAGTTGAATAGGTTTTAGGGCTTTCAACTTTTTAAATGTATAATTACTTTAAAAAATAGTTTTAAAAATAATACACTTGGATTTTTTTTAAACCCAGTAGCAACAGCACAATCAATTTTCTATTTAGATTTAATAGTGATGGACCATTTAAATTTATTCTTAAAAACTTGAGACTAAAAAAGGTTCGTTTTAAAAATTTAGGGACCAAATGCATTTAATAGTGAAAACTTGGGACTAAAAATGTCATTTTCCTAATATATTTTCATAAAACAATTGATGAGAGATCCATCTTCTAGGTATAAGTGGGTTTATGAATTAAAAAAAAAAAAGAGAGAAAAATCTATCATTCAATTTGGTGTTTGACATAAATATATATTTTTTAAGAGTTTAGCACTTGTTTTCATATTTTTCTTAACAAAATTAGAAAATGAAGAAAACAATATGAAAACAAGTTGTTTTTTAAAAATTATTTTTGAAAATAAGTATACCATATGTGTGTTTCATTGTTTTCCTCGTATTTTATATTGTTGAAAAATAAAAAATTGTAATGGATCATGAACCAATAAAAACCTTAGGTATTGTGTCAATAAGAGCATAGTTCAACTGGCATAGTATGACTCATGACCTACATTTTCTCCCTTATAATAAGGGAATTTAAACCAATAACTCTATATTCTCTTTTATAAAATCTAAATAAAATCCTAAAAATAGACAAAACAGAGGAGAGATAATGATTTTTTGTTAGACACAATTAACAACTTCAATTTTTTTTCAATTAACTCCAATTAATCTAGAACACTACAATACAACATAAAACTATTAAAAACAAGTAAAACACACACAAATTAGAGATGACCGAAAATGAAAACCATGGTCTTAATTATCTAATTTAATAGTATCTATCTTATTTTATCTACCACATGTCTCTTCCTCCACGGATTCCAAGGAATGTTTATAGTAACTCCACTCTGCTCAATTTATGGTATTTCTGGTGTTTACTAGTTCCTTATGTATATTAGTATCTACAACATAATGTTAATGACAAAGTAGTAATTCTTGTACATCCTTTTCGATACCCTAACATGTATATAATATACAACGACTTCTGATGGTATTTTTTTGTGCTTACTAGTTCCTTTAGATTTATCCCGTTCTTTTATATATTAATATCAATGTTCTTGCATATATTGATATCTACAACTTGTTATCAACAACAAAACAACAATCCAGTATAACCTTTTTCGATACTCCCAATGACAAAACAACAATCCTGTATATCTCTTTTGACACCTCGACAAACATCTAAAGTGAGTAAGGAAACAAGATTATGAACTCTGTTTTTGTTTTATACATTCAAGTCATAAAAAATGTCATGCATTTAAACCCTTATCCCCATACCTTTACACTTGATGTGACGACCATCATCACAGGTATTATTATTAATTTTATTTAACGCTCTTGTAAACGCCGTGTTTAGTTGGCTTAGTGTTTTTAATCAAGCTCGGCGAGGTGGAGGCCGTAATTTTGTTTGTCTTACGTGATTTGTCTCTTTTAAGATGAGATTAGTTATGATAATTAAAGGGAAGGTGATTTAAGGGCGTTTTGGTGATTTAAGTCTAAATTAGGGAGATCTTGGACACATGACTTAACCTAATGCATGGTATATATTCATAGCATGAGAGACCCTAGCCTCCACACCTACTCTACATTGTGTCAAATCCAAACCCTAACCCTAATTCAACTCCATCTCATCTTCTTCTTCTTCTACCTTGGTGTGCCCTAGCCGACTACCCTTTCATCATTGTCGCTTTCCCTACCGCCGGCAGCCTCTTCACATAGGAACCCTCGCCGGCGAACGCTAGGAAAGAAAGACCCCCGTACCGCCGCTTCTCACGTCCAGCCAGCCGCACGAAATTGTGCCCTAGTCCTTGCCGCTTCTCACGTCCCGCCGGCCGCAACCACCGAACGAGGCTGCACGCAGCCATCAGATCGTGGACTCGTTTGGCCCACCGTTCGCAACCCTAGAGTCGAACACCACCGCCGTCTTCGAGGGAACGCACGGCCAGCGACTCACGAGCCTCTAAGTACCTACGCCGGAGAAACTTTTCAGACGAGATAGGAGTTGCAGCCGCCGAACTTCAGTCTCCACGAGCTCGGCCGTTAACGAGCCCCCTGCAACGCGCCGGCCGCCCTTCGTCGAAGCTCCAACCGCTGCTGCTGCTCGGGTCTGCGTCGCCGTCGAAATCCTCCAGCCGCCGCTCACCTGCAGCCGAGAGCCACGGAAGCAGCCACTCGCGAACCCCCTCCTTCACCGCCGATTGTGACCACGCCGACCAGCAACCGTTGATCACTATTTCACCGCAGCCGGAGAGTACTCGAGGTCAAATTAGTGAATTTGGTGAGCCACGCGAAACCCTCTTCGATTTCGGATTATAGGGTTAGTCAGATCTGAATCGTATAAATATATGCTTATGAGATCATTGCAGGAACGAACGGAATTTCAGGATCAAGGATCCCGGGTAATTTCGGAACAAGGAAAACCAATATCTAGTTTGACCTTCGGAGTTGAGGTAATTAGAACCAATTGAGAAGTTAGACACTTTTGGTACTTAGAATTAATTTGTTTTGAATGAAATGTGTGTAGATGGGTATGAATTCTTGGTTTTGGGTTATTTGGAAGAAAACCGCTAGATTAAGGGTTAGAAGGGAGTAGTGAGATCAAACATCGAGGTAAGGGACCTCGTGCCGAACTTTTAAATGGGAGTAAAAATGATTTTCATGATTTTATGTGAAATAGTTCATATTTTTCCACAAGAAAATCCACTGAGATATTATTTGAGAATACGTGATATTTTATGTGCAATATTTCGATGAATTATGTGAAAAGGAATTATTATTTTATGTGAAAGTATTCTCGTATGTTAAGTATAAAGATCCCATTATTTCATGTGAGAATAGGACAGTAGGGTGTATGAGAATGTTTCATGTGTATTATAAAAGTATGATTTACCACCCTGTCCATGAGAAAGTATGAATGTTATGTTGAGGATAATATTTATGATATGTACATCATGATTATGTGAGTGATGGGACCTTATGCATGATTTTGTATGTCACGAAGTGAATTATTGAATAGTGTGGACATTGGTTATCCCGAGATCATTTGAAATGACTCAGGATGACCAGTCGGCCTCACAATCATATGATTAGCCATGGATTAAAGACCTTGCAACTGAATGAATAGCCATGGATTAAAGACCTGGCAACTGAATGAATAGCCATGGATTAAGAGACTGCAATCGAATGGCGACCATGGATTAAAGACCTGGCAAGTATATGAACAGCCATGGATTAAAGACCTGGCAATTGAATGAACAGTCATGGATTAAAGGCCTGACACTTAAATATGCAGCCATGGATTAAAGACCTGGCAACTTTAGAAAGTTTTAATTCCCATCAATGTATGTTATGAATGAATTTAAAGATCATGATTGTATGTGTATGCATATCCCAAACCTCGGTAGCGAGGTTACTTATCGGGTATTGTTTATGCAATACTCACCCTTTCTTTAAAAAAATGTTTTTGGGTAAAGGAAGGACGTGCTAGCGCGTGACGGAGAGCGTGATTTGAACCATGGGAACAAAGCATAAAGTTCCGCATATTCTTATTTGGACTATTGTTGTCTTTAAGTTGTTATTTGAAGTTAAATTTACTTACGATTTTTAATAGGCCAAACCGATGTAATGTCTTGAATGATTTGAATGTTTTGTTTTTACTTGGGATCCCTAGAACTATTTACGTTAAGTAAAAATGGCTTTTAAATTCTTTTTACCTCATGACCTATAAATGCATGCATGTGTAGTAATGTCCCTAGGGTTTTGGCCATAGAAAAGTAGGGCGTTACGGTTGGTATCGAGCCCTAGGTTTAAGGGTTACGTAGACTTGCTTCTGAGTAAGCGCGAGTAGTTCCCATGGTTTAACAACGCTTCCGACCACCGCTGAGATGCGTTACGATGTTTTATTAAGAAAGTAAATGATTATGATATGATATAGTTTTATGCATACAAAACCTTAAAAGCCCCAAGGGTGATTCTATCTTATGATTTGAAAGTAAAAGAAAGCGAGTTAGAAACTCTCTATATTGTAGTTTTGACATAATGCCACCTAGAGGCCGAGGGAGGTAGGTAGGGACGTGGTAGGGGCCTGAGGGGCAAGGAAAACATCGACGCCCAACCGGAATTACCCCTGGATCGGGGAAGAGATTACTCCACCCGTTCGAGACCTCCCCGGGATCCGCTTTGACCGTCGGGAGAATGTACTGCATTGCCCCCGTGTGGCGGACTGGGGGAACGCAAATGTTATGACTATGATGGTGGAGGCCATGAGAGCCTCATGCGAGCCACGAGTAGCCACCCGGTGGCCCAAGCAAATCGGCGAAGAAACGACGCAACCACGAGTCCGTTACCGAAGGACTTGTGAAGTATGATCCGAGATCTTTTAATGGGTCTTCCAGTGACCCCACCGCGGTGGCGAGTGTGGTCGTCCTCCATTGAGACCATCTTCGGATCGATGAGCGCCACGAGGACCGAGAGGTGTCTGTGCGACCTTCATGCTTTGAGGAGGACGCGTACTTGTGGTGAGTCCGCCCGAGAACCATTGTTGCAGCGGAGAGGCGATTACTTGGAACCTATTCAAGGAAGCATTTCGGCGGAAATTCTATCCCTGCTGCGGCTCGTTACAGGAAGCGGCAGAATTCTTACAGTGTGTGCGAGCAGGGAGGGCGTGGAGATATATGAGAGGGAATTTACCCGTCTATCCGTTTGCCCCGAGCTAGTGGATCTGAAGCAAAGAAGAGCGAGCGCTTCATCATGGGGCTAGATGAGAATGTTCGAGGCTTTATTCAAGCTTTAGCACCTCCTCGATTACGCCTCCGCGGTGAGAGTGGCGGAGGCCCGGATTTGGAGTGCGAGCTCGATCGCACAACAGTGTAGTAGTTAGCTCTGGGGCGCCCTTAGCGAATCATAAGAGGAAGTGGGACCAACCCCATTCCAGCTCACAGCGTCCCAGCACAGACACCGTGATAGACCAGGGCATTTCGCATGAGTTCGGCCCCGAAACCACGATCAACGGATCGGGAATAGCGGCGGAGATAGCCACAGCAGGCAAGGAATGTGGTAAAGCGCATTGGGGTAAATGTATGGCGGTCGGAGCATGTTTCAAGTGTGGAAAGGAAGGGCACAGAGCTAATATCTCGCCCCGAATCAAGCAAAGACTAGCCGACCCACAGATTATGAGTAGTGGGCTTTGTGAAGCCGACCATACAGGGGGAGAGCCTACGCAAGCACCGGTCGAGACATCTATGGCTCGGACTTCGGTGAATTCTGAGTACACTTCCATTACTTGGTCACCTCGCCTTTGTACTATTTGATTACAGTTCTACGACTCTTTTTTATTTCGCATCTTTGTGTAAGTCAGTGAGTTAGAACTAGAAACGATTCTGTGTATGCCCTATCTCTGTATCCACTCTCTGCTGGGATAAATTTGTTAGCCAATGTGAAAGTCAAGGATGGTAGTGTGACCATCGCATGGACCATGAGTTAGCGATGAACCTAGTGGTTCTAGATATGTTTGATTTTGATGTAATTTTAGGCATGGGTGGTTAGCTTGAGAACCATGCTTGTATTGATTGTTTTGGGGAAGGAGGTAGTGTTCACTCCTCCTAACCAACCCGGCCACTGAGTTCAGAGGCACGAAGAGAGGAAGTAGGCCTAAGGTAATTCACGCTCTTAAGGCCGGGAAGTTATTGCATCGGGAGCTTGGGCGTCTTTAGCACGCATACTAGATGCAAGATGCACTGAGATCTCGGTGACATCGGTGCGAGAGTGAATGAGTTTGCGAGACGTCTTCCCGAGACCTCCCGGAATACCTCCACAGTGAGGTAGATTTTAACATCAGATTGGAATTGGGGGCGACCCCGATATCAAGGCCCCGCTGAGAATGGCACCAGCAGAGTTGAAAGAGCTAAAAAAATGCGATTCACAGGACTTGCTAGACAAAGGGTTTATACGCCAAGCGTTTCACCCCGGGAGCACCGCATCTTGTTCGTGAAAAAGAAAGAGCGGATCCATGCGCTTTGTGTATAGACTACGAGGAGTTGAATAAAGTTACAATCAAGAATAAATACCTCTCCCGGGATAGATGATTTATTCGATCGATTTCAAGGAGCGGCGGTGTTCTCTAAGATCGATCCGAGATCGAGCTACCATCGATTGAGGATCGGTGAGGGGATATCCCTAAAAGCGACATTGAGATCACGTTATGGGCATTACGAGTTCACAGTGATCGTCGTTTGGCACGACCAATGCTCCCGCGCCTTCATGGACTTGATGAACCGTTTGTTCAAGGAGTTTCTTGATACGTTCGTGATTGTGTTCATCGATGATATATTGATATACTCAGTGTGTGATGAAGAACATGAAATGCACACGAGGAAAGTCTTACTCACACCGAGAGAGAATAAGTTGTATGCAAAATTCTCCAAGTGTGAATTTTGGCTCGGCATGTATCTTTTCTAGGGCATGTGGTGTGCGGTTTTGAGTCTCTGTTGATCCGGTGAAAAAGTGGGCCGTCACACACGTGGCCCCGTCAGACCACGATTCAGAGGTACGTAGTTTTTCGGGTCTTGCAGGATACTATAGGCGCTTTGTACAGATTTTGCCAAGATAGCCATGCCTATGACTCGGTGACGCGTAAGGAAACTCTTTTGTGTGGGATGATGCTTGTGAAGCAAGTTTCGGGAACTCAAGCCTGATTAGTGTCGGCCCCTATTCTTACAGTTCAGGAGAGAACAGGAGCTTTGTGGTTTCTGGTGATGCTTCCAAGAAAGGGTTGGGGTTTGTATCTTGATGCAAACGGTAAAGTAATAGCTTATGCATCCCGACAATTGAAGACACACGAGAGGAACTATCAACTCATGATCCGGAATTAGCAGTGATAGTTTTTGCGTTAAAAATGCGGAGACACTACGTATGGCGAGAAAAATTGATTTTTACAGATCATAAAGTCTCAAGTATCTATTCACCTGCGAAGGAATTGAACATGAGGCAACGCAGATGGTTGGAATTGGTGAAAGATTATGATATTGACATCTGAGTACCATCCCGGTAAGGCTAATGTAGTGGCCGATGCCCTCAATGAGAAGCTTGAGTGCATCTGCTTTGCACAAAGTGATGACAGGCAGCAGAGTTACTGAGCAGAGTTTGCTCGAGTGAAATTGCGATCTTAGTAGGAAAGACCACAGCTCAATTAGCTTGATTAACGGTGCTGGCCGACCTTGAGGCAACGTATTATAGAGGCTCGGCAAGTGGACCCCGATTAGTGGAAAAACTTACCACAAGTAACTACGGGTGAGTCGGCGAGTTTTCCCCGTCCCACAGATGGAGGATTGTTATTTCGAGACGTTTGTGTGTGCCGACGATGACAAGTCGAGGCGAGATCTTGAGCAAGCACATAACTCACCATTTTCTATGCATCCGGCAGTACCAAGATGTACAGAGATCAAAGCGATCGTTTTGGTGGTGCAACATGAAGCGCGACGTGGCGAGTTTGTCGCCAAGTGTTTGACTTGTCGGCGGTGAAGGCACCTGCACAGAGGCTGCGCAGGATTGCTGCAACCATTACATGTGCCTCGGTGGAAATGGGAGGAGATCTCTATGGATTTTATAGTTGGATTGCCTAGAACTTTACGAGGCTACACGGTGATTTGGGTCATAGTGGACGGACTAACAAAGTCAAGACATTTTGTACGTGGAAACCCACCTATTCTAGATAAGTAGGCACACGACTTTACGGAAGAGATAGTCCGTTTACATGGAATCCCGGTCAAGATTATATCGCGAGGATCCACGTTTCACCTCCAACTTCCGGAGAAGTTTACAGAGAGCGTTGGGTTCACGGTTGAACTTGAAGATGACTTTTCATCCACAGACGGATGGGACCAGGCGGAGCGTTTAAACCAGATATTAGAGGATATGTTGCGAGCTTGCACTTTAGATTTCCCGAGCGGTTGGGACACTCATTTACATCCGATGGAGTTTGTTTATAACAACAACTATCGATCGACCATCGGAATGGCTCCATTTGAAGCTCTCATGGGAAAGCGTTGCGAGAACTCCGAAGATTCAGGAGAGTTGGTGAACGTCGGTTGTTGGGTCGAGAGTGTAGTACAGATCACTAATGAGGCAATGCAAAAGATCGTGGCACGAATGCAGACATCGCCCAAGTCGGACAAAAAATTATTATGCCGACACGAGGCGAAGGCGGACCTAGAATTCGAGGTTGGGGACCACGTGTTCCTTAAGGTGGCCCCAATGAAGGGAATTCTAAGGTTTTGCCGTAAAGGGAAGTTGAGTCCGCGATTCATCGGACCATTTGAAATCTTAGAGAGGATTGGTGCGGTGGCCTCACTGATTAGCATCGCCGCTTTCTCTTTCGCGGTTCATAACGTATTCCATGTCTCCATGTTGAGAAAGTACGTTCGGCACCGACTCATGTCATAGACTTGAACCATTACGATTAATGAAGATCGAGTTATGGTGAGCCACCGGTACAAATTATTGCAAGGGATCGAAAGACTCCGTAATCGTGAGATCGGTTTAGTTAAGGTATTGTGTGGCGAGAATCACGCGCGGAGGAAGCTACTTGGGAGCGAGAAGAGGAAATACGCGCTAAATATCCCGAACTATTCCAAGAATAGGAACTTTCGAGGACGAAAGTTCTTAAGAGAGGAAGATTGTGACGACCATCATCACAGGTATTATTATTAATTTTATTTAACGCTCTTGTAAACGCCGTGTTTAGTTGGTTTAGTGTTTTTAATCAAGCTCGGCGAGGTGGAGGCCGTAATTTTGTTTGTCTTACGTGATTTGTCTCTTTTAAGATGAGATTAGTTATGATAATTAAAGGGAAGGTGATTTAAGGGCGTTTTGGTGATTTAAGTCTAAATTAGGGAGATCTTGGACACATGACTTAACCTAATGCATGGTATATATTCATAGCATGAGAGACCCTAGCCTCCACACCTACTCTACATTGTGTCAAATCCAAACCCTAACCCTAATTCAACTCCATCTCATCTTCTTCTTCTTCTACCTTGGTGTGCCCTAGCCGACTACCCTTTCATCATTGTCGCTTTCCCTACCGCCGGCAGCCTCTTCACATAGGAACCCTCGCCGGCGAACGCTAGGAAAGAAAGACCCGTCTGCATCCGCTTCTCACGTCCGGCCCCACCGCGCACGAAATTGTGCCCCTAGTCCTTGCCGCTTCACGCCCCGTCCGCCGCGCAACCATCGAACGAGGCCGCACGCGACCATCGGATCGTGGACTCGTTTGGCCCACCGTTCGCAACCCAGAGTCGAACACCACCGCCGTCTTCGAGGAACGCGCGGCGGCGACTCACGAGCTCTCTAAGTACCTGGCACGAGAAACTTTTCGAGGGCGAGATAGGAGTTGCGGCCGCCGAACTTCGATCTCCACGAGCTCGGCCGTTAACGAGCCCCTTGCAACGCGCCGCGCGCCGCCGTCGAAGCTCCAACTGGCTGCTGCTTTGCCGGTCTGCGTCGCCGTCGAAATCCTCCGGCCGCCCGCTCACTGCGGCCGAGAGCCACACGGGCGACCACTCGCGAACCCCCTCCTTCACCGCCGATTGTGACCACGCCGACCAGCAACCGTTGATCACTATTTCACCGCAGCCGGAGAGTACTCGAGGTCAAATTAGTGAATTTGGTGAGCCACGCGAAACCCTCTTCGATTTCGGATTATAGGGTTAGTCAGATCTGAATCGTATAAATATATGCTTATGAGATCATTGCAGGAACGAACGGAATTTCAGGATCAAGGATCCCGGGTAATTTCGGAACAAGGAAAACCAATATCTAGTTTGACCTTCGGAGTTGAGGTAATTAGAACCAATTGAGAAGTTAGACACTTTTGGTACTTAGAATTGTTGTTTTGAATGAGCTGTGTAGAAGGGTAACAGAATTCTTGGTTTCAGGTTATTTGGAAGAAAACCGCTAGATTAAGGGTTAGAAGGGAGTAGTGAGATCAAACATCGAGGTAAGGGACCTCGTGCCGAACTTTTAAATGGGAGTAAAAATGATTTTCATGATTTTATGTGAAATAGTTCATATTTTTCCACAAGAAAATCCACAGATATTATTTGAGAATACGTGATATTTTATGTGCAATATTTCGATGAATTATGTGAAAAGGAATTATTATTTTATGTGAAAGTATTCTCGTATGTTAAGTATAAAGATCCCATTATTTCATGTGAGAATAGGACAGTAGGGTGTATGAGAATGTTTCATGTGTATTATAAAAGTATGATTTACCACCCTGTCCATGAGAAAGTATGAATGTTATGTTGAGGATAATATTTATGATATGTACATCATGATTATGTGACTGATGGGACCTTATGCATGATTTTGTATGTCACGAAGTGAATTATTGAATAGTGTGGACATTGGTTATCCCGAGATGTTGAAATGACTCGGGATGACGATCGACCTCACAATCATATGATTAGCCATGGATTAAAGACACGGCAATGAATGAATAGCCATGGATTAAAGACACGGCAATCGAATGAATAGCCATGGATTAAAGACACTGCAATCGAATGAGCGACCATGGATTAAAGACACAGCAAGTATATGAACAGCCATGGATTAAAGACCTGGCAATTGAATGAACAGTCATGGATTAAAGGCCTGACACTTAAATATGCAGCCATGGATTAAAGACCTGGCAACTTTAGAAAGTTTTAATTCCCATCAATGTATGTTATGAATGAATTTAAAGATCATGATTGTATGTGTATGCATATCCCAAACCTCTCTTGAGCGAGGTTACTTTACGGGTATTGTTTATGCAATACTCACCCTTTCTTTTAAAAAATGTTTTTGAGTAAAGGAAGGACGTGCTAGGCGTGTGACGGGAGAGCGTGATTTGAACCATGGGAACCAGCATAAAGTTCCGCATATTCTTATTTGGACTATTGTTGTCTTTAAGTTGTTATTTGAAGTTAAATTTACTTACAGTTTTTAATAGGCCAAACTGATGTAATGTCTTGAATGATTTGAATGTTTTGTTTTTACTTGGGATCCCTAGAACTATTTACGTTAAGTAAAAAATGGCTTTTAAATTCTTTTTACCTCGCGGCCTATAAATGCATGCATGTGTAGTAATGTCCCTAGGGTTTTGGCCATAGAAAAGTAGGGGCGTTACACTTGAGATTGAAGTTTCTCAATTGTCTTGCTAAATGATTTCAAGATCCCTCAATTGACTTCCTCGTTTGTCTTTTCCAGTTAGTCGTTTTCTTCCCTTGCTTAATTTTTTGTTGTGTTTGGATGCCTTCAACCAAATTTCTTTTACTATATATATATATATATAGTTGTACTTGATTTTTTTTTTTCAAAATCATTATTTTCTTTTAAAATAAAATCTAAGAGTTAGTTAAAGGTGATAGATATGATGATAACATGACTGTATATATGAATGTCCATCAAGGATATTTTGAAAAATTAATATTATATTAACCTCTTCTTAAGAATGTGGTATTTATAAACACAATATTAAAATTATATTAGACATATTCCATTAACCTCTTTTATTTGTAGACATTATTCACAATTTCTCTAAAAACATATGGTTGACGTGTCAATTTTTAATATTAAAATAATAATTATTTAAATAAAAACAATGATTATTATCATAAAATAATAAAAAATAATTTTTTTTTTTAAAAAAAAAACCCTCATTCTCCATTTCTTCTTTCTCTTTCTCTTTCTCCTCTCTCTTCTCCCATCCGATTCTTCTTTCTCTCTCTTTTCTCCTTTTCCTTTTCCTCAATTTCTTCTTTCTCTATCTTCTCCTCAGGCAGAGGAATGGGAGAAGCATTGGGCCATGAAGAGGTGGAGAAGAATCAAAGGGAGACGGGGAATTAAATAGAAAAAAAAAAAGAAATGGAGGAGAATAACAACTTTTTTTAAAAAAATAATTACTCTTATTTTTATTATTTTATTATATTAATCATTATTTTAATTTTAAAACTCATTATTTTAATATTAAAAATTGACACGTTACCAATCTATTAAATAATTAACAATGGTTAATGTGGATGAACTCAATTAAACTATTTTACTAAATTAAGAAATTTAATTGTTTGATTTTGAAACTTAAAAACTCAATAGCAACTCGACTGCAGAGACCAAAAATCTATTTTTTTAAAAATAATTATAAAAATTTGAAAATTTATAAATAATCCATCTAAATCTAATCAATATACTCCACTAACAAAATTAATTTAATAGACTCATAACATAAATGTTGATTTAATCATTATGATACGATAGATAATTAGATAAAGTATTAATGCACATCAATATTCACTTAATAGTGTCCACAAACAACTAAATAGAAATATGACTTAAAGTTCAAAAGACATCAACTGCATTTTTTAAAAAAAAGGAATAAAAATGGAATAGAATATAGATAAAATGGTCCAGGTATAAGGTTGAAAATGAAAATCATATTTAAAATGTAATGGATTTTCATACCTGAGACAAAATTAATATTTTTTTTTTCATTTTTTTTTAAGCTAGACAAAATTAATATATGTTTGAGAGTTGAAAATTCTACATATCCTTTCATTATGGCCACTTCCAACTAGACCATGTGGGTCCGTTTGACCATTTCAGCTTTTCTTTCATCCAGCTCTCATTTTGCCAATTGTGGGCCCACACTTTGGTTTGTCATTTTTCAACTTGCCAAATAAACCCCCTCACTGCCCCCCTTATTCTCGTTTCTTTGAAGGGTATTATTGGAATCTTTTCTAAGGTGCAATATTTATTTTGGTCAAACTCTGGTTAGGTAAATCGAATTTTTAATTATGATTAAGTGAACTTAAATTCAATTTGTAGGGATTTAAATGTTCCACCTTAAGAGAAGAAGTATACATTATAGTCGTAAGAGTTTTAATTTGAGAAGTATACATTATAGTCATAAGAGTTTTAATTTGATTCATATACTTTCAGTCAAAATTAATTAATCATCATTATCATTGTCATATTCCATAAATGACATATTTTCTAGTTATGTAACAATTAACTAGTGGTTTTCATTTAGCTAATTATAGTAGGTTTAGAGTGAGTAATAAATAGAAAAAAAAATGTTTACTAAGAAAAGAAACAAAATGTAAGAAATGGGGGATAAAAAATGGGTTTCAGATGAATTAAATAGAAACTTTTAAGAAAATATGATTAAATTGAAATTAAGTTCGAATTAAAAGGGTCAAATTGAAACATTTAAAGACAAAATTAAAACTACAATCAAACCATAAAAATCAAATTGATATGCTCGTCTTCTATTTATTTGACAATGAACATATTCTCTAATTGACTAAATGCATTATGATTTAGAATTAGTAATAAATAGAAAAAAAAGTGGGATGAAATTTTGGGTTTAAAAAAAAAAGAGATACTTTTGTGAGGTTTAATTACACTAAGAGAACCAAATTGAAATTTCTAAAAATGTAGTATTAAATTGAAATTAAGTCCAAACCATAGGACCAAATTAGAACCTTTAAACTCCAACTATAAAAATTAAATTTAAAAATAAAAACTAAATTAAAGTCCAACCATAAAATTTAAATTGGTAGTTTTACCTTCACCAAAGGCATTCATTGGATCATTTCTTAAATGTGGGCAAAGAAGAAAAAAGTTATTATTTGAGTACAACAAATATGATTAGTTTATGTGAGTTTGAGGATTTAAAACTTGAAAAAAATAAGTACATTTCAATTACTACTGAGTCGTTTACTAAATCAAAATCATGGAAGACCTAGTGAAAAAGATATTTAAAGAAATTTATAAGATGTTACGTCGTCAGCAAATTTATTTAGGTATAACTTTGGAAATAAAACTATCTCAAAACGAATTAAATGATGATGATAAAGCTAATACTTGCGGAAAAGTCAACAATTCTACACACAGCAAAGGAGGACCAAGAATTTAGACAAAAACAAAAAACCTAACTCATATGGTTGCAATTACAACCAGTCAACCTTGGATCCCATCGCCTAATGAATTTAAACGAATTAAAACAGCCGTCCAAAAAACTAACGAAACCATCTAACCTTTTAGTTTTTTTCCCCATGAAATAATTTCTCCATAATAACCCCCAAATTTAAAATCTCTCAAATGCTCCCTAAAAAAAAAAAAATTAGTAAATGACATTGCATCATAAACCACATTTACAAATATAAATTAGGTATCAAATGGTAATTATTTATAGCATAAAGGCAAAAGGGGTGAAAAGTGGAAAAGAAAAAAAAAACCTACATTTTTGTGGGTAATTAACGAATTGCTAAAAATGAAAATGTTGTACAAATTACAATTACCTACTTTACAAAAAGAAAAGAAAAAAAAAATCATATTTCCTCTTTGAAGGGCATTGGCAATGAAGATTAAAATTTTAGAGAGAGAGAGAACTTAGCTAAAAGTCAAAGAGATTGTTGAAGATATTTGGTGAAGAAATTGGGGAAACCAGAGGAGCCGGAAACAGAGCCGATGGGCTTGGCCAATGAGGGCTCAGCTCGTGAATCAACGAATACGTAAAGCTTTGAGGCTCAATCGCCGGCGAGAAGAATCCCGTCGGAATTGGAGACAGAGTCGCCGGCGCTGGAGATAGAATTCCGGGGGCTTGCCCTAATTCCACCGAAATCTCTGTCAAATCCATCATGTCGCTAACGTCGATTTCCCTTTCCCTTTCCCTTTCCGATCGGGGGCTGGCCTTTTCGATTGTGGCGAATCTTGCCGCCGGGGAGAGGTCGCCGTCGGCTGCGGAAGCAGCGGAGGACAGGCCGGTGAGGCGCTGAACAACGGACATGAAGTTGTTCTCGGCGACGTGGATGACTTTGGGGGAGATGTCGTAGATGATGAGGGGCTGAGGCCACTGGGAGGCGGCCGGTGGGAGAGGAGGGCGGCCGGCCGGGGGAATCGGCTGAGGGTGCGGCGGCGGTTTCTTGATTTTGCGGGATTCTTGGCTGACGCGGAGCTGAGGTGGGCGGGGGCCCTGCAGCTGGATCTCCTTCTTTCTGGGAGTGTTGGGGCTGCCGCCGGCGGAGGAGCCGGGCGGGTTCATGGCGGATCTGGCGGAGGAGGATCGGAATCTGATCGGAGATTTGGGATCAGGGAAAAGGGGGTAAGGGGGAGAATCGAGAATTTGGGTTAATTTAGGGGTTGTTTTTGTTTGTAATAATTGGAGGAGAGTTGAGAAATATGGTTGGGGGAATTAAATAATAATATATATATTTTTTGTTTTTATTTTTATTTGTATTTATTTATTTGTTTTTTTTGGGTGTGTTAGTTTTGTGACAAAAGTATTGCGTTTGACTTTCTATTTGTTGACTTCATAAATGCGAAGGGAACTGTGGAAGGTGGAAACTCCCTACGAAAATTAATTTTAATTTAAAACACTTTGATTTTAAATATATATATATATTTGAATCTTATGCTTTGGTTCATGGATTTGTATTCTCTGTCTTATGTTATTTTCTAATGTTTTTTATTCTTCCTAAATATTCTTGTTGGAATAAAAATGAATCCAAAATTGTCACGTCATCACTCATCATTGATGACAAAATTATTTAATTAGGGATTAATTAAATATGCAAGCATCCCTAAATTAAATTGGTGATTATACAATTGAGTTTGATAGACAAAAGTCTAAATTATAGGCCCAATTAATAACAAAAGTCCAAATTTCGATCTAGAGAGGCGTAGGTCCAAAATCAATCAGCCCAGTCAGGGATGGGATGTAAGCCCAAATTAGCCAAGTCCAAAAAGGTTGGCCCAATCCAAAATGGTTGGCCCAAAGCCAACCTGACCCAACCTAAAGAAGTTGGACCAACAAAGAGCAGACCCAATCCAACGGGTCCAAGCCCATCTGGAGACCCAGAGGAACTCTATAAATAGAGACCTCTCTTGTTCATTTTGAAGGTTCAGAAACTTGAGGCTCTAGAGAGAATTCACAAACCAAAAGACTCTTTGCATTCTTAAAGATAAAAAACTTTCTGAACGAAGAACACAACGTCAAAGATCAAGAACGTTGCTTCGAATCTGAAGAACCCATTGCAGCTTCAATCTGAACGAAGAACACGACGTCAAAGATCAAGAACGTTGCTTCGAATATGAAGAACCCATTGCAGCTTCAATCTTAGAACAAGCTTTTGTAGCCCTCGAGTGAAACATACAAACAGGAGAGAGAATCAGAGGATCAAGTATTAGAGATTGTACTCACAAAATACTGAAACCAATACAACACAAGTTCATTTACACGTGTCTCATTTCCATTCGCTGGTTGAAATATCGTGTGAACAAATTGGCACGCCCAGTGGGACAATCTCTACCTCTCATCTCTTTCTCTTATAGTAAAACAATGGAATCAAAGAAGGTTGCATCAACTGCTGCTACTGCCGCAAGCAACACCTATACAGGGCCAGTAACACGTAGTCGTTCTCGGGGGGTTGAGATAAAGGAGGACCGAACCTCTGATGCGATTGCAAATAAGATCGTCAAGTTGATCGAAGGATCCTCCAAGGATAGAGTGGTCGTCAAAGATAACCCGTTGTTTAACCAAACTTACCCTCGCCATCGGCCAATCAAAGGGCGCGATCGAATCAAGATGTGATGTGCGTGATGATGGCCGATGTGGAATCCGACGAAAGGATGGCAGAGATGGAGAGAAAGATTAGTCTCCTGATGAAGGCAGTCGAAGAAAGAGATTTAGAGATTGCCTACTTGAAGAATCAAATGCAGAATCGCGAGACCGCTGAGTCAAGTCAAACTCCTGTTGCAAAGAAGAGTAACAAAGGGAAGGCTGTTGTTCAAGAAGAGCAACCACCAAACTCGGCCTCGGTAGCTTCTCTGTCCGTCCAACAGCTACAGGACATGATCATGAGCTCCATCAGAGCTCAGTACGGTGGACCCACCCAAAATTCTTTCATGTACTCTAAGCCGTACACTAAATGAATAGACAATTTGAGGATGCCCGTCGGATACCAACCTCCCAAATTCCAACAGTTCGATGGGAAAGGTAACCCGAAGCAGCATATCGCTCACTTTGTGGAAACATGCGGGAACGCTGGGACTCGCGGCGACCTTCTGGTCAAGCAGTTCATCCGCACACTGAAAGGAAATGCCTTTGATTGGTATACCGATTTGGAACCTAAGACGATCGACAGCTGGGAACAATTTGAAAGAGAGTTCCTCAATCGCTTCTATAGTACGAGGCGAACTGTCAGTATGATGGAGCTCACGAGCACGAAGCAGCGAAAGGGTGAGTCTGTCGTCGATTATATCAATCGTTGGAGAGCTCTGAGTCTAGACTGCAAAGATCGACTCACCGAACTGTCCGCTATAGAAATGTGTACCCAAGGCATGCATTGGGGTTTGCTCGACATCTTACAGGGCATAAAACCCCGTAGTTTCGAAGAGTTAACAACTCGAGCTCATGATATGGAGTTAGCATTGCTGCTAGGGAAAACAAAGACTTGTTAGTCCCAGATGTGAAAAAGGAAAAGAAAGAAGTGAAGAACACCGAGAAGACTTCAAAAGGTGCTACTGCTAAGGAATCTATGGTCGTCAATACGACCCCGTTGAAATTTACGTCTAAGGGAAAAGAGAAGAAAGTCGAAAAGCGTCAAGATGATGGCGCGAGGCGTCGTCTGACCTTGAAAGAAAGACAGGAAAAAAACTACCCTTTTCCAGACTCTGACATTCCAGACATGTTGGAGCAATTGCTGGAAAAGCAACTCATACAGCTACCGGAATGCAAACGACCGGAAGAGTTAGGGAAAGTGAACGATCCTAACTACTGCAAATATCACCGAGTCGTCAGCCATCCAGTAGAGAAGTGCTTCGTACTAAAGGAGGTGATCCTAAGGCTGACACGCGAAAGAAAGATTGAGTTAGATCTAGACGAAGTGGCTCAAACGAATCATGCGACTGTAGTGATTCATCCCAGAATTCAAACACCAACAAGACTGCCTCATGATAGAAGAGGAAGCCTAGTTCAGTTCGGATCTTTTGAACCTATCGTTGTGTGGATGAATGATGAACCCTCGAGTAAGAATCCTCAAGAGAGAGGCATCCAAAAGCAGTACGTTCAAGAAAAGAATAAGCGGACCGAAGATGAAAACAAAGGTTGGACAATCGTGACTCGTCGCAAGAAGCGACAACAAAGTTACGCACAGAAGGAATCGCGACTATTCCGACACCATAAGAGAAAAAGTAAGTCGCAAAAGAAGAAAAGAAAACAGATCACGAAGAAGCCTGTTTACGCCATAAGAGAAGACGAAAACCTCTTTTGCCTACGACAACTGGTAACTTTGGAGGAATTCTTCCCAAAGAATTTCCTAAGTAAAGGTCAGGAGGAGGTGTTTGAGGTAGTTGCATGTCACGTTACCGCTACGACTGAAGATCCTTCATGCTCGTACGAGACGACAACAGAATTAGAAAACTCATCCTCATTCAGTATAGAGGACTTCTTGTCACTCCCCCAAGCATCCAAGAGTGCTCTTATCGAGGCATTGATAGACTCGGACAATGCAAGTGCCCCAAGCTCTATGACTCGCATATGCACGTCATGTTGCATGTCCATAAGTTTTACGGATGAGGACCTGTTGCTGGGTTCAAAGCCCCATAATAGACCTTTGTTTGTCTCAGGGTACATTCGAGAACAGAGAGTCGGTCGGATCCTTATCGACGATGGATCAGCTGTTAACATAATGCCCAAGTCAACCATGAAGCAATTGGGCATCCTGGTAGAAGAGTTATCAAACAGCAAACTTGTGATCCAAGGCTTCAACCAAGGATGTCAGCGAGCTATTTGCATGATACGTTTAGAGCTTATCATTGGGGACCTCAAGGCCGACACTCTGTTCCACGTCATAGACTCCAAGACTACCTATAAGTTGCTACTAGGTCGTCCTTGGATTCACGAAAATGGAGTTGTAACTTCTACGTTGCACCAGTGCTTCAAGTTTTACCAAGATGGCGTCAAGAAAGTGGAGGCAGATACCAAGCCATTTTCGAAAGTTGAATCCCATTTCTTGTATAAAATTTTACATGAAGGTGACGGTATAGGGAGATCAGATGCCAACAAAGATCCCTTTAATAAAGGGAGACAGTCAGCCTAAAGAGGTACCGCAGATTGACGTGAAAGAAGAAACTATCAAATGTACAAATGGGCCTGCTCCGAGAAACATCGAAGTCTCTACGAATTTCTCAAAATCTGAAATTTCAAAAGATGAAGGAAACGCGACCTCCCCTATTTTCCGTTACGTTCCTTTGTCTCGACGGAAGAAGGGCGAGTCACCATTTGCAGAGTGCACTGTAAAGCCCGTTGTGGGTGAAATCGAAGTTTTGAAAGGAAGCTTCACGATGCCGCTCACGAAGATAACGAAGCAAGAGGTCAAGAAACTTGAAGATGACCGATTGGAAGCAAGTTTGCCTAAGAGTCGAACGAAAGATGGGTTTGACCCTAAGGCATATAAACTCCTATCAAAGGCAGGATACGACTTCACAACTCACACTGAGTTCAAAAGTCTAAGGATCTTCGACGAGAGACACGAACTCTCTTTAACACAAAAAAAGCTTACGAAAGAAGGTTATACCATATCGACATCAAGGAAAGGATGGGATATAAGTCTCCCAGTAGGTCGCATAATAAGAAAAGGGAAGGCAAAGGTGGCAGACTCAAACCACATAACATTGGAAGAGGTAGACGATTCAGATGAAAAGGAAAACGTCACCCGAAGAACTTCTGTTTTTAGTCGCGTTGGGTCGTTGGTAGCACGACCTTCAATCCTCCAACGATTAGGCACCACTCAAGTAGAAGAAGAGCGGTCACCTCCCGTTTCTGGTTCCACTCGAACCTCAACCCTCATGAGGATAAAGATGCCCCTGAAGCGTAAGAAGCGTTTTACGGCCTTTACACCTAACTCGTTCGACCCCGTCCGTCGGGAGGCTAGGTGTGCTTCTTCAGTGAAAAGAGAAGGTATGACATCCACTCCGGCTGTAGTACGACCATCAGTATTATAAAGGTTAGGTGCGCCTGCGAAGGAAAAGAAAAATGTACCTTCGACCTCAAACGTGACGCGCCCTTCAGCTTTTCAAAGGCTAAGTGTAACCACTTCAAAAAAAGATGGACCATCTGCATCAGTTTTTGATAGGATTCACCATGATTGCCCAGTGAGAACCTCGAAGGATGACTCCTTTGTAAAAATAAATATGGACGGAGAAGTTCACAGTATTGTTCCTTCTCGAATGAAGAGGAAAACATTCGTTACGGTAAATACAAAAGGTTCATTGAAGGTAAAACGGCATGATGTCGTCATAACCAATCCCCCAAGGGAGGATTCAGAAAAGGAGGAGAGTGAGACCTCTTGCTACCATATTACAATTGAAGAAGAAACTAAAGCTGAATTGTCCGATGAAGATGCAGAAGAGGCGCCATCCTCGCTTGAAGATGGTAGCCAATCAACAGTGGATGAGCTTAAAGAGGTGAACCCTGTGACACCGGAGAGCCACGCCCGACCTTCGTAAGCGCATCCCTCACTTGCGAAGAGGAAGACAAATATATGAGTCTGCTCACGTCATATAGAGATGTTTTTGCGTATAAAGAGATGCCAGGACTCGATCCAAAAGTAGTTGTCCACCATCTTTCCATCAAACAGGAGTATCGCCCAGTCAAGCAAGCGCAACACCGTTTTCGACCGGAGCTTATCCTCAAATTTAGATAGAGGTCAATAAATTGATCAAGCAGGATTCATACGTGAGGTGAATTATCCAACTTGGATAGCCAACATTGTTCTGTCGAGAAGAAGAGAGCGAGGCGCTTCGGCGTTTGCGTCGACTTTCGTGACACGAATAAGCGCGATACCCAAAGGGCGACTTCCCATTGCCCATCATCGAAATAATGGTCGATGCCACTACCAAGCCATGAAACACCATCCTTCATGGATGGATCATCGGGTTATAACCGATTCGAATGGCTTTGGTGATGAAGAGATGTGACCTTTCGAACTCCTAAAGGATATCTTGTTACAAGGTGATGCCATTCGGGTTGAAGAATGCGGTGCCACCTATCGCGTGCCATGCGAGAAGATTTTTGACGACATGCTACATAAGCATGTTGAATGTTATGTCGACGACACGGTGGTTAAGTCAAGAGACAAAACCATTTGGAAGATCGAAAGTGGTCTTCGATCGGCTAAGAAAGTATCGGTGAAGATGAACCCTCTCAAGTGCGCATTTGGCGTCACTTGAGAAAGTTCCTAGGGTTCGTTGTAAGGCATCGAGGATTGAAATAGACCGGTCTAAGATTGATGCTATTCAAAAGATGCCAAGGCCAAGGAATCTACACGAGTTGAGAAGCCTTCAAGGTCGTTTGGCCTATATTCGGAGAGTTTATTTCCAATTTAGCTGGTCGATGTCAACCTTTTCAAAGGTTAATGAAGAAAAGGAAAACTTTGAATGGGATGAAACATGTCGAATGCTTTTGACAACATCAAAAGGTACTTGCTTAATCCTCCAGGTCTTAGGTGCCCTATTGCGGGAAAACCACTCGTCCTCTATATTTCCGCAAGAAAGGTCACTTTAGAGCATTTGTTGGCGCAAGAAGGAGGAGAAGGGTAAAGAACGAGCCCTTTATTACTTGAGCGAGGACTTTGAATGGGGCTAAGACAAATTACTCCTCGATAGAAAAGATGTGTTTGGCTCTCTTCTTCGCTATCGATAAGTTGAGGCACTACATGCAAGCTTTCACAGTGCACTTGATAGCAAAGGCTGACCCTATAAAGTACATCTTGTCAAGACCGATTATCTCTGGACGGTTAGCTAAATGGGCGATCTTGCTCCAGCAATATGACATCGTCTACGTACCTCAAAGGCCAGTTAAAGGACAGACGTAAGCAGATTTCTTGGCAAATCACCCAATTCCGTCAGACTGGAAGTTATGTGAAGACCTGCCAGATGAAGAAGTCTTCTATGTTGAAATTGCGGAGCCTTGGATCATGTACTTTGATGGCGCGACACGAAGGAGCGGTGCGGGGGCAGGCATTATCTTCATCTCGCCTGAGAAACACATGCTCCCTTACAACTTTACACTTAGCGAGTTGTGCTCAAACAATGTAGCTGAATATCAAGCCCTAATTATTGGTCTCCAAATGTCCATTGAGATTGGCATAATGTACTTAGAAATTTATGGCGATTCAAAATTGATCATTAGTCAACCTCATGCTTGAGTATGATATGAAGCACGAAGACTTGAAACCTTATTTTGGCTATGCAAGACAGCTGCTGGAAAAGTTTGACAGCGTCACGCTGGAACACGTGCCAGGCAGATGCACTATCAAATTTGGCCACCGCTCTAACGATCTTAGACGATGTGACAATAAACATATCACTTTGTCAAAGGTGGGTCGTGCCACCAGCTAATGATGAATGCGAGGAAATAAACATGATCTCGGTCTATGCCATTGAAGAGGAAGATTGGAGACAACCCCTTATAGAGTACCTTCAACATGGGAAGCTCCCCACCGATCCTCGGCGCAAAGTTGATGTACGAAGAAGGGCCTCTAGGTTCATATACTATAAAGAGACTCTCTATCGTCGTTCTTATGAGGGGCTCTTCCTTCGTTGCCTTGGAAAAGAAGAGTTGATTAAGGCATTAGAGGAGGTGCATTCAGGTGTTTGTGGGGCTCACCAGTCAGGTCCGAAGCTCTAGTTCCAGCTGAAAAGAATGGGCTATTACTGGCCTACGATGATCTATGATTCGATGGAATATGCAAAGAAATGCGAAGCTTGCCAATTCCATGCAAACTTCATCCATCAGCCGCTAGAACCTCTGCATCCGACTGTCGCTTCATGGCCTTTTGAAGCGTGGGGACTTGATCTTGTTGGTCCGATAACGCCAAAGTCGTCGGCAGGTCATTCTTATATTCTCGCGGCGACAGATTACTTTTCAAGGTGGGCCGAAGCGGTTGTACTAAGAGAAGCTAAGAAGGAAAATGTTGTAAACTTCATTCGAACACATATCATCTACCGCTACGGTATTCCACATCGTATCGTGATAGATAATGGGAGACAATTCTCCAACAGCCTGATGGATAAACTTTGTGAGAAATTCAAGTTCAAGCAGTATAAGTCATCCATGTAACGCTGCAGCAAACGGTCTGGCAGAGGCATTCAATAAAACCTTGTGCAACCTACTAAATAAGGTAGTCTCTAAGACAAAAAGAGACTGACAGGAAAGGATTGGTGAAGCACTATGGGCTTATCGGACTACGCATCGCACTCCCACTAGGGTTACGCCATATTCCCTCGTCTATGGGGTCGAGGTTGTACTCCCTCTGGAAAGAGAGGTTCCGTCATTAAGGATGGCCATACAAGAAGGGTTGACTACAGAGGAAAATGCGAAGCTTCGCCTTCAGGAGTTGGAAGCGCTTGATGAAAGAAGACTTGATGCTCAACAAACACTGGAATGTTACCAAGCCCGAATGACCAAGGCCTTCGATAAAAATGTCAAGCCTCGCTCATTTCAAGTCGATGATCTAGTGCTCGCTGTTCGAAGACCCATCATCACGACACGACACACGGAAAATAAATTCACACCAAAATGGGATGGACCCTATGTCATTAAAGAAGTCTATACCAACGGAGCATACAAGATCGTTGACAAAGATGGTTTGAGGATCGGCCCCATCAACGGAAAGTTCCTCAAGAAATTTTATGCTTAAAACATTGTAAACACTCCTAATCGTAAGAGTATAAACTACACGATGCTTATGAACTACGTTGTATGACTTGATCCCTTCATTTAAAAGGGTATGTAGACAGCTTAAAGAAAATTAAAAAAAAAAAATTAAGTTCAATCAAAGCAAAAAAAAAAAAATCCAAGTTGTGAATCAAATTTAAAGAATTTATTATTCATGAGCAAGAAGAATTACAAATGAGGCCATTCGGCAAATAGGATGTCTACAAAAAAAAGCTAGATCGTCCACTTGTAATCTCGTAGTTCTTGACGGGCACCTTCCAAGTATTCGCGAAGCGCTGTGAGACTCTCAGCATCTTGATCACTCGCAACAGGGGTGTTTTCGGTCACGCTCATTTCCTCTCGTATCTTGGTGATTTCTAGTTGTCGTTGAGCCAAAGATTCCTCTTCTTTCGCAATAAGCAGTTGGGTTCTCTCGTGTTTAGCCTCTAAATCCCTAAGTTGGACCTTAAGCCTTTCAAGCTCACGAAGGGTTTGTTGGGACTGCTGTTGGAGCGTATTCTTCTTTTCAAGAGAGATGTTATTCGTGGTCGAGATGTCATCGATCCTGCTCCGAAGTTCAGCCAAATTGTGATCCCTCTGAGTTAAAGTTAACTTAGAAGAGTGTGATTGTTTCAACTCACTATATTTTCCCACGTGGCGAAAGTAATCACCTATAAATTGTTGAAGAGGGGGCAAGTTGGTCGCATCGACGTTCGAGATAGTTCGAAATATCTTGGTCATTTCCGACTCTAGAGAGGCAACTTTTTCAAAAGGAGAGCGAACAAGTTTATTTTTGGCAGCCTCCCACATAGTCTGCGCAGCCTGACGTTGTATACTTGAAAACTTTGAAATCATGTTGTCCGCGTTGAAGACGGAAGCTTCTGGAGCAACAACTTGCACCCCTTCTTGTCCTTGTTGAGGTTGTGTAATGACAACAGTTGAGGGGATCAGAGTCATCACTTGGCTAGTCGGCTGTTTGAATGACCCAATCTGCATAGGGAGAGTATCAATAATGTGGCGGCTCGTCGGTGACTGACCTCCCGAAGATTCCTACAAATAAAAAGAGAGAGGTTAATATATGTAAACGGATGTTGGTCAGAGAATAGGGAAGACGAACCATGGTTTCTGAAGATTTAGCACCCGAGGGGCCACCTAAAGCGTCGTGGTTGAAGTTTTTTGGCTTCTTCATCTTCTTAGGTCTGTTCCAATGACGGTCATCATTGCTGCTATAGCCTTCATCGTCATCATCAGGAGCGCTTGTAGGAGAGGGCGGACTTTCATCTCTTGGCGCCCGAGTACTCTTAGTACCTTCCTTAGAATTCGAGCCCATAGAGGGTTTTTGTTTGTTCGGAGGGGGAGTGTAACTGTCCACTAAAAGTTGTATGCCCTTCCCGAGATGATCGTCGTGTTTCTTTGACCACCAACTCCTATAAGGATAGGTGGTGTGACCGTCAGGATCTAGCTCGCGAGCTGGGAGATGCACATGGGATGAGGTTAAAGTTTGAGTGCAAAGTCTCCAACATCGATAAACGTTGTCCAAGGTGACAACGGGAGGATCCTCATGAAGGTCACCCGGAATATCCTGGTAGAAGCCAAATTGTCGGCCAAATCGAATGCGACTATAAGCCTCAATGGTCATCAATTGTCCATGGCGAGAAGATAAATAGCAGGATCGTAGGCTCATAAAAAAGGAGCAGGAGGAGAATGATAGGCCCTTTACGTCGTGCAGAATATCAGCCTTGTTGCGAGAGGGAAGGTTTACATGCCACGCTATAGATGTACCTCGGTGAATTAGCCGATGAGCTTCAAAATTGGTGAAATATTTGGCACCACCTGTCCCAGAATAATCAACCATCTAGGGTCCATGCAATGTTGTGGAAATTTTAAAATGCGTACCGAAGTAGTACGCTAGCCAACCATGAACGTAATGTAGTGGAAAGCAAATCTCAACGTGCCCAGTGGAGTGAGGGGTGTTATAAATCTGGCCAAGGGCATGATAAATGTTTGATAGAACAGGGACCGCAAGATTGAATATGTGCCCTTCCGCTATGAGGGAGGCAACCTTAAATACTCCTGGACGTAGAAGGTGTAGATTCTTGTAGGGGAATACGAATGCGCATAACCAACAAGAAAGAAAGGCGGCCAAATAAATCTTCGTCTCCCATTCCTCTGCTACGTCAAGAAGTTGAAACAAATCTTGCTCTTTCTTGGTCCAATCACGGGGCTCAGGAAGAGATCCGTTTGGATTATAAGTGGAACGAGGGCGTGATGTTTTGTTGGGTCTGCGAGCCAGAGATCTTGTGTACTTTGAGACTCCCCCAAACCATAATGAAATCCATGTGTGGATGGAAACCTGTGATTTATCTACCTGTTGAGATACGAGATGATGGTAGACATGGAAAAGATATGCACAACTTTTAGGTAACTGTTCGCCTTGAGATCGCGATCCAACCAACTCCTTATAATTAGGAATGGTTTCGTCATAAAACTTTCCTTTAACAGGAAGACCCCCGAACTTCCACATGTCCCACAGAGAAATGGAGACTTCTCCAGATGCAGTATGAAGAGTATTGGTCGAAGGACACCAAGCCTCACAAAAAGCTCGAATTATGCTATTATTGCGATCGTAAGTGTAAAATGAAGCCATTACCACACCTAGCATATTGGAGCCACGTAGTATTTGCTGACCTCGAGCAACAGCAACTTCTAGCCATTCCTAATAACAATAAATGTAGTTGAATTCTCCATTAAATTTAAGAAAAGAACCCCATCGAATGTTAGTCTCGATAATCTGACGCCTTGATGTTGACTCTGCTTTTCGTTTGGCTTTTTTTGTGTAATGGGGACTCCAAAACCCACGTGTTGTGGTAGAGCGATGACTTACGAGTCTTTCTGCAGCACCACTCGGGAGAGTATGTGGACGTGTCTAACTCGAGATTCGACTCTTTGGTTGGGTCTCCTACTCGAAGGATGGTCCCGCTAGAGACAGACTGGGTTGCGTCATTTAAAATGACCAGATTTCTTTCCCCATGTCGCGAGAGCTCTGCAAAATGCACCATAGTCCTGAAAAAAAAATTAAATGGATGTCATGGTCCTGATAACAAAAAAAGTGAAGCCATCTGGTCATGAAGGTGAATTGTCCATAGCCGAAGCTAGAAACTTTGTCATCTCCAATCCATCGTCGTTGAAGCCGTCGTTGTGAAGGTGAACTGTCCATAGTCGAAGCTAGGAGCCTTCGTCACCTCCAATCCATCGCCGTCGAAGCCGTCGTTGTGAATGTGAACTGTCCATAGCCGAAGCTAGGAGCCTTCGTCACCTCCAATCCGTCGCCGTTGAACCTGTCGTTGTGAAGGTGAACTGTCCATAACCGAAGCCAGGAGCCTTCGTCACCTTCAATCCATCGCCGTTGAAGCCGTCGTTGTGAAGGTGAACTGTCCATAGCCGAAACTAGGAGCCTTCGTCACCTCCAATCTATCATCGTTGAACCTGTTGTTGTGAAGGTGAACTGTCCATAGCCAAAGCTAGGAGCCTTCGTCACCTCCAATCCATCGCCGTTGAAGCTGTCGTTGTGAAGGTGAACTATCCATAGTCGAAGCTAGGAGCCTTCGTCACCTTCAATCCATCGCCGTTGAAGCCATCATTGTGAAGGTGAACTATCCATAGCCGAAGCTAGGAGCCTTCGTCACCTCCAATCGATCGTCGTCGAAGCCGTCGTTGTGAAGGTGAACTGTCTATAGCCGAAGCTAGGAGCCTTCGTCACCTCCAATCTATCGTCGTTGAACCTGTCGTTGTGAAGGTGAACTGTCCATAGCCGAAGCTAGGAGCCTTCGTCACCTTCAATCCATCATCGTTGAAGCCATCATTGTGAAGGTGAACTGTCTATAGCCGAAGCTAGGAGCCTTCGTCACCTCCAATCCATCACCGTTGAAGCTGTCGTTGTGAAGGTGAACTGTCCATAGCCAAAGCCAGGAGCCTTCGTCACCTTCAATCCATCGCCGTTGAAGCCATCATTGTGAAGGTGAACTGTCCATAGCCGAAGCTAGGAGCCTTCGTCACCTCCAATCCATCGTCGTCGAAGCCGTCGTTGTGAAGGTGAACTGTCCATAGCCGAAGCTAGAAGCGTTCATCACCTCCAATCCGTCGCCGTTGAACCTGTCGTTGTGAAGGTGAACTGTCCATAGCCGAAGCCAGGAGCCTTCGTCACCTTCAATCCATCGCCGTTGAAGCCATCATTGTGAAGGTGAACTGTCCATAGCCGAAGCTAGGAGCATTCGTCACCTCCAATCTATCGTCGTTGAACCTGTCGTTGTGAAGGTGAACTGTCCATAGCCGAAGCTAGGAGCCTTCGTCACCTCCAATCCATCGACGTTGAAGCTGTCGTTGTGAAAGTGAACTGTCCATAGCCGAAGCTAGGAGCCTTCGTCACCTCCAATCCGTCGTCGTTGAACCTGTCGTTGTGAAGGTGAATCGCCCATAACCGAAGCCGGGAGCCTTCGTCACCTTCAATCCATCGCCGTTGAATTTATGCCGTTGTGAAGGTGAACTGTCCATAGCCGAAGCTAGGAGCTTTCGTCACCTCCAATCCATCACCGTTGAAGCTGTCGTTTTGAAGGTGAACTGTCCATAGCCGAAGCCAGGAGCCTTCGTTACCTTCAATCCATCGTCGTTGAAGCCGTCGTTGTGAAGGTGAACTGTCTATAGCCGAAGCTAGGAGCCTTTGTCACCTCTAATTCATCGTCATCAAAGCCGTCAGGTTGCCACTTTCGATCCATCATTGAAGGGTCGTGAATGTAGGGGCTCTTGTCATCTCCGCTTAAAAAAAAGTTAAAAAAAAAGAGAAAGGAAAAAATGAGTTACCTTAATTCCTTGCTCTTTGGATAATGTTGTATTCTTCAAGGGTAGGGAAATTGTTGAAAAAAGATTTCCTCCTAAGGAAAGTGAAAGAATAAGTAAAGAAACCAGAGGACAAGTATTATCTTTACATAGAAAAAAAAATTACTTACCTATTTGCCTTCAATGGATGAAGCCTTTTGTTTTAAGAGGGGGATGTTGCAAGACTTGCAAGTATTAAGCTCTAAATAAAAAAAATAAAAGAAGGAAAAAGTAAGTACATAGATGATTCAAAAAAAAAAAGAAAGAAAAAAAAAATCAAGGTTTGAGACTTGCCTCAGTCCAAGCTTGTCTCCAGTTCTCTCTGTTGGGTGAATTGATGAAAGATTCACCTACTCTATTTATAGTTGAGGAAAAGATAAATGTCACATCCCAAAATTCAAGTTGGAATTCAAATAGGAATTGGAATTGGAATAGGATTTCATTCAAATCAGAATTTGGCATATCTTATCTCAAATCGAAAATTGTCTGCAAGCAAGATTAAAATTCTATCCCAAATCCAAAATTTAAATTTGGTAAAATTCTAATTTTATCTCAGCAGCATAATCTAGATTTATCCCAAATCAAAATTAGATAAAATTAATTCCATCAAAGTCAAAATCATGGTAGAATTTTAATTTTATCTTGCTAAATAAAATTTGGGCATAATCTAAAATTTATCTCAAATCAAAATTTGGGCATAGATTTTATCCCAAATCAAAGTTGATGAAATTAGTTCTATCCAAATCAAAATCATGATAGAATTTCAATTTTATCTCAAATAAAAATTTGGGCATAATCTAAAATTTATCCCAAATTAAAAAAATTGGGTATAAGATAGAAATTTTCCTTAAACCAGAATTTGGGATAGTCAAATTTTATTTTAAATCAAAATTAGATTGAAATTCAAATTTAATTTCTATTCCAATTCCAAATTATAATTGTGTAGAATTTTTTTTTTGATAGAATTTTTTTGACCATATCCCATATTTGCTTTGAATTAAAGTAGAGCAGAAAATCTACTAAATTCAAATCAAAATTTTATGTCAAACAAAGAAAATCAAAATATTGACTCAAATTCATATTTTGATATATTGGCATAAAGAGAAAAAAAAATGTGTCAAAAAAAAATCAATCAAGTTATGAACCAAATTTCATATTTGATTAAATTGACATTAGAGTAAATCTTATGTTTTGATTCCAAAATAACTTTTTTGAAATTCACACACACATAATTGTGCATAAATTTCGAAAAGGGGGCATTTGTTGGAATAGAAATTTTGGCGAATCCAAAATTGCCATGTCATCACTCGTTTGATGGCAAAATTATTTAATTAGGGATTAATTAAATATGCAAGCATCCCTAAATTAAATTGGTGATTATACAATTGGGTTTGGTAGACAAAAGTCTAAATTATAGGCTCAATTAGCAAAAGTCCAGCCCGATCCAGAGACGTAGGTCCAAAATCAATCAGGTTCGGTCTAGGACAGAAGGCCCAAATTAGCCAAGTCCAAAAAGGTTGGCCCAACCAAAAATGGTTGGCCCAAAGCCAACCTGACCCAACCTAAAGGAGTTGACTCAACCTAAAGGAGTTGGCCCAACAAAGAGCAGGCCCAATCCAACCGGCCCAAGCCCATCTGGAGACTCAGAGGAACTCTATAAATAGAGACCTCTCGTGTTCATTTTGAAGGTTCAGAAACTTGAGGCTCTAGAGAGAATTCACAAACCAAAAGACTCTTTGCATTCTTAAAGATCAAAGACTTTCTGAACGAAAAACACAACGTCAAAGATCAAGAACGTTGCTTCGAATCTGAAGAACCCATTGCAGCTTCAATCTGAACGAAGAACACGACGTCAAAGATCAAGAACGTTGCTTCGAATCTGAAGAACCCATTGCAGCTTCAATCTCGAGAACAAGCTTTTGTAGCCCTCGAGTGAAACATACAAACAGGAGAGAGAATCAGAGGATCAAGTATTAGAGATTGTACTCACAAAATACTGAAACCAATACAACACAAGTTCATTTACACGTGTCTCATTTCCATTCGTTGGTTGAAATATCGTGTGAACAATTCCATTAAAAATATATCTTATTTTAGTCCTTTATATTATTTTTTACTAAATTATAAAGTAAGTTTTTAAGTTGGGTTTGATAATATTTTTTTTTTGTTTTTAAAATTTAAGTAAATAAATACTACTCCTATCTATGGCTTTCCTTGTTTTATTATATCCATTTTTTTATATGTTTTTAAAAACTAAACTCAAGTTTTGAAAAACTAAAAAAAGTAAATTTTCAAAAACTTGTTTTTGGTTTTTGAATTTAACTAGCAATTCAAATGTTTTCTTAAGAAAGATAAAAGCTATTATAGAAGATTGTAGATAAATGATGAAAAAACAAGCACAATTTTCAAAAACAAAAAACTAAAAACCAAATAGTTATCAAGCATCGGAAGGGGTGAAATTCAAAAATCAAAAACTAAAAACTAAAAATCAAAATCAAATGATTATCAAACGGGAGGCGTAGGAGGAGAGGGTTAAATTTTTAATTTTGTGTTTTAAAGTGTAATATATTATTCAACATTCAATTCAGTGTTCAAACCAAGCTTCAAAAACTAACTTTTTAAAATGTAATAACTTTTTTAAAATTAAAAAAAAATGTTTAATAGGGAAAATATATATTAAACATAAAATCAATTCCGAAACATATAAATACGCGATAAGACTCTCCTCCTTCCACTCACGTTTTGACATTACTCTTGAAGTCAAAGTTCTTACCTTCTCTCAAGCATCCTCGACCCAAGCTTTCGATTACTGCATCAATGACAAAGACACCCACAACTTCCACCAGCGATAACCTCGTGGATCCTTAACCATTGCACTCTAAATGCCAGCATCGATATGAAGAACCTTATATCGAGCCCATGCATCAAGAATCAATGACCAAGCAAGTGAAGAGTTTCTTGTGATATTATTGATAATACTTCCACACATTTATAAGAGTCCAGTGGGCTGTTTATATACAGAGAAAAGGCCCAACAATAACTAACTACTTAACAGAATACAAACCAATATAGTTCAACTACCTAAACAGTCTTATAACAACCTCCCTCAAACTGAAGGCTGGCAGAGACAAAGTTTGGATCTTAGTAGCAGAAATCTCGAATGAGACAAAACTTTGGTAAAGAAATCCTCAATGTGATCAAGGCTAGAAACGTAGTTAATTTGAATATCCTTCCGTATAGCCTTTTCTCGAACAAAGTGGTAGTCTATTTCAATATGTTTGGTGCGAGCATGGAAGAGGGGATTGTTGGCTAAAGAGATTGCTGAGATGTTGTCGCTCCAAAGTATTGGAGGTTGCTTAATTGGGATGTTGAAGTCACATAGGACTTGTCGGATCCAGCAAAGCTCAGCTGTTGTAATAGCCAAGGCGCGATATTCTGCTTCTGTGGAGGAACGTGCTACTATGCTCTGTTTCTTTGCACTCCACGAGATGAGATTCTTTCCAAGCAAGATGGCATAACCAGTTGTGGATCTCCGATCAATTGGGTCTCCTGCCCAATCCGAGTCATAATAGGTAGTGAGAGCAAGAGAATGCGCCTGAAATGTAAGACCCATCTGATGTGTGCCCTGTAGGTATCTGAGAATTCTTTTAAGTGCAACACCATCACTGGTTGTAGGATTATGCATCTTTTGACAGACCCTGTTGACGGCATAACTCAGGTCAGGCCGAGTGAATGTGAGGTACTGAAGGTCGCCAACAATGTTGCAATAAGTGTGAGGGTCAAAAGACGCTGGTAAAGGAGCTGGGGACTCAGATTGTTATGTTGCACAGAGTGTGAGATAGGGCTTGCATTCTGTCATACCAGCTTGCTGTAAAAGGTCCTTTGTGTACTTGTTTTGACAAATTGAAATTCCAGCCATGGTCCTTGTCACCTCAAGGCCAAGGAAGTATTTGAGCTCACCTAAGTCTGTCATTTCAAATTTACACTGCAGACTAGTAATAAGATCATCAATATAGGATGAGTTACTGCCTGATATGATGATGTCATCCACGTAAAGAAGTAAAAAGGTGTTGCCTGAGGGTGTTCGCTGATAAAACAGAGAGGAATCGGCTTTGGATGCCTCAAAGCCAAGAGTGAGGAGGTGGTTGGTGAAACGCTCAAACCAAGCTCGAGGAGCTTGCTTGAGACCATAAAGGGACTTCTTAAGGCGACATACGTGATCTGGATGACTGGGATCAACAAAACCCTTAGGTTGGGTCATATAAACTTCTTCTTTGAGGAGTCCATGTAAGAAGGCATTCTTCACATCCATTTGACGGAGTGGCCAATTGAACACAACAACCAAAGAGAAATATATTCGAATAGTGGTATGTTTAACTACTGGGCTGAAGGTTTCATCATAGTCGATTCCTTGCTCTTGATGAAAGCCCTTGGCTACAAGTCTCGCCTTGTACCGAGATATGGATCCATCAGGATTCCTTTTGATTTTGTATACCCATTTATTTCCAACAGGGTTTTTTCCTTTTGGAAGAGGAACCAACTCCCACGTACCTTGCCTTTGTAAGGCCATAAACTCATCTGCCATCGCACTTCTCCATTCTTCATGTTTATTTGCACAGGAGAATGTTTGTGGCTCATCAACCACTCGGAGGTTACTAGCTTTTGAAACATAACCCTGCTTCTTTTTTAGAGATTTCATTCTTGGATCGAGTAACCATTGGGTGTTTGTTAGCTTGTAAACAGACTTCTGTAGTAGCACACGGTAAGGAATTGGGACTAGAATGCGTTGGGGTTGTAGACTGTGGCCCGTGGGACAGGAAAGGAGTTAGGTGTAGTAAATTGGTGAGTAATGATATTTGGTAATAGGGAAAGTAGAGGAAGGTTAGAGAAGGTAGGAGGAGTTCTCGTGGTAGTAGTGGAAGGTGTGCTAGCGAAAGGGAATATTGTTTCATCAAAGATAACATGTCTTGATGTCAAGAATTTTTCAGTTTCCATATTATAGCAGATATACCTTTTGATGTTTTGGGCATATCCCAAGAACACGTGTTGAGATGTATGAGATTGTAGTTTGTGGCTGTTATAGGGTCGTAAAAGAGGGTAGCAGGCACAACCAAAGGTTTTTAGGTGGGATATATCAGGGGACTGGTTGTATAGTTTTTCGAAAGGGGATAGATTATTGAGTATGGCCGAGGGAAGTCTGTTAATAAGGTGACAAGCAGTTGAGAAGGCATGGAACCAAAATTTAGTAAGTAAGGAGGCATGGGACAACAGTGTTACAACCATTTCAGTAAGATGGCGATGTTTTCGTTCTGCTACTCCATTTTGTTCAGGGGTGTGGGGGCAAGACGTTTGGTGGATGATACCATGAAGAGTTTCTTGTGATATTATTGATAATACTTCCACACATTTACAAGAGTCCAGTGGGTTGTTTATGTATAGAGAAAAGGTCGAACAATAATTAACTACTTAACAGAATACAAACCAATATAGTTCAACCACCTAAACAGTCTTATAACAACAAGGTCTTCATTTGGAAGCACAAGAATGAAGGGAATGAAAATCCCCGCGCAGCAGAAGACGATCGAATCGTCATGGTATCATTACGCTACTTGAATTTTGTCAAAATGATCTAACTCTTAGATCTAGGCTAAACATGCAACAGAGAAAGAATTTACAGTGAGAAAAATGTACTTACTTGTTCTAGACAATTCTTCAAAAATCTTCCTTGATCACGAATGCTTCGTGCTTCTCGATCTCAACGAACGCTTCCCTCGAATAGAATCCGAACACTACCAAAAGCCTTCTCGGTTGTTCTTCCTTTGGAAGAAGGAGAGTTGTGGGACTCTAGTGGTTTGGAGAGGGAGGAGACTTGAGAGAAAAGTGTTGAGAGAAACTCTTTTTTTTGGGTGAGAATCCAAAAAATGAGAGTGTTGCACACAATCCTTCTTGCAAGAAGGGTTTAAATAGTGGGAATGATGGAGTTAAAATCTCTACATTATTACCACTTTACCACAACCATAGGTTATGCAAATCTCATTTGCATAACCACATAATATAAGATATCTCATATCTCAAATTGCAAATCTCATTTGCAATAATTGTGGATTAATTAAATTGAATCACATCCAATTTAATTTCTCTCAATTAGTTTCTCCAATTAGTCCTAATTCAACAATTAGGCTAACCTATAGTTTATTATGGATCTCATTCACATGAAACTATATATTATATCATTCATATCTCATATAAATGACATAAATGCCCTCAAAGTAAAATTGAACACTTCAATTTCATACCAAAACATTAACCCTTCTTTTAACCCAGATTGAGCCAACCGGGGACCTAATGGACCTACGGTGGCGGGCTCCAATGATCTCGAGATTAACTCGTCAAACTTTTGACCGGTTAATCAACATTCACTAGCTACGGTAACACTCCACTATAGCCCGTAGTTGCACTCCCGTCAATGCGAGAATATTACGTGTCCACCGATATAACCAATGCCCATGAGTCGACCCTTCACGGGTTGTTCGTGAGACACGATCGGGTCTAATTATCGTTTACCCCGTGTCTACTACCTCTTGTTCCTTAAGTCCCCACCGCTCCTCTAATAAACAACATATTGTGATGGTCCAACCATACACAACACCCTTCTCGGGCCAATGAGAAGGTGGGCACCGTTGTCCAAGCCACGAGGCAAGACTTAAGGGAACAACCCCTCTAGTTTCCCTAAAGGCGGGAGCAGTGAATTCCATCTCGCGTAGTTAAGTTCCCAACTCCCTACTTGGTCCCGTCCACGAGAAGATAGGCATATTGGGCGAGTAATCGTGACCACCTCACCGCATACTAGTCAAAGCGACGGACTTCGCAGATGCGAGTCCGTAACACGCTCGGGATTGTGTCGAGTCACTAATGGTCATCACGGTTATTAGTCCTTCATGTCAGCGGTGTTAGATCGTGAGGTCTAATAATTCACGGTCGGTCTTGTACAATCTCATTGCATAGGATGCCTCCACTCGCATGTCAACCACATGAACGGAGTCGGATCACCTCGTTTGTATCTAATACAAAGCGGGCGCATCCATAGTGTATCCCAGGATTAAGTCTCCAACCCTATCCATATATCGTAGGCCGTTCGGGTTATTAACTCGAACGTGATCCTCCCCTGTGTGTCCACTACACACCGTTCAAGTTCTAGTTCTCTCATAAATTCAATGACCCTGAGCTTAGTTTATTGGAAAAGTTTATAAATATTGTGAGACACAAAGTAATGAAATAAATAACTCTTATTAATTTCAAGCAGTAATTTACAAACACGAGATTAGGACAAAAATTCCAACAAAGAATTGCCCAAGAAACCTCAACCCAAGAATGATTCTCGATCAAAAAGAGTTCCTAAACCCTTGATTTCTACAGAGGGAGGCTCGAGCAAATTAAAAATAGCCCCTTTGATTCCCTTAAGTCCAATACACGATTCTTTCTCCATAATACATCCACGGGCAGAGGGAGAGAGTAATTTTATTAACTGAGGAAGAAACAAGAGAACAAAATTACACAGAAGTAGATTAATTTCAGATAGGAGTTTAGGGGGTTTATATATGACACCCCTCCTAAACCATAATACAGAGTCGACCCAATAGACCCCCGTACTTGGTCATTCAAACCGCTAGATAAAAGATTCAAGGCATCTCTACAAATCTCCACCTTGACTTGAATTATCTCACAGATAACAGATGTACCAGATGCAAATCAGAAGTTAACAGATGTACCAGATGTACCAAACTTTCTCCCTTGCCTCAGAGTGTCCCCAACATGGATCACTAACAGCTTAAGACATTTAGCAAGTCCAAGCAATGTTTGAACTTGCCATACTGAACAGGCTTGGTGAACATATCAACAGGATTATCAGATATGCCAACTTTCATCACCTTCACCCTTTTCTCGCTTCTTAGGAAATAATACCTCACATCTATGTGCTTAGTCCTCTCATGATGGACTTGATCCTTGGCCAGACATATTGCATTCAAACTATCACAATATATAACCGCCTGATCATGATGTAAACTAAGATCACCAACTAGTCCTTTCAGCCATATTCCCTCTTTTGCAGCTTCTGTCAGCGCCATATACTCTGCCTCAGTGGTAGACACAGTAACTGTAGGCTATAAGATTGCCTTCCAACTGACAACAGAACCACCAAGAGTGAATAAATAACCAATCATAGATCTTCAGCTGCCCACATCCCCAGCATAGTCCCATAAGCAAGACCGACATCAGATATACCTCTAAGGTAACGAAAAATTCTCTTCACTGCTTGCCAATGTTCCTTTCCATGTTTTCCCATGAACCTGCTGACAACACTAATAACATGTGCAAGATCAGGTCTAGTGCAAACCATAGCATACATTAAGCTTCCAACTGCACTAGCATACAGAACTCGAGACATGTACTCCTTCTCAGCTTCAAATTATGGTGCAAACTCAACAGACAAACGAACACTTGCAGTACTTGGAGTATCTATAGGCTTAGCTGATGACATGCCAAACTTGGACAATATCTTCTGAATATAGCCTTTCTATGTTACAAAAAGTTTATTTTGACTTCTTTCCCTATAAATTTCCATACCCAAGATTTTTTCGTGCAACGCCCAAATCCTTCATTTCAAACTCAGTACTTAGAAGGTCTTTTAGCTTTTGAATATCAGACTTTGACTTTACAACTATGAGCATGTCATCTACATATAGGATCAGATAAACTCTCGAACCATCACCTGGCTTGTTGTGGTACACACAACAATCATATGGAGTCCTATTGTAACCAAGCTCAATCATATAGCTGTCAAACCTCTTGTACCATTGCCTTGGAGATTGTTTTAGCCCATACAACGACTTCTTCAGCTTGCAAACATAGTCTTCCTTATCAGGACACTAAAATCCATCTGGGTGGGTCATGTATATCTCCTCTTCTAGCTCCCCATGTAAGAAAGTTATCTTCACATCTAGTTGCTCAATTCTAAGTTCTGATGTGCAACCATAGCTAGTAGCACTCTGATGGAAGTGTGTCTGAAAACTGGTGAGAAAATCTCATTATAATCAATTTTCTCCCTCTGCGTGAACCCTCTTGCAACTAGTCGAGCCTTATACTTAACACCCTCAGTAGGTGAGATTCCTTCCTTCTTTTTGAATACGCATTTACAAGTAACAATCTGCCTCTCTTTAAGCCGTTTGATGAGCTCCCAAGTCCGATTCTAATCAAGTGACTCCATTTCATCACCCATTGCAACAAGCCATTGAATAGATTCACTACATGAAATGACTTCTCTATAGGTGGATGGTTCATGAGGATCCACCTCTTCAGCAACCTGCAATGCATAAGATATCATGTCTTCAAAGTCATACCTCTTTGGAGGTCCAACACCAACTCTCCTAACTCTATCAAGAGCTATACTTGGCTGGCGTACTCCTAAACTAGTCAATTCTGACATATCAATCTTTGTAGCATCAACTGACATATTAGTTTCTGAAGCAACCACCGGTATATCTGTTCCAAGATCAACAGACCCATCTTGTCCATCTTGGTTCTGTGTTTCACTCTCGTCTAGAGTGAAGTGCAACTCCACCTGTTTGTCAACATTATTGCTTTCCCTTGCAACAGTGGACTTCACAATGGAGTTAAACAAAGAATTCTCATCAAATATTACATTTCTACTGAGTATCACCCTGTTTTCATAAGGTGACCAGATTTTATATCCTTTAACTCCATCTCCAAAACCCATAAAAACATCTTTCTTAGCTCTCGGTTCTAACTTACCCTCATTGACTTGATAATAATGTTGGGATGTTTATCCTAATCTCGTATAGTTTGTAAATTACTATTTGAAATTAATAAAGAGTTATTTAATTCATCATTTTGTGTCTCGCATTTAATACAAACTTTAACCAATAAACTAAGCTCCAAGGTCATTAAATACATGAGAGAACTAGAACTTGAACGGTGTGTAGTGGACACACAGGGAGGATCACGTTCGAGTAAATGACCCGAACGGTCTACAATATATGAATGAGGTGGAGACCTAATCCTGGATATGCTGTGGATGCGACCCGCGTTGTAGTAAGATACAAACGAGGTGATCTGACTCGTTCATGTGGTTGACATGCGAGTGGGGGCATCCTGTACAATGAGATTGTACAAGACCGGACCATGAATTTTAGACCTACTGATGTAACACCGCTGGTGATAAAGACTAATAACTTCGTAGATGACCATTAGTGACTCGACACGAATCTCGGCGTGTTACGAACTCCTGTCATCATGCGGGTCCGTCCTTTGACTAAATGCGGGTGAGGGTGGTCACAGTTACTCGCGCAATATGTCTATCTTCTTAGGGACATGACCAAGTAGGGAGCTGGAAACTTAACTACGCGAGATAGAATTCACTGCGTCCCGCCTTTAGGAAAACTAGAGAGGTTGTTCTCTTAAAGTCTTTGTCTCGTGGCTTAGACAACTGGCGCCCACTCTCTCACGGCACGAGAGAGTTGTTGTGTGTGGTTGGACCATTAAAACGTTGTTGTTCATTAGAGGAGCGGTGGGGACTTAAGGAGCGAAGAAGTAGACACACGGGGGTAAAGCGATAATTTGACCCAAAGAAAGTGTCTCACGAACAACTGTGAAGGGTCGACTCATGGGTATTGGTTATATCGGTGAGACACGTAATATCTTGCAACCGGCGGGAGTGCAACTACTACCTTTAGTGGAGTATTACCATAGCTAATGAAGGTTGATTAACCAGGTCAAAGAGTTTGATAGGTTAATCTCGGATCATTGGAGCTCGTCACTGTAGGTCCATAAGGTCCCTCGGTTGGCTCAAACTGGACCAAAAGAAGAGATCTCTCTCTCTCACAAAATTCTCTCTACATTTCTCCTCTGAAAACCAAAACACTAAGATCCCACTATCTTCCTTCTTTCAAAAGAAGAACAACCGAGAAGCCAAGTGCTGGTGTTCATTCTTGTTCGTGAGAAGAGTTCGGGATTGTAGAGATCGTTGGGAGAACACGAAGAGTTCGTGATCAGAAAGGAAAATTTGAAACACGTCTTCAACAAGTAAGTACTTGTTGTATTTTCTTTCCATTTTATGCATGTTTAACCTAGTTCTAAGAGTTAGATTTATTTTAACGAATAATAGTTGCACAACTTCACCACGACGAATCGATCGTCTTCCGCTGCGTAGGAGTTTCATTCCCTTCAATTGGTATCAGAGTCATACGTTGGTTCTTGTTGTGCACTATTTTTCGTTGAAATAAGGTGGGTATTGCCTTAATTTATGAGATAAATTGTGGTTTGCATGATGGATGTTTTCGGTTTTGGCACTTTAAGTTTAGATTTACAATTTTATGTTGATATGATCAATGTAAGGGCTCGTTGTTTTGGGCATTTTGTTGTAAATCGAGTCTGTAAGTCCGAGTTGTTCGTGGTAAAAGTTGTTGTAAAACAATCAGAGCGAAAACGGGCGAGAATCGATTTAAAAGCGAAGAGAGAGCTTGTTGTTACATCGGCGGCGTTGAGGCATATTTGTTCGCTCATCGGTGTTCCAACGCCGCTGCGCGCATGCGGTCGGAGGCCTGCTGCAGAGAGCGGCGCGTGGTAACGCTGAGGCGTGGAGCACGCAAGGCGTGACGCTGGAGGTTGCAGCGTTGCAACGCTGCCCACGGCATTGCAACGCTACAACATAGTGGGCAGTTGGCCGAGGCATGCGCGCGAGGAGTGGGATGATGGCTTCGTGGGGGCAGTTTTCAAACGTGTTTTTGTATTTTTTTTAATTTACAAAATTTAATTATTTATTTAATTATTTATTTTATTAATTAATATTAATATAAATGTTATATTAATGTTATTTAATTAAATAAATGCCTCTAAGTGCCAAAACTGGTTCATTTTTCCTATTTAATTATTTTATGCATGTGATGTATGATTTAATTAATTTCTATGTGCATAATTTATGTCATATAGATTTAAAATCTCACCTTAGGTTAAACATTTCATGCATCATTTATATTATAAGTGTTATAATATATAGTTTGCATGATAGGTTATATTATAAGAGTTATGATATAATTAAATGCATGTTTAATTTAATTAATATAAGTGTTATATTTTTTAGATTAAAGTATGCTCATGCATTTTAATTTCATGTGATGAATTATTATGTTATAGTATATAGTTGTTCATGTGATGAATGATCAAGAACTATAACATAGAAATGCATGTAACCTAAGTTAATTATTAGTTTTAAAGTTTTTAGAACTTGAATAATTAGACTTAGGTTTTCTAGTTCTAATAAGATTAGAATTAGAAAATCAAAATGTAATCTTTGAATGGTGACTGATTAGTAACTCTGTCTAAGGAAGGTTTTGTCTAATGCTGGAGTATTTAAGTTGACGCTTGCGGAATACCCCTACCTGGAAGCCGACCTGGGAGTGAATTCGGTCCGGAGATTCTTAGATTATATTTTTCGTGAGTGTCGTTAATTAAAAGTTGATTAATTTACTCACATAGACCTAAGTAATAATGTAATTATAAACTTAGGCTAAATCAATATAAGAGTTATATTGGTAGACTTAGGTTAATTTTAGTCAGTTTATCTAGGTCAATCCCGATAATTATAAAGTGCTGAGTGAGAGGAAATATAGTGTATAAGATACATTTAATTTCCGACCACAAATCTCCATTAATTCCGCACCGTGAGATCCATACTCGACCTCGTAGCGCAAATGGGAGTGTCCCCCTTCGGATGGTATTTGTATAGGTCAATATCAACGTGGATAGAGAGAGTACTTATAGTGAGTGGGAGCGAGACTTGTGAAAACGGGACCCACAGTCTCTTCTTTCGATTCACACCGTGAGACGCCTATGATCCGTCTGCTAGTTTGGCCTGGACTAGACAATCCCTTCGGAGGGCCTTGATCATGGGAGTCGGAACACCGTGAATTCCCAAAAGGGATGCAGTTTCCTTGTTGGTTTTCCTTCGTGGTTCACCCTTCGGTGGCTATTGTTTGGACGGATACTTGGAAACTTAAAGATTGAGGGTGACACTCACAGAATTCGTTAAGTGTTAATGAATTCGACCAAATAATGGTAATTGGACGCCTAATGGAATAAGAGTTATTCTTGGATTAGGGTCTGGTCAAGAAAGTCTTGCTCTAGAGGAGGAGTGTTTCTGTTCACCCTTCGGTGGCGGTCATTCTAAACCTTTAGGATATCATTGTAATTTTTAAATGACCTAGGGATCATAGGATTAAATTTTGCTAAAAATTGATTGGTTTTCAAAAGTTTGTGCGAGACTGACACAAAATTATTTGATTTTTTCAGCTAAAAAATGTCTAGCTCGATTATCGCTTTACTCACTTCCGACAAATTAGTGGGAGATAACTTCCAAACGTGGAAGAATAATATCAACACGATTCTAGTAACTGACGACCTAAAGTTCGTGCTTACTGAGGAGTGTCCTCAGTTGTCGACCTCGACTGCATCACGAAGTGTTCGTAATGCATACGATCGATGGATCAGGGTCAATGAAAAGGCCAAGGTCTATATCATTGTCAGCTTGTCTGAAGTCTTGGCAAAGAAGCACGAGTTGATGATCATTGCCAAGGAGATCATGGAGTCGTTACAAGACATGTTTGGACAACAGTCCTTTCAGGTCAGGCACGATTCGCTCAAACACGTCTTCAACGCACGGATGAAAGAAGGGACGTCTGTCCGTGAACATGTTTTGGACATGATGACCCACTTTAATCTAGCGGAGATGAACGGGGCTTCGATTGATGGGTCGAGTCAGGTCAGCTTTATTCTAGAGACTCTTCCGAAAAGTTTCCTTCAGTTTCGTAGCAACGTTGTTATGAACAAGATTAGCTAGACTTTGACTACCCTACTCAATGAGCTACAGAACTTCCAGTCCTTGATGAGGATCAGGACACCGGAAGCTGCGGAAAATGTTGCCTACAGGTCTTATCACAGGGGTTCGACCTCTAGGATTAAACCTGTTGCTCCTTCTCATCCGAAAGGGAAGAAGAAGATGAAGAGGGGTAAAGTCGATCGAGCCACGCGCCAAAAGGGCAAGAAGGTCAAGGAAGAAGTTGAGAGAAAGGAAGGTGTTTCCACTGCAATGGGGACGAACACTGGAAGAGAAACTGTCCCAAGTTCCTTGCCGAGAGGAAGAATCAAGGTAAATATGATTTACTTGTAATTGAAACTTGCTTAGTGGAGAGTAGTGACTCTGCCTGGATTTTAGATTCGGGTGCCACTAACCACGTTTGTTCTTTTTTTCAGGAAATTGATTCCTGGCAGCAGCTGTGAAAGGGTGGGGTGACTCTACGAGTTGGATCCGGGGAGATAGTCTTTGCTGCAGCTATCGACAAAGTGAAGCTCTATTTCGGTAGGAATTACTAATTGTTGGACAATTTGTACATAGTCCCAACGTTTACTAGAAACTTTGTTTATATTTTCTATCTTATTGAACAGTGTATTTCAATTTCCTTTGATTATAATAAAGCGTTTATTTCTTTCAAAGGCAATTTGATTTATTCAGCTTCACTTGAGTCTAACTTGTATGTTTTAAAGCCTAATTCGGTCAAAAGCATTTTGAACACTGAGTTATTTAAAACTGCAGAAACGCGAACTAAGAGAGTTAAAGTTTCTCCAAAAGAAAATGCCTATCTTTGGCATCTTAGGTTAGACCACATTAATCTCAATAGGATTGAGAGACTAGTGAAGAGTGGACTTCTAAGTTAGTTGGAAGAAAACTCTTTACCGGTGTGTGAGTCATGCCTCGAATGCAAAATGACCAAACGTTCTTTTAGTGGAAAAGGATATAGAGCCAAGGAGGCCCTTGAGCTTATACATTCTGACCTATGTGGTCCGATGAGTGTTAAAGCACGAGCTGGTTATGAATACTTCGTATCTTTCATTGATGATTATTTGAGGTATGGGTATCTTTACCTAATGCATAGGAAGTCTGAAACTCTTGAAAAGTTCAAGGAGTACAAGACTGAGGTTGAGAACCTGTTAGGTAAAACGATAAAAACACTTCGATCGAATCGAGGTGGAGAGTATATGGACACTGAATTCCAGGACTATATGATAGAAAACGGAATTACGTCTCAATGATAGAACACGAAATTACGTCCCAACTCTCAACACCGTGTATGCCACAACAGAATGGCGTATCGGAGAGGAGAAACAGAACCCTGTTGGACATGGTTCGGTCGATGATGAGCTATGCTCGTCTCCCTGATTCCTTTTGGGGTTACGCAGTGGAGACTGCGGTGTATATTTTGAACAACGTTCCGTCGAACAGTGTTTGTGAAACACCTTTCGAACTCTGGAATGGTCGTAAAGGTAGTTTACACCATTTCCGAATTTGGGGATGCCTGACCCATGTGTTGGTGTCAAACTCGAAGAAATTAGAACCCCGTTCAAAATTGTGCCTATTCGTAGGTTACCCAAAAGAGACCAGAGGTGGTATATTTTTCGATCCTAAGGAAAATAGGGTGCTTGTGTCGACAAACGCCACTTTCCTTGAGGAATACCAAATCAGGGATCATTTTCCTAGAAGCAAAATCGTGTTGAATGAAATGGACAGTACATCAACAAGAGTTACTGATGGGGCTAGTACGTCAACAAGTGTTGTTGATCCTAGCACGTCAAGTCAAGTCCGTTCCCAAGAGTTGGGAATGCCTCGACGTAGTGGGAGGACTGTGAGACAGCCTGAACGTTATATAGGTTTAGCTGAAACCCAAGTCGTCACTCTTGATGATGATGGCGAGGATCCATTGACCTATGATCAAGCTATAGCTGATGTTGACAAGGACGAATGGATTAAAGATATGGACGAGGAAATGGAGTCGATGTACTTCAATTCTGTCTGGGAGCTTGTGGATCAACTGGATGGGGTAAAACCTATAGGTTGTAAATGGATCTACAAGCGTAAACGTGGCGTAGATGGGAAGGTGCAGACCTTCAAAGCACGACTAGTGGCAAAGAGTTTTACCCAGATCGAAGGGGTTGACTATGAGCAAACATTTTCACCTGTTGCCATGGTAAAGTCGATCAAGATCCTTCTGGCCATTGTCGCGTATTATGATTACGAGGTATGGCATATGGATGTCAAGATCGCCTTTCTGAATGGAAACCTTGACGAAACCATCTACATGGACCAACCCAAAGGGTTCATAACCCAAGGTCAAGAGCAAAAGGTTTGCCGGCTTCATAGGTCTATTTATGGACTGAAACAAGCTTCGAGGTCTTGAAATATAAGGTTTGATGAGGCAATCAAATCTTATGGCTTTGATCAGAATGTTGACGAGCCTTGTGTCTACAAGAAAATCGTCGACAAAACTGTCGCATTTCTGAAATTATACGTGGATGATATCCTTCTCATTGGGAATGAGATAGGATTTCTTACTGACGTAAAGAAATGGCTAGCTTCGCAATTTCAAATGAAAGATTTGGGAGAAGCTCAGTATGTTCTAGGTATCCAGATTGTCCGGCACCAGAAGAACAGAACGCTGACTATGTCTCAAGCGTCTTATATTGACAAGATGTTGTCTAGATATAAGATGCAGAACTCCAAGAATGGCTTGCTACCTTTCAGGCACGAGGTTCACCTGTCTAAGGATCAATGTCCTAAGACTCCTCAAGAGGTTGAGGATATGAGACAGATCCCCTATGCTTCAGCTGTAGGGAGCCTGATGTATGCCATGTTATGTACTAGGCCCGACATCTGTTATGCAGTAGGGATAGTCAGTAGATATCAATCCAATCCAGGATTAGATCACTGGACAACCGTAAAGGCGATTCTCAAGTATCTTAGGAGAACGAGGAACTACAACTTAGTGTATGGCGGTGGGGATTTGATCCTTACGGGATACACAGATTCTGACTTTTAGACCGATAAGAATTCTAGGAAATCCACTTCGGGGTCAGCCTTCATTCTGAATGGAGGAGTTGTAGTATGGTGAAACATCAAGGAGGGATGCATCGCTGATTCCACTATGGAAGTGGAGTACGTTGCGGCTTGTGAAGCTGCAAAGAAAGTTGTTTGGCTTAGAAAGTTCATGATAGATTTGGAAGTTGTTCCAAATATGAATTTGTCGATCACAATGTTTTGTGACAACAGTGGTGCAGTAGCCAACTCTAGAGAGTCTCGAAACCATAAGAGAGGCTCGAAACCATAAGAGAGGCAAACACATTGAGCGGAAGTATCACCTGATACAGGAGATTGTGCACCGCAGCGACGTGACAGTCACGTAGATAGCATCGGAGCACAACGTAGCTGATCCATTTACAAAGCCTCTCACGGCTAAGGTGTTTGAGGGTCACCTAGAGAGTCTAGGTCTTCGAGTACTTCCTGAGTAGGGTAAGTGGGAGATATGTAAACGAGTATTCAATGTCCTAGTTTATTGTATTACTTCATTGTAATTTATGTACATTTCAGAAATGTATTTGCTCCACTAGCTTAGTCCAAGTGGGAGTTTGTTGAGATGTTTGTCCTAATCTCGTATAGTTTGTAAATTACTATTTGAAATTAATAAAGAGTTTGTTGGGATGTTTGTCCTAACCTCATTGTAATTTGTGTCTCGCATTTAATTTGTGTCTCGCATTTAATTTGTGTCCAAGTGGGAGTTTGTAAATTACAAGTGGGAGTTTGTTGGGATGTTTGTCCTAACCTCATTGTAATTTGTGTCTCGCATTTAATACAAACTTTAACCAATAAACTAAGCTCCGTGGTCATTAAATACATGAGAGAACTAGAACTTGAGCGGTGTGTAGTGGACACATTGGGGAGGATCACGTCGAGTATATGACCCGAACGGGTCTCACGATATATAGATGGGGTTGGAGACCTAATCTTGGATCGCTGTGGTGGATGCGACCGCTTTGTATTAAGATACAAACGAGGTGATCGACTCGCTCATGTGGTTGACATGCGAGTGGGGGCATCTGCACAATGAGATTGTACAAGACGGCACCGTGAATTATTAGACCACCGATGTAACACCGTTGACAAGAAAGACTAATAGCCGTAGATGACCATTAGTGACTCGACACGAATCCCGAGCGTGTTACGGACTCACATCTGCGGGGTCCGTCGCTTTGACTAGTACGGGTGAGGGTGGTCACGATTACTCGCTCAATATGTCTATCTTCTTAGGGACAGGACCAAGTAGGAGCTGGAATCTTAACTACGCGAGATGGAATTCACTCGTTCCTGCCTTTAGGGAAACTAGAAGAGTTGTTCTCTTAAGTGTTGTCTCCAGGGCTTGGACAACGGGCGCCCACTCTCTCACTCGCACGAGAGAGTTGTTGTGTATGGTTGGACCATTAAAACGTTGTTGTTCATGAGAGGAGCAGTAGGGACTTAAGGAGCAAGAAGTAGACACAGGGGTAAAACGGTAATTTGACCCAGCAGTGTCTACGAACAACCTGTGAAGGGTCGACTCATGGGTATTGGTTATATCAGTGGACACGTAATATCTTGTACTGACGGGAGTGCAGCTACGACCTTTAGTGGAGTGTTACCGTAGCTAATGAAGGCTGATTAACCGGGTCAAAGAGTTTGATAGGTTAATCTCGGATCATTGGAGCTCGTCACTATAGGTCCATAAGGTCGCTTGGTTGGCTTAAACTGGACCAAAAGAAGAGATCTCTCTCTCTCACAAAATTCTCTCTACATTTCTCCTCTCAAAACCAAAACACTAAGATCCCACTATCTTTCTTCTTCCAAAAGAAGAACAACCGAGAATCCAAGTGGTGGTGTTCGTTCTTGTTCGTGAGAAGAGTTCAGGATTGTAGAGATCATTGGGAGAACATGAAGAGTTCGTGATCGGAAAGGAAAATTCGAAGCACGTCTTCAACAAGTAAGTACTTGCTGTATTTTCTTTCCAATTTATGCATGTTTAACCTAGTTCTAAGAGTTAGATTGATTTTAACGAATCATAGTTGCACAACTTCACCACGACGAATCGATCGTCTTCCGCTGCGTGGGAGTTTCATTCCCTTCAAATAAGTGTAGACTTACCAGACCACACCTCATAAGGTGTTTTGCAATGAATACCTGGGTGAGGTCCACGATTAATCATATAACATATCGTATTTACCGCTTCTGCCTAGAATCTTCTAGTTAACCCTACATTAGGGAGCATGCATCTTGCTCTCTCTAACAATGTCTGATTCATGCATTTTTCCACTTCATTCTGCTGTAGAGTGTCTCTGATAGTACAATGGCGGGTTATCCCTTCATTTTTACAGAACTCATTAAACTCATAAGAATTCCAGACAATTATCAGTTCACAGTCTTTTAACCTTCTTCCCAGTCTGATTTTTAATCAAAACCTTCCATTGCTTGAAATTTTTGAAGGCTTCACCTTTGTGTTTCATCATAATCACCCAAGTCATCCTCGAGTAATCATCTATTATTGACAGAATGTACCTGCTATCTCCAACAGATTCAACTCGAGAAGGTTCCCAACAATCAACATGGATATAATCGAGTGTCCCCTTTGTACTGTGAACACCATTCGAAAATTTGTTGTGATGTAGCTTCCTAAACACACAATGTTCGCAGAAATTCAAGATCCTGCACCTCGTGCCCGCACAAAAGGTTCCTCTTTGACATAATCTGCATTCCTGTTTCACTCATATGGCCAAGCCTCATATGTCATAGCTTGGTCATATCCTCCTTGTGAACTACAGATGATGCAACGACAACATACCCTGTCAAAGTCAAACCTGCCAAGAAAAACAAAGTTCCCCGCTTGACACCCTTCAGATATACCTTGGAGTTTTTGTAGACATATATAACTCCACCTTCACATTTGAAACTTAAACCTTTATTGATTTTTATAAACACTCTTCTTCATGATAAGCCAAATGAGGTGGGAAAATCTTCCATTCGTGACAAATTAGGAAAGGAAAAATCTTGGAAACGGGTTGGATCAAGTCAACAGAGCCAAGTGAGGTGGGGAAGACCCCGTGGTGAGGTTGGCCTATGTGCTTGGCCTTAACCTATGAGGTCCGACCAGGAATTCGGGCCTTCGAGCCCAAATTCCTGCCTCCTTTATTTCTTGGAGGCCCAGTTTCTTTTTCTTTTGGTCCAACTTGATCCGTTTTAAACCGTTTTAAGCTCTTCTTTGCATATTTTCCCTTCTACTTCCTTTATAATTCAACTTTATCCTTATGGTCGAGTGTACCCATAACAATGTGGATTATCTTATATACTGCAAACACGATAATTGTGATAGTATGATGACCCTTCTTTTAGCAGGAGATCTATCTAGAAGTCTTGTCATCTGTTCTAACAAATGTGGAAACATTGCTCTCTTTATTAGTGGAATAAAGTAATCATTCCAAGTAAGTCAATCAAGCCTATCACATTTATATATTTATATATTCGTGAAGAAAAAAAACTAACTTATGCACATGTCTAAATAGTGCAACACCTCATAGTCACATATTGATAGAGCTTCTTACTTTCATCTCATGTTTAGTTTTTCTTCCTCTCTTACTTTATCTAATATTTGTGAGAATCAAATTCATGATGCTCAAAACATATATTCCATTTATGTGTAGAAAAGGTAAGAAGAAACAGAACTGTAAATGTGTGAGATATAATGTTAACGACAAATATCGGGTCATTTCAGTTGCTATTCGGGATATTCAAAGGGGAGAGACTTTATTATGACTACAATGGATATGAGTTTGAATACCCTACTCATCATTTTGTTTGAGAATTCCTTAGGATACCTCTTAACAATTTTTGGATGTGATTTGTCCTGTATAGTTTTTACCATTTTTTTCTATTGAATCTTGTTGCAAAGTCAACAAATTCAGATGTCCTAGAAGTTTAGTGATTTTTCCCGATGATTTGTCTCGTAGGGGTGGAAATGTTAGGATGCAAGCAAATGTCCCACATTGGCTAGGGAAGAGATTGATCATGTGTATATAACTGAGAACAATTATCTCTATTGGTATGAGGCCCTTTGGTGGGAACCAAAAGCAAAGCCATGAGGGTTGATACCCAAAGTGGACAATATTATACCAATGTGGAGATATGTGGAGGGTTGTCCTTAACAGGGAGTGTAGATTTTTCCCGAGTTTTAGTTTAGTGTAGGACAAAACTCAGGTGTCCTAGAAGTTTATCAGTTAAGTGTATTGCTATAATACAAATCTCATATTAACTATTTTTAGTTCTTGTGAAAAGTGATCCATCCTATTCCCTTGCTATTTTTCTCTCATTAAGTTTCTTTTATCCCTTATGATGTTTTCTTTCATTTTTTTTCCATTCATCCTCATAAATCATAACATTGAAATGTAATATTTTGTCCTGTACTCTAACACATCTAAAATAAGCGGTCAAAATCATTGATATAGAAAAAAAAAAGAAAAAAATATATCTGATAAGATACTTTTTGTTAGGAAATTTTATCTTATTAGATATGACCATAATGTTCTATCATGAATGCTCATCAAATTTGAATCTTCCTACCGATGCATCAATTTTGTGAGATCTTTTATATTAGTCTGAGTCCTCGTGTAGATATTAGAGAAAGATATTTGTATTAGTAAGCCTTGAGAGTACTTTTAACTCGAAATTCTTCCTTCTATTTTTCTCGAAATGGTAGAATAAATCAACAAGTTTGAACAATATATAAGTTAAGACGACAAATCATGAAGTTTTAAATAATTCTCTTATTATTATTTTTATTATTTTTTTTTGTATATTTGAGTATAGTCTTGGGAGAAGACTATTACATCACTAAAGATAATTCATATTATAATTCACACGAATGACTTGTGTGTGGAGAAATATTTCATCCAAAATGAGGGGACAAAGATCACTAAAGAGAAAACAAATGTGTTAGTTCCCTTTATTTGAAGAAACCTTCATTCAAAATGGGGGACCAAGCTAAGAAAAAAAACAAGGGAATTATAGCTAAATTACATTTTGTTTTGGACCTTGTTTAGTTATGAAGCTTCTAAAAGTTTCATTTTCACCCCTTATCCTTTGATTAATTGTCTCTAGCCTTCTTTCTACTTTTCAACTGTGATTTTCATTTAGCTGAAATTACATATTTAGCCTAATATTTTGAAGGTGATGCCATCTAGTAGTCAGTTGGAAGGGTTACAAAATTTGGTGGACCATAGATGGACAATTACAATTTACCCCAAATCTTAAGCCTTTGAACCCACCTCTCTGATTTTACCACCCTTTCCAAGTTAGCTCTAATTATATATGGTTATGCATTTTTAATGTATCAAATTTGTCAAATCATGTCATCTTATCTAAATTTTATATAATATAGTCTTGTGTTAGTATTTTATCAATCAATGTTTACAACAAAGAATAAAACTAAGTATAATCCAAAATTTAGAGACATATTTTAAAAGTTTTAAAATTCAAAGACTATAAATAGATACTGCAATTCAAATTATAAGGATTGAATTTAGAATTTGACATTTTATTCATCTAATCTTTGTTTAATTTTTTAGCTTGGAAAATTGAGTTAGGTTAAAAAGATTTTGGATCTCTCTTTTTGAAGATTTGAACCTCTAAAATATTGATCGAAAATAATGTCTTAACCATTTAAGTTAGGCTCGAGTTGACTTTAATAAATAGTAACTTTTTCAGATAATCAATTTGCATTTTCCACATTTGTTCAAATTAATATTTTGGATACATTTTTTTTTTCAAACACTAGCACTAAGCATTATCAATGAGCTAGCCCGATCCAAAAGAGTACAGGCCTAAATCTAATGGGCCTAATACATTGTTTGGACCTCGATTGAGTAGGCCCACCCTCCAAGCAAGACTCATAACCCAACTCATGGATTTGGTTCATTAGATTGAAGTTTGGATTGAACCTGAAAGAACAAATAATCAATTTTTAATTATTTAAAAAATATATATATTTAGATTTTTAAACCAAACTTAGCAAAACTTAGTAGATTTATATTTTCCATCCGTTTCTTTTCAAACTTTTTGATAATTTTTGTTACTTTTTTTTAATAAAATTATTATGGGTATAAGTTTTTTTTTAAAAAAAAAATTAAGAAAAACTTTATCAGCTTTTACCCTTATCATTTTTTATAATTATAAACTATAATATATAAAGTATTATATATATGTATGTATATAAAAGTATGATAGATATACATACACATTTGGATTAAATTGATGTTCCAAACATAACTCAAACAGATGATTTCAAATCATTTATGATTTAAAATCATTTCACGAGTTTGGATGCCAAAAAAGTGAGGAATTTGAAATAATTTCAAATCTTATTTTATTGAAAAAACTTCATTCCAAATAGGTTGGATTTGGTAGGATTTTATCTATCTTCAATTTTATCCTACTCCATATATGATAGTTTTTTCATTATAGTTTTTCTCTATTTAACTTCATACTATCAATATATCTTCTATATTCAGACTCAACACTATTAAAGCAAATCAAGATTAGATTTCTATTTTGTTTCTCCATTGTATTTTACTATTTTCTAGAAATTGATAACAATAATTTCAATCTTTTTAATGTAACTTTTACATTTTCAACGATGGTTTTTTATAGACAACCAAACTAGAGATTTTCTTTTTCTTTGTTCATCTTCTTAAATATTTTTTTTAATTTATTAATTTGATAAGAATTGTCATAATCTCTCATTAGAGAGGTCTTCTCATTAATTCAAGGAGAGTAATACAACAATATTTAAAGAATGAGAAAACTAGCAGATAACAAATTAAAACAACTTCTAACCACTTAACAATATTAATTACCAAATTGTAACTTATTTACAAAACCACTTAACAATATTAGTTATCATCCCCCCCTCAAACGTATGTTCTTTAAAACAGGAGTTTGGATGTTAGGAACAGTAAACGATCACTCGTGAGAGACTTAGTAAACAAATCGGCAAGTTGATTGTGAGTGGAGGCATAACATAACTCAATATCTTTACGGACAACCTTCTCTCGTATGAAGTGAAAATCTATCTCCACATGTTTAGTTCGTCCATGAAAAACCGGATTGGAGCTAGTTGGATAGCCGACGAACTATCGCACCAAAGGAGTGGAGACCGAGAGCTAAAAACATGAAGCTCTTTTAAGTAATCATCGGATCCAAAATAACTCAAGTTTATTGTCGCAAAGGGAGCGATATTCAGCCTCAGTAGAGCTTCTAGAAATGGTCGTTTGCTTTTTAGATCCCCAAGAAATAGGATTTGGGCCAAGGAAGATAACGTAGCCTGAACTGGACCGTCTATCAAGAGTGTCACCAGCCCAATCGGAGTTCGAAAAGGCTTCTAGTCGCACAGGATCACCTCCCCGCTTGAACAGTAGACCACAATGTAATGTGCCATTTAAGTATCTCAGAATTCGTTTGGCAGCAACAAGATGACATTCATGAGGAGAGTGCATTTGTTGAGACAATTTCCCCACGACAAACATGATGTCTGGACGTGTGAAGGTAAGATAGTGAAGCACACCAATTAAGCTTCGATACTTCTTTGCTTCCTCGGCAGAGCAAGGGGGTCCTGGATCTGGAGGGGTATTAAACTCATTGGAGTGGAGCAAGGCTTGGCTGCAGTCATACCAAAACGTTGGAGGACATCCTTCACATACTTTGTCTGTTTTACAAGATAACCAGCAGTAGTATTTGTGATCTCCAACCCAAGAAAATAACTCAAGTGGCCTAAGTCAGTCATATCAAAGGTACTCTTTAGCTGAGATATAAAGGTGTCAATATAAGAAGGACTATTACCGGTGACAATGATGTCATCCACATATACCAGTAAGTATGTTATAGTCTGTTTGCTTAAAAGGGGTGTGTGAAATTATCAAGAAAAATTCCTAAATTGTGCAAGCATACATAATCTAAGCAGCAAGTGATAAGTATTTTAATCGTCTCCTCAGGGATTAGTTGTAGGAAATTTACAAGATTGAGTTGAATTTAATGAGTAAGGGTAACCAACATAAAGGAAATGAATATTGAAATTAGGAATTAAGGATAACAATTGAATTGCTAAAGTAATGCAGAAGAGGATTAGAAACCGTAAGGCAACAACAACACAAGTTTAACCAAATAGTAAAAAGGGGATAGGATTAGGGACGAAATTATGCTTCAGCAATCTTTATGCTAGAGCTCAAAACTGCACCAGAGCTCAAAACAGTATATCTCACGGAATCCTTCCAGATTTCCTCGCGAATTAGGCACTTAATTTCTATTAAACACCCTTAATTTTAGCTCCTACTGTTAACACTAGGTGAGTGACTATTCCTAGACTCCTCAATCACCTGAGAGAAGTGAATCTCTTAATCAGAACTAGTGTCATGCCTTGAAATCGGTTTATTCTTCTCTTTCCCAAGTTGGAATAAACAATACTAAGATGAGATGGCCAAACAAACCTTAGTTAAGCAGTAAAATCACAAGGCACAAGAGTGAGATTGCAGCAAATTACTCTTTCATTAAAGATACATCCACATAAAATCTCCTAATCCTCACCCCATAGGTGATTAGTTCATACGAAAAAGGAAGAGCAGTAATGAAACAGTAAAACTAGAGCTAAGCATACTGGAAAATTAGTCCTAATTACAAAATAGCAAAGTAAAAGTAAGGAGAATGAAGAATGAACAGATGGTGAAATTTCCCAAGCCTTCCTCGGTCCACACCAGCCTCTTTCCAGAAAAAGGAAGCTTTCCAAAAACGGCTTGCTGTCAATTCGTCCCTTCTCTTCTTCCCACTCGGGTTCTACTTCCTCTCTTTCTCTCCTTCTTGCCCTAAAAACAGCTAAAGAAAGTATTTATATCACACCCATATGGAAATGAGAAATTTGAATAGGCAAGAAAAAGCGGTGCAGCGGTACGCCCATTGGTTCTCGGCCGATCGATGTGGCGATTTTCGTCAGCTCAATTAATGAGATCTCTCCCACGCGCGTATCCTCGCGAATCGGTACAAGAATTTTTGCTCTAGCAATCTTGATCCTTCAAAGAATTGCACAATGCCTACAACTCTGACTCAAGCGAGCCTTCAAAGACTTCATAACATCCATCTTCCTAAAAACTCCACAAAACATGGCCAAAATGACAAAATTCAAAGAATGAAAAGTACTTCAATGGCTTTAAGGTACTTCAAAAGTAATTTGTAAATATTAACACACAAAAGTACTAAATCAAGGGGTTAAAATAGTCAAGAAATCTCAAAATACCAAGGAATAATCACAATAAAGCTCAATCTTAGCTCTCATTCTAAGAGCTAACAAACCCCTCAAACTTAAATCATTACTCGTCCCCGAGTAATGCTTAAACATTCTAATCCCACCAAGAAGCAACAATCACCACTAAGCTCAAGAAAAAAAAATGATTCAAAGATCAAATGATACAAATAGTTACTGATATAGCAGTCCCATTTCTTTTTCTTACCAAAGTTTATCAAACCTTAGCCTTCACAAGATTTGCCATAAATCAATTTGTTTTTCTTTCAAATCAAAAGTAGCAAGCTTCACAAAACAACCCCACAACTCCACTAGCACTTAATCCATCTTTGAATTCACTATGCACCCCATAAACTCACAAAAAGAAGAATGAGTTCTACTGCTTTTAGTTTTCTTTCAACAAAGCACTTTTTTTTTTCTTTTTTTTTTTTACAGCAACAAGAGCTATCACTCCTAAGAATCCTACAAGGCTAACCTTATGCTTAAGTAGGCAAACATTCATTCCCTTAGATTTCTCAAAGTCGCTCACCTTTGCATAAACTTCTCCTTAGTTCTTAGTTTACTTTATACTAGACTTTAACTTTCCTCTTCTTTTCTTTCTTTTTTTTAAGAACTTATTTCACTAAAAAAGTTAGAGAGAACCCTTTTTGTAAACAGAACCTTCGACAACATTTGTGATGAAGGCTACCTAACAACGAGCCCTGCTACTAAATTGGGTTGCCTAGGTATATTCATATCCCTTTATTACTGTTCAACTCAAAGGTGAGCATGGGTGTCATGTCCAACTCTGGTCTAATAAGTAACTTGGATAGAGGAATAACTCTCAAACTTCATTTGTTTTTCATTTTTTTTTTGTTTTTTTTTAAAGAGGAGGCATGAGTCCTAAAAAGAAGAGGAATGCTCCTAGGAGTGATAACTTTTATTACTAGGGTGCCTTAACCCCAAACTTAAATTGCTCATTGTCCCCAATGAGTAAAGAATCAAGGGAAGGAACCCCCAAACTTAGTTATTTTTCTGTAAAAAAAAAAAACTAAAGGCAAGGAGCATCCAAACTCTTTAATCTAAGTTTAAAGGAGCAAATTCTCAAGAGTTGGTAGCTAACAAGCTAGGGGCACCATAAAGCTGCTACAAGCATTGTGTTACATTAAAAGGATTATGGCAAACAATTAAGCACAACTAAACTCATCAGAAGCAAGAAAGAATTGGAGCAAGCTAGGCAGGACTATTTATTTCATTTCAACTACGGTGGCAAGCTTACAATTTTTTTTTTTTTTGGTTCAGACCAAGCAAAGACAAGATTTAACAACTAAAAGCAACCCAACAACAAATAAAACAAAGCAAAACAAACTAACATAAGCACAACTACTGAACTTAAAATTAAAACAACAAAAACAAACATTTATTTCACAACCAACAACTCAAAAGGACAGAAACTCCCCTATCTCTTTAACTTTCATATCCACAAAATTTCCAAATACCAAGAGATATCTTCCCTAATCAAAGAGGACTCCTGATCGCTTATGGGTGAAGTGTTGATTACACCTACAAAACTGAAAAGAAAAACAACTAGATGAAAAGAAAAGAAACTAAATTAAACCGATAAAGCAAAAACAGAACAAGTAAATCAACGAAATAAAATTAATTGCTTGGAGCATATAAGAATTATCAAGAATTACACAAGCTCCCTGAAAATGTTCTTCTCAAGTATCTGTTGAACTGATAGAGGCTATGCCTCTTTGGAACTTCTTTTTCCAATAGTGTTTAGTTCTCATCCCATTTTCTTTAAATTCTCCCTCATCCTTGCCAACACAATGCCTAATAACAAATGGATCATCCAAAAAATAAAACTTCACCTCATGGAGAAAAGATTTCAGTTGTTGTTTTGATAAACCAGGAGGCAAAATTCCATAAACAAGGTGGTTGGCAAGGTCATCATACCAAGGTTTTCCCACTTTCCTAATGTGATCTCATCAGTAAATAATCGCTCATCAATGAAAGAATTCTTACGTTTTGGTTGCTGGAGCAATTTCAACAGTGAAATATCATTTTTCAGTAGCAAACTTACTGATGTGATTATTGAAAAATTTTCCTTCTCACCTAGGTAGAAATACCTTGGAATTGTAGGCAAAGACTTTAACTCACAGACTGAGAGTTCTTTGATAGATGGATGCAATGATGATGTTCTCTTTTCCCTTAATTTCAGATGTTCAAACATCTCTCTTGGAGTTAGAAATTTCAGAAAAATTCTTACCATTTTCTTCTAAACTGTTGTTTTCCAAACTCTCTGTTATTGTTCCTCCAACAGATTGATCATAATGCTCCAGCATTTCCAGCTCAGTGTTCTCTCTAATCCCTTCTTCCAACACTTGAATCACAGAACACTCCTCCACATTAGTTGGGTACTTCATTGCATCAAAATCTCGAACTTGATCTCTTGATCATGTACCCTCATTGTAAGTTCCCTTTTGAACATCAATTAAAGTATTCCCTGTTGCCAAAAATGGTCTCCCTAAGATAATAGGCACATCTTTATCAGCCTCATAATCCAAGATTATAAAATCTGCTGGAAATATGAATTTATCCACTTGTACCAAGATGTCCTCTATCTTCCCCTCAGGATAAGTAATGGATTGGTTAGCTAACCGTAATGTAACTGTGGTGGGCCTAGCTTCACCTATGCCTAATGTTTTGTAAATGGACAATGGCATGAGGTTAATGCTAGCTCCTAAGTCACACAAAGCTCGCCCCTAACTCCTTACCTCCTATGGAAATGGGAATGGTGAATGATCCAGGTCTTGGAGTTTAGGAGGAATTGAGTTTGTTACAATGGAGCTACACTCACTGTCCAAAGGGACAACTTCATACTCAACTTGTTTCTTCTTCTTAGTCAACATATCTTTAAGAAACTTCACATAATTTGGCATTTGTTCTAAGGCTTCAACAAAAGGTATATTTATGTGAAGTTGTTTAAAGACATCGAAAAACTTCTTAAATTGAGCATCTTGAGTATTCTTTTTCTTCAATCTTTGAGGGAATGGTGGAGGAGGTGGTTTAAACTCAAGAATAGTAGTAGGAATGCACTCAGATGGTTTTGAAGGTTGTGCTCTAGGTATCTTTTCAATCTCCTCATTTCCTACTTCCCTAGGTTCCAACTGGTCTTTTTTTTTCTCTTCCTCAACTTGCACTGCAAAGTCCTTCTCTTTTTGTTTCTTCTTACCGATTTCCTCAGGCTTAGTCAATGTTTTCCCACTCCTTAACTCTATGGCTAGCACTTGTTCTTTTCCTTCCCTTTTTGGGAGTTCAGTATCTGCAGGAAGCTTACCTTGAGGCCTAGATCTTATCTCATTAGCAAGTTGTCCCAATTGTACTTCAAAATTTCTCATCGAAGCTTGTTGACTTTGAATAACAGCTTGCTGTCCTTGAATGACAGCATCATTCTTAGCCATGTACTCCTTCAGCAAACTTTCAAGAGAAGTACGGAATATCTTTGTGAAGCATCTCTCCCTCTCGATCTTTGGAGCATTGTTTGCTGATTTCCATAGGTCTGCTGATTCTGATGCCCAAAACCTGGTGGGTAATTCACCTTTTGCTGCATTTGAGGGGCTTGAGAATTACTTCCTTGACCTCCCCAAGCAAAGTTAGGGTGATTTCTCCAACCTGGGTTATAGGTATTAGAATAAGGATCGTTCCTTTGATTAACTTGGTTCCCAACATAGTAAATCGAATTTGGATTACTAGGACAAAATTCAAATGTGTGTCCTTCACCACAATAAACACATGACTCAAGATTTACTACTTGGTTCACCATGGGTGCATTTCGAGCATTAGGGAAATCGGTTTGCGTTTCCAACGATTAGGTTTTTCAAAGATATTGGCCATTGATGCCATTTGGGCATTAAGAGCGGTTAAAGCATCTAACTCTAACATTCCTTTGTTCTTTTTGCCTTGGGAGCTTCTTGAATCAATTGCGAGCGGTTGTTCGAGGATATTCTTTCCAATATCTCAAATGCTTCATTATAGGTCTTTGATAAAAGAGCCCCATTTGCAGAAGCATCTACAACTTGTTTAGTAGCTGTATTCAAACCATTGTAAAATATCTCCATTTGAATACAATGAGGGAGTCCATGATGAGGACACTTCCTAAACAAGTCTTTAAATCTCTCTCAGGCCTCACTTAAGGATTCATCATCAAACTGCTGAAAAGCCACAATTTCATTTCTAAACTTAGCATTCCTAGTTGGTGGGAAATACTTAATAAGGAATTTTTCAGCAAGGGTGTTCCAAGAGTCAACTGCCCCAGGCGGAAGTGTATTCAACCACGTCTTGGCTGCATCTCTAAGGGAGTAAGGGAACAAACTCAACCTTAGGGCATCCTTGGGCACTCCTGGCAGTTTAAAAGACTCACTAACCCCTAGGAAGGATTTTAAATGCAAGTGAGGATCTTCAGATGATAGTCCATGAAACTGTCCTATGGTTTGGAGCATTTGGAACATGACAGGTTTAAGCTCAAACGTTGGGGCTTGGATTTCTGGCCTAATGATCCCAGGATTTAGCTCTTCAACCAAGGGATTGGCATAGGTTCTAATGGCTCTCTCCCTGTCATCTGCTAAAACAATAACATTGGCAGGGACCATAGCTTGGGGTTCAACTAGAGGTGGTCTAAAGCCTTCTTGGCCGTGTGGTTGGTTTCCAGGGTTATTCTGAGGATTATTAGGATCTACAGGACCTCCACGAAAATATGCCATTCTTTCCTTTTGAATCCTCCTTCTTCTATAAAATGTTCTCTCAGGTTCAGGATCTAAGAAAAATTCTAAACCTGGGAAATCATTCATGCACAATTATAGCACCTGAAAAAGAAAGAAACACCTTAGTTAGACCTTTCTTTCAGCTCAAAAATCACTAAAGACAACTCAAACAAAGTAAAAATCAAACTAATTCCCGGCAACGACGCCAAAAACTTGTTTGCTTAAAAGGGGTGTGTGAAATTATCAAGAAAACACTCCTAAACTGTGCAAGCATACACAATCTAAGCAGCAAGTGATAAGTATTTTAATCGTCTCCTCAGGGATTAGTTGTAGGAAATTTACAAGATTGAGTTGAATTTAATGAGTAAGGGTAACCAACATAAAGGAAATGAATATTGAAATTAGGAATTAAGGATAACAATTGAATTGCTAAAGTAATGCAGAAGAGGATTAGAAACCGTAAGGCAACAACAACACAAGTTTAACCAAATAGTAAAAAGGGGATAGGATTAGGGACGAAATTATGCTTCAAAGAATCTTTATGCTAGAGCTCAAAATCGCACTTGAGCTCAAAGCAAGTATATCTCACGGAATCTTTCCAGATTTCCTCGCATGAATTAGGCACTTAATTTCCATTAAACACCCTTAATTTTAGCTCCTCATCATAACACTAGGTGAGTGACTATTCCTAGACTCCTCAATCACCTGAGAGAAGTGAATCTCTTAATCAGAACTAGTGTCATGCCTTGAAATCGGTTTATTCTTCCCTTTCCCAAGTTGGAATAAACAATACTAAGATGAGATGGCCAAACAAACCTTAGTTAAGCAGTAAAATCACAAGGCACAAGAGAGTGAGATTGCAAACAAATTACTCTTTCATTAAAGATACATCCACATAAAATCTCCTAATCCTCACCCCATAGGTGATTAGTTCATACTGAAAAGGAAGAAGAGAGAATGAAACACAAGAAACTAGAGCTAAGCATACTGGAAAATTAGTCCTAGTTACAAAATAGCAAAGTAAAAGTAAGGAGAATGAAGAATGAACAGATGGTGAAATTTCCCAAGCCTTCCTCGGTCCACACCAGCCTCTTTCCAGAAAAAGGAAGCTTTCCAAAAACGGCTTGCTGTCAATTCGTCCCTTCTCTTCTTCCCACTCGGGTTCTACTTCCTCTCTTTCTCTCCTTCTTGCCCTAAAAACAGCTAAAGAAAGTATTTATATCACACCCATATGGAAATGAAATTTGAATAGGCAAGAAAAAAGCAGTCAAGCACGCCCATTGGTTCTCAGCGACTGATGTGGCGATTTTCGTCCAGCTCAATTAATGAGATCTCTCCCACGTGCGTATTCTGCGAACTGGTACAAGAATTTTTGCTCCAGCAATCTTGATCCTTCAGCAATTGCACAGCTACAGCAGCTCGAAGCAGGCCTTCGGCACTTCATAACATCCATCTTCCCAAAAACTCCTGAAAACATGGCCAAAATGACAAAATTCAGCAATGAAAAGTACTTCAATGGCTTTAAGGTACTTCAAAAGTAATTTGTAAATATTAACACACAAAAGTACTTAATCAAGGGGTTAAAATAGTCAAGAAATCTCAAAATACCAAGGAATAATCACAATAAAAGCTCAATCTTAGCTCTCATTCTAAGAGCTAACAAACCCCCAAACTTAAATCATTACTCGTCCCTGAGTAATGCTTAAACATTCTAATCCCACCAAGAAGCAACAATCACCACTAAGCTCAAGAAAAAAAAAATGATTCAGCAGTCAAATGATACAAATAGTTACTGATATAGCAGTCCCATTTCTTTTTCTTACCAAAGTTCATCAAAGCTTAGCCTTCACAAGATTTGCCATAATCAATTTGTTTTTCTTTCAAATCAAAAATAGCAAGCTTCACAAAACAACCCCACAACTCCACTAGCACTTAATCCATCTTTGAATTCACTATGCACCCCATAAACTCACAAAAAGAAGAATGAGTTCTACTGCTTTTAGTTTTCTTTCAACAAAGCACTTTTTTTTTCTTTTTTTTTTTTACAGCAACAAGAGCTATCACTCCTAAGAATCCTACAAGGCTAACCTTATGCTTAAGTAGGCAAACATTCATTCCCTTAGATTTCTCAAATTCGCTCACCTTTGCATAAACTTCTCCTTAGTTCTTAGAATGGCTGCATTGATGATGCAACTCACCTAAGCAACGAGAACTTTATACTAGGCTTTAACTTTCCTCTTCTTTTCTTTCTTTTTTTTTTTAAGAACTTATTTCACTAAAAAAGTTAGAGAGAACCCTTTTTGTAAACAGAACCTTCGATTTAAGCACCAATATTTGTGATGAAGGCTACCTAACAACGAGCCCTGTTACTAAATTGGGTTGCCTAGGCATATTCATATCCCTTTATTACTGTTCAACTCAAAGGTGAGCATGGGTGTCATGTCCAACTCTGGTCTAATAAGTAACTTGGATAGAGGAATAACTCTCAAACTTCATTTGTTTTTCATTTTTTTTTTTGCTTTTTTTTTAAAGATGAGGCATGAGTCCTAAAAAGAAGAGGAGTGCTCCTAGGAGTGATAACTTTTATTATTAGGGTGCCTTACCCCCAAACTTAAATTGCTCATTGTCCCCAATGAGTAAAGAATCAAGGGAAGGAACCCCCAAACTTAGTTAGGCTTTTTATGAAACAAGAGTTCAAATGGAGACTTATGATTGAGATATGGGGAGGGAAGTCTATTGATTATAAAGACTGTCGTGGCAAAAGCGAAAGGCCAAAATTGGACAGGCAAGGAAGCTTTTGACATGAGAGTTAGAGCAATTTTAACAATGTGCCTTTGTTGAGCAATTTTAACAATGTGCCTTTGTTTCCTTTCAGCAACCCCATTTTGTTGAGGTGTATAGGGACAACTCTTTTGGTGAAGAATACCATGAGTCTATAGAAAAGTGCCTAAGGTATGATTTATGAATTCTCCACCACCGTCTGTTCGTAGTGTTTTAATACGATAATTCAGCATATTCTCAAGTAAAGACTTATATTTCATGAACATATCAGAAATAGAGGACTTTTGAGTCATTGGATACATCCAAGTAAACTTTGAGTAATTGTCAATAAAGGAAACATAGTAATGAAAACCATTTATTGAAACTTCGGGGGCAGGGCCCCATACATCAGCATGAATGAGTTCTAAAGGACGTAATGAAGCAGAAAAGGAATTTGGAAAGGGCAAGCGATGCATTTTACCATGAAGACAATGTTTACAAATGCACCTAGAGCTTTTATGTACAGATAGATTCATTAAACGAAGTACAGAGGAAAGAGTAGAAGCATGAGGATGGCCTAGATCATGCCAAAGAGACGAAGGCATCAATGTTCCAACATGAGCAATAGTCTGGGACATGGAAGGAGACTTGGCAGCTATGTTTTGAATTGGGTACAAGCCATTGACACTAGGTCTGTGGTATAGAATCAGGCCCGAAGAGTTGTCCTGAACAACAAATTGATTAGCATCAAAGGTAATTCGACAGTTATTGTCAAGGCATAATCGATGAACGAAAAGAAGATTGGAAGTAATACTTGGTACATGAAGTAAATGGTTAAGGGAAAAGGAGGAAGAAGAAGTTTGGAGGATACCACAACCTGTATGAGCAATGGGCAGGGACTGGCCATTTCCATCACCAATCTGATCATCTCCGGAGTATTCTGAATAATTGTTGAACTGAGATAAATCAGGAGTAGCATGAGAGCTACATCCTGAATCAGTGAGCCAAGAGGAACTCCCGTGAGATCGACTTGCATTGTTATGATCGGCTACCATCGCCGCCAATCGTCTTGGGAGGATGCCGCCCTTGGTAGCTAAAATTCATTCGATTATAGCAGTCGAGGGCAAAGTGCCCATGTTTTTGACAGATTTGACAAATAATGCCACGATTCGAACTCCCACCATTGCCATTACCATTTCCATTGTTCGGTAGTGGACTAAAAGGAACACAACCTCTTCCACCACCATTGCCGTTATGTGGATTAGTACCTCCACGACTGCGGCCGAATCCGCCACCTCTAGGACGACCAGAATGCACCATTCCACGCCCTCGACCAGAATGAGGAAAAACATTCTGGCTATTTGGTGAAGTTTGAGCCGCCATAAGAGCAGTAGGCGAAGCAAAAACTTCGTCTCGCTTGAGTTGCTTGTCAATAACGGCTTCTTCCGAAGACAAAAGTACATGAAGTTCGGAGAAACTTACTGGTGTTGCTCGGGTTCGAATTGACGTGCGAAAAGTGTTGTAGTCAGACGGGAGGCCATTCAGAGTATAGATCACAAGATCCTCTTCATTTATTTTAACACAAACGCTGGTAAGCTTGTCCTTCAACTGCTTAATACGTTGAACATATTGTTCAACTGTTTCAGAGGACTTCTTGGTGATAGACTGAAGATCGGACTTGATACTTACAACATTAGCCCGAGAGTTAGACGAATAGTGTCAAACCAGAGTATCCCATATATCTTTTGCAGTATCACACCCGATAACATAGGTCAAGGCAACCTGTGAAAGCGTAGAATTTAACAGCGTCATGAGAGCATGGTCTTTCGTCACCCAATCTTCAAGATCCGGATCGATTGGGGACGGTCGTGGAGTAGATCCATCGACAAAGCCGAAAAGCTTATGAGCTCGCAAAATCTTGTGCAACTGAAAACGCCATAGCACAAAATTTGAGGAATCCAGTCGAATTGAGACAAGATTACAGATGTTCGATAGGAGAAAGATTGGAGAGGAGAGATCCTTGCTCATTTGATCAGCCATGGCAGACGAGTGAAAGGAAAGCTTCGAGAAGACAAGTGAAAAGGGAAAAAAAACGAAATGCAATCAGAGAACAGAGGGCCAGATAACAAATTAAAACAACTTCTAACCACTTAACAATATTAGTTACCAAATTGTAACTTATTTACAAAACCACTTAACAATATTAGTTATCAAGAATAATATATTTTTTTGTCCCTTTATATATATATATTGATATTGATTCAATTGGTTTTTTTCCTGTATATTTTTTTAGTCTTGTGTTTTCCTACATTGTGTTGAAGAAGAAATCAGGAAACAAAAAATAAACAATTCTTTTTATTTTTTTTCTCAAAACAAATCAAATCTGCTTTGATTGATTTTGTTTAGATTTAGATGAGTTCAATCTCTTTTTTTTTTCATTTAAATTAAGATGTTTGTAATTTTTTTATTTTCATTTTTAACCAGAATGATAACATTTATAGATTTTAATTTAATAAGTTGATTTGTTTTGATTATTGGTATGTTTCCATGATGATATGTATTTGATAATAAAATATTTTGTTATTAATTAAAATAATCTTCTACAAAATCCATAAGAGTATAATAGTAAGATGTTATACTTTCTTTTCATTTGCCATGAGCGTCAAAATAAAAAATTTTATTTTTGATGATTTTAAATCAATTTGTTTCTAAACGCAAATAAGAATTTGAAATCATTTTCATCTTCTAAATTTATGGAATTTGGAATTATTTCTTATCAAATCTACCTGTCAAATTGACCATAAAAAGGTAATAAGCGGATCGATAAAACTAGGTCAAACTAGTCAAACTTTGAATTGAGTTGAACTTAGGTCGTGTTTATATAAACTGCAAACGTAATGAATCAAACACAATCTGAAATATGGGCCCCAATCCATTACGTTTGATTGTGTTTAGCGGCTTCCGTAATCGCAATTGGACTGAGGGTTCCACTTCTGACACGGTAATCTAGTCTCGTAATGGCATTACACCCCAGAGTACTCAATCTGATTACACATGAGAATTACGTAGAACCCACCCATCTTTTTGTAGTTATTTTCCATGCTTTGCCCCTTTCTTCTTCCTCTTCTCTTCTTTTTTTCTCTTCCTCTTCTCTCCTTCTTCTTCTTTTTTTTTTCAGGAATTTCTTCAAATTGATAGGGAGTCCATAATTATTTTTATCATTTTATTGAAATCTTTCTCATTCAAAATATTGATTTTTTTTCGTAAATTTTGGCCAAACATGTGCGTGAGTTTTGGTCGTAGTATTTCTCTTTTCTTCCTTCTTCTTCCTCCCTCCTTCTTCCTTCTTTTTCTGAATTTTCTTGAAGTTCATAAACATAATCCATGATTGTTTTCATGGTTTTATTAAAACTTTTAGATTTATTTTTTATGCTTGAGTTTTGGTCTGCGAGTTTTGTCCAGACATATTAGATAACGATAGTCAATTTTTTTATACGAGTTTTGGTCAAATCCTATTTTTATCGATAGGATCATAGCGGTAGCGGTACCGATAACCGAACGATAATGATAATGATAACAATAATAACGTATTTTTTTATGTGAATTTTTGTCTGACAAATTTTTATCCATAGTCTAAACAATATTTTTTTTTTATCTATGAGATTTGGCCTCACTGTTTTCAATCGATATACAAATAATTTGAAAAAATTGAAAAAAAAAAATCATAAATTCTGGTACTTTATTTTAGATTTGGTCAAACTAATATAATGTTTTTTTTTTATAATTTGAACTGTTACAAAAAAAAATCATTTTAAAAATTTTAAAAAATCATATTTTAGATTTGGTCATACTATATTTCGATCATATACATAATTGCATGAAAATCTGTTATGATTTTTGGATAATTTTTTACACATTATTTTTCTTTTGTTAAAAAAATCATTTTATCGAAATTTGAATAAACAAATAAAATTAAAGAGGAAGATCTTAATTCTATAGCATATTATTATATTATTATATGAGATATGATTGTCATAATATATAGTTTAATGTGAATGAGATTCATAATAAACTATAGGTTAGCCTAATTGACTAATTGGTGCTAATTTAGAGAAATTGAATTGAGAGAAATTAAATTGAATGTGATTCAATTTAAAATCCACAATTATACAAATGTGATTTGTATAATAAGGTATGAGATATCTTATTATATGTGGTTATGCAAATATGATTTGCATAACCTAAGGTTGTGGTAAAATGGTAAATAGGTGGAGATTTCAACTCCACCTATCACCATTATATAATGCCTTTGTGAGAAGGCTTTGGTAAGGTCATTGCTCATTTTTTGGATTCTCACCAAAAAAGCTCTCTCAAATTCTCTCAACTCTCTCTCAAATTCTCTCTACCCTAAACCAAAGGGAGTCCCACCACTCTCCCTTTACCGACCGAGAACAACCGAGAAGATCTTTCGGAGGTGTCACTGTTCGGTTTGAGAGATCGTGAACGTAGAGATCGAGATCGGAGAAGGAATTCTTGAAGAAGCGTTCTTCAACAAGTAAGTATACTCATTTTACTGTTTTTTCCTTCTTTTGCAGCATGTTTAGCCTAAAATCTATAGGATAGGTTTGATTTTAAGAAATGTTTTTCACAACGATCATCATGACATTCCAAGTCGTTTTCGCGGTGGGAGTTTTATTCCCTTCACAACTTACGTTATGTATCCAGGAAGCACGAAGATATACAAAACTTTGAAGAGGACATATTGGTGGCCATGTATGAAGCGGGAGATAGTCGTATATGTTGATAGATGTTTGATTTGCCAACAGGTTAAACCAGTTAGACAGAGGCCAAGAGGACTCCTGAATCCACTGCCAGTGTCGGAGTGGAAATGGGAGCATATCACTATAGATTTTCTGTTAGATTACCACGTACTTCTAGTGGACATGATGGTATTTGGGTAGTAGTGGATAGACTCACTAAGACAACACAGTTTATACCGATTAAAGCGACGTCTACACTTGATCAATTTGCTAAGCTATACGTCGACATGATTGTGAGTCAATACGGAGTGCAAGTATCCATAGTTTCAGATAGGGATCCGAGATTTACATCTAAGTTTTGGCCTAGTTTACAAAAAGCTATGGGGATAAAGTTGAATTTCAGTACAATGTTCCATCCTCAGAATGTCATGATGATCGTTAGAGGACATGTTGAGAGCATGTGTCCTTCAGTTTAAGGGAAGTTGGGATACCCATTTATCACTTAAGGAGTTCACTTATAATAACAACTATCAATCTAGTATCGACATGGCACCGTTTGAGGCTCTGTATGGAAGACCATGTATAAGTCCCGTGTGTTGGAACGAAGTGGGAGAGCGAAAGCTAATCGGTGCTGAGTTGGTATAAGTTACGACAGACAATATTAAGGTGATTAGAGAGAATTTGAAAGTAGCTCAAGATCGTTAGAATAGTTACACAGATAAGCGACGAAGAGACTTAGAATTCTAGGTCGGAGATCAAGTTTTCTTAAAGTTATCTCCGTGGAGAGGTGTCCTTCGCTTTGGCAGGAAAGATAAGTTGAGTCCTAGATATATTGGTCCTTATCAGATAACAAAACGAGTTGGGTCGCCATTTCTGTTGGAGTTGCAGTGCAGAATCGCTCTCGAGTACATGATGTTTTTCATGCGTCCATGTTGAGCAAGTATATTCCAGATCCGACACATGTGTTGCAAGCGCAACTAGTTGAGCTGAAAGAAGACTTGAATTACATAGAGGGGCAATTCAAATCCTCGACAGGAAAGAACAAGTTTTGAGAAACAAGACGATCCCACTCGTGAAGGTTCTTTGGAGACATCACGGAGTGGAGGAGGCAACTTGGGAGTTAGAGGACCAAGTGAGGAAGAGTTAGCTGACGCTCTTCACCTAAAGACTACTAAATTTCGAGGACGAAATTTCTTAAGAGGGAGGTAAGTTGTAAACTCGAGATCTCTCCTTCAAATTTCTTTACAAAAAACAAGGAGAAAAAAAAAAGAAAAAGAAATGTGCAAATGGATAATGGAGCACTCACCGCTAAAACTCCCTTCTTAACCCATTTTCTCCCATTTACTTCTCATTCATTAAAAGAAAACCAAAGCATTTCGTGGGAGAAGGTTGAAGGAAGAAGGAAACGAAACTTTCTGGAGTTTAGGGTTGAAGAAGAAAGGGGGAAACTCAACACAAGCCTCCATGGCAGCTATGTGATCAACTCTACCCACTACTAATGTTTAAATCGATTTGAGCTCCACAAGAAAAGTTAAGAGGCGAGGTTTGTTTTTCTTGAAAGTTAACTCATTTTCGAACAAATTTCGTGATGGAAGCTCGAACAACAGCTGATTTTAAATTATTGATTTGTAAAGAGGAAGTGAGAGGAGAGAATTTGTTGTCAAATTTTAGAAATCTCTGGTTTTTGAGACATTCTGATCTGTAGAGTTTGACTTAGAAGCTCCGTTAGGTATGGTTGGAAATCTTATTTAATTTCCTATAACTTTCATGAACAAGTCGTGAGTAACAAATGATTGTAAGTGGCTTTAGAATTCAGGTCAAGTGTGGTGTGCAGCAGAAAAACGATTCTGGAAGTTGCAGAAGCTTAATTTTAAGGAAGTAGCTTTCAAGGTATTTACAGACACATCATTTGAGAATTTCAATTCCATATCTTCGGATAAGTTTTAGAGGGTTCAAAAAGGAAGAGTTTGGAATAAAGTACATCATTTTTGGCCAAGTAATGAGGAAGTTATGAGTATGTGAAGTTAGAGTATGAAATTTGTAGAATGCTGGAAAATAGATGGAATGATATTTGAAGTTCTAATGCTTGGTTTTTGTTTATTTGACAGAACAAGAGGAAATAGGTCAAGTATACGGGTCGAGGATCTAGTTTTAACGTTGTGAGTAACAAAACGAATTTGGAAAATAATTTTTATGCTTGAATTTATGCTTATGAAAATACAAGACTTCCTAAGAATGAATTATCTTAGATGCTTTATGTTTTTTTTTAACACATACTTATGAGCATACATAGGTTCCTAGGAATGATTTCAAGTGCTCGTTGTGAGGTTAGACTTTCCCAATGAAATTTACATGTGAGCATATGTTTATTGATTTTCTGAAATTTAGTGGAAATGTTATAATTTCAAGCAAGCATGTACTAGCAAGTATCGTTTAAAGATTTTTAGTTTTCACGAATAAGCGGAGTAAACTTGAGTTGTACGAAAAAAAAGATAAGCATGCGTGTTCAAGTATTTTCATGTGATTTTCTAAGACTCGAATGAATAAATAACTGAGATATTGAGCCCGAGGTTGTATAGTATCGTGTTCACACAGGTCATTTTCTATTGTCGACGTTGAGTGTACTCCGTGACAACAATGTTGTCGTGAGTGTTGGATGAGCCCCACTACAACAAAGACGATGAGAGTGTTGGGCGGGCCCCACTACATCGTAGAGTGAACGTTGGTTGTACTGGGTGTGCCCTACACAACGTAGATTGTCATATGTTTTTTAAAATGGTTAATGTTCTTGATATGTCTTGCGAGATTTTAATGACATACTTATTGGATTTCTGAAAAAGCTATTGTGATTATACGTTTATATTTAACGCTTGATTACAGATGCATATGCTCATAGATTGTCAGGTAATATGATTTACGAGTTAATAGTTTTAAACTTAGTCACTCACTGAGTTTCATAGCTCATTCTTCCAATGTTTTCCAACTTTTCAGGTAGAGATTGAGCTCTCAGTGCCTAAAATCCTATCATAGTCTGCCGAAAGCTCTTAGAGTTTGATATTTTGTACGTGGGTGGGGTTGTATAGAAAGTCCGTATATATTGTGGATATTTTGAAAGGATTGCGTAGTTATTTTCGTGTATGCACTAGAGGTTGTAGTTGTGTAAATCATGGTTGGGTATGTTTTTTGTTGTAGTGTTCTCTACCTGATTTAGTTTTCAAGTGAGGTTTAAGTAGAGTTGCTCCTTACGTCTGTATGGTAATTTTTAAGGTTCTGTTGTGTTGTGTTTAAAGTATTTCATAGCATGTTTATCAGGTATAACAGGGTCCACAAATATCGTTAGAGAGGTAAACGATGTCTGTTGGCTTCACGCCATCTTTCGGTTAGCGGGTAGTTCGGGAGGGGGTGTGACACTTGCGATAAGGAGCTTTCTTTACATTTTAGATGTTGTTGTACTCGTCATGGTCTTGATCAGATCCTTCATTTGTAGGATTTGTTAAGATGATGACGTTTTTCTTCACCTTTAAGGAACCCTCCGTGTTTATGAGAACAGAAAACTTCCTTTTCATACGTGAAGGAACAAGACTATGAATCTTTTTGTCATTGTTCACTTCATCAAACATTTTTGCCTTCGAGGTATTGATCCTTCTTTCATGTTGATCACTTGTTACTTTGAGGCGATCGAAAACAGATGTTGAAGGTTGACATTTCTTCGAAGCAGAAATGTTTAACCTTTGGAAGACTGAAGGTCGAGTTGAGCTAGAAATTAGACCTTGGTTTTCTTCTTCTGTCGCGACCACACTCATTCTTTGGAAGATCGAAGGTCGAGTAGTTAAAGGTTCGATGCGATCGAAGACAATTCAACTTCTTCTATATTGTCAGCTTCTTCTTCGTTGATGTAACATGAGCTTGCATGATTTTCTTCCTCTTTTTTGTTGGGAAGGAAATTTCTCAAGAAGAATTCTTTCAAGGTTACCGATTGGCGAGGTTGAGGATGATTTTTATTTCTCTTCCTTTCAGACTTAGGTTTCCTTATATCCTCCTTACTTTGACGTTTGTCCTTGTGTTTATGGTTTCTAGGTTTAACTAGACGCACTCCATGATCGTGATGCGGACTAGAGTGTGTTTGTCGTCACTGCAGCATGATTTGTTTGAGCTAATTCATCAAGGTCTAACTCAATTTTTCTTCTTTAGCTAATCTTAGAACTAGCTCTTTTAGAACGAAATGTTTCTTTACTAGATGACTGACAACTCGATAATACTTGCAATACTTGGGATCATCGACTTTTTCCATCTTTTATAGGCGATTACATTTTGGAAGTTCGATCATTTGTGCGTCTAGTAGTTGTTCCAACATGTCATGCATGTCAGAATCAGGAAAAGAGAAGACTTTGTTATGTCTTTCCTTTAGACTTAAGTGTCGTCTTTCATTTTCTTGTCGCTTTTTTATCTTCTTGTATTTTTGCTTCGAAGACAACATGAGAGGGGTTGTACTGACAACAATGGACTCTTCTGAAGTTTCCTCGATGTTGTTTCCTTCTTTTTTTACGTTAAGGGCTAAAAGGTCTGTATCTTCTCGACTAGTAATACTCAGTTCCTTGTTGTGGGAACGAGTTGCTAGTTCTTCAAAGGTGCAAGACTTTATGCACTGGAGGATGTACAGAAGTCTCCAATGCATGCCTTGAATGCACATTTCGACAACATATAGTTTAGTGAGACGACCTTTGCAACCGAGACTTGTGGCTCTCCAACGATTTATGCAGTCAACAACGGGTTTACCTTTTCGTTATGTGGTGTTGGTGAGCTCGAACATGCTGACGATTCGTCTTATGCTGTAGAAGCGGTTGAGAAACTCTTTTTCAAGTTTGTTCCTAACTATTCACTGACTCAGGTTCCAAATCAGTGTACCAATCAAAAGCAATCCCCTTCAGTGTTCGAACAAACTGTTTGGCTAGTAGATCTCCTTATGTACCAACATTTTCATATGTCTCAATGAAATGAACATGTTGCTTAGAGTTCCCTTTTCCATCAAATAGTTGAAATTTTGGTGGTTGATATCCGGTTGGCATTATCAAATTGTCGATCCTCTTAGTATATGGTTTATAATACAAGAGGAAACTTTGAGAAACCCCACCATATTGAGCTCTAATTGAGTTTGTTATCATGTCCAGAAGTTGTTGGACAGATAGTGTAGTGATCGAAGTGGAGGGTTGTGGTTGATCTTCCTGCACAACGATTTTTCCATTATTGCGATCTTTAACGACAGGGGTATGACTTGATTCAACGACATCTTGACTCTCAATTTGATTATTTAAGTATGTGATTTGAGAATCTCTTTCTTCAATCGCCTTCATCAAGCTGTCGATTTGCTCCGACATCTTTTCCATTCTTTCCTCCATAGTGCTTGTTTCAGTCATCATGACAGACACTACGTCAGAATCGAATCAAACAAAGGTTACACTTGACCAGGAACTTGTTGTTAATTGATGCCCCTGACATTGTCGTTACTTCATCTTTTTCCAACTTTAGTTTATTAGAGCAACTATGGGTAGTAGAACTCGTGTACAAGTTGCTCATGACAACGGTCATCGAAGAAGTCTTGAACGACATCACTTGACTTCTGTTTTGAGATAAGAAAAAGAGATGAGAGGTAGAGATGGTCCTACTGGGCGTGCTAATTTGAATGTTGTGAGTTACAATCTCTGATGTTTATCCTCTGATTCTTTGTTGAAGCAGCTTATTTTGGCGAATCTAGAATTTTTATCGAGGGGGGCTTAAATATGAAACTCAAAAAATTATTTAATGTTGTCCATATTAGAACTTAAACCTAGGATTTGAAGGGGGAGAAGAGAGGGCTGGAGACATACTAACCACTAAGCCAAAAGGCTTTTTTGTGTTTTAATTTGATTTTTTGAGACATATTATATAAAGTAAAAAATTTGTGGGGGGCTTGAGCCCCCTATGGGTCTTAACTAAATCTACCCCTGTTCTCGAGTGTGAATTTGTTTTGAAGGCTTTGTAGCTTGTTCTCGATCTTCAAGTTGTTCGAGGGCTTTGCGGCTTGTTCTCGATCTTCAAGTTGTTCAAGGGTTTCACAGCTTATTCTCGATCTTCAAGTTGTTCGAGGGGTTCATAGTTTGTTCTCAAGTGTGAATTTGCAATGAATCTCGAAGATTGTTCTTGATCTTCAAGGCAATGTTGGTTGTTCAGGAAGTGTTTGATCTCCGAAGTGTAGAGAGTTTCCAAGCCCTTTTTTTTTATAGAATTTTCTCTGAATTTTCTTTTTGTAGTTTCCAACTTCTAACCCCTTCAAATGAAGGGAGAACTCTGTATTTATGGAATTTCAAGTGGGCTTGGGCTTGACCATTGGACTAGACTTATGGTTTGTCTTGGGTTTGAACCTTTATAAATTGGTCTCATTGACTTTAGACTTAATCCTCTGGGTTGGGATTTTGTTGGATCTGCGCCTCCCATTTGGATTTTTGTCTAGAGTTGGCCCAAATTTCATAGAACTCAATTCATGGATTTTCCTTAATTTAATGTAGGGATATTGCAAATTTAATTAATCCTTAATTAAATAAATAACTTTGCTACTTTTTAGGTAGCGACATGGCGACTTCTAATTGGCCAAAATTTTTATTTCAACAGCTATACCAACTCAAGCTTAAAAAATTCATCTGCTTACTAAATTCTATCTCTCTTACACAAGTTGATCTCATGTTAGACAAACTCAAAGCCCCAAATCCAAATTTAACAAAATTTACACTCATTAAAGTCACGAGTCAAACATCTCACAAGAGAAAAACATGGCCAATAATTAAGTTTCAAATAATTATTATAATTTCTTTTTCGAATAAATAAAAAAATGGTATGGGCTTATCATGTATGTGGGTGAAGTGAGTGAAGGTAGCCCTTGTGAGGCCAAAGTTGAGAGAAAATTGCACAAAAACAAAACAAGTAATCTAAAGCAAAAGGTGTAGCACATTCGATCTTAGCTTATAGCTCGTGGGGGTCTCTTTTTTCTTCTTTTGACACCCACCACCTTGACATTTTCTAACAGTGTATTGTAATCAAACAAAATATAAAGATATCTCATTCTTCAATAAAATATTTTACATCTCAAATACATACCATTATAATTTCAGATTATAATATTTTATATTTTAAATAATATTACATAATTCTATCGACTATAATAATTCACATACTATTATTTATAATTCATGTTAACGGTGGAAAACAGAGAGATGCATGCACCCGAGTACATGCAACCAAAGTATGGTTCCCTACCAAAACCTCCATCATTGAGTTTCCAATGTCCATTACCTCAACTTTCTATCTCTCTCTTCCTCTCTATATAACACCTGTTCTTTTCACAGCCACCGCCATAATCATCCCATTCCTCTCTCTAAAAACTTATTAAAACCATTCTCTTTCCTTAGCTTCTTTACACTTTACTAAGTTCTTGGCACCCTAGATAGAGAAAGTTGAGGTCAATTTTGGAGTTATCCAATTAGGAAAAGAGAAAACAAAAAAAATGGGAAGTTTAGAGGAGGAAAAGTTAGTCCAAATGGTTGATGATTTTATAGAATCAGCTGAAACACCAAGCTCTTGTTCTTCAAATTCTCTTCCTCTGAGTTCCAAAAGCCATTACTTTTTCAGTTTAAAGGTATGTATATAAATTCTTTTCCTTTTCCTTTTACATATATATATATATATATTCATAAGAAAAACTCTTCAATTCTTGGCATGTTTTGTGAAAATTTTTATTATTAATTTTATATGTTGATTTGTTGTATTAGGAGATTCTTGGGAGTGGAAGAAAAGCAGAAAGAGAGGTGGGTGAGACTGTGATGAAGCACCTGAGAAGGAAAAGAGATGCTCCCAAAACCACTAGCCTTAAGAAATGGCTTGTGATGAAGCTCAAAATGGACGGCTATGATTCTTCTCATCTTTGTCGCACCTCTTGGGTCACTTCCATCGGCTGCCCAGCAGGTGAGATTAATGATCTCTCTCTTTTTTATTCAACAAAGGAATTCCAACCCCAGACTTTTTTTTCCCACGAGAATGTACTGTCTGAAGGAGTTCTATAAATTTTGTTCAAAATATAATAGGTTGGTTGAGCTGTAAGTCCTTTTTGGCTTGTTTTTTTATCCTTTCTCTATCATTATCCAGAGAATATTTAAATTCTTAAATTTCAAAAAATAAAAATAAATTATCTTAAATTTTGAAAATATATATATAAAAAAATAAAATAACAAAAATTAGAAGGAGTATTAATAGGCTTAATTTAATTTTTTTAAAAAAAAAAATTAGAAACCATTTGATTTTTTTGTTTTTGCTTTCTAGTTCTTAATTTTTGAAAATTAAGCTTCTTCCCCCTATTAATGGTCAATTTTTAAAAACAGGAAAAATATTCTTTTTCTTATCGTCAATTTGGTTAAGAATTTTAAATCTTTTAAGAATTTAAATATTTTAAGAAAATAAGTACAATTTTTAAAAATAAAAAATTAAAAATCAAATCATTATGAAATAGGCTTTTAATTAGCTAGTTGAGTTACACCAACTTTATGGTCTATTAATATCTTAACTAGTTGAACGTTTGATTTTATTGGTCAAGAATATAACATCAATTTTATTATTAACTAGTAGAAATATACGTTTAGGCTAAGCGTTGTGTTTAGGAGAACAATTATTGCATATATATATATATATATATGATGATAAAATGTTTTTTTTTATTTGGGTTACAGGGGATTATGAATACATAGAGATGAAAGGGGAGGATGAGGAAGGAAGCATAAAGAGAGTGATAATAGACATAGACTTCAAGGGTCAATTTGAAGTAGCAAGGGCAACAGAAGGGTACAAGCAGCTCACAGAAGCACTTCCATCAGTGTTTGTTGGGACTGAAGACAAGGTTGTGAGAATAATCTCTATTTTATGTTCAGCAGCCAAACAGTCCCTTAAGGACAGTGGACTCCACATTCCCCCTTGGAGAACTTCCACTTACATGCAGTGCAAATGGCTGTCTCCTCATCAACAACAACAAATTAATAATAATAATATTATTATTATTAATTTCAAGAAAGAAAATGAAAAAGAAAGTGGTCATTTAATTAACAAATTATGGAACCCTCCCAATCCCATGCCCATGCTCAACCAAATTAGGAAGAGCTCTGCCTTGTCCACTCAATTTTCTAGCATGAGTATTAATTGTTGTTGATCTCTTTTATCCCTTTTTTTAAAAAAAAAAATCAATTTTGATCCAATCTTCATTCCAATAATCCCTCTCTCTCTCTCTCTCTCTCCTCAAATAATTATGGCTTGAATTAGCTTTTGAGGTTTCAATTCTCTCCATTAAGAGTTGGTTTAATCTGTTGGCCAACCAAGAGTAGATCATGATTTGTTGAAGATTGTAAGATTCCTTGTAATAAATGGAGAAGGAAGGTTCATGAAGGCAAAATATTCTTTCTTCTCTATAGTTGGTAGTAATGCACTTAATTAATATTTTCATTACACTTTTACCAACATTTGCTTTAATGTTTGAAAACTAATTTTTGCCAAAAAAAAAAAAAAGACTTATCTTGAATGGGTGTTAATTACACAAATTGAAAAAAATCATATCTTTTTTTTTTAAGTTCAAATTAAGGATGCAATATATTTGTCGATATATTCGTAAATCGAAAGGTTCTACATGGAGATTGAGGATCAATTCATATCTTCACTATCTTTTATAAATATTTAAAAAAAAATATAAAAAGATATCTTCTATTAACTTCGATATAAATGTGAATTACCATAAAAATAACTTAATTATTAATTTAAATAATTTTTTAAAATTTTCTTACTTACAGAAATATCTATATTCGTAAAATATTTGAAATATTGATATTGATGTCAACATCGATATTTTCATCCTTGGATCCATACATATCGAATTATAAGTTGGTTTGAAATTAACTACATAAGTACATAGGTAGGATATCAACAAAATTATAACCAACTAAATTATATTAAATGTTCCAAACATATGCAATAAATTTCAATTTTGTATCTAGCGGTTTAAGAAAATCAATTTTACCTTAATCTTATAATTTTCACTAGCAACATTAATATAAAAATTAAGGAATAAGGTTTGCTTAAGAGCCTTTAGTTTTAGGATCCTTTTATGTGGCTAGCATATGGAATTTGGCGTGGACTGGTACAATTCACCATTTAGCTTTTAGAAAAGAAAAAAAATTATTAAATAATTATTCACCTGATGTAAAATTTTTTAATCCATATCTTGTAATGAATATGATGTAATATTCTAGAAGGCCTACCTATTAGCCCCAAATGAATTTAATGAAAAAGTTGGAGTTTGGTTGGGGATTGGTAATTGGCTAAGAATGATAGATATCTCCATGCATGACTCAGCATGTGTATCTTTTTCTAAGGTTTCTTCCATATATAATTTGTCTTTGACATTAAGTGAAAGCACATTTTTAATATAATATTTAAACTCAATTGTAGAAGATATATATAGAATAATAATTATATATTTTTTTCTTTTTTAAAAGAGTATTAGATTTCATGCCAAGAATAGTTCAACTTACCTCAAATATGACTCATGACCAATAGGTCATTGGTTTGAATCCCCACTCCCCAATTGTTGATGTACTAAAAAAATTATTAGATTCCCTAATGCGTTTTGATTTGATAATAATTTTATTTTAGGCTAGTTGATAATAATTTAATTTTGACTTTTTCTTTTATTATGAAATAAAATAAAATAAGGATATGAAAACTCATACATCTATTGTTAAACTTTTGTTTCAAAAATATATTTATTATAAAAGTTCAAAAGAAGATGGATCTAAAATGATTTATTATCTATAATCTATATTACAATATGGATAAAATAAAATGGTGATATTGAACAAACTTTCTTTAGGTACCTTGAAAAAATATGGATAATGGAGAATTTTTTTTAAGGTTGAAATTGCTTTTAGGAAGTAAATCATGTTTCTTTTCTTGCAAGGTGGAAATAATATTTCTTTTGTTATGAAAGTGTGAGATTTTAAATATTATTGAAACTTAATAGCACAAGCTATATAAAACATAATATGTCCAATCTTATTGGATAACAATTATATTTGTTTATTAATGTTTTTAATTAATTGAGTTTTATCCTTTTAAAATTTGATAATCAAACTTCAAAACTAAAAATGTTTTTTTCAAGAAAAAATACAACTCATTTTAGGTCTCATTTGATAAATAAATTTATTTTAAGTTTTATGAAAACTACTTTGAAATACACTTTTTATGTGTTAAGAACTCTAGAAGTTTAATATTTCTAAAATATTTCTCGAATTCGGATATTGTAAACAAAGAAAAATATTAGTAAATAAACATGATTTTATTAATAAAATCCAAAACAAAAATGTCATAAACAAAGCCTCAAATTTTAAAATTTAGCTAGGATTTTTGCAGTGTTAAAAAAAAAGTTAACATAAAAGTTTATTCTTTAAACTTTCAAAATTAAAGTTTAAAATTATATTTAATAGGTTGTTTAACTTTAATAAGTACTTAAATTTGTAATTTTAAATCTAACTTCTTGAACTTTCAATTTTATATTTAATATGTTTTTAGTTTATTATTCAATCTTTTAAAAAATAAAAATTTTCGAATCACTTGGACACGAAATTGAAATTTCAAACTTCTATTATATAAAAATTCAAAATTGGGTCTTTAAGTCTATAAATTTAAAAAAATGGCAAATAGGTTATAGACCTAGACAATTTTAAGGTGTGAAGATCCAACCACAAAATTAAAATTTAAGAAATTATTAGATAATTTTTGAAGTTTAGTGAGCTATTAGACACTTTTTAAATTTTAGGAATTTATACTATAACATTCTAAAAGTTCCCAAACTAAATTTGTAAATTAACTAGCTTCTAAAAATAGATTTCAAAACTAAAGAAAAATAAAAATTACAAAAATGTTTTTTTTTTTAATTTTGCAAACTTTTTCTTTATTTAGCATAATTGCAAAAAATTCCTTTCGATTAGATGCCAAATTTTTGGAGCATTGGTCTTAGGTTCAAATCATTTGAACTCACACAAACTTTAATTTTCCTATGTCAATTTGAATCAAGCATTACACTTCTTTGCTCAATGTTCGAATCTTTTCATTTTCACACATTATTAAACTAGAAAAAAACTTTTTATATATAATTATAAATAGAAAAATTAATAACATTAATTATTGCATATCCTTGCGTAGGTGGGTGTGGTTGGACATTTTAAACTCTATCTATATACTCTAAACCTTACAAATTAAAAGAGTGAAAGAAAAGTGGAAAGATGAACAAATTAAATTTGTTCTTATCATCATAGGTTTGTCTAGTCTTGAAAGGTAGGTCCCTAATTTTTTATGGATGTCATTTTGGGGCCAATTAATGCTTACAACAAATTTAGCCTAGCTTGTCTTTTTTTTTTTTTTTTTTGGAAGCGACACCAAAATACTATCGGACAATCAACCATTTTTCTCTCTGTCTCAAGGAATCAACCATAAAACGACAACGTTCCAAACATAAAAAAGAGGAAAAATCATAGAATTCACTATTATTTAAGATAATATAAATTAAAAAAACAAGCGAAAATCAGCCCTATTATAAAGTTAAGAGAGACCTATCTTTCTTTGTTTTTATTTTCACCATTCTTTGTTTTTTTCATCCATCATTTTTTAAGTCCCACAGAATTGATTTTGTAGAATCAACTAGGAACCATTTCTATCATCATCAATAATTCCCACTCGGTAGGTAGTACACATCATAAAATGATTAAAGTGAAATATGTTTAGTATACGCTAAACATATATGAATAAAAAATTAAATTAGATGATTTTTATTGTTGTATTTCTTTTTCATCATTTCTTTACCATGATTCTTATTTTTCTTAAAGAAACATTTGAAATCTTAGTTAAATTTTAAAAATAAAATTCATTTTTATAAACTACGTGCTTTATTTTTTCGAAACTTGGATTCGGCTTGTTTTTCTTACAATTTCTCTACCATACTTTTCACCTTGATTTCCATTTTTCTTAAGCAAACATTTGAATTTCTAACTAGATTTCAAAAATAAAAACAAGTTTTTGTAAAGTATTTTTTTTAGTTTTCAAAACTTGGCTTAGTTTTCAAAAACATGTGAAAAAAGTAGATTAGAAAACATGAAAACAAATAGGTTGAAGTAATAGGCTTAATTTTCAAAAACTAAAAACGAATGCTTATCAAATGTGCCTAAGAAATTCATAAATGAAAGTACTCTCTATCAACTTAATTTTAAAAAATTAATAAAACTACGATTTCGTTTGATAACAATTTTAGACCCCGTTTGATAACCATTTGTTTTTTAGTTTTGGTTTTTAAAAGTTAAACATAAAAATATTATTTCTACAAGTGAGGTTCTATGTTTTCTTTTATACTTTGTAGGTATGTTTTCAAAAACTAAGTTAAGTTTTGAAAACTAAAAAAAGTAGTTTTCAAAAACTTGTTTTTGTTCTTGAAATTTGGCTAGAAACTTGAATGGTACCTCAAGAAATATGGAAACTATTGTAGAGAAGATAAAGATAAATTGTGCAAAAACAAGTATAATTTTCAAAAACCAAAAATAAAAAATCAAATGGTTATCAAACGGGGCCTTAGTATTTGGTTTTTGAAAATTATACTCGTTTTTCTATAATTTCTCTTCATCTTTTCTAGATACAATGATTTCCATCTTCTTGAGATACCATTTAAGTTTCTAACTAAATTTCAGAAACAAAAACATGTTTTTGAAAACTACTTTTTTTAATTTTCAAAATTTAGCTTGGATTTTGAAAATATAAGTACAAAGTATAAAAGACCACATATAAATTCATTAGTAGAAGTAGTGTTTTTAAGCTTATTTTTCAAAAACAAAAAACCAAATGGTCATTTAGACCTCGTTTGATAACCATTTTGTTTTTGTTTTTTAGTTATTGAAAGTTAAGTTTATTTTCACATAATTTCTCTACAACATAGATCATCTCCCTTAAGTAACCATTTGAACTTTTAGCTAAATTCTAAAAACAAAATCAAGTTTCTGAAAGCTACTTTTTTTAGTTTTCAAAAGTTGGTTTGATTTTTTAAAACATAGGTACAAAATAGATAAGGAAACATATAAACTCATTGGTAGAAGTAGTATTTTTAGGTTAAATTTCAAAAACTAAAAACCAAAAACAAAATGGTTATCAAACGAGCCTTTAGTTTTTTATTTTTGAAAATTAAGCCTCAAATACTACTTCCACCAATAAATTTCTACATTTTCTTATCTATTTTGTATCAATGTTTTCAAAAACAAAATTAAGTTTTCAGAATTAAAAAAAGTAATTTTCAAAAACCTATTTTTGTTTTTGAAATTTGGCTAGAAACTCAAATGTTACCTTAAGAAAAATGGAAATCATGGTAGAGATAATAAAAAAAATTAGGATAAAACTAACATAATTTTCAAAAACCAAATACCTAAAAACAAAATGGTTACCAAATGGAGCCTTAGGCCCCGTTTAATAACCGTTTGATCTTTTTTTGTTTTTGATTTTTTAAAATTATGCTTATTTTCTCACGATTTTTCTACATTCGTTTTCATCTTATCTACAATATATGATTTCCATCTTTCTTAAAAAAATATTTGAGTTTCCAATCATATTCCGAAAACACAAAACTAGTTTTTAGACCTCGTTTGATAACCATTTTGTTTTTTATTTTTAGTTTTTTACAGTTAAGCTTATTTTCACCTAATTTTTCTACAATAGAAATCATCTCTCTTAAGTAAACATTTGAACTCTTAGCCAAATTCTAAAAACAAAGCCAAGTTTTTGAAAACTACTTTTTTTAGTTTTTAAAAATTAGCTTGAGTTTTAAAAACATATGTACAAAATAGATCAGAAAATATATAAACTCATAGCTAGAAATAGTATTTTAGGTTTAAATTTCAAATACTAAAAAATAAAAACAAAATAGTTATCAAACGGGACCTAATTTTCAAAACTTGTTTGGTGTTTAAAAACATTTGTAAAAGGTCGATAAGAAAATATAGAAATTTATAGGCGTAGTAATAATATTTATAGACTTAAATTTTAAAAGTAAAATTAAAAACTAAATGTATTTTAAAAAAACAAATAAACAACTAAATAGTTATTAAATGGAGTTTAGATGATTATGAAAGCGGAAACATTAGATTTTAGAGTGGAAATAGATCTTATTCTTGTTGCATCTAATTCAAATACAACCATTGAACATGTTATGCAGATTATCAAATCCAGTATAGTGATCAACATAATTAGTCAATTAGTGTGCCCTCTAGGAAGAAATAAAAAAAAAATCAATTAGTGGCAGTGGTCGGTGAACTGATAAAGTCTAATTTGGTTTAGTATTTTTTTTTCATGAATTCAAATTTCTTTACTTTAATCATGTGTTCCTCCTAAAAGGATAATGACCCCATTATAAAGATTTTTTTTAAAAATTAATATTGTAGATTTTATTAGCTGAACCTAAGAGCATATTCTCATCTATTCGGTCCAAATAAGAGGATGTGTTTAATTAATGTATATGTTGTCTCTTGAAGTGATAATTGTGACATAATTTTTTTTTCGTTAAAAAACATAGCATAAGACGACCTTCTTTCACGCAAGAAACCATCTTGATCTAGTTAATAAAAATTATAATTCTAATATAAATAGTTTAAAAAGTACCATATTTGTATTATAAGTTTTAAAAACCACCATATTAATAAAAAAAATTCCAATAATAGTGAGATAAAGAAATGAGCCCATTTATTGTAAAGTGGGAAAGAAAAAAAAAACTTGATTGCTAATGACAGAAAAAATGACAATACACTCCCCTTTGTTGCATTTGGTATCTAATAATTATTAGGCTAAATTATAGAAAATGCCCCTAAACTATACCCTTAAACTTTAAAAAGTTTCAAAAATACCCTTGAACTTTTAAAGATGTTCAAAAATACCCTTACTATTAAGTTTTGGATGGTAACTGTTAAAGCTTTGTTTCAAAAATAGCCCCAAACTTTTAAAAAGTTTCAAAAATACCCTTGGCCTTAAAAAACTTTTAAAAAATGCTTTTCAATAATTTCTTTAGTATTTAATGGAATTCTTTGAGATTTCATTTAATCAATCTATTAGAAATTTTAAAAATTTACCCGGACCTCACCCAAGAATGATGTGGAAGATCCAAAACATCCACTTGCTTTCGTAAAAGGTAATCTTAACTTTTGTCTTCCTGACTTATGAAATATTTGCATGTCAATCTTATTTGTGTTGAGCCCCGTTTGATAACCATTTGGTTTTTAGTTCTGGTTTTTGAAAATGAAACCTAAAAATGCCACTTCTATCAATAAGTTTCTATGTATTCTTATCTACTATGTACCTATATTTTAAAAAATCAAGCTAAAATTTGAAAACTAAAAAAAGTAGTTTTCAAAAACTTATTTTTGTTTTTGAAATTTTGCTAGAAACTTAAATGGTACCTCAAGAAAGATGGAAATCATTATAGAGAATATGAAAAGAAATTGTAAAAAAACAAGCATGATTTTCAAAAACCAAAAATCAAAAACTAAATTATTATCAAACAGAGCTTTAGTTTTTAAAACTTAGCTTGGTTTTTGAAAACATAGGTACAAGATAGAAAAGAAAATATAGAAACCTATTGGTAGAAGTATTATTAAGCTTAATTTTCAAAAACAAAACAAAAATCAAATGCTTATCAAGCGGGGTCTTAATTAATTGAATTATTAGTCGATTGATGAAATCAATTCCTTAAGATTGATTGTTTTCTTCCTCGATTATTTTATATATTTATTTTGTTTTGCTTTTATTTATTTTTCTATTTCTTTTTCAAATAAAATTGGGTGATTATATTCATGATAATTAAGTAAATTAGAATATCAATCCTATATAGATTTAAACTCTAATATTCTTATACACTATATTAAAACTTAAAGCGGTATTGTATTTTTCTATTTTTGAACTTTTTTAAAGGTTAAGGGTATTATTGAAATAAATTTTAATATTTTTCATCCAAAACTTAATGGTAAATATTTTTTAAAAAGTTTTTTAAGGCAGGGTATTTTTAAACTTTTAAAAGTTCAGGGTATTTTGAAACAAAACTTTAATCTGATTACCATCCAAAACTTAACTGTAAAAAGTATTTTTGAACATTTTTAAAGTCCAGGGTATTTTTGAAACTTTTTAAAGTTTAGGGGTATTTTTGACACAAACCCCATAATTTAGGGGCATTTTCTATAATTTAGCCTAATTATTATGACATAATTAGCATGCAAGAATGAATAATAAAGCGCCTCCCCAAAAAATATATAATGAAACAATTGTAGGTGGGGGCAATAATATACTATAATATTAGAAAATTAGAATAATGGACACGATCTACTCATATATTAATACTTTGACATACCATAATAGATCCAAACCTTTATATTAGAGAGACACAAATGACAAATTTATACACATAATTTTAAATATTTGCTATATAATATTTAGACTAAGTAATATTGATTACAAAATTATAATAAATCATTATAGAACTGACTACTAAATATATACGCAACAAATTGAAACTTGAAATATTTTATGACATATTTCTTTAAAATTAAATTAAATTGTTTGTGCCATTAATTTTTTAAAAAATAATTTCTTAGAAATTTAAAACAATATTGATATATTTTTATGTACATTTTGTTGTTGCCAAATTTTGGACAGGAGAATGCACCTGACCTCCACGTGACAACGACGGTAAATTTGTAATTCTTGGGGGAAGAACGCAGCCTGCAAGACAAGGAAAACTGGACATCGGTGTGGTGTAGTGTAGGCCACCCGACCGATCTTAAGTCGAGAGAGAGTTTCAAGAGAATTTTAGAGTTGTAGGAGTTTTGATGGCGAGAAATCAACTTACCTCGCTCTCATCCTCGGAGAGCTTAAATAACTCATCCTCGGGTTTTTCGTGGGTTTTCGTTGCTTAATGGGAAAAGGAAAGGTCGGAAGTGGGGTGGAACCGGACCTACAAATTAAATGGGACCGATGCAAGGGCTGAAGTGAGCCTTGCATCAGTCGGCCTCGCCGAGGTCGAGGGACCACGGGCTTGGGCCGAGTCCCAAGCCCGGGTCTCCTTTTGGCTTGTTGGGCCAAGGTAGAGCCCAATTTGGGGCTCTACCACCTGGTCGGCCTCGGCCGTGCTTTGGGCCAAAGCCCAAGCACGCCCTCTCGTCCCTTTTCGCCTCGGGTCAGTCCCTGTTCGATTTCGGTTCATTTGGACTTCATATTGTGCTTCTTTCCTCATTCGACCTTTCGTTGTAGCCCTTTAACCAGCCCGTTCATTGTTGATCCAATTTCACCCATAACATTAGCTCCTACTCCCTAGTTAGGATTCTAGATTAAGAGCATGTGAAGTAATTGTATGGAGTCTGACTTAGGAGTAGCCTACTAAGCTTTTTTAGAGTCATTGTCGATTTTTCGAGGTGTGTCTTGAATTCTCTCCAGTTATTGTTGTCCATCCTAATGAGGGTATTCAGTCTTCTAGAATGTCAATTCCTCTCGAATTTTTCTCTGGATTCACGATCTATATCGTTTTCCTGGAGAGAATGTGTAGTTTTGAGGTGGTCTTCAAATACGTAGCTTCAGGCAGCTTTGTAGCTTCAAGCTTTTCATAAGCATTTCTAGACTAATGTAACCTTATCTCAAGTCGATACCGAGAGAGGATAAGAGAAAATGAGCAAGAAAGTGGGAATTGAGGGTTGGGCAATGGCCTAGATTGGTTAGCCTCGGCCTCGGCGATGCAGTCGACCCACGGCTCGAGTAAATCTCGACCGATTTGGTCAACTTCGACCGGTGTGGTCGTCTTTGGCCGGTCTGGTTAGCCTCGGCCGACCTGGCCGCCCAAACCCTTATGTGCGTCGTTTTGTCAACTGTGAACAAGTTCTCCTCAGCCTCTGCATCTTATTTTGGTGATCTTGGAATTTTCTCGTGAATCACTTGATCTCTCGCTTCTTAATTTTTCGCTTCTCGGACTTAGCTCGGATTTTTAGGATGCTCAGTTAATTAATCAAGTCCTCTTACGGACCTAACTAATTTTACGGGCTTGTTCAATGGGGACCCATCGTGAGATTTTTCTCGATTTTTGGGTTGTCAAGATCGATTAACCGAACCCTTTTGTGGTTCAATCAACCTTCGGGCGCTTCCTCCGCACCTAAGTGCTCAAGAGTTTTGCGTATTTTAGGCTTCGTTCGCACGACATAATCTACCGTATCTAGAGTAGGCTCCAGATTTTGACTTTAATTCTGATGATCGATCTTGTCTTCCTCGTTTTTTCTTGTGATTGAATGCTGGAAAAAGCTCAACTATAACCACGAGAGTATGTTCTAATGACACTGGTTAGCCTCGACTAGGGTGGTCAGCCTCGGCCAAGGTGGTCGGCTTCGACTAAAGAGGTGGTCGGCCTCGACCACATGAGTTCAACCTTGACCATGTGATTAGTCTCCCTTTTCCAGCCCCCTATCTCGTTTGTTTTTTCTAGCTCATGATTATGTTGCTTCTATTCTCCAGATATCTAGTATGGTTGGTCTCGGCCTGTGGTGGTCGGCCTCGCCTGTGGTGGTGGGCCTCGCCTGTGCTGGTCGGCTTCGGCCTGTGGTGGGCGGCTTTGGCCTCTCCTTGTCGACCTTGACTCTGCTAGGATTGATCTTTTAGGTTTGTCATGTATGGGCCTGTGGTGGTCGACCTTGGCCTCTCCTTGTCGACATCGACTCTGATAGAATTGATCTTTTAGGTTTGTAATGTATGTCTTCCATTTTTTGTTTGCTAGAGATGCATATCTCCTATGTACCTTTTGCTTTTTGTTCAATAGAGAGACATATCTCCTATGTAGCTTCTGCCTTTTGTTTGACAGAGAGGCATATCTCCTATGTAGCTTCTGCTTTTTGTTCAACAGAGAGGCATATCTCCTATGTAGTTTCTGCCTTTTGTTTAATAGAGAAGCATATCTCCAATGTAGCCCCCTACTCAAGTGAGAGTTTTTTGTTGAACTCATGCTTGAGTGACACCACTTTTAGCTTGAAGAAGATAAGTTTATTGCTAATAGAACTTCAATCTTACATGAATTGATGGAATTAACAAAATTAAATCAACCTTAAGGAAATATAAGCAAAAAGAAGTCCCCTACCAAAGGAGAATATTGAGTGTAGGAAGGTCTATTTTGCTTGAGTACAAATTTATTTTTCATAACTTGTATCAATTAAGTAATGACTAACCTAGTTTATAACATGATACTTTTGAAATTGAATTTAAATAATTTAAACTCTAACAAATATAAATGGATTAAAAACAAAAAGATAAACTATTTTTATAAGAAGATTGAGGTTGGCCTCGACCTCGACCTTGGCCTTCAATGAGGTCTTGACCTATTTTTGGCATGCAGATTAGTGTATTCCCTCAAGAAACCATTTTGGATTAAAGCCTCAATTTCGTCCTTTAGCTGGAAACAGTCTCGAGTCATATGACCATGATCTTCATGGTAAAGACAATATTTTTGTTTATCCCTCTTGTTTGATCCTGTTTTCATCTTTTCAGGTTGCTTCAATAAGTTTGAATGGCGTACCTCCATTAAAATATGTTCAATGGGAATTGATGTTGGGGTGTACTTTTCAAACTTTCTGGACGGGTAACCAAATCGAAGTGGTCTCTGGTTGTCTATCTTCTGTCTCTTGGCTTCTTGATGTAATGTTTCACTTGATCTTTTTTCAAGCAAATCAGTCTTTTTCTTCGTATGGAGTAATTCTTCTGCACGCACGTACTTTTGAGCTCGAGTGATGAGCTCCACATACGATGCAAGTTTTCTTTTTCTCAATGATCGTATGAGTTTTCGATCTCTCAGTCCATTAACTATGGTCATTAATGCTGCTCCATCAGTGCAATCTTCAACGCTTAAGATTTCACTATTGAACCGAGAAATATATTCTCGCAGAGTTTCTTTGGATCCTTGCTTGATGGAGAGTAGATGAGTTGTTGGCTTGCGTTGATTTCTTCCTCCTAAGAACTGTGTCACGAATGCTCGAGCCAATTCCTTGAGCGAACCTCTGAGATCCTCTTTTTATGTTGCGAAACCAATCTCTCTTTGGTCCTTCAGAGTGAATGAGAAAGCTCTTGCATCCGATTGCGTCGTCCACTCCATGAAGCTCCATCCACGATCTATACATATCTAGATGCACCATAGGGTCTTTGTTTCCATCATAGGGTTTGATTTTTGGAACTTTGAATGTGGGAGGTAGTTTTACATTCATGATTTCATCAGTAAAAGGTGGATCTACCTGCCCTATTAAAGTTTCAATGTCAAACCCTATGTCAGTCATCTGGTGTAAATTACCTCGTACGTGGTCTAATTCTCTTTGAATCTTCAATAATTTTGCCTTCCATGGTGTATTGCTTGATTCATCTTTGATTCTAGAGCTGGTCTCGGCTTCAAGATCGGCCTCGGTCTCAAAGTCGGCCTCGACTTCAAGGTCAGCCTCGGCTTCAGCCACAAGGTCGGCCTCAGCCTCGACCTCAATGTCGGCCTCGGCCTCGGCCTCAACCTCGACCCTCTGTTGCTTTTTCCACTCGATGACGCTTCTTAGATCTGTCGCTTCGATACTTGGAGAATTGCTTGAAGGGAATGAGAATCCCCGCACAGCGGAAGACGATCGAATCGTCATGGTATCATCATTCAACATGTGTTCATTAAAATGATCTAACTATTAGATCTAGGCTAAACATGCTAAATTGTACAACAAGAAGAACATACTTACATGTTGTAGACTAATTCAGCAATCTCTCCTGCAGATCACGATTCTTCGTGCTCCTCGATCTCAACGAACTCTTCCCACGATCGGATCCCAAACACTACCAAAATAGATCTTCTTAGTTGTTCTCTTTTGGAGAAGGGAAGTTGGTGGGAACTTTTGTGTTTTGGAAGGTGAAGAGAATTGAGAGAGTAGAGAAAATATGACTTTTGGATTCTTAGGGCAAAATCCAAAATGACCACTTGGCTTCACTAAGCTTACCAAAACCCTTTTGCAAAGGGGCTTAAATAGTGGAATGATGGAGTTCAAAACTTCACATTATTACCACTTTACCACAACTATAGGTTATGTAAATCTCATTTACATAATCACATAATATAAGATATCTCATATCTCAATAATTGTGTACTAATTAAATTGAATCACATCCAATTTAATTTCTCTCAATTAATTTCTCCATTTAGCCATTGATTCAACAATTAGGCTAACATATAGTTTATTATGAATTTTATTCATATTAAACTATATATTATATCATCTATATCTCATATAAATGATATAAATACTCTTAAAGTGAAATTGAACACTTCAATTTCATGCCAAAACATTAACCCTTCTTTTATTCCAGTTGAGCCAACCAAGGGCGTAATGGACCTCGATGACCGGCTCCAATGATCCGAGGTTAACAGTCAAACTCTTTGACCCGGTCAACCAATGTTCATTAGCTCTGATAACACTCCACTATAGCCTCGTGAATTTGTACTCCCATCGATGTAGAATATTACGTGTCCACCGATATAACCAATGTCCATGAGTCGACCCTTCTTCACAGTTATTCGTAGACACGGTGGGTCAAATTTCCGTTTTACCCTCGTGTCTACTTCTTCTTGTTCCTTAAGTCCCTCGCTGCTCCTCTAATGAACAACATATTGTGATGGTCCAACCATACACAACACCCTTCTCGGGCGGTGAGAAGGTGGGCGCTCGTTGTCCAAGCCACGGAGACAACACTTTGCAGGGAACAACCCTCTATATTCCCTATAGATGGGAGCGAGTGAATTCCATCTCGCGTAGTTAGGTTCCCAGCTCTCTACTTGGTTACGTCACCCGAGAAGATAGGCATATTAAGCAAGTAATCGAGACCACCCCACACCGTACTAGTCAAAGGGATGCGGACCCTGCCGATGCGAGTCCGTAATACGCTCAAGATTCGTGTCGAGTCACTAATGGTCATCTATGAATTTATTAGTCTTTCTTGTCAGCGGTGTTATATCGATGAAGTCTAATAATTCACGGTCGATCTTTGTACAATCTCATTGCACGGGATGCCCCCACTCGCATGTCAACCACATGAACGAGTCGAGATCACCTCGTTTGCATCTAATACAAAGCGGGCCGCATCCACAGTGTATCCAGGATTAGGTCTCCAACCTCATCCTTTACTGTAGACCGTTCGGGTCATTAACTCGAACGTGATCCTCCTTATGTGTCAACTACACACCGTTCAAGTTCTAGTTTTCTTATATATTCAATGACCCTGGAGCTTAGTTTATTGGAAAGGTTTAAAATATTGCGAGACACAAAGTAAAGAAATGAATAACTCTTATTAATTTCAAAACAATATTTTACAAACACGAGATTAGGACAGAAATCCCAACAAACTCCCACTTGGACTAAGCTAGTGGAGAAGATACATTTCCAAAAATATACTTGAGTTACAATAAAAATACAATAAACTAGGGCATTGAATACTCGTTTACACATCTCTCACTTGCCCTAGTCAGGAAGCTCTCGAATACCTAGACTCTCTATGTGACCCTCAAACACTTTAGCCGTGAGGGGCTTTGTAAATGGATCAGCTACATTGTGCTCCGATGCTATCTGCGTGATCGCCACGTCTCGCGTTGGCACAATTTCCCGTATCAGATGATACTTGCGCTCAATGTGTTTACCTCTTTTATGGCTTCAAGCCTCACGTGAGTTGGCAACTGCACCACTGTTATCACATAACAACGTGATTGACAAGTTTATATTTGGAACAACTTCCAAATCCGTCATGAACTTCCTAAGCCAAACAGCTTCCTTTGCACTTCACAAGCGCAACATACTGCTTCCATAGTGGAATCAACAATGCATCCTCGCTGATGCTTCGCCATACTACTGACTCTTCCATTCAAGACGAAGGCTGACCCTGAAGTGGATTTCCTAGAATCCTTATCGGTCTGAAAATCAGAATCTGTGTATCCTGTAAGGATCAAATCCCCACGCCCATACACTAAGTTGTAGTTCCTCGCTCTCCTAAGATACTTGAGGATTGTCTTTACGGTTGTCCAGTGATCTAATCCTGGATTGGAGTGATATCTACTTACAATTCCCTCTTTGCATAATGAGATGTCGGGCCTAGTACACGGCATTGCATACATCGGGCTCCCTACAGCTGAAGCATATAGAATGCGTCTCATATCCTCAACATCTTGAGGGGTCTTAGGACACTGATCCTTAGACAAGTGAACCCCATGCCAGAAAGGCAGTAAGCCCTTCTTGGAGTTCTGCATCTTATATCTAGACAACATCTTGTCAATATAAGACGCCTGAGACAAGGCTAGCATTTTGTTCTTTCGGTTCGGACTATCTCGGATACCTAGAACATCTTGAGCTTCTCCCAAATTTTTCATTTGGAATTGTGAAGCTAGTCACTTAACGTCGAAGAAGAAATTCTACCTCATTCCCAATGAGAAGAATATAGATCCACATACAACACCAAAAATGCGATTGGTTTAAGTCAACGATTTTCTTGTAGACACAAGGCTCGTCGGCATTTTGATCAAAGCCATAAGATTTGATTGCTTCATCAAACCTTATATTCCAAGACCTCGAAGCTTGTTTCAGTCCATAAATGAACCTATGAAGCCGACAAACCTTTTCTCTTGGCCTTGGGCAATGAACCCTTCTTTAATTTGGTCCATGTAGATGGTCTCATCAAGTTTGCCATTCAGAAGATCGTCTTGACATCCATCCGCCATACCTCGTAGTCATAATACGCGCGATGGCGGAAGGATCTCGATTGACTTTACCATGGCAGCGGTGAAAAGGTCTCCTCATAGTCAACCCTTTCAACACAGGTAAAACCCTTTGCCACTAGTCGGGCTTTGAAGGTTTGCACCTTCCCATCTACGCCACGCTTACGCTTGTAGATCCATTTACAACCAATAGGTTTTACCCCATCCGGTTGATCCCTAAGCTCCGAGCATGCAATTGAAGTACATAGACTCCATTTCTTGGTCGATAGCTTTAATACACTCGTCTTTATCAACATCACCATTGCACGATCATAGGTCAATGGGATCCTCACAATCATCGTCGGGAGGCGACAAGCGAGGTTCGGCTAAACCCATATAGCGATCGGGTTGTCTCACGATCCTCCCACTACATCGAGGCATTCCTAACTCTTGGGAGCGGATTTGACTAGACGCGTCTTTAGGGTCAACAACGCTTGGCGACGTACTAGCCATATCAGCAACTCTTGGCGATGTAATCATCCATTTCATTCAATACAATTGTACTCCTTGGTAAATGATCCCGATGTGGTCTTCCTCTAAGAAAATGGCGTTTGTCGACACAAGCACCCTATTTTCCTTGGGATCGTAAAGCAGACCACCCCTAGTCTCTTTAGGGTAACCTACGAATAGGCACAATTTGAGCGGGGTTCCAACTTTTGGGTTTGACACCAACACATGGGCGGGCATCCCCAAGTGCGGAGTGATGTAAAGCGGCTTTACGTCCACTCTCCGAGCTCAAAGGGTATTTCACAAACACTCTTTGATGGAACATTGTTCAAAATGTAAACCACGCGATCTCTGCGTACCCCGAAAGAATCGGGAGGCGAGCATAACGCATCATCGACCGAACCATGTCCAACAAGGTTACGGTTCTCTCTCCGATACACCATTCATTTGTGGCATACCAGTCTTTGAGAGTTGGGGCGTAATTCCGTGTTCTATCATATAGTCCTGGAATTCAGTGTCCACGTACTCTCCACCTCGATCCGATCGAAGTGTTTTAAGCGATTTACCTAAGAGGTTCTCAACCTCAGTCTTATACTCCTTGAACTTTTCAAGAGTTTCAGACTTCTTATGCATTAGGTAAATATACTCATATCTGGAGTAATCGTCTATGAAAGACACGAAGTACTCATAACCTCCCCGAGCTTTAACATTCATCGGACCACAAAGGTCAGAATGTACTAACTCAAGAGGCTCTTTGGCTCTATATCCTTTTCCACTAAAAGGACGTTTAGTCATTTTGCCTTCAAGGCATGACTCACATATTGGCAAAGAGTTTTCTTCCAACTCGTTTAGAAGTCCACTCTTCACTAGTTTCTCAATCCTATTGAGATTAATGTGGCCTAACCGTAGATGCCAAAGATGAGCATTTTCTTTTGGAGAAATTTTTGCTTTCTTAGTTCGCGTTTCCGCAGTTTTAAACAATTCAGTATTCAAAACACTTTTAACCGAATTGGGTTTTAAAACATACAGATTATTTTCAAGTGAAGCTGAACAAATAACATTCCCTTTGAAAGAAATAAACGCTTTATTTAATTCAAAATAAATCAAATCTGATGTTCAATTAAGCGGGGAAATAGAAACAAGGTTTCTAGTAAACCCTGGAACTATGTACAAATTGTCTAACAATAAGTACTTCCCAAAAAATGCGATTCACTGTGTGCCGATTCTTTGCGGCAGAGACAAGCTCCGGATCCAACCGTAGAGTCACCTCACCTCTCGCGGTAGTGCGAGAATCAATCCACGAAAAGAAGAACAAGCGTGGTTAGTGGCGCTGAATCTAATATCCGGGAAAAGTCATTACTCTCCATTAAACATATTTCTACCACAAGTAAATCACATTTACCTTGGTTCTTCCTCTCGGCCGGGAATTTGGGACGATTTCTCTTCCAATGTCCGCCTCATCCATTGCGATGGAAACACTTTCATTTCTGCAACATCCTTGACCTTCTTGCCCTTCACGGCGCGCGGCTCGGTCGCTTTTACTCCTCTTCATCCTCTTCTTCCCTTTCGGGCGTAAAGGAGCAACGAGTTTTGTCCTGCAGGTCGAACCCCGTGATAAGACACAGAGGCAACATTTGTCTCGCGATTCCTTGACCTGTTCAGAAACGGAAATTACGTAACTCATTGAGGAGGGTAGTCAGATTGTAGCTAATTTTGTTCATAACAAAGATTGCTCTTAAATCAAGGAAACTCTTCTGGAAGAGTCTCCATGATAAATCGACTGGCTCGACTCGTCGATCGAAGCCCCATTCATCTCGGCGATTAAAGCGGGTCATCATGTCTAGAACATGTTCACGGATGACGATCCCTCTTTCATCGAGGCGTTGAAAATGTATTTGAAGCGAGTCATGTCGAACACCGAAAGGATTGTTGTCCAAACATTTCTGCGCAAGGACTCCATGATTTCCTTAGCGAAAACCATCACTCATGCTTTTTGCCAAGACATCGGACATGCGGCAATTATGTAGACCTTGGCCTTTTTATTGGCCCCGATCTATCGATCAGACGCATCGCGAACAACTCGCGACGCGGTCGCGCCCGACATCGAGGACACTCCTCGGACAAACACGAACTTTATGTCGTCGATTAGCAATATTGTATTGATGTTGTTTTTCTAGCTCGTAATTATCTCCCACTAACTTATCGGAAGCAAGTAAAGCTATAATAACGCTAGACATTTTTAATTTGAAAATTTAAGAAAAACTTTGTATTAGTCTACGCAAAACCTTTTGAAAACTAATCTAATTTTAGCAAAAATATTTCATGATCCCTAGGTCATTCAAAATTTTGCAATGATACCCTAAAGGTTTAGAATGATCGCCACCGGAAGGGTGAGCAGAACACTCCTCCTCTCAGGGACGAGACTTTCTCTATCGGACCCTAATCCCCGAATAACTCTTATTCCATTAGGCATCCAATTACCATTGTTCGGTCAAATTCATTAACACTTAACGAATCTCGTGAGTGTCACCCTCAATCTTTAAGTTTCCAAGTATCCGTCTAACAATAGCCACCGAAGGGTGAACTAAGAAGGAAAACCAACCAGGAAACTGTATCCTTTTCGGAAATTCACTGTGTTCCGACTCCTATGATCAAGCCCTCCAAAGGGATTATGCGGTCCGAGCCAAACTAGCGAGGCAAATCATAGGTGTCTCACGGTGTGAATCGAAAAAGAAGAGACAGTGGGTCTCGTTTTCACTGCAGTCCCGCTCCAACTCACTATAAGTACTCTCTCCATCCACGATGATATTGACCTATACAAATGCCACCCGAAGGGGGGACGCTCCCATTTGCGCCACGAGGCCGAGTATATATCTCACGGTGCGGACTTGAAGGAGATTTGTGGTTGGAAATTGAAATGTATCTCATACACTATATTTCCTCCCACTTAGTACTTTAATTTTAATAGGGATTGACCTAGATAATCGGCTAAAAATTACCTAAGTCTACCAATATAACTCTTATATGGTATCTAGCCTAAGTCTATAATCACATTACTAACTTAGGTCTATGTGAAAAAATTAATTAACACTTAATTAACGGCGCTCACGTAAATATAACCTAAGAATCTCCGGACCGAATTCACTCCCAGGTCGGTTTCCAGGTAGGGGTGTTCCGCAAGCGTCAACTTAAATACCCCAACCTTAGACAAAACCTTCCTTAGATAGAGTTACTAATCAGTCTCCATTCAAAGATTATATTTGATTTCCTAAAATTCTAATCTTATTAGAAAATTAGAAAACCTAAGTCTAATTATTCAAGTTCTAAACACTTTAAAACTAATAATTAACTTAGGTTGCATGCATTTTTATGTTATAGTGTTTGAACATTCATCACATGAATAACTATATACTATAACATAATATCATTCATCACATGAATATAAATGCATGAGCATACTTTAATCTAAAAATATAACACTTATATTAATTAAAATTAAATATGCATTTAATTACATTATAACTCTTATAACATAACCAAACTATATTATAACTCTTATAATATATATAATGCATGAATATGTTTAACCTAAGGTGGGATTTTAAAACTATATGACATACATTATGCACATAGAAATTAATTAAAAATATACATCTCATGCATATAATAATTAAATAGCAAAAATGGACCGGTTTTTGGCACTTAGGGGCAATTATTTAATTAAATAAAATTAATATAACATTTATATTAATAATATTTAATAAAATAATTAAATAAATAAATAAATAACGTTTTAAATAAAAAAAATTGAAAAAATTAATTAATCAACAGTAAGAAAACGCCCCACGTCGCACGCATTAAATCTTCAACGTATACAGTGTTGCAACGCTGTGGGCAGCGTTGAGGCGCGTTCTCAACGCCAGCGGCGTTGTAACGGTACGCCCAGCGTTGCAACGCCATCGTGCTGCAGAGCCTCCGACCGCAAGCACGGCGTTGAGACACCGTTGGGCAGCGTCTCAACGCCATCGACAGACAGCATGCTTCTTGCTGTTTTTTCTCCGGTTTTTTGCCTGTTTTCGCTCCGATTTCTTCACAGCAACTCTTGCCACGAACGACCCGGACTTACAGACTCGATTTATAACAAAATTGCCCAAAACAATAGGCCCTTACATTGATCTCATCAACATAATTGTAAATCTAATCTAGTGCCAAAAATCGAAAACATCCATTCCGCAAACCAAACATTCATCTCATGAAAACATGGTAAAATACCCACCTAAATCTTAATAAAACAGTGCATAGATGAATGACCATCGAAATGGCTCTGATACCAATTGAAGGGAATGAGAATCCCCGCACAGCGGAAGACGATCGAATCGTCATGGTATCATCATGCAACATGTGTTCATTAAAATGATCTAACTATTAGATCTAGGCTAAACATTCTAAATTGTACAGCAAGAAGAACATACTTACTTGTTGTAGACCAATTCAGCAATCTCTCCTGCAGATCACGATTCTTCGTGCTCCTCGATCTCAACGAACTCTTCCCATGATCGGATCCCAAACACTACCAAAATAGATCTTCTTGGTTGTTCTCTTTTGGAGAAGGGAAGTTGGTGGGAACTTTTGTGTTTTGGAAGGTGAAGAGAATTGAAAGAGTAGAGAAAATATGACTTTTGGATTCTTAGGGCTAAATCCAAAATGACCACTTGGCTTCACTAAGCTTACCAAAACCCTTTTGCAAAGGGGTTTAAATAGTGGAATGATGGAGTTCAAAACTTCATATTATTACCACTTTACCACAACTATAGGTTATGTAAATCTCATTTACATAATCACATAATATAAGATATCTCATATCTCAATAATTGTGTATTAATTAAATTGAATCACATCCAATTTAATTTCTCTCAATTAATTTCTCCATTTAGCCATTGATTCAACAATTAGGCTAACATATAGTTTATTATGAATCTTATTCATATTAAACTATATATTATATCATCTATATCTCATATAAATGATATAAATACTCTTAAAGTGAAATTGAACACTTCAATTTCATGCCAAAACATTAACCCTTCTTTTATTCCAGATTGAGTCAACCAAAGGACCTAATGGACCTACAGTGACGGGCTCCAATGATCTGAGGTTAACTAGTCAAACTCTTTGACCCGGTCAACCAATGTTCATTAGCTACAGTAACACTCCACTATAGCCTGTAGCTGTACTCCAATCAGTGTAGAATATTACGTGTCCACTGATATAACCAATGTCCATGAGTCGACCCTTCAGAGGTTGTTCGTAGACACGGCTGGGTCAAATTTTCGTTTTACCCCTGTGTCTACTTCTTGTTCCTTAAGTCCCCACTGTTCCTCTAATGAACAACATATTGTGATGGTCCAACCATACACAACACCCTTCTCGGGCCAGTGAGAAGGTGGGCGCTCGTTGTCCAAGCCCTGGAGACAACACTTAAGGGAACAACCCCTCTATATTTCCTATAGACGGGAACGAGTGAATTCCATCTCGCGTAGTTAGGTTCCCAGCTCTCTACTTTGTTCTGTCCCTGAGAAGATAGACATATTGAGCAAGTAACTGAGACCACCCTCACCCGTACTAGTCAAAGGATGGACTTCACTGATGTGGAGTCCGTAATACGCTCGGGATTGTGTCGAGTCACTAATGGTCATCTATGAATTTATTAGTCTTCATCACCAGCGGTGTTATATCGGTAAGTCTAATAATTCACGGTCCGGTCTTGTACAATCTCATTGTACAGGATGCCCCCACTCGCATGTCAACCACATGAACGAGTCAGATCACCTCGTTTGCATCTAATACAAAGCGGGTCGCATCCACAGTGTATCCAGGATTAGGTCTCCAACCTCATCCTTATACTGTAGACCGTTCGGGTCATTAACTCGAACGTGATCGTCTTTATGTGTCAACTACACACCGTTCAAGTTCTAGTTTTCTTATATATTCAATGACCCTGGAGCTTAGTTTATTGGAAAGGTTTAAAATATTGCGAGACACAAAGTAAAGAAATGAATAACTCTTATTAATTTCAAAACAATATTTTACAAACACGAGATTAGGACAGAAATCCCAACATTGCTCGCCTTGGCTTCGGCCAAGGTTCTCTGTCGCTTCTTATCATCGATTACGCTTCTTAAATCTGTTCCTTCTTCGTATTGATCAAACGTTAGAGTTTTATTTTTGCCTCGACCTCGGCCTCGGCTCTGTTCCCTACCTTGATTTTTCGATCTCGTACACATGACGGATTTCGACTCTGTTTTTGCTCCAACAAGTTAGTCGACCTCGGCCACGAACTGCTCGGCCTCGACCTCAATCTGGTCGGCCTCGGCCTCGATATGAGGTCGAGGAGGCTTGTCTTCCTGCGATCGTCACAAACGACGGTCTTGATCAAAATTGCGTTTCTTCTCGTTCCAATGCTTGTTTCCCAGAATTCTGCCCATCTTTCGTAGGATAGACCTAAACACAAGGATTTCCAAGCAAGCGTTGTCGTTCCCTACAAACGGCGCCAACTGTTGTTGCCAAATTTTAGACAGGAGAATGCACCTGACCTCCACGTGACAACGACGGTAAATTTGTAATTATTGGGGGAAGAAAGCAGCCTGTAAGACAAGGAAAACCTGGACATCGGTGTGGTGTAGGCCACACCGACTCCGATGCTTAAGTCAGAGAGAGTTTCAAGAGAATTTTAGAGTTGTAGGGAGTTTTGATGGCAGAAATCAACTTACCTCGCTCTCCCATCCTCAGAGAGCTTAAATAACTCATCCCTCGGGTTTTTCGTGGATTTCCGTTGCTTAATGGGAAAAGGAAAGGTCGGAAGTGGGTTGGAACCAGACCTACAAATTAAATGGGACCGATGCAAGGGCATGAAGTGAGCCTTGCATCTGGTCGGCCTCGGCCGAGGCCGAGGCCGACCACGGGCTTGGGCCGAGTCCCAAGCCCGAGTCTCCCTTTTGGCTTGTTGGGCCAAGGTAGAGCCCAATTTGGGGCTCTACTACCTGGTCGGCCTCGGCCGTGCTTGGGCCAAAGCCCAAGCACGCCCTCTCGTCCCTTTTCGCCTCGAGTCAATCCCTGTTCGATTTTGGTTCATTTGGACTTCATATTGGGCTTCTTTCCTCATTCGACCTTTCGTTATAGCCCTTTAACCAACCCGTTCATTGTTGATCCAATTTCACCCATAACACATTTGATATATACATACATATTGAACAATTAAAAAAAAACTAAAGTGCGAGTTTTTTTTTTCTTTTTATTTATTTATTTATATATATATATATTTTGTAAAATTGAACTAGGGCAAAGTACGCTTTTGGTCCATGAGGTTTGGGATTGATGTCTATTTGGTCGCTAAAGTTTTAAAGGAGACACTTTAGTCCCTCAGATTCGCAAAATGATTCTAAATGGTCCCTAACTTAACTTTAGCTTAACAGAATGATGACTAGACTGTTATATGTTGACGTGGAATGATTGATATACCAACTTTATTTGATTACTTGGCAAATGAAATGAAAGATTAATTAAAAATAAGTAAATAAAAGTGAAAATTGTGAAAAATATATATCTTCATCTTCTTTGTGCCCTAAGCGACCGACTCTGCCCATACCAGACCAATTGTCGCAATCCACCCGTTATTGTCATTCGTTGGCCACCCGTTGCTACCCTAAGCGTTGTTTTTATTTGGTGGGGTTGTCGTTTTTGGGTTTGATTTAAGGGGTTGTGACTGGGGATGCTATCAACGACAATGTTGATAGTTTTGATTTTTACAAATTGAAAATATGAGACAATTACAGATTGAGATGCTATCAATATGACAATAAAGTTGTCACATAATGAAAAAATATCTTTTTAATATTATTTAGATTCCCAAAAGGAAGAGGTTTTATACTAGGGATTTAGATCATCTGGGATAAGAGTTGTTCTGCTACAACTGCAACCAACAAACATCAAATCATCCACCAAAATATTAGAGTTGCCAATCACAAATTTATTTCTTTGTATAGTAATCTATCTCTTGAAGCTTTATATGAAGTTTTAATGTCAAAATTAATTCAAATGGACAAAGAACTAAAAAAAAAATCTGAAAAGGGTCCCTGTTTTGAAACATTTTTAAACCCACACAATTGACAACAATATTTCTCCCATTTTTTTATAAGCATTTTGATGAACTGAAGCAAAGTTGCTTCAACATGCATGGGAACGAACAATACAACATGGTCTCAAATTCCACTTTATTTTCTTATTAATTTCTTTACAAATCAAGAACAGTCAGTGGCCTGCGACCGATATCTGGCAGGGATGTGGATTGTATACGATTGGTTTGGTATGGACAAAAGTAATAGAGGCTTACGACACTAAGGAGATGAAGATATTTTGAAAATATTTTTATCAATTTTAACTTTTATATTATATAATTTATCTTTCACTTCATTTGCTAAGTAATCAAATAAAATTGACATGTCAATCATTCCACGTCAGCAAATAAAGACATAATAATCATTCCGTTAAGTTAAAGTTAAGTTGGGGATCATTTAAAATCATTTTGCAAACCTTGAGGACTAAAGTGTCTCTTTTGAAACTTATATGGTTAGGCTGCAAATAACAAAGAAGTTCACCAAGGTTTTTATCGTGAACTCAAAAATTCTAACTCTCCTACATTGAATCCATCTATTGGCAAATATTTCTTTTAAAAAAAAAAACTTCACTAATCATATCATATACTTATTTATATATATATATATATATATAAATAAATAAATAAATAAATAAATAAATGTAGTTTAAATGGAGAATCATTTTTATACTATTATGTCCCAATATTAATTTTTTAATTACAAATATATCACTTAATTCATTTTTAGACTATTAACTATTGAACTTATTTAATTCCTACTTTTACAAATTGTTTCATTAATAATTAATTAATTATTAAATATCTATGTTATCTTTCATTCCAATTTCATTTATTTTATTCCTCCACCCTTGAAATTCTTCTCCCTTCCACAAAGATTTTTCCTTCCCATTGTTTTAAATTTTCACTTTTATATGATTAATACTTTCATTAACTATTCATTTTCTCTCTCCCACCCATTCACATTCTCTTTCTCTCTTTTTCTCCCCCACCCATCCACATCCTGTTGGGAATTATAACCTACTCCACCATAAAAGTAGACCACTTGGAATGCCACCTCCCAAGACTTTTCTTTTTCGTCACATGCCGATATACCAGCTGAAATTTATGGTGCAACTTCCACCTACTTGGCTCACCCGGAAGTTCTTCAGCCATCGACATAACTTCCACCACACACCTTGCATAGCCGCCAAGTCAATGCCCGTGTGCAAACTTGTGGAACCACTAACATCACATCCTCTATCATGGCAAAGCGGACATACCATAAGGATGAATTCTGTCTTTCTTCAGAAGATGTCACCATCTCCCCTGACGAAAGAGACCATGTTAGCATCCGACCCAGAGCCTTTTGACGAACTTGCTCTGTTAGGACAATTCTTTTTCATGTGTCCATATCGCCTGTCTTCCCAGCAATCTTTCTTTTGCACGAAGTCTTTCTTCTTCTTCTTCCAATTCCAGATTGCACCACGGGACTCCGTTGGACCACCATCACCGCTTAACCTTTCAGGAACACCACAACTTGGTCTTCCCTTCAAATCCTTGTGTAACCCAGATTGCATCACAGACATCTTTGACTTGGCACTTGCCACAAGCCAAAGTTCATCTTTCCGTCAAATTTCTCCACATCAATCTTTATCGGACTCATAAAGCTTGACATATCCGCTTCCTCCTAGTGAATCGCAAATAGTGAACAACTATAACCCGTTTCAAGAAATCTTTTCGATGTGGAAGCTCGAGACAATGTTGCAACCATGAGCATACTCAGAAACTCAAGAAACTACAAACCTAAAGCTCTGATACCATTTGTTGGGAAAAAAACCTCCCACCACTAGGAATAAGCAGAAATAAACTGAGAAATTAAAAGAAACCAACAATATAAGAGACACAAGAATTTACGTGGAAAAACTCCAAACCCAGGAGAAAAAACCACGAGCAGAAAGAAATTCCACTATGTGAAAAATTGTTACAATCACATAGAATTCTCTCCCGACCCCAATTACAAAAACACTCTCCCAAAGCTTATACCACTCACACCCTTCTTTCCCACTCTCGCACTGGAGAATATAAAGAGGAATTTAACTGAGCTAGTACTCCAAGCTTAAAGTATTTCTAAGTGGGATGCTTTGAAACCAAAGCCATAGGCTCCTTTTATAGTGCCAGGAGCCCATCACTTCCTTGCATCTTTCAGATGTGGGACAATTTCACTTCTAATATATTGCCAAAAACCCAACACATCCTTCATCTCTATATTAACTTTTGATTATTTAATTGTATTTAGTATTGGAATATCCAAAAGCTTAGGGTTCGTGTGGTAGACAATCAAAATTCTGTTGTATGTTTTTAGATTTATTAAATTTAGTGAATATGTGTTTGACAGATGTGTTTTCGAAAACTATTTTTGAATTCTGTGATCCAAATAGTAGAAATTCTGAAAAAATATTTTTATGTTTTCATTGTATCCAAATTCTGAATTTAAAAATTTAAAATGCAAAATTATATTAAACAAAGATAAAATATTAATAAATATAATATTTCATGTTATAAATTAAATTTACTTTTGCTAAATTAAAATATGTATAATATAATATATTATAAATTATATAATATTATACTATAAAATGATAATTTACAAAATTTATAAAAAAACATGTTCATAAATTGATTAATAATGACTTATATTCAACCTAATATTTAGTTTTACAACAAATATTAATTTCATGATCTATAAATATATTATAGAACACACTCTAAACAACGGTTTAAAATAGAATCAAACTTCTAATTTTACTACCCAAACATATATATGAAACATGAAATACAACTACGTTTTCATTGAATCCCTTGTTTTCAAATTTCTTGTTTCAGATTGCTTAGGGTCTGTTTGGTTGGTAATCCAAATTTTATTTTATGTTTTCGGATTCACTGAATTCAGTGAATACGTGTTTGGCAGACATGTTTTCGAAAACTGTTTTCGGATTCTGTGATCCAAATAGTAGAAATTTTGAAAACAACATTTTTACGTTTTCATTGTATCCAGATTCTGAATTTGAAATTTTAAAATGCAGAATTATTTTAAACAAAAATAAAAATTTTAATAAATATAGTATTTCATATTTATAAACTTAATTTACTTTTGTTAAATTAAAATATGTATAATATAATATATTATAAAATATAAAATATTATATTATAAAATAATAATTATATAGAATTTATATATAAAAAACATGTTCATAAATTAATTAATAATGTCTTATATTCAACCTAATATTTAGTTTTGCAACTACAAATAATTTTATGATCTATAAATATATTATAGAACACATTTTAAATTACTGTTTAAAATATGGAATTAAATTTCTAAATCTGCTACCAAACACATATCTGAAAACATGAAATACGACTCTGTTTTCATTGAATCCCTTGTTTTCAAATTTTTGTTTTCGGATTGCCTACCAAACAGGCCCTTACCAAACAGACCCTCAGAATAAGTTTACAACATCCTCATTTTCTACCTTTATAATAAACTATCTTCTTTTCATTTTTAACAAGAAAATGAGTTTTTTAGTTTTTCTCATCCTTTTTGTTAAATTATGTTTTATTCATAATTTGATTTTTTTTTGTTAATCTATTTGGATGTAGCTCTATGCTTAAAAAATGATAAAATATTATGATATTAACACATCACACACAAACAAATACATAACGTTATTATATAAATTATAGTCCAATTTTTAAGAAAATGTAATTTTTTAATAAATATTAATTAATGATTAATGATTCATCATTTGATATTTGTTTCTTTAATAAATAGATTCATAATTTTTTTTTCTCATCTGCATATATATAATTGAGTAATAATTATAATGAATTATTTTTTAATTGAGTAATAACTAAATTTATTATTTATTTTTCAGGTGTGTATTGAAAGATACTTTCTCTCTTTTCTTATATAAGAATAATAAACTTCAACATAATCTTTATGCGCGCGTAGATATCTTAACATGGTTTCACATCTTATTTAACTGAATTGATAATGTTTTTTAATAAATAATAATTTAAATTTTCACACCTATATGCATGAAAATTTGATTTATTTGGCTCTAAATAAATAAATAAAAGAAAAGAGCTATTTTATTTTTCATTTTTATTTATTTTTATTTTTTTACACATACTTTATTTATCACTCATCATACTAGAGTTCAGTTAAACTTTATTTAAAACAATATTAATATATATTTTGAATCATCTTTAATTTTTTTTTTAAAAAAATAATTTATTGAACATGCAACTTTAATAATAATAACATTAGTTTTTTAATGATTTAAATAGGGGTAAAGGACAGGATGACCATCATAAATATTCCTAACTTAATAATTAATTTTTATAAGAAAAATGTTTATTTAGTCCAAATAATCTATTAGAATAATTTAATGTAAATGATTCAAAACTTCTCCATATATTCCACACCGCAACACATATAAATACACATTATATAGGTCTTTTGAGTAATGGAGCAATTAAACAAATCTACCTACCTTCCCTACTTAAAATATTGTGTTTTAAATGGTTCATTTTATTTTCTTCTTTTCTATTAAACTATTAATTTTCTCTCTCTTTTTTTATTCAACTATTCATTTTCTTAACTTTACTATTCAATATTTAATTATATATAAATTTCAAATCATTGAGATCGAATAAAAATGCTGAAATTTATTTTAATTGATGAAGAAATAATTTTTTTAACATTATTATTAATTTTATAAGTATTATGTTAATGGTATATACTTTTTTCAAGGTAGGTTAAGCATTTCAATATTTTTCAAAATTTTAATTGAATTATCTATATCACATTACAAAAACTAAATATTTGAAGAAATATAAACACTTAACATCAAATATTTAATAGAAAAATTATATAATTCATACATACAAAATTTAAAAATTATTTAACTAAATTAGTTTTAAAAAGGGAAAATCATGTGCAACATGAGAAAAAGTTAGTAAATTAAGGGCCTGTTTGGTAGGCAATCCGAAAACATAAATTTGAAAACAAGGGATTCAATGAAAATAAAGTTGTATTTCATGTTTTCAGATATGTGTTTGATAGTAGATTTAGAAATTTGATTCCATTTTAAACAGTAATTTAAAATGTGTTCTATAATATATTTATAGATCATAAAATTAGTTGTAGTTGCAAAACTAAATATTAGGTTGAATATAAGACATTATTAATTAATTTATGAACATGTTTTTTTTATATATAAATTTTATATAATTATTATAATATAATATTTTATATTTTATAATATTTTATATTATACATATTTTAATTTAACAAAAGTAAATTAAGTTTATAAATATGAAATACTATATTTATTAAGATTTTATCTTTGTTTAAAATAATTCTGCATTTTAAAATTTCAAATTCAGAATCTGGATACAATGAAAACACGTGTTTGGTAGTTTATAAATGTTGTTTTCAGAATTTCTACTATTTGGATCACATAATCCGAAAACAATTTTCGAAAACAATTCTGCCAAACACATATTCACTGAATTCAGTGAATCCAAAAACATAAAACATAATCCAGATTATCTACCAAACAGGCTCTAAGTCTCACCAAATACCCATCACTTTAATTCAATTATAGTATTATTTTTAGTGATTAGTGATACTTCCTCGTTACTTCAATGGTAGGACAAATAACATTGTCATAAGATTTCTCTTCCACGTCTCTCCCTTGGAAATTTTGTCCCCATAAAAGTAATGATTCCTTTGCAATATGTTGACAACACAACAGACAAAAAGAGACCTTCCCATAAAATATGGTCAGTTGCACAAATGACAAAAAATAAATGTCCAATTGCGAGCGTGTCAACCATTTGTTTCTATTACAAAATATAGCAAAAAAAATTGGTCTAACCCAATTAGAGCCAACAAAATGTCCAAAATACTCTTCTTGTATAGTATATTAATTGTCTATCGATAATATATTGTTGATATACCCACGATATACCTCATATGAAGTATATCAGTGATATACTACTGATACACTTTATTTAAGTATATCAATGAACTTGAATTTCTGATACTTAGTATATCAATAATATATAAAAAATAGCTAATATGAAGTATATCAAGAGTATAATAGTGATTTATATCCAATGTATCAAATATACCTAATATGAATTATATTAGTGATCTGCTACTGATACATTTCACTTATATCAAAATAAAATGAGACATACGTGATACAAAGTATATCAGTGATATACTACTGATAATTGTATAAAGTTTATTAATAGTCTATCAGTAACTCATATAGAAGACATAAATAATATTAAGTATATCATTGATATATTAATGATATACTTTATTTTAGTTTTTTATTTTATTAATGGTTTGTATTTACTAGTTTTTAGTCAATAGAGTTTGTTAATTGATACATTTGGCTAGTAGTAGTAATATATGAGAAATTTATATATAGTATACTCGATATACTTAGAATGAAGTATATTACTGATATACTACCGATATACTCAATATTATATATATCAATGAAATAAATATAGCTAAAATAAAGTATATTAGTGATATATCAAATATGCAAAATATTCATAATACTCTATGATATATATAAAGTATATCATTTAAATGATACCTAAAAAGAAGTGTATTGATAGTATATTAGTAATATACAAATATTGTGATGTCTGAAGAAGAAGAGTACATGAAGGAACCGAGACCACATCCGAATGAGAGCGATCTCAAAGTTATGAAAATATAGATGAAAAAGGCTTACAAGAATTGATATACCAACAAGATACACCTTCCTAATTTTCTATGGCTCAATCATAGGAACTCTAAAGCTAAACGTGCGGCTTGGAAAAATCTCATGTTATGGCCAAATCCGGATACCAAATCTTGATCTGAATCTTGGGCCTAGGGCGTTACAAATATATAGGTATATACTAGTTGATTAATATATACCAGATATAAAGTATATCAGATATATAGTGAATATACCAATTATTAAGTATATTAGATATCCTACTAATAAACTACTGATATACCTATTATAAAGTATATCAGATATACTACTTATATACTATTAATATACAAATATTAAGTATATCAGATGTCCTACTGATATACTGCTGATAAACTAAATATTAAGCATAATATCCTACTGATACACCAATGATGATAAAATTGGAATAATGAAAAAACGAAAATTAGATTTTAAAACTTTTTACTATATTTGCAAATCTAAAAAACTATGGCTAGATTTACAAATATCCTACTAATTTTGCTACCCATTACAATTCCCCATAAAATAATGATTTCTTTTTGTTTGATCTGTTAACTAAGGGCATGTTTGGTATGCAATCCAGATTTTTTCAGATTCAATGAATTCAGTGAATATGTGTTTGGCAGATGTGTTTTCGAAAGCTGTTTGGATTCTATGATCCAAATAATAGAAATTCTGAAAACAACATTTGTATGTTTTCATTGTATCCAAATTCTAAATTTGAAATTTTAAAATGCAGAATTGTATTAAACAAACGTAAAAATCTTAATAAATATAATATTTCATGTTATAAACTCAATTTACTTTTGTAAAATTAGAATATGTATAATATAATATATTATAAATTATATAGTATTATATCATAAAATGATAATTCTATAAAATTTATAAAAATAATTTTCATAAATTAATTAATAATAACTTATATTCAATCTAATATTTAATTTTGCAGCTACCACTAATTTTATGATCTATAAATATGTTTTAGGACACACCTCAAATAACGGTTTAAAATGGAATCAAATTTCTAAATCTGCTACCAAACACATATATGAAAACATGAAATAAAACTTTGTTTTCATTGAATCTCTTGTTTTCAAATTTCTGTTTTTAGATTGCTTACCAAACATGCCCTAATATTCTTACCAGAACCACAAATGACCATTTGTGATCCTTATCCATCCATTAGTGACAGATTCAAAACTTATTTTATTCCTTATACTTCGACATTTTAGACGGATTCAGAACTTATTTTATTCCTTATACTTCGACATTTAAGGCTCTGCCCTTTCAAACATTTAAATTTAACCTTTGTACTTAAAAAAATCTTAAAATTAACCATTACTATTAGTTTTGGAGTTTTTTTAGTACATTAATGTTAGAGCTAATTTGTATCAACTTTGGTAAAATAATAATAAGAATTTTATTTAAGAAAAAAATACAGGACAAATATGTTTCCAAAATCATAAAAAACAGGTTAATAGAGATTATTTATTTTTAGAAAATAAAATTAACAATAAACTAACCATATGAACTAAAATTATGATTTGTTGAAATTATAAGGATTAAGTTAGGACATTTGAATACATAGAAGAAGTCCTACAACATACAATATATGAAAAAAAAGCATTTTAATTTTCTGTTTATATATTTTGATATTAATAAATATAATAGGGCTAATTTTTAATATAAGTGTACAAGGAAAAGAAAAAAATATTTATAAAATATTTTAAAAAGAATTTATATTATTACCTAAAAAATTAAGCTGGTATAATTTTATTAGTCGATATGCATATCAAAGATAACAGAAAAGATTTTTTAAAGATACTTTAAGTTATTTACATTAAAAAAACTGGCCTATATATATATATTCTACAAAATTATGTGCTTGAGGATTTGAATTTAGATTTGATGAATTTAGACTTCAGGAAGGTCTTAGGGCAAAAAACAAAAGACTCGCCAGTAAGCCAAGATAATTTTTTTATCAAAAGTAGCTAACTTTTAACAAATTAGATGATAATTATACTTAAGTTATTTTAATAAGTATATTGTGTGGTTTTAATAATGGACCCTATGACTTCTCATATATGGTGTGGTCTGCTAAGCAGAAACCAGTCTGTTGATCGTAGGAAATTATGAGAACCTTAGGATCAACTCATAAATAGTAGGTAAGTTATGATCCTTAATATACTATGTCCATTTAGTCTCCTATTTCCTATCTAATAGAGAAGACCCTAAACAAAATTTATGGATTCAATACATCTAAATGTTTCAGGTAATTCTTAATCTCTTTTGATTTAAGCTTTCTTGCATGCATAGATGTTTAGAACAAACTAGTCAGGATTGTTTTTGATCTGTATGCTTTTATTCTAAAATACTTATGGCTTGATTTTGTTAATAAATTTCCAAAAAACCGCTTCATAAATCCGCCTCTAAAGATAGATCTTTTTTCCTAACAAAATTTGTGAAATCGCTTCAAATACTATTGAAAAGAATATATATATATATATATATACTTCTTTTGATGTTCTCTGAGCTAATAATTCATGCATAATCATCAAATTCCCTGTGTAGTGTAAATTGAATATGGAATGAATTATATTTTAAGGTTAACACTTATTTAAACCTTTAAAATATAACAACTTGAATCAGGTTGGTGATTAAATATTTAAAAATATTATTTAATTTAGTCATTAAACATTTTTTAAAAATAACCATTTTGATTTTCAGACGTCTTTTAATTAAAAGACGTTTGAAGATAAAAAAAAAAAAACTTTAGAAAAAAAATAACTATATTGATCATCAAAAGGAACAAACTTAAATGTTTAAGACTTATATTAGAGGTTTTGAATATTAAACTATTAAAATAAAATAATCGAAGTACAAAGAGGCAGAATAAGATTAAAATCTATATTTAAATTTATTCATACAAGATATAAATCAAAACACCTTAAAATAACAATAGAAAGCAACTTTTAAACATCATTATGCAACATAGCAATAATAAACAATTGTTTAAAGGTAAATTGAAACAAACTTCTAAGAAACCCTTTCTTTTTTTTTTTTGGAAAGAGGGATCTGATTATTATAATTTAGATTAATGAAATGATGTCATTTCATTCCAAAATGAAGTGGGCCCAAAGAGAGAAAAGAGAGAAGAGAATTTGAGGAGGCTCATAGTAATACTAAAACAAGAGGCACTCATCCAAAACAACTGGCACAAAAACAATGGGATGAAAGACAGAAAAACAAGGTTCTCATATCCCTATGACATGACCATATTCAATTTTTTTTATGGTTGAAATTTTTTAAGAGTTTAGATTCCTTTTAATTTGTACCAATTTTGAACAGAAACATTGTTCTTGTACAGTATGGAGATAGTTCAGTAGACTGAGACTTATGTGATCAATGACAAAGAAATGTACTGTCCATTCCTATCTAGAGATGTTTAATTCTCTTCTCCTCTTTTTATTTTTCTTTTCTCTCATGTTTAAAATATTGATGTCGATGAAAATTAAAAATGTTTAAGTCTTGATTTTATAGAAATTTGTGGACGAAAATATTGAAGTTTTCATTTTATGAAAATATCGATAAAATATATGAGTGGATATTTCTAAAAGAAATGAAAAAAATATTTTACCAATTTTCAAATGAGTTAAAATACTTATTATAATATTACATCCACATTACGTTACATTTTGTTGTTATTTCTTTAATATTCATTAATTTTATATGGTATAATGGAAATTTCAGTTCACCCCTTATGTCGATGTCGAACCCATGGATATATGAGAATATCGATAGAAACGTCAACATGTCGACGAAAATTTAATACCATATTTTTCTCTCTATTTTGAAGAAGTAGGTTGGGTTGGAGAATTTCTATTGTTGTTTTTTTTAGTTAAATAATGATAATAAAGTAGTGTAAGTTTAGTCTCTTAACTTTTAAGTTTATGTCTAATAGGTTTCTTAGATTTAAAAAATGTTTCTAATAAGTTTTTAAACATTCAATTTTTTGTCAAATAGATTTAAAAACTTTAGGAGACTTTCATTTTTGTATTTAATAAGTTGATGTATTTTTAATTTTACATCTAATAGATCTTTAACCCATGTTTTTTAATATTCACAATCCTATTGGATACAAAATTGAAAGTTTAGGATCCTGTTAGACACGAAATTTAATTTTATGTCTAATAGATCCATAAATTTTAACACAATATTGAATATGCAAGGGCCTATCAGACACAAAACTAATAGTTTAGGGTCTTTTTAGATATTTTAAAAGTAAGAGTGTTTATTAGTCACAAATTGAAAGGGTAAAGACCTTAAAAATTAGGTAAAAAAATATGCGGAATTTTCTCCTACCTTAACTTCGTGAGGAAACCATCTAAAAAGTATTTAGCTGTAAACAACCTTGAAACCGTGTTATTTAGATCTGTTGGGACTGTAACCAAAGTTTCATGTTGACAAGGACAAGAAAAGTTCATGGGTTAAAGTAAGGTTAAAGTAAGGGAGAACATTTCCAATGGAATGAAACATTTTGAGTGAAATGAAAAGCAAAACCGTTAAAATTTATGTCTAAAGTCAATAATATCACACCATTAATATAGAGATATGTGGAAGGATATCCATTGTCCATAACAAGATCTATAAGCCAGGGTCCTTCAAGCTTGTTTTGTTGTTAATCATATGTATATCTTTAAAGTTTGGACCCTCATATCATTCTTTGGCTTTTGACCGATCTATATCCTCATAGAGAGTTTTGGTGAGAGCACAAAGAATCCCAAATATATATATATGAAAATAGCTTGCAACTACGTATTAAAGTTTTGACGTTGATATCAATAACAAGATTTCAATTTTATGGATATGTTAGGAGTGAAATTTGACCATAAAGATAAATTTGAAATACCAAATAAACAAAAAGACAAATATGCAAAGAAGGACAAAAAACAGGCAAAACTGAACTTAACTGGGCTAAAAGATAGAAGAGCTCAGGCCTTCGAGCAATAGGAGAGGCGAGAATTAGGCCTTCGAGCCCAATTCTCTGGTCGACCTCAGCTTAGGCGGTGGTCAACCCCAAAAGGCCAACCGCATTATAGGGTCAGACCGTTTTAATTTCTTTCTCTTCCAAGCTTCGATCGAACTTCGATCAATCCTCTCCTCTTCTTACTTCGTCATGAATTACGGTTTATGCCCTAGAAATGTCGTATAAATACTCTTCTAATGGAAGAGAAGGTAAGTTATTTCTCATTCTAGAAACCCTAACTTGCTACATATAATCACTCTCTCGTTGGGATTTTATGCCCTAAACTCGTGTAGTTTGTAAATATCTGATGAGATTAATAAAGAATTATTTTTTCATCATTTGTCGTGTTCTCGCATTTAAAACTTAAAATGCAATAAACTAAGCTCTAGGGTTATGGTTATGAGAACTTAAACAGTGCGTAGTAGACACATAGGTAGGATTGTGTTCAAGTCTGTAACCCAAATGGTCTATAGTATATGGATAAGATTGGAAACCTCATCCTTGTAACACTATGAATACGACCCACTTTGTATTTGATACAAACAAGCCGATCCAACTCGTTTATGTAGTTGACATGCGAGTGGGGGCATCATGTGCAATAAGTTTGTACAAGACTGGACTGCGAATTATTAGGCAACTGATGTAACACCGTTAACAGATTAGGTCTAATAATTCATAGATGATCATTAGTTACTCGACTTGAATCCTGAGCGGGTTACGAACTCCTGTCTGCGGGGATTTGTCCTTAGACTAGTATGGGTGAGAGTGGCCAAAGCTGCCAACTCAATATGCCTACCTTCTCAGGGACGAAACCTCGTGGGGAGCTAGAAACTTAACTCCGCGAGATAGAATTCACTCGTTCCTTAGCTAGAAAAATTAGATCGGTTGTTCCCTTAAGGACTGAATCCAGGTCTTGAACAACGGGGTCTCACCCTCTCACTGACCCGAAAGGGATATTGTTTATGGTAGGACCATAAACTAGTTGTTCATTAGAGGATCAGTGGTATTTAAGGAACAAGAGGTAGTCACATGGGTAAAACGATAATTTGACCCAACTGTGACTAAGAACAACCTGTGAAGGGTCGACTCACGGGCATTGGTTAAATCAATGGACACAACTTGTCCTACAGTGAGGAAAGTGCAACTACGAGTCTATAGTGGAGTGACTCGTAGTTAATGAATGTTGGTCAACCGCGTCAAAAAGTTTGATCGGTTCATCTCGTATTATTGGAGCCCATGAACTATAGGTTCATTAGGTCCCTCCGTTGGCTCAACATGGAAATATCAAGGGCATAAAGTTTGGGAGCGAACTTGAAGTGTTCAATTTCGTAAATGAGAGTTATATCGATTATATGTGATATAATCGATATAATATATAGTTTAATGTGAATATGATTCATAATAAACAATACAATATATTTGGATTAATTTTTAAATACTATTTTCATATGAAATTGTTTCATATTAAATTCTAGAGGAAATAATTAATTTGAGAGCAAAATTTAATATGATTCAATAATGCAATTATGCAAATGTGATTTGCATAATGCATAATTTATGCATTTATTAGGATAATGGGTGGAGGAATTATCTCCACCCTCACTCTCTATATAAGAATACATCTTGATGCATTTTGTGAAATTGGTTGCTCATTTTTTGAAAATTGAGATTCCCATATCTCCCAACTCTCTCAAAAGTTCTCTCTAGAAAATTCACCCCTTTTCTCCAAAAGGAGTTCCACCATTCTCGCTCTCCAAAGAACAACGAAGAAGATCTTGTGGAAAGTGTTTGAGAATTCTTATTCATGTTGATCGTTGAGAACGAGTGCTAGAGATTAGAGAAGGATCACTAGAAGAGGTGTCTTCATCATCCCCTTATTTGTTATGCTTAACTTTTTGTTTTGGGTATGTTTTCATAACGTAATTGCGAGCAAAGGCGATTCCAACACTTCCACTTTGGGATTCGATCTCTTCATCTCTAACTTAAGCATCACAGCTATGTGGCAAGCACCACACCGATGTTTAAATCTTTCTTCTTTGCAGGCTATGTGAAGGTCAATAGGATATATATCGACGAATAAGATATATATCGACGAATATTAAACCAAAAAATTTATAAAAATTATTTCAATTAATAGTGAAGTTATTTTTACTTTTTAAACCACTTTCATATTTGTGACTAATTGACATTCATATTTGTGACTAATTGATTGATCCTTAATATCAATTTTGAACCTTTTGATTTATAAATATATTGACATATGGATGGATACTATCATCCTTGTTGTGGGGGCATTCTCTATGAGAACCTCTTTTCCATCATCAAATAATAATCCACTATTCCATCCCTACACCACCTTCACCTATAATAAGCCCAATATCATCTTCTTTATATATTTAGAAAACTGGCAAGCTAGTCCTACATATCAACCCAAATTATCTACCAGAGTAATGCCAAAATAGGCTTTGCGTTATGATTTGAAATTCTTTCTAGCACTTGGAAAAATTATAACACTCCAAAATTTAGCCCATTCTAGGAATGCCACTAAACTCACAATCAATATGCACCAAAAATGTTGGCAGCATAACGACGCAATTCTGACCTAATTTTATTATCATCGTTTAAACAAAACAAACACATTTCTAAAGCTAGATAATCTAGACAACAACCACTCTATATCTCGTATTGACGAGACTACCAAAAGATCATAATAATTTAACGGTTTTAAATCTATAAAAAACAAGATACTTTAGAAATCTCATAATGGGACTATTCATTAAAGTAACCTAAAACCTACCAAAAAAATCCTCAATACGAATTAAATACGAATTAAACTATGAAAACTAAAGTAACTTCGAACCACAACACCATAAAATGACAAATACTCTATCAATTGAAGATTAGAATAATTATTCTAAATCCACAAACTCAACCAACTACAAGAGGAAAAAAAAAATCTAAGCCAATGGTCATTCTTTTCCTCATTTCTCTTCCTCAACACCACCAAGTTCATATTGTTTCCCATCACCTGTAAAATTTGTAGGGTGAGTCAGTATATAACACATACTGGTAAGTAGCTCACACCTGAAGAGCCGCCAATCAACATATAAGAAAAACATCATGCTATACAATTAGAAAGAATTAGACATGCTCATCACATGGAAAGTAAATAACGATCACAACACGCTAGACACACAAATCAATATCTCATATAAAGCCCATTCTACCTAATCTCAAACTTCGAGCTCACTCAATATTCGTAATATATAGCTCGCACAATGTTTTCTAAGACGGGCTCCTTCGAGACACATTGATTATCATGATTTTATTTAGGGTCATTGACATTCTATGTCGGCCCCAACTATTTGCATCTAGGGTCATTGGTTGGGTGAACTTTAGGGTAAAGAAAAGTAAAGAAATTACGTTCTACCTAGTGCAAGTGCACACTGTCGACGTAGTATTAAAACAAGAGTACTCCTGAGTATCGATCTCTCAGAGAACAATGTTAATAAAATTAATGTTTAGCAAAAAAATGCAAAAGAGTTGCAAGTAAAAACTAAAACTACAAAATCAAGGTTGGAAGTAGTGTATTAGAAAAACTGAAAATGATTTCAAAATTCAAATTACAAAAATGAATTGCATAACCCGTGGTTTTGCAATATGAGTAACAAACAAACCAAAAACTACATAAGCTGGAGGCAATGAAAATTTACAAAATTAGATTGCAAAACTAGAGAGTCTGCAATCTTTTCATGAATCAATTTAACTTCTTTAATTGGGAACTGGGCATAATGCAAAGACGTATTGCAAAATTAGTAGTATTGCAAACTCAACAATGAAGTATATATTACTAATGATAATGAAATGGAAATATTTAAAAAGGAAATATTAAATGAATGAGGCTAAAAAATGTCATTGCCCTAAGTAGTAATTGCAAATCAACGATTTCAATTCCACCTCCTCCACACTCAATTGTCAACTAAAGTTACAACTTTCATTCACCACAATGTTCTGATTTAAGGAGATTAAGTGAGAGACCTATATGCCTATAGTCCATCTATCTTAGGTGATTTGAGCACAATAACTTCATGGGTTTTGGAGTCTTTAATCCCTATGTCTAGGGTAAAGAATCGGTTTATGTCTAAGCTCATGTGTCCATTATTTATGTGAAATCCATTTATTTCTAAACTTGTCGGTATTAGATCTAAACTTAAGTTGCAATCCTAGTTGACCAATTCTAGGATTCTAATGGAATTAAACTTAATACAAGCAAACAATTGAAGTGTAGGCTTGGTTTCATTAGTAAATTTTGACTACAATTACTTTCTTAGGGAATTGATCATATTTTTGAATCTCCTAACAAGTTTAGCTCATGTTTAATTTGCAAAATTCAACCTAATTCAGCTTAAGTTGTTCAAATTTAGCTTAAGTTGAAACAAAAGAAAAACATCACTGAAATGAAACAACTAAGTCTCCAAAATCATGTTCTCCATTTTATGAGCAACGAAAAAAACCTACTAAAATTTAAATTACTTCCAGAACATAAAAACCATAACTCAAAATCTTAGATTAAACCAACAATTAAATTACATAACCAACAAAATTGATTGAATAAGAATAAGATACGAACGTTTAACGCAGAACACTAATTCAAGAAAAAAGAGGGGCAAAGCTTGAAAAAAAAAAAAAAAAAATACAGAGAATGATGAAAGAAACAGAGAAAAAAAAAAACTAAATAGAAACCCACAAAAATATAAATCTCCAAAATAGTTGAAAAATCGAACTCAAATGGCTTGGGTTCTTCCTCCATCTTTTCTCTTTATAGGGCTTCATTAGGGCGTTGAGTTTTATGCTCTCAACCTCTCAAATCATGGATAATTATTGATTTTCCATATGGGTTTTCCGAAACTTTTTTTTTTCCTTTTTTGAATTTTTTTTGTTGTTCCAACTTCAAGATAAGATTGTAATACCTCAGTTTTGTAATTTGGTTTTACAATTTCCTGTTCCAACTTTTCAAGGCAAGATTGCAATACCTCTGTTTTGCAATTTGGTTTTGTAATTCCTACACAAAAGAAACATTTTTAAAAATTCTCATCCTAATTTGTCTCCATTCTTCATTCTTCTCAACTTCATGATTTTTTTTAGCTATTTTCCACTAATATCAAGATAAAAACAAGAATATTTTAAGTAATTAGAAGTTAAATAAACCTTAATTCTTAGGCTTATTAACCACCGACATTCTCCGTCGATCTCAACGAATTTTTTTAATCAAAGGCCATCAAGATTCTCAGGAATCTTAAATACTTGTCCTTCTAGGCTCAACACACCGACCGTAGCTATCTTAAGACAAGATTATCGATGCTACTTCTAAATGTACTGGTGACATTCCACCTCTCGATCACTTGACCGATGCACCTGATATTCACCCAACTATTCTTTCACACACGACCTTTAGACATCTTTCTGATCACCAAAGATGTATGAGTCCTAAACAGGTTTCTAAATTATGCTCTATGTCGAACCTACATAGAACCACATTATGTTAAAACTCATAAATGTGCTCAACATACAACCAAATATGTTTTTTCAAACAATTTCAACATTGCAACATGTTCAATATCACAAGTTATAACATTAAACCTCACCACACTCATCAAGCACGAAGCCACAACCACCATAACAATTGCTTAATAAGACATTTTCACAAAAAGCATACTTAACAAGTCCAAAATATATCAACGAAGAATACAACCCACTCAAGTATTCATAATAAAGCAATTAACACCAACAATATGCTAGCAAACAAGCAAATAAACCCCACAATCAGTATTCTAGTTACTTAATACAATCTTAATTAAGAAAGTCCAAAATATATTCTCTAAACAAGGTAGGCAAAATTTAGAGATCAAAACTGAGTTCGATAACCTTATACGAAATAGGCCCAAAATAACTTTTAAGTTGAGTTTGAACACTTTGAAATATATTGAACTAAATCCTATAACAAAGAGTATCCAAAAGATTAGAGACCTATCTAAGATACTTTAATGGAATTCAATGAACGCCGCTAAAGAGCCTCAAAATCTTGTTGGTTCGTGTTTAGGTGTTCAAACTTATTCGAAATTGAAAATCGAAAGCTTCTCCAAGTTAGAACCTACATTATAAATCCCAAAGAAGAGTTTAAACACAACCTTACCACCTTGAAAAGTGTTCAAAGGACTCTGAATTAGTTCAAACTACAATAAAATCACTTGAAAATATTAGAAACCAAATCACAACACTTTAGTTGATTTGTGAAAAAGGATGAAACATGTTGAAAATTACCGAAAGAACTCTTGTGCTTGATGTTTTTTTTTGTTCCAACGTATTCGAATCGATCCTAAATTGCACAATAAAGGTTCCTACTCGTTAGAACCAAAGCTACAACACTTAAATGGCTTTGCGAAATGTCTAAAACATGGCTAAACTTAGGATGAATACTAAAAGGACTGGAAGACTTGCTAGAAAATGAGTTTTTGACACCAAAAAATCTCAAACTCAGTCTAGGCGATGAACGACCAAGTCTAAATTAAACTGCAAAACATAGATGTTTAAAGTTTGAGTATAGAAAATTTAATACTAAAGAAGTGTGGGATAACCAAACCTTGGTGTCAATGGTGGCCTCATCCAAGAAATCGAAAGAAGGGAGGTTGGTTGAGTTTCATGCAAAGAGAAGGAAGGAGGATGTAATTTTTAGGGGGTTTTCTCTTTTTTTTCTCCCTTTTTTTCTTTTCCCTTCCAAATAAATAAGGATTTTTTTTTTCAAGTTTAAAACTTCAAATAAGGATATAAAAGATTTGAGATAGAATCTACTCCGAAGGGATTTGAATTTCTTTTCAACTTGAAGAATAAAGGCTAAATTAAATTTCCAAACTTTAGAATGAGTAAAAAACTCTTTGCTCAAAGTTAAAGAAACTTAATTTATCGAGCTTAAGGACTAAACTTGCTATTCTAAGTTTTCATTAAATTAAAATTGGAACAAATAATTGAGTTTAAATATCTAAAATAGCCTAATTTTATAATGGGGTGCCACAAAAGTAAAATGTAAAATCATTAAAATTAGCACTTTCCCCCAAAGCAAGTTCATATATAGTCCCCAAATGAATAGGATGGTGTAGCTTTCATAGGTACATGATTTTTCTTTCTTTCTTTTTTTTTTTTTTTGAGTAATCCATAGGTACATGATTTAAAGAACAATAAGAAGTTGTAATCTGCAAAAATGAATGAATAAATAAAATAAAATAAAGTTGCAACATAGTTTTTGCAACATTTGAAAACAGACTCTTTTGTAGGAGAATCTGTCATCTGTGTCTTAATTTAAACTAATAAGTAAATTATGTAAAGATTATTCGGATATTATTAATATAATCTTAAAGACATTTCTACATAAATTTTGCCAAACAAACTTAACTATCTAAATATTCTCAAACGCGTCATTATAAATTTTTCTACCAAATAAATATAGTAATCTAAAGATGTCCAACATTTAAAATTCTGCCAAAAATAGCATAGTTCAACTGGCATATTAAATGTATTAGTGACCACGAGGTTAGTGGTTCGAATCCCACAATCCTTATTGTATTAAAAAATTAAAACATCTAAAATTCTAGTCTGCATGTCATGTGTATTATTTTAAATTAATTTTTCATGTAGGTCGTACCAAATTTAAATGAATTCTCTTATTCATTTCTCATGTATTTCTCCGATTCTCTCTCCAAATACAATCTCTCTCTTTATTTATTTCTCCATCGATTATCTCTACAAATACAATCTCTCTCTTTATTTATATTTCTTTCTTCTTCTCTCTTTATTTCTCTTTTATTTTTTTTTTCTTTTTCACGATTTCTCTCTCAATATACTCTTTCCTCTCTTTATTTATACTTCTTTTTTTATATCTCTCTTTTGCCCCTCTACAAATTTGAAGCAGTTTAAAACTAAAAATTTGATTTTGTATTTGTTTTGTGGTCCAATAAAAAGACTTAGAGAGTATAGAACTTTTATCTCCAAATATTCTAAAACAATGTCTTTTCTACTCTATCTATGTTTGTGTTCTCTGGTTTTAGCTCGTTCTTTTGCTTATTTATGGTTTTTTTTCTTTTCTCTCAGAAATTTAAACTCACATCTCAACAACAAAGAAAATAAACAAAAAAAATAGTGAACTAGATCAGAACCAAATTTCAACAAGTTAGATATTTAAATTTTGGGTTTAAACACTATTTGTTATACTATTTTATTATTCTATTTCTCACTCTAAAAAGCAACCCAATAGATCTAAGTTTGAAATTGAGTAAACTGTGAGTTTCAGCCATGGTGAAATGAAGAACAAATCTGGAGAAAAAAAAAGAAAGAGAAACAAAGAAGGAAGAAGAAAGAAATATAAATAAAGAGAGAGATGGTATATGGAGAAAATCAATTGAGAAATACACGAAAAATGAATAAGGGAATTTATTTAAATTGGTGGGACCTGCAGAAAAAATTTAATTTAAAATAATACACATGACATGCAGTTAATGAGAGAGGTATTGAGATTTTCCTTGCTAAGAAGAGTAGTTGGGAGGACTCCACACCTCTTCCAATACATGATTGCCACTTGACATTTTATTTTATTCTTAAAATTTAATATAAATTAATAGTATAACTTATTTCTCTCTCCCTCAACTAACTTCTTTCTCTTTCCTTATTTAATCTCCTAACTTCTAATTTCTCTCTCTTTGATTAAACAAAATAAGACTACATACAATTTGACATCACCGTTTTTTATCTCATTTAACCATTTATTTCTATTTTTTTACACTAATTAAAATTTATTTTATTGTATCCATTACGCCCTTAAAAAAAATTCATTTCATTTATGTGTAGGCTTTATTTCTCTGCAAATAGCTTCAGTAATGTGATGTCTGATCCTTATCTTGCAGACATAAGATCGGGTGAAGAAAGTGCACAATCAGACCTTCTTTTCGGTGGCTTGCTCCCTATATAAGATAGTGGGACCTCCTTGCTCTTCTTCTTGACCTTGAAGAAAGGGCGGGTTCACTCCGTCACCTATTGGGCAAGCGGGGCCTATTGGTTCGTTTAGAAAATATGGTTAGAGGAACTATATGTGGAGCAATTAGACATAAATTGATACCGACTCCACAAAATTTGGTAACTTTCAACTCCATTAACAACCACGTTTGAATCTTTTTTCGGATTACACCCATTATCTCAAGTTTTAGATCGAACTAATCCATTGACACAAATAGTTCATGGGAGAAAATTGGGTTATTTGAGCCCAGGAGGATTGACAGGGCGGACCGCTAGTTTATTGAGGATCTAACATTCTCGAACTCAGGCTTTTAAAGGAAGGGCAAATACTGAAACGAGTTTGAGCGGATCATCTTGATCTTCCTTCTTGGCATTGGAAGTTCCAAGGTCTATCTTTATAGTAAGGCTGGACGTAATATCCACTTCCCCTTGTGGAGTGAAACATATCAAGCTTAATTAAGAACTAACTACATTTTTGTCTTCACAATTTATTTATGATTTTGATGAAATGGATACACTCATAGACAATTATAATGCTATTATATATTTATAGCGGGATGAAAGATAAAACATAATCATTGGGACCATATAATCCACTAAGTTATTTTAGTTTTTTCTTCTTCTTTATTTAATTTAACAATAATTAAAGTTAGGAATTCGAATTTTTGATCACTCGATCGAAGGTACATGCCAATTACCTCCGAGCTAAATTCAACTACTTTATTTTAGTTAATATTTTATAAGCACATTACATAGCCCTATTAGAATGTAGTCTGATACTTGATTTTCTTCTTCACCTTTGGTATATATTAGCACAAATTTTGTATGATCCCAACCATTAATGAGCTTGCACCATTAAAAATGTACAAACAACATTTAATATAAAATAATGGATGGATGGCCATTAGGACTCGAAATTTTTTATTGGATACATTTGATTAAGCCCTCGTTGAACTTCTTTTTTATGAGCCACAAGTTCTTATCCTTTGTTAAATATCATATAATTTTGAGCCACAGGACAAAGGTTGGTTAAGGATATTATTGAATGAGAAGAGACTATACTTTTGCATAGAACCATTTCGTATTGTATCACAATTCATCATAATTAGATCATAGATTCTAATAAATTTCCTCCATCCATGACTGCTTGTAAGAGTGAAGACACTATCCCCACAAACCAACACGGAGTTCTTTCAGCATGCTTTGTCCTACTCACATGCTCCCGAGGATAATTCTCAGGAGGTCACCCAACATAGAATTGCTCCAAGCCAAACACGCTTAACTGTGGAGTTCCTATGATTGAGTCACCAAAAAAGAAGGTGCACCTTGTTGGTATAGGTAGTAGCTATCAATTTTCTTAAGCCTTTCTCAATTATACTTTCACATCCTCATGGTCACTCTCATGTACCCCTCTTCCTCGGGCACCATACTTTCATATCCTCAGGATCCCTCTCATTCAGATGTGGACTCGATTCATTCATGTACCTCTCTTCCTCGGGCATCACAACTACTAAGAACCTATTTGTTTCTTAAGATTTTGCCTTTGAATTTAGAAATAAAGTTTTGATATCTATCTCTTAAAGAAATTTTAATTTTGTTCTACCGAAGAAATAATTCTCTCTGCTCCCTTTTTTTTTATAGCAAAGAAATAATTTTCTCAAAGTAAAATGAAAAAAAAAAAATCACCCATTATAGATTTTATTGTCCATATGTGATTTCTTTTTTACTTAAGAAATGTATAGTGAAGAAAAAGTACAGTTAAAAGTGAACTAAACTGAGCATAGTTTTGTGATAATTGACATGTATTCATTTTTTCGAGATCGAAAGTTCAAATTCTTACCCTCCATATTTGTTGTACTAAAAAAATAGTATAGTAAAGAGAAATAGTATAAATATATCTAATATCATTAATTATTCTCTCACATCTAATAAATAAAAACAATTTTCACAAGTGAAGTTTGAAGATCAAATTACACACTTAATTTCTTCATATTAATTATCCTACCATTCCAAATGCATATTTTCTTGACTTAATCATTTAACTCCTAAATAGTTTACATTCAACCCCATAAAATAAAACCTTCAACCAAATTTGCCATAACTGATTTTTTATAAACTATTTATGTAGGTTTAATAAAAAAACTGACTTTTAAAAGTTATATTTAATAGGGGCAATTGGGTTGGTAGCGAAAAGGACCAATATAATTGTCCATATAGCAAATGACTCAATCTATTTGCAAAAATAGCAAAAATTTGAAAAGAGAAATTGAAATTACTAAAACACCCCACGCCAATCACTGCTATCAGTGATATCACTGATGGGATGCTATCAGTGATATCACTGATGAGATTCTATCAGTGATATCACTGATAGAAGTCTGTTTATTTAATAACTAATTTTTTTGTCTGTTTATTTAATAACTAATTTTTTCTTCTAATTTTGATAAACTACTATTGTGATATCTATCATCGATAGAAGTGATAGACTTCATCGGTGATAATTGTCCGATAGACTTCTACCACAATTGTTCATCTATTACCTATTACTCATAACTTTTCTATTATCTATTAGACATCTTGTTCCTATTCGACTTATATCGTCATCATCGATAGAAGTGATAGACTACTATCCTGTTAATGATTGATAAAAGTTAATGAAAAGAAGTGATAGACTACTATCACTGATAGAAGTGATAGACTACTATCACTGATAGAAGTCATAGGATTCTATCAATGATAGTTGTCTGATAAACTTCTACCTATCTATTACCTATTACTCATAACTTTTCTATTAGACTTCTTGTAATATGAGAAACTAAAGGATATCTTGTATTTTGATCTTTCACTAAAGTTAAAAACCAAACAACATTTTTATCTTCTTGAGTTTTAACCACATCCTGATCATCATTTATCCCTAACCTAATAACATCGACAATTATATAAAAGAAATGGAACTATCCATTCGAACTTCTTTCACAATCAGATAAATAAAATCATCAAAACACATCATCTCATCAACAAAAATTTCAATGGTCTTGTAATTCTTATAGAAATTTTTCTCATTTCATTGCCTACTATAAAAAATAACTATTGGAAGCTTTATCATAGTTCCTACGAAAAGTAATAACAACATTAACAATATTAAGTAATATAGAAATCGATCACCACAATAGTCACTCGTATATCATTGATTAATGATATCACTGATAGTATTGATATCTATTGATCACTGATATCATTGATATCTACTGATCACTGATATCATATCTATTGATCAATGATATCACTGATATCATTGATATCTAGAAAAGCGATGTATCAACGATATCATTTATATCTCATCGATCATTGATATCATCGATATCATATATATTGATCAATGATATCACCGATATCATTGTATCTAGAAAACAATGATAGATATCGCGATGTCATATGTATTCTCTAGCATATCTAGAAAACAAAACAATCACCAAAATCGGACTTGCGACTCCAAAACATTGCGGAAAAAAGCGGTGATATAACAAAATGAACAAAAAAATACCCACGAAAAAGATCGGTTGATTGACAAACTCAAATACCCACGAAAAGAGCTCCAACAGAAGATTGTATATCACTAATTGGAAGCACAATAGTCACTCGTGTATCAGTAATATCACTAATATCATTGATATCTATTGATTCATCGATATCATCGATATCAACGATATAAGCGATATCTCATTAATCATATCTAAAAACAATGATAGATATCGCGATGTCACATATATCGTCGATCATCTAGAAAACAGTATTGCTGATAGAACAAAAAATGAAGAAAACTTGCGACTCCAAAGCAGAAAAATAGTGATGTAACAAAATGAACATAAGAAATACCCACGGAAAATGTTGATTGAAAAAATCAAATACCCACGAAAAAAGCTCTGTTGGAGTTCGAAAAGATCGAATTGGAAGATACTTCAACCGAATAAGAAGATACTACAATGCGATCGAATTGGAGAAGATAATCAGACAAACTTGCGATTTCGATCGAATTGGAGAAGATAATCAAACAAACTCGATGAAAATTCATGGGTTGCAATTCAACAGATCAAACTAGAAAATACCCGATCGAATAGGTGAAGGTTTGCGACTCCGATTGAATTTGAGAAGATACTCAAACTTGCGACTCGACAGAAGATTGGACTAGAATCGAGAAGAGTTTGGGAAGATTGGACTGGAATCAAGAAGATGTTGTCGCAAAAATCGGAAGAAGAAAAATACCGTGAAGAACAAATACCAATTGAAAAACAAATACTAATTAAAAAGGGAATATGTTTAAGCCAAGAGTATAATTGGAATTATAAAAAAAATTAAAGATTTTTGCCATATTTGCAATTCTTTTAAAAAGTTGCTATATCTACAAATACTAAAACCATAATTACTACCCATTGCAAATTCTCTAAAAAATAGGTATATTAAATAAATTATAATACATCTCATTTGATTTGATTTGTGAATTTAGAGCCTTACAAGTAGTTAAATATGTATTACTGTTTGAGAATCTAGAAAATTGAAATGTTTAAATGCTTAAAATTGTAAAATAATAAAAAATATAAATGCCGGGCATAATCATGTTTGTTTTGAATATAAAAATATAAAAATAATGAGGAATATTTAAATGTCAGTGAAGAACAAATACCAATTGAAAAACAAATACCAATTAAAAAGGGAATATGTTTAAGCCAAAGGGTATAATTGGAATTATATAAAAAAATTAAAGACTTTTGCCATATTTGCAATTCTTTTAAAATGTTGCTATATCTACAAATACTAAAACCATAATTGCTACCCATTACAAATTCTCTATTTAATATCCATTCATTTTTAATTCCTTGATATTCTTGTTGAAAATGACAAATGGATTGGATGGAGCCACAAGAATCCACTGAATTTGCAGGCCTTATTCGACCCAACAATGATAATTCCCTAAATGGATTGGATCACAGCTGGTCGCAGATTTCTAAAGTTTGGGTCTTAGAGTCCAACTGAAAAATAGTCCAAAAAAAAGAACAACTCCATTTTTGAAGTTGGGAAATCGTAAATAATGTCAAAAAATAATAATAAAAATAATAATAATCGAAATGAAAAATTGCTAAAATAGTTTCAATATTGCGATACGACTTCCCACTACTTTCATATTCTATTAGAAAAAATTTCAACCATAATTTCTGACTGACTCACATTTTTCTATTTTTTTTAGCAAAATTTTCATTTGACCGAATTTGGAGGCATATTGAAGATTGTCTTCCATGAGGCTATCGAGATCTCCAACAATTGGTCTCACAAAGCGAAATTTTTCCATGCATCAGATCTCAAAGTACACACTCTTCATTAGTATGGTTTACAAGTTTTAGAGTTGTATCAGTTTGAAATAGGTTCTCATAGCATATTCCTATCCTGTTTGTTGCGTGAAATAAGAACGATGATTACAAGTCAAGGTCAGTATATTGGACGGTCATCGAAAAAGTCTTGGGCTCATCTTTCTGGATTTGCAGCTAATTTAATTGTGAAAATCTAGGTATATACCCTTATTGGCTTCCAAAGACTCGGTATTATTTTATTTTTCTTTATTTGGTCGCCTCAATACCTTCTACATTAGGGTCATAACGATGATATACCTTCTCATAGATTTTTGTGTCTTCATATCATAAGTATATCATTGGATAGGTATTTATGCATATTTATACTCATTTATTACGATAAAAATAACCTATATATACTAAGTGGAGAAATGTGAGGAAGTTTTAGTAGTATGTTCTAGTATATACACTAACTTAGAGAAACTGAACGAGAAAACTTAAAGAGTTTTAAATGGTATATTATAGCATTAGGTGAATAATTACACATAAATAAATTAAGAATAAATTATGTATATACTAGTAATGACCCCTATAATAACATATGGACAAGCTTGAATACGAGTATATGGGTATATATACCATGATTACAATAAATTAAGAATAAATTATGTATATATTAGCAATGACACCTATAATAACATATAGACAAGCTTGAATATGAGTATGTGTATATATACCCTGATTACATCAACTAGTTAAATGATAAATAGGTGTAAATTTATAGCAAGTATAATTATTCACTTGACATCAATAATGCTCAACCTAAAACTCTCTCACATTTCTACTGGTTTTTTTAACGTAATAAATGAGTAAAAATATACGTAAATATTCAGCTAATGTGAAGAATAAACAGAAAAAATATGCGTAAATATCCACCCAATGTGCAAGAATAAATATAAAAAATTAATCTCCACCCACATGCGCCATTAGAGAAGATATGTGTAGTTATTCAATATACGTAAATACTCACTCAATGTGCAAGATTAAACAGATGAGGGAAGACTCTCGAAGAATAAAATGTAAGATGCTATAATTTTACACAACACCAAATTTTCAGTTAAAACAGAAATTGACAACATTACAAAGAATCCTTCAATGCAGAAATGTGCAAAAGATTAGAATGTAAGAAAAAGAATGATAGGGTGCAAATAAATGAATGAATCTGCAAAATTATTTCTCTGCAAATTGTTCATCAAAGAGGAAAACCAACAAAATAATGCATCCTTTCATGTGTCAATTTTTCTAATTTAAATTCATTCCAAACACCATCAAAAGAACACTTTGAGAAGTCATTAAAGATTAATATGGGCCTCCAAATGAGAAAATCTTTTATCGATTTCTTCTAAATGTGGATAATGGGAAAAAATCGAAATATTGTAAGTGAGAAATTAATGGAGATTTAAAAAATACATAAATTTATGAGATTTTTTTTTTTTTATGAAATAAATCTAGGAGTTTTAAATGTGAACAGGAAGCGACAGATTTTTTTTCTAAAATGGGATGGGCCAACGTAGGTAATACTATACACCAAGGGCAGGATGGTTAATTATTTTTATCCATTATCTTTTTTATATTTAAAGTAGACATGATCTCAAATATGATTTTTTTTTAAGATATTTTTTATTATAGACTATTTAATTTAATTAGACATAACTTACAACTTTCCATCATGTCTAGTGTATATTAATTAGAAAATGCCCAATAACCAAAAGGCCTTACGCATCCAACACATGTAAGGTAAAAAAATAATAAAGTCAAAAAAGAAAAAAATAATTTTAATAACTGATTTGAAATAATTGTCTCAAACTCCGCAAATTAGTTATAGATTTTTAGATCACTTTCTCCTTCCTAAAATCTTTTCATATTCTTCAATTCATAATATCTCTTCCACTATATTTTTTGAAGAAAAAGTTATAAAATCTCCCGCAACATTTTTTGGCCATGAGTTTTTAACGATGTACTATTCTTCAATCCGTAAGATTTTCAGCAAAATACATTGTTTTTCAACTTAAGTATGTTGTTTGCGTCATTATCTCAAAAATTTTGTAGTTCATATAGTTGTCCTTCTCATTCCAATTACCACGGTAAAGAATGCATATAGGAATTATGTTCATACCTAGTATATAATTAAAAATATATCAGGTATGTATACAATCCATAAACTTTTTACTAGAGCATCATTATTTCCAAGATTTTACCCACAACCTTAGCTCTTCATTTATAGAAATTGTACAAATTTACAGCTTTAATTTTTCCTTAATTGAGGCCAACTCAATGTATACAAAATCCCTCATCTTCACAGAAAATATTTTTCTCCATCTCTCTAATCTTTCATGGAATCAGAGCATACCTATTTTTTTTTTCATGGCATCTTCTTCCTCAGCAACTGCTTCTGCCAATACCTCTTCTTCCATGAACACCACGATAACCAATCCTTCTATGTCTTCTCTCCTATTTCTTCTGTCAAATATCTGCAACTTGGTACCAGTCGAATTGGATTCAACAAATTATGTTCTATGGAAGTTTCAAGTATCATCACTTGAAATTATTGATAGCGATGGATGGGTCGGTCTCCAATTACTTCCTTTAATGGATATCGCCACTATGTTAGCTTTATTGATATTTTTAGCAAATTCACTTGGTTTTTTCCTCTAGCTTATAAATATGATGTGACTGCAATTCTTCATAAATTTATTCCATTTGTTGAAAACCTTTTATACAAAAAGTTAAAAGTTTTTCGATCCGATGGAGATGGTGAATTTTGTAACAATTTAGTTAAAAACCTTTTTGAATATGAAGATGTTTTGCATCAAAAAGATTGTTCGCATACTTCTGAACAAAATGGAGTTGCAGAACGTAAACACCGTCATATTGTTGAAACAATAATGTCATTACTTTTCCATTCATATGTTCCTCTTGAATATTTGCCTTAAGCCTCCCTTTTCTACTGCAACCTTTCTCATTAATTGTATGCCTCCTCATCCCTCAATATGTCCTCACCGTTTGAAACACTTAAAATTTTTGGTTGTGCATGTTATCCTTTAATAAAATTCACCAATAAACATAAACTTCAACCAAAACATCTCAACATATTTTCTTTGGTTATACCCTTGACTTCAAAAGGCTACATATGCTACAACCCTCATAAAAAAAAAACCATTGTTTTTCGCCATATTATTTTCCATGAAACTACATTTCCTTTTGAAAAATCCTCATCCAAACCCCACATCTCTTTCCCTACCACTAATATTGAGCCAACCCAAGACTCCAACCACTAAATTACCTATTGAGGACAAAATTAATTCATCGGTAGTTGAATCAAATAATAATATTACTTGTATTAATTCCTCTTGTCAAACTACAAATGTAAGTTTGTTGCCCTCCAATAATGAAATCATAGATAATGTTCGACCTCATGTGAATCTATTGCCACCCATTAACACTCACTCTATGAAAACTCGAGAAAAATCTGGAATTTTCAAGCCAAAGGAATTTCTATCTACCATGGTATCTTCAGTCCCAACTGATCCTTCATCTTACACTGAAGCTTCGAAGTATCCAGAATGGCGAAATGCAATGTGTGATGAGTTCAATGCCCTTCAAAACAAGGTACGTGGATTTTAGTACCTCGATTACCTTCTATGAATGTTGTAGGTTGCAAATGGGCCTTTCAAACTAAATATCACCCTAATGGGTCTATTGCTCGACACAAGGCTTGATTAGTTGCGAAAGGCTACCACCAACATCAAGACTATAATTTTGAAGAATCTTTCAGTTCCGTTGTTAAAAAAAACCAACAATTTGAGTGATACTAACTCTTGCTGCTCAATATCAGTGATCATTAAGTCAGTTAGATGTAAAAAATGTCTTTCTACATGGACACCTAAAGGAAGAAGTCTACATATCTCAACCTCCTGGGTTTCTGGATAAATCTTACCCACACAGTGTGTTTTTCACAAGAGTCTTTATGGCCTTATGCAAACTCCTTGAGCTTTGTTTGATCGCTTCTTCTTTACTTATTGACTTTGGGATTTATTACTTCCATTGCTTGACCCGTCTTTATTTATACGTTCTGCTGAAAAATCATCGACATAGTTGGTGCTTTATGTGGATGACATTATCATAACTTGACTTGACTCTACTAAAAAAACAATTAGCTGTAGAATTTCAAATTTAGATCTTGGAGCATTGAAATACTTCCTCGATTTAGAAATTTACTCTTCCACTAATGGTATTTTTGTTAATTAGGCTAAATACCTTACTAATCTGCTTCACACATCAGGCATGTCATCTGCAAAGACGTGTTTAACACCAATGTCCACATTATTGATTTATATGCTTCTGCGCTTCTATTTAATGATGTAACACTTTATCGCTAGCTTGTTGGGTCCCTTCAATATCTCACATTCACAAGACCAGACATTACCTCTGCAGTAAATCGAGCAAGTCAACTCATGCATCAACCTACAACTATTCATTTTTCTGTTGTCAAATGTATATTACACTGTTTCTCTCGGTCAAAGCAACTTGGTGGTTTATTTCGACAAGGAGACATGTCTCTTATTACATACTGTGACTTTGATTGGGCAGGTGATACATCTGATCGTCGGTCTACATCTAGATTTATTGCCTTTTTTGCTCCATACCAATCTCCTAGTCTGCCAAAAAGCAACAAACAATATCACGATCCTCTACAGAAGTTGAGTATAGATCATTAGCAACTATAACAACAGATCTCTATTGCTTACGAAAAATTCTTTGTGATCTTCATGTTTCATTGACAATTCCTCCTACATTATGGTGTGACAATGTTTTGCAATTTCTCTGGCCAATAATCTAGTTTTTCATGCTAGAACAAAACACATCGAGATTGACTATCACTTTGTTCATGAAAAAGTAGTTTGAAAAGATATTTCACTTTGATTTATATCTTCTAAAGATCAACTGGCTGACTTGCTCACGAAACCACTATCTTCTCGGGCATTCTTATTACTTCGAGACAAACTTCCGACTTCACATCAGTCTTCAATTTGAAGGGGCATAATAGAGCATCATTATTTCCAGGATTTTAACCACAATCTTAGAGCCTGTTTGGTAAGCAATCTGAAAATAGAAATTTGAAAACAAGGAATTCAATGAAAATAGAGTTGTAATTCATGTTTTCAGATATGTGTTTGGTAGCAGAATTAGAAATTTTATTTCATTCTATACAGTTATTTAAAGTGTGTCGTATAACATATTTATAGATCATGAAATTAGTTGTAGCTGCAAAACTAATTATTAGATTGAATAAACGTCATTATTAATTAATTTATGAACATGATTTTATAAATTTTATAGAATTATCATTTTAAAATATAATATTACATAATTTATAATATATTATATTATACATATTTTAATTTAACAAAAGTAAATTAAGTTTATAGCATGAAATATTATATTTATTAAGATTTTTTATCTTTATTTAATATAATTCTGCATTTTAAAATTTTAAATTCAGAATCTGAATACAATGAAAACATAAAACTGTTGTTTTCAGAATTTCTACTATTTGGATCTCAGAATCCGAAAACAATTTTCGAAAACACATTTGGCCAAGCACATATTCATAGAATTGACATATGTGTTTTTGAAAATTGTTTGAATCCGAAAACATAAAACAGAATCTGGATTGCATACCAAACAGGCCTAGCTCATCATTTATAGAAATTAAACATAAAACAGAATCTGGATTGCATACCAAACATGCCCTAGTTCTTCATTTATAGAAATTGTACAAAATTTACAGTTTTAATTTATCCTTAATTGAGGTCAACTCAATGTATACAAAATCCCTCATCTTGAAAAACAATTCACACAGAAATATTTTTCTCCATCTCTCTAATCTTTCAATTTTAACATGTGTTGCAAAATACATCAAGAAATATATAGTATATGTTTTATAAATGAAATTGGATCGATAATGAACGAGTTGGTTAAAGGGCTACAACGAAGGGAAAAACGAGAAAAGAATCCCAATACGAAGCCAAAACGGATCGAAACCGACAGGGGATTTGACCCAAGGTAAGAAAAGACGAAGAAATGTGCTTGGGTGGAAACCCAAGCACGTGGTCGGCCTCGACCTGGTCGTGTTTAGGATTTATGCCCTAAACTCGTAATCATTTCAAGGAAATAAATAAAAGTGTTATTTTTTCCTTAATCCTTGTATTCTCGCAATTACAAACTTAAATCCAATAAACTAAGCTCCAGGGTCATATTTAGGAGATCTTGAACCGTGTGTAGTTGACACATAGCTAGGATCAAGTTCAAGTAGTAGACCTGAACAGTCTATAGTGCATGGATTAGGTTGGGAACCTCATCCTGGTAACACTATGGATGCACCCCACTTTGCATTTGATACAAACGAGGCAATCCAGCTCGTTCATGTAGTTGACATGCGAGTCGGTGCATATATCCTGTGAGATGAGATTGTACAACACCGGACCGTGAATTGTTAGACCACTCTAGTAACGTTGTTGATAGATTAAGGCTAATAATTTAATGATGACCATTAGTGACTCAACCTGAATCCTGAGCGAGTTACGGACTCCTGTCTTTGGGGATTTATCCTTAGACTAGTACGAGTGAGGGTGGCCACAGCTGCCGACTCAATATCCTACCTTCTCAAGGATGAAACCTCGTAGGGAACTAGGGACTTAACTTCGCAAGAAGGAATTCACTTGTTCCCGAACTAGCGCAACTAGATATCTTGTTCCCTTAAGAACTGTATAAAGGTCTTGAACAACAGGGCCCCTCCCTCTTGCTGGCCCGAGAGGGATATAGTTTATGGTCGGACCATGAACTTGTTGTTCATTAGAGGATCAGTGGTGCTTAAGAAGCAAGAAGTAGTCATAGGGTAAAACGGTAACTTGACCCAGTTGTGACTACGAACAACCAGTGAAGGGTTGACTCACGGGTATTGGTTAAATCAATGGACACAACTTATCCTACAGTGAGGAGAGTGCAACTATGAGTGTATAGTGGAGTGACTCGTAGTTAACGGATGTTGGTTAACGGGATCAAAGAGTTTGATCAGTTGATCTCGTACCGTTGGAGCTCATGATCTTTAGGTCCATTAGGCCCTCGGTTGGCTCAACATGGAATTGAATAAGGGTATAAAGTTTTGGAATGAATTTGAAGTGTTCAAATTTAATTTAGGGAATTATGTCAATTATATATGATATAATTAATATAATGTATAGTTCAATGTGAATATGATTCATGATAAACCTTATTATTGCCTAATTATGGAATTAAGGCATAATTTGAGAAATTAATTTGAGAGATATGAAATTGAATTTGATTCAATTTAATATTCCACGTTGTGCAAATATGATTTGCATAATAAGGTATATGATACCTTATATTATGCAATTATGCAAATTAATTTTGCATAATGCATATATTGTAGAAGTTATGGCATAATGGGCGGAGATTTTGTCTCCACCCACATTTTCTATATAAGCATCCTTTTGGATGCATTTTAGAAGACTTAAGTCATTTGCTTTTGCATTCTAGCAAAAGCCTACCTTTCTCAAATTCTCTCTACAACAATCCCTCTTCCAAAAGGAGTTCCTACTTCTCTCCCTCTTCTAGAGAACAACCGAGAAGACTCATTAGAGGTGTTCGATCGTTGAGAACGTGGAGATCGTAGACGGCGAGAGGATTACAAGAAGAATAGTGTCTTTAAAGGCAATCCTTTATTCTATTGTGCTTTCATAATTAGTCTTAGCCTTAGTTTTCTATTTTGTGAATTTCGATGTGAACATAATAAAGAACAAAGGCGATCAATCGCTTCCGCATCGGGATTCCATCCCTTCAGGTTGAGGCAGACCAGACGGTAAAGCCCCAAATTGGGGCTTAGCATGATTTGAGTTCATATAATAAGGGTTTGGGGTTGGGTCGAAGTCCAAGCTCGTGGTCAGCCTCGGCCTCGACTATGGTAAGACCACCTTTTGGGCCTTGTCTCCATCCCTCATGGCCCGAAGATCCTATTCCAACCCAGTTCGATCTTTTCCTTTACCACTAGGCAACAAAAACCCACGAAAAAACCCTAGGGAGGAGTTATTTAAGCTTTCTCAGGAAGAGAGAGCCAGGTAAGTTCATTCCAACCTTCTAAACTCTCTAGAGCTCTCAAATTCTCTCTAAACTCTCTTTGACTTAAGCATCGGAGTCGGTGTGGCCTACACCACACCGGTGTCTAGGTTTTTCTTGTCTTGCATGCCACGTTCTTTCCCCAAGAGATACAAATTTACTGTCGTTATCATGTGGAGGTCATGTGTGTTCTCCTGTCCAAAATTTGGCAATAACAGTTGGCGTCGTCTATGAGGAACGACAATTCTTGCGTGGAAACCCTTGTGTTTAGGTCCATCTTACGAATGATGAGCAGAATTCTGAGAAAAAAGTGTTGGAACGAGAAGAAACGTGATTTCGATCATGACCGTCGTTGGCAACAATCGCAGGAAGACAAGCCCCCTCAGCCTCATACCGAGGTTGAGGCCGACCAGGTTTTTGAAGTAACAATGGGGTCGAAATCCATCATGTGCATGAGATTGGAAAGTCAAGGTAGGGGACGAAGCCAAAATCGAGGTTGAGGAAAAAATAAAACCCTAACCTTTGATCAATACGAAGAATGGATAAATTTAAGGAGCGTAATCGAGGATAAGAAGCGACAAAGAACCTTGGCTGAAACCAAGGCGAGGAATTTTTCAGGTATTGAAGCGACAGATTTGAGAAGCGTCATTGAGTGGAAAAAGCAAAAGAGGGTCGAGGTCGACCTTGAGGCCGAGGCCGAGGCCAAATTTGGGGCTGAAGCCAATTTTGAAATAAAGACCAATTACAGTTTTGATGTTGAGGTCGAGGCTAAAGCCGAGGCCAATTCTGGAGTCAAAGGTGAAGCAATTAGTCCACCATAGAAGGTAGAATTATTAAAGATTCAAAGAGAGTTAGACCACATACAAGGTAATTTACACCAGGTGCGTAACGAAGGGATTAACATTGAAACTTTAATAGAACAGGTAGATCCACCTTTTACTGATGAAATCATGAATGTAAAACTACCTCCCACGTTCAAAGTTCCAAAAATAAAGCCCTATGGTGCATCTAGATATGTACAGATCGTGAATAGAACTTCATGGGGTGAACGACACAATCAGATGCATAGCCTTCTCGTTCACTTTAGTAGGACCAAAAAGAGATTGGTTTCGCAACATAAAAAGAGAATCTATAGGTTCGTTCAAGGAATTGGCTCGAGCATTTGTGACACAGTTCTTAGGAGGAAGAAATCAGCGCAAGCCAACAACTCATCTGCTCTCCATCAAACAAGGATCCAAAGAAACTCTGCGAGAATATATTGCTCGGTTCAATAGTGAAGTCTTAGGTGTTGAAGATTGCACTGATGGAGCAACATTAATGACCATAGTTAATGGACTCAGAGATCGAAGACTCATACGATCTTTGGGAAAAAGAAAACATGCATCGTATGTAGAGCTCACCACTCAAGCTCAAAAGTACGTGTGTGCGGAAGAATTGCTTCATACGAAGAAGAAGACTGATTTACTTAAAAAAGATCAAGTGAAACATTATATCAAGAAGCCAAAAGACAGAAGATGGACAACCAGAGACCACTTCGACTTGGCCACCTGTCCAGAAAGTTTGAAAAGTACACCCCAACATTGATTCTCCTTGAACATATTTTAATGAAGATACGTCATTCAAACTTATTGAAGCGACCTGAAAAGATGAAAACAGGATCAAACAAGAGGGATAGACAGAAATATTGTCTTTACCATGAAGATCATGGTCATATGACTCGAGACTGTTTTCAGCTGAAGGACGAAGTTGAGGCTCTAATCCGAAATGGTTTCTTGAGGGAATACACTGATCTGCATGCTAAAAAAGGGTCAAGGCGGACCCCATAGGAGGTTGAGGCCGACCTCACGAGAAGTCGAGGTCGACCTTATAGGAGGCCGAGGCTAACCTCATAAGAAGCCGAAGTCGCCCCCAATCTTCCCATAACACTAATTTATTTTCTGTTTTTTTATCAAATTATATTTGTTGAGTTTAAATTCTTTAAATTCAATTTCACAAGTATCATGTAATAGGTTAGGCTAAGCCTTACTCAATTTTAGTTGATTAATACAAGTTACGCTTTGAAAACAAATTTGTGTTCGAGCAAAATAGATCTTCCTACGCTCAATATTCCCCTTGAGTAGGGGTCTTCATTTTGTTTATCTTTCTTTAAGATAGATTTGATTTTGTTAATTCCATCAATTCATGTAAAATTGAAAGTTCTATTAGCAATAAACTTATCTTCTTCAAGCTACAAGTTGTGTCACTCAAGCATGAGTTCAACAAAAACTCCTACTTGAGTAGGGGCCTACTGAGGGGATATGCTTCTCTATTAAACAAAAAGTAGAAGCTATATAGGAGATATGCCTCTCTGTCGAACAAAAAACAGAAGCTACATAGGAGATATGCCTCTCTATTAAACAAAAGGCAAAAGCTACATAGGAGATATGTCTCTCTATCGAAAAAAAAAGCAGAAGTTACATAGGAGATATGCCTCTCTATTAAACAAAAGGCAGAAGCTGCATAGGAGATATGTCTCTCTATCAAATAAAAAGTAGAAGCTACACAATACAAACCCAAAAGACGAATTCTAGTCTATGGTCGAGGTCGACGAGGAGAGGTCGAGGCCGACCACCATGGGTCAAGGCCGACCTCATAGGCTGAGGACGACCATACTGTAAGTAAGTTATCTCTTTGGGTTTGTGGTTTGAGTTCATGAATGAGAGACTTGTTTGTCAATTTTTCTTGATAAAACTTGCACATTTTTATCAATTTATCTCGCTTAGTAAGACTTATAATTCTATTTGTCAGAGTTGGTCTGTTTGAAGTACAATTCATTAAAGAGAAATAAGGACGATAAATAGAGAAATAAAAGTCTTGTGTTGAGATTAAAAAGATAAAAAAAAAAATGTGAGCAAAATACAACCAACTCTCATTCATATGCTCCTCCATTCTTATTAGAGATATCTGGAGAATAGAAGCAACATAATCTGAGTTAGAGAAAACATACGAGATAGGGACTGGAAAGAGAGGTTGACCACATGGTCGAGGCCGACCTCATATGGCCGAGGCCGACCACCTTGGGCGGTGCTGACCACCCTGGTCGAGGCTTACCACTATCATTAGAACACACTCTCATGTTGTAGTCGAGCTTTTTTTAGCACTCAATCACAAAAAGAAATGAGGAAGGTAAGATTGATCATCAAAATTAGAGCCAAAATCTAGAGCCTACTCCAGATACGACAGATTATGTCATGCGAACAAAGCACGACACACGCAAAACTCTTGAGCACTTAGGTGCAGAAGAAGCGGCCCAGAAGGTTGATTGAACTACAAAAGAGTTCGGTTAAATGATTTTGGCAACCCAAAAATCTGGAAAAAAACTCACGATGGATCCCTATTGAGCACGACGAGGTAGGCTACATAGAGCCAAGCAGAGCGTGATGAATGCAAAACTCCGCTTAGGTGTGGAGGACGCACGCCTAGAAAATTAGTTAGGTCCATAAAAGAGAATTAATTAATTAATCTGAGCAACCTAAAAATCTGAGCTAAGTCCCGCGATGAGTTTCATAAAATAAAATGAGAAGCAAAAAACAAAGAAGTAGAGATCAAGCTGATTAGCTGAGAAAATTTCAGGATCAAATAAATAAGATGTAGAGGCTGAGACGAAATTGTTCACGGTAGACGAAACGACACTTGTAAGGGTTTGGGTGACCAGACTGACCGAGACCAACCAAACCGGTCGAGGCCGACCAGACAATTTGAGGCCGAAACCGACCGATCCAGTCCATTGTCCAACCCTTAATTCTCACTTCATTGTTTATTTTCTCTTATCCTCTCTCGGTATCGGCTCGAGATGAAGCTACATCAGTCCATAAACTGAAGGAGATCTTATCCTCGTGAGCAGCAGAAACGTATTTTAAGATCGATTTTGCTCGTTTGTTTTGGTTTACTAGAAATACCAATACATTGGAAAAATTATAGAGAATAAGCATTTCTAATCTAATTGGAGCATGGAAATTAAAATATGCAAACACATGTTGTATAATAATTAAACTAAAAAGGAAAGAATGATTACCTTTGTAGTTTCGCAGCAACTCCTTACTCCAAGAGTACAACAACTCAGCAACAAAATAATCTTCTCTGTTTTCAACAGGACACCACCATACAGTAAACCCTCTATCCTCTGAGTTCTTTCGATCTACCTTGGTGGAAAGGTACAAACAGTTTGGAAAGGAGAGGAAAGTTTAGAGAGAGAGAATTTTCTTGGTAATTCACCAATTGCACAACTGATAATCGATCATTCCCCACCTCTCACCAAGAGAAGAAGAAGAGTTATCTGGGTAACTCCCCACTCCCTATGGTTAAAAAAAGGCCAATATCGTAAATAACAAACAATAACTCTTTATTGAAAATAATAACTCTTTATTACATTAATTAGAACAAAAATTACAAACTACGAGTTTTAGGGCACAAACCCCAACAGAAACGCTAATGAAAAGCATGAAGCTACAAGGCTACCTGAAGCTATGCATTTGAAGACGACCTCAAAACTACACATTTTCTCTAGGTAAACGACACAAATCGTGAATCTGGAGAAGAATTCCAGAGACATTAACATTCTAGAAGATTGAATATTCTCGTAAGAACAAACAACAATAACTAAAGAGAATTTGAGGCAAACCTCGAAATGTCGGCAATGACTCAAAAAAAGTTTAGTAGGTTACACCCAAATTAGGCTCCATGCAATTACTTCACGTGTCATTAATCTAGAATCATAACTAGGGAGTGTGGGCTAATGATATGGGTGAAATTGGATCAACAATGAACGTGTTGGTTAAAGGGATTCAACGAAGGGTAAAACGAGGAAAGAAACCCAATACGAAGCTAAAACGAATCGAAATCGGCAGAGGGATTTCCCCAAGCAAGAAGAGACAAAGAAATGTACTTGGGTGGAAACCCAAGACGGTAAAGCCCAAATTGGGGCTTACCATGATCCGAGATCATACAATAGGGGTCTGGGCTTAGGTCGAAGCCCAAACCCGTGGTCGGCCTCGGTCGAGGCCAAGGCCTACCAGATGGTGAGACCACCTTTTGGCCCTTGTCTCGGTCCCTCATGGCCCGAAGACCTTGTTCCAACCCAATTCGGTCTTTTCCTTTCCCACTAGGCAACGGAAACCCACAAAAAACCCATGAAAGAGTTATTTAAGCTTTCTCAGGAGGGGAGCCAGGTAAGTTCATTCTAGCCATCTAAACTCTCTAGAACTCTCAAATTCTCTCTAAACTCTCTATGACTTAAGCATCGGAGTCGGTGTGGCCTACACCACACCGATGTTCAGGTTTTTCTTGTCATGCAGCCACGTTCTTGATGGGAATGAATTTCCCGCAGCGGAAGCGCAATGTGAATCGTCTTTGTTTCGTTGTTGTTCTAAATTTCTTAAAATCGAAAGTACTTACTATGATCTAGGTTAAGCATGCATTTAGAGAAGAAAAAACAGTAAAGGTTTTCAAAACCTACCTCTTGAAGAACTCTTCTTCGTGTTTCCTTCTCCGGTCATGATCTCACGATCCAACGAACGTACCACGAACCGATTCAAGAGAACACCTCCACTTGATCTCCTCGATTGTTCTCAGGCGGATGGGGGAGAGTGGGTGGGACTCCCTTTTGGATTTTGGGTTGGAGAAATGGAGAGAGTTTGAGAGAATATCAATTGCTCTTTGGGATGAAATTTCAAAAAAAAAAAAAAAGAGCACTAATTGTCAGAAATGCTTCTTGAAGCATGTATTTATAATGGTGTGTGGTGGAGTTAAAATCTCCACCAATTCATCATAATACCACAACTATATAATATGCAAATCATATAATATAAGAAGGTGTTTGGTTTATGGGGTTGGGTTGAGTTGAGTTGGGTTAATAACCCAACTCCTTATTTGTTTCACCAACAATTATAACCGGTGACTTAATAACCCAACCCCATGGAGTTGAGTTATTAACTCAACCGTACGGTACTTTTCGGCGGCGATCCAGCAACTTTCTGACGACGGTCCGGCGAGTCTCCCGACGACGATCCGACGAGTCTCCGATGACGGTTCGACGAGTCTCCGACGATGGTCCGACGACAGTCCGGCGACTCTCCGACAACTGTCCGGCGAGATGAAGAAAGTTGAGAAAATAAGAAGATGAGGAGAGTTTTGAATTGTGTATTTAAGTTGCTAATACTCTAGTTTAAATAGACACCAAAAAGTCTTAATCCTTTTAGAACAAGAAATTCTAATCCTTTTAGAAAAAGAAATCCTAAACAAACAGAAGTCGTAATCCTTTTTTAAACTTTGAAACACCATTTTCTAATCATGTTCTGATTATCCAAAGATTCAAATTTAAAACAAATATAATTAAAGCATCTAATTTTACGGGGCGCCACAATATACCCATCTAAGAAAAGTTTTCGTCCTCGAAAGTTGCTAGAACTTTACAACGGTCACATCTTCGAGTCATAATCTAAACTTAAACTTTAACTACATTTGCACAAGAACAAAGAAGTCAATAGCATAGCATAACAAGTGTCAATACACAAGC